>JAGVSL010000170.1:0-1351869 GCA_022494535.1 Himalopsyche phryganea
TGAGATAATTCAATTTTAAAAGGAAAAAATGTTCTGACCAATATATTAAGTAAATTATTATAAAATTTTAGATTTCGTCGACTAAATAAAATACCTTATTTTTGTATTATTTAAAAGGTTTTCTGATGGTAGTAATTTTTTTTCAAGCTTCTCCCGAGTAGGGATGTGAGTGTGTGCAAAAGTTTTGTAAAATGTTGCCAGAAAACCTCGGGGAAACGGAATAACTAGGCGTATGTTAGGCTATAGTAGTGAGACACAGATTATAGAATAATAATATCAACGGTGTTTTGGCCAATTTAACCTCAAAATACAAAAATCAGTCAATGATTGGATTTCATTTTAAAGACGACAGGGCAGGTCTCGGCCAAAAGAGTAAATTAGAAAAATAAATTGACCAAAGAAGGAAGAGAAACGTCATTTTACAATGGTTTTAGGTTTCAAAATTATGACCCAGTCACTTAATGTAAGCTATTGTTATATTGACACTCCCTACGTATAATCCCGTATCTGCAAACATGAAAATTTATTTTTTCATATATATATTTATTATAATTTATTTTTCATATTTATATAAGTACCTAGGTTTGTAAATGTTTTTTCATATATACATTTAAAGATTCATATCGCAACTCACCATATAATGTTCTCGATAAAAACAGTTTTACAATTTCAATTTTAATTTTGAAGCTTATTTCAATTGGCCAAAACACCATCGATATGATTTATAATCCATGGTCATCAAATGGGTTTATTTTAACTACTAAGTGTATTTCCGCCTAATAAAAAATATTTGGTTCAGGTATTTGGTAGGCAAAATAGCCCCAGATGATAGTACTTATCACTACAAAACTTTTTTGTTTGTGAGTGTCATACTAATAGGATAAAATAACAAAGTATTTTATCATTTTCGGCTGGGGTCGATCCACTGCTAGATGAAGGCATTCCCCAGCTCCCTCCACTCTTCTTGGTTCCTAACTTTGCGCTGCCATTATACTAGAATAACATAAAAAGTAATTAGTTCTACAAAATTTTATTAGGTGGTTGATAGCTATTTCGGCTTGACTCCATCGTGAGAACTATGGCGTCAAGCTGAAATAGCTATCAACTACCCCATAAAATTTTGTAGAAGTAATTAATTTGTTATTTTATCCTATTATAATGAAGTTCTACGAAGTGAATGTTAATTCAATCAATAAAGTATCATATTATTTTTGTCATATTATGGCTATGTATTACATTGTCTTTGGATTATGTTTATTGTCTATCCCCTAGAATGTCACATAATTGTCAACTTTAGTCTATTGGTGTATTCATAGACTACTATACTTTTAGGTATATTAACGTCAAATTAAATAGTATTATCAGCATAGGATTATAAAAATAATACTGGGTTTTAAAAGTGGTTCCAACAATAATATCATTCGCGTGTCGTTAAAGTATCGATCGACTTTTTCATCATTCCATTGGTATGTGTCAACCAATTTTAGCAAAACGGGTGTCCTATATTATTAAGTATCAACAGTGCTACACGTCCTTGCTCAATATAAAAAACTAAGAAACAATCAATAGTAGTCAACAGTACCTAGTCATATGTATTCATGATTTAAAATGCTACCTTTTTTATGATCTCGGTGCATTTAAAAATATTCAAGGTTAATCTATTGAAATTCAGTTAAAAACCCCCAAATAGGGTTGTCAAGTATTATGGACAAAAAAAAGGGAACATTTAACAAAAAAAATGCTTATTTTGTACAATTTTCTTTATAATTGTGCTGGTTATTATTAAAGTGGAATAAGTCATTTAAGGTACCAAAAATACCTTCATTTTACAAGGTAATTGTAAAATTCCACTAGTTCAGGAAAGATTATATCTATAAGGCTAAGAAATACAATTGTATAGACATGTTTTTATGTAATACCAAAATATTTTTTACAACAAATTTACTTAAAAGCAGTGGCGGCCGGTTACAGAAACATTAGGGAGTGCAACAAAAGATTCACTCATCTATGCAAGAAATCGAATCTCCGATTCTTGGATTTTGAAAAAAAACTTATAGTTATATATTGATGATAACAATATTTGTGTTTCTACACTTAACATCGCAAAAGCATCAAGTATGTCTTGAATCATGTACTTCTGAAAAATGACATGCTTTTTAAAGTTGAGAAGCAACGCTTTCTTTCACTAAATTCGTCAATAATGTTTTTAATTCGTGAAAAGTTGAAGTTTGCACAGTGACTTCATCGGTGACGCAAATATCTGCTCTGCTGTATTACATAGATGGCAGTTAGTTAATTTTTAAGTTTCAACTTGTCAATGAAATCGTATATTGAGATTGCCATATTAGAATCTTTGAAAATGTTCTGTATTATTCCGGGATTTTTTCACTGAAAAACAATTAAGTCGTTACTAAATGACTATGGTATGCAAAATGATCTTTTGTCTAATTCACTATAGTGGCATACTTCATTAGAATATAATATCGTCGCTATTCTGGAAGAAAACACTACATTGAAAAAATGACATATTGAGTTAGTTATACGAAAATATTTCTCGTTTCAAACTCTACCATACAAAAGAACAAACCTATTTTTACAAATTTATTTTACTTTTACTTAAAAACAGTTCTGTACAAACAAAAAAAATGGAAAAGGTATAGCATTTCAAACATTTGACAAACTCAAAGTCCAATTACTCAAAACTAGTATTTTTCAGTTAGTGTCTTCTTCCAGAACAAGGACGATATATAACATAGTGGAGTAAGTCATTTGTAAAATTCATTTTCGAGGAATGTAAATTTTAGAGGAAGGGGTTAGATAAAACCGAATCGGGTACACAGCTGAGCATTATCGAATAACTATGCCAGCCATGAAAAAAACTCTAAGCTACCAGTCTTAAATATTTCAGTTTATATCCTTAAATTTTATACACGATTATAATTAGTATTCATCAATTCAAAAGTTCACAGGATAGTATACACAAAAGTAGGTATATATTATTATTATTATGTAATATGTAGCTCTAAAATCATATGAAATGTATGTTTGCGATTTTTGTGGATGGCCCTTTCCATTGCAGTAGCTTGTACAAACATACAACGTTCACTCGTTAGGCGCTCAGCAAAACATATCGTCATAGGAGGTGCGCTGCTCCTCTTACCCGCAATATATTTCATACAACGAATGGTCCATGACGTCACCAAAATCAGGATTGTAATACAAACGTCGAGAACGCGAAGGAGAGCGGAATAATCAGAGCACCTTCTCGTCATAGACGAGCGAACAGGCGTCTTATTAGTGGGCCGAGTACTTAATTGTTTTATCAGAAATTTTTTAACTTTTCACTACAGCACTTTTAAGTTTTGGAATTTGGTAGTTTTATGAGCTTACATTCTTGCAAACTCTAATTTTAAGGTCATTTTTGTTCTATCAACAATTTCCACATAATAGAACAGAATAGTAAGTATAAGTGTTCTAGTGAAAATTTTCAAAATTTCTGATAGAACAATTAAGTAATTTTAAGGTGTTAACTGTCAATTCTTGGTGGAAAGACATTATATTTTAAAAAATAAAACACAATTCATTTGTACTACTTCCTGGAAGTAGTACAAATGAATAGTTTTATTTAAAAAACAAAAAAGTACTCGGCCCACGATGTGTAATTGTTGATTACATATTTAATATTTCATAATTGCTATGAATAAAATATATTTTTATCAGTTGATTATAAACTTGTAGAAGAAGTCCAAACAAATTGTGTTTTATTTTGAAAATATTGTGCTTTTCCTCTAAGAATTGACAGTTATCTTAGAAGTGAAAATATTTGTTTTAGTTAATTGAATCCTACTGTAATGCCATTTATCAAATTATTATCTTATTACAATAGAGTTCTACAAATTCAATCGATGAATAGTTGTTGATTTGGGAAAAATAATCCATAAAAATAAAATAATGACATTCCGCTTTGAAATCTTAAGCGCTAGAGTTAGTGGCTAGGCAGGGCAAGGATTGGAAAAAAATACATCAAAAATCGAGAGCTGAGATTCTACTGTTCTTGATATGTATTATTTAAGACAGTTCCTAGAATAATGACAATAATCCTTATCATGGTCCATCTTTGTATGTACAATATTATGTATAATTTTCCTCTGTTTAAATTACTGGTCATTTTTCAGGATCCCAATTATAAATATGGTTTGCGTTCCGTGCATTTTTATTCCTGTGCTGCTATTTTTATGGCACAAATTTGTGCAGCCTTATGTCCTGAGGTTTTGGAATCCGTGGCAAAAGAAAGATGATAAAGGAGTCGTAAAAGAAACAGAGTTCCCATTCACTTGCCAAGGAGGCGTTTGTCCATTTCCAAATAAGAAAATTGAAGAGCAACACGAAAACAACACTGCATCGGACTCGACAAAGTCTAAAGAAGATTAACTGACTTTTAGAAATGATGAATAGTAAAATTAATAACACTATATTACTCTACAATGTATTTTTTTAACTGATTCAAAAATAATTCTGTAACATGAACCGGGCGCGAAAGCATCCATCTTGACCGAATTTTACATTAAAATTAAATGACAGACATTCCATGACTGCATTTACGACACTTAATTGCCACCTTACATTTGAAACATTTTTTTAGGATCTGATGTATCAATGGTATGCTGGCATATGATATGGAAATTAAACCTGTAATGCAATCGTATTGCAATATTAAATTAAGTTACACTTGTATTTAAAACATTATGCTAATTTCTTTCCTTGCTGGAATATTTTCTTTTCATTTCTTTTCTATTGATATTATAAATTAAATTTTTTTTATTATTGTAAGATGTTAATCAACCGAATATCTTTAGCATTAAAGTTCCTCGCCCCAATAATGAGAAATGGTCAGAGTAAGGTCTTGTTTTAGTTTTCTCTTGAAATGGTCACCCGACTATTTATTTTATATTGCACACACCGCCAGCTATGATCAATTTTAGTAATTTCCGAATCATCACTATTTGAACTTTTATACTTCTTTGGAAAACATTATCGAGTAACTAGTATGCGGGTTTAAGTAAACACCGCTCTGATAATATTTTCTATGGATTCGGCGGTAACTTTGTGGAAGTTCATTTTTAATATTAAATTAAAATTGATAACTTAGATATTCCACTTGGTTTATCACTAACGTGACACGGTTCGCCTTCTTAAGAAGCATCTTCAGACTAACCATATCGCAAGGTTATTTATTTCTAACGTAAACAATGATTCTAATTATTTGATTAAAAATAAAGGGTGGAATAAGTTTTATTCCATTCTACTGGACGTGGGGAGGAGGTAAGACATAAACACTGATAGACTATTTACAAATCAATTACTGGTACTTGGAGGTGAGAAACCCGAGGGAAAAGTGAATAATGGTGAGCCGCCTGTTCTATTTAAAATGTTATTTACTAATCCTCCATTACTGTTAATGGTTTTATTAATTTCTAAAAACTCTAAGCTATTCATTTTAATACCTTTTTTATTTACTCGATGGAGTATTTCTACGTTATTATTTTTAAATTATGATCGTTTTCAATTAAATGATTCGCAAACTCTGAAAAATTATTACTTTTGAGAAATCTAATATGTTCTTTAACTTTAATATCAAAGCTTCTACCTGTCTTTTGTCCTACATAGGAAGCTTGATAGTCTTCACAAGAGAGGCAGTATATTCCACAATGTGACAATGATTCTATTCGATCTTTATTGTTCAATAAGATTTTATCTAAATTGTTAACTGTATAAAAAGCTTTGGGTTTTTCACCTCTAAGTACCAGTAATTGATTTGTAAATAGTCTATCAGTGTTTATGTCTTAGCCCCTCCCCACGTCCAGTAGAATGGAATAAAACCCACCCCACCCTTTATTTTTAATGTAAGAATTAGAATCATTGTTTACATTAGAAATAAATAACCTTGCGATATGGTTAGTCTGAAAATGCTTCTTAAAGAGGCGAAACGCGTCACATTAGTGATAAACCAAGTGGAATAACTAAGTTATCAATTTTAATTTAATATTACCACTCTGATAATCGCATGAACCCGTTGTGCTAATATTTCAGCAACTTCAGAGTTCCCACTCCAATTTAAACAAGTTAATAAAATATTTGTTTCCACATTTCTTTCGTAAATATGAAAGGACTTTATTAAGCGAGTGTATAAATCAGCCAGAAGCTGGTTTTCTCCTTATCGGTTATCTCTGCCGTAATGAAATTCGTCCTTGACACTTGCCCGTAAGTATCAACCGAAATTTGTGCATATTTTAAAACTACAATATGTTGGTATGATGATCCAGCTAGGTCTCAGCCCTTGGGATTTAAGGGAGGAGTCAGTGTGGTCCTTAGACTAAAATGTTTGGAGACTCCTGCTCTTCACCACCATAATGTCACTAGTACCTTTTTGCTTTTGGGGCGACCGTATAACGTATATGTTAATTTCTAGTTCAAGTTTTATTTTTTACATAGTGAATGTATGTAAAAACCGATACTGCTTAAAAAAAAACACTTCAGATACATATTAGCTGTTGCACACGCACACCTTACTTAGAACTTTGTATCCCCTTCATACTAGTATTCTGACTTGCTTTGTGCAGCCATTATCTCGTAAATATCTATTTCTTTGCCTAGAAGTCTCCAAGTGTCCTTACCGATTTTATTATATAAATTCCACTATTCCTCGATTAACTACAATTTCACGAATGATTATATTGTTTTTTCATATTTATTTTACTGTCAACAATTTGTTAATTTACTTGCCTTTCTTTGTAATTCATTCAATAATCTACAAGTTCATCTCATAATCGCAAACCATTTACTTTATGTTTGGATTAATGATAAATAACCCCGTATTTCTTCATTTGTTAAAAGTAATCACTTGCTGAATGAATCCGGTTCTTATCATATTAAAAATTATGGAATAAATACTACGAATTGGGTTTTTATTTTAATTAATATATTCTCTTTCTACCATGAGTTGTCACCACTGTTCAATAGGTTGACTGATATAAATGTTGGAGAAATTAATGTGCAATTATTTTGTCCAAAAAATAATTCCATGAGCCTTCTACGATAAGCAATTAACTAGTCAGTATTTAACCTGTTTGCTGCCCATCCAGTGGTTAATCGAGTCAGTTAGTCAATCGCTTTCGCTACGTCTCATTTTTAGGATCGAATTCTAGAGATCACAAACATCCATGCCTACGAACAGAAATCCATAGAATAGAAAAATTAATTTATGAAACTGTGTACCGTTTTGCAGCGGTCAAGGCCGTCGGCTTCGGTTACGGATGTCTCAGCTTCAATTAATAAAATAGGAACTTCGATTTAATTTTCTTCATTTATTTAAAAAATATATGGATAAGGAAACATTAAAAAACATAAATGGAGTGTAAAATACATGTAAAATATAAGTGATAGGTTTACGAGTTGAAGACATTTTCAGTTGGATAACTCTACTTACATATTTATACTATCTAGTGAATGTCAAAAAATTCAGTTACAAAACTTTCCGTTAATATATTCATAACAAGATATAGTTTCATATTTACTCATAACATTAACTATCAATAGACTGTAGTAAAACTGCTAAAAATTGAAAACAAAAAAAATCATGACCAATTTGAGAGCATTCATTTCACAATCAGATTTTCAACATTTCTTAGAAGACTACACTTTGAAGGTCTATCTCCGTAGATCTCACGACTAAACCATGGAAAGGACTACAGATCTGAATTTATGACTTAATTTATTTGATGCTGATCTCCGAGCAGTCATTGTTTGTTTGAATTTTGAAAACAAGACTCCGGGGTAAGTTTTATCATATTAAACATGGAACAAGACAATTTATTATTACATTGTATATTCTACGTTACATAACTACACTTTCATAGCTTATAACTAGTTACTGGATTCAGTGGTGTAAAAAAAATATTTCAATGCCATATATAGGAGGGGCATCTTTGCCTTTCTTCTGTAGATGAGGAATTAAATGAGGGCATTAAAACATACCGACACTCCGAGCACCTTCTGGGTGCGAGAATACAATGCTTATTCGTTAAAATGACAACTTAAGATTAACACATTGGCGATGAATTAGTTAACACCTCTAAGTTCTACGTCGAACACTAGTGTTGAATTCGGTGGAATGACTGGGGGAGATCCTTTATTTCCATACCTAAAAGCGGAAACAAAAAAACATTAATAACAAATATAATTACGGGTGTGCCTGTTTGCTGTATGCATTTTTTTTTCATAAACTACTGTGGATTACATACAGCAACAAAATAAAATACAGCTTATGCAAGTGAGTACACAAAGACTCGAGCAAACAAAAAAATAATTATAAAAAAATCAACTTCTAGATAGCGTAACATATTTTAGATATTCATAGTTAAACTGTCAATTCTTGGTGGAAGGCAAATTTTAAAACATTTTTTTTTTATTATAATTATTATAACACCCTACTAATTTCGAAATGGTCAGAAGAGATAATAACCACAAATGCAATCGACAACATTAAATAAAACTTATGTTTGCAAGTAATTGAATAGTTTTTTTCAGATATCATTCTTGTCCTTGAACTATTTATTAATCGAAATTTATCTATTTAAAACAAAAAAAAAACCCCCAAGCCCGTATGTTCATTCTGAAGTATCAGCATTGGTGAAATTTTGAGCACCAGGATGATTTTAAGAAATGGTGAAAATAAATAAATTCAAACAAAAACAAGGGAAAGCGCTGACCATCGTCACAATGTCTTCTTAAATAAACAATAAAAGCATGTAGACTCAGATACCCATTCGCGAAGACCTGCCTTTATTTATGCAGTGGGACAGTCTGAAAAATAAATCATGTGGCATTCCTTCATATATCCGCTTTACTTTATTTCCCACACAATTAAGAGGATAAATTATATACTGGGCGGGATTGTAATGTAAACATGTAGTTGATATTGTACGTTCAAAAAGTGTAACTGGACCAACGTACGAGCTCGAGGCCGATTAAATCGTCCCGTGGCATTTTACTCATACGCATGGAGAGCCGATCAATCGGCCTAAAGCGCCGAGGCACTGATAGGGTTAATTAATATCCATGCAAACATTACAAAATTATGTGTTATTTATTTATTATTAACACATTATTTTCTAGATTTCCGCAAAAATTGATAACATTGTCAGCGATGAATCATACTAGAAATCTGGCGCAAGTAAGACTGCTACCTGCCCTCAACTAAAAAAACTGGTTCTAAGCTTCTCCTTTTTGATATTAGCAAACAGAAAACATTTCAGAACACATTATTCAGGATTCATCAATAACTAGCATTTAAAAAAAAAACTGATTTAAAAGATAGCATGAAACTCTTAAGATATGACTGGAAAGAAGTCCGGTATCTTTTTGAGAGTATAAAACATTTGGCAATATCGGTGATATATTGGCAATTAATTGAGTTTCAAATAAAGCACTTACGCCATGCCAGGGGGGCACACAATGCGTCTCTTTCCACCAATTTTCATTCCGGTAATGCCGACATCCCATCCTGAAATTACCTCCTTTTTACCGAGACGGAATTTGAAACCCGGTTTCTTCATACAGCTGTCGAACATTTTGTTGTTGCTTTTTAATCTCCCTTCATAAAAGACCTAAAAATACAATTATTACAAAATGCATTATTTCTTCAATTCAACCATATACATCACTAAAGGTATGACAGATATCTGATATTATCAAATAAAATATTTTTAAATATGATAAATGGAAAAACAACAGTCTCGCCCAACAAATATTTTTTCTTCAGACATAAAGTTCAAACACAAAATGGAACGATACTTTTCCATAAAAAAAATGCATTGTTTTCGTATAAATAGAGGTTACATGTTTATGTACATTTAGACTTCTTTTGACCACATTACCCTGTTTAAAAAATTGTCAGTTTGAGTTTTGGCCTTTCGAAATGAAATTTAATGACAAAAATAATTTTATAAAATTATAATAAAAAATCATTTAGCAAACAATTTTTATATATTAAGATAAAAAATAATATAATTTAAATACAATTTTTGTCTTTTATAAACAATAAACTATGTAGGGTGCTTGTTCCTAAAGTCAGCCGTCGCCAGTAGTGTTAAAACTTAAATAATAGCGGATATATTTAAAAAAAAAAAGATTTTTTTAAATTCGTGCAGGTAGTCTTGCCACTTGCCAATGTATATCTGCACTATACTGACCTATATGATGCAATACGCAATTAAAACAAAAAGCACATTTTTACTTCGCAAGTTTCGGCAAATTCATGTTGTATGGAGATTGCTAACAAAATATTCTTTATATTGTCATGCTTTGCATCATTATGTTTTTTATTGTTCTGTCTATCAGTAAATTATTTCGCGATATTGATGAAGTTTCATAGTGATGTCCGAACACTGGGCAACAAAAGGTCAACCATTGGAGTTTGGGGGCTAACCACTGGGACAATTGGCATTTTTTTGTAAACTATTATTTTATGCTTGGTACAATATTAACTAGTTTATTTTAAATTTGGATTATTGAGATTTTGTACACTTCCATGTATTTTGTCACCAACGACCCGGGTTTCGCCTTTCGGCATCTTCAGGCATTCGTGAGCTCGAATGCCTGAAGATGCCGAAAGGCGAAACCCGGGTCGTTGGTGACAAAATACATGGAAGTGTACAAAATCTCAATAATCGAAATTTGATATTGAAATTCCATCAAGCACCCTCAGTCGATGTCTTAAATTATATAGTTTATTTTAAGTTGGTTACATTGCTTAATCCCTGTTTAATGGAATAACAGCGAAAAAATATGTATTTATCATTCATTGACTCAAAATCCCTTTTGGAAGTACACCTGTCGCTTAACTGGCTGAGCACTGGCTAAACGACCCTATCTACTGTTTTATTTTATTGTGATCTAATACACTTCGTCATAGGGCATCTAGAACAATACATACTAAACGGGCAGCAAGCGTTTTTTAATGATTTGCAAAAAAATATATTGCTTTCAAAATCAATTTCTAACTTCTAAACCATCTGATATTTTCAACTGAAATTTAATCTTTTAAAATAAAATAATAATGCCCTGATTACATAATAATTTCGCTATATTTATAAACTGAATATGTTCACCAGTTATCAATTCAGTAAATTACATAGTTTAGATAAATTCAGTAAGTTTAAAATCACTGGAAATGTGAAATTAGACACCTAAATATTCAAACCACATGGTTTCGCCTTTGTTTTTAAATAGGTAAACTTTCAGTGAACAATAAATCATGCCTTTTTTTCTTTTTTCAAATAATGGACCCTTAATCCGTTTGTGGAAGCTTTTAAGAAACGATTAAACTTATGTATCAATAGTCGAGATCATTATTCGTAACTCTCATTATTTTGAGAAGATGTATCCATCAGTTAAATAGTTATCGTAATTTAAATGTGTTGCACAAAATAAATAGGAACAATACAAAATCGCCCGGCTCCAGGACCAGGTTTTTAGAGATATTAGCGGACTCATAAGAGTTAATGTAACCAGAGGGTATTCGCTATTTCTACGACTATATCTGGATGGAAAAGACTGTTAAATCTGTAGAATAAAAGAATTAGTTGAATATGCCAGAATTAGTAAATTTTACGAATAAACATTATATCCTTCAACAAAGTTCATAAAAACGCAAATCTTATTTTGGCTCTCCTGAAAAGTACTGATTTTGTAATTAATGTCCTATTCCTTTTGCAAACAGATATATCAAAGGGAACACAGCGTATAACCTACAGCACTGTTTACAACACATTTCTGTTTGCCGAGCATTACGTTACTAATAAAATAAATAGTTATTCAACTAACTTCAACCATCTTCCCTGACTTTGCTGGAGCTCCTTGGCCAACCCGTAAGTCTTCAATGGCAACATTGCCAGGGAGGACTTTCTTCTGCTTTGCATCCTGCGGAGACTTCTCGACTGATTCACTTTTCGGTGATTGACTAACCTTTTTTTCATTTTCTTTATTCTAGAAAAAAAACAAGGTTGATATATTTTTTTAAGTCATAAATAACCAATATATATATATATGTTAAGAGATTATGAACAGTGCTCAACAATACTTCAGGCACATAGAAACAACGGCAGAGAATGTAAGTTCATTTTTAACTATACTTTTAAGCAAGTTACTTTGACATGCATCCTTAAAATCGAATCCAAAAATTATAGTGAATGAGTCACTCGCCAGCAAGCTAGTGACTTATAGAAACGGAGTTATTATAATCACTTGCTTTCACTCATAACATTGTTTTGTCAATAGCAGACAGACAGAAAACAAATCCAAATGAAAATAATCAGGAGTATTTCGCTTTCATTACACGGTGTTATTAGATAAGGGGATATATATATCAGAATCAGTTACGAACTCTAAAAATAGTATGAAAAGACGCATTCATTAAATTACCATTTTCTTCTTGTCTGATTTTTCTGTATGTCCATTTTGTTGAGGAGTCGGGACTTGTTTCTTATTCGATTTGTCTTGTTTTTTCTTGGCAGGGCTACTTGCAGGACTGCTTTCATCGTCATCTTCATCATCGTCCTCATCATCATCATCGTCGTCCTCATCATCATCGCTAACAATAAAATAACATGATAATTAATAATCAGATATATATTTAAAATTGTTGATTACCACAATACCAGCATAATAAGTATACCTATCATCATCTCCGAGGGAAACATTGCTTTCATTTGGCAAATATGAATCGTCATTTGCATCAGTATCTTCATCTTCTTCTAATAATTTTTGGAGGTTAACCTTATCAGAGTCATCGGAATCATCATCGCTGTCAGATCCGGCCTTTGATTTTTTGTTTGCCTTTTGAGATTCTTGCTCCCTTTTGAGTCTAGCTTGCTCTTTCTGTAATTAAAATTAATTATGGAGTGGAATGTCTACAGTTCTTCAAATAAATGAATTTTAAACATTACTAGAAAATTGAGAATGTTTTTTTTTTCAGCACAATTAGCAGTCAAATTCTGACTATTTAAAAAACTGATTGAGAATAAATTATCAGACAGATTTTCAGTCATCGGAAAATGTTATGACAAAAAGAAGTTATTGGTGTTTATTAAAAAAATTAAATAACAAAATACCTTTTGCTTCTTTGTAAGTGGAACATCAGGCGACACTTCTTCCAGTTTTCGCTTTTTGTCTTTTTTAGATTGAGCAATGAGTGTCGGCACATCATCATTTGAAATGTCACCCTCATCTTCATCTTCCTCCTCTTCTCCTTCATCATCAAATTCAGGATCCAAGTATCCGGTTAAGTGAATGTGTGACTTTCCTAAAGAAAAGATTGGTGAAATGGTTACAGTGCTGCGTAAGTAAAACTAAAAGCAAGTAGTTCAATTAAAATTTCTTCAGCAATCGTTTTATCCATTTATTGTACATTTTCAGTTTGGAATACAATATATCGTCACGTTCATTGCAAAATTGTATATCTGTAAAATCAAAATTTTCAGGAGCATAAAATCAGTTAAAAAAACAACTTTATAGATTTAAAGCAATAGTAAAAACACACACAATTAATATTACATATGTACATAACTATACCAATTATATGATTTAAATTTTTGCTTTAATTCAATAATGGTATTTTAACTATTTAATGCCTTTCCAAAAAATTTTAATTTTCCTGGTAGCAAAAATATCAGATTTTGGTAACTAAAAGGTGATATAGTAGTTAGAAAATTCCTGCAGCAGATAAATTACCATTTGTGAAGAAGCATATTTCATCTCCCTCCCTGAAGTAGAGGTCTAGTGCTGTTTGTATTATTTTGTTTTTCTGTAGTGTGCAGAGGAGGAAGTTCTTTCCCGATATGACAACCATGACTTGGCATGGGTCATTTTCCCCAGTTGTGGTATCCATGGCCGCATGGGAAATGTGAAATGCCTTCTTGACAACTTGAGAATACCGCTTCTGCGGCTCCATAATGAGACCTGGGTAGAAATAATAACATATTGCAGTCCCAAAACATATAGGAATCTCACTAATTAGACAGTCGAGCTACCTTATCGACAGGAGTCATCCTGCAAAATCTGTATCTTGTATACCTACAGTGAAACCACCAATTTTACATTTTATGGTGGGTACAGACCTGAGCATTTGTGCATGATGTGAGTCATGATTTGCTTAGGTGTGGAGTTTAATAACTTGTTGGTGCGAACGCTAGAACAGTGGCAACGCGCGAAAACATATCATTAAATTCCACACCTGAGTGAATCATGACTCAGCGCTCAGAAATGCTCAGGTTTGGAACCACCATTAGAAGGGACTGTCGAAAGTAATGTAAATAATTCACTTCATTACTATCTAGCGGTTCGTATGGGTGAACTATCTCAAGTATATTAGAATCTAGACGTCAAACAAGAATTGAATATATATTTCATGGTAGAAATTAAGAAATTTACGAAGTGTACAAACTTTGAGACAAAATAAAAAATTATAACCTCAAATTAATAAAGCAAATGACGGCTGTAATTTTTGCATTTGTTCAATATATAGGAATTTTGATGTCTCAGAAGAAAACTGAATAAAGTTTTATTAGTACATCTCATAGTATCGAAGCCTACAGTTAGTTTGGTAGGTTCTAATTTATTTTCGTCAAGCAGATCGTGAAACCACGTTGGCAATAATAAGTGGTGTATTAGTAGACTTTGGTCGATTTTAAGTGGCATTCATAAGAGAATCTAATGGTAATTTATCGATAATACCGGAGGTGTTAACAAAATAAAAGGTATATAATAGCGAGAGCATGTAGAAAGCATGGCCGGTACATAACATTGTTACAAGCGTGGATGATTTTTGGGAATGAGATTACAATTTGAACATGAACATAAAACCTTATAAAAACCACAGTTTTAACTTACCCCAAAACATGATAAAAGTTGTTCTTAAGTTGCTTCAATTTAAAAAAAAAGTGGTTCACACGAAACGCACTTCTGCGTCAACTGTCGTATTCAGGCGGCGGAAGCTGACTGGGTCATAGACAACATACAAATATTTAGACTGGATAGCCAATGAAAGCATTTTGTCTACCGTAGGCCTAAATCTTCCATGATTCATTACGTTTCCTGGTAACATTTTACAAAATGCCTACACATATCACACCCCACTCGAAACTGAACAAATATTTATTTCATGATTAATTAAAAATAAAAATACTCGTACCTATTATAACAGATGATAAAAAGCTTATTTTTTATCAAGCATCGAAATTTTTTAAATAAACAAATTAATCCTAATAATATTCACATAATTCGACAAAAAACATGTTTGAAAGTCTTTATTTGTTGTTTATATTCTTTGGCCTAAATTATAGTCAATTGGCCAAACGTTTTGGTTTGGTGATAAAGCGCTCTTACATATTATATTTTTTTAAGATGTAAAAAATTAAAACTAACCTACACAGCTGAAATATGTAATATATCCTAAATTTGTGAATCAAAAATACAATAATTTATTTGCATATAAATATTTTTAAATGTTTATTATATACAAATGAAATGATTTAAAAAATGGATATAGCTAGGTAATATAAAAAAAATATACGGTATCCTTTGCAATTTGACATATTCTCTGAAACGTTTCTATACCTGCTATTGTTAATGGTGTTCGACCACCGCTGATCTTTTTTTGGATGACTAATAGAATTCTTATTAACTGATATATAGTCACCACCAGATGTTCAATATATAGCGTATTATTTTAAATGAATTAAAATCCCAAAAAATGTTCCTTAAAAATACTTGCGACAAAAACAATTACGTGGCCGATAGATAACTTGCATTGATTATGTGTACACAAAAAAAATATTTAATTTTTGCCGTCAAAATTTTATATTCATTTTCGAAAATGGCGCCCACTAAGACGTGCCCTCCCCCCCTCCCCCTCTTGCTACGCCAGCGTACGCTTATCGCAAGGCAGTAAATTTACTGTTTTGAGACTCGAATATAAGGCGACCCGCTATTTTCGTGCCGCTATTTTTAATAAAAACCTTGTCTAATAGTCAAGCTGATACGGTATGTTTGTTATATTGTATGCTTCCAAATACCTTATCAATTATTTGTTTTATATGGTGTCCTCGGTCATAAGCAAACCATTCGTGATGCGCATCTTAGTAAAAAAAGGTTACTTACCGCTGATCTGGGTATAAAGTCAAACACAGAGTAAAAAATGTATACCCATAAATGATGCACAATCCTGGTAATAATATTACAATGCCTGCTCGTAGGTTCTAGGAAAAAACCAAGCAAGAAAAAACCGTACAGGAAAAAAACAGACGGAAAAAAGCGAACCAGAAAAAACCGGACATGGAAAAAACCGCACACACAGTAGAAAAAGAAGTATTCACATTTAAAATACTTCTTATCGTTTCATGAGTTTTTCTGTTTTAAAAAATGTTAAAATCAGAATTTTAATTTTAAATAACCTCAAATAATAATTTCCAGAAACTCAGAATTTCCGGACGACGAAAGATTCTTTCAAAGACGTTGCGTTCTATCTTTGTTTGAAAGTGTTGAGTACATGAGACTTCGGTACTCAGTAATTTCGTCTGTCCTTTTTTGTATGTAACTTTTTTTAGAAATACATTTTCTATAATATACAGTATTTTCTATAATATATATGCATTTTATTCAACTCTTTCAAAATTCAACAAATTAATAAATTTTAGTTTGGTTTATGGAATTTACATATATTGGTATGTGATGTGCCGTGGTGAGAAAAGGTTTTGGAGCACAGAACTAGACGATCGACAGACTAGCCATGTTTTGCTATAAAATGATAAAACTTGCAGCCACATCAAAAAGCGAACCGTACATCAAAAATGCACTCTTGGACATTATTCCACCGTAAAATGACATTATTATTTAGAATAATATGACACATTCTAAAAAAGATGCGATTATTACCGCCTTACTCTCAGGGCCATCGTGAGGCCATCTTGAGGCGGGTACAATACGTTCCTCGGAACCCTGCACTGCACGTAAGCGTGGTTTCTACTGAACGAAGTTTGTCGCCATTGAAACAACCAAAAAATATCGTGGGTCATCAATAATAAGCCAATATCAATTTACGCCAATGACTACTCTGTAATTAAAAAGAAAAACAGCCAATTTTAATATCGCTAGTCAAAAACCAAAAAATGTGAATTATTTCTTCACTGTTCTGGAAGAAAACACTAAATCAAAAAAATGACATTATTGAGTTAGTTTATACCAAAATATTTCTTATTTCAAACTCTACCGTACGTAACAACATACTTATTTTTATAAATTATACTTAAAAACAGTTGTGTACAAACTGAATGAAAAAGATACAGGATTTCAAACATTTGAAAAACTTCAATGTCCAATTACTCAAAACTAGTATTTTTCGGTTAGTATCTTCTTCCAGGACAACAATGATTTATAAAATATTCGGGTCGTCAGTTGGATCTGTCGGCCCCATTGGACATATCGACGGTTGCATCTTGACCCGATTACAAGGGTTTCAAAAAATTGACAGCATCCTATGAAGTACGAGTTGACCTCAACTCAAAGAAGCTCTTGTCCCATTGTTCGTATCCCCTTTTATTTTAGTAAGATAAAATAACAAAGTATTTAGTTCTATGTTCCCTTTTCTTTTGGCACACTATAGTCCTATAGTGTATGCGAGTAAATCTTTTATTTTCTTTGGACACTGGTGGTCAAAATTTGAAACATGGTCAACATTGCTATACTGCGGAGTACCTATAGTCCAAAAAAGGTGAAGCTGTTGCTGATGATGGTGGGTTCAAATATAAGGAGGTACCTTAGGAAAGCAGAAGAATTAATTAATAAGTATGAAACTTAGAAATACATAAATGCTTGACCAATTTACACATTATTGTTTACTTAGTGAAAATGAATTGCTATAATGAAAAGCTCGTATTCCATCATTTAATTTGAACTTCTTTTTCTATTATGTGTGATGACCTTGCTTGTCTCCTCTTGACGAGAGAGAGACAGCCTCTATCCCAGAGGAAGATAGCGCTAGACGGATGGGAGAGGGAAGCTTAGGTCGTCATCAACAAAGTCGCGTTTGGTTTGTATGTAGGCTCCTCGAGCCTACACATTTATTCACAAAACATAAATACCCACACAAGGGAAAATACAGACAAGAGACAGTAGACACTTATTTCTAGACAAAGGGAAATTACGCAATTCTAAAAACGTCCCTTGACCACTAGGCGAGGGGACGGAGTGGTGCTTGGATCCTGAAGGGATTCCAGCCTAAGCAACGAATGTCTTCGCCTTATCCTCGCCAATGAATTTAAACTATTATGCAATCAAATTTGGATTATTGAGATTTTGTACACTTCCATGTATTTTGTCACTAACGTCCCGGGTTTCGCCTTTCGGCATCTTCAGGCATTCGAGCACACGAATATATAAACGGTTAATATTTAAGATCAAAAATGGACCAAATATAAAGAAAATAAATAAACCCCACATTTATAATCCACCATATTGAATATATTTTATACTGCACCCAACATGTCTGTAAGCCGCACTTTTATCACGCCAACTGAAGCATTATGTGATGTGATAGGCTTGAACGGGGTGGAACGAGTCCGAGAAGAGTGTAAAATGAGACGAGAGTGAGACAGAACATGTGGAATGCAGCGAGTTAGACTTGTTACGAGATTGAGATGATTTTTTCTGGGTTGGTTTGCTGTGGATTAGAAAATTCAAATAATGTCAGATTTCTATGCAGTCCACCGAAATTTGATCCCGGACCACCACTTTGGCTACCGATGAGTTTGTAAGTAACATGATAGATAAAAATTAAGTAAAGGCAGTGAAATTTTTGGATTTCAATTCTTTTAACTACGTGCATTTATTATATCAGTTTAACAAAAAGCAACATTATACAGATTTATTGGTAGGTGATTTTCCGTGTCTATTAAGGGTGAGTGGAAAGGTTCAGATTTTGATCAGTGACATGTATTAATGATAAACATGTAAAATTGTTTTTTTACAATCATTCATGTCATTCATAAAATTTTATAATAGCTTTACGTTTTGAAAACATCTCTATTGATTACGCATTGCTCGAGTCGCATTTGTAAATACTTTTACAAATGCGACGAAATAATTTCAAGATAGCAAAATATAGTTATAATGGTTATATTAACCACACAAAAAAATGTTTTATTCAGTTTGATCTGTAATGGAGATGACCAATTTTTTTTTGTTGTCGGCAAAACAATTTAGTAAAAATCGTCAATATCGAGTTACTTTCGACAAGATTTACTGCATTTGAGCAGCAGGTCTCGCTAGAAAATTTGCAGGATGTCTAGCAAATTTTTAATGACTTCTCTGTTATTAGTAATAATTTATGGTAAAACGAATACAAACATTCATACAACATTGCGAAAGAAGGTTTCATTAAGCGGTCATAAGTATGTATTGTTTTATCATTTCATTTCATTAAAAGTTGATATATGTATGTACATTTACCCCAAACGGTCATTGACCTCAAATACGAAACAGATATAGGAAACATGAAACAATGATACTCCTAGACGTATTTCCTTGGGTGCATTTTTATGCATTAGGGATGAAAGGGAGATTTCCCTATTGCACTGTGGAAGAGGGAATGGGAAGGGGGATGCAATGAAAGGGTGTTTACCAGTTAGAGGGGTTCTTGAGATCGATAACGTTGCCATGCTGGATGAAACGTGGATAATTTTTATACCTATCTATTCTATATATATATAAATGAAGATTTGTTTGTCCTCTATTCATTCCTTTACCATTCATCCGATTTCGATCAAACTTTGGTGAGTTGTTGTATGCCCACCCGTGAAGGTTTCTGAAGAAAAAAATTAAAATCTAAAAAATAATCAAATATGTACAACTAGCGACATCTCTGAATCAGACAAAAAAAAAACAAATAATATTGCATATCCGAGAGAGAGGTCTGCACGGGACTGGGCTCGGGCGGGTAAAGGCATTTCAGATTCGGGCTCGGGCCGGGCTCGAGTAAGGAATTCGAATTTAGGAAAAATATTTCGTAATGTGTTCGAGTCATAAGTCAGCCATAAGGCAATAGTTCTCATAACTTAAATAGTTTATTTCAAATGTGCTATGAATATCGTCGGAAATAGGAAAACAATAACATATTATATTGTTTAAGAAGTATAAATGAATAACTATATTTTAAAAAATCGGGCTTTTTTTGGGCTGAAAAAAATAAATCTGGGCTTTGGTTCGGGTTTGGGGAACAAGTGGGATATTGAGACTCGTGCTCGTGGCGGGCCGGGCCTGAAGATGACGGGCTCGTACCGGTAACTTTATGAAATTTCGGCCCCTGCAGACCACTAATCCAAAGGTACTTCAATAAACAGAATTAAAATACAGCCCCTTTTTTCTTTGAGTGACATTGCAACGCATGCCGAGTACTCACTAGTAAGTAATAAAGATGTTTTATTTTAAATGAAACATCATGAATTCAAAGAGACACTTTTTTTAGTATCTTTCTAGATGATAGAATCGTTATTGATTTGCGGCATACGTCATATAACAATCATAAAGATTTTATCTGTTTATAAAAAGGGACTTAATCTTTTTCTATAAAATAGAACTTAGACATTCATTTCTACCTACGACCTTCAAGTGAAACATTATTAGAAAGGCGAAATAAGACACGGATAAAGAAAAAGACTTGTTTTTATGGGGTAGCTTGTGACAACTTTAAACATCAAAAAATTTTCATGCATCATCAAAAATCATCAAAAAAAAACTCGAACTGACAGGCAGTAAACAGTGTCACTGTCTGTCAGTAAACAGTGGCACTGTTTACTGTCTGTCAGTTCGAGTCCATTCGTGCGCTCGAATGCCTGAAGATGCCGAAAGGTGAAACCAGGGTCGTTAGTGAAAAAATACATGGAAGTGTACAAAATCTCAGTAATCCAAATTTGATATTGAAATTCCATCAAGCACCCTCAGTCGATGTCTTAAATGATATTAACATCGATTGTGTATGAAAGAATATATGTTAGATTCTTTTTATTATATATGTGTAAACAAATCGGTGACTGATTTAAGGCTACGTATTTTTTTTTTTATATTTAAAAAAATAGTTCTTTCAAGAGCAAAACCGGCCAGTTATCGTAAAATTTAAATTGATAGTTTCGTGTTTCCTCTAGTTATGTATTTATTGATCATCGAACTAATTGCAGATAGCTTTTCGCGACCATGGATGTTATTGTTATTGTGAGTATATAATTGCAATATCTGTTTCCTATGGATACGGTGGTAGCTTTGTGACAATTCATTTTTAATAAAAATAAAAATTGATAACTTTGTTATTCCATTGGTTGTCTTTCTAATTGTGGCACGTGTTCGGCTTCTTTGCGAAGCATCCAGTAACACTGAACAGTTAGTCTAAAGATGCTTCTCAAAGAGGCGAAACACGTGCCACAATAAATAACACAAACAGTGGAAAAATAAAGTTCTCAATTTCAATTTTATATTGCAATATGTACGTAGGTTTTCGGTAAATTGCAAAGTACGCAGTCTAATTTATTTTATTTATTTTTTACGCAATGTAGTTACATGTCTTGTTTAACTTGTAAATTAAATTAAAAACATAATAACATAACGAAAGAAGTCACTTCTTTGTCGATCAAGGCCTTTCCACATTTAAAAAAGATATTATTTATTTTTTAATTGCTCTTCATTGTTTTTAATGTTTCATGTCATGATTGACCATAAATGGCTCCACCGGCGGCCGGTAAATCGCGGTTGATAATAATATAATACTATTATAGTATCTCAGGTTTATAAATATGATGTGAAACTGTTATGTTATTATCGGCGATAGACCTTTCTCTTTGCTGAACATAATAATAAATATTGCCAAGAATTCATTTAAAAGCAAATTAATGTTTATTTACTCGATAGCAGAACAAAATACTTATATATTTATAGAATTACATACATACGTTCATATTATCCTAAGTTACGGAACAGTTATTAAAACTGTTCAAACACAATAAAACAAAGTGTATTTTACTAACACCTCTTTTTAACTATTAATGTAGAGGTATGCGCTGGCCGATTTTTTAAAAATAATTCGGTGCCTTCGGTAATTTAAAGCAAAGTCAGTATACCCTCGACATGTAAAAATAATATACTTCTATTAGACATATCGTGCCATTTTGAACATTTCTTGGCATAATGGTAAAAACAATTCTTTTATGTCTTATAATACTAATATGAAAATGAACTTCTCAAACAATGATTCATGTTTTCGCATTAAACAAAATAGGTAACGGATATGAATTTAGTTGTTTCGGTAATTATTTTTTGTTATAAATAGTATTCCTTTAAAACTATACAAAATCCAAAACTCTCTGTCGTCTTGAGCCGTCCGAGCCCGGCCCGCTGACAAAACCCAGGCCTGTGCAGAGCTCTACTGTATAAACATTTATAACTCATAGTACCTATATATTATTACATACTGTACTTGCATTTGTAAGAGGAAACTAGTGTAAACCATCACTGTAGCAGATATTTATGATTTTATCAGTTACAACAACAAATTACATTCGAATAATTCTAGTTTATGATTTGTACTTGATATGACAAACGTTTACTGAATAATTGGTTTGGCATTTAAAATTACTGTTTACGTTGGTATTAATGGTAGGAAAGTTTAACAAATGTATCGAATAAAGAAATCTGGATGTTAGTTTTTCAGCAGCATACTTATGCAAAGTAGGTACCTTATTTTTAAAGTTCTCGGCCGATCATCGGCCACTCTTATTCAAACCATTATACGAAAAATAGAAAGAGAAATAACTTAAAAATACTCTCGATAGAACTACAACATATATCTAGATTCTAGATTATTTATTTATAAATAAAATAATAATTGAAAAATATTTGAAATAAGTGTAAGTAAAAGTAAAAACAATTAAAGAAAAGAATGGCATTCACTTTCTTCCACATTTTAAAAATTCTCGACGAGTACCTTGTCTCTCCCATCCAAATGCATTGACATGGTGTACATCTGTGAAACTGTCTATATTCCCTTTTAACCACCTTCATAGTGGAAAAAGTTGATTCAAATAAGCAGATAGAACAAAACAATGCCTTCATTTTGAAATTTCGTTCAAGAAATATTTCATTTCGGAGTCCAATAATAAAATTTGAAAGGCAAATTTACAAATACGATAAAATATCTTACGCGATCTATCGCAAAATGCCACCGCGAGCTACCGGTAGCTTGTGAGTGACAGTTTGGCGATCACTTATCTAGAGTGTAGAGTAAGTAAGACAACTTTGGAGATATAGAATCGAGTGTCGATTGACTAACAATATTAATTAAATTTGATAAGTAATAAAAAAAAGCATTTATAATAGTATATTTTTATTTTATCAACGATAAACCTATTTAATTAATATTTATCATTTTGAATGGGGCAATTTGTTATTTGAAATACCTTTCTACATTGATTTTTTACTTATCATATTTGTATACATTACACATAAATAATCTTAGTCGCAAGACTCGCAAGTAACTACACATCTGCATCAATTAGGTTGAACACCGCATGGTTTATGAAAGCATTGACATTAATTGGGAAATTATTTTTATTCTGTACATTTTTGTCATTTAAATATATTTGGTACTAATTGAAAAAACATATTTTAGAGTTCAATATTGATTCTCTTAAAAAAATAATGCAGTTTCATTACATTTGCTTTCATATAAATTACCCAAAATTAAATAACAGTAGGTACTCATTGCCGCCATTCTCCTCAATAATTTTCATAGTATGCATACCGCTTCTGTAGCTTCAGCGCATGTTGACTACCTTTTCAGTTTAGTGCTCGTAAATGAGTAGAGCGCCGAACTAAGTTTATGCTCCAAGTAGCGTTCAGTCAATCTCGCGATCGCTAGAGCTTCGGTCGTCCTGCTGTGTTTCGGTCATAGCAAACGGTTACTTTCACGTGTTGCTTTTAAATTCCCCCTGCCGGCGTTGTGTGTTTACATATTATTTGAACAAAAAAATAATTATTCCTTTGAGAAATCTAGCTAATATAAGCCAACATATTTGACGAGCTGAAAAACAGTCTTTCATAAACGTAGTTTATTTAATTAAAATAAAAAGTTCAATACATTTGTTTGACAGTTTGCAGTGTTGTTTTTTCGTAGCATACGAAATATGTATACTGCTATTTATAATCTCTAAAAAGTTAAATTAAGATTTGTTGTGTGCCGCAACAGACAAAAATGAATCCTAAAGACTCGACGCGAAAAGTTGCGCCTGATCCGAATAAATCCATAGAAATGGAACAGATAAAAAACACCAAGCCAGGGAAAAGCTCTCCCGAACAGCTATCACCTGTCAGCAAAAACCCGGATAATCCCGACAGCGATGTCATCATTGGAAGGTTTCGAAAGATCAGCTCTGCCAAATCAATGGCTACGAATGGCAACGCAAAATATACCGAATTTCCAAATGTTGATAGGCCAGAAGGTGATGACGCTGAACAAGGTTTAATATTCAAAACTATTAAACGGGATAATTCTAAACCTGAGCTTAGAGACAAGTTTGAAGATGCATCTGAAAATGTTAAAATGGTTCCGGCATCTAACAGAGCGAAAATTACAAAGAGTAGTTTCAGAAATACTGAGAAACCTTCGAGGTTCAAGGATAATCCATCCACGACTAGATTTCAGGTAAGAATCTCACTAGTGCCTTCTAAGAATAAAATAACATAAAATTAAAATTCAAAACTTAATTATTCCACTTGGTTTATCACTAACATGACGCGTTTCGCCTCTTTAAGTAGCATCTTCAGACTTCTTAAAGGCCCTCTTAAAGATAAACGTTAGTGATAAACCAAGTGGAACAACTAAGTTATCAATTTAAATGTTATATTAAAAATGAACTTCCACAAAGTTACCGGCGAATCGATAAAAAAAAAAAATAACGTTTACATTAAGATTAATTCTTAAAACTGTCAAAAAAGAAAACCTTTTCCAGCTGTCAATTAGCCAATTTATTTCAACTAGAAGTTTTTAACAATATTTGCTTGCGTGAGTTTTTTTAACATTGAATAATTAAATTCCCTACAAATAAAAATAAAGGTATACATTTTCAATTTAAAAAGTAATCACACAAATAATATTAAGAATTATTGTAGTAGGTACTTTTAATAAATTCGTAACCGTTGAAGAATGCCGCAAATAGCTGACACTAATAAACAATAACTTCGAGGAATGTTGATATTTTAAATTAAATATTAGTATAATTATTTATGGCTACGAAAAATTAGCCGAGTGGTAAACGTTCTTGGCCTTTCAAGCTACTCGGTTGGGTGTCCCGGGAGATAAGTAAAAAAGAATATATTTAATATAACAAAACTATAGGTAGGCATGCGGCGCATGCTCTTGTATCCTTCTTGCTCGCACCCAAATTAGGTTGTGCTATAGAGATATTGATAAGTCCACCGCGCGCCCATGGTAGGTACATAATGCTATTTTCGAGCCCAATACTATGCGTTGTTAGATTATTAATACTCACTTTTAAGTTTTTAACTGTTAATTCTTGGTAGAAAGACATTGTATATTTAAAATTAATATCAAATGAAAAATATACCTAATTATACGGAAATCTGGGAGAAATTTCGGTGTGCCGTGTAAGAGAAAAGGTTGTGGAGCAATGCTCTAAAGGAGTGTTTCTCAACAAATGGTGACCACCGGTTGGTGACCGCTGCTCTAAAGCACGTGTTGAAGATTATTATAAATATTTACAGTAATCTGCCAGACTCTGCATAGTATTAAATTATTATTGTAGCAATACATTACAAATAACAGAGATTAAAAACAACCATAGTCCGATTCGTAAAGATGCAATAATTGGATAAGTAATAAAATATTAATTTACTTTGGGTAATGGCAAAGTTAACTGAAGTGTCAAACATCCGTAATTCCCTTTTACGCGATATCCACTCTGCGTTCGAAAACATTAATTACGATTTTACGAACTCGAGAGTTCCACGAAGAAATTCAAAAATATATAATGTATCTAAAGGCGAGTAAAATATAATTTAAAAAAATGTATGTAACAAGATGGGCTGGGCTTATGGCAATGTTTCCAAGCACCACTGGTGAGAACATATACTGCAATATATCAATGATTTCATGAATAAACAGAGTATGTTGGAGAAAATTTTCTGATGTGAGCAGTAATAGTGATGGTATCAAAACAGCATTTGTGCATTCAGAATTCCGGTGACTGTAATGAGGTAAAGTTCTGGATCATAAGTTATCCATAACTCCATAAGTATGACATATCTTACTGACATAAATGAAAATTATCAGTCCAAGAAAATCCGTATCATTTTAATGTGTTTGTTATTTGACTATAAATCGTGAAAAATGTGAGATTTCGTCTTGTTAACAGTGATTTTTATGCCTAGTGTGTATAATGGTTTTAGCATTCAATTTTACAATATTTTGCTAGGTATCTTCTCTACTTGATTAAATTTATTTATTTTATACATATATCTTACAACACATATATACATTTCATTGCTTATGCAATGTGAAAAATGATTAAAAAATAGTACACAATTTAAATTGGCAAGGAAATTTACCGAGAAAAATCTACCGTAATACATAAAAAATAGTACTCGTCTGAACTCACTCACATACACGCGGAATATGTCGACATCCGAAACAAAACCGCCGAACATTGTTATAGCTCTGCACAGTATAGGATGGCGGAATCTCATTTTGGCCTCGTATAAGCTGAAAGAAATATGTGGTCGGTCAGATACATTTTTCTTCGGGTATATTTTATCAAAAAAAAAAAAAATTAAGCATTTGCGGTTTTAATTTATGAAATTATTGTTTTGGAAAGCACGGTGCCTGACAAGTTTTTTTTTAAATTATGTGACTTGTCGAAACGATTGCAGGTTTCATTCTCAAGGGTTATAAACAAAACAATGAGAGCATATCGGGATGCGCATGTTCTCGTTATCTGTATGCTGTCGCTGATTTCTTCTCCATCTTCTATAACATATAACACAATAATTATAAACGGTATTATTTTTATTTTCATTATTGTTTTTATTAGTATTACTGTTTTCATTGTCATTATTGTTACTGTTATGTTTGTGGAATGCATGGCGCATTGGCTTCAGCTGTAATGCCATGCATTTCAATTTTTTAATGTTACAACAAATTAAGCATTCGTTACCGATTGCCGTTACTTAACCGATAAAATAATTAGTACCGAAATACCGGTAAATAAAAACATTTTCAAATCTAATTATGATCGCAAGCACGTGTCTTCAAATAATAACAGAATACTAACAATTGTAAAATAGTACAGTCATTATTTAGTTTGTCGATAGTGTTTAAAATTTTTTTCATACTGGATAGTGGATGGTCACATTGGCGACGAAGGGTCTCACACTACTGATAAGAGGATAACTTTTATCGTTGTAGGTAACTTGATATTTGAGTATTGATAACAACGAGATTATATTCTTTAATATTATTACTAAAAATAATCAAAATAAAATATAAGATACAAACATTTTAACGTGCAGTTTGTTACAAGCATTTGAGCCAATGAGAAGGGACGTGAACCAACTGATATTAACAAAAATGAATTAGGTACGTTTTGCTATTCTAAATGTTATAAAGTGTTATAGAAGTTAAGTAAACTAATTAAATACAGGCTACAAAGTATTTTATTCTGTAAGAAATTAAATAACGTGTAAATTAATGTAAGAATATCATTTAACTAAAACTTTCAATAAAAAATTTTCACCATTCTATCACTTGGCTCACTTCACTTCTAGAAGGTTTAATTGGCAGGAAACTTTCGTTTTATCTTTGGCGGAAAGCTTTCGTGAGATATAATGAAAAACCATATATTCCACAAATTGTATTTAAAAACAAAACCACTTTCACTCAACTAGTGAGCATTTTCAACTTGGTCAGAATTACGGACATTTTTTTGTTAATCATTACGTATATTTAAGGAATGTACTGTAATTATTGTCGTTGTACTTTTGAAATTTTGTTGATATCGGTAAAGAAATGCGAGCTTATTAATAAACATAAACTAATTAGATACACTTAAATATTTCTAACAAATTTTCATTTTCTTTTTGTGAGGTTTTAATGTCACCGGGTCATTTACAAAAACTGCAATGAAAAGCAGGTTCATTTTTTTATTTATGGCATAAAACTTTCAATTATTTGTAGAAAAACATGTACAATAATTAATCGATAATTTGTAGTGTAATCAGAACCGGTTTCACTGTCCTACGCTAGTAATTAATTTTAATCGATACGAATATTTTTTTATACCAATTAAATGCCAATTCAATGAATAAACTATGAATTTTCTTTTGATTCTGGAAAAAATAATATTTTCGTTATTTATTGAAATAGCTCGGAAATTGGTTCCGTGTTTAGAGTTTAGAGAGAGAGAGAAAAGTTTAGAGTTCCGTTCACAATCAGGGTTTAGGTTTTTTGGTTATTTACTCAAATTCACACAAAATCAAGAAAGCAAACATTTTTCTTCCAAAATTTTTACAGCGAACGAACTTATTTCACTATTTATAATTCTATATAATAATATTATATACAAATAACAATACACATTAACAATTTTATCAAAAAAATATCGTTTCTATTGAAAACGTTGTTACGTAAATATATTTTTTACCTGTACCTGTTTATAATTTTTTGTTCGGGTCACTAACTGATCTTATATTTCTAAAACGTATTATAAAAGTTTTTACTAAGTAACGTTTTGTTGAATATATTTATTTTTCCAATAATATTGCTTCCTTTTGAAAGATGGCGGCGGCCGAAGGTGGCCATACAAGTGATGAGCATTCTGGTGACGACAGTGACGACCCTCTGACAGCACACAATGACTCCTACGTCCAAGACACCAGATACTCCAAGAGCTTCAGGTAAGAATGCTGTTATAATATATCCCTTCACTGCGATGCTCTTACATTTACACGACTTAAAACAGTGGCTTACAAACTTATTCTAGTACGCCCCATTATTTTATAAAATAGTACAAACACTTTTTTTAAATGGTAAAAATAGTTTTAGTATGACACAAATTTAATGTACAAATCAGAACAATTTTATATCCACTGCTATTCAAATTGCAATGAACATAATAAAAATGGATTGGATCGATGACTGTTTATGTCATATTATACTCTAGGTGGCAATGTCACCTGTCAACATTCACTGAACACTCATGCTCTAAGACTCTCTGCCGAGCATCGTGCGCAGCGCATTGTTGTGTTTTGCGTTGCAGACAGAAAAGTACATATATTATATTTAAATGATCATCAATTAGTTGTCTTGCACGAGAAATAAGCACGACAATTCGGTTTTCGTATTCAATGACGTAGCTCAATGAAATAAATAATAAGCAAATTGTTTTGTATTTAAATGAAATCATATGTATGGATTCAGTCAAAAGGCCGCTGGTTCCACAGATCTGCTTTACACTCTAAATTAAGTGTGTATTGTAATTCTATTACAATACTAGTATATCCGCACCTGTCGTAGATGAAAGTGAAATTGAAATACTGAATGTCTAAAGTAACCGTACCCGTCATAGGTGACGGTATTGATATTGGCGTACTGAATGTCTAAAGTAGCTAGTAAGTGGAACTGTGTGTCTATTGCATAACATTTTATTTTATATTATACACCGCGAACCGCGACGCTTAGGTCATGAGAAAAATTTCATAACTACATGTGATATGTGATAATAATAAGTGTTCGGCCAGAGTCAACGCGCGAGGGCGGGACGGGCGCGGCGTTTTAAACTGAAATGCAAAATCGCTCAAGACAAGACACGCGAACTTCCAATCCCTGCGCATTAACTGCGGACATTTCAAATGCATGCTAAAGCGCCTACAGACCAGTAAAGCGTCTACAGAGTTCTCTGGGCTATTATATATATAAGATATTTCACCTTTTCCATTACAAAATTGTATATCTGCAAAATCTAAATTTTTCGGGAGTGAATTAAAACAGTTACATGTTTTTTTAAAACTTTTATTTCAATTCAATAAAGTTGTTTTTTTTTTTAACTATTTTATTTCTATCCTGAAAAAATTTGATTTTGAAAATATACAATTTTGCAATGGAAACGACGATATGCTATCACACCGATATTTTAGAAATGAAACGCCGAGATTCAAAACACCCTAAAATGATTTTCACTTAATTTAGAGTTAGATATATTATACTCAGCGAAATATTTTTGCCTTCTAATGGCCAAACTTTCGGTTTCAAAAATGCCAAAAACTCTCAAAAATGAAGGTTTATTTTGAAACCTCCCTGAATAATTGACCCGTCAATTTCAAATCATCCTATAATGAATAAGCCAATCACCGCATTCATTGACAGACAAATGATTACATTTTAAAATACTTTTTCAAGTTTTCATTAACTCGATAGATATGACTTTTCCCCACTTTTTTCAAAACTCTAAAAAATCAATTTAGCGGTTTTTGAAACTAAGCGCGTCAGGTTACTTTTTAGATCATGTTCGATTTGCCATGGAATGCACTCGTGCATTCTCGTTTTGCTAGTGCACCCAATACTTGTGACGTTACAAAATCATTGAATCTGTATAACTAGTATTAGTAACACAAAATCACTTCAACGAAATTTATACAACAATTAATATTCCATTCCAATTATTTTTCTTTTGCAATACTGACTGTGCACGGATACTTTTAATTTATTACATTGTCGTGCATACATACTTCCAGGAAATTGATTGCCGCTGCGTGAATTTCTTAGATACATTATTTTGCACTACCGTTTCGACATCTAAACCATACACAATTGGACATTTAAATGTATAAATAATTTAATCACTTGTAATGTATTAACTCTCAATACTTAGTGGAAGTACATTATATTTATAAAAAAGTACATTTTTTGCACTAAATCTTCTTTATTAAATGGCCAGGTCCGATTTCACTCATAAACATTTTCGAAACGTGAAAAATAAATGATAGAATTTGCTTTGTTTGTGCTTTTTTTAATCTGCCACAATAGAAACACAAGCAAGTTCTGGATAGAATTTACTTAAAACATAGTCGTTTAATTGTAATCGTGTCAACTCGCTCACATTCACGCAGAATGTGTCGACATCTGAGATGATATCGTTGAACAATGTTAAAGCTCTTCCCAGTGACATCACCATTTGCAGGCTTGAGATTCACACACATTCACTGATTATTACTTTAACAATTCTTGCTAAAAACATTGTTGAAGTGTCGCATTATAGACGTCGGTAAATAATTTGACAGATCTCAAGCAGATACGTACTTACCGAGCAGAGTGAGAAGGAAATTGACATATACTGGAAATATTCCATTAATATCGTCCAATCATGCTGTCGGCAAGTATGGGTGATTCGGAGCAACACGCTGCAGCATACGGTAGTATTCAGGCCGGTCGGCATTTTTTAACAATAGTGTTATACACGACCACACATGTTCGGCAGTATATTGAAGTTGCTCGTTTGTTAACGGCTTTACGTGCATACATTGTACAGATTATTTAAATACAGCTACGTATGCAAAATCTTATTTTTTCTTACCCGCCTCTTCTAGCTGAATAATGTTCAGCTGATACAGCTGTACAGTACCGCATTAAGTATATTCAATATTATAAGTAGGCAGACGGCAAAAGTTCCGCCTAGTAACTCGCACGCTGAATTCGTACTTGTGATTATTCTCTGACTGGGTGTATATAATTTTAATGAATCACCCACCGTTATACTCTTTTTCAAGTCTGTGTCACTATCTCAGGCCCGCAATCAGAAAACTAGATGGCCATGCCGTACTGGAGGCAGCATAGAGCACGCCGTATCATTATTATTAATTATACAGAGTAAATAAAAATATTTGAAACTACGCTAATTCCAAATATTTTTATTCAGTTTGCGGTGTATTTTACACGTTGAAACTGGCTAGGCCACGTGCTGCGAATGCGTCTGGAGAGACAAAATCCTGCAAGTCTCCGGCGTGTTATGGGAAGGAAGCAAAGATTTTGGCGCGTCAAAGGGAATCTTAGAGGCGCCACGTGTTGACCAAATGCTCCACATAGGGAGCGAATATGGCGAAAGAAAGAAATGAAGTGTATGTTTATATTACTTGAAACTCGAGGAACATTTTAAGATGGATTAAACTCAGCAAAAGGACATCACACACTGCCATGTCCGTGGCCAATATCACAATAATTAAATTTAGAAAAAAAGTGATTATGACGTTAACATTATTTATTGTAGAACTCCATTTTAATACGGTAAAAATAACAATGCATTTAGGTCTACAAGAATTTTATCAGTCTTTTGAATTTTGTCAGTAAAACAGTAAATATAGCTAAATTAAACATAGTTCTAACGATGGTGTGAAGCCGAAATAGCTTTTAACAAAATTATGAAATTTTGTTGATAGATATAATTAGTTATTTTTACTCTATTATTAAACTAATGTTGTTACGCACTTACGACAGTTTGTGGATAAATTTAATTTAAATTAACATTTAGGTCTACAAGAATTTTATCAGTCTTTTGAATTTTGTCAGTAAAACAGTAAATATAGCTAAATTAAACATAGTTCTAACGATGGTGTGAAGCCGAAATAGCTTTTAACAAAATTATGAAATTTTGTTGATAGATATAATTAGCTATTTTTACTCTATTATTAAACTAATGTTGTTACGCACTTACGACAGTTTGTAGATAATTGTACATTATTAGTACCTTCAATTATACAAAAGGTGGCAGTCTGTCAAAAATAACTCAATACTCACAAAGATCCCCCCCTTTCAGGTGACAGTGCCACCTGTAAACTTCACTTTACACACACGCACAAACTCTATATGCGCACCGCACACAAAAACACAGTGTTGTCTTGTGCGTTACAAAAACACCGACGGATAAATAAGGACAAATATAATATTTAGAAATTATTACCAGGTGGCGCCTACCAGTATTTTCTCATTTATATTTTATTCCTATTTAATTGAAAATATAACGACAAAAAGCTTTTTAATTTTCCATTAATTAATAGTAATATAACGCGCCAAATATGCGAATTTCTATTATAAATATCTATCATTATACGTAAATTTGTGGAATATTAAACTATATGTAAATAAATATATAATTCTCCAACTATATACTTAGTAAAATTATGGTGTTTTAGTCCACATTTTCCAAACCAACCTTATTATTCTATAATATTGGTATTTATGTCATTAAATTCGTCACTGCACCGAAGCACTTTCAAAGTATAATCATTCATTCTAAAAAAAATATAAATTTATTGGAATGATTTCTTTTCCTCAGAAAAAAATTATCGTTATTGAGAGATTAGTATTTTTAACTTATGACGAAGGAGATGACAAATAATAATTATTATACATGTATGCTTTTACCGGAATACAAAACATCCAAAACAATATACGACTTCTATGTAGTGAATTTATGACTCACATTGTAAATTTTCTATATTGCCAAGATACGTTTTAATCATTTTCAAATATTAAACCTCTCATGATTCTGACATGCTAATGTATTTTTTGGGTGCAGGACAAACCCCATATAGTAAATATCTATAGAAAAGACTTTTTACCACCATCAAGATTACAATCACTATCAGAAAATCAAATCACTATTCACTGAGACGAAAAGGATAAGCAGCATAGTTGCACATCCTCTTCCTAGATGGAAGATAAGTCATCAACATCATTAAATACGAAAAATGTCAAAAACACCTGTTTTGCGCTATAAATCTTTAAATCCAAGTCACTGTTTGCTATGCGCTTGATGAGCACGTGACCATTTTTCCTTTCCTACGGAAACTATAATTTACGTGCACTAATTTCCTGGCTAATGTTCTTGCCAAGATGGGTACAAACTTCGTCTTTATTTTCATTTCTCACATGTAAGCTAGCTAAGTATTGACTCTCTAAAATATTCTGTCAGCTGAAGGCTTTTGTGGGGGTAACCCCTTACGAGAGTCATTGAAGGAGCACACCGACGCTCATAATCACATAATATTTTTAATCCAATAAAAAACGAATTCGCAAAATCTTTTTTATTATATTATATATCTAACACTCGACTCTAATTGACACCCCCTTCCGCATTAGACCGTTATATCGAGGTTTAGTTGCATTTACACGCTTATTTTTCACCCACATTGGAAAACACAATATGCCAGCCAATGGTTTGTTGTATAAATATGGTAAACTTCTGCTCAATTATGTGGCAGTATAAATGACAGAAGCAAGGACGTTGAAGAGAAACTGCTGAGGGTATATACAGAAATTTAACTAGATCTGTTATTAGAGTTAATCGCCAATTCGCCAGATATAAAAAAATCTATCTAAGAAACATAACGAAGCTCCCATGGCTGAGATCTCAAATATTAACTTATTCAAATCGATACTTTAAATTGTATACGTTCTGAATTGAACCTAGACCATCATATCACTACAGTGGTCAATGCAACAATAATAATACTATGCTATGATACATGTATGAAATACTTATTATTTATTGGAAATGTTATATCAGGAGTTTCTCAATTTTTAACCCTATTCACCCTTTCACCAATGCTCAGAATATAATTCCCCCCTTTCCATCCTAAGATAATTTATCGCTTACTCAAAATATGCTTTTCAAATATGTCTATATGTTATATTGAAAATCTTAATATACGGGGGGAATTCCCTCCTGGAACTGTAAAATTCACCCCTAGGAGGGTTACCCCACTGATTGGGAGCCCCTGTTGTATATATTTTATCAGATATATAATACTTTAAGACTTTATTACACTAAGCAGTAATGGATAATTCTTAATATTCAACCGATAAGCATAATATGTAACCGATAAATTGAGGAAAACCGATAGACCTAGGAACGATGAATGCGGAATTATTTAATATCGTTCTTATGGGTCTTTTGTCTGGACTACAAATGACCGATACATGCGGGAATACGATGATTGTGAGAACAAAATATCGAGGTTCTACTGTATAAATATAATATATGATGTACCTTGTTCACTACAACATATTTTTTTGTTGTTTTGATTGATTCTGTCAATGGCCATGAATACGTTTTCAGAACTGTGTCAATATTTTAATTACAAATTACATTAAAGATGTTTTTTTCAAGCATCGCAAAAAACGGTGGTTCCTGTGTTTATAAATACGCTGTTTTATATGAAATATGTGTTTTCTATTGAATTTTAAAAAAACTTATTGTTTTGTGGAAAATGGACATAAATATCTTTTAACATAAGTTATCTCATAAAAATATGCTTTAACATGTAAAATGAAAATAGGCCACTTGAAAAATGACATACAAATAGCAGGATGAGGAAGACATCCAGATCGACAACAATTATTATAGACTCGCTGAAAATATTTTATTCCACCTTCAAATACGACAAAAATTTAATTATTATTGTTGCTGTTGGGTATAAAGATATCAAAAATTTATCTGTAACGCACAGCACAACACAGTGTGCCTGTGTTTTGTGAGAGAGAGCGCGCGAGTGTGATGTTGAGCGAATACATATGACACTGCTACCCAGTGGCGTAGCGAAGGCTTTGTGCCGCCCGGAGCGATTCTTGAATTTGCCGTCCCCCCAACTTTTTCCCGTCATGTTTTTAAGCGTAGTGAGGGAAAAAGATTGCGCCAAATAATTTTATGGGCAAATAAAATTTCTTACAATCTTTTCTACAATCCTGACAAATTTTTGTGTTTAATATTAATAATTTTTCTCCAAAAATTATGATTTTATATTTACAATACTGTTGGGTCAAGGGTATTAAATTACATTCTCCTTTTTAATTAATCATAAATTACAGTAATTTTTTATGTATAAATATAATTTCTTTTAAAATATGTACCGTATTTTTACAATTCTGTCATTTACAAATGTTATATTTAATATTAAACTTGTCAGGGTTGTCGGGACTCCCGCAAGTTTGTTTTTCAAATATTTTTTTTATTTATTATTAATATGGAAATGTAAAACTATTTATGTAAAATACATTAATAGATATATATTGTTCATAAAAATGGACTAAAAATTGTGAATCAATCTAGAACAAGATATTAAGTAGTTTTTTTCGCTCATAGCAAAATCGTCAGCATCATTATGAAAATCTATTTTATCTACCAGTTGGTATGCTATTGAAAGTATTTAAATTTTTTGAATTGCAAATTGCTCACTATTGATATTAAATTGTTTTTTTATTAATTTTCAACTTCGAAAAACTTCTTTCACAGCAGTAACATAATTGACAGGAAATAAATTAAAAGCATTTCAATATTTGTGATTAAGTCTCTTTAAAATATATTTTAAAAAATCTGCAAAAGTCGAATTTTCCACACATCTGTTTCATAATGTTAAACAGCTACATGATTTTGAATTCTTCCCGATCAACATCATTATGATCTTGATATAACTGACACCCGTAACATTCACTCAAAAGATTTGATGGAGTAGAAAACCCTATTTCTCAGTAAGATTATGAAGCTTAAGAAAATTTCTCTCCCCTATTCAGCTTTAATGATAATTCAACATTTTATAACTGTTCACCAGACAACAATTTCGTTTTTCTCCCTCGAAATTGAGGCTTCATAATTATCCTTAGATCTTTCAGAATGGAAATATATTTTGTCAGCGAATCACAAAGCGTAATCAATTATTACCTATATAATTTTACTGCTTATTTTTCTCGAAAGAATATTTGACAAGTTGAATTATCTTGAATGAAATTGGCAATAAAGTACTATTTACGATTTATGAAAATATTACATATATGTATGCCTTTCCGTACAAATATGTTAATCGATTGAAATGTCAATGTATGAAATTGTTCATTACGGGATTCATACCATTGGTACAAAAGCTCTGGAGCATCGCCACTCCGCTTCGAGACCAGCTATATTAAAAAATAAAAATAGATTTTGAACTTCTACTAGTTATAGTAATTTAGAATATAATGAGGTCGATATTAAATAGTTGTTGAACAATTTAATTACAATAGACAATTATTAGTAGAACAAATCTACAAATTTATGGATAATATCACTAAAAGAATCATTTACGAACCTATTGATGTTTTATGACCACCCTGTTATTGACGTCATTAAATTTCATTCATGACAGTCTCATGCATTATTTATGAATGAGCATAGCACATGTGGAAGTTTTCAAATCATATTTTTTGTGACCGTAATATAACGTCACAAATTTATTCAGTACTAAATTCGTAAGTCTACACATTAATTTTGCTGAAAGAGTCTCGGGGTCAATGACATTATGATGGAATAGCAAAATTCATCAAAAGCCATTCACAGCGGATACGCAAATGTGTCCAGTTTGGTTAAGAGCACCGGTTGTTAGAAAATTGCCCGAATTATCGAATCACGATAACATCAGGTAATTCTTCTTTGATTTATTTTACAGGGTTAAGAAAATTATTTAAAAAAAATCAAGGATGCCAAAATATTAGGATTTAGAGTTTAGAGTTTGAGTGATACACATTTTGTAAAGTGGAATGAGCAATATGTGATTCCTACATAACTTTTAAAATTATCAAGATTCTTTCAATTAAGTAAAATATATAAATTGAATTGAAAATATTTTTGTAATGTTAATATTTGTCATTTTTCTGTGTATTTTGTGCAATTTCCATGATGTACGCCTTTGTCTCGTGCGCATAAGCCTTGGCAACAACAATCATTATATATTTTTTTTACCATATCCGCTCCCAAAAAGCATATGGACTCCTAATGAAGGTATCTGAACAGAAGTTTTTCTACTTACTGTTTGTTATTGAGCTGCTCAACCTTTCTTTTCGAAGGAAATAGGAATGTAAAGAAGATGCTAGGAAGGGAATGGTCGTTAGCTATCATTATATGGATTTAGTCAATGTTCCCCTATCAATAAACAAAATAATATTCCTATTTAACACTTGCGCTGTATGTGTATACTAAAGAAAAAATAATATTTAGCCTGCCATTTTTACCCCAAGACCGGAGCTGGGCAATCTACAGCCCACGGGTCACATGCGACCCGGTGCGAATCTTTGTGTGGCCCATTCATACGATTATTTTTTTATGTTAGAATTGCTTATTCATGACAATAAATAATATATATATGTAAAAATAAGATGTATACTTGCAGCCTCCCGTCCATTTTGAATACCTAATGCTCATCCCAAAATTTTGCCCTTTATACAACTTTTGGCATATTGCTCCTCGGCAAACGTCAAATGCAAATTCCAACTGTCTCAAACCGCAAATTGGCTTCGAACGATTTGGAAAATGACCAATTGTACATTGAAAGTAAAGTACCTAAATCTTTTAAGACGAGTGTTCAATTTTCAAAGCATTCTGAGAAAATTCGACCATCGAAGCCTAGTGCGATAGTAAAAATATAAATACCTTTAAATTTATAAAGCATTTTATCATTGCCACGTTGTCGTTTGAATACAGTTATCCACAAACGCGGACCGTAAAATAACAAGTAAAAAACAGTAAAATGATATAACCATTAAATTAAAAATAATGAAATGCATAACTTGTGTAGTATAGTTTATCATTATTTTCCAACACTTTTACCCTCTGCGGCCCGTGAAAGATTAGAAAATGGATAAACTGCCCCTTTTTTCAAATGGGTTGTGCACCACTGTTTTAACACAATGTCTTGCAGAAATTCTCAGTACCTATTATTATATTTTTATGAAAAAAAGAAAAAAATGATATGAAAACAAGATCCGAATTTAATCTAAAAATATTAAATAAATATCCCTTAATGTGTCACCTGCAAAGTTGACACCTTGTTAAAGGTTAAAGCAAGAATCATTTCAAATGAGTTTTTAACAATTTCATTTCCAACTGTCGTAGAAAAACATAAATTGAAACAAACTTCAAAAAAGTAAATTGGTTCACAGACCTTCAGGAGTGCGCAGAAGAGCATAACCGCTTACGGTATCTCATTTAAATATGAAACAATACGGTTAGGAAATTACGTGACATATTATACATCTTCTTTACGCTTAGTAGGGCATTGTTACATTTAAATCGCTTGACAAAGAATTTAAATTCAATAAAAAAATTTCGAAATTCATTGACACAGATTCAGTATTATTCAATTTACGAGGTTAAAAATACGTATGTTTTATATTCTAGATCATCGTTTCTTAATCGCGGAGATTTTTGGGTGGGCCGCAAAAAATTGTTACCGTCTGTTTTAATATACTTAAATATTGTAATATCAGCATACGGTGTTGCAAAATTAATTGTTTTTGACAAAAAATCAATTGTATAAATATCTATTATTTTATTCTAATGTTGATGGTCCACAAAACCTTTTTTGATTTTTTGGTCATCCGCGGATGTAAAAAGGTTAAGAAACAGTGTTCTAGATCACAGTTTCCCAACTTTTTTTAGGCCTTACTCCATTTTCAAAAAAATATTTTTTAATAGGCCGATGAAATCTCGTTAAAAGAATTATAAACTATATCGTGATACAGGTAGCCCAAATTTTTTTAAAACCAAACCCCTCAGTATAAGTCAACGCCTCTCGAAAATAAAAAATATGTTTTTTAGGTTATTACGACTGTCGTTTAATTTCCATGTATTTATACGTTGTCCCCAGTTGTTAGAAGTGATTATACTCTCACTCATTGTATACCACCTTGCCTCCCTCGAAAGGCCTAGGGCTCTAAATTCCCAGCTCAAGAGGTTCTCGGAATTTGGGGGAGAGTGATAACATTTCAGAATTATTTAATAATTGTCTTCAAATCCTAATTTTTGCAGCCTTTAAAGCGCAACTGATCTTTATTCGAGTATAATTGAATACTGATTAATAATTTTTGATGTTTTAATTGATTCATTTAGTAAGTCAGCTGGTCAGTCAGTTCCACTGGTTGAGAATCGTTTTCTAAATCTTATATTAAATACAATTTTGTTGAATAATGTATGAAAATACTTTTTGCAACGCCTGCAGCACATACAAAGACAATAATTTATACAAATAGATTATTTTTTGTTCGAGCCACTGCCGTCTTATCCCTGGAGGCTATAAATAAACGACCAGCATTTTATCAATATAACAATTTGATAAATGTCTTATTTCCGCTTATAATAAGAGCGATACAAATTACACACAGGTGTATCAATATTGATGGCTCGTCAGATTACATATTTTAATTTAACTTGTCCTTCCTGTGATTTGTGGTCTACAACTTAAGATCGGATCGCTTTCTATAAGATCTCTTTTTTCTCAATTTTATCTAATGTTGGATGAATCTAATTAGTCCAACCGACACCGATGAGGTAGCATTGAGGATTTGACGGAAGCAAGTCCATTGCTGATTTTGATTGAACACTAGACTTTACCAAATCACAGGGCGATCACAAATTCACAAATATTCTATCTTAACTCTCACCAAGGAGTTGCAATACCTTTATTACCGAAATTGGGATCCCGGTATTTTGGCAGTTTTATAAAAACTAAAATACCGGCTTTGAAATTGCAAATTGCCTCTATTGAACAAAAAGCGAAATTTATATATTATGAGACGTAGATATTGACACAGTATATATAATATTATATGTCAATATCTAATGAAATTTGGATTATTGAGATTTTGTACACTTCCATGTATTTTGTCACTAACGACCCGGGTTTCGCCTTTCGGCATCTTCAGGCATTCGAGCACACGAATGGACTCGAACTGAGAGACAGTAAACAGTGTCTAACGTTTATATAGAAGATACAAATATTATTTACGAGGTAAGATATTATACGTCTGAAAGCCACACTGATACCTGAGTTAAAATTTCGGGAATCGCCCTAATCCTTATTTTGTAAACACCATATTAACAGAGTGGCGAATTGCCGCTTTTCAACTTCTTTTAGAAATACCAGTGATTTTACAATTATAATAGTATTGTGGGTTTTGACGGGATGTAATTCGACGACTGGGTAAATATATACAATCATTCCACATTTAGTGACATCTGTTTGGTGTTTCAACGTATCGGATATAATAGCGGAGAATTAGGAAGGTTCAGCTGCTCATTCAAAATTGGCAAGGAATTTAACTGGGCTCTATTAATTTCCAAAATTTCTTGATAAAATAATTTATGATCCCCCATGTTTTTATGCAACAGTTTAACCCCATCATCCGCATTAAATGTATGGTTCTCCATTAGCAAGTGATTTGCGAATGTCGAAGTTTCTTTTTTTAATCTAAAGGCAGCTAAATGTTCTGATACCCTTATATCTAATGTACGTGTGGTTTTACCCACATAGAAATGTTGGCAATCATTGCATTGTAATTTATAAATACCAGATTTGTTCTTAAAGTTTACTCTATCTTTATTGTTAATAAGTAATTTGCCTAGAGAGTTTTTGCAATAGAACGCCGGTCTAACACTATCAGCGAGTTGTTTTTTAATTTTAAAGCTTGTGCAACCTAAATAACTAATTCTATGCCAGATTCTAGGGTGGTCTATGTCTTTAGACAAGTTCCCGAAATATAGCATCTTTTCTGCTAATCCTCAGTCGATGTCTTAAATTATATCAATATCTAATGATAATTTTTTCAATTTAGCATTTGAGTTCATGAATGATTGCTTGTGATGTGTTTTCTTTTCGGGGCTATCTCAAGAAGTGATTAAAAATAACGTGATTTTCATTACTGAGATGGCGATCACTGCTATCAAAGAATTTTTCGACGATTCCGCTACTTCTACAACGATTTTACGCGAATGTGATAGCTATAAACTTTGCAATCCCCACTACTACTCGCCACGGCCGTACGTTCTGATATTAGCAGACGTTTCCCGTATAGTAAACAACGTGAAGATTATTTCAGTTTTTGTGCAGAAATTGTCTCGGGAAAAGCTGCCCAAGACTCGGCGACTTGCACTTTAGTGGGTTGATTTTCCCTAGCTTAAGAAATAAAGTAGGGTTATCTGTATTGATCAGTTCGCTCGCCGTATGAATTTTGTACCGCAGATTTACTAAACAACCGTTGAAAGAAGACGAAGATGGCGCACTAACAGAAGAATAAGGAAGCAGGTGGTTGGGGCTTTCGCCTCTCAGATGTAGTGACGTCATCAAGATTACTAAAATAATGAAAAACTCAGTATTCATCATTTTACATGTACACAGATAATACGTAGGTATTATGATTCACTTAACTCAGGGCTCGCCCGTCTCTTACGCAAAAAGATCCAAAAAAATTAAGAACCTAGATTTAAAAAATTAAGGCAGTTATACATTTATATTACATAGTAAGGTTGATCTAAGTGACTTGATAGAATGTGTAGTGGTAAGAGCTATGACAGCGATTAGATAGGTCTGGTTTCAGGTCGCTGCAAGATCAATGTCAATATAGATTTCGCAATGTAATATTTAAGGTCTTGGACATGGCTGTCTGTGATGTATATTCTCCTCGAGTTCTTTCGATTCTGAATTCTCATCGAATTTATCTGATTAAAAAAAATCAAAATATCTGACTCCTCGGTTATTATTAGTTTCAATGCTAAATATTTTTCATTTCAATAATGTAGTTATAGAAATTTTAATTGCTTATTTTTTGAAGAAGGTTTTCTCACTTAAACCATTCTTGAAGTTGTATATAATTTTTTTTCCATGTCCGCTCCCAATGTGGAGCATATGGTCTCCTAATGGAGGTATCTTGACTGAATTTTTTCTACGAGAACTGCTTGTCACTCAGTTGCTCAATCTCTCTTTTCTTTTGCGAAGAGAGTAGGGATAGAAGGATAGGGCTATGACAGGACTAGTGGTTAGCTAATCGCTCTCGTTACGCCCTGTGAGGATGGGATGGGTGGGAGGGAGGACTCAGACTACGAACAGAAATCCATAAATCGATTGAAAGATCAATCTATGAAAACCGTCCGCACCGGGAATTGAACCCGAGACATCTGTAACCGTAGCCAGCGACGAAACCAACTGCGCCACGGACGCCGACATGTATATAATATATTTATTATTCCTTAAAACTAATGTAAAAAGTAAACTTACATTTCCCTGGAAAGTTTCGATATTAAAGATATTTTTTTTAAGTTCTCGTTAGTTATTTGGCTTTTTAATATTCTCTGTATATAATTAATGTTAAAAATAAATTTTCTCCTAAATTTCTATATAATACCTGTATATAATTGTTCTGGAAGAAGACACTAACTGAAAAATAATAGTTTTGAGTAATTGGACTTTGACTTTTGCTGTATCATTTTCATATAGTTTTATTTGTACAAAACTGTTTTTAAAGAAGAGTATTATATAATTCTTAAAAATAAGTTTGTTCTTCCATACGGCAGAGTTCGAAACAAGGAACATTTTAGTATAACTAACTTAAGAAGTTTTTTTTTATTTATCGATTTCTTCCAGAACAGCGACGAAATAATTCAATTTTTTTTGTTTTTCAGCAGAAAATATGGTAAAATTTTCTCACTTCAGTGTGGAGTAAAACCACACGTACATTAGGTATAAGAGTATCAGAACATTTAACCGCTTTAAGATTAAAAAAAGAAACATCAACATTTGTGTCACTTAGAATAGTAATGGTGTAACTCCAAAATACGAAAAATATGAGTTTATAACCTCAAACACGTTCAAAATATGTTAATCTATTAGTTTAATAATGGTGCACCTCCATATATACTCCTAATTTATTTAAAAAAACTATTGTTTTTTAGTTTTTATATTCCCATATTAAACTATATTTTTATAGAATATTATAACGGTGAATAATCTCCAATATCAGATTAGGAGTAAAATATCCGGACAGACTTCACTACTGCACTAACGTTAAAGTTCTTCAGTTGACAAACAGTTATTGATGGTTGTTATTTGATCCTACGAACATTTTACAAAATATTGATTTTCTCAAAACTTCAAAACTGGAGTTACACCATTACTATTCTAGGTGGCACATTTGCAAATCACTTTTTACTGGAGAACCATACCTTTAATGCGGATGTTGCGTCAAAACATGGGGTGTCATAAATTATTTTATCACGAAATTTTGGAAAGCGATAGAGCCCAGTTAAATTCCTTACCAGTTTTGAACAAACAACTGAATCTTCCAAACTCCCTCCTATTGTACTCTTTACGTGAGATGACTCCGTAAAAAAATTTTTTAAAAAAAAACATGAATTAAAAATCAAAATTAAACATAAATTAACAATCAAAATAACGAATTTCCCATATTAATATATCGATCCATGGTCACCCTGACAGAGCCCATTAGCTGAAATTGCGTAGGCAGTTCTTAGAATTGCATTTAAAAACCCCCTCTTTACATCCGTAATGTTGTGATTCGTCTAGATGCTAATTTCTTAGACTCAGGGATAAGATTTGTCGTATTTTATTTATATGTAATTGTTATAAACTGTGTACTTGTCTCAGTCCGAGTTTACTCGTGTGATCGAATTCCTGAAGATGCCGAAAGGCGAAACCCGGGTCGTTAATGACAAAATACATAAAAATGTACAAAATCTCAACAATTCAAATTTGATATTGAAATTCCATCAAGCACCCTCAGTTGATGTCTTAAATTAAATTAAATTTATGAAAATATCAGTTTTCATGTTCAATATTTTTGAACTGCCGTACGCGCGTACCGCAAGAGCCGCGGTTTGACTACCCCTGACTAATCTCAATGCAGATGTATTCACGTGAAATTTTATAGACGTAATCTTTCTCCATAAGAACTATGACGTCATAAATTAGATTCGAAGAATTATAAGTGCTAAGCAAATATAATTATGGACTTAGGCATGTGATTATTATTTGCCCAGCTAATTATTCTATTAATGAAGTTTTAATTTCGGAACGTATTATTTAACAATAATTACAGATGACGATTATAAATCAATTTTTTACATTATTCTCTAGCTTTCACAACTAATTGTTTATATTGCTTAACACGAACCGAGTAGTTCTTATTGCTTCGCTTTGCGTTCGGAAGGTTCGTGGTTCAAGTTATGGCAGGGTCAGTATCAAATTTAGATTTTTTCAATTATACATTTGTGATCAAAAGGCAGGGGTGTTTGAGGAAGCATTAGTATTTATCTGAGATACCAAATTTATGTTTTTTAAAATGTGTTAAATATTTTTGCTTAAATACCAAATGATTGAATTGACATTTACTTGGTATAACTCCATTATAATAAAGTAAAAGTGGCAAAGTGTATAAATCCTAAAAGCAGCCGGCGGCTAGACATGCTACTAAATCGTCTTTTTGAGCAAATCAATTGACAAATAAATCCCATACAGCGTTGAATTGGGCGTACAACAGTTTCAACGTGAACCGGCTTTTGATTTGTTACTAAGCTACACTCTATATCCAGTCTAGTTTTTAACATTGGAATCAAAGAAACCAACCAATTCTGCGAAATACGAAATATTGTTACAAAAAATTGTCGCCATTTTTCAAATACGCTCTATGGCGTTAATTATCGGTTTTTCTGAATCCATGTGTGATAATTTGGCATTTTCCTCTTCGTAATTAAATTTCCTGCATCATTATTAACGGGGCTTAGTAGATTTTTGGATATAAAAAGAGTAGCATGTTGTAAGGCATATTTACTTATTTTTTAATTGCGTATTGAATTATATTCCATTTATGGAAACTTCTGGAATGACATAAATATTTTTTTTCTTAATTACTTATATAATGTATTATACTCAAGTAATATTACGAGTTATATGGACTCGGAGAACCGGCGGTGTCATTGGAGGAAGCAAAGCGATTGGCAAATACCAAAATAACTATCATCAATAATTTTTGTCAATCTGTGTAAAACTGAACATTTTTTTTTACATCTGTTTCTATAAATATTGTTATTTACAAACACAGATGCACTTAAAATGACAGGACGGTAAAACTTGCGCCATCGAAAACAAAACTCATGAACATTTACGAAATTTAGTTATTCGTAGAAATCCTTTGTCCTATGGATAATCGTTATGTAGTCATATTGTGGCTCGCGAGGTTATACTGTGTTTATTATTCCAGCACAATATGTACACGTTAGGGCAATGTTGTCTTCAAGGCTATGTACAGTATAATAAATCGGGTTTTATTTTTCAGACACTTTACAAGAGAAGCTTTACCTCGTCTCGACAACTACAGGAATATTATGTCGATACACGCAGCCTATAGGCCTACTCTTGATGAACTTCATAACGCTACACTTAGTTCAAAGGTTTGTTTTTTTTGTTGTTGTATTAAATTAGTCGTTGGGCAGGTTGGCGCCGGAAAACTACTAGTCAGCCTTAATCACTAATTCTGTTTAGAAAATTTCCTTTCCATCTTTGCTGGACGAAAAGACGTTATCTATATATGAAGAGAGTTCACGAGATTGTCTTTTTCCTGGAAGTTTGCTAACTATATACAAAAAATGGCCAAATTTTAACGATTTAATGAATATTTTGGGTTTCCAAGACGATTGAAGAAAGAAACAATTCTTCCGATTTAATGCTTTATTTTGTCGGAACGGGAATCGTATTAATATATTTTTTCCGTAGCACATATGGAGTCCAAATGAAGTTCTCAACAGAAGTTGTTTTACGATAACTGCTTATTAATCAGAAGCTCAATGTAACGCCCCGGGCGGCACATTTTAGGGGAAGACATTTTCAAAGATGAATAGAAAATATCGATGTTAAAAGGAAATATTTTTTAAAATTTACATAAACAATGCAAGTTATATTCCATCCATCATGTTTTTTTCTGTCTAATTTGTGACTCGCTGATAAAATATACTTTTCTAGGGTGGAGGGGGGTGGGGGGCATTTTTGAAAATGAATAGAAAATTATGTCGGTAATAAACAAATTGTTATGCTTTGTGATTCGTTGACAAAATGTATTTCTTTTCTGAAAGATCTAAGAATAATCATAAAGCCTCAGTGTCGAAAATATTGATATGCTTTTAATTTATTTTCTCACAATTGTGTTACTAGCTGTTAAATACTTTCAATAGCACACTAACTGGCGGATAAAATAGATTTTGATAATGTTACCGGTGATTTTGCTAAGAACAAAGCGAGGATTTTTTTTTTAAATGTTATTTTTGTGAAATATACTGCATATCTTGTTCTAAATCAATTCACAATTTTTAATTCGTTTTTATGTAGAATATATACCTATTAATGTGTTATACATAAATAGTTTTATATTTTCATATTAATAATGAATATAAAATTTATTTAAATGACTTATAAATTTTTTGATATATTTGAACAACAAACCTGCGGGACTCAAATTTTTACAAATTTAATATTTAATGTAACATTTGTAAATTAAGGGATTGTAAAAATATAGTACATATTTTTCAAGAATTTTTATTTATACATGAAAAAATACCTTTAACCCAACACTATTGTAAATATAAAATCAACATTTTTGGAGAGAAATTATTAATATTAAACATAAAACATTAAACTTGTCAGAATTGTAAAAATATAGTATGTTTTTCAAGAAATTATATTTATTCTTCATAAAAAATTTCTTTATTTTTCGCATTATTTTGCGTCGTAATGGTTACAAAAAAAAATCGAAAAAAGGTTTTGACAAATTCAAGAGCCGCCGCGTGCGGCACACACTCTAGTTACGCCACTGTATATACCCGAAATAAATGGATTTTACGAGAAATTTCAAACGACAACAAAGTCTTAATTTTCAGAGTACATTTAAACCGTCTACAGAAATTGCATTTAGATACTGATTTGATCCAAGAATATCGTTTTTTGTTATTTAACAAGGGCTCGTGCGAAGCCTTCCGAGCCCACCCCGAATATAGTTTATATTTTTAAAGGTGCAAACTCATAATATCATACAGACCGATTAGGGCATCCAATCTCGGACGCTTTTTCTGATCCCGGCATTTCGGGATTGAAAAAAAACCAAGTTTTCATATTAATCGTCGAAAATTTTTTCTTTTGTAGACAAGATGTACCACGATAAACCGTGTAACTGAGGCCATGGAAAAAAATATTACGAATGTTCAAAAAACCCAGTGAAAAAGCTTTTGTAGTTCTTACAAAATAGGAGGATAGGTACTCTAGGTAGGTATGTTCCTAAAAACGCATAAAAGAACATAATATCTAGTTATACGATGATTTTATTGATTTACAATCAAAATATAAAATAATAATAATTATGAACACGTGCAATCACATAAAAAAATATTTACTTATTTTTAAAATCTCTCATTCGAGTCTTGTTGTTTGTTAGACACGAATAAATTTAACACGATGTCAATAATATTTTATTAAATTTATTACATTTACACATAAAAGAGTTTTATTACAAAGAAACATGGTATAATAACGAATAGTTAATCAAATACTAGGTAGGTATATCACGAATACTCTTATTTATATATAAAATTATTTTAATATGTGAATACAAATATCTTGCGTTCAGACATTTTAGAAGTCAATTTATTATGTAGTAAAATAAACACTTACTTATCTTGTAATTATGCCTATTAAAATGTTGTTTAAAATTATAAATGCTTAGATATTATATTATATTCATGTTATAAATTGAATTCATCTGAACATGAAGACCTTCAGCAGATCCACATTTTGTTTTTAATTGTCACTTTTTACACTCCTTTACTGTCCATTTCTTTCTTGCGAAAAGTATTTCCAAATTGGATGTTCATAGTAAATTGCGCGCTTATTGTCGCCGAAAGTTTTTGTATTTCAAATTTTATTAAAGATAGTTTTAATGATTCTAAATTAAATCACATTAGGATCACCACGTGTACGTGCAGGTGGCCGTATAAAAAATGATTCCAACTGTTGTTTGTGGATAATGTCGCAAAAAACAATAAATTGTCTGTTCCTGTCTATAGCTGATTCGAAATATGAGAGTAAGGTAGGGTAGAAAATAAATATTAATTATTTATATCTATGTATAGTAAAATATGATGTACGCACATAAATCAAAATAAGTTACACCGGAAACGTTTTTTATTTGTATAGTCCGTCGAGTAAGAATTGACAGTTTAAATATGAATTAATTTTTGATATTTTTAATCCCGGGATTATTGATAAATTGCTCAGTATCCCGGGATTGGACTCCCTAAGACCGATGAACGAGTTTTCGTTTAATTTATGTTACGCCGACCGGTCGGCTCGTGGGTTGAACTAGCTTGAGTAATTGCTTCGTTTAATAAGAAATTATGTCTCAATAATTTTATGATTCATTCATGCGAATATTTTAATTGCCCAATAATATGCAACGGACATTTCAGACTTAGTTATGAAAAGCGGATTACATCATCTTGTCAATGGAATTATAAAGCCATATGGTATAATTCTACAGTCATTAAAACTCTTTTCTGTTAAAACATTTTTTAGTCAGTCACATCGACCTACCTTCACATTTCAAAAGAAACGTGACATTGACTGGCTAGCGATGCCGAGTAATAATTTATTATGCGTTTCCATTGTTAGTCCATAGTTCGTGTTGGGTCCTGTATAATTATTATTTCCTCTTCCTATGCACAACTGGCAACATATTTTTGAATTACTTTGAATATTGAACTCTAGAATGGATCAGGTTATTCTCTTTTAAACAAGTACATAATAATCTGCTTTGTATATTCACGCACTTTTTATACTTCAACTGTAATATAATATTGCAATGTTAGTATGTTATAAAACCTCGATTTAACATAATTCTGATACTTTGATAAGAAGAAACTATAAAATATAATATAAAATTTTTTCTCGCGTAGTCATGAAAAAACAAAAAAAAAATAGTTTCCATTATTTCTTCGTAATAATTCTTGCGATAATGTTGCTTTAATTTAAGACATCGACTGGGGGTGCTTTATGGAATTTTATTAAATTTGGATTGTTGAGATTTTGTACACTTCCGAGTCTATCTGTATTTAAAAACTGTTCTTTATAAATTGTTCAATCCTCTCTAACCGGAAGAATCGTCGACAATATTTGACGTTGTGTCAGTTTTATTCTTATTATAAAAAACAACATTATCTGTCCATGCATAATATGTAATATCGATAACCCAGTTACAAAATGTAACAACTCAAAAGCATGGTTCTGAGATAATTAGGAAACAAGGTTTTATCTTCTACTGTACAAATATTTTTTTGTAGATTTTAATGAATTTCCGGGATTATCTAAACGTGTATTTATATTATTATAAATATTATTTTATGTTTTTCTAATATTAATAATAGTTTTAAGAGGTTTTCACAGGATTTTCGTTGCTGTTACAGCTTATCAGTATCTAAAGTAGTAATAGCATTCTAAAATTACCTCAGATTATCACTAGTTACATTTTGGAACCGGTAGATATCCACATTTCTCCATACTTAACTCAAAACTGTACATGTTTAGCTAGTTACACTTTGAAACTGAGGTATCAATATGTATATACTCTTGCAACACTTCATTTTACTTGGGGAGCGTTGAATAATTTTACGTCAATGAGATTAAGAACCACTGATGTATACAAATAAAGCACTCGCATTGAAATAGGAATGGATTCTGTGTAGAAGAAACTGGTCTTATGCCATTAGCCCTGCTTTACTGAAACTGGTCAGTCTGGAATGCCCTTATGCTAAAACGAGTATTGTTTAATTTTCAAGGTTTCCATTTAAATTATTTCATGAATCGTGTACAGTTGGAACATGCCACGGCTGAACAATCTTGCTGTTAAATACAAAGACTACATAATATGACGGTTTTCAATATTACGATAATAAAATATATATGTATATATTATGTGCTATTTTGATTTGGAATCCCATAACGTGTTTAGTAGATATATAAAAAAATACAAATTATGCATATTGTATTTCTAGTAAAGCTTACACTTTATCTACTATGGAAGGACTTGGAGTTCAAGTCCATATTTGATCATTTGCGTTGTGTGATAAAACGTTTGAAATATTATATAAACTTGATTCGGTGGTATAATCAGTATAGCTATGAATGGGTTATTCTTACAAAAACAAATGTAGTAACGTTTAAACAATTAAACTAAGTCATAGCTGAAAATGTCGTAATGTGCTTATGAATATATAATATATATTCTTATTCTTATAACTACAATTATGGTAGAAAATGAAGATCAAGATCATCCTCTGCGTTTTATAAGAATAGCGTTTACGTCACATTTTTTATCGGCGTGGCGTCAACCATAACGGTCATATGAGTCGCCAAATGCAAGGGTTGTTCGTCTGATCAATGCGTTACCTAGGAAGATGGACATATTTAGCAATGAAATTTTTTTGTTTTTCTATTCTTATTTGAATTTTTTGTAAATATTATTTTTTCTATTTGGTTTTTCCCGATTCTATAAAATATTTTTTTTATGTAATTTCAACATTATATAACATGTCAAATGCATGGTGCATTGGAGTCAGCTGTAAAGCCATGTGTTATCCTTTTCTTTTTACTATAAAGATATCTTGTACTTTTATCTGTATGCACAGACTTTCCAGAGCTTTGTTCTCCTATAAAGTTGCTTTTTGGGGCTATAAATACTCAACTCATAAGTGCTCCAATCATAGCTATTTAAAGATAAAGAGCTTTATGATTTCAATGGAACTTGTCGATATACCTGAACAGTTCAATCAAATATAGGAAACTAAAGTGTTAAGTCCAGTTACAAAAACGTAACATACTATTTATGAAATAATCGATTTTAACAATTATTGAATAAGATATTAACCTAAAATTTTCGCAGATAGCAGACCACCTGTCAATGTATTTATAGATTCAGAGCTTTCGTTATATTATAATACTTTTTGTAGTAGGGTGGACACGTTATATAATTTTTCGATGTGTATTATATTTAAAAAAAATACCATACAAATAAATCATTTCCTTTCTACACGGATTTTAAACAATACATTAATGAGTATTGAATGTTAAGTGAACAAAGTCTTACCGAAAATTTCTTTATTATGAGATTCAGTCATGAAACAGAAATTCTAGAAAGCACAAATGTTTCTCATCAATTCCAGTTATAGCCCACTCATAACTCGCCTTAGATTATTTGAAATAAACTGTGCATGAGCATAGAGAATGGATATCCTTTCTTAAGATTAAAATATGCATGTATTTGTAAAAATTTACACGACTTTTACACGGAATGGGGTCCCATAAAACCCCCAAACTTCACTTACTAGAAAAGTATTATTCTGACTATGAGATTCACTAATAGAAATATTATAAAACATAATAGTGTATTGTAACCAAAATAGTGCATTGGGCTATTTAAGTTTTTTATAGCAAAGTAACCCCTATTTATGTAGATGTAGACAAAGTTAGGACACTTTCCCTTAACTTCGTCTAGTGCTCATCTGTGCATACATATTAATTTAACATTCACAAAAAAAATAATAATTGATCAGTTCTCTCAGCATTTCCGCTTCCAATTTGAAGTATTATGTATTGAAGTTTTTTTACAAGAACTGTATATTGTTCACTCGCTATAAGTACCTCTCGAATTTGAATTGTTGAGATTTTGTAAAAAAAAAAACCCCTCGTTTTCGAATGGGAGGATAGGAATTGTACATAGGTAATCGATCATGTTTTATAACCTTTTTTATGATCGAATGAATGGTAACAGGGCTATGATTGTATTTTATCACTTGATAATGCTCGTGATGAGCGAAACCGGTCCTGATCATTATAAACATGTGGAAGTAGTATCATAAACATTTATACATTTGAATAATAATTCACTATTCGATTGATAAATTAATATATGGATTCAAGTCCGTGTAAACAGCCAAGAGTGTTCACAGCGCGACTGCATTAACGGAAACGCAGCACTAATATAGCATCTATTGAAAAGAAATCTTCCAGAGTTGAAAGGTACTTTACTGTGTTTATTTTTAGTTCATACAACCTGTTTATCTACTTAACAAGGACGCTTCGCTGACGATACCTAGTGCAAATAAAACTCAGCTAGGCATACAAAAGTTGATTTAACCTGTTGTTTCCTATATGCACATTATTTATTTTAAAAATAATAATTTCTTCGAGCAAAAAATCGATCATAATACAGGAAAACACGAGAGTAAACTGATTTTTGTTTTGGTAATTGTTTTTACCAGGCGTATAAATGTTCCATTTTCTATTTTAAACTTGAAAAGATATTTATATAATAAATGATTTAATAACTTCCTAATCTATGTTAGTATGCGACTTACTAAATATCGAATCCCGCGTGCTGCGGGTAGTAACTTAGAATGCGTTGTCTATAAAAGTCAGTTCGGCCAGATAGATCGATCTGGATTTTTATGAAGAAAATAGACAATCTTCTTACACAGTCTTGAAATAAGATAAAATTGTTTCGGAATATGTCTTGTCTTCAGTTATGTGTTTCGGAATCGGTTTTTGGTTCTTAGCTTTTATTGCAAGTTATAAATGTGTTTTTGTATTAGTACAAGAAGTTTAAGTTGCAGGGGCTAGCGGGGCGTTTTTTAAGAATTCGATTCGTCCATAAACTGGGCCATCGATTTCGGGATACCACTTAATAGGAAAGTACTGTTTTTTTATTATTTTATTCGAATGAAAACTGAATATTTCCTATACCGGTGACTAAAAATTTACATATACGGAATCATCTTAGGTATAGAGAGATATCGTTAACACAAATCAATAAACTTAACGTTATTTGTTGAGTATGTTTCTAAGTAGTTTTAATTTTCTTATGTTTTATAGGAGTAATAATTGGTAAATTTTGTTTTGTCGTAAAAAAATATTTTTTTTATTTATTTTTGCAAGTTCTGGAAAGAAGAAATATTTTTTACGGAATGTGTAACAAAAAAGAAGTTTAAAATTTAATACTCTATGAGTAAATAACTTTGCACTCTAGCAGCAAACAGACAAACAACAACTGGATGCGGTTTAAGAATAAAAATAACTCTTGGAAAGGAATTTATTTGCGCGGCGGCGCTCGAAGAAAAAAGGCGCCAAACAACGACGGACGCCGTAAATAGAAACGACTACGAGATTTTTTTTTTCTAATCGAATATCTTCAGAAGCATGATTCAGAAGATTTTGTGACTAAAGCTCTTAGCCATAGAAATGTATAGATATTCACTGTGTATCTGAGAAAAAATAATAGGTCATCCATATTTCTAACTCATTACAGTGATACTCAAATAATAGTGCGTGGTCTGGCAAGCTCACGGTCCGTATTTATCCACGAGGATACAATTGTATAATAATTAGAAGTTAGAAAAAGCATAAATAAAAATGTTTAAAATCGATAGGATAACATTGACATATATAGTTGTACTAACCTTTGCTTCATAAAGACATGGCTGAATGGATTGAAATGTTATCTGACTCGTGAGAATATTAAATTTTTACTGCTGAAATAAGTATTATTTTGTTTTTAGCTCTTCTTTAAGTGTACTAAAACTACGTTTGTGTATTTTATAAAACATGTTTAAGGACACAATCTATACAATTATTATTATCAATATATGACTTTATGGCTATATATCGTCGCTCTAAAAGTAAAAAGGCACATTTTTGACGGTTTGGTAGTTTTGTTCGCAACTTTTTTCTCTACATCAGCGATTTCCAACTCGGCTTACGCGGTTGGTGGCTAGGGATACGTGAAATGTAAATCAATAATGACGAACGTACCGTACTTATAAAAACACGTCTAAGGATATGGTGCAAAGAGCTGAAAAGGCAGTCATCTTTTTTCAGAGAGGTTAAAAGAGAAAATACTATGACGAATTCATTAAATATTGATTTTCATACACATGAGATGAAGACTGTCGTAAACCCAAGTGTGCAGTGTGTGGGAAAATGCTGTAAAATGTCAGCATTAAAACTTCTCTACTTTGACTGCATCTACAAACAAAACATTAAAATTATGAAAACACGGAAATAAGAATATGTCTATTTTGACATCGTACATCCTGCCAGGCTGGCAGTGGCAGTGCCAGCTAATAAAGATTTCGAAAATGCGGTTGAAGCTAGTTACCTTATTAGTTGCCGTTTTGCTAAAGGTGGTAAAAGTCATACATACTATGGCAGAAGATTTGATTTCTCCTATTATCAATCAACCGTCTTTTACAAATTTTCATAAAGCATTGCGTCTGCTTGCTCACACGCTGCTTGCCACGCTAATACTATTCATTCACAGTAACTACAAATTTAAAATAACAGCAAAAACATCAAATACAAACATTTTAATTATAAAATTAATATTGATAACTAAGTTATTCCATTTTCTATTTTACTAAATGTAACAAGTGTTTCGCTTCTTTAAGAAGCATCTTCAGGCTAACTATTCAGGCTTTATATTTGTAAGGTAAACAATGGTTCTACTTCTCATTATAACAATTAAGGGTGAGGTGGGCTTATTTCCTTTTACTGGAAGTGTGGAGGGATAAGACACAAACGATAATAGTACCAAATACCATAACACTTCTAATTACAAAATTGACTACTAGTGTTTGGAGGTGAAAATCCCAACGGAAATAAATTTAATAGTGGTGAGCCACCTGTCCTATTAAAAATGCTTACCAATAATCGATTACTGTAGATTGCTTAATTAATTTCTAAAAACTCTCAACTATTCATTTTAACACTTTTTTATTTGCTTGATGAAGTATTTCTACGCTATTATATTTATCAAAACCATGACCTTTTTCAATTAAATGATTCGCAAACTCTGAGACAGTTATTATTATTGAGACATCTTATATGTTCTTTAATTCTAATATTTAAAATTCCTACATGCCTGTCCTACATAAGAAGCTAGACAGTCTTCACCAGACTGGCGGTATTATGCCACACTGTGACAATGATTTTATTTCACCATTATATTCAATAAGATTTTACCTAAACACTTGTCACATTTGGTCAGTCGAATAACTAATTTTAATTTTATATTAAAAATGAATTTCCACAAAGTTGCTGCTGATATATAAATATATAAACATTTTTGCTATATAATATTAAGGGAACAATTTAGCGAAATGGATTGCCAAGGGATAAGAAAGTCAAAAAAGTTAGAAAATAGCTTCTCTACTTTATAAGCAAAAGGATATTTGTGAAAGAAAATCTATAAAATCGAATTTAAAAGAAAAAGATGACTTGTGTATTTGTAAACTTATCTTCAATAATTCATTTTTCATTTATGATGATTTGGGATTACGGAACAAACTCCGACTTTGGAAAGTGAGCTTCCACGACGAATTGATGAAGATGGAAATGATCCGAATGATCAACGAGACTATTTTCCAAAACTTATGTTGTTTTTCGCTAAGCAATATCAGCATGATTGCAACAAAATTTTAGACAATACTTTTATACAGTCAACACAGAAAAATACGATTGGATACTAAATTCTATTGCAAGTATTGTTATGAAAATTCTACGGAATACTTATGCTTCTAAATTCGAGAAGAATTTTTGACTTAAGCACCGATATAACGCTAAAATTGAAATTCCTTTGGGTGTTTTCTGGATTTCGGTTAAGGTAGAATATCCTCGGATCTTCGATAAAGCTATTGCAATTATGCTACTCTCGTTCTCTACAATAAATATATTAATAACACAATTTGATATATTTGTCAACTTCAATTTTAATAAAAAAATATAAACGGCCGTGTGCGAAGTCAAGTAGTAGATCAATAACTTCGAATTGCTCTGTCAAATATCGATCCGAATATAAAATTGTTGCGTTCTATAAAACAAGACAAAGTGTATCATGTTAGTTTTAGCAGTGTTTTTTAATCCGTGTTTCGAAAACTTTTATTATACTGAATTATCGATGGAAAATTCGCATAACTGAAGAAAAAAACACACATTTTTCTTGAGAATAAATAACAGATTATTTTTTTGTTCAAAATGAATATTAAAACTAAATTATCTTAAAAACCTTGTTGGCTTTTTAGCAATTCCAAATACAGAGCTATGTGCATGCGGAATTACGGATAGTAAAAATTTCTTGTAAATTTTCAACATTAACCGACATAAAATCTACAAAATATGAAGGGAGAAATAAGCCACATGTGTCACATATTATACCTAAAATCAGCCAAAGCTCAGGTGACGAATAGATTTTTTTGTACGTGGTTTTAAATATATGTAGTTCAGCTTAGATATATTTTTTTTTTAAATTGTTATTTTCAAAAAAATGTATTTTTATATCATTTAAGATATCGACTAAGGTTGCTTGTTGGAATTTCAATATCAAATTTAAATTGTGTACATTTCCATGTATTTCGTCACTAACGACCTGTGTTTCGCCTTTCGACATCTTCAGACATTCGTGTGCTCGAGTGACGAAATACATGGCGGTTTACAAAATTACAACAATTCAAACGTATTTTTGTTTATAGTTTTTTTCTTTTTTCTTTTTTGCTGCTTTTAAAATCAAAAGTGTTTCATCACTTTGAAATGGTTAATAACCACGTAGTTCTAGGTAAAAGGGTTGAATTGGTTCTAATTGGTGGAAATTTTAATGAGCGCTTAGATGTGCCGTGAATAAGGAAAAGTTGTAGAGCACTGATCTATACGATGAAGATGATTCGTGAGATCAACGTATCTGACCGAGATCGAATTTTGCCAAATGTTGTATTATAGCTAAGAAATAATTTGAAGTGAACAAAAAACGAAAAATGCGAATTGGCATTATTTTATTTTTGTTTTTAAAATTTGCATCATTCCTAAATGCAAATCTCGAAATTGATATGTATAAGTCGTTAAGTGCGATAGGTATTCCTGTAGAATATTAATGGCTTTCATTGAAACGATTTTGTTTTTTAGATTGGAGAAATTGTTTTACACAATATAATAGCCGTATGGAATTTAAATATCATAGTTTTTTATTCTGACGAGAGGCATTTAAAAAATGATACGTGTAGTTTTTATAAAGCTCTAGATATTGTCCTACATCTGGTTAGCCGAATAGAATAAAAAAAAACGCCAGCCCCGTGGCCACTGTCCAAAAACCACTCTAAATCGACAGTTTATGAATTCACAGAATTTGATTAATGTCTATCTTCCCATGTAACTCAACCTTGTACCTGCCTTCACTCGTTATTTAGATCAGATTTATAAAAAAGTGAGTATTCTATTGACACATTAATGTGAGATACTTTTTGTACCCATATTCGTATGGAAAACGTGTTGCTGCTTATCGTCTTACAAAACAAAGTTGGTATGGGCCATAGCCTATACATTAGGACAGTGCTCAGCAACCTTTTTTCACCCGCGGCACACCTAAGCATTCATTAATATTTCGTGGCACACCACAAAATCAAAATGTGTAAATTTCATAAACATGACTTAAGAGTAATTAATGTGTTTACATTTGATAAATTAAAAATGGTAGCTAAAATATTTTTAATGGTCTTGATTTGATGTGTATTATTTTGATACATTCGTTCCTTGTTTGTAATAATTAATGAGATTTGTTTTGTCATTAATGCTTCCCAATACATGCAGCAAAGATTTTTTTTTGTTTTACACACGAGAAAAACCCCATTTTATTCCACATTATTGCAGTTGCACTATCTGTGTAAACACTAATACAATTATTCCATTAATATCAAAATAGTACAGCATTTGTTTCAAAGAGAATAATTTAAGCGGAGATCTCAGCCCCGAATGGCTTTAAATTTTTTCTATTACAAAAATACTCGAATTTTTCTCATTATGAACGCACTGCGCTGTGGCGCACCTGGGTTCTTCTCGCGGCGCACCGGTGTGCCGCGGCACACTGGTTTCGGAGCACTGCATTAGAATATTATTCTAATATTTATGTTGTAATGTTTGATCTACATACATTATTTTAAATGTGATTCTCATCAATATGCTAGTGACACCAAGCACATGTTATTATTCAGGCTGGCTTTCGAATGTTTTTGTTGTGGCTACTAGACAAATCCAAACGACATAATCTTTGCGATTAATGAGAATTGCTCGTTCGCCTCGTGAGAATATTACAGTAACATCTCAATATACCAGTCCAGCCTAGGAGGTGTTCGATATAGCCTAAAGTCCGTTATATAATGAAGTGGATTTTCTGAATGCGCGTTAGTGAGAAAATATAATAAAACCATTAATAAATACATTTGTTATTTTGAAAAATGACGAGAGATGTATGATGTTTGGATCGGCTTTATATGGATTGTTGGTACACGTCGAAGAATTGACCGGCACGCGTGAAAACTGCTGTATATATATATATGGTAACGTCGTCTTCATAATATGCAGAATATTGTTTACGAGTAATGATTCTTGGATTTAAACATGCATAACTTTAACAGTATGTTTATGAATTTTAATAATTGTGTTCGTTATGTCTATACTAGGCTTTACCGTATATTAGCACTGTTGTGAATCATTTGCTATCCCATTCTACTACTGCTTTGGTCAATGGCGGACGGAGTGAGAAAACGAATGACTCGCGTAGAACCCAATTAAAATTGAATTACCTGCATATTCATATGAATACGTTTTTATTGAAATAGTATAATAATTTTTAGCTAGTTAACTTAGACGGTTTTTATATTTCCTATAATAAAAGTGTGAGCCAATAAAGATGCATACTTTATAATATATTATATAAATAAGATGGCAGTCAGTACAAGAGATTTATTAATAAAATCTATAAGTATGTTATTATAATCAAAATAATTTCTGCTGCACAACTCAGCCACATCCAAGAATTTTCACAGGCAGCACTGTCACCTGGTAACTTTTAAATAAATTGCAAACCGTCATCGTCAAGTGTCATATAAATGCAATATTATGTACTTTTTTTGATGTACTGTGACTAGGGGCTGTTCATAAATCTACCTCTCCCATCGTAACATCAGTCAAAATCTTTGACCCCCTTGAAGAAATCACATTTTTGAACCCCCACCCTAAAATTTTAGTTATAGATTTATTTTGATCATCGAAGACGTCAGTTCAGTGACGAAAGTAGCAGTGATTTATGTTTCCTATCAGATCCCTACCACTTCGTCACACGTCACCCTTAGAAAAGGCGAAGGATGATTTTTAAGGTTTTCGGCAAAGCTAAATTATCACATTATATCTATGAAAAAATGTTATTGGCAGTAAGCCGCACAGTTTTTTTACACAGCAGATTACATTCTTGGTAATCTTAGTATTGTTAGTTATGACCAGCGCCAAACTGGTTCCAAATCACCTGCCATTAAATTGTTTGATATGAATAGCCGATGGGGTGATATGGATAGATTACTATGTATTTCGAGATTACCAATTGAATTCCGTATAGACGAAGCAATATATTTTTACAAGAATATATGTAACACTAATCTTGTTCGTCGCGACTGCGGCGAGTGCGGATTAGTGATTGCATTACCATTTACCGGTAAATCGGTAAAATCTCGCCATTGGTATTTACTGTTAAATTGGAAATTTCACTGGTTAATACCGGAAATTATTTTATCGTGAATTAAGCACATATACATACATAATATTGCATTACAAATCAATGCAAATGACGTATAGAAGAATAGGCAGTCTAGAATTTGTTTATTTTCAGCAAGAAATGTCCAAAATTACTAAAATTTGTTTCTGTATACCGGCAATAAATAGGTAGCGACTTGTTGAACAATATTGGATAACGGATATGTTAAGTTTCATGAGTATTAAAATTTGACCCTCCATATTATTATGCAACCTTTCTAGTCCGATCGTATCAAAAATAGCTGACTTTATAGACATGCGCTTCCACGCGAAATCGAGTGGTTTGTGTGCTTTAATATCAGAACATCTTACAAACTTTTTCTCGTTTTAAATAACACAAACCACTCGCTCACTCGTGAAAGTTCCCGTGAAAGATTTTGTGTGATATTGTCGTTTTAAAACACAAAACCACTCGATCACGCGTGGAAGCGCCTGTGTATAAGCCCGGTTATTGAGGAGGTTTCGTCAATCTTTTTCCATGTCGATATTTTTAATAGCAGTCACGACATAAGACAAAATCGAACATCTTGGATAGAAATGTTAGACAAAAATAAGGAATTTTTTTAGACATGTACAAACCACGACTGGGTTACATCTACGGCAAACCACAAGGCATTCAAAGAGTTCACGGCGCCCTAAAAGCTCTTTTACAACTTTATTTTAAAATTTCTGTGCACAAAAATGCATATGCAACCAAATATTGATTTCAGGTAAAATTTGAAACATAAATAACGTTGATACGCTACGGAATACACCCTATAAGATTTGTGTGAAGCCGAAGCGGGTTGTGTGGATACAACGACAAGTAACCTAGGGAATATTAAATAAACTAAGTATGTCATGATTACTTCATTACATATTTAACTTTATAAAGGATACACAGTGGAAATTGTTGAAAACTCGGATAACATAAAATATCTTTTTAGCTTTTTTTTCTAAATTTGACCAATTTGGAAAGCGAATTATATATAACAAAACTATATATATAAAAATGAATGTCTGTTTGTTGGTTTGTTTTGTTTGTCCGGATCTTATAGGCTCCTAAACTACTCAACCGATCGCGACGAAACTTTCAGGAAGGACTTATTGTGATCATGCCGGGAAATATTATATAAAATAAATGTTTGTTTGTCCTTTACGCGTTCCTTTACCATTCATACGATGTCGGTGAGTTGTTGTACACACACCCGTGAAGGGTTCTGAAGAAAAAAAATTGAAAATCTAAAATTGAAAAAAAGAATCAAATACGTACATCCAGCGACATCTAGGGAAAACCTTCTGATTTATTCGTGTACGCACCAGACGAAAAACAAAAATATTGTGTTATAACAAGTGTGATATTTAAACTCGGGTTCGGGTCGGGCCAGACCTGAAGATGATGGGCTCGAACCGGGTAAGTCTATGAAATTTCGGCCTGTGCAGACCTCTAATCCAAAAGCAGTTCAATAAACAGAATTAAAACACAAACCCTTTCTTTCTTTGAGTGGCATTGCAACGCATGCCGGGTACTCACTAGTACGGTATAATTATTGAGTCCATTTGCCTATGTAAACACGAGTGGTTTATCTCTAATTGGAACATTGACTCTATAAAGATCATACATAGATGAATAAACATTTGTCGAGAAAGTCTGAGTATTTATGGACTATAATTAATCAAGGTCGCGTAGTTCGAAGGCCAAGACCCCATTACTATTATTGAGTCACATATTATTAAGTTTCCTTGTGTCAACCGGACGTTGCATGGGCACGGTACACATTGGCGTACACCGTGTACATAATATAATATAGGCAATGTTACCATAGACCAGGGTTCTCCAAACATTTTAGCCGAAGAGCCACACATGCTCTTCCATTAAATCCCAAGGGCCGAGACCTAGCTAGCTCATCATATTAGCATACTGTAGTTTTAAATTATGAACAGATTTTCATATTGAGACTAGCCGGCGAATGAGATATCTACGGCGGGGGACGCGGGTGTGGAATTTAAATGCATCATTGCTGGAAATAATAAGAGACTTCGTCTCACACAGTTTGATCAGTTGCATAAATTTTCTCCTGGCTTTTTTCCACTTTCGGCACTAATTATCTGTGTGAAAAAACATTCACCAAAATGAAATATACAAAAACTATTTACAGATTCAAATTAACTGATGAGTACTTCGTAAGTCGCTGCTGATAATCTCCACAATAAAATCATTTGATAATTATTTTGTACGATTAACTTACATTGTAAATTTTACAATGTAATCAAATTAAACTATTACAAGCCGGATACCGGGCAAGTCCGGCCTGCTATTGTGGGCCGGATTGGTGGTGTTCGCGGGCCGTATTTTGAAGACCCCTGCCATAAACAATAATTTCAGAATGATAAAAGTAATTACATTGCTTAAAAACCCGTTGTTTGCCCGTTCTCTCTCGTGAGTTTAGATCTGTATTATATAATGAAACATTACACGGAAATATGATGAGGAAATCACTATGTTGCATTCGTCCTGACAAAAAATTCACATTTTTGCACATGTCCGTTTTAAACTATATTTGATGTGGAGCACAGGAACTATGGATATGTTGGTCGATATGTACTATATAACAGAAAATACATGCATACATCTATCTGTCACGAGAACTCTTCCCAAACATATGACAGTAGCGACGTGAAATTTTCACATGTCATTCTGACTGCCATTTCTAGGTCAACCGTGCTATTTTCAACATTCAACGTTTAACATTATTATTGGTTGATCGATTATATTTTGTGGAAGTTACATGAGGTACGGTCCACGGTGATATTTTCAACTCCAACTTTCAACAATGTTAGCGCCCTCTATCCCCAGACAAGTTGAGTTATAAATACTAGTACATCTTATTAATTTAACCATGTTACATCAGCGACAATGCCTTACCTGTCGCTTACTCAGAGACGTTTTCGCAATATTTATGTCATGTTCTTACAATAAATAATTCTCCTTCACTGCTATTTTTGATGGGCGCTCATATGTAATGTTTTCGCAAAGCCACATAGTATGCGGGCGATCCTTTCTTTACCGTTTGCACCAAGTCAATTGACTTCGCGTTCCATCATCAGAGCGATTATCCAATTCAATTGTGGTTTTATATTTAGCTTCACGGCGCAGGCTACGTGAGGTGGCAATTAGAACAAAATATACATATTGAGCTCGAGGTCGTTGATGTTCTTTTCTTTATTTCGGTTTTCAATTATCATTATATAATTTATGTATAATTTAAGACATCGACTGAGGGTGCTTGATGGAATTTCAATATCAAATTTGGAATATTGAGATTTTGTACACTCACGAACTGACGTCAGTTCGAGTCCATTCCATATTATACATTACATTTTTCTTCCCATGCCCGCTGACGACGTTCTTACTGACGTTCGAGTCCATTCGTGTGCTCGAATGCCTGAAGATACCGAAAGGCGAATCCCGGGTAGTTAGTGACAAAATACATGGAAGTGTACAAAATCTCAATAATCCAAATTTTTTATCATTATACTTTTTGAGAGCACAGTGGAATCCCGATCTATCCTTCTCGTATTCATCGTTTTCCCGCATGTATCGTTTTTTTTACAGTTCTGGTTAAACACCTATAGGAACTATATGTTAAATAGTCCCGCATTCATAAATGCCCACTGTATAAAAAGTTCAAACTCTACCTTAGAGACGGGAAATAATTATTCAAGATCCACATTCATCCCTCTGCCGCATTTATCGTTCTTTCATTGTTCTTCGAAAGACGAAAAATCGGCTATCCACTGTATCTAGGGCGAGTGTTCCTAAAGTCAGCCGTCGCCAGTGATCGGCCTTTTCGGCCTTAAAACTTAAATAATAATGGATACATTTAAAAAAACAGATTTTATAAAATTCGTGTAGGTAGTCTTGCCACTTTCCAATGTATATCTGCACTATCCTGACATAGGATGCAATATGCAATTTAAAAAAAGCACAATTTTTCTTCGCAAGTTTCGACATATTCATGTTGGATGGGGATCGCTAACAAAATATACTTTGTATTGTCATGCTTTGCATCATTATGTTTTTTATTATTCTGTGTACTCTCAGTAAATTCGTTCGCGATATTTATGAAGTTTCATAGTGATGGCCGAACACTGGGCAACAAAAGGCCGACCATTAGATTTTGGGGGCCGACCATTGGGAGAATTATCATTTTTTGTAAACTTCTATTATTTTATGCTTGTTACAATATTAACTATTTTATTTTTAGTTGGTTACATTACTTAATCCCTGTTTAATTGAATAACATCGAAAAAATATGTATTAATCATTCATTGAATCAAAATCCCTTTTGAAAGTACACCTGTCGCTTAACTGGCCGACCACTGGCGAAATGACCCTATATCAAATATAAAGCATGGTGTTCATTTCCATCCCTGAAGTTTAGTTTTGTAACTCTGACCGCTCCCACCATGGATCATATGGACTCCTAATATAACAGTTCGATAAAAAGATTTAGTATTTCAGATAATGTAGCGATAGGCTGAATAGGTAAAGCTAAAAATGCACACCCAAAAGTAACTTTTCCTGATACATTATTTATTGCACATAAAATAATATTTGGCATTACCTAAAGTTAATTATACCCTAGATGTATATTTTTAAACTACATGAGATGAGCTCGACAAGAATTTTGAAAGTCACTCGAGCAGAAGAGACGTCACAAATTAATACCCATGCTCAAAATTTAAAATACTAGATTTAAAAGATGGTATCGACCTAGCCGGGACTTGAACCCAAACCCACCTCATCTCTAGGTATCCTAGCTCTTACCAAAATATCACATAGGCTGACATATGGATTCCTATTTCAGCATCTTGTATGTTTCGCGAAACAAGCTGGTCCGCATAAAGTGAATTAGTTTACTCTGTTACAATGCTAAAATTAAGATGAGAAATTTTGTATTTCGATTGTCCAAAAACTTCGAAGTCATTTAGCACGCACTTTTACAGCATACTACGTATATATTTACACACTATTATAGTTTATTTTTCTTTTTTTATATCTCATGTTTCAAATAATTATCAAATACTTAATATTGATTTAATTGACTTCATTATAGTAAGTTGCAAATGTCAAAAGTATTTATTTCGTGTGGTATTGACTAATTTATGTTTAAATAATATTTAGGATGTTATAATAAGTAATATGATATTATATATAATAGTATCAATCTTTCTAAGCCAGCATATATTGTTATATATGCATTAACGAAAATTCGTTAAACACATTTTTCTGCTTTGGTGTGAAACGAAATAGCTATCTATAATTCTTGTAGCACTAAATACTGAATATTTTTACCGTATTAAATAACTGTCTTTTGAGAATACATTTTTGTTTTTTCTCAACGCTTAAAATTTATTCTACTTATTATTTATATTTACAAAATAAGTGCTGTGCTAAAATTTAAGAATTTTTGAAATATATTACGTTGTAGGAAAAGTATTAAAACCCTAGCGAAGAATATGCCTCTGCACTCATCTGTCTTTTTAATTTTTAATAACGGTAGAATATAAATATTTTTTAGAATTAATTTAAAAATTCTGTACATAAATATGAAAGATTTGAAAACATTATTCCTGTAGTCATTTAAGCATAAGGTTTGGCCATTGATCATCTAATAACTTAAATCCAGTCAGTTAGGTTAAAGTGATCCATTGCCAGGCAACGTTTGGAACCCAATGGCAATTGACCGATTAGTTCACCAAAGTGTTGCTCCATTCCGCTCAATGATAAGCCTTTGTATTCTTATCAGTGGTGCCGGAAGCGGTTTCAGGACAACCACTCAAAAGACCAATGCATATCACAGCGTACCAACATTGAGAACCAGGGCTTCTACAGTCAACTGATCAAATACTCGGATAAATAATGGTAATTAACTATAAAATCCCAATATACATTGTACCCAAAGATTATAATATATAAGCTAGTATATTATACTAACTGCCCGATACTGATCACCTCGTACAGTCAAACTAGGTACTGCTTCCTTTGGAAGTTGACACGTTAGAGCGAAAACGTGTAAAAACGATAGTAAAAAGGGTTCAGTGAAAGTAAGAGATAGTATGGTTTTCTATTTAATTAATAATAATTCTGCGTGGCTTTTTGATTGATTATTGCTATGCTAAGTATGTATGTTATTTTTTTACCATGCTAAATAAAATGTTGTGTATTGTATGACATACACTAGTATTTTTTATCCGGCTTCGCCCAAGATGGTGAACGCTTATACTAGGTTATTAAATTTAGACGTTGGCTAGCTAATGTTGAAATTTGAAAATATCTCACTCGACAGTACCTATTTTGTTACATCTACAAAATATAGTCCACCAATTAATAATAATGTTAAAAGTTGAAACCAGATAAAATAAAAGATGACAATTTTGCCACATGCACTCTTGTTATGTCGCCGCAGAACTTCCCAGATAGACAGCTTGTTGATCTGCATTTAACAATGATTCCTACAGCGCCACAAATTAAACATAAGATCAGAATCATACGCTAATTCTCGATGACGATTCCAGGCGCACACCAAGTTGTACGAATTTACCATTCACTTTCTACCAAATCACATATATGAAACTCAATATGTAACACAAATATCTACGTTCGCGTTACTATCTCAACTGTCACTTGCAGAATATATTAGTATTGTGCTGTTGCAAGGCGACTATTCTTATTACTTTTTTCATCCCGAATTGAAACGTCAAAACTATCGCGTTTTCAGTTTTAGGTTAAAAGTTAAGCGTTGAGAGGTGAGAGTTGAAAATAGCGCAGTTGAACTAACAATTGCAACCAAAATGACGTATAAAATTTTCGCGTCACCTATGTGCGCCGTTTGGGAGGAGTTGTTGTGACCGACGGTATACAAACATACCCCCTACAGCTCATCATATTGGACCGGAACCAGCAGAAGAAAGAAGATTTTTTGCTATATAGTAGACCGATTGGGTGTTCGAGTTTAAATAATAAAAACTATATAAATAATTGTTAGTTAGTTACAAACATACATATTTCTACATGTATTTTTGTGCTATATAGTAGAGATTGTGTGTTGGAGTTTTAAGTACCTTGTTTGTGTTATTGCAATAAGCGCCTTTCTATCGTTTTTATTTGTCGATCTATTCATCATTTACATTCATTTAATATTCAGATATGCAAGTAATAGTGAGGTAAACAACAAACAGAGTATAAATTGTGTCTATCTGGAATTTGACGGAAGTGGGAAATGATTTGGTCGTAAATTATTGATTTAGGTATCTCATCCTTATTATAAATTGGCTTATTTTCTACAAATTTTAATGTACTATTCAATTATTATTTTATTATAAATAATGTTATGTCAATAATTATTCAAATCGAATTTTTAATATTATTTTCATACTTCAGAAACTATTCGATATCTGAATAGTTGATAATGACGAATAGCCCATGAGCATTGCAACCGAAGAAAGCGACGTTAATCATTTGTTTACAGGTTAAAAACGCCTTTTTATATCGGATCACAATAAACTCACATTGTAACAATGATAAATGAAATGATTACTAATATCATTTTGAAGAACAGTAACAAGCTGTCTTACACAGAAAGTGGACATGTCCCTGTTGCCCTACAGCGATTTGATTTTAAGAGAATAATTAACAAACATTGAAAAATAGCAATCCTGGGATTTACTTAAAATGTTAAAAAAATAATTCATATTTCAAACAAAATAATTCCCGATGAACAACAATGTCTAACGAAATAATCATGACCTACTGTCAGCTTAACTTTAAATATTAGATAATTTATATTAAGCTGACTATCCCAATGGGGTAAGTTTGTTGTACAAATATAGGCAAAATGGAAAATTTAATGAACCGAATGGACCGAAATTTTCTCTATTATCTTCTGAAAAAACAAAGATTTATTTTACAATTTTTTGTGTGACGGCACCGTCTCGCATTTAGTCCTGGATGCATAACTATATAAAAATGCAGGACATAATTATGTTTTACAATATCTGCCCACGATTAATGTAAAGTTAATGTGTGGGGCCCAAAATTATATGCCACTACCGACGTCACTGGACAAACAATAGTGTTATTGGCATGAATAACAATATCTTAACCGCTGGACGAAATCTATTTCTTTGTAACCATAATAATTAGAAAACTTTACACGTTGTTTTTATAGCAACATGTTTTGAAGTAACAGTATTATTATTTGACCGGGCAGTTTGAGTTTTAGATACAGTAGACCGCGATGCTATATGTTGACCCTTTCATTTCAAATTGTGCTTTTTCGTAATTGTTTATTTAATTAATTAATTTATTTTTAAAATCCAGATATTATTAATCTTACGCGAATTCAATCTGATGACAAAATATGTAATTCGTAAAAATATTTAATCTCGCACAAAACGTGCGTAAGGATAAAAACGCACAGAAAAAATGCACTCACAGAGAATTAGGCCTACACCGGACTCCGTATTTGATAATTGTAAACTATCTATAATTATTTCATTAACAATTATTTAACCATTTCACGTTCTGGCAAAAATAAATGCAAATTGCAAGAAACGATGTTTCACTGTAAATATTTTAAAACGTTTTTCTACTACAAGTGGAATAGCAATTTAACATTTTAATTTACTCTTTAAAATGAATTTCAAAACAATAGCTGCCAAATCAATCAAAAATAATACATGACTAACATTTAAATAATTTTTATCGTATTACGATACTTAAAGTGTTAATTTTTTATGGCTAAAAAAATAATGACGTTCCGCCAACTTAGCATAGGTCGCAAAAAACCACGAGTTATAAAAAAGAGTTAATCTCTTTTCGCTCTTCCATTGTGAGATTTTTTATCCCCGGGAAACGATTTTTGATATACCTAATTAATAACAGAGGCAGTGCGTCATTTAAAATACGATGGATGCGCAGTGTTCCTCAGAATTATATTTTATTTTTGTAAAAACATAACGTTGGGTCCGTGGTGCCAAGTGATCAACGTTATTGGCTTCGGTTACGAATGTCTCTAGTTTAAATCCCGGTACGGACAAATTCATAAATTGAATAATGGATTTCTTCTAATAATCATGTATGTTTGTGGTGCCTAGAACACCCTCCCATCCATCTGATCCTAAAATCGGGGAGTAGCCAGAGCGATTAACTAACCACTAGTCCTTTCCTAGCCCTATCGTTCTATCTCTACTATCTTTGAAAAAGGGAGGTTGAGTAACAAGCAATTCTCGTAGAAAAACTTCTGTTATGATATCTCCCGAATCCATATGCTCCACGTTGTGAGCGAACATGATAAAAAACCACTTTTTTGTACTCATTCCACAGCCACAAACTAAAATAACTTGAACTACTCGAAATGAACGATACTGGTCCTGGTCGTTTCATAAAATTCTGGAATCGGTGCAGAACTAAACTTGGTTTTAAATATGTGTATGGAAGTAATAATGTTAACGAATATATTACTAATGTTCTGTCAATTTTTCATCAAAATCCCATAGGTTGGTGCTCCGCAATATTTTCCTACCCACAGCACACCTAAGCACTGCGTAGAGTTTCGCACACCGAAAGGACAAATATCTAATTTTCACAAACAGATTTTACATTTATTGTTTTTAGTTTTTTTTTCTCATGAATTAAAAATAGCTGGCATTTTTTTAAATTAAACCCATTTTTGAGGTGATGGTACACTTTGGTTTGATTTTCGATCCGAAAACAAATAAATACTAATTTTTGAAAATTAATAACAGCTGAAACTAAAAAAATAGCTTAACTAGAGTATATGTAAAAAAAAATTATACGTCATCTGAGCGTCATCGGATTTTGACGATTTCAGTAACATTAGGCATGCGTACTATCAAGTGACATTGCTTATTTCTTCGTTCATATTTTGTAGATTGTATGTAAGCTAATGCTAATTTTCTTTTTCTTTTCGGACGCATTGTGCCGCGGCACACCGGTTGCGGAGCACTACCATGGGCCATAAATGACGTCTCTCGAATTTTAATAATTTTTTGACCACCCTAATCCCATCGTCACATTTCGTTACTAAATCTTTAAGCTCCTGTCTAAATGGTTTTTGAAAACCTCCCTAAAAGTTTAGTTATGTCACATTTCTTACAACCCACTTCCGCTTCGTCACACTTTGTTTGAAATAAAGCCTGATGTCATGATATACTGTCGGCCTTAAATGAAAAAATTCTCCGCACACCACTGCTAACTACTGTTGAACAATATCATATACATACATATATATTTGTATTATGCTGTTACGACATGTGGTAGCTGCAAGATGGTGGCCTCCAGCCAGCTTTTGAGAACCTTAATCCTAAAAATTCACGACCTGTGAAACACAAGATTATGGTTTTTTGCTGCAAGGAACAATATTGTTCACAACTGGATTAGATTACTATACGGACGGTTCCATGAATTTATTTTTTGTCGATTTATAATCGAAAGTGTGGATGTTTAAATTCACTCCGCTCTCATCCGATCTTAACGAGGAGTAGCGAAAACGATTAGCTAACAAATTTTATTCTGTGTATACAATAATTAATTATTTGGAAATAGTCGTAGATTATTTTTTTATTTCTTCTCTAACGACTATACTATATTTTTTGCATCGTGTCTTAATGTAATTCATAAATGTCGTGTTTGAGAAGATCAGTATTTCCTTGAACTAAGTATGTTTCTTTGAACGTGTATAGAATTTGATTCATTACACTTAGTTAATCAGAATTCCATGGTTTTTTAATATTCTTAGTAACTGATATAATAAAAGCTAATGAATATAGGTAGTATATAAATATTTAGTTATAACGTATTTATGTTGTCCTGCCCCCTTACCAGATGTAGTTTATGTACATACTAGTCGCGAAAAACGATTTTATAGTTATGAAATTAGGTCTAGTCGAAAGAGATACAAATTTCACAATATACAAATGGAAAAATAACAAAGTTGGAAACTTTAAATTGACTTGACAAGCTTAATAAAAAAATATTTATAGATTTACAAATACTATCGGCTTTTAATTTCTCTTTTTCGATCCGTTCGCTTAATTTGACATAATATATAATCTCTGTTGCTCGCCAGTCGTTTTCCCATTTGACTCAGGCTTTCCGCAGTTTTGCCGATCAAACCCTGATATTCAGTGAACTTACAGGGCCCAAAATACCGGCACGAACCCGGCCTGGCCGGTTGACCGGGTTCGTGCGGGTAAAGACAATTCAGATTCGGGTTCGGGCGGGACCCGGGTAAGGAATTAAATTTCCAGAAAAATATTTCAGACTATGGTCACGATTCGGGTCACGAGTCAGCCATAAAGCAATACTATTCATAACCTAAATAATTTACTCCACATGTGTTCTAAATGTCATTGGAAATGTGGAAACAATATTATATGTAAAAGTATAAATGAATTTCTTTATTGAAATAATCGGCTTTTTGGGGAGAAAAAATAAATCTGAACTTCGGGTCGGTTTCGGGTAGCACGTGTGATATTGAGACTCGGGCCGGCCCGGACCGAGCACACCTCTACTACTTACAGTCATCTGTTACCCATAATTGTAAGTCATGATAAATTTAATTAGATATTAGTTGATAGTTGATACTCTATGGCGTAACTTACGCGGCGTACGAACTTTACGCCTCGTCGGTTACGTCAAGTGTGCCGTTAAGACTATTGTATTTGGGTCTTAATTGACCGATGAATAATCCACTAAATTTTACATACTGTTTATATTACTTTACTCGATCACACGAACTTTTAAATCACTTTTTCCCTTATTTTCATTAATTTCATACAGGCCCACCGAAAATCGGTTTAAATTTAATTTATCTCGTTTAGACCATCGTTATTCTGCACATCTGTAGCTGGGTATTTTTTTAACAATCTAGCTTAAGCGAATAACGTCGAAAATTCGATGTAATTGCTTGTTGAGTTTGGAAGATGAAATTGGCGAAAACTTCCTCGCCCGTTAATTTAAAAATGTTTGATCCAACTGCCTGATTTGGCCAAGTCTGGCGACTGGTCCTTTGGTCTGGCAAGCCTCTGGGTATATTGATTGTATTAACGATAAAGCTCCATCGATCACTAGTTATCGATTCATTTTACGAATTCGCATTATGTGTCAAACTTTTTGCAAACGGGCTTATACAAGTAAAAAAAATGGAATGAAATGTTTCTTTGAATTATATAACTGATATGATATTATGTAAATCTTTTCCTCGCATTTTTATTCGGAGGAAATCAATAAGATTTTTTACTGCTTCTCAAACTTTACAAGACTTATTTAAATATTTTATGTCACCGAAAACTGCGATTCCATAGAAACCATTACGAAATCAGGTAGTCATTATGGATATTTTTATTCAAAATAAATTGCAAAATTTATTAGAAGCTATAAATTATTGTTGAAATAATATGTTTACTGGCGTGATTAATCAATTGTGACTGAATTATAGATAAGTATATATTATATAAATGTTGTGAAGGGGAGGAACAACATACTAAAAACCAAAACTAAATGTTGTGTCCAGTTATCGTTAATAAAAAGACATTATGAGGTGTAAGGTGTAACTATAATTCTTAGTTAAAAAAAGGACCCGTTTAACCCAGCCCATTTTAAATAGTTAAAAGAAACATCAAGATATTTCAACTAGTATAACACCCGTCATAGACTATATGACGGTATTGAAATTGAAATACTGAGTGTCTAAAGTAGCTAGTACGTCAGAACTGTGTGTTGTGCATTGCATAACATTTTATTTTATATATCACCGCGAACGCTTAGGTTAAGAAAATTTTGTACCATCATGTGATATGTGATAGTAATAAAACGTCTATTTAGCGGTTTGGGCTATTATATATAAGATCCTTGGTACAGTAGCGTAACTAAGGGTTTTGCCGCTCCCTCCACACTTTTCCTACAAAACGGACGATTTTATATTTACAATAGTGTTGAGTTAAGGGTGTATTTAAAATTACCTACACGTATTTTTTAACTTGAAATTATTATAACGCAGAAGATTGCGTCGCAAGCAGAAAATTGTATGAATAAATATTATCTTAAAAATATGTACTAAATTTTTACAATCTTATCATTTACAAATATCAATATTAACATTGTACAGAGTCCCGCAGGCTTGTTTTTCAAATATGTTAAAAAATATAATATTCATTGAAATAAATTTTATATTATTATTAATATGGAAATACAACGTTATTTATAAACAATACACCAATAGGTATATATTGTACATAAAAACGAGTTAAAAATTGTAAATTAATTTAGAACAAGATATTCAGCGTATTTTGCTACCAACACTTTTTGAGAGCAAAAAAGCATTTGAAAGAATTATAACAAAATTATTTTTCCTTGCTTTGCTCTTAGCGAAAACGTCAGCAATATTATTAAAATCTATTTTATCTACCGAAAATGTGTGATAATAGTATTTTACACACAGTCGTAAGAATTGATTCTTTAAGCAACTATGAATTTAATTGCGAACAAAAAATTAGCTTAGACACAATATAACAATAAAATTAAATAGCTCCAGTTTGCAAACGGTTAGGTAGCCCTGATTCGCGTTTTATTGGTTTCGCAGTAAGGCAGCATAAAAAATGACCTGAGATCATTCGCATACCGCTACAAAAATCTACTTCTAAGATCTGCGCTATAATCTTAGGTACCTATGTATGACTCAGATCTAGTTTAAATATTTTAGTGCTTGCTACAGACGAACAGTATCACTTTAAGTACATTATTCACGACCAACTTTTTTACTGCCTATTTTTTTCCATTGAGTAACTAACGTATTTGCGTAATAATATTAAATATATTTTTAATATTATTAGCGATATTTTAATTTTCTCTGACACTCTTAAATTATTGCATATTTCTAATGACTTATTTTTTTGCTTATCTCGGCACTTAAAAATCACATCAAGTAAGCAAATAATTACACGACACGTTTTTGGTACTGATTGACTTCGTCAAATTTTGTTTTTTTCTAAGAATTAAAATATTCACTCTATGACGTACTCTCGTTTGCAATTGTTATTACATTGAAATATTTATATTTTATGTCAAATTTTAATTTTGATAATTTTGAAGGTGCTATTTTTATGAGGTTTTTAAGTTTTTATTGATCATAACGACCACCAGAATTGTAATTATAATTATTATTGAATTAATATCATTGTTTGAACTCTACGTGGAATTAAAAATTATCACTGGCGGTGAACAATTGGCTGTCGATCAGTTGATTAAAGATCATTACATTTACTTTTTTTAAAAACCATGTCCGCTCTCAATCTGGATTATATGGAGTTTATCTCAACAGATGTTTTTCTACAATAATTGATTGCTCAGTTGCTCAATCCCTGTTTTTCGAAGAGACTAGATATAGAAGAATAAGGCTTGGACAGGACCAGTGGTTGGTTAGGCGCTCTCGCTACGCCCTATTTTTAGTATTGGTTATTTGATGAGGAATCTTAACACAATTCATAAATCGATTTATGAACCTGTTCTTGCTGGGACTATAACCCGTGAGCACCGGAACCGTAGCCAACCACGGACCCTGCGTCTATTTTACCCTGCCCAAAATATCTTTTGCAGACCACCGTTCTACATAAATATTTTATATTAATACCATTTCTATTAATATTTGTATCTATTTAACTATTCCAGTCACAAGACACCATTGCCAGCCTAGTTATATGTATTATATTTTCATAATACATTTGTACCGGCATACAGGTATTGCATTTTGTCTTCTCTGACTGCGAGACAAATAAAATTGCCGCATCTAATCAACATATTGGATTCACAATTGCATGCTTACCGTTGTAGTTACGGTCAACACTCCAGGGCGCTCTGCTTTCATTATTGCTACAAAGTTTTATTAGTTAGGAACCGACCATATTATAAGGAGTTACGCTTTAAGATGGGTGGTAAATATTAATTATTATCCAGGACTAATAAGTGTTATAAAGTCTCAAAATATAATATATCTGATAAAAGACATAGCACAGTATTTGTTAAAACATTAAATATGTGACGCGATGTAAACGGGGGATTTTTGTGATGAAATGTGTCTTTTTGACTAGAGAAGTAGAAATCTATATATATATATATATATATATATACATAAAAATGAAGATTTGTTTGTTTATCCTCTATGCATTCCTTTACCATTCATCCGATTTCGATCAAACTTTGTTGAGTTGTTGTGGGCACACCCGTGAAGGTTTCTGAAAAATTAAAATCTGAAATCTAAAAAAAAGAATCAAATTCATACAACTAGCTACATCTCTGAACCAGACGGAAAAACAAAAATATTGTATATCCAAAATTGAGGTCTGCGCGGACTTTTACTCGGCCCGGCCCGTGGGCTGGGTTCGGGCGGGTAAAGACAATTCAGGTTTGGGCTCGAACCGGACCCGGGTAATGAATTAAAGTCTAAGAAAAATATTTCGCAATATGTTCGGGTCATGAGTCAGCCATAAGGCAATAGTTTACATAACATGAATAATTTATTTCACATGTGCTATGAATATCGTTGGAAATATGGAAACAACAACATGTATTGTTTGAAAAGTATAAATGAATTACTATATTTTAAAAAATCGGACTTTTTTCGGGCTGAGAAAAATAAATCTAGGTTTCGGGTCGGGTTCGGGTAACAAGTGAAATTGAGACTCGGGCTCGGGCCGGGCCTGAAGATGGCGGGCTTAGGTCGGGTAATTTTATGAAATTTCGGCCCGTGCAGACCTCTAATCCAAAAAGCACTTCAATAAATAGAATTAAAACACACACCCTTTCTTTCTTTGTACTCACTAACAGTATAATAAAAAATCTCACCCCGTATTATGACTTTGAAGATCTTCAATTTCAATCGCCAACGAAATTAGCGTAAATGAGTCAATTTATCTTTATTTTAAAAATCCATTTTGTTCGACAGTATCCAGTGACGTAATAAAAGTATATATTCAGTTTTTTTCTTTGTATTCGGGAATGCCTCAAAAGATACTATTCATATCTCGACGCCTTGCATTTCCATAATGCAGTCTCATGGCCAAATTCTCGACGCAGCCCTAGAATCGCATTTATATTATTCATTTCCAATGGCCTGGATGCATTTTATTACAAACTAAGCGCCCATCTTTGATATGCACACTTGACGGACATTCCGTATCATCATAATAATATACATATGTATGTAAGTAATGTCATTATTCTGTTACAATCGTATTGTATCGGTCGTAACAACGCAGGTGAAGTGTCAATTTATCTATTCAGAATATTTCACTATAGATCTTATGACAAGGTATGTATCGCCTTGGTAAATGCAATGCGATTACAATATCGTTTTATCTAAGGCTCGGTGTTAGTGTGAAGTTACATTATTTGAATTATATTGCTATATATTATCTCTGCCGGCCTTTTGTTGATAACACAATGGCGTTACACACTTAGGGATTGCTTTAAAATTGAATGAAAAATCTCTTACATATGAAATTGTATTATTTTTTCTTTACATTAATGTCGTCCTTACGAAAATTATATTAATGAAAGCTTGAATTCCACTACCTTGGTGTCTTTAAATCGTTTTTTTAACCAAATGTAGATTTAAACTCCTGAAATCCGAATGAATAGGGTCATTTCGCTAGTGATCGGCCAGTTAAGCGACAGGTATACTTTCAAAGGGGATTTTGAGTCAATGATAAAAACATATTTTTTCGCTGTTATTCCATTAATAGGGATTAAGTAATGTAACTAACTAAAAATAAAATAGTTAATATTGTACCAAGCATAAAATAATAGAAGTTTACAAAAAAATGCCAATTCTCCCAGTGGTCGGCTCCCAAAATCAAATGGTCGGCCTTTTGTTGCCCAGTGTTCGGCCGTCACTATGAAACTTCGTGAATATCGCGAAATAATTTACTGATAGTAGACAGAACAATAAAAAAGCATAATGATGCAAAGCATGACAATATAAAGTATATTTTGTTAGCGATCCCAATACAAGATGAATTTGTCGAAACTTACGAAATAAAAATGTCCTTTTTTAATTGAGTATTCCATCATATAGGTCAGTATAGCACAGATATACATTGGCAAGTGACAAGACTACCTAAATACACGAATTTTAAAAATCTGTTTTTTTTTTAATGTATCAGATATTATTTAAGTCTTGAGCTCAAAAGGCCGACCACTGGCGACGGCCAACTTTAGAAACACTCGCACTATCCGACTTTATGCACCGTCTTCGTCAGCTAAATCGTGGCAGATTACCTTTTTTATCTTCACTTATTTTTGCCGTCGATCACACGAGGCGTCAATTGCGGGGTATTGCGACTTCTCAATTCACTCCCTGATATATATAGACATTTTTAGTGACCCACTTAATGTTTTGTGTTTCCGTATTAATTATTTATTTTTTCCTAACAGCAAATTGTATTCGGAAATTTCTTTGCTGTTAATTAATTTGCCTGTACAGACAGTAGTAAACATATAAACAAATAAAGATTCTCTGATAAAACTGTGTAGTTATATATACACGTTGAACATATAAAATAAAATATTTATCCTGTTCTGATTATAAATGATGGTTTTTGCGCAACCAAAAGTACTCATCATTTTCTAGTCAATCTCAAATTCGCCCGCAACTTCGGAGCTGTTGAGAAGCCCTGTATTAGACATTCCTAGCTAAAGTTATCGGCTTAAATGGACCGAAAACAAATTTACTTTATTGTTTGATATAGTTTGAAAAAAACGCGTTTTTATTTTTAAAAAGGCACTGTTTAAGGACACCACTGATTATTGAGTTACGGCTGGCGGCTAGTAGAATAGTAGAATAAGAAATATTTAAATCAGTAAGAGTTGTGTTTTTCGATTACCAATCTTAATTGTTTTCAATATATCATTTGAGATCTTGGGCATGGATGTTTTGACGAAACAGCGTTCTTCAAATACAGATGGTAAGTATTATTACCTCATAGGTCAGGCTGATGTGATTTACGATTCTATTGTTAAATTTGTGTTAAAATTAAAGAAAACTAAACTGTCTTCTGAAAACCTTGAGATATTGACTAATGGGATTTTTACCTCACCACCAGAATCCGGAGCAAGGATCTATTATCAAGGATCTGGAAACTATTCGGTGTTTCTGAGTCTTCGTCTGATGCCACGATTCGCTAACGTAATACATCACATGTAGAATGCAAGTGTTGAACAAATGGCATTTAGTTTTAATCGTGTATTTTAAATACCCTATAAAAACGTTTTGTTTTCGTGCTATTTTAAGATGCACGGTTTTCTTATCAACCGCGTAATATGCATAGATGCTATTACAATATTTTAACTATTCATATTGGAAAATTATAATGTTTACATTTACATACGCAATACTTGCATCTTGATAACAAAAGTACACGTTTATTGTAATTTTGCCAATAACGGAATAAGTTACTAAAGTGGAGCAATCACATATATTTACATGTTCAATTGTTAATTTTTAATGTGAAAAAGGTAAAAGGACAATACGTTTTACTGCTGCTGACGTTAATAAGCCATGAATTTGAGAAATACAATAATTACTAATTGTAGGTACACAAAGCAAAAAAAAACGTTTTTACAGAATTGATAAATATTTAAATAAGACATTTTTCTAAAAAAATGCACAAAATTCGTTACTGAATATGTTCACCTATCTAGACAGTCCGTTTATTAGTCGAACTGTCCGTGCATCTATTCGCAAAGTCCGTGCAGTTTCAATAGATTGAAACGATAGCTAGCCAAAAAGAACTTTTGTTGCAAATAATAGAGTGACTACGTCAATTCAGAAAATTCCAAAATCAATTCATAATGATAACATTTTAGATCCTGCACATCCGTGTATCTGATGTCCTTCCATCTCGGGCTACTTGTTTATAATGTTTCACAGGTTCCTCAAGTATTTTAATAAAAAGTACTAGGGGCATTGGCTTTTTAAAAAAGTGAACTGGCCAAAGTAATCCTCTAGACTTCTATTACACGACACAAATGCCCTCTATCACTCAATCTTTTACTAGTCAAGTTGGTCACTTCGCTTCCAAGCTCTTCCAGAAGATGGTCCAACTATTTAATTGCAATTATATAATTCAGGGTGCTAATCCTTTGGGAATATCCAAATATGGACACTATGGACAGCGATCGGGAAAAAATGCTTGAAACGATACGACATACGACAGTCGTATCTGACGACCCGCCGATCATGCCAACTTGGTTGCACGGCGTCCTGAGAATAGCTGGTTAATCTGAACTCATAAAAGCTGTTCCATAACTTATTTTTACGGCACTCGGACAACCGAGTCTCAAAGAATTTTTCCTACGGTATTCCAGGCAAAAAATTGAAACACGATAACATTGTTACACCATGAAATAAACACTGTAAGACGGGCTTAAAACCTAAGGAATATTAAAATCATTCACTTTTATCTTTACCATTTAATAACATATCATCAAGTTTTAACTATTACAGTGTGGCATTCTATTCAGTTTTCGTCATAATATTATAGGTAATGTTTATTAATCGTGTCATAATATTATTTACCGCCTTGTAGGCTTGAGAACACTATATGCACCTTGAATTGAAATACTCTTTTATATAATATACTTTACGATTTACGCTATGCCAGCGTAAAAAATAAAATATAATGGGTATATAACACTCTGTAATCCAATATGACGGCCAACACCAGGCATTCTGAAACTATTTCTAAACATGTACATATATATTTTTTAGTTTGAAGCGAAACATGAATATATTTGAAGCAAATTCAATTCCAAATTATCATAACCAACTTAAAAAAAAAACAAAACAGTTTAAATTATATTGGAAATGATCAATATTCAATCTCGAGTATTTTAGTTTCTTTAGTGAATATGTCGATGTCTAATCAATTGTTACATATGTGGTAAAACGACGGTAATATCGATATGATAACGCTGTGAATACCTACGGTTTTCTTTTTGATGCGATCATTCGATCAAAAATAATTATAGCTCGAAACATAAGTTCGTATTCCAAGCTTAGTGTAATCCTTGTGAAGGGGTCATCGAGGTCGAAGAGCTTATTGCAGACAAATATGAATATACAACATTTTGGCTTAGAAGGTCACACATATATTTTTACAAGTTAAGTTGTTTTAAGTGAATTAACTTTATAAATATATGTTAACTAACAAGAGAAAGTGCGAAAGTCTTGGTAAAATATCTTGAAAATGAAAACTTTGAAAGTATTTACGGTACTCTTAAAATAACTAATACCCATACAAGTTACTTGAATTTAGAGTTGACACGGTAAAAGAGTATTATATTGACAAAGGCTCTTCAGTTCCATTGTACTCTTTCATGTACGTGCTCTAATATTATATCGTTGCCTTCTTGGAAACCCAATCACGTAGAAGTCTCATGGATACAATGCAGTTTTCATCACGAGCATCAACGTAACGCTTTACTATTATTGTAAATATATTATATCAGATCGTATATGATCGCTAGACCTACCATAGCCATAACACGATTTTTTATATATATATATTTTTTTTGTTTAGGGAGGGGATCCCGTACTCAGTAAATCATAAATATCACTCTCTTAAGTTCTAATATAAGTAAACAATCATTTGAGAAGACCCCGGATCGAAGAGAGGCGAGCGGCTGGTTATCCGGAGTCCTGGAAGGGCTGATCTCAGACAAACACCATTTCAGATCCGGTTCAAAACTTATTCATTTTTCATTCAAGATGCAGTGGTTTAATATTACACAAATATATAAATCTTAACACATAAAATTGATTCTACATTTACATTTACTTAGCAACTGAATTTACTTTAAGTTATAATACAAATAACACAACGAATTTAAATTAAATCCAACGCAAATCAAAACACAAAAACAAACAGTTCACATGTCCCCTCCGCTGCCACGAGACCGCAGCTCGTCCCACTCGGCGGATCGTAATCGACTGTCTACAAAAATTCAAAAAAAACTCCGTGCAAAGTTGGAGCTACCCTTTTCCGTAAAAATGGACTCGTCCACCGGCCGAAGCCGGGGGCTCTTTTAAAGCCTGACAACAAGAAGGAGCGTATTCTGCGAAATATTGCTGTTTGCCGCAGTTTGTTCAGTTCAGGACACTAATGACACTTATACTTATGAAAAACCAGGGTGTGTCACATTGTCTACATTATACCTAGTTAAAGATCTTATAATACTGTTAGTAATCATGCTTCTTGAAACGTGTGTACAATCAGTTAGGTAGTAAATTTATCGATTTCAATTGTATATTACATTTCAAACCTATACTCAGTTCGATTATAATTAACTTAACGATACTTAAAGCCCAAGAGCGTGTGACCACTCGGCTAACGCACCGGATTATTTCCGAATCTTACAAATACTTATGGTAATAATAAATACAGTATTTACTTCCACAAGAATTTCATATGAACTAGAGTTCTGAAAGAAGGCGTGAATCTGAAATAGTTATCAACAAATTGGTCTAAATACTTTGTTATTTTTACTTTATTATAATGGAGTTCTACACCGTTTATTACTATGCAAACAACAGAGATATTATGATGTTTTATTAAAAAAAACTATTATAATTAGGTGTATCAAAATATATAAATATACTTCATTTCTATCATTTCTAGCTGCTTAATAATTTACAAATAGATCGAACTTCTTTGTACGATAGCGAACGAATGAGCAAAAAATTGTTAGGAGAAGTATTTTCCTATTATGTTTTTTTTTTTAATATTCTAAGATTGGAAAATTTCAAATTTGATAGTGAAATATCTTATAGACTTACGCGTGTTAAAGACAATAATTACACACTAATAAATTCCTCACAATTTGAACCAGGGATGTCAATTAATTGTCCTGACCTCTGTGTTGTGGGCGGTTCGACATATGTCGGAACCCACAGCAATTAAGCAATTACTATAATTAATAGGTCCAAATATAATTGTATAATTGCACTCCTGTGACACTACTGATTCTGTTTTTAGTTTTTGTTTGATCTTAGGAAATCGTATAGACTTTAAGGTATATTTTTTATAAGAGACTGACCTACTAATAATCACGAGTATAATTTGAGATAAGCAATACCTAAGCGGAAGCTGACTGACAAATCGACAGGGAAAGGTGTGCTAAATAGACATGGTAATGGAGTTGATTGCTCTCCGATTCGTTCTTACTAATTTGTTTATTCAAATCGCAGCACTGTGTAACGAAAGAACATAAATGATTCGCCGTTCAATTATAATTGCATTCTCCGTGAGCCATTTGTTTTCTCACTCCACCTGCTTTCACAAGTCGATTTTAGAGTGGAAAAATAAATGAGTAGCGGCTTAATTCTTATTGGATTCTACGTAAGTCATTAATTTTCTCACTCTACCTGCTTTTTACAAAACATAATAGAAGTAGAAAATGAAGTGATTCGTACAGATTCTAATAAAATCATAGAGGCGAATCCTACACATCATAGACAACGACCTACACTTTCGGAAAAGAAATTTGAGTAAGGTCAGTTGCGAGCAGTTCTTGTAACACACATTATCTTGAAATGTTTCATTAAATACTCGAAGCATATATATTATGTAAACAATACTCGAAATACAATACTTTCATTCTGTTATGATCCATTTAGATTCTTTCGAAGGAAAGTGTCATAGAAGGTATGTTGTTATTCGTTCACACTATCATTGTCATTCAAAATTGTTTTCAAATAATATATTATAATCGGAAAAAGTGACAATATCTCATTTTATAAACACGTATAACTGTTGTACGGTATATTTAAAAAAATAGCATGGACATTGTTCCACGTGCAATGGCAGCGCGTGGTAGCGCATTATTTAATATAATATATTCAAAAAAAGTGTGCCCGTAAAGCATTTCACAGAGCGACTTTAAACGTTCACATTGTTATAACAAGGCATGCTTCTTATTTCTTAACTTATCAACTATCTCAGAAGTCGAAAACCGTACGATTTTTGAGCAAGATTTCGAAACGAAGGCGCAAGAAATATTATATTATAAAAATTATGAACTTGAAAAATGAGAAATGGAATCCCCGTTACTTTTAGAGGTTTAATTGCTATTTTTTTTAATTACGTATTTATATTGTTTGTTGTTCAGTATCGTTTTCTGATTGATATGATGTTTAAATTGATATTATTTTTATCAAAAAATGTCATTGTCTCAGAAACTTTGACGTTGCATTACCAGTAAAGACCCTGACCATACAGTATCGTATTATTATACCCTAAGATACATCTTAGTAGTAAAACGATACTATATGACGTAGAACAATTGCTGAGTATTTCTAATCATACCTCACTGACGATCATCATTTACTAACGAATGATTTTACGTCATAGCAATATATTATTATGATGACCGTGGGTACACAAAGATACCATTTTATATCAATTAAATTAATACTATCTACTTAGCATGAGAACCAAACCACTTAAGATCGAGTTGGAACATTTTGAGTCGATTGCTCCCTCCAATTCTGTTCATTCGGGCCCGCATCGAAATTGTCTGACTACTTATAACAAAAAAAATATTATTATATTTTATACTTGTCAGAGATTTGACATGTTCGTTCACAAAGCAAGTATTTCATTTTTTTTTTAAATTTATTATCAAAAATAAGTAAGATTCGAATCACATAAATATATCCCTCTGCCTGCTATTTACAAAGAAGTGTAAGAGTGAGAAAACAAACGATTCGCGGTTCAATTCTATTTTTAGTTTCCGCGTGTCATTTGTTGTCTCACTATGCCTTCTTTAAATAAAGTAGTGTTAAGTGGAGAAGCAACCATTTCGTGGCCATTCTAATATCTCCATAGAGACGAACGATGTATTCTACCGTATGAAATATAAACCGTATATTTTCCATAAAAATGGCAAATTTTTGATATAGGCTTTGCATTAGTTACCCAAAATAGAATTTGTGACATATTAAGATCTTGGTAAACATCAAAAACAAAAGGAAATAATAAGCGCATGTAGCTATATGGCCAGTATCTAAGTAAATTAATTAGGTTGTTAACAAGTGTGATGGTGGTCAATAAGTATAAAAAATATTCAATATCCACTGATCGGTATGTATGTGGTCAATTATTTAATTAATTTATATAAAACGGTCTCACATGACATAACCAAGATACTGCAGATATAAAAATATTAATTGATCGTTTATGACTTTTACTGACCGCTATTATTAATAATTGGTGACCATATTTTTAGCTGGCTACTGGCCACATAATTATTTGCCAATATTGAGCAAACAAAATTTTAAATAATGTTATGGACCAACTATCGAAATTGCTTGCATTTTCATCGATGTATGATGTGATCAGGAATATTAAATCTAAATCGAATAATTCAGTATATTATATCGGTTTTATAATTTTACGAAACTTCACGTCCTACACTGCATTTCTTATCATGCGTGTGTTATTTGACAAGGAAACAAATGAATGAGTTTTACATTTTTCTGTGTGACCAAAATGTCAAGTGAATTTTAAAATCGAATAATTAATGACGCTACTGGTTTTTGATCGCTCGAAAAGTGTCGATCCGTGAAATTGCATGCGGTCCGCGAGCACCAATGCGTTTTTGCAACTAGATGTGACTGAATTGTGAATTATTCATCAGTTTTTCCTCCCAGTCACTAACAGGCATTGTTTTTTGCTGGCGAATCTTCACGCTCCAATAACTGCTATATATATTTATATAAACATTACTCTACACAATAAAAATCACTAAATACATCTTTTAAAGTACAATAAATATACGTAAATTTATTATAATAACAGCAATATAATTTATCTTAAAAACATCACAAAGCTTTAGCAAACGATGAGGACGGGTTCCGTATATCGCAAAAAATTTCAACGTGATTGCGGAATTAGTAGAAAACTTAGTGTTTTAATGACAAGATTTGAATAAGCATTACTAACTGTCAGGTTTCCGATCGAATAAAAGAAAATATGATTTTTTGATTAAGTGTACTTTTATAATGTATAATGTGCATGATCAAATGGTTCACGAGAATAATTAAGGACGACACTGGTATCTATTAATTTTAATGAATGCTTAAATACCTGAGGCAAAAAAAGTATGCAGTTGGTAAATATAATGTAATGAATAATGACTAAAGTGTCAGTGCCAATTACATATTTATCTACCGTAAATCATGCGCTACAAATCAGTTACCCTCAAAACCTTAATATACTGTATGGATTTTTAATACAAAACGGAAAATTGTTATTGTAGCTGAGGCTCTAGGTTTTTTTTTTGTTAGCCATCGAGTTAAACAAACATTTTGTTTTTTTTTCTATACTGGAAGTGGAATTGCAATCAAGGACTGCGTGCCTGCCGAGTCAGAATTTCGAAAACACCTCTTTAAACTAAAATTTTAATCACTATGACCTGAGTAATTGACTATTCTTGCTCTTATGACCCCAGTTAATCAATGGATGATTCAGAAAGTCACCAGCTAAATATCTCCACGATCTCGGTATGAGTCGCACATCATCATGCATACTAAAGACCTTCGTATCTGTATAACATATTGAACTCGTTGTGCTCGGGTGAAGCATTTTAATGATAACTACCACACTACATTTAAATATGTAATAAAACAACTTCGTTAAACAAGTTAATCATTTAAATACCCAACGTACATAATTATTTTCATCAATAAATATAGTATGTTTTAAGGGGATGGGAAACGCTAAAGCATATTTGACAGTGACATCTGTTGATGACAAAAACTATTATTGGAATTTACAAAAATATTAATGTAATTGAAAAACTGCTTGTTATTCAGTTGTATCCAGTAGGAATAGACAAGACAGTACTAATAGTTGGCTAGTCGCTCTCAAAACACACTATTTTAGGATCGGATGAGTGGTAGGGAATTTTAAGATATCACAAATATCCATGTCTTTGAACAGAATTCCATAAATCGATTGAAAAATCAATTTATGAAACTGTCCGTACTAATATTCGAACCCGTGAGATTTTCAACCGAAGAATCCGACGTTGACCATGTCTGTATCGTATAATACATTTTTTTATCCTGATTTATCTGCTGTAACGAACAGCGTGGCGCAGTTGGTAGCGTCGCTGGCTACGGTTTCGGATGTCTCGGGTTCCCGGAATTCCCGGTGCGGACGGTTTTCATAGATTGACCTTTCAATCGATTTATGAATTTCTGTTCGTAGTCTGAGTCCTCCCTCCCACCCATCTCATTCCAAGCAATTGAGGGCCAATAGTTTTTCCATGTTGCGCACGCTCCCAATATGGGCATATGGTCTAACAGATTATTGTATTTTCTATTACTGCTGATAACTTCTGTTGATTTTTTATCTTGACAGATATTTTTTTTCTACGAGAACTGCTTGTCACTCAGTTGCTCAACCTCTCTTTTCTTTTTCGAAGAGAGTAGGGATAGAAGAATAGGGCTATGACAGGACTAGTGGTTAGCTAATCGATCTCGTTACGCCCCGTGAGGATGGGATTGGTGGGAGGGAGGACGCAGACTACGAACAGAAATCCATAAATCGATTGAAAGATCAATCTATGAAAACCGTCCGCACCGGGAATTGAACCCGAGACATCCGTAACCGTAGCCAGCGACGAAACCAACTGCGCCACGGACGCCGACATGTTGATTTACATGTTACTAATATCAATATTTCACAACAATCCACTGAATTGATGAATAACACCATAAGACACCTATGTACTTTTTTGTTCAATAAGTCATTACATTACAGTCATCAAAAACGCTAATTTAAAGTCAGGATAACTATATTTAAAAAATTAAGAAACACATAATTAAATAATGTAGTCTTGTTTTACTCATGTGGCAAGCTTAAATCGTTAAATTCAAGATTAAAACTACATTTGAGTCGCCTAGAATCATAATTCACATTCTCCAAATATCGAGTTTTGAGAAAATCGCAAAAAAACCGTTCGACTATTTATCGTAATTCCAAAAAACTATGAATTACCATGAATGAAGAAAGAAAAAAAAAGATTCGTCGAGAGAAGTGAAAAGTAGATTGTCTTATGATTCATTACACTATGATAAATACTTAGAACTGGCTGGTTTCTTTCTAACCAAGTCACATTATTCTTTGAAAATTATTAGTGTTGGTACCATCAGTGATTTTTGACCATGTTTCTACATGATTTACAGTAATTTGTAACTATATTTATTTATATATCAATGCATTTAGAATCACTTGGCATATTCGATATTATAATAAAAGACACAAGAGATAGATACGATCTTATTTGTATAAGAATTTACAATTTAAATGTGATTCATTCATTCTTTTAAATAGCGTCTATTTTTATTTGTATATGTAACGGAGAAATTTTAACTATTTTAAGTGAAAGAGTTGAATAAAATGCATATGCCTATTTTTACTGTATATTATTAAAAATGTATTTATTAAAAAAGTCACATGCAAAAAAAGGACAGACGAAATTACTCAGTACTGAAGTCTCATGTACTCAACACTTTCAAACAAAGATAGAACGAAATAAATGAATCTTTCGTCGTCCGGAGGTTCTGAGTTTCTGGAAATTATTATTTGGCGTTATTTTAAAATTAAAAATCTGATTTTAACATTTTTTAAATCTGAAAAACTCATGAAACGATAAGAATTATTTTAAATTTGAATACTTCTTTTTCTACTCTGTGTGCAGTTTTTTTTGCGTCCGCATTTTTCCATGTCCGCTTTTTTCCTGTACGGTTTTTCCTAGAACCATCTTTCGTGAAATATGTCAATCAAGACTGTGTAGTGCTCATCTCAGAATCACACAATAATTCCCATCGCATGATTCCCATCATAGAAAGAGTTAGTTACCTTTCGTGAATCAGACAATGCTCATCGCTCATCAAAGGTATGATGAATCACCAAGTATTTATAAATTGTGAATTTATTATCGAGGTATAATTAACTACCTAGTAGTTACCTAGTAGTATCAACATAGTTCGTGCTTTGTTCCGCTAACGACATATTCCAATTAGGAATATTAATTTTGTACAGTCATTATTTAAACGACACAAGAATGAACTTCGTGGAACAAGGTCAGCTAAAAATCACCCCGAATTAATTTTGACGTTATTTACTTATTTAATCAAAACTAGCCATCTCCGTATATATCTACCGTTGTAAGTAAATATATGGCTAACAGAAAATATCATATTCCGAGCAATGAAACAAAATCTATGATGTTAATCTTGGTTATTTGCTTTATACAAAATTTTATTTATTAGCTTGCTTCATGTCAATATCATTAACCATACCAATCAATAAAATGTTGTAAAATAAGTTCACAAATTGATTGAACTGGCACTTTATTCGAAGAAAGCAATTTTCTATTTAGTATTACGATATATTTTGTTCCACAGTCACACATTTACACATCTTAAATTATTTAGATGGGATAAGCTTAAATTTAAGGGTGACTTCTTAACCTAACGGAACGCGGAAAGCGACTGCATAAATAAACAAAAAAACATGCACGTAGAGTAAAAAAGAAAGTGAATGAAAAAATAATTTACAAGTTTTATAACTACCCTCTTAAAGAAACAGGGGTACTCAAATAGGAACGGGGCAACTTGGTAGAACTTCTCTATAATAAAGTAAACATGCCAGTAAAGTATTTAGTTCTAAAAGTATGTACCTAATAATACTTCTGACGATGAAGTGATACCGGAATAGCCATAAATTCTTGTAAAACCGAAATGCACTATAGTAGAAAAAGCAGTTTCTGTTTCATCTATCTGAAAATGTCGTTAGCTGTATTTTCCATAATATGACGGCAGATATAATGAGTGGGTCCGAGAGCGGGGAAGAATAATCTTCCTGGCTTCTAAATAAAGGTGTGACTATTTATATAATTTATGACATCGACTGAGGGTGCTTGATGGAATTGCAATATCAAAGGTATGACTAAATTTGGTCATTCGTAGCATTATTATACGTAGGTACTATTAATAATACAATTATTTTCGAATTTTATTTTTATATTTCATTAAACAAATTACATCAAATTTGTTGGTAAACTCATTAATCATTCTAAAATAAAAAATTCTGTTAAAAAATATATTTTTCTTTATATTTTTAGCCCGGCACAAAAAGCGCAGATCAGGACAAAGGTCTAGCAGGCGAAGGCGTCTTGAAATTCGGATGGATTCAAGGAGTCTTGGTGCGATGTCTCCTGAATATATGGGGGGTGATGCTCTTCCTCAGGTTATCCTGGGTCGTCGGCCAAGCAGGGATCGGTAATTAATTTTAGATATTATTCAATATAAAATATGCGAATATTTCAGAATTTGAAAATTAAGTTTAATATTTGTATCCAAGTATACAAATATTTTAAATAAAAATATCGAATCTCTCTGATCCATTATAGGTCTACCATAAATAATATGTAATGTTAGTGCTTTAATTCATTCAAATTATATATTTTTATCTTTCGTGTAATTTTCAATAAAACTTTAATGATAGTCTATAACTATATAGTAAAAATTTCAAATGAATATACAATATTTTAAAATATTTATATAATATTTTGATATATATAATATTGAACGTAACTTGCAATACTGGATGAATATATTTATCAATATCGATATAATTTACAAAAAAAAACCTCTACCTTACTTATCGATTGTTGTATTTAATGATAATAGAAGGTATTTTTGTATTGTTTTTTGTTATTTACAGCCCAAGCAATGGTTCTGATCCTTACTACAACTGTTGTGACGACCATTACAGCACTCTCAATGTCTGCTATCAGCACCAATGGCGTCATAAAAGGCGGTAGGGAAATTCACCATCCATTATTACTTTAAAGAATTAAAAACACTATTCGCATATTCTCGGAGAGTTTTCTATTCCTCATACATAAGTACGCGTTTGAAGCAATCGTTTTCCCACAAGGCAACATCTGCCGGTACTATCACATTGCATGTAAATATAATAGTAACAAGTTTGTTATCATTTTTACTGTAAAGATTTGTTTTGGACATTATTTTATTTATCGTTTTTCCCGTTACATATTTTTGATGTGTTAGGTACATTTTGTCAATTACTTTTATCATTATTTGAGTACGATGATAGGTTTATCAGACATCCACTTACTAGGAAAGATCACAGGAATTATTTTATATTTCGTCAGCGTTATTCGACGAATTTTTTTTTTATTGGAAATACCAGTAAATCAATTTTAAATATCTGTGTGTCATATATCATCCGAATGTATCGTTCAAATAAAATAATATTTTGTTGTATGAGCTATATGTCTTTTTTACTCGGTTTTTATTTACGCAATTGTTGTTATATGTTATGGCTGTATAAAAAAACTATTAATACAGAGAGAGGAAGAGAAACAGACGAGGTTTCGAGAGGCCAAGCGACACTTCACTGGCTCTCGGACACAATATATGGCCGTTCCACACTACATACGGCTCAGGGCAGACTCTGTTTAAATTCAGAAATGATAACCCAGTCTCTCGTTCACTCGTATTTTTTTTATTGCTACAGTTTAGGTTTGAGACAATTTCACAGTACACTACAAAGGTTTTCACAAATTACAAAATATTTACAAGGGATCACAATTACAGATTCAACTACTCTGAACACAGTTCATAACTTTCTAAGACGATTTCCCTCTTAAAACCTTCCTCTTAAACGCTAGCTCAAGCGAATCTTCGGTCCAGCGCCCAACGCTGGGCCGAACCCGCCAACCTGTCGGAAACGCCGACTTAACTCACTGCCGTCAAACGGCTAACCTTCCTTGCCGAACCCATCGGCTTAAGTCCGCGCCGCACCCGGTGAACCTCCTTGTCAATAACATCCACCCAACTGACAAAATTGTATCTTTCTTTTGCAAGGTGATCTAAGGCTATATGACTAATCTAGGCTAACTGACTAATCGACTTTTGACTAAAAGTGAAGGAATATAAATCAGATATAAATTGGGCGTTGAAACTAACAGCAGTCGAACTCTAATTGATAATAACTGCCATAGATTTTTATTAATTGTTAAGTAAGATATTTGGCATGCGACACACAAAATGTCAGAAAATTCAGAATTGGCTCGGTCTCATTGGCTTCAATTCCGCGAAGAGAGTACCTGGTGAGACAACCTTTTATTGAGAATCGGTTACTTGGTAATATGGGACTTCGTTTAATCTCCCAGATATTATTGATTCGTAAATATTATTGCTCGTACAAAAAAAGAGTGGCAAATTTGAACAATGTTTGATAGTTAAATTAATAGTAAATGATGAATTAGAAACTTTTAATAATTACAGCGATGTACTGTATGACTACTAAATTTTCTCAGTGATGTGTTAAAACGTCACATTTTTTGATATTTGTACAAATGAGGGAGTCTGTAGACGGCATTCTGAATCTCTTGAAGACGCCTGTCTGCCCGGTAATTTCGGGGCCGTGTCACTATATTAGCGAAATATATTGTAAAATGATGCATATTTTACGAATTCATACGCTTTATTGCCACTGCGTATTACGCCGTTTTTTTATATATAAATCTAGTTTATCTGCAATCACCAAGTTCAGTTGCAGTCGAATTAATAGTTGTGTTGAGTTGCGGAAGTTTGGACATTCAAATGGAAAATCACAAAGGCTAATTATATTTTCAATTTGGCAAATAATGAACAATAAATGTGCCCATTTCTGAACATCCGACACCGCTGTATTTGCAGTCAAAACAATGATTTAAAATCTAAAGCTTATGGCACAGTTGGTGATATTTGGAAAAACTTCACAATTTACATTATTTGGCTTGTATCACTGACTTGCAGATTAGACCCATAGCAAGGGTTAAGATATCTACCAACCCTCTATCTAACAAGGTACTCAGCGTTCTACCCGCCACTATCACTATGATAAGGAATTACAGCCCTCACTGGACGTATTTCATGGCATAGCAACTTCAAAGGATTTCCAGAAGTGTGTCGAGACCAGTTTCCTAAGGCTAAGTTGCTATGCGTTAAAGCAGGCCTGGGAAAACTGCAGCCCGAGGCGTATTTGTATGCTGCTAATTCGTTAATGCTGAAATTCATTTTTCATGATAGTAAATCATTTATATTATTTAAAAATATTATTTCACTTGCGGTCCGCGCTTCATTCTGAATTCCTAATGTGGCCGTTAGACCGTAAGTTTGCCCAGGCCTGCGTTAAAGAGTGCTGAAAAAATATAATATGTAATTGTGCTAGCTGTTAACGCCGCACTAAATTAAGCAACTCTTCCCCTTCCTCTTCCATTTTCGGACATTCCCATAATAATATTTCATCCTGCAAATATGGTGGATCATTTGAATGTCAAATCTAACATATATATCCATTTGTCGCTTAATATCAACGAAAAAAATAGATGGCTACCTGCCCTTATCCGACGCGGTCCATCTTGCCTGCTTTTCACTTAGTTTAATACCAACTGCAAGCTGAGGACGATCAATGCAAATATTTTTTCGCTGATGTAATTAAATGATAATCACATTTTTTTAAATTAACCGAAATAATTGATGGTGTGAGATAAAAATATAACCAAAACGTTCCAAATGACCGTACTTCCGCAGATTTTAGTTTTTTGTCATTATTTTGTGATTTGTTTTCTGTTTCGTACAACAAATTTCTTTACAACTTAAATTTCATTTCCATGTTTTTACACCAACTTTATTTGTTGTTTAGTTATTTTTTTTCGTGAAAATTCTAACATTGGGTAGCGATTAAAAATGATCGACAATCTATAGGTAGCATTTTGATTTAATTTATTTTTTATAAAAGTTTGATGTAGGTGTTCGTATCCAAAACACTGATTTACTTCGATATCGACGTTTATGAAGAAAATGACAATACATGGTACTAATTAATGCTGATGCCAATGCGCCATGCATTTGACAACTTAACAAAGTTACCGACAGTTACCTTAGACAGTACCTTCATAACATAAATCAGAAAGCAAAAATGTAAGTAATTGAGAAAAACACAACAAAATAACATTTACATTCAAATCATTAGAGAAAAAAACAATAAACGAAGCTGATGTATTGAGCAGTCTGAAGAATTACAATATACATATTTTTGACTTGATTTGTATGTCTGTCTGTAACGCAAAACACAACACTGTGCTTGAGCACAATTCTCGCTTCGCAGACAGAGAGGGTTTGTGTGAGCGAGAGTTTTGAGAAAATTTTGACAGGTGGCACTGATACCTGGTGTATAATAATACCAGTAATATAATAACTATTTATAAATTGGCTTTTCTCTTTAGGTGGGACATATTACATGATATCGAGATCGCTGGGTCCCGAATTCGGCGGATCCATTGGCCTGATCTTCTCTATGGCGAATGCAGTCGCATGCGCCATGTACGTGGTCGGTTTTTGCGAGTCGATGATTGATCTTCTAAAATCCTTCGGCGCCAGTATAGTCGATGGCGGAATACAAGTGAGCACAATTATATTATTAGCTTTTTACTTTTTTAACCTCATTAAACTAAATAATATTCTAACGCTTTGCTTGTGTCCAGGATGCTAGGATTATAGGAGCCATCACAATCATAGTCCTGACATTTATCGTCGTAGTCGGAATGGAGTGGGAAGCCAAAGCTCAGCAGGGCTTACTTGTGATACTCCTTGTTGCGATTGTTGATTTCGTCATAGGGACATTCGTCGGACCAAAGACTGATCTGGAAATGGCTAAAGGTTTTCTCGGTTACAACAGTGAGTGCTTGATTATTGTTTTTTTCAAAATTTAGCAGAACTAAATATATAATATATCAAAGCAAACAATTATTTGCTAGGATTGACTTTGTAAATGATTGTCTGTAATTTAAATGTGCTTTTCAGTGACTCTCTTGGAGCAAAATTTGGTATCTGACTATCGGTTATCGGATGGAGTGGAGCACAACTTCTTCTCGGTCTTTGCTATATTCTTCCCTGCAGCTACTGGTATATTAGCGGGTGCAAACATATCTGGAGATCTTAGGGTAAGAAATCATTGCATTTGCGGTCCTTCCATCTAATATAGTTTGATATACCATTTTACATCTTTTTCCAAAATATCTGGGTTTTTCACCAATAGACGTGACTAATAATTTAATCCAATTTGACCACTATGAAAATAATTGTCTAAACATTTTTGTCTGTATTAATCTTATGTGACATCAGTTGGACAGAGGGGGTCAAATATTTTGTGACGAATTGTGACAATAGTCATTCAAAAAATGGCTAAAATCGTTTGACTTCATTTATAATATTATTGCAATGATTTCATTTATAGGATCCCCAATCCTCCATTCCAAAGGGAACATTGCTGGCCATATTTTTGACAACCTTGTCATATTTGGTCATGGCTCTTATGTCAGGATGGACGGTTGCCAGAGAGGCTACAGGAGACCTCGTTGATCTGGCCAATGGAACTTTCCTCAATTGTACTGACAAAGTCTGCGAATATGGCCTTCATCACAGCTTTCAAGTGAGTATTTTGGCTCTCTTTATTGAATTAAAATTATCAGTTTGTATTAAAATTACTAAATCCAGTAATTATTTTTAGATTCGTTTAAATATGCAGAATTTATATGGCACTTACTACATATACTTTTTATAAAAGTAAGGTAAACTCTCAATTATTCCCGTACAGACTATCTTTGTATAAACCTAAAATGTAATTTTTTCCTATCTATTTCCTACCTAATGAAACTGTGTGGAGTCTGCGAAACGGACTCTCAGTTTCCTGACAGTTTTATTACTAGGGTGAGTACACACTGAGATTTAAAATCTCTTTTCCGCATTAATTCTAGCTAAGTACATACTTACTTACTGTATTAAAAAAACTTGAAGACTTTGAATGAGGAAACAAATTAAGAAAAACCTCTTAAGTATACTGATTGTGGGTTTTCAGTAAGCATAAGAATTCAATTCTTGGCAGGAATGCTTCGTAACATGATATTAAACTTGAAGAGTTTACTTTAACTTGCCCAGTCTCTAACTCACTTTGGAGTGTAGCTTGAGTGCAACAGCATGGAGCTTTTTCCAGAAGGTTTCGTGCACAACTTATTCTATAATTTCTCTTAGGGCGTTATCTGAAGCATCGTTTTTCTTGTAGATATTTTAGTACACTACGTGTGAAATTGGAAAAAATACCTGAAGTAGAAGGGGGAGAATGCACAGGGAACTTTACATTGCCTTAGCGATCCATTTGGAGACTTTGGCTCAGTGTAAAGTTTATTTATTTTGTCAGTGTTGAGAGCATAATATGTATGTGTTAGGAAGTTAAATAAAAATTATTTCAGATGTTGAACGAAATATATTGAACTTTAAAAAACCTGAGGCTGAATATTAATCTATTTGCATGTTTTACAAATTGCGCAACAGTTTCGCATATAATATATGTATCGTATTTATAGTGTCTTATCACAAAACTCGGTATCTCTACTAATTAACTACCTGGAATATGTGCAATAGTCACACATTCACGAGACTTTGATAATATCGAAGAGTGACTAGAATGTGATTCATATTACAGTATATTAGTGATATTATATCTTTTCCACTGTCAGCTGAAAGCGGCTAAGTATGCAGTATAGAAGAAATTATCAATGACACTGAAAAAACAGAGCAGTAGGGATTCTCTTTGATAGGATAGCTTCTACGTAAATACGACTGCATTAAAATATGATGTCATATTTAAAGTGTGTCACAGTGTCAAATATGTGTACATTATAGAATTTGATATATGACAGAATAATTTAATTGTTCTTTATCAATATTTACAAATTTAATACAGCCTCTGGGATCAAAATTTATGGTCACATTGAGTTCATGACTAATCCCATTGTGAACATTGTTCTTATTCATTTGCATTGTGCGCATAGATATAAGAAAATGATTATTACAGTGCAGTTATTAAATTTAGAATCAAGATGTACCGATAATTATCAAAAATGGTGGTGCAGTAGAATGAAGATAAATGAATACTTCATACAGTTAATATATATTTCAGTATTTAATTTTTTCTCTGCAATGACATGAATATAGATTCAAAATATAAAATTTCAGAGAAATTAGAATTGTTAAATCAGACCATAGTATGTGATATATCATCTGCCGTGGCATGTTGTTAGTTTGATAATAGGGTTTATTGCACTGTACTGATTTGCTTGAGCTTCATTTTTAAATGTCTCTGGCTCGGCCATCAATCCAACACTGATTCAGTATAAATATATTGATAATGTTAAAGAGTTTGACCCCCACAGAAAAAAAGGTATACAAACCATTTTTCTAATTATTAAACGTGACCGATAAATTTGACGTTATTTTTTCCTGAAAATAATATTGGTGAAACTATAGAATAAAAATTGGGGGTTAATGTTTTTTCTTTGTCAAAAATTGTTCAAAGTATTCGTTTTTCAAAGTATTTAAGGTGGAGTCAGATTTGAAGTTCTCAGAAATCGACCAATTATAATGTTTATAATTATTTTTTTATCATATGATAGCTAAAACGTTTTAAAAAATTGCCTATCCATCATAGTTGTTGGAGGAATATGTCTGTATGTACTTAACAACGAAATCATGCTTAGAACAATCAGTCTTTTTTAAATTATCAGAGTCGGAATTTATAGGTTTTTAAGTGACTCTCCACAGCCCTGCAAGAAACTCATTAGGAAATAATATCTATTTTTAGTGCAATTTTCACTAAAAATAGATTAAAAAGTGTCAAGCATATTTGTTTTAATATTATCCATTATGCCACTATATTATCTTGTCATCTCTATAAAATAAAATTTACTTTGAATTATCATATTGTCATGATATTATATGACTTCGTCCTAAATATAATTTATTCTCCTTATATAAATCATTGCGATACCAGACATATTTAAAATTAATACGGTATACTATATTTGTTACAAACAGCCTTAGTTAGAAGTTATCATTTTATTTAGAGGTACACTGTGAAAGTTGTCGTAATATAATAATAGAGATTTTTCATAAAATATAATTATCATACTATTTCTCATAATTTCCTAGGTTATAGAACTGGTTTCTGGCTTTGGACCGTTGATATACGCAGGGTGCTTCGCTGCAACCTTGTCTTCAGCTCTGGCGTCTCTTGTGTCCGCTCCTAAAGTGTTTCAGGTAAATTTGAATACCATTTATATACAGAGGAGACTTTTTAATTGGGGTCACTTTTTATTAATCAATGAAACTCCTGGTTTAAGATACTAAGATTAAAATACAAAGAGATATACAGCGACCACTAGTATCCAACACCGTAATGAAGAGGCGTGACTTGACTTCGGCATGTCTCGTGAATGCCACGGCGCGGTCGTCTCGGTCTCACCATTCAACACTGCTTCGCTGACGATCTGCATACTGTAGGAATCTTGTTGTACCAGACTGCACTCTTAGAGTAAACTGAGGAAAGTGACGCTATCTTGCGCTTTCCCTATGCTCCACATTGGAGTGAACAGAGTGAAAAAATTTTCACCCCAGGCTCAAACATTAAATACTATCCAAAAAATGAAATTAAGAAAATGATTTGTAACATGCACTTAAATATTATATGATTCCTATTAATTGAAGTTGGCCAAAAGTAAATACTGATATCAGTATATTTGGTTCATTGAAATGCCAAAAAATAGTGCTGCACATGTTGTTCATCACTGTGTGAGTATCGAACATCCGTGGCTTATGTGTCTTGTCCCCAGGTGATAAAGGGTTAATTTATACAACCGGCTCCGTTCCCAAAATTTCCCAATTAACTGGAACAGTGCGTTCTAATTTTTCTAAAAAGCCTCATTAGTGATTTAATTTGTTTTAATTTTTTGCAGGCACTGTGTAAAGATAAGTTGTATCCAGGAATTGTATGGTTCGCAAAAGGATACGGCAAAAATAATGAACCTGTCCGCGGATACGTTCTTACCTTCTTCATTGCAATATGCTTCGTTTTAATTGGTAAATATTATTATTACTGCATATATTTATTTACCTGACTTAAAAAAAAAATATTTTATTATATCAAGAAGAAATAAGTGGGAATATTTTTTTTGTGGGAGTGTCGTAATAATTACTAATCTTGAAGCAGACAAACTATAGACCTGGATCGATTATCAACCCATAAAAACATTAATCAAATGATGTGAAAAGATTTTAACCATTTTTCACTTTCAAATCACACATGATTGATCTTGATGCTTGTTTTCAGGGGAGCTAAACACTATCGCTCCGTTGATTTCAAATTTCTTCTTGGCCGCATATACACTCATCAATTTCAGTACATTCCATGCTAGTTTGGCAAAACCTGTTGGATGGCGGCCAACATTCAGAGTGAGTTTACAATATTAAATTTTATTTAAATCTAAATAATTTATCAACTTTTCATATATCCTTATATATATTTCGTATACTCTTTGAGCATTTTTTTGTTATCTCTCAAGCTCGCAAGACTTATTATTTCAAGTAGTGAAAAAAATTTTGGAATTTTGAAATGCATTGTAAAACATGTAAATTATGTAATTCATTATTTTAATTCAATAAAAAATTACAAGAGATTATTGGCATTGCGGCAAATTAAGCTATTTTCATTTCTTTACAATTTGCTTAATAATCATCAGATTCAAGTCATAATCATGAACCGCTTGTTTTGTATTTTTTTTTTTTTTTTTTTTCCATGTCCGCTCACAATGTGGAGCATATGGTCTCCTAATGGAGGTATCTTGACAGAATTTTTTCTACGAGAACTGCTTGTCACTCAGTTGCTCAACCTCTCTTTTCTTTTTCGAAGAGAGTAGGGATAGAAGGATAGGGCTATGACAGGACTAGTGGTTAGCTAATCGCTCTCGTTACGCCCCGTGAGGATGGGATTGGTGGGAGGGAGGACTCAGACTACGAACAGAAATCCATAAATCGATTGAAAGATCAATCTATGAAAACCGTCCGCACCGGGAATTGAACCCGAGACATCCGTAACCGTAGCCAGCGACGAAACCAACTGCGCCACGGACGCCGACAATTGTTTTGTATACCTTCTGATAAATCAATTTTATAAAAGAATTTTTTCATTTTATTAAAATGTTCATCATTTCAAAATGATGATGCATCAAAGCTTGCGTTGATGATGCAACCTTTGTGAGGTTTTCTAGCAGTCTTGGCGTGTTGACAGATCAACTAAAAGGGTTAAAGAAGCAAAAAAATTGTTTGTTCCGCCAAATCTATCAAAAATAACACAATTCTTTTGAAAATAAACTACTTGTCACCAAATTCTTTTATTGAAATATTTTTTTTTGGTTTTTCAGTTCTACAACATGTGGCTGTCATTGTTCGGTGCCATTTTGTGTGTTGCTGTCATGTTCCTCATTTCATGGTGGACAGCACTACTCACATTGTCGGTGGTCCTTGCTCTGTATCTCATTGTCTCATACAGAAAACCAGGTTTGTAAATTTTGTTCTGCAGACTAACAATCGTGCAATCATGATTTTTTTGAGATGGAATAAACCAATTGGCTATGTAAATAAACTAAGCTGGATCTCTTTTTGTATGCTCCGCATGAGTACCTATATTATAAAGAGTACTGGCTTAAGCGGTTCAAGGCCTGTGAAATAGGAGTGAAATAAAATGATGGAAAACAAATGTTTGGTAATCTTATAATTGGAAGTTGATGTCTTTCATGTATTTAAGGGTACTAAAAACCTGTTGACAAAGTCTATGACACATGTCTGTAGCAACATCTGGAAGTAGGGAGAATAATAATTGTTTTTGCTCAATTCAGAAGCGTTCTAGAATATCGGCAATGTGTCAGTTGATTTAGGTATTACATAATATGAAACACAATACATACTTTGCTAGTGAAATAAAGAAAAACAAGCGTTCTTTTTCAAAAAAGTTTCGCAGTTTTTTTCTCTTTGATTAACAATTCTCAGCTAAAGAATTTTTGAGTGAGTAACTGCCAAATACCAGGTGTACGGTGGTTTTCCTTATTAAATCCAAAATAAAAAAGTGATGATCAATCCGGCCTGGACATGTGCTGTGAACCTCTGAATTTGTCTCTTGTCCCCGTCTCTGCAACCTAATTAATTCCATCGCCCCGAAAAGCCGCTGATGACCGTCCATAGGATACTGGGATGACTTGGGAGGAACAGAGAATCTTGGAGGCAAACATTTGGCGTCCATATGCTCTTGAGCAGGTAGCGGACATGACCAAAAAAATGAACAAGCAGCAATACTATATTGAAATAAAAATGCAGCTTGACATTCAGCATTAAATCAACGTTATAAGATTTTTAGTAAGTCTACCATTGTAACTTTGCTGCCGGTAGAAGTCGGAACTAACATAGTCACTCTAGGGCTTGTGACTATTAGTGGAAATGTGCAGGACGTTATTCTAAAAGTCCGACAGTTCTATGAAGAAGGCAATTGTCAAAAAATAATTGATTATTCCAAACAATAGCACTTCTGATCCCGTGGCGGCCATGACAGGTAGTATGGCAACATTACTCCTGTGATACTAGCGTCCTCTCTAAACAGACGACTTGTGATGGTCAATCCTTACAAACGAAATGTAAGTTTCTGCCCACCAAGACAACAATCGTGGAAGCTATTTATTCAGAGTGCCTATTTGCTAAAAGTTAGTAAGTAAAATAATACTTTTTCACAGATGTGAACTGGGGATCTACAACTCAGGCGCAGACGTACAAGCAGGCTCTTTTGTCTGTGCAGCAGCTGAATAGTGTGACAGAACATGTAAAGAACTACAGACCGCAGATCCTCGTGCTGACAGGGATGCCAGGAGCCAGGCCACCACTAGTCCATTTTACATATCTACTCACCAAGAATCTCTCTCTTATGCTCTGTGGGCATATTATTAATGTAACTAAACAGCAATATTTTCTATATGCTAATCATAAGCATATTTTTATTAAATCCTAGTATTTATTACCCAGCTTTGAGAAGGGATAGGGTGCGCTAACTTTTAGACGTTGGCATTATTTTGGTGCAAGCTAATGTTGCATGTTGACAATATCACTGTGGACCCCTCATTTAACACCCACAAAATATAGTCCATCAATTAATAATAATATTAACAGTTGAAAGTTGGTAGCGCCGTTTAACATAGAAATGGAATGCCAGAATGATACGTCGCTACTGTACACCCTTTGGGAGGAATTCTTGTGATAGGCAGACAGATTTATGCACGTTTTTCTGCTATATAGTAGAGATATATGAAATCATTATTTGTTTGTAAATTCTCACTACCAACATACTTTCTCTAACTTCATATGTTGTTTAATTCAATTGGAATCACTTAATACAGGACTAATTTTTACCGAATTAAAATGGAGTTTACTATGTAAAGGCAATTCAATCAATATATTCAAAAATTTATTCGCTTTTTATGTGCCATACAAAATCTCCAAAGGAATCAAAACGTCGGCTTAATTCTAGCATAGCGTAAGTCAGTTTAACCTAAGTGTTCAGGAGGCAGTCAAAACTCAATATTTCGACTTGCGGAATCAAATTAATATATTTTTTTTTGTTGTAGAACAATCTTTTTCTATTCTGAATTATTATTATTAAAAAATATTTAATAAATTTGAATTATAATATATCTACATGACTTACATGTTATTAGAACTATCAAGCGTCTTTGTCTCATATTATGGGGGCATGCTTTTAGCATTCTCTGTTGTAAAATTTGGATTATTGAGATTTTGTACGCTGTATTTTGTCACTAACGACCGGGTTTGTGCATCTTAGGCAGTATTGAGATGGAAGTGTACAAAATCTCAATAATCCAAATTTAATATTGAAATTCCATCAAGCACCCTCAGTCGATGTCTTAAATTCTCTGTTGTGTTTAAGTATTGAGATGGAAGATGTATGTCAATATATTTCATCTTTCTCTCAATAACAGTGTACTGAGTCACACTCAATTTGAGTGTGTTCCCGTCCTAAGTATTTTTGAGTTATTTGTATATTTTTCTTCATAGAGAAGTCCAAAAGAACATTAGCCATTGTGAAATTTCTATTCTGGTAGGTGCACCCATCACCGTAAATAATTACAGGTAGATTGGAGTGCACCTTTTCTTGGAAATAGTCGATAATACAAGAGGCAAAAGTAGATGCTACTAGTTCACCTTCACCTTTGTGCCACCAGTAACATTTGGCCTCGTTGTTTGCTAAATTAAATATAGTGAAGATGTTACAGCACAACTTCATCCTATATAACATAGAACTAGCATTTAGTTTAGGGCACATTTTTACTGCCTGGAGATCCACAGTTTATACAATGCATTCCTCTTTGATTGCCATTTCATTATCTTTGGATTTTTCTGTTCTGACTAAACTTCTATTTTCAATATGGCATTGATAAACATCGCCACCTATCTTGTTTACATCATATGAACAACATAAGTCACGCTTGTCCGTTTTGGGTTTGTACAGTTTGACATTGGAACTGTTTTCTGTGAATTACATTTATCATCATATAATCTGTAAACTGCTGTATTCGTATTAAAAACGGGCTCTAAATACAATTTGCAAGATAAACTCTACCTTAGTGAGATGGCAATTATGGAAGTCTCTCGAAAAATGATTTAAGGTGCTATTTTTGGGAAATTTTGCTTTCATCAGTCACCAAGAACTATGTTCTTTCTTCATTTGTTTTGAATTTTTCTTTTATTTGATTCCTTATGTGATATTCCAAAAGAAACTGTATCCAATTATGAACCATTAACTCTTTCAATCTCAATGTATTTTTACATACTGGATTTCTCTGTTCATTTAATTTTAAATGGTAAACTAGTGTACTTTTTCTTAACTCTGTATTATTTCCACGTCTCTTACTGACAAATACCTGCCAAACTGATGACTTACGTTATGTTCGACTGGCTGTCAAGACACTACTGAGATACGTTGTATTAGTTTACATGATTTTATAACCTTTCCACTTGCGTATTTGGATATTAAATGAATGAAATAGATGCGTTGTCATACATGTAAACCGAAATCACCAAAACATTAAATCTGTAGAAAATTGACTTACGATGTGCTAGAATTAAGCCAACGAAAAGGACATTATTATATTTCCTACACTTACGCTCATATTTGTTACTATCTGATTTCGATTTATTTTTGTTTATTGCAGGGTAAAATCAACAATAAGATGCGTAGTGCTCTCACAAGCAAGTCATACCAGTGGTTCACAAAGCACAAGGTGAAAGCTTTCTATTCAGTCGTCGACGATGTGACCTTCGAAGCGGGAGCCAATGCTCTAGTCCAGGTTAATAAATTTTATTTACGGTGTGCGGTTAGCCTTTGTAACCTAGATAAATTGCACGGCTCGCTGATGAATTGATATTTTTTTAAATCTATGAATTAAATTAAATTTGTTTTGCCATAAGAATCTTGGAAATAGTGTAAATAATGCACAAAACAAAAATCTACAGAATGTATCACCAGTTAATTAAGTATTCAGGGAATAATATGAACATGTTAAGCATATTGAAGCTAATTATGCCATATAAATAAATACTATTTTGATAGAATATATATTCTATGTTTATAATTCAACAAACTGATTCTACAACTACTTATATTTTCAGGCATGCGGAGTGGGTAAACTAAAACCGAATATTCTATTGATGGGCTTCAAATCGGATTGGAATAAATGTCCCAAGGATGACCTCATAGAATATGTAGATGTCTTACAGTAAGTGCAGTACTTTTTAAATTTGTTTCTTAATTTGTTTGTTAATACAGGGGGCCAAAAAATTGGGCCGAGAAGACGCAGCATACCGTAGCATTATACTGTTCATTTTTTACTCAACATTAAATTCTCTAGCTATGTTCGAAAAACTTTGTTCACTTTCAATCGTAGCAATTTGTATTTCATTTTTTTAACTTAATTATGGTTATCACAACTTTACTTTTTTGGAGCTTTATCATCACTAAACTTCGTTGGGCCCCTGTTGTTACTTTTGTTTACAAAGATAATTTCAAGGAATAGCGAAAATAAACCAAATTTTCAAGGTAAATTTGTTAGTGGGAGAAGCTCACTTGTCGATCGCACGAGGCTGACTGTAATACCTAACTGAATGGCGAGTAATTGCAACGCCGGTGCCGGGTGGTGAGAATGATGAATATGGAAAATGCTGACAAATTGGAAAAATTTCTTCCATCCATTATCCTAAAATATATATTTTAAATGTGAGTGATTCCAAACAAAATCCATAAAAACTATGTGTTGTAAATTATTCCAGTAAAGCCCTCGATGTGCACATGGCTCTGGTCATTCTTCGATTACAAGACGGCTTGAACTATAGCCATGTTCTTGAGGATATGGACAAAACTATCGATCTGAATAGCATCAGCAAGGACTTGTCATCTCTCAGTCAAACGATGGCGGCTCATAGAGAATCAAGTGAAAGTTTAGTTCCTGGACAAAACTATACCCAAATGTCGCAAGGTAAATCTGTTCTCTGCTTAGAATACTTTTTAGTAAGAATATCTTCTTCTTGAATATTCAATTATTACAATAATATATTGTATTACCTACTTATTTTCACGCCAGAAGTAGGTAGGTAACCAATTGATAATTCTGAGTAAACAGCTCATGAAAATTTAAGCTTTAAGAATAAAGCCTCTAGTATAGATAATGATAATATCAAAATGTAGATTTATTTAGGCTGATCTGACACAAATAAAGTTAAGGATTCATGAACAGGAACTCACCTGCCGATAAATCTGCGTTAATAATTCCAGACAAATAATTGATATCCAAAAATCTCTTTGGGTGATTGGCCAATTTTGTTACTTACCAAAACTTCTGACAGTACGGTGACGATATGTACACTGTTTTTTTCATGTTACAAATTTAATAAAATTTTGAATTGTTTTTGATCAATAGCGAGCAGTTTATCTGATATGTCCACTCCTGCATCACCAGCGATGCCGAGGTCTATGGCAGTGTCAGCAGATCCCAACGCTGATGATACTCACGGTTCAAATCATAAAACATCCAACCACAACAATGTCGAGAATAGGTCAGTCATTCAAGTGATTTTTCTGGTTGAATCAAATAACCTGTATGGCAACAATAAAGTGCCCTGCCTATATGTTAAATAAAGGGACAGTATCACAACCTTTATAAATAAATAAGATACTACATACCTACTTTCAATAAATTTGTAAACATTACTATCAAAATAACTTTAATTAGCATGGTTACATAATATTGAGGGAAGAGATTTTTCAACATATTTGAATGGCTCCGTATTGTCGTCAATAGTATAGTGTTCCTTACACATATGATATTACGTTCGAAAACATTTTGTAAAAAAACATGGCAACAATTAAATATAATAGGCAGTGGCGGCCGGTGACAGGAATATTAGGGAGTGCAAAAAAAGATTCACATATTTATGCAAGAAATCCATCCTCCACATATTGGATTTTGAAAGTACTATCAGACATATACGAAAATATAAGTCTGATATTGGCGATATCAACTGTTTCTCTTCACCAGGGTTTCCCAAACCTTTCCTGCGGATTAATTTCGACGGACCACCTTTTTTCTTTTTTTTGGGTAGGTAATATCAATATGAATTTGAGTACGTCTAAATTTGTTGCAGCCCTAGCAGCATATACAACCATTCCAGGTTGTCGCGGATGATAGTTTGGGAAACCTTGTCTGTCTTTAGTCGTGGTATTTCTCAAAATGAATTGATCCTTTTTAAATTTTAGAAGTAACACTCACTTTCGACGGAAGTCATATTATGTAAATTATTGTATAAATTATTTGTAATGGCTTAACGGTTTAGCTAAATACTACATGTATTTTTTATTCGTGAAGAGTTGAAGTATAGACAGGGCTCCAACGACATCGTAAAAATCTTCTCTGCTGTATAAGACGGTTAGTTCAATTTAAGTTTAAATTCCTCGGTGAAATCATATGTTAAGGTTACCGTATTAATGTCTGCAATTGGAATAATTCTGTATTAAGCCGGAAATTTTTCGCATAAGTATTTTTTGGGGAAAGTAATTTGTAGAATTCAATATAGAAGAATATAAAAATATTAGAGGAAGGTGTATTACGAAACTAAACCAGATACACAGTTGAATATTATGGAATAGGTAAGGCCAGCCAGGTAGAAAACTCGAAACTATTCTATTTTAAATATTCAATAATATCTACACGGTATTATACACGATCATAGTTATAATTTTATAAATTGTATTCATCACTCCAAAAGTTATAATGGTAGGTAAATATTATTCTTATTGAAGAGCGTATAGTTAAAGAATCATATTGAAATTAAATGAGCTTACTACGCTTGTTCCACTGCTCTTTTCATTCATACAAATGACTGTTACAGGCTTGTAAACGCAAACGTCAAATCGCTTCGGTTTCGTTCGGGAATTTCCGCCAGGGGGATCAATGCTCAAAAACAGTCCATACAAAATCCCCCTTCGCGTAGTTCATACTGTTGCAACGTCACAAATATGTCAAAATACATGGAACATTTCAGACGTCTAAGGAGTGCAAAAGAATTTATGCTCCTACCGCGTCATCGACCGACTTTCATGCGTATTCTGAATCGACGCAGAATACGTTTGCTAGTCGTGTTTATTGATCATCGTTTCCTCCAATATTTTCCTATGGGAAACACGAGGAAAATTTAAAATTAGTGAATTGGTATAATTATTATATTTGAATATCGTTTATTAATGGAATATTTTGATGGGACTTATTGGAGTGCAGTGCACCCTTTGCTCCTTTACAAGAGCCGTCCCTGATAATAGGTATGAATAGTTTACATAGCATGGACAAAGAAATGAATGTTTTTTTGTATAATCATTGAATTATTTTTTTAAAAGAAAAAGATACGTTCACACAATTTGAAATAGGGAGGCCATAATTACACTTATATGAATGACTTGCAAACAAAAAATTTGATAACAATGAAAACTCGGTGAAGTTATACAACGGAATGTCGTTGACACAGAACGCTTGTTTACAACTGCATTAGTAATAAGGTATAGAGAAAAATGTGCAAAATCACTCGCATAGTGTATACATTGCGCTCCTTGTCTTACTCATAAGATTTTTATATTTGTTCCGTTCGTTAAATATATACAGTTTGTTACTCTCGCACATTGCTATCTATATATGTCTATCGCATGCTCGATATTTGATGCATTTCGATCATAAAATCAAGGAAGCTTTCAAAATATGATTAATTATACAAAGAAAACGTAAACTACAATGTTTTTTTAGTTTTTATTTATATTAAGAACTATTTTATTTACAAATAACAAAATTTTCAATTTTTTTTATGACCTATTTCACAGGTATTTTAAATGTTTAAAGACTGAGGTTCACTTTCATTACAGCATGAATACGGAAGGGTTAATGATTATTCTCGCAAAATATTTATCTTTTTAAGTTTAATTTTTTGACATAACTAATATCAGTCTTAATTAATCCTTCACATTTTGTTATATATTATATAACATTGTGTAAAATGCCAATATCTTTTAAATTTTAATTTATTAACTGATAGGTAATCATTCATTTGTTTCTTAGAAAAATTATATCTTTTATTCTTTTTTCGAAAACTTATTTCTTCTCAGAAACAAAATGGTATCCTTACTGACAAATTTTTGCAGTTTTGACAGATTTTGACTCTCATTCTGTATCTGACAATGACAATTATTAATAATTTATTGTTATAGCCAGTATTCACTTTACTTGCTTTAAAGATTAAAACAACATTTAATGATGGGCTTGAAACCGAAAATACTAGTAATTATACAAATAGATAGAATTTATATGTGTAATAACTGGTGTTCTTAATACTTTTATTATTTTTAATAATTTTATAAATCAACATTTTCAGTAAACATGGTTCCAAAATGGCAGACGTAATGAATGCTGTTGTCGGCGCTGTGGGTGGTAAGAGTGACTCAAATAACAAGGAAAGGCGCTGGTCTCAATACCGAGCAGCGGACGGCAGTGAACTTCCTCGCAGTACACTTCAGACACTCACTTACTTCCAGAGAAAACACGGTGCTAATGCTACCATTGATGTCTGGTGGCTTTATGATGATGGAGGTAAATATCTAAATCAATTTAATTAATCTTTTCTGTGCCACATATATTTGATAGAATTGTGCACATCAAGCTGCATACTGTTTGCAAAAATAAAATCGTTATAAAATTGTACACTTTTATCACAAATCAAAAAACTGTAATCAGACAAGCCTGAAATTGTAAAAGCAAAATGTGTAAAGAAGGTTTTCTTTAACCACTTAACTGCTACGAAAAATATATCAATTTGCTTCTGTATGCAGCAAATTTTTAAATACCATAAAATTACAAAAACTCACTTATTTATGTCAATTATGGTTCCCTCATATTACCAGACCTCGCCAAAAGTAATATCATTAAAATTTCTTTACCAGGTTTTAGCCGCACTGTAGTTAGGGTTGACACAAGCAATTTATGATATAATTTTAGAATGATTAAAAAATGTACTTTACTTTCATGGAAACATCAATAAATCAATGAAATATTTGAAAACGTTTATTTCCTAATTTTTTTGTCCATATTTATTTTGCATGCTATCATTGAATGCATGAACTTTTGGTGTGAAGTCACCCTCATCCCAAGTAAAAACATCTCCAGTGGCATTTTAAATTAATCTTCAATTTTCTTACTACTCAAGAACACATTATCTTCCAAATCAGAAATTAGATATTATTCACTCAACATTTTGGAGAAAGGATATTTTTTTTTCAAAAATGAAAATAAGTTTTTATCACAACGATGGACTTAGGAGAATATTTGAAAAAATGTATTCTGGATATAAGAACATTTTGAAAACATAATCCTTAATGACGATATTTTGGCCAATTATTAATGTAACTGTTTAGGAGAGAGTGAAAAATGTTTTTATCGAAAACATTATATGGTGAGTTGCATTATGAATCTTTTAAATGCAGTCCTGTAAATTCTCATATTTTCAGATATGGGATTATACGTAGGGAGTGACCATATAATAGTTGCTTACATCAAGTGGCCGGGTCAGAATTTTTAAGCCTAAAACCAATGTAAAATGATATTTCCCTTCCAAACAGTGGTCAATGTATTCTTCTAATTTACGTCATTTGATCGAGACCTGCTCTGTCGTCTTTAAAATGAGATCCAATCATTGACTCACTTTCGTATTTTTTGAAGGTTACATCAATTGGCCAAAACACCGTCGAGGTGTGCATATAAGATCGAATTGCCAAACATCTTGAATGCATTAATTCAAGTGAATGCAGACACCCAGACCCTCACTAGCGTGACGAAATAGCAAAAATTTTTTCATTCTGTTTCAAAAATGTCACAGGTGATTTCTGATATTATTAAAAATTATTTTATTCTTATATTCGATTTTGATAACCCTGACAAGATAAGATTCTCCAAATGATTCCATTTGTTTCAATAATTTCACAATCGCAATCTTTGATAGGCTAAATGATTTATTTCTCATATTCGATTTCAGCATGTCTATGGTTTTGACAACCCTGACGTCATCTGTATGATTTTCTTTGATTGAATCTGCGAATCTAGATACATTATGTTATGTAAATATAAATATGTTAACATTATTTTATGTAAATTAAAAATGATAAATAACATAAATTCATGGTAAAAAGCATTGCGCTCACAGGTGGGTTTGTATAGCGTGTGATACAGAGACCGCACACGGTGTGCTTAAAGTTAAAGTTAAAAAAAATGTTTTTTATAAAACAATTCAGGGCTATCACAGATAAAAACAATACAAGAAAAAGGATCACTACATCGCTATTTCAGATTATATCTATAATAATAGTTCTAAAGTACTCTCCGATACTATAAACAAGTCAATGCATAACGTGTTATTGGATAGGGGCATCCCAACATTATCTACAATTTGGTTAAAACAAAATGGTTAGAATCAAAACTAAATGTTATTAGACGGACAACACATGTATCGATATATGTTATAAATTATAAAATCTAACTTATTTTATTTAGATGCAAATACAACCTTGATGTCGGTACGGGATATCTCATATCAGGACATAAACGTACTGACTAGCAGAACAAGATTAGTTAAAGGTTAATTCTATCTAACAGTTCATATAAAAAGGAAAATTCATTAGTTTTGGTCTTGATTCTCTATAAAAGATTTGATCAAACAAAACACAATTTCTGATTCATAAGTGCAATAAAATGTCTTCGCGATCTCACCATCTCATTTTTTTTTAAACCATGTCTGGTCCCAATACGGAGCACATGCACTCCTATTAAAGTTTATATCAACAGAAGTTTTCGTACGAGAACTGCTTTTGTTCTCAGTTGCACAACCTTTCTTTTACAAAGAGAAAAAGAAGGACTAAAACAGGACTAGTGTTTAGCTAATGGCTCTCCCTACGCCCTATTTCCGGAATCGGTATGGGAGGAAAGGAATTTCAGACATCGCAAACATTCATGACTTTCAACAGAAATTCATAAATCGATTGGAAAATAAATTTATGAAACTGTCCGTACTCAAACCCGTGTGCACCGCAACCAAAGCCAACAACGTTGACTACTCGACCACAGACCGTGGCTATAGCGTATTATAATAAATAAAATTATATACTAGATTAGCTTTCCATATATTTCACTTTAATTCTAAATCGATTTTAACACTTTTACTTTCTATTTTCAACTAGGTCTAACACTTCTTTTGCCTTATATCATCTCAACCCGAAGAAATTGGACATCTTGCAAGTTGAGAGTCTTCACACTTGCCAATAAAAAGGCAGAATTGGAGTTTGAACAACGAAAGTGAGTATTCATTTTTCATTATTACTTATTACCAATACCTTAGTCATAAATTTAGCATGAAGTATATGCACTGGCGGCCGGTGACAATAGAAACAGATGGAGCCAGGTGCCAAAATTTTAAATTTTTTTTGTAAACTGAACACAATATCGTTGTTTCCATGGCAGAATTGTATATCTGCAAAATATATATAACTATACTAATTAAGTGTTTTAATTTGATAAAGTTGTTTTTTAAACTATTTTTATGCTCTCCTGAATAATTTTGATTTTGCAGATACACAATTTTTCAATGGAAAGATTTATATGTATTATATGTCATATATAGTGACATGATCAAAACATAATTAGCTTTTCAATAAAGATATATTGAAAAAGTTAATAAATAGACAAGACACAAAAATAATAAAATGTAAATCCAGAAAATATGTAAAAAATGTAAAATACAAAAAAAATATTTTAAGTATTTTATTGCTGCTTCTTTGAGAATTTTTACCATTTATAATTTAATAAAATCTTACTAGGTTTTAATTCTATTACCTTTCTTGTGCATAAGTGGTGATAAAAAACCTAGACTCAAAATAATAAAATATACAGTGTGTCTAGGAACGAGTGAGATCCGCCTTATCCACATTATGTACATACCAACACAGCGACGTGGCTGGCTCGGAAGCTCGGCTTGGTTTCTTTGTTGTCCTAGGACACGTAAAGTCCGGTAGCATACCGTCGCCGGTAAACAAACATTCAGGAATATTAAGTCGCATTATACAATATTACCACATAATACTGCAGTATTTTTTTTATTAACCGTGTTGGCATAAACCAAAAAATTGTTAATAATTATACTATAATTATAAATTCAAAAGGTAAACAGCGTAAAATATTAAAAGATTTAATAGTGCCAAAGATTACTGCAGTAACATTATAGAATCGTATGCAAATGGGCCCGCACTAGATGGCTCCGTCACAACCTCTAATCTTTTCGAGGACACAGAACACACGCCCCAAAGAAATGTACTGGGGGCCCGAAACTGCTGACCCACAGCAGCGAGAATACACAATAGTTCAAAATGTATGCCACGTCACGCTGGTCACTAATGTTCTCATGTTAAATTATTGCCTTTACACAAATAATAGATGATCAAATGATATTTTCTGTTAATCTCAAAATTGTATATTTAAAAAAATTTTATCGAAATCATTTTGAATAGTTCATTCAAATTATTGGTGGGGCCCGGCCCCTGTGGCCCATAAAGACATGCCGCCTCTGGGTATTATGCTACATTTCACCTATAAAACCATATACCAATACTGTCCTTTACTATACAGTGGATAAGGAAAAGGAAAATGAAAAATAATATGTAATACTACAAATATGTACAGCATGTTGACAAGCGACAATATGTTATAACCCTAATTCTTTTACGGGAGTAGAACATATTGCTGTCTGTCGAGTGATAGAACATACAGGAATATATCCCATTGCAACTCTACTCAATCTGTTTTAAAGATACCCTTTTTTTCTAATAACGTCAAAGAATTATAAAATAATATGCTGCTATCCATTGTAAAAAATACCATTCCAATTACAGTATGGCATCGTTGCTTGCCAAGTTCCGCATAGACTACGCAGACCTGACTCTCATTCCGGACATCACGAAAAAACCCCAGGATAGTTCTATCAGTTACTTTGACAGACTCATCGCTGATTTCCTTGTGCCTGAAAACCCTGATGATCCTGACAGCGGTAAGTGAACTATTGTCCTGTCATCTTAATTCTAATTTTAACATTGATAAGGAGAACTGCATCAGTCAGTGGTGACTGTACATATTGAATCGATACCACACATGCTGCGTAAAACTGCCATCGTAACAATTGATAAATAGACAAAATTTCTTTGGCAATAGTTACTTAATTCACATAAATAAATATAGCAATAACGTTCATAATTGAAATTAAAAATTAATTTTTGTCAATCTTACTGTTAATGTCAATTTTGAATAGGCTCAAAAGCGAACTTTGTTTGTTGAGCTTTTTCAGGACTGTTTTGAGTGGAATTGATTCTGCTGTAATTGTCGACTTACAAAATTTGTTTGTTTTCATCATTGTCAAAATTAGTATTGACTATTACAATAAGTTCAGAAGGTAGATAACATTTTATTACAATAGTAAAGAAGACAAGAATTCCAGTGATGACGATTCTTTTTCTTATTATTTGCTATTTTACAGCTCCCGTAACCGAAGCGGACTTACTATCAGTACGAGATAAAACATATAGACATCTTCGTCTCCGAGAACTCCTCATGCAGCACTCTATGAGTTCCAGTCTTGTGGTTATGACGCTGCCGATGCCGAGAAAATCTCTCGTTCCGCCGCAATTGTATCTGTCCTGGTTGGAAGTCCTGACGAAAGATATGCCGCCGTTCCTGCTGGTCAGAGGAAATCATACGTCCGTCCTCACTTTCTATTCTTGAAAGTGTCTAGTAAAATTTTTGCGTAGCAGTTTCAATTCGATTGATATCTTAATATTTATTAAAATTTACAATTCAAACCGTGGAAGTATAATACAAATAAGACTCGTTGGAAATTAAAAGAGGAATAAGTATCATGTAAAATACAATTTTTTTGATTCTATCTATCGAGGAGTCCGACAAATGTGACACAATCTAAAATACTATAGATTACGACCCTGGCTCCACATTGCTGTACAAAACATTTCGATTAGAGAAAGAGATTAAAAAAATGTTCCAATTCAAACTCATCTGCTTAAGTGGAAGTCTAATGTATCAGCATTCTGTATAAATCTTCACTTCAATATGAACATTGGTGATCAGAAAGATTTTTCTATTTTTCTGCTATAAATATTTCAGAACAGAGCAAATCAAAGTGGATTCATAACTTATTTTACTGAATCTACCTCTCCTCTGAAAAAACAATTAAAGCTCATTGATGTGCCTCAGTTACAAATACGTTATCCTAAATCAATGTTCTTTTAAGTGGGTTTGTCTATCATTGATGGTCTACCATTTATTTTACTATACATTATCCATTTTGATTCAAACATAAGAAGATACCGTATATCGCTGTCTGTCGAGCGATATTTTATTACATACGTATTATACATTCATGGTTGAATAGTGTCAATAAAATAGTCCTAGTTTAAATATTAGATTGTTATTTTTCAGGCAGCCATCTTGCGGTATTATTCTAGTTATAAAACAATTGTTTATTTATAATTTTATCTAAGTAGGTAGTGTTTTATTAACCCAAGTAATTATAAAATTAGTTTTATTTATTTGTCAGGTTAACTTTGTCCGCACATTATATGAAAAGATTTGATCTATTACTTTACTATAGAATTAAAACAATACTCATACATTTTGGTATCACAAATTTTGCATAGATAAAAAATTTGTTTAGTACACATAAACTGGTTTGGTATGATATCTACATAAAAGTGGTGTCTCATCTTTATTTTTTCACATCACATATAAAATATGTTTTATTTTTAATTTTCTCTAATCAAAGTAATAGTCCACTTGAGGAAATTTAGTTTACTGTTTGACAGTTGAGGCTTTCTAGATACCAATTGAGAATATGTTGCTAACTTTATTGTTATTGCTTTCAACAAACAGTAATATCTCATAACCCTCCAATTGTCATTAGTGGGTTACGACATATTTCTGTTTGCCGAGCGGTGTAATTTTTAGTTAGAAAAATTATAAGTGGCGTGATAACTGTAAGCGCCGGGCTCTTTTGTCATTTTGGAAAAATTGTTTCAATTTGTATTTGGTTAACAAATTGAACTGAACACTAGAATCCTCGGTACATTGAAACTAATCTAGATTTAAAATTTAAAGCGCCATTTGTTTCTCTCTTCATTTTATAATAACACATTCATCTGCTAATTAAATATTAAAGTTAGGTTAGGTTTTAAAAACTACATCAACATGTTTTACTTATTGTATTTACATTAAGTAGATGCGAAATTGAATACTCAAAGTCCTAGCATTATGAAATCAGGTGGCACAATTTTTAACGATTATACATATAAATCATCCCATTTCTAGGATAAGGCACAGGCAAATGAACAAACCTCCCCATTGTAAAGTCAGAGTTTTTATTACCATCCCGATAGTAAAAATTAAAAATTTGAATAGCACTACCTTTTATATAAATAATAAGACAGCGATGAATCAAAATTTTACATAAATAATTAAATTTAAAAGAAATATATATACTTAAAGTATGAAGTTTTATATTTCAGAATAAGGGAACAAACTAGTTATCGAAAAAATCCCACAAACTATTTTGTAAAACTCTATATTCTATTTACAGAAACTACTAAACATCTCATATTATATAATTAGTGATGGTTTAAAATTGTATTAATTAGTAAATATTTAGGATTTTTGAAAAAAAACTTATTTAAGTGCATTATTGGATTACTGTAATATAGTCGTCAATAAAAATTATTAGCTCTTTGAATTATTTAATTCATCGTAGTTATTGATAATGAATGACTTTCTATTTTATGAACTTTGTAACTACTATGTTATCATTCTGGACTGCAAATTTTATCCATTGAACTTTCAAAATAACACATCGCTTATGAATCTTGCACTGCAATCACATTGTTTTTACTACTCAAGACATTCGGTATATGTGTATTTTGAAAGTAAACCATTGTTTTTTCAAGAATTATCTTCATCTCTCATCAACTGTTTATTGACGATTCTGTTTATATAGTGACTGCTGTTTATTAAAACACACTGACTGAATTTACAGAAATTTTGAAACCATAATGTGTATACTTCCATCATAATCACTGAAGAGGCTCTTAGAAACGACATATTCTGGGAAATGAAACATAAACTGTGATTACAATAAAAATTTCATCGTTTTCTGTAATTCATAATAATTGCAGGCTTAAAAAAATTACTAATATCAAGATCACTGTTCATTGTTAGGAATATGCCTTTTGTTATATTTAACGGCAGTTAGGGATTCCAAATATTCATTGAAAACTAATATTCAAATATCGAATAATAAAACCTTGGAGTGATCTATATATTATGTTTTTTTATATCTACGGCGACATATTAATTATTAACATATAATGTTTACCCTAGCAGCATTTAATATTTTCTTGATTAATCGAAAAACAAATGCACAAACATTTGAAGTAATTCAGCAGCTTTATAATTGCGTCTGTAGTTATGTTAACTTGATTGACATTCCAAACGAATATTGTGTACCGAGTACAAAACACCATTTATGGTAAAGTATTATTTTACTATTATTTATTTGCCACTTGTGATCACCATCCCTACAAATAAACATTTATTATGAAAATTATTGGTTTTGAATTATTTCTTCCCATCTCCAGAAAACATCATCAGCAGCTCAATAACTAAGATCATTATCAGTTCATGAACTACTGACTCCTGATTTGCAAAAATATTTTGTATTATTCTTAATTCACTATAATGCAAGACACTAATCATGTTATACAAATAAACCACAAGTTATATTAATTTCATATTCTATAATATAATATATGGAAATGTCACAAATGTTTTTCGATGGAATCTATTCAAGGTTCTGATCATTTTTGCATATAAATAATAGTCTGCTCTAGCTTTTGAGTCAAGGAATCGATTAGTTTGATCCAAAAATGCTTATGAAAATTACAATTTCAGTATGGTATTTTATTATATCTAATATATTTTGGGTTGCTATGTCAATGACCGACAAGAGTATGACTGTAACATAGTTTGATATATCAACTCAAATAACTTTAAGGGGTGTCGCTCGGGGTTACACTCAGTGCTGTGCTGCTAAAATTCTATCAACCGACTTGCACTTTGGTAAACATCAACCCTCTGTTTTTATGCATTTTTTTTTCAAATTAAAAAGGAAAAATTTCAAAAAAATTATCATGTATTACAAAATTATTTATTTACATTACATAATTTATACATTACATAAATTCATTCCAAATAGTGTTCTGATTTTCATTCGAAACTTTAACAGTGACAGGTCTTATTCGTCCATCTGCTGTCTGAAGTGACTTCCAAGCCATGGTTTAACGAATGGCGTGGTATCCCGTGAAGTCAGTGGCAAACCTATCAAATTAATGGTCATTATATATATCGAATAGTTAAATTTGCCCTTTTCTGAACAAATAGTATTCATTAACAAAAATCCTCGTTCCGCCTCTGCAGAGCTTATTGCAATTGTATTAATAATATTTTGAACTTTTCTAAATGTTTATCGAGATTACCTCTTAAAATATTATCGATACAATGAAATCATATACATTTATTTTCAACTTAATAAATTCAGTTAGAATAGTTTTTAGAAAGTCAAGTTTTTACTTTATCCATATCGGATCAAATATTGTGATTGTGTAAAAATTCGATATCGGAAATACAATAATTTAAAAATAATCGGTATTTTAAGAACCAGCTCTGCGAACCAAAATTATTTTAGCAACTGGCTCGACAGAGGGGGTTCGAACCCATAGCAGCACATCACCGTCTACGCTGTAATACAAACGATGCCCTTCATGGTTTTCCTTATATGATTAGCCTCCGGTCATCTAAAAGTGATCTACGAGTTCAGTTCCTAAAGCGACATTACTCGGTTGAACTGTGATTTGTAATGTCATATGAACAGCTGTGCAAGTTGATGTCCCGTGACTCCATTGGGAGCAATATTGAGCGACTCGTCGCAATATTAACCAAGACTTCTAAGTTGCAAATAAATAAATTAACATGCACACTACACTTAGTGGCTATAGCTGACTTTTTATGCGGTAATCCCGAAAGTCAGTAAAGTATTTAGATTCATCGTTAAGATAACTCATAGAAATTATAGTAAAATTAACATCTATTTCATTTCATTGGAGAATTTCGACTATGAAACAACCTTTTATTTATTGAAATATTATCAGAGAACAAGAACAATCTGGCGCCAGCTATCCATACATAAAACATTAATTATTAAATCTTTGTTAAAAATGTTTGCCAATAATTCAATATCATATGAAACAAAATATTGTTACAATATAACGCCCCCTTTTGTAACTCGATCTTGATTTAAAAATTAATCGTACATCTGTTTACTGCATCATTGTCTGCGCATTCATATTATTAGTAAATTGATTACATGTCAACCATTTAGCTGAGTGGTCAACGTCATTGCCTTCAGCGGCGGAGTACACAAATACGAATGTCACTACAGACAGTTTTATAAATAGTTTTTTCAATCGATTTATGGATTTGTTTGAATTTGATCTGATAAAATAATTTATGATCCCCCATGTTTTTATGCAACAGTTTAACTCTGGTAATATGGTGTTTACAAAATAAGGATTAGGGCGATTTCCGAAATTTTAACTCAGGTATCGGTGTGGCTCTCAGACGTATATGTATTGCCTCGTAAATGATATTTGTCGCATTTGTATCTTCTATATAAGCGTTAGACACTGTTTACTGTCTCTCAGTTCGAGTCCATTCGTGTGCTCGAATGCCTGAAGACGCCGAAAGGCGAAACCCGGGTCGTTAGTGACAAAATACATGGAAGTGTACAAAATCTCAATAATCCAAATTTAATATTGAAATTCCATCAAGCACCCTCAGTCGATGTCTTAAATTATGGATTTGTGTTTGAAGGCATGGATTTCTATATGATGGAATCATAAGAGTGGTATACTTATACAAGATAAATACCGATGAGAAATTGCAGCTGTAATACGAATACATAAGTAGTAAAAAAATTGGAATTAGAACAAAACATATTATATATGTGGGCTAGAGGGGGCTTGGAAGAGCTTTCTGTAGATGATTTAATGTATTATGAAATCTAAGACTTTGTTGCCTTTTGAAATTTATCATACAATTCATTTATTTCGTGTGCATAATAAAAGAGACCTAGCCGTATTATTTGTCTCTAGTCTAACAATGCCGAAAAACACTGAAGTTTGATATATTATATTGCTTCCAGATGTTCTTAGATGTTCAACGTAACATTTTTGTGAACGATTATCCTTCAGACTCCGCACATTTTTCACATTTTAACCCTTTACCATAATTATGCACAGTTATGAGACAGACGGTTCCTAATAGTTATTATTATACTTTATCCCATCATTTGCTAAGGAGAACTTCAGTTTCAATCCAGTGTTCTGTGTTCTTTCATTTGCTCAGGTTAGATCAGTTTGCTGTGAATGACGTGTGATTTATACCAACGTTAATTTATTTGTCATCTCACCTGATCTTAATTATTTTACAGGATATTGCATGTATTGTTACATAATATAAGTACATTAAGTGACATTCGATTTCTTTAATATTTATTGTGTATAAATGTGATAAAAAATCCGCCCCTCCTCATAAACACAGCGCCATGAGCTCTAAGATTAAACGAGCCCCTTGTTAACGTATTGGCAGCCCACTCGGTAGAATAATAAAATTATCAATTTTAAATTCAAATTACTGCAGTTTTATTCGAGAAACCTTCTCTGCATTATCAAAATATTATAATTTTACGATAACACTGATTTAAATCAACTAACTTGTAAAAATATATATGTATGACATATCATACTGTTTTTCAAACCACGTGCACTTTCAATGTAGAGCATAATGGAGGTATCTAAACCAACGTTTTTCTACGAGAACTTCTTATTACTCAGTTGTTCAATTTCCCTTTTTACCGAAAAGAGTAGAGATCGAAGTGTAGGCCTACAACAGGATTAATGTTTATCTAATCGCTCTCGCTGCGTCCCGTTTTTAAGGTCGGATGGGTGGGAGGAAATTTAAGACATCACAAACATCCATGCCTTCGAACAGCAATCCATACATCAGTGTGCAAAAATCAATTTATGAAACTGTCCATACTGTGATTGTAACCCGTGAGATCTGTAACCGAAGCCAACAATGTTGAATAGTGCACCACGGACACTGTATGTATGGTACTTACTCAAAATTAATTGCCAATCAATATATTACCCATGAGTGAAAGACCCCTCTAAGATTATGTTATTTATATGTTAATAAAAGTAAATACATTCATACATCAATTAGAAGAGTCGAAATCAGCCGATTTCTGACGACTCCGTTTAAAGTACCATAAATCACGACACCGACTTATCGGTATTACGCAGTGGCGTAATCTTTCTGCATTTCCCAGCATTACAGTTACGCCGCAGCTACATTTTAATTTTATTTATACGTTTTATCGGCTTCTTCCACAATCGCGTTCGTTTTAATGGGGGGAAAAAATAAAAATCAATTTTTACGATTTGAAAGATTCACGCGTAAAACGGGCATTAATGTTGCTAACTACGTAACAATTGATTACGTTTTGAAACATGGATATTATCTATTATAAAGATTGCCATATTGTAAGTGTAAAAATAAAAATGTCACAACCAACTATAATTGTTGCAATCTGTGTGTCTTTAAATCTAATTCCCGCAGTAAAGGAATGAAATAAAAATCGTGCGCTAATACTTTTTAAAACTTATGTAATTCTGTTTTTCCGCATGAGAATTTCTTTAATTTATTGTAAAAAATCACCTTTCTATTCGATGCACACTGTCAATGTGGGTACCACCTTATTAAAAACAATTGTCAATTACAACAAATATCCCCATCCCCAAATCTATAGCTTTTGCAGTCATCTTCTATCAAAGGTTGCGATTAAATTGAAATGAGTATCTCGTATGTTCTGCCTATCTGTCTTTCAACATTAGGGGCCGTCCATACATGCCATAACGCTCTAGGAGGGGGAGGAGGTCTGATACAATGTGATGATTTGTGACGAAGAGGGAGGGAGGAAGGTCAGAGAAAATGTGACGACACAAAGTTAAAAAAAATATAAAAAGGAAGCTTTTATAGTGTGTTTACAACTTTTTAATTTTGTGATGCTTAATAAATGTAATTTTTATTGAAATATTTAAGATTTTTTTGTTCTATTTACCTACCTGGTATTTAATTCATTACTGCTAATTTTTCATTACTGCAGTCATCATGACCAACAATATACTTGAATTTACGGATAAACATTAAAAAAAGCATTTATTAACGTTTAGCGGGAGAGGTGTCCAAAATGTGGCGTTATATAGACAGGGGGGTAGGTAAAATGTTATATGATGAAATGTGACAATGGGGAAGGGGGGGGGGGGTTGGATCCAACATCGTGTGGCATCATATCGACAAACACGGCATGATAAGTGTTATCCATCGACATAATACAACGACTTCTTTTTTACACATCGACCTTATGAAGGAACAAAGGAAAAAAGGGCGTAACCCTCAGTTTTTTCTCTTCAAAATGGTTTTTTTTATCGTTTACAAATATGGGTATAAAACTTAATACACGTTGGGTCAAAAGGATGTATGCTGCAAAATTATTATATTAATTTGGCTTTTAATTTTGAAAAAAGGATGACATGTAAAATTTGTGAACAATGGAAGACACTTCATATCACATCAATGCCATTATTAGTTAGTTAATCTGAATAGTTAGCCGACTCTATCTAAAACATTATTAATTGCTCAGATAACGTTTTACGGCAAGAAAAAAAGCATTTAGCATCCAACGTCGCAAATGCATATCAATCATTGCAGTTTACAAATCATAAAAAAGTGTGTGCAAAGGCGAACGCGTAAACATTTTCCCCGTACTCTTCAAAGTAAATTAAAAATCATTTTAGTCTGTCAATACTCCTAAAGCGTTCACTTGACAAACAATTATATTTGTATGTCTCACCTGCCACTGGTTCACCACTCATGGTGTGAGTGGTTATGTAGAAAGCAGTGGCAGCAAATGAAATGGCGTCGAATCATAAAATAACAATAAAAAAATGAGATGAAAGAAAATTGCATTCGTCACGCTATTATTTTTGGTGAGCCAGTTAGATTCGCACTAATGCGACGTGGCTAATTTTTTATTATTAAAAGTAGCCAGTAGCGTAGGCATTATATATGCGATTCCGGATTGTTCTATACACACAGTGGCGGATCAAACATTTGGGAGGCCCCAGGCCCAATATAACATTAAGTAAAAGAGCGTCTCAAAATTTATTAGAGATTTTCATATTATGTACATATATAAAATAAATAAAAAATCTCTATTTGTAATCATAAATATCTCATTATTAATATCAAATACGATTCCAATGAAAACATAAATTATTGAAAAACTATTATTTGTTCAACAAAAACAACTGTTGCGATATTATTAGAATTCCATTTAAAATGAAAATGTATTTTGAAACCAGAATTGAAAATGAGTTATTTTTGAGGCCCCTAAGATTCGGGGGCCCAAGCGCGCGCCTCGTTCGCTTATAGCAGGCATGTCAAACTCGATTTGCACCACGGCCCATATAAACTAATTTACATCAGTGGAGGGCCGCATGTTTTCAATATTTAAAACTGGATCAATTAAAAGACGTTTCAAATTTATTTTAAAATATATAAATTATAAAGAAATTGACAAATATTTATTCTTTTTTCGAGGACACTTGGGACCGTTTTCCACGAAGCAAATCATTATAATTTGATTGAATATTTTGAGCTGTCGTAATTTTCAAAATTGACGATAAATGCTGATCGGTTAATCTTGACCTTTTTGGAGTTTTGTTGTTTTTCATTACAGAAAGTAGTTGCTGGTATAAATATGTACTTCCGAACATAGCCAGTATACGCATTACGAACGACAACATTTTAGGAAACTAATTGTAAAATTCTGGAACTCCAACTTAAGAGTCACATAAAAGTAAATTTGTTTCTATCAAAATAAATAGTTTATATTTTTTTACAATATAAAAAAATATTTTTCCAAGAAGTCTCGGCGAGCCGCCAACTATTTGTCGGAAGGCCGCGTGTTTGACATGCCTGGCTTATAGGGTTATTCGCCGTCTGATTCGATGTTCTTTCTAGAATATGATATAAATATATACAAAATCACGTCTAAAAATACTATTAAATTTGAATTGTATTTATATATATATGTTATAGTTGAAAAGGCATTCGAGCACAAGAATGAACTGATGAATGATTAAGATGCCGAAAGGCGAAACCCCCGGTCGTTAGTGTTAGTTAATTTGATATTAAAATTCCATTAAGCACCCTGAGTCGATAGTAAAAATACTATTGATTATTCTCTGATTCAGATTGAAACCTATCTTAAATAAAGCGAATGGTAGACTGCATTTGACGTTCTGGTTTTACATTTTTGTAGAGCCTTGCCAAGTCTTAAAACCTGTTCATTAAATTTATCATTTGACAATTTTATTGTACGTCTCTGTAACTCAAAAAAAAAAACCATTCACACATTTTTTAAGGAAATTCTGAATTCGAAATACCTAACACTTATATTAAATTTAATTCAATGAGGCCATCACATCATTTTACCGTATGTAGATGTTTTTTTTTTTAATCTCGGTCATTTGTAACAAGTCCAGTGAAATAACTCAAAAGTGAAAATGTGCTTAGTCAGTACGGTGACTTGCTGCCTTACAGTAGTTGAATCGGCGATAGCCATCTGTCCCATGTATCGTAGGTATATTGAATTAGCTTTACGCTATAAAGTGAAAATTAACCAAATTCATAACATATAAATTATTAAAATATGCCAACTTTCATCAAATTAGCCAATTACTCCGCACACAACGAATATGAGTGTGTCGATGACTTTTCAAAATAATATGTACTAATTACGATAATAAAATTAAAAATGTATTTATACAGAAAAATTATTATAGAAATAATATACCTATATTTAAAAATGGCGCAGATGTTTTAAAGCAACATTATCAGTAATCAAAAATCAATTTGTTGTCTCTTTTTATCAACCATCGGACCTTTCCAAAAAGGGAGTTAAGTGACTGAAGAACAGTTTTGGTTTGGACTTAAAGAAACATTTTCCAAAAGTTGTTTATGTCATCAAAATTAACTAATATAATTTCGAACAGCAATAGTTGCAGGTTTTAGTATTTTTTAGAATACATATAAGTTAATATATTGGCGGAGGAAGTAAAATTTTCTCATTATCCTGGTTACCCTGACAGGCACTTTTTTTAAAAAGATCTTCAAATTATGCTGAGATGTTCCATCGTGAGTCTATATTATGTACATGGTATTAAACCGCTAACGCATGATTCAAAGATCAGTCCTGTGTAGCTCTTATCGGGCTACTATGTAATAAATAGACTTTTTGCTTTTTATCGATAGCATTGTGGAGGGTGACCGTGAAATACCGACTGCATACTACGCAGAGATGGTATTGGCGGGAAACCAACAACAATTAAATACCGGAATACGGGCTTTACAATCGAAAGTAGAAGCCGTAGTGCAGTGGTCAATTCGGGTCAGTGGTGGAGTGGCCAAATTCGTTGACTGCAGGTAAGGCTGTCACGGGTTCATGTCCCGATATGGACAGTTTCATAAAATTGATTTTTCAATCGATTTATGGATTTATGTCTGTACGTCTGTAGGCATATATCTTTATGATGTCTAAAATTACATGCCACCGATTCGATCCTAAAAACGAGCCGTTGCGAGAGCGATTGAATAACTACTAGTCATATCCTAGCCCAATCCTTCTATCCCTACTCTATTTGAAAAGGATAGGTTGAGCAACTGAGCAGCAGCTGCTCAAGCAGTTCTCGGTGGAAACTTCTGTTGACATACCTCTATTAGAAGGCCATATACTCCACATTGCGACATGGTAAAAAAAATGTGAATCCAATCACGTGCAGGTCTGTTGGGATCATGTTTGTTAGAACAACCCCATTTTCTGTCGATAGCCTTCTGATAAATAAAAAACATTAATCTAGTGATGAATCAGATTAGTCTGGTTTCAAGTCCCGACAAGGTCAATATATTCAATTTAAAATTTGAGATCTGGGACATGAGTGCTTGTGTCTTTCCCCTCGAGTTCATCTAAAAGTACATTAATAAAATTGTCATGTGATTTGTAATGCCAGATTTTCTAAAAACATTTTTTCTTCTTTAAACAAAGACGTAGATGTGTGAAACACCGATTGTAAATACACTACTTAACAATTATTAAATGATAAAAGGCAGTCATTACTCTAGAAGATATAATATGAGAGAGCAATTCCGATATGGATCGATTTCCGGTATTCGTAGGAGAGCTCTCTCGCAGCTCTATCTCCAGAAAGTCTAAAAAAAATCCGACAGAAGTTGGATTCACTCGTTTAATAACACTCGCATAAACAACAAAAGAAATTCCTATCAGCCATTGGATGGTGAAAATTTCACCAAACCGTGACGCTTTGTTACTTCATCAGTGGGCTGTGATGCAACTCAATTGGACAACGAACCAACTCGACAAAATAAAAACAATCTTACGACAAAATAATATTTGATTGATATCCTCATCAAATCTCGGAAATTTCGTCTAAAATTTTTAGTTAAATAACTATCATTAATAATAATTAGGATTGGCAACTTCAGGTGTGGACACCATTCGTTGACAGTGCGGTATTTTAGTTATTATAGTAACCTCTAATGTCCTCCACCAATGTGGAACATTATGGACTCGTAGCTTATCTGTTTGTTACTCAGTCACTCGACCTCTCTTTCGGAGCGAATAAGGATATTAGGATAAGTTTAGGATAGCTATCACTACCGATTAGCTAATCGCACTCGCTTCCCCTCCGTTTTTTTAAAGTTCGAATGTGTGAGAGGTAATCTAGACATCCATGCCTTTTATGCCAATTTATGAAACTTTACGTAGATATTAGAATTCGAATCCATGACCACTGCAGTCGAACCCAACGACATTGACCACTCAGTATGTATGTAACAGAGAAAACAAATTACACGCGGGGAATCCAACAAAAATTGAACCACTGGTCATTTGTTTTTCCACCGTAACACTATATCAGGCGTCAATAATAGCAGACAGAGTGAAAAAATAAATGACGTGCGGATAACTCAATAAGAATTGAACACCGAGCTATTAATGTTACCACTCTAACACTCGTTTTTCAATAGTAGGCAGAGAAAGAAAACGACTACCGGAGAATTCAATCAGACTTGAACTGCGCTTCATTTATTTTCGTTACCCTGTGTAATACGAATCTATTGAATGAATCGGAGAAGGCTCTGACTGTTTGATCCGTTTCCCGCGTCTAATACCTATATATTTAGATTGTTTTGACTTTTCATTTAATTGGCATTTACTTGATAAAACTCCATTATAATAATGTAAAAATATCAAACTATTCATATATTTCTTGTAGTGTCCGTGGTGCAGTGGTCAATGCCGTTAGCTTCGGTTACGGATTCTCGGGTTCAAATCCCGGTACGGACAGTTTCGTAATTCAATTTTTCAATCGATTCATGGATTTCTGTTCGTATGCATATATGTATGTGATGTCTATAATTCTCTCCCACCCGCCTATAAACGGGGCTTAGCGAGAGCGATTAACTAACCATAAGTCCTGTTCTAGCCCTATCCCGTCCAATCACCGAAATTTCTACCTTCTATTTGATGGAATTTTATTTTATGTATCTAAAAAAACAGGTTAGTCGTATAAAATAACTATTCAGATATTACTCTAAACATCCTAACCTACATACATCAAACAGTAAGTATTTATCTACGCAAGAATTATTAAATTTTGTTGCCAATATTTTCAGTAGTAAACTTCACGGAATCTATTCCATTTGCTTTGCGACGAATTCATAAATTTTTAAAAGCGTTCCACATTTCCTGTGTGCGCAATTATACAGTTTCAGAACAATTATTGTGCATACATATGAAAGCGTCCAGCGGCTTGTTGTTAGTATTATAATTAATAGCATTAATTTAAAAAACAGAATTCATTTGCGCTTGAAAATGTGGTCGAAAATATAAAAACAATCTTAATTTCAAGTTAAATATGTGGTATTATAACATTTAAAAGTTTCCGATGCGCTAAATACTGTGAAATGTAGATTCGTAAATAGATAAGTTACTCGAGATCTACTCGAGGAGAAAACACGTCAAAATCACCCATGCCCAAGATCTCAAATTGAAATTTGATATTTCCAGTACCTGAACCAGGACCGATCTGATCGCTAGGGTAAAGCTATTTCCAGTGTATTACAGAGGCCGAAAGCTTAAAAGTGTTCTATGACAATTTTAGATACTAATTGAAGTATCATTTGTATGAAATAACTTCAGTATAATAGGGTGTGTGGTGTAGCCAAGTGGTCATGTGCTTTTGTCCACTCGGTAGTGGAGTCAATGGAGATAATGCGCCAAATATTTTTAAAATTGGAAAGTCGTACGAAATAAACTCGATGAGAATTTTTTTAAAAGTCACTCATGTCCAAGATCACAAATTTAAATTGAAAACATCCAAATTTGATATTGATCTTACCGGGACTTGAACCGGGACCCACCTGGTTGCTACGGCAAAGCTCTTACCACTAGACCACAGAGGCCAACGATTATGTTAAGCTGGTCAAATACAAGTTTCTATATCACTTTTGAGGTGTTAACTGTCAATTCATGGTGGGAAGGCATTTTTTTTGTACTGCTTCTACATGTCTATAATGATCAGACAGGTTTCGCTCATCATGATCAGTTGATAATGCTCGTGATGAGGGAAACCGGTCCTGATCATTTGACACACCCTGATATTTTTGCTAACATTTATTTGTTTCTTGGAAGGTTGGAATGATCCGGAACGGCATTCGAACACTTTTAATGTCACAATTTTCAGAATAATTTCTAACTAACGTTACCTGGCCGACCGATTTAGAGTCGTTAAGGAGAAAGTGGCCAGTATCCGACCGTTTAATTGCCTCTTCTGCCTGACAAAAACGACAGCCATTGACAAAAGGGAGGGGCCTACATTGTTTGAAGTTTTAATTTTTATTTTGGCAGGCAGTCTGTTTCCAGAGGTGAGCTGGCCGAGGCATCCGCCGCATTGCAATCATTATAAATTGTTTCTGTTTGTTTTGAAATTGGATTTAACTTAAATTTAAAATCGTTTGTTGTGTCAATTGTATTATAACTTAAAGGTAAATTCATGTGTTAAGTAAACGTAAATGTAGACTCAATTCTATGTTTTACTGGTAATTTTTGTGTATCCACCACTGCATCTTCATTAATAATCATCCTAGACATCCTGGATGCTGATAACCTAGCATTCGCCCCTCTTCGACCGGGCATTCTCGCATTATAAATTGTGTTTTGTTTTAAAAAAAAGTTCAAATATCTTTGTCCAAGGGCTCCCAGCCAGTTGGGAATTCCACCTGGGGGTAAACTTTAGGAGTTCCAAGGGGGGAATTGCTCCATTTTATTAAAGATTTTCAATATACAATATATGCATATTTGGAAAGCAACTCTTGAGTTAGAATTACATTATCTTGGGAAGGGGGAATCACATTCTGGACAATGATGAAAGGGGGAATGGAGGAAATTGGTTGAGAGTCTATGCTCTAGTCTATAGTCAAAACCTCTTGGGTTTTGTCTAGTAAATCCCTAAATGGAAACGTTAATACTTTCAATCGTTTTATCGATTTTTATCCATAGGCTGTGTTGATTAACGACTAGTTAATAACCAGTCTTCCCTAACCTAATCATTCTCTCTTTAACCTCTCCGAAGAGAGAGGTTGAGCAACTAATTTTCGAGCAGCTGTCGTTAAGTAAATTCTGAAAAATCTACAATAACAGTATATATACTCCACATTGGTACATGAAGTCACTTAAATCTTACTTTCAGAAAGGGTAAGGAAAGAGAAGGAAAACTTATAGTTGGCAAATAGCTCTCCTTACGCCTCATTTTATACGGCCAGATTGGGCAGTTTGGAAATGACCATAAACAGTCATGCCTTTGGATACCTACGTATCGATTGAATAAACAATCTCCATACGAATATTTGAACCGCTGACCGAGTAACCGAGCACAAACGTTACTACTCGTCGACGCGACCGACTTTTATAAATCAATGTATTTGTTATATTACACAGATAAAGCATGAATAGGTAGGTATATTTCGTTTTTTAACTTTCACAATAATTACGACAGTAACAATGATTATAATGCAAATCATACAAAAGCTAAATTACTTTTTACATCAAACATGTAGTAAAAATATTTCTAAAAATACTATAAAACAACAGTTGGGATCTATGAAGATTTCTAATCTATTGAAATAAATCTTAAAAAAGTATTACAAAATTAATATCGCAGAATGGAGTCTAAATGATTGCATTTCAAAATGACTTGCTAATTTGGCGCGCTTTTTGCGTTATTTTGAAATTAATGATAGTGTCAAACAGTTCGCGCGCCACCTGTGATCAAATGAATTTTTGAAAGAAAGCATTCCTCTTGTCAAATTAGTGACGCTCCGTTGCCTGGCGACCATACTGTTTTTGTATTTTGAATTTGGAACACGAGGCAACCAGTCTACAGGTAAAGCTAAAGTGGGTACAGCGCTTTCAAATGTGTGTGCCGCGTGGACCACAGGTGAGTTTGGCCGTCTGTCTACTATAGAATGCACAAATAAGAACTTTTATTTCCAACTATAGTATTACCAACATTACTTGGCCGCCGCCGAATTTGGAACTAGAATTGTCAGTCTAAAATAAATTTCTCAAATTGCTACTATATGAAAGATATATATTTCGACTGTGAAAAGGAAAAAGGACGTAACTCACACACAAAAAAATATTGTATAGTCCAAACAAAACGTGTATTAAATTGAATACATTGTGATTATCGAAAAAAAAATATTTTAAGGGATAAGTCCTTTTCCCTTTATGAAGTCGATATATTTATATATAAATATAGTGTATTAGCACGTTATTTGTGAGTTATACACAATATCTTTTGGTGTGGGTCACGTCCTTTTTCCTTTCCACGGTCGATATAGATATGTCTACTTTTAATAACCGTTTTAATAAAATACCTGTTTTGTAATTTATTTAAATTTCAGTTCTGGTTGAGTATGGCAACATTCCTAACGCGACGGTGGCGCCGTCACTAGCGGCCAAGTTAAATTGAGACATCTATACTGATTATCCTTAATCAAAATATAATTGATGTCTTAAAATTGTTGCAATATTTTAAAAATATCTTTGATAAAAATAGTACATAGAATGTGGTTCACTATTTTAGTAAAACTATTTGTTTGGACATACAATGCTTCATCAACAAAACTGTTTTTCCAATTGAAACCATGTCCGCTACCACTGTGGAGTATATGAACTTCTAATTTAGCTTATCTCAACAGAAATTTTTCTACAAGAACTGCTTTTTACTCGGTTGCTCAACCCACTTTTATTCGAAGAGAATGGAGATAGAAGAATACAACTAGGACTGGACTAGTGGTAAGATAAATTCTCCCGCTACGCCTGTTTTTAGGATGTGATGAATGGGAGAGAATTTTGAGACATCACAGACATCCATGCCTTCGAAAAAATTCCATAAATAGAGTAAAAAATCAATTTATGAAACTCTCCGTACTAGGGTTTGAGCCGTGAGCACCGCAGTCGAAGCCAACGGCTCGCTGGGACTGTGGTTGAGGGGTCAACATCCAAAAATAGAACTTTTTATTAATTAACTTGCTTTACTATCCGGCTTTTTGTTTTATTTGCGTAATAACAAAAGGAACACAGAAAAAACAATAATTTTACCAATTCATTTATTGACAATTTTTCAATGATATTTGAAAAAATAAAACACAATTCGTTTGTACTACTTCCACATATTTATAATTATCAGGACCGGTTTCGCTCATCACGAGCATTATCAACTGATGATAATGCTCGTGATGAGCGAAACCGGTCCTGATCATTATAAATATGTGGAAGTAGGACAGACGAATTGTGTTTTATTATTTTAAATTTAATGTCTTTCCATCAAGAATTGACAGTTAACACCTTAAAAGTGATATTTGAAAATTTGGCCATATTATATACTATTTATTAGCTTCACCCATCCCGGATGAACCCGAGTAGTTAAAACACAGCTCAAAAAGGGATCGTAGCTATTTTAATCAGTTACATACTTTCATTATTACTCTTATCATATTTAGTGATCAGATTTTAGGAGACGGACAAAAATAAACCACCGTCAACCTGTCAGTTTGGGAAACACTACTCTAAGTCATATTTTTGCAAAATTAAAAAAATTGTTAATTTTTTCTCATAAAAAAAAATAAAAATATTTGGCACTGCAACTAATAATAGCAAAGCTGTCAGTTATTTTAAAATCATTGGAGATCAATCCGAGGAGAAAAGACATCACAGACAGTCATGCCCAAAATCTCAACCATTATATTTTTAAAAATCCAAACTTGATATTTACCTTACCGGTACTTGATCGCAGACATATGATCGTTAGGATTCAGCTCTTACTACTAGACCACTGTGGCCCACAAATTTTAAATCGTAAAACTCGGCTTTTTCATCAAAATTCTGATGTGATTTAAGAAGTTCGCAAATGCCAAGCGATTGTCGTATCCATCGAGGCACATAACCGATCGTCCGATAAATTTGATTTCATTCAATAAAAACAACAGGTGAGTGGTAATAAAGCATTAATATTTGAGAAGCGCGGCTCTATTAACTCTCTACCGACTACTCCATTCACAATCCAAACTCGGCATCTTTCAGTATGACGAGTAACGCAGTGCGCAGTGGGTGCACAGCAAAGTTTTAACTTCATAACATTAAATTTGATAACGTGTTTACAACATTGTATAAATTCAAAATAAACAATTGCGATTTAAAATAGATACAGAATTGTGCTCGAACATTGAAATATTTAATTCAAATTCAACCAGTATATTATTCAGGTAAATTCACCAATACAATTCGCGATTGTCATATTTTTCCGTATCAGCAAAATCATAAAGTAACATAATTTAGTTATAAAACGTGTATAGATAGGTTCGTGTTAAATAAGCTAAATAATTTATTGTAGTAAGTGCTGTGCTGTTCATTTTTAGTGTTTTTTTTAACAAACAACTCATAGCTAACGAGTTTGAATATTCTGAAGGCTATTTACTTCCTGGTATTGCACATTCCGACATTTTCAACAGGTAAGACATTCAAAATAATAATTTATAAAAGAATTTTTATGCCGATTCAGTTTGAGTTTTTAAATGATCGGAATCACGAAGTAATAATGTTAAAATATAAATATCGTGTTTACAAATCTTTAATACTTAATATTCATAAATATCTGAATTAAATCGGTTGATGTTTACATTTTACAGATACTCGTATTTAATTAATAATAATTCATTGATTTTACAACCAATTATAACAATATTGCATTTTCGTTTCATAAAATTTGAAAACTTCAATAAAATTAGGATGACGAAAAAGTTCAATATTAAATTGTATACGTACTATAAACATTTAAATGACATTGAAGTTATTGTAAATTGTAACTTGCAACTAATCCATGTTTGTTCCTGTACAATTTTTAACCGTTAGAATTTTTATACTTGAAATTGATTTGATTTTAACGAGCAAATATAAAACTAAATTAAATATATTAATGTCTGCATTAATGGAAAAAATTAATTATTCGATATAATAATGCTACTGTAAATGAATTTTTGATAGTTGACATATTATATTTATTCCACTTAATTGTAGGTATACTGAACATCGATTAAGTAAACAGAAAATTAAATGTACCGATTATTAATTAAAAATCATAGTCTAATTAATTATAGTTTTACAATAGTGCACTTTGTTAATTAAAGAAAAATAGTTGAATAATATGTTTATCGTTTAATTAAAGATTACATTTATAGCTGCATATTTTAATTAAAACTCTTTAGAGCTCTATTTCATTTGTATTTAAAATATCTATGTATTTAGATTAACACGAATAATTGTCGTATCGTACCATTAGCTCTTTTGCCAATTCTATGGATTTTTAAATTATAATCATAATTTTGGCCTCAGTGGTTTTGTGCTAAACACATTAATTACCCCAGGAATCAGATAGTTATTGGTTGTTTTGCCATATTTATACATATTTTTTATTTTTTATTAAAACCAATACTCTTCTATTAGTGAATATTAGCATATTATTTTTCTAAGGGACTACGAATAACAGTGGTTTCCAATTGCCTTCTGCGATATATTATGCAGGGTTGCATTCTAGTCTTAAACTTTACAGATGATGTACATTACGGGAGAGGCACTACTGCGATTATGTACGTTTTCACGATATTATGATTTACCGAAAAGCATTTTATTTTTGTTCGTTTTAGCAGAGGTTATACGTCACTTTCAATTGTCAATTCTTGACAATTATATTTTATTATATTTTAAAAATAAAACACAATTTGTATTGTACTACTTCCACATGTTTATAGTGATCAGGACCGGTTTTTATCATCGCGATCATTATCAGCTGATAAAATATAAATCACAACAAGGTTAATAATTAATATAAAATTAAAATTGAATTAAAAACTAGTTTCTTTTAAAGCGTTAACTGTCAATTCTTGGTGGAAAGATTAGGTATTCTTAGGTATTCCACATAAGACTACTTATATAAAATTAAACGTCAATAATTACAAGCTGTATCGAACAATTGTTGCTTTATTCAAAAAAAGTATATTTACGTTCTTAATAACACCAATTATCACATATTATTTTATGAAACATATTCCGGAGTACAATTGAACTATAGCATAGAATCAATTCACTGCTGTTTTGTATTGTAATATATTTTAAGCGTTATCATTGCGGTTAAAAATAATGTTGAATATTTCTAGCAATACATAATGACACACTTAACTGCTCATAATATTTCACTCACTGTAAACTAAATTTCTGTGGTTTAGTATAACTAATTTCTGTGGTTTAGTTTTGAAATTATAATCACAATAATTGTAATAATTATTGTTATCATTCAAAATTTTTATGTTGAAAGTAAGTATGTGGGTAGTTAAAACTTGTCATGCTTCTTCGATAAATTATATATGTCTTAATATATGTTTTTATAATAAATACCAACACGTTTGAATTGGTAGGTAATATTTTTACGAAAATATTCCTTTTCTCAAGTTGTGGTGAAACACAAATTCTTTTATATTAAATTTCTTTATCAAAACACATATTTCAAAAACATGCCGAAATGAAAAAACATATTTTCAATAAAATAAAAATAAAACTGGTTTGATATTAATCTTACAACTAGTTCACTTGCATTCATGCATAAACAACACATTACATTATTTGTCACTGAGCACACACACAATAACATCAATTCTTTATTCTAAATCAGAATTCTTGTTGACCAAAACGACGACAATAATTTTGTTGAATAAATTTCAACAATCTGCTGATATCAAATGTTAGTTTTATTCATTCTAAGCTTTACTCAAAATTTTACGTTTATAATACAATATTCATTGTACAATTATATTGTAATGATTATTTATAATCACAATAATTATGACAAGTTAGGTTTGTTTTATTTAATTATGTATTTTTTTTCATATTGTTATTTTTTATAAGTTTTGTGTATAACTCTGACAAAACGTGTATTGAATTGTTATTATGATCGAAAAAAAATATTGTGAAAAAAACGAAGGGATACTTCCTTTTTCCTTTCTACAGTCGATATTATATATATGTATATATGAATGTAAATATAGTGTATTAACATGTTTAGTGTGAGTTATACACAATATTTTTTGGTGTGGGTTACGTCCTTTTACCGTTCTACATCAGTCGACATTTATTCAGTCGTCTTTAATTCACACCTTTATATAATATATTTTATATTGCAGTTATATGAAACCCTTTTATATATAAGAATTAAACCATGCACCATCACCAAAACGTCGAATATCTTTACCGATTCTATGATAAAAATCTTTCAGTGTTTTTGCGAGGTATGACGAATATCTTGTGTACAAGTTATATTATTTAAGTCATATGGAAATAATTGGATAAAATATCAAAGTATTTAGTTCTACTAAACTAAGAGCTAAATACATTAATATTTTATCCAATTACAATGGAGTTCTTCAAAGTGAATGCCAATTCAATCAGTATATCGAAATAATTACAAACTTCCCACATAATTTGAATAATATCCATAAGTTTGAAAAATATATATTTATAATATTAAGTCATGTTGTCGTTATAACCCTTACGTGATGCTTTACGGTAACAAGTCCGGGGTTGATATTTTTAATTAAATACTTTTCCATTTATAGTAATGCTAAAACTTGCTAATGTCAAATATTAACATATATATCGCAAATAAACGGTAGGCGATGTGTTACCACCTAAAAATATTTGTCTCCGGAGAATATAAAATCGTGAGGAAAAAACATTTCCTTTTTTAAAAATGTGTCTTTCGATGTCTAATCTTCATAATATATTTTAAAATTAATAACTGCAAAAATGGTCAAACGAACATTTTTAACTGAACAATCAATTTCCAGTATGATCTTAAACTGTCATTCGACCGAGAGTTTAAACAAAACAACAATATGTGTAAACTGAGCTACATATTAATACGTATATAGGTACAATGTTTGCAATAAGCTACACAGCGCCACGGGTCGTAGACCTCTACGATTAGGCGTAGCGGGCAATGTTTCAAGTTGAGTCGATGTAGAAGATAATTTTTCGGCATAAGAAATAAAATCTGTTCATTATTTTACATGGTATGGTTGAAATGAGCTATAATGAAACAATGTGGAATTAAATACACTGATATATTCATATTTATACTCTCCCCGGTGGGTCACATAACTGATTATATTTATATAAATATTGTAGAATATCACATATCATCTTCATTGTGACAATAATTTAGTAGAGACTATTTTATCTTCCACTTAAGTATATACATCTTATAATATTGTATAAAATGAATCATAAAAACCGAAGGTTGTTGACATATTTAAGCAGATTAAGATAGACCGAAAGAGAAATATAAATTATATTAAAATGTAGATATCAGGTCGTTAAAACTCTGTTTTTCTATTTTTTTCCCCCATTTTTCGATAAATTTACAAGACAAGTTTTATAATCAAAATTAAGACAAATTCAAAAAAAATACAATGTGCAGGCCATACTACCAAAGACATCCAAAGGAAATTTTCGTTTAATATTGTTTTTAATGCAGAGGAACTCTACAACGATGACGAATTATACTGGGGCTGCATTATTTTAAATATCTGGGAAATTTTATATTTGAAAGTTTTTTTTAATTATTAATTACTGACGATTTTCAGATTTCAGTTTTTCAACCATTTGCTTCATTTTAACCCGAACTCCCTAATCTAACCCTGACATACCTGCTCATTAAAAAATAGGTTATATAGAATTGTTAGAAATGGTATTGTCGTTATTTTACTTCATATTTTATCTTATTATCAACGACCTATAATATTATGAACACTTTCAAGCATTGGAGTAATATTCTGTCGTAAGATCATTGACAAACAATATAATAATATAATATGTCGTCGCTGTTTGGAAGAAAACACTAAATCAATAAAATGATATATTGAGCTAGTTATACCAAAATGTTCCTTATATCAAACTCTACCGTATGGAAGAATTTACTTATTCTTATAAATTACACTTTTACTTAAAACAGTTTCGTACAAACAAAGTAAATAAAAAAGGTATAGCATTTCAAACATTTGAAAAACATTTGGATAAAGAGAGAATGATTAGGTTAGTGAAGACTAGTAATTAACTAGTCACTAATCAATACAGCCTATGGATAAAAATCGACAAAACGATTGAAAGTATTAACGTTTCCATTTAGGGGCTTACTAGACAAAACCCAACTGAATTTGACTATAGACTAGAGCATAGACTTTCAACCTATTTGCTCCATTCCCCCTTTCACCAATATTCAGAATGTGATTCCCCCTTCCCAAGATAATCTAATTCTAACTCAAGAGTTGCTTTCCAAATATGCATATATTGTATATTGAAAAACTTTAATAAAATGGAGCAATTCCCCCGTTGAAACTCTAAAATTCACCCCCAGGTGGAATTCCCAACTGGTTGGGAGCCATTGGACAAAGATATATGAACTTGTATATAACCGGCTTAACATAATCGTCGGCCTCTGTGGTCTAGTTATAAGTGTTTGCCCTAGCGTTGAAGTGGGTCCTGGTTCAATTCCCAGCAAGGTCAATACCAAATTTTAATTTTTTTCAATTTAAATTTGTGATCTTGGACATGGATGACTTCTAAAAATTCTCATCGAGTTTATCTCGTATGATTTTCTAATTTTCAAAATATTTGGTGCGTTGACTGTCAGCTATAATGCCAAATATTTTTTTATTTTTAAAACTCAATTTCAAAATCTTTCTACTGGACGTAGAAATAAATAACATAGGTATTAAAATGAATAGTTTAGAGTTTTTAGAATTTAACGAAACCATCAACAGTAATCGATTATACATAGGACAGGTGGTTCACCACTATTTTTAAATTTATTTCTCTTCGTATTTTCAACTTCAAACATTAGTAATTAATTTTGTACTGAGCTGTGCTATGGTAATTTCTTATTTTATCGTTTGTGTCTTACCCCCTCCCCACGTCCAGTAGATGGAAACAAACCCACTCCACCCTTAATTTTTGGGTTGAAAATTAGAATCATTGTTTACCTTAGAAATAAATAAGCTTGCGATATAGTTAGTCTGAAGATACTTCTTAAAGAAACAAAACACGTGTCACATTTAGTAGCGCTGCCAGTGGAATAACTTAGTTATCAAATTTAATTTATTATTATTTAATAATATTGATTAATATATATTATATTCATAAAATCAATCATTGCATGAATATTAATTTTTGTATTACTATAAATGAAACGTTTTTTGCTTTTAAGAGGAGCATCGTCAGACTGACAAATATACTTTTATGTCAATCATATAAACCCGAAAATTCGTGTGTACAACATACTTATAATTTTAGACAGGAACTGGTCCAGTAATTAAACTTAAAGAGTATTAACCGTACTTTTTATACACATAATATAATAAATCTGATACTATAATTTCTACGCATAGATGAACAAGTAACGGGCGTGATACAATTATTATAATTAAAATCGCAAATGAAATCAAGATGTTGAACGGCTCGTGCCCACGCTAACGACCAGTAAATACTTATCTTACTGCATTACATTATGACAGTGATTCTTCATGGGTGCTACGCGAAACACTGATGTTCAGCGACCTTGCCGCAGCTGTTAGGCCAAACAAAGTTGTAAAAATGGGAAAAAACGGTTTGCCAAACTAAATACGTTTACCGTTAAAACAGTTTATACTTATTTTTCGAGTTGACATCGCTATAGGATTGGTTTTCCAAATAACCATTGGGATGAAATTGATATTTTGATGCAGGTTTTTTTTTCTAAGCATGTCGCATCATTTTGAAAAAAATATGAACAACGAAATAAAAACATCGTTTTCTTTTTGAATCAACTAAAGATGTGATTTGAAAACGTTAAAAATAATTTGCAACAAAAACTGACAATTTCCGCATTTGGCAACCAAACTTAAATCTACCTAATATTTATTAATACCCATCCAGTTGATCTTGAAAGAAATTTGACCACAAAAAAGCACGTGGCTGATAATAATACGATACTTTACTCTTGACTATGTATAACTAAATAAGTAGTTCTAAATCTTTTGATGGTCACGGAGCACTATTATATTATAAGAAAAATTTGTACCTCGCCAAAATCATTATAACATAAAACTAGCAAAAAAATATGCAAACATAACTTTTATTACAAATTGTACAGATTAAGTAATAGTAAGAAAAATAGCATCTACTCTCCCATCATCCCGTTACTTCCTAACTTCGCGGAGCATTTGTAACAAGTTCACTAAGCACCGGTTAAGAACCACTGGCCTAAGCTACCCTTGCTCTCTTATTATATTTAAGAATACATTGATTTTTTGTTGTTCATCTCAACATATAAATATGTATTTTTAATGAAATAATTGCCAGTGTTTGAAAAATGCGGATTTGTGTTCTGCAGCCCCAAAAAGGTTAAGAGCATCTGTACCATTTGAAAACCATTACTGTATGTTTATTACTTGTTAAAGATCTTATAGACGCTTATATAAATTTTCAAAACTTAAAATTAGTTATACAACTTCAAGATAACTTTTTTTAAAGGTTTGATTTATTCTATCCTCGGAAACTACCGTCCGCTCAATTCTACTATGAATCTAATTAAATAATCCATTTGAGGGCGTTTTCTCTCCATTACAAGTTGCAAACATTATTATCTTACAATTCGGAGTTCAATGGAGTTGAATAAATAATTATTTATTTATAAAAATTGTCATTACGTTTATTGTAAAAAACATGGGCAATGAATAAATTATACATAAAATTTACATGTTAATTAAGACGTGTAATAAAAAACCTATACAAATATATTTATAGTGTTTTTCAATTTAGAATTGATAATTCACACCATTCAACTCATTGAACAAAATTTGATTGATTCATACTTTGTTCGCCACCTTCTCCAAATCTATCAGTCGTAAAGCTGTAGAAGAAATACTTTTAAGACGAAATATAGCACTTTATATTTGTAAACGAATTTAGATTTTTTATTCCATTTTAATCTTATTATCAGAGGTTGCTAAATACATTGTGCGAATCTAAGATTGAAAAAGCCTTCCCCAGACAAGTTCGTTGTGTGAATTAGAGTGTTAAGTTTAGATTGTAAGCATTTACGGTAGAAGTGTTCAGTCTACCGTAGGTTTATCTTTTGTCTGCACACCGCAAATCGTCTTATTTTGCAAAACTTAGAACAAAACGTGTTAAGCTCGACTAAATAATGGAAAATCATAGTGCGTTTTAAACAAGGCTGTGCAGTCGGAATCGTAGTTGAGGAATACATAAAAATACTGTACCTATGTGTGCATTGTATTCTATAAATAATTAATGTGAAGGGTTCCTGTGTCGGCGATGAGAGTGAATGTTTGCAGATCTTTCTTAGAGACCGTATATCCGTTTCAGTCGTTTTCTCAAGTAAGATAAAATTTCTTACAATGTACTTATTTGAATAAATGCGGTGATATGATTCAGGATCCTTTAGGAATGTTCAAGACGATACGACTATCAGTTGGATCGGTCGGCCCCGTCGGTCATGCCGACTTGGTTGCATCTCTGACAAATTACACAACATTCAAAGGATTCACGGCGTCCTATGAAAAACGATTGGTACGCAATTCCTAAAAGCATAAACCCTTTTTTAAATATTATTATTTTTATATACTTAACTTACTGCACACTAGACTACATGCAACCAAGTCTTGAGGAATTTCTTCTCGGACATTCCTGACGAAAATTTCAAAGACGTGTAACGTTGTTACGCTCCGGAATACATCATATCAGAATAGTATGAAGCCGTAGCGGGGGGTGGTTGGTACAACTTTGAGTACCTTAGGTTAAAAATGCATTTGTTTCATTTCTATTTTTGACCATCAATAAAAACTTTTTGACATGTCAATACATGTATTAGTATGCCATAGATAATAAACCAAAGCATATCAGATTGTATACAATAATAAGAATTTTTTTTTAACAATTGGACCCTCAAAGTATTTGTTTACAATATTTTTTTATTTAAATGAAAATAGTGAAAGTTTTTTTTTTTAAATATATTCAGTATAATTCTACTTTAAATATCAGTCAGAAAAAGTGCGAGAAAGCGAACTCTTTGGTACATTTCAAAAATCTTTATACAATCGTTATATTCAGTAAATTGCAAATTCCGTTATGATCACTTTCTTAAAAATACTTTGTTCTACGATTTTGTCTCAGACATCAAGTCTCGATAACCTACAATACACCCTAATATAGTCACGGCGTAAAGCAAATAAATACCTTTTTAAAAAACAGGTGTCAACTCTTTGCTAGACAGGCTTGAGAACATTACTATTTTCATTTAAATAAATGTGCAATAGTGTAAACATTCGAGAGTGCAGTTAAAAGAAAAAAAAATACTTTGAAGTTTCATATTTTTTAACCGACGGAAAACGATTAACGATTTCCGCGATATGACAGAAAAACCTCCGAATTCCTCTTAAGGGGTCCCAAACCGTGGACTCCGCAACCGAATTGGACGAACGCCCAAGAGGGTTTAACACTCGGCTTGACCAGTAAACCAGTACCATTTAAATACCTATAATTTGACAAAAATACACATCATTCATAACCCCACCACATTCCTTAAATTTAATGTGAAGGTCATTCCACTTCGGTATGCAATTTTTAGTTTTAATTACATGCATGATTCCAAGTTATTCGGTGGGTATTTATTTGGCTTCTCAATAAATATCTCAGAGAAAATGTTAAGCCCACGGTACGAGATTTTTGAGACCATCCCACTTCAAATTTCCAAAATATGATAGAAAAAATATGTAAAAGTAAAATTTATTTATATTAGAAAATATTCGACTAATAGAAGCTTGTGACGCCCCTCTAAAAGTCAGGCCCATGGCAATTACTCCTCTTCGTATGGGCCTGCTTCTCAATATACTATTTATACGATTCTTATTGTTATTCAAATTTGGATTATTGAGATTTTGTACACTTCCATGTATTTTGTCACTAACGACCCGGGTTTCGCCTTTCGGCGTCTCCAGGCATTCAAGCACACGAATGGACTGAACTGGTCAGTTCGAGGCGAAACCCGGGTCGTTAGTGACAAAATACATGGAAGTGTACAAAATCTCAATAATCCAAATTTGATATTGAAATTCCATCAAGCACCCTCAGTCGATGTCTTAAATTACTTAAATTTTATTCTTATTGTTATTGCTTAAATTGGCATTTACTTGGTAGAACTCCATTATAATAGGTAAAAAGATAACAGAAATATTTGGTTCTGAACATGGTGTGAAGTCGAAATAGCTATCATCAAACTGATAAAATTCTTATTCAACCGAAAACTATTTTTATCTCATATTATAATTTGTCAAATACTTGCACAAATGATACTATAAAATATGCGTGTTTTATTTTCAAATTAAATTTTTGAAGAACTACGAGCGGGTGCAACAATAGCCGCGGTTTGGTGACTTATAAATAAGTTTGAATTATTTTGTTAAAGATGGACAGAATATTAAAAATCTTTACCACTAACACACTACATTCACCTTCGAAAACGGTTCAGTAAACTTCTGAAGGATTTCCATATTATTCGTCATACAAACCAGTAAACCAAGAGAAAAAATGTTTGCTTACTAAAATATGAGACAATAATTAGTCATCAAAGTTATTCTCGGGAATTCATGTTAAGATGTGGAGATGACGATACAAAATGACCTGTATCTTTGTTTGAAACACAAGCATTTCAACCAATGTGAATCATAAACACCATGCTTTGTGATTATATTCGATATTTTTTCTCAGCTAAAAATACTTCAGATCATGATGCAAAATTATGGAAGAATGAATTGTGTTTTATTTTTATAAATATATCTATCCAACAAAAATTAACAGCTTACACCTGGAGTGGGTAACCTTTTCATGCCGTATTATTTCTTTCGTATATTAAGGAAAACAATGAAACGAATAATTTAGATTCATTCAAAAGACCGCAGCAAAATATCGCAATAGTGTCGTTATTCTTTAAATCTATATATATAAAAATGAATGTCTGTTTGTTGGTTTGTTGGTTTGTCCGGATCTTATAGGCTCCTAAACTACTCAACCGATCGCGACGAAACTTTCAGGAAGGACTTATTGTGATCATGCTGGGAAATATTATATAAAATAAATGTTTATTTGTCCTACGTTCCTTTACCATTCATACGATTTCGATGAAACTTCGGTGAGTTGTTCTGCACACACCCGTGAAAGGTTCTGGAAGAAAAAAAATTGAAAATCTAAAATTGAATAAAAGAATCAAATACGTACATACAGCGACATCTAGGAAAAACCTTCTGATTTATTCGTGTACGCACCAGGCGAAAAACAAAAATATTGTGTTATAACAAGTGTGATATTGAAACTCGGGTTCGGGTCGGGCCAGACCTGCAGATGATGGGCTCGAACCGGGTAAGTCTATGAAATTTCGGCCTGTGCAGACCTCTAATCCAAAAGCAGTTCAATAAACAGAATTAAAACACAAACCCTTTCTTTCTTTGAGTGGCATTGCAACGCATGCCGGGTACTCACTAGTATTATAATAAATATATATCAGATGACCACTTTACTTTCGTAACTTCAAATTATTAATAAGATTAATTAACATTGAAATAATTTATTTGTATCTACCAACGTAGTTTATACATTTAAGTCACAAGTGAAGCTTTGATAGTTTTGACATTTGTAGTAGCTAATTTTTAGGGCGATACATCATCATGTTTTTACAGGCTGTCTGCATTATGGACCCAGCAGGAACTTCTGATCGTAGGAGGCGCAGTTTATAAAGCCAGTTGCATAGTGCTGCATAATACATGTAAATGCATTACGTAGAGAAGTAGATTTATTCAGCTTTTATTTTTGTAATTTTTTTATTTCTTATCTCTGGCAATGGTGTGATGCCGAAATAGCTATCAATTATATAACTTGAGGAAGTGAATATGTTGTTATCTGTTACCAAAGAAATGCAAATTAAATCAATAACTGACGCACTTACACTGAAGATTTCAAAATAATGTTTGACCTTCGTATACAAACAAATCAAAAAAATATTATTCCGTTCCAAAGTATTCCTCGACGAAAATCATTTCTCTTGATATGGTGTATCACATCGTGAATTCTTTATCTGTAAACTGAAACAAATACTACGTTTTATAAGGCTAATGACACAGTGGTCTGCTCTTGAACTAAAAACGATAATATAAATTCAAAATATACCTGCGCGTTTTATTTTGAGCTAATAATTCAATACAGTGGAATGACCGACAAGAGTTTTTAAATGAATGACCTCAAAATTTGAGGGTTAACCGGGATCGATAACGACCGCGTCAACGAACTAGCTGAACAGGTCAAATTTTAAGTTATCAATTTCCACAGTTGGTTACGACATCGTTGCTTAGTTCTTCCAGCCTGACTGGTTATTTACTAAGGGGCTTCCAAGCTAGTGAGGAATTGATGCCGTTTATTAAATATTTTCAATATTATCAATATTTTCAATACATCTTATATATAATAGCTCAGATCGCTCTGTAGTCGTTTATTATTGTCACATATCAAATGTTGGTATGAAATTTTCTCATGACCTAAGCGTTCGTACTAGCTACTTTAGACATTGAGTATTTCAATACCGTCATCTATGACGGGTACGGCTATACTAGTATATATATTAATTTGAAATGCACCTTTTGAGTTAGAGTTACAGCATCTTGGGAATGGGAAATTACATTCTGAACACTGGTGAAAGGAGAATGGAGCAATGTGATTCAGGACTCTGATCACATCCTCGTGGAATGTCCAAGCATTAACATCAAAAATTGCTGTCGGATTTGTCGGGCCCATCGCACGTGCCGACTGGATTGCATTTAAGGAAAATTTCAAGTAATTTAAAAACATCACGGTACCCTATGGAGAGCGAGTGGAGCTCAACTAATAAAAGTGTTTCCGTTATCCACGTCCTCTTACTTTTAGCGCAATAAACTGCATGCGACCAGGTCTTGAAGAATTTTCTTCGGATATTACTGGCAAAATTTTCAAGCACGATTTACTTTGTAGCCCTGCGGAAAACATATGTTTTTGTATAAGTGAGAGAGAACATTGTTTGAAATTTTCATATTTACCTGAATATGAGCGACACTTATAAAGAGCGACTCCAAATTTTTCGACTTCGAATTCAATCGAGGAATTAGGAGGCAAGCGAACTGATTAGACAGCCCCATTTTATATCTGATCCCACGCGTATTTCAAATCCCAAAAGAACGCGTCCTATGGACAATATTTTAGCGATTGAGCAGTGACTCGGATGCACTGACAATAGCGGCTGTATGTGTACTCTAATGGCGCCTTGTGGTAACAAAGAGTGACGCTGGATGTCACACTAAAACCAACTAGCGAACAATGTTACTAGATACTATGCGACTATTTGTAGAATACCATGCCATAAGAGAAAGGAATGAATATGTCATATATGTAATGCCATATTATTAAAAAATAATCGATTGCGTGACCTCAAATGTGCTAGGTCAAGTAATTCGACAAATTTACAATCGACGATCGTAGAATAATGTCACTCTTGATCCTTCTCATCTTCTTAAATCAACTTGAAAGTCTTCCCAAACATATTTCGAAATTTAGGATCTTTTAACCCATTCTTCGTGAAACTAAGGCCTGAGAGAGCGTCAGTGGAGACGTCGTATGGTGACTTACGATTTTCGTCAATAAATTACTCGCGTTTCCCTCCTCTTCATCATATAATCATTCTTGCGTGTATCTAGTTTTGACATACGCTATTATGTTGGCTTTTGTTGTGAAAATATTCAAAGAACGTTTTTCGAATATTATAATAGGCAGGAGATAAAACATTGTCATCTGCATCGTCTATGTCATACATACTCAAAAAGCACACCACACGCAAACCATTTTCATTTAAAGCAAATACGCTGAAATATAATAGTGCCACTTGCAAACATTAATTGGGTAACATTACAAATAGATTTTTTCAATATATTTGAAGTATCCTTCGTACTTACGTACCATGAAATCATGTACAAAATATATGTTGAAAAACAATGAATAATTAATCAATGAATAACTGTCATAATTAATTATCTAATTGTATATTGCAAAGTAATAAAACTCATATCATTTTATGTATATTATGTGAACATTAAAGAATTTTGTCTAGACGTATCGAATTGAAAACCTGGAAAAAAGCAAAAAAATACTAAATGCTATTTTTTTCAATTTAGTCTTTGAATTCTGGGCACGGGCAAATGGGGTCTGTGACTTTAGCTCCTCGAGTGACTTGCTTGTTAGAACTTCATCATATTAATCTCCGAGAATTCTTATGGTACTAAATATATTCCTAACTGCTACTCTTTACCTTCACACTATAATTCTACTTGAATATATTTCTAGTGGTTTCATATGATAATTTAAATATATTTGTAGCATTGTCAAATAGCTGTAATTTCATTTTCTATATAAAAACAAATAATAGTTATTTATATGGCAAAGGGAGTTTAAAAGGTTTTAGATTTCAAATGTTATTTAAAACTAACGAAATTATACATCAAATAGAAGTGCTACCTGTCAATATTCACTTGCGTTATCTCTATTTTTCTGCGTATCATTCGTGTACAGATAAAGAGATAAATCGAGACAAAGATGATATAATGTTATGGTATGCGACATCTTTATTTTATTTACAATAACATACATAAAATCAAAAATTATTTGAAAACGAAGCTCAAATTTTATTTTCTCTGTCTTCTCCACCAAACACAAAAATCATTCATTCCATTATTTTTATTATATTTTACTTAAAAATGTAAACAATGTACGTTTCGGTAGTAATAATATTATGCTAATTCAAGGTTATGATACGCTTCCTATTTATTTTAATATCACACATGACAGATATAAACACTTTTGTTTTTAATTAAAAATACCTATATTCTCATATCAGCTTTTTTAGCAGGTTGGCTAACGTGACAAACAGCTGTTAAAATATATTTTTACATCTTGCTGCATCGGCTATCAATTAAAGTAATTTGATTGTCAAGTTATTTATACGATATTTTCTAATGTTAGGTTGCTTTAGGCTTACGGTAGAGGTGGATAAATCCTTGGAAAAATTAGAATGGTGATGGGTTGCAGTACCGGACGAATATATCAATACCGGTATTAAAAAAATAAATCAACATATTTCATAGAAACATGAGGGATCATAGATTATCTTGTCAAAATATTTATGAAATTAATAGGGCAGTCCTAAATAAATATTTTCAAATTTTGAACGATCAAGTTAATCAGCCTAATTTCCTCTTTACGTGAGATAAGATATCAATGGTATTTCCAGCAATTAAAATATTTTATTCATACAATAATAGAGGGTTTCATTTTTCCACCACTTAAAGTCAGTACGTATTTCTATGTTATGTCCTGTACTATACCAATTACCTTTGATTCTATAATAATTTATTCTTATGACCACCTGTCATTGCAAAAGCCTGCAGAGTCTGTAATAATTGTTTATGCGACTATTTTCCCAATTAAGATTGGACGTCATTAATATCAAATCTGTATTAAAAATAATTCTGATCACCATCAATATAGTTCCAATATTTAGTGATATTATTTTTTATTAATATATAAACTATTTACTAACTGTATCATAAATATTAAACCTGCTTTTTTGAGACAACTCACAAAAGGAAACAGCAACAAAAATGCCAAACTCTTTTTTGTGGCGAAGAGAATAAAGCTTATAATAATATACAAATACATATAAGATTGCTAAAATAAAGACAACGTATATCCCTTTACATGGGTATATCAGTTATATTTATTTGCCAGAATTTGATAATTGAATTAATACACACCCTACAAAATATATCAGACATAATATATATTCAAATCTTATGTGGAATTTCGATTTATACACAACACCTAATGCCACGTTATTGTTTCATTAATTTTTTCATTTTCAAAAAGCCTGATTGTAGAAAATCGTTGCCATCTTTTGAACTACATTGTAATTTGGTGCAGTTATTACAAAGAAAAATACTACAATCTTTAAGAAAAATAACTTCGATTATATGATTAAAATGCGTTCCATACGATTGATGCGCACTCCATTCTGAGTTTATTTGAAAATAACATAATATGTGTAACAAATTGACAGCTGAATAAAATGTATTTTATGTTTTCTTTCAAGTTATATCTGATTACTGTATTACTGCGAAACTCCTGAAACCAGGTTTCTAGCAGCTATACACATAATAATTCATATCAGCGAGAATACAATATGACCCATCCAAAAACACGCATTGAAAAATTATACATGTGTCATTCCCTAGGTATTTATTATAGATAATGAAATCGATTTACGCCTCATGAATAAAGAATTACTAATTATTTTTCTGACGCACGTATTATATTACAATATCTTTTCATGTGTCTATTGACATACAATAAATAAATAAAACGTGTGCATGTTTTATTAATTTAATTAAAAATCCATCATATCGCTATTGATTTACAACTGGTGTAAACAAAATGAATGCTTAAAGCGTATGTCGTTCGAAAATATTTCATTATCGATGTAATTATTGATAAAATAAAACAAGCAAATAAACAGCATTTTGGGAATACGATAGTGAGCATGGATAGATGAAAGATAGGTTCCATTCTGTATGTAAAATAAATTATTTACACTCACTTTTAATGGTTTCAGTTGCTAATTCTTGGTTCAGGCATTTTTCGAACTGAATGAAGACCAGTCGTTAGTACAAAACTTGTACAAAACATTCAAAAAAACAAAGTCGATGTCTTAAATTTATCAATTTTAATTTATATTTAAAGTTCATTTCCACAAGTCACCGCTGCATATATCCAGGAAGAAGCAATGCATAGTCTAATGCCAACTTTCGATTTACAATTTTATATAATGATCTAGACCGGTTTCACTTGGCAAAGGTTCCAAAATTCGCATATATCGCGAATTTTGGAATCGCCAAGCTTATTAAGATTCAAAAATCATTAACAATTTAATTACACTACCCTAGTTTATTTTTTCACTTCCCGAAAAACGTATTCTTGGCGACGTATCCTAACCAGATGAAGTAACTTGAACAGCTATCCCCTCGTTAACTAAAGGCGGGTTCAGACTCTTATTTTGGATTTGTCTACATATATTTTCAACAAAAAATCTTACCTATTTTTCGTTTCACTTGAATGAAATTAAAGGTTTTCATTTTTACACGAATTTTCCTCCACCAAATTTTTCATACATTGTTGTTGCTTTTTTACCGCATTTTGTTTTTGGAACCAGTATATCAAAATATATAAAATAATGCATTTTTTACGATTTCGCGTTAAAAAAGAATTGGGTGTACTGCAATTTATCCGGTCTCAATCCACTTTTACGTCAGTTTAAAGTTGTTTAAAAATTACTGTTAATGACATAAATAATGGTGTATTAATTTAATAATAAAAGAGCTTCCTTTGCATTAATGTTTCATTTTGAACCCACTACAGATGGATATAAAAATTCACTACCTCAATGTCTCAAAATAAAAATTCGTCTCATTCAACATTGATCATAATATCGAGGTTAAACTGACAGAAGGCACTAAATCATGAAGACAAGTTCTCAGATAATCGCATTTAAAGCCTTTTTTTTCAAAGCACTCTCTATCCCAAGTATTGTTTGTTTTAATAAAAAAAAATTATAAAGAATAATCTTTTTTTCATGCAAAGCATAAGATTTGGTATCGATGAGTTATAACAGTTATATCATCATTTTTGCCAGAATAAAAAAAACAGTATTACATAATAATGTTTTTTTTTCAGTCATTATATTCTATGACTTCATGCGTTTTAACAGTACGTATAGCTTAAGTTAATCGCATATATTTTGGCATTTAAAACAGAAAATCGTCAAAAACTGACATCTATTATGAGAATGCGTTGTCAGTATACCATCGATATTTATATGCAATGATGTTATATTTTAAAAATTCTTCACAAAAAATTACTAAATGTAAATGTTTATCTGATTTAAGCAAATATCGTAAAATGCTTAAAATACGTGTCTCTATAAATCACTAATTGTTTCGCGTTCAAATACACAAATCGCCGTATTATAATAAGGCTTCCTTCATCTAGCAGTCGATCAGATTCGGTGACTAACTTCAAACTGGCCTAGCAGCCAGTGCTAGCTCACCTTGTCATTGAGGACATATTACATCGCAATATAATAAAATGTGTTATTATTTTATAGCCCACGCATTCTCGCTCGAATCCGATTTAGGAGTCGGTAGTTGTTGCTCGAAGCAGGGCATCATGACCCACATAAGTTGAATGCAATAATGTTGCCAGTGTAGCCTTTTTAGTGCTAAGATTTCTGCAACCATGAACGCTTCTTGAAGTAGAGCATATGCGTCGGAAAATTTAGGGATGAGTAAACCTCCAGGCGTCCAGGAGGTTGTTGGTGATAAATATTTTATTAATGCTATTATTCACGTTAATGTAAAACTACTTTCATTTCGTTATAACTCATTTAATAGCCAATAAATTCATTTAAAATTTATAAACCAACAATCTATAATAAGATATCGACTGAGAGTGTTTCGTGAAACTTCGACATGGAAAAAAAAATGCTTGTCATTCTTTTTTTTACATTTATGCTTATCATCGGAAGACTTGTCGTATTTAATGATTTTACCGTGGAAAATTGATTCATATTCCATATTTAATAAATCGTGCGATGAAAAAGCCGACGAAAATGGAAACAAGCTCGCCACCGCTGTTCTATAATATATCTTTGCTTTATTTAACTGTATTTTATATTCGTAAGATAACCAGTTTTAGTTTCTGAACGACGACTTAGTTTATCTACGTCAAAATGGCAACACTGGTCTGCCGTCCAGTAATCATGCGTGGGTTCTAAGATCAGACTGGACGCCAGATAATATGAATCATGATATTGATGAAACTCCTCGGTGTTTATTATTTTTTAAAATGGTACCATATGTTGATAATGCGGAAAACAAAGTAAGCTATCGGAAAAAAATTCAATAATTAATATGCAAGCTTAAATAGGAAAACAAACATGAGCGGGCGTTGGTGGAATGTGTAATACTGACCTTAAAGTTGTAATTCATTTTATCCATTTATCTATGCACTTCAATTCGGTCGGAATTTGTCTTTCAACTAACAATTTGGGAAGACACGGTCCTAACGAGCCGAAAGTAGTGACATACGTCTAGATAAACCATGCTTAAAAATAACCGAGGCATCAGGATTTCGTGATCTTTGAATTTACCACTCGATGTCTGCTTTTTATTTAGTAGGATTATAATCATTATTTAAGCTAATAATCTTTATTTTGATTACCAGTGGTTTTACTTTTGTCTACTTGTAGCAAATGAATGTAAACTGTAAACTACTGATAGGAAGCAAATTGGCGCATAGCGAAGCATTTAAATTGATGCTGTTTTAAAGAGAAACGTTTACGAGTCAGTCCCTTGACCTCTCGTTTCAAAAAGAAGAATTGAATTAGGAAAGGACTATTACATTACAAATTATACGATCTGAAAGTGAACTTAAGTGGAGACTGTGAGGAGGGGTGACACCATCACTGAAGTCCATAAATCAATGAAAATCATTCTATGAAACTGTCAATTTAAAAAGTCTAAAATAAATAAGACAAAAACTCTAAAGCATTTACGACTCGCCTATGGAACTTTTTTAATAATCTATAATATCAAAACAGATATATTTTTAAAATATGATGAACATATGAAGTCGAATTGATTGTATAGAATCTCATTTTGAATTGATTTAATTAAAAGAGAACGTTTCAAATATTTGAGCGACGCTTTTCATTATACTTTCAAAGTGTACTATATCACTCATCATTATATTATATTATTTTAAACACATATGTTATAATTGTATGAAATACGGCCGAAAAATTTAACTGACCGCACAGAGAATAAACATATGGCTTAAAATAATAATTACAATTCATTAGCATTACTTGCACATCTTACTTTCCATCAAATTTACGCAATTAACAATAATTGCGGTTTTATTATTGTGTTTCAAACGTTGTCTTTACGAAGCTCATATTCTGCGGTTTACTTTCGTTTTGATATCTCTATTTTTAATGATGCCTTACATACATTATAGTTTCATTCAATGCATATGGAGGTATTAACTCTATGTAAGTAGGAATAAATGTAAACCGTGTCATCACGAGATGATTACCTTGTGATAAAGATTGAATCAGATAAACAGATCGAATGGAAAGCCTTGAACGATTGATTCAGTTAAAATCAAATACCTACTGTGGTCTGTCTATCGTTTAGATGGCACTAAAGGTTGTGATTTCTAGAGAATTTTTATTCTCGGAATATTCTGCTACCTCTAGAATTTCTTATGAGAACTTCAGAATCTCTAGTGCGTAGGGAATATCTTCATAAATTTTACAGACATACTTTCTGACGTAATGTCATGCGACAATACTTTATTCTCATTTATAAAATAAAAAGTTTATTCTTATTTACTACTGTACTTATATAAATGCGAGAGACACCAGGTGCTAAAATAGGTAATCATTTTTACACTATATCCGATGTTTAGCTATAGACTTAATACAGTATTTTATTAGTTAGATAGTTGACGTCAACAAGCTGTTTACAGTGGTCTCAGTACATCATCGGAAGAATAATTATGCAAAACTTTATGGCCCAGCCAAAAGCGCGTTCACTGGCTTTTATTATTTTTCATATTTTAAATTATCACCATATCCTTGCAGGTATACACAGGAGTTTGTCTGATGGCAGACGGGATAAAAATAGGAAACGGTTGATAACAGATTAACGTGTATTACAACTAAATGATCTTTACGTGGTTTAAATATAAGTGATATATTGATATAGGTTTGGTAGTTAAGTAGGTTAATCAAAAAGCAGGAAAAATCATGCATACAAAACAATATATACATCAATTGTATACGTATGTGCCGATAGTATAAAATAATATTTACCTTACTATTTTGCCAACACAACAAAAAACAATTTTATATAACAGAGGAAAAACGAAACGGAAAAAAATAATTCGATGAACTTGTGTGTCACACAGATGATCGTATCTTCTCAGTGATACATTAAGGTACCTACATATTTATTATAAACAGTGACAATAAAGAATATTAATAAAATAAGTGAGTAGATAATTAAAGTCATCAAACAGCTAACAAAATAGCGATACTTAAAAAAAGATTAAATGGTGAGGGGCAACGAAGGCAAACCTTTTAGGTCGCAAATTTTTTGAATTGATAGAAGTTTTCTGGAGAAGAAACTTGATCTGGATGTCCGATATGAATATGGCGATTATTCTCGCATGCTAAATACAGCATATATCTTTCAATAGACATAATTGGAGAATCCTAAAGAATATGTTTCGAATGTGGATTTCTATCACGACACGGACAATTTAGGTCTGGTTTAAATTTAAACTCATATAACGAGATCCACTGATCTGGAAAGAACCAAGTTGCATACTGACGAAAGATAATATCTGAGAAAAATAAATACGTTATCCTAAAAAAACTACAAACATAAACATTCAAAAATTAATAATTTATGTTTCAGCTTAGGTTCCAGGTTTTTTGAAAATCAACCGCATTACAATTGAATGACACATTTTCGAAACAGGAAAATTGAGAAAACTTTCATACATCACGGCGTATTATAATGAATTATTACGACAAAACATAATGTTCTACAATTGCTTTGCCAGCATTGTAAACTTTCTTTTTTTGTTATTCCTAATATTATGAACTCAGATTTGAAATAATTGTTGTATTAGTATTGTTAACTAAATAATAGACATTACCGACACAGCTATTTAGTTTCTAATGCTACTTGGAGTTATTTTGGAAGACATCAATGTAATTTAAAAGTTAAACTAAATTTAATTTTTTTATACGAATTACCGAATATAATAATAATGGTCTTATATTGAAGAAAAATATTAATATATGCGTGAAACATGATTATTTTAAGAATCGATTAAAATATTCATAGATTAGAGTAATAATCGATGTATCATAAAAAAAATTACGCATTTCATTTTATTCTTGCCAATGCACCAAATATTTTTGATTTTTTTAAATCACATCAAATGAAATAAACTCGATGAGAATTTTTAAGTCACTCGAGATACGACATGACGAAGCTCAAGGTAGTACATGGGTAAGACTTTTAGGAGTTCAGTGCAGTACTGTAGAGTTTTATTCTTTCTTCTTCTCTTGGTGCCGTGTTCTATCTGATGATGAATAGCGGCTTCAAGAATATTTAAGAAACAATGGGTACAGCAAAGAACTTTCTGCCATTACAGAAATGAAACAAAAATTGAAATGCTAATAATTATTAACTAAGGTCTGCATACATTCATTCTATATATTAACAATTTGGCATATTTCATTACAATATTGTTTTAGTTTAATAAGGTTTGATTAGCGGTAATCGTTCTACTTTTCTAAACCATTATAAATAGATTACCAATGGTTTTAAAATCGCAAAAACATTAAAACTTAGGCATTATATTATATACAACTAAGTTGATAATACACAGATAAGTGAGAAAATTTTCGCAATGTTGGAAACAGGTCCTGATCGTTTCACTAAAATTATGAAATATGTGCCAAAAATGTGTTTTATTTATATATATACTTCAGTTATATTTTTTTTATTGCTTGATTAAAATCTTTCCCAAACAATATTTTTACTTATGTATTTAGTTTTTTCTTCAGTGTGACTTCAACCAGAATTGACACAACCTTCAACTTCATTCAGCAATGAGAATCTATTCTTTATTATTTTTTTTGTGAATGTGGATTTATTTTTACAATATTTAACAATTTAGAGAATTACGTGCAACTTATGACTAGCTCGACGATAATTTGAAATCACCCGAGATTTTGTTAACAACATCGCAAACACCCATTCCTAATATCTAAAATGTTAAATTGAAAAAATCAGAATTATTTTGTCATTGATAGTCCGAACATTCTGAGCTTTTATAATAATTAATCAGTTAGATATAGAAGCAGCGGTTTATGCATCCGAGACATCCCAAGTAGTCTCGTACACTATGATAACTTTTGAACAATTAAAATTCATTTTGTTCGTTTAATTCAATTCTTTCTTAATCCCTTCGTAACAGTGTTGTTATGAATATTTGCAGTTTGAATTCAAAATGCTTAATGAAACATCATCTGGGTAAAAGAGACACTTATGGCAGTTGGACTATCTATATCCTCAAGGTAAATAAACAAAAGTCAAGGTTAATTATTGACTCACTTCACTTTTGAGTGAGACAACCTCTGAATAGCCTTAGACGTCAGACTGTGCCCAGTATAAATAATCCGCTGCAGAAAATTTTAATGCAATTGTGTTCGATTTGATAATATCTGGTAGTTTTTTGAGTTGGGTCCTTTGGTAGAATTCAATTATATTAAGATAAAAAATTGCATTGTATTTCGTGAGCTTCTCATATATTTTTTAAAGAAACGTGGTACATAATACATTGTTATTGGTTCGATTATATAGGTGATCCAAAATTTTAGGCATATTTATGACCATGGCGTGATAAGCAAATAGCTATCAAATATTCAATTTCAATGTTTTAACACTTCTTGTTCTTAGCTGAGAGTCATATTTATAAAAATATATTATATTTTTGTAAAAAATAGGTACCAATTATATTACACACTTTTTGAAAATACTTTTACCAAACAAAACTCAAATTATTCTACTTAACTCAAATTCAATTTATTCGGCCGGTTTCGCTTATTGAGTGAAATAATAAATAAATGTATGTACTTGTCAAATACACAATAATTAGCTTTCAGCATTTTTTTCATCGAACACTCACCTTCAACATCCGTTTCCAGGTTTTTCTACTTTCATCATTCAACGCCTTCATCTTAACCCTAAAAAGAAGAAAATTAACCCGGAAACTGTATCTCCACACAGTTTCAGTAGATAAGTGAATATGTATACAAAAATAATAATTACTAAGTAGCATGCTGCGTAGGAGGAGTGAAAAAGAGTCAAAAAATTGCCTCGTTGTCTGAAATGTACACTGAAAAATATTTAACACACTGCAATATATTTAAAATTTAATTAATGTTTGAATATGAACAATATTTTTTATATGGGCGTATAAACAAACTGTAAATATATCGGAATGCGAAGCCTTAATAGGAATTTGAAAGTGCAAGTAAATTGTTGACAGTTTGCAATTGGAGACATTGGAAATTTATTACGTCGGCAGAAAATCATTGAATGAAACCGCCTTTTTTGGTGAACTTATTAAAAATGTAAATATGAACGCTTCAACAATAACAGAAATCAACTTGTATTGCTCATATTAAATAATATCCTAAACTTAACATTGTGTAATGGAAATATACGGCAATCTAGTAGCACAAAATGCACAAGTTAAAAAGTTCCGCTTAGCAAAATAGTGCTTAAAAATAATTAATAAGTATTTGTCTATGCTCAAACCCGGTTGAGACTAGCACTACACAATGCCGAAGAGGCGCAGCTAATCGTGAGTTACGATTGCACTCGCTGTTCGTTTGAATATAAAAATGGTGTTCACGCCATCATGACTCACATGCCGTAAGTAAAGTTACCGTAGTCTTAAGTTCCGGCAATCTCTAAGGATCTTATTCAGTGATTTCAAGGCATTTCTCGGTTTTGGCGCAACTATTAATATAAAACCTGATACTACTACACAGAATGATGTCCAAATAAAATAATTTTATATTTTTGTACAAACAAATATATTCATTTGTGATTTATTTTTACTAGCATAGTCAAATTGCTTTATTTAGTACTAGTATTTATTACCCAGCAAACCTGGATAGAGGGAAGAAAGATTTTGACGTTTTCGTTATTTTGGCGCAAGCTATTATAAAGCTAAAATATCACCTTACACAGTCCCTCAGTAACATCCATACTCCAAAATATAGTCCATCAATTAATAATAATTTAATAATTTAAGACATCGACTGAGGGTGCTTGATGGAATTTCAATATTAAATTTGGATTATTGAGATTTTGTACACTTCCATGTATTTTGTCACTAATGACCCGGGTTTCGCCTTTCGGCATCTTCAGGCATTCGAGCACGAATGCACACGAATGGACTCGAACGCTCGAATGCCTGAAGATGCCGAAAGGCGAAACTAGTATAGTCAACCAAATTTAATAATTTAATAATTGAAAATTGAAAATATTGCCATGGACCGCACCACATATAAGACCCACCAAATATATAGTCAACAAATAGTAATACAAATGGTAAAAGTTGAAAGATTAAAGTTTAATGCTGAAAATGTCACCGTGGCCGGACGCTATACCTCATCTAACACCCACAAAGTATAGTTCACCTATTAATATTAATGCTAAAATTGAGAGTTGAAAATATCACCGTGAACAGTACTTTATGTAACACTCACAAAATATAGTCATCAAAGAATAATAATGTTAAAATTTTTCACAACCACGGTTGATCTAGAAACGGCAGCCAGAATGGCATGTGCAAATTTCACGTCGCTACTGTTTGCCAGGAATTCTTCAAACACTTAATATACTTGGCAGACAGACAGATATACAATGATACATGTATTTTATGTTATATAGTTTAGATAGATACAGCCAATGACCAAAAAAATGAGTTTTTCTATCTATTAACACATTACATATTTAACATGTTCAAAGTCATCATTGGCTTAAAAACTTGAGCACCGCTGATTTAATTTAATTCGTAAAATGTTTAGTGAAAACCAGTTATAAAAATAAATGAAACTGTATAACGGCATCGAAAAAATAGCTAAAAAACAAAACATTTTAAGTATCAGAACTATCAGCACAATTACCCGGTTTTGTTTCTTGATCTACCGGCGGATCGGTCTATAGAATTTAATAAAATTACAATTAAAATTAAATTAAAATCTGGCTTACAAATTCAATTGTGCTTACGACTTCTTGCGCATATGTTTTTTTTCATTGACACTGTTTAAGAGAATCAGCTGTCTGGAATCGAAACTCAATGTGTACGGTATTATTTACAAATATAAACATTTATTGCGATGACCGAGTTGACCTTCGTGCGTTATCTATAATTTGTACAATTCCCGCATTGCTTTTACAGATGCACAATTTCATTGGTAAAATGTCATTGATACGAGAACCAAGATAATTCCACTCATCTGTACACTCTAGTACTATGTTCTAATTCATCATAAATTTTAATTGTCAGGAATCCAATTCTTAAATAAATGTCTCTGTATGTTGAAAACAAAATATATTTACATATCCTTGTGACGTTTTTTTTTATTAAACAATCATTATCTGTGATACGCATCGACAGATTTTTGGGGCACACTTTTCGTCATTTGATATTTTATGCCACTCAACCGATATCAAAATATATTCAGGTATATACGTATGCCAAATAAAGAGTAAATCTTTCATTGGTCATATATAAATACTAATCTTATACAAAATATCACTTAAAGATTCAAATTTGCGTGATAGCAAAAATCTACGTTGCTTGTAGCAACAGAAATTTTTTCCTTTAAATTTCAGATGAGCTGGCTCTGAGGGTTGATTACAGTGGCAAAGCTACCTCATTTACAAATCGTGTAAAACTTAATGACCCAGTTAAGGCGTAGGTCCGTAATCTCAATGTATTAACTTCACATTAAATTAGAATAGCCAATTATGACATTACTTTGAATTTAATTGTATTCAATAATAAATTTGTCAGTAACATTTTTTTTTATAATGATCAGGACTGGTTTCAACTGATGATAAATATGTGGAAGTAGTACAAATGAATTTTGTTTTATTTTTTAAAATATAATGTCTTTCCACCAAGAATTGACAGTTAATACATTAAAATTACCATACTCGCTTACCAATGTGAAACATGTAGACTCCTAATTGAGCATCTGAACGGAAGTCGGTTTTTATGAGAACATTTTGTTATAGTCGCTCAAGCTTTCTTTTTCGGAGAGAGTAAGGATATAAGGATGACGATATGAAACGACCAACAGTTAGCTAATCACCTTCTCTAAGCCCAGTAATTACGATTTGTTGAATTGGAGGGAATATAAACATCGGGCACATCGATGCATTTGAAATCAAATCCTGGAATCAATTGAAAAATTAGTGTATAAAAGTGTCCGTTTGGGGAATCGAACCCATGACCTCCGCAATCGAATAGAACGAAAGTTGAGTTGCCAACTTGATAACTTAACTTAATCATGACAATGAAAAATAAAATGCAATTTATCTTACAGTTTTTATTGACCGTTTTTTGACTTCTTCGAAAAAATTTTCCCATTGATACACATTGTATTTAAAAAAAAAAAACACAAGTCATTTGTACTACTTCCACATATTTATAATGATTAGGACCGGTTTCGCTCATCACGAGCATTTGATAATGCTCGTGATAAAAATACAAACATAACAGGCTTATTTATATAAAATTGAAAGTAAAAATGAAGGTATATAAAACTGATGGTTCACACATTGCATATCAAATAGTCGCAGATGACATACGATTCATAAATATCTCCATTACTCTCACGTGTCAAATTAAAATTGTGCGTTAAAATTTTGAATAACAGTTAAATGTTATGTTGCAGCCCACATTGACTCTAATTCTAATACTACGTTCGGTGTCGTGAACTTTAAATAGTCGCAAGGAAGTATGAAGGAGTAAAGTTAGTTGTGCGATTTGTAAAAAGCGGCTCAGAAATGTTGATGAGTGGGCTTCGTAGCGGATCCCAAGGTTTTTGTAGTGGCGCTATGCAGAACGGCGTATATCATCATTTATAATTAGATAGATTATGTTTAAATTGTATTGCATCCAGCCGGGTGATTTTACATTGACGGATTAAGCCAGTGATGTGTTTTGCAAAATTTGCGAAGCGGTTTTAATATTGATGTGATCTTGTAATAACTACGACATCATAAATACAATATATTATAATGTCGTCTCCAATTAAAAGCCACTTAACAAGTGTTGTAGTGGGGTTGTGGCGCATGGGGTCAGCGCTCCCAGACTTTTTTATTTAGCACTGCATTTAACAGCAAACGGCAGATTATGAAGAGTCAAATGTAGACATTGATGTCAACATTTCCCCTACGTTATAACCCTGGTTAAATTAACTGTTGTTCTATAGTGTCATAGGACGATGCGTTTCCCCAAATAAAAAAATTAAATACACACGGCTGAGTGTGATTTAGCACACGTTGAATCATCGGCCTGTACTCGTTTAAACTGACATCATGTACGTAGCTATATGCCACGAGATTTAAAGATAATTTTAACCTTAATGATTTTTTTGTATACCAGGCGACAGAACCTCCAAAATAAACATTTCTGTATAAATAACAACCCAACGCTTCACTTTCTCGACGCGTACAATTGTTTTTCAAATTATATCATTTCCTGTAAAATCAAAGTTTTCACAATTTTATTAATATCAACTGTCAAACGAGTACGTGCAATAATTTTGGTATTTAATACTTCGTTATTGATAAGTAATATCATTCCTGATGTAGGCGTTTCTAATCAAACAAATAGCTAATGTTGTTTGGATTGCATTATTATTATTATATCTAACGTTATAATTCATTATTTAAAATACCCTTCGTGGAAGTAAAACGCGTTGCTAACGAAACCAAAAAAATGTTAATTTTAAATCAATCTTAAACGCTGTTAAGATGAATTTATAAAATTTAATAAAAACACAGGTTACACGTTTGGTTTAAACTACAAAACCAGCACATTGCATGCTCATATACGTATATCATACAACTTTGATAAACGGTATGATCATATTTATATTATAAAGTTGTCAAGATTGTAAATGGCATTACGTCAAAGTAACCATCATTATTGATGGGTTGACAGAAATAGGAAAGGATGAAACAATAATAGGTTTAATTTTACTAAGAAATTTATGATTATGAAGTATGTCACAGAAGTTTTTTTATTCCGACAGGCTTAATTTTGTTTAATTAATTGTTTTGTTGAAAAACCTTTTTAAGTGTTTTGAACTAACTTTTGACTATCGTATTCTTCTCTTAAAAAGACTGCCTCTCGTCGTATTTTTCAGAAAATTTTCTAAATGAAGAACTGTCACAATGGGAATGTCACATAATATTATTTTCTACGCAGTATTACCATTATATATAGCAGCTCGTTACACCCGAGAGCGGCGGAGAGGCATGATAATCCCAACGATACAATAATATTATATACACCACAACAAAATAACAGAGTACAAAGCAAGCTTGTTGATAAGTGAAAGTCTGAACATGGCAAAAACAGAGCACAGCAACAACAGCAAAAGGTCGCGACATTCTACAGACTGTCACGTTCCGTTCGTTTATTGCACAACTGCTACTATCAGATATTACCGCTATATAGTTCCCAAGACTCGACTTCGTCTTTATATTTCGTCTTCAGCTGCTAAATTATTTCCTCTCTGACACTTAACGTGACAGCAGAACTATCCATCTTTTTTTTTAATTTAAGACATCGACTGAGGGTGCTTGATGGAATTTCAATATTAAATTTGGATTATTGAGATTTTGTACACTTCCATGTATTTTGTCACTAACGACCCGGGTTTCGCCTTTCGAGTCCATTCGAGCCTCAGTTCGAGTCCATTCGTGTGCTCGAATGCCTGAAGATGCCGAAAGGCGAAACCCGGGTCGTTAGTGACAAAATACATGGAAGTGTACAAAATCTCAATAATCCAAATTTAATATCCATCTTTTAATTTTCGAAGAATACATGAATACATGCTGGGTTGATAATATGACTATGAGATATCAGTGTTTTCCAAAAGCTTTATTTGACATGAATTATTTCTATTCATACACATTTTTATCATAAAGTAAATACGTTTTCTAAGAAGACGTACAGCCTACAAAAAAAAATTTACGAAATGGATGCATGCGGTTGCATGTTTTCATATAACGATATCGAGTTCAATGATAGAAATGGTAATTCACATGGAATCCTCTACAGGTATGGCGTCGCTAATTTCAGTACACTATATATAGCTGTGCGAGACGACCATTTCGGTGGATATGGATGCACAAAAAATGGATAATTGACTATAAACGTCCATCGTAACATTCTGATTTTCTTCATTTTAAATATTTTTTAACATTCTTGGCACGGCGATTCTGAGCACTGGCCGAACATCTGTCTTTAAACGGAAATCTTTTAAGGTGTTAACTATCAATTCTTGGTGGAAAGGCATTATATTTAAAAAAATAAAACACAATTCATTTGTACTACTTCCACATGTTTATAATGATCAGGACCGGTTTCACTCATCACGATCATTATCAACTGAAACCGTTCCTGATCATTATAAACATATGGAAGTAGTACAAATGAATTGTGAAAAATACTTGTTCGAAGCAGAAAAAGTTTTTCAACGTCTGGTGAAGGAAGCAAAGTATATTCAAAGAAACTCCCAAAACATCAACAAGGATGACCGGCACATTTGGAATACTTCGGTGCTTCCAGAATTTCTTATAAATAAATAAAGCACGCGAAATTTAATGTTCTAGGAGCAACGTTTACTTTACTATTTCATGTCCCCTTTATATAGATGAAAAGACACGTCCTCGCTCATTAAAGAAACCATGTCAGTCGTTTTTTCTATGATTGACAACAACCCTTGCCTATTCCGAAACGTCGGGTGATTACTGTAAGAAGTATCGCTACCAATCACGATAATGTTATATAATAAATATATGAACCGTGAACGAATAAAAAATTCGATCTGTGAATTTTTAGCACTAATGGATGTTACTATTTGCTATATTACGAATCTGGGCGCACCACTTATAAGACAAACTAACGCTATTCTTGAGTAATCTAGAACGCGTAATGCTTATAACGTTAATAATACCAATTGCATTAACCCTACAATGCAGGACTTATTTAAGTTTTCTATGTTTGAAAATGCATTCTTTCAATAGGATACTTTAAATTTGGAGATTCATTATTACAGTCACTTAAAAGAATAGTCTTAAATTATTAATAATACATTGAAACCAAATTTATTTTGTAATGTTTCCCTTTGTGTAATAATGCCTCTTTGATAAATTGTAGTTACAAATAGTATCTGTAGCAAATCGGCTAGAAGATCAATTCGAATATATATTTAAGACCGAATATTTATGACATCTAGTCATAGCCTGGAAACACGCGCTATTATAATCATATGGGGTCGATTTACTGTGAAAAAATTCAAACAAATATTCTTATATTTTCACCGTAACTTCAAATTAAATTTAACATTGAACTGATGAGAACTTTGTGAGAATTTTCCCTATAAAATATTTAATAATATACGAATAATACAAACGTTCCTATTATATTCGGCGTTCGAATAACTTTTCGGAATGTTCTTGCATTGTTTAAGAGACCTTGATACAAACAGATGAAGTTGTGATCATAATAATATTATGATTGTCTCGTTTTGGAAAGGTGTGATGTGATTGCATACTATACTGGCAACCATATTTAAATATGATATTTTGGCAAGGTTAATTGCGAATACACTCTCTGTCGCTGGGTTGTTACGTCAAGAATTAATTAGTAAAGTATGTGTGTCAATATGAATATTAATAATAAATTAGTCCAATATATTTTATAAAGAACATCAGATAACATTCATATTATGTTACTTTTCGTTGTAGAGATCTTCCATTGAATAATCTCCAATATGAGAATTGAAAATTTTGGTTGAAAAGTCACTTTGACGAACCAAATTTTTATTGTCACCAAAACACTGTGGTTAACATATTCAATTGTCATCCAATTACCACGACATGACGTCGAAAAATATAAAAATGTTGACTGTCATTTTTTATCCAGCTTATTTATACTATTTGCTCCATGACTTATCCTTTTAGTTTAATCGTAATCACATATCAATAGTATGTTACTGTAAAGTAGTTTCAAGTAGTATTATTGTAGTATTGTATATTTATAATATTTAAATACTTCCATTATAAACACTGTACACACAATTTTTTTCTTAAGGTTAAGGGAGGTGCTGAAGTTCCCTGTGATAGTGGCATATATTATATTAATAAAAAAAATTGGAAATGATATTTTACAAAATGTGGTGCAATTGATCAGTCGTTTTTAAAATATGCTTTCTCATTAAAATCCTATATATAGAATTGTAAAAAAACTGCTGTTAGCTATTTTTATTATTTTTCTATTCAATTTTCAAAATAAAATATGACGTTTTAGTATTATAAGAAATATCAGAATCAACTGAAACGCTTTGAAAATTCTGGTTAGATAGATTATATTAATTACAGGAACATTTGTTTTATGTTAATTTGAAATTATCGAGAAAACACATTGCTTCTCAAGTAAAACTTATATTCGTTACTTTAAATATTTTTTTTCATTGCAACCTATCAAATACGCAAAACATTTCACAAAAATTTCTAATGAACATTCTTCTGTAACGGTAAAATCTTCCGACAAACACCAATATGAATTGCTTATTCATAGTATAATTATTATCACAATTAAAGAGCTAAGTACATCGTAAACTTTCTATTCTTCAGCAATGACAACGGGTTATCTCTGGTAAAATTTACGTCATATTGCTTCGAGTTAAATTTGATACACCTTTGGATGACGCCAGATTGGCTAGATCAGGGCATCCCATCTAGTAGAAAATTTTAAAATTTCAGAGGGAACTGCTTCTGTTTATTAAAGATTATTACATATTTACATATTTGGACTTTTGAGTTAGAGTTAGACTATCTTAGAAAAGGAGGAATTATATTCTAAACGTTTATGAAAAGGGGAATGAAGCAAACAATGTTTGAAGCCCTGGGCTAGATGATCTCACACGGTTTATTACCACCGAACCCGCACATGGATAGTATTTGTAGTATAATAGAATGGAATAGATCATCTTCCAAATTCGTTGAAGAACTATTAATTATTATTACATAATAACAAGGAAAGAGCGAACTTCGACGAGATAGAAAAATAGAAAAATTAAAATTATTTTTATTGATCTGGCTGCAAAAAGCTGCCACATTATTTAAATTAAATATCAAATGCCGACGCAATCATTTTTGTAGAAAAAATCTTTATTGTAAAAATTTTCGATTCTTGGAATATGTTTTGTTGATTTGTTTCCTTGGAGGAAAAATAATAGTTCAGTGCCAACAACAACAACTGGACATGTGCCATATATATTATATACTTCAAATGAGTTATTTTATCTATCCATATCTGACACACATGTGTTCAATAATAACAAAGACCCATTTGATAATGAAAAAACGTTTAGCATCAGCACGGGAAAACTGAATTGCAGAAAAGTTCGTTTTCTCTCAAAATTTAACCGTGGAAACGTCCAGTTTTCATGGTTAACTTGAGCTTTCGTTCTTCTAGCTTTAAGTCTAGTCAGTGGGCACAAATATTGTATTAGTTTATTGCTCATTTTTATTTGTCCTCGTTCATTACACGATCTTGTATACAAATTTGAGTCCAGCGAGCCGGGTTCGGGAGTGGATCAACGGCCAAAATTCGGGCAGTGATAATAAACTGGTTTTAGAAATGTCTCGAATAATTTTCAATCATGAGGCAAAAACGTTGAGCAATGCTTTTTCCACGAATATAAATATTCAGTCTCTATATTCCGCACCCTTGAAACGATCGACTACTTATATTTATTTAGATCGGGTACGGGTGTAGAGTATTGAATAAATTTAAATCAAAACTTACCTCTAAGTATTAATAAATCCTCACTTTATCGGTAACAATGGAAAATTAGAATAATAAAATAGCATAAATTATTTTAGCCAAATGGCTCACAAGTTTATTTATGTAGGATTATGAAATATTGATTAGCAGGTGTGTTGGAATGCCTTTCCTTCTAATTTTTTTCATACCATGTCTGCTTTTAATGAGTAGCATTTAGAATATTAATGGAGGCATCTAAACAGAAGCTGTTCTATTTAATCGCTCAAATTCCTTTTTTCGAAGAGCACGGCGTCGACCATTCTACTACAGGTTCAGATGTAGTTGAATGGTCGGCAGCGATCAGATGTCAATATCAAATTTCTCAAACAAATATTTCAAATTTTCGGCCTTGGTGTTTTTGATGTCTTTACACCTCAAGTTGATTTAAAAAATTTTAAAATATCTGGTGACTTGGCTATTATGAGCTGTAGTGCCAAATATTTTTTCTTCAAAAATAAATATTTAAAATATGTATGATTACTAAATATACGCGATGAATTGCGCGTTGAATTATCACATGTTTGTTATAATATCAAATAAGTCCGCAACAGTTGCATTCTTATCGGTACGATTCTGTCCGTCTGGTAGTTAAATTGGTCCATCATTGTGTAATTTGGCCGATGTGATTCAATCTATGGACCAAACGTAATTGCATCATTTCCTTTTTGGCCGTTCTATTATAAGACAAGATTCACGCTGTCTTATTTATAATACAACTCAAAATAAATAAAAGCAAGTACAAACAACAGTGAGGAATACTCACGTACATTCCGACGTGTCCGCTCCCTAACTGAGTCAAAATATCGTGCCCTAACAAAAATATTGTGATTTGAGGTACTTTTACAAACATTTTCGTCTTTCCATACTCTATTGCTGGAAAGAGATTAATAATAATTCACTGAAATCAAAATTCTCTTGAAATACACCAATGCTATAAATTTAATAACAAAATTTTAATTTAAATCATATGCAATTCATTACTTACTAAAATATTCAAAATCGATACTTTACTATACTTCAACACAGAGATGTGTTACGTTAGACAGATAGAAAATTGTGTATTGTTATATTTTACTATAGTTAATGAATACGAAAGCTTTTTTTAAAACCAATATTAATCACGGATGATGCTTTATAGACAATAAAACAATATTTTTAATACAATTTCGTATTTGGCATTACAGCTTATAATTGGTAATATGCAGATATTCTGTAAATTTTAAAGCATACCAGATATTTTAACTCATGTTTGTCGGCGTCCGTGGCGCAGTTGGTTTCGTCGCTGGCTACGGTTACGGATGTCTCGGGTTCAATTCCCGGTGCGAACGGTTTTCATAGATTGATCTTTCAATCGATTTATGGATTTCTGTTCGTAGTCTGAGTCCTCCCTCTCACCGATCCCATCCTCACGGGGCGTAACGAGAGCGATTAGCTAACCACTAGTCCTGTCATAGCCCTATCCTTCTATCCCAACTCTCTTCGAAAAAAAAAGAGAGGTTGAGCAACTGAGTGACAAGCAGTTCTCGTAGAAAAAATTCTGTCAAGATACCTCCATTAGGAGACCATATGCTCCACATTGGGAGCGGACATGGAAAAAAAAAAAAAAATGTTTCAATACCAAGATTCATTACATTATTGTAATTATGGCACAGAAAATATGATTGCTTTATTTTCACATTCAATATTATTAAAGAGCCGCAGCTTGTACACCCCTGTACTAGGTTTTGAAAAATGACATCCTATTCATGGTAAAATGCCATATTTTATGAATTTATAATGGTGTTTAAAATACTTATTTTAATGTGCTTTGGAAGATAATAGCTTTCCAAATAATAATGCGTGTTGATACCATATTGATGGAAAACCGCCCACGAAAATTTCCATCAATTTTGCCACAGCTGGCAATAATTTTATTGTTCTTGTGGGACAAGCAAAACAACATGATTTCTTATATTATATTATACGTACTACAGTAAAATGACAAAGTCTGTCATTATTACTTCAGTGTACATTGTCTGAGAAACAGAGCTGTACTTTGTTAAAATCAATTTTTGGCATCGCTTGCATTATACTGGTGTTTCTTAACTGAAGCGAACCATGGAGGCAGATGAAGACTACGACAACCTTTAAATGTTCTTATACGTACCAAACCTCCCTGTTACGTCAGTCGTAGTGGAGAAGCATTCAACAAAAATATCCTCAAAACTGCCTGACTCCTCTTCACAAATTGTGTCGTTAACATAAGGTTATATATTATTTCCTGCAGGGTTAACAATATTATTTCAACATTATAACATTATTTCATATCTTGGGCATGGCTGTTTGTGATAATATATGTCTTCTCTTCGAGTTGACCTCAAGTGACGTTGTTAACAGATCTTCTTGCGGTAACACATATGTTTTAAGAATACCTTGAGCCAGAGACGGCTCTTGCAAAGGAGCAAAGTGTTCACTGCACTCCCGTGAGAGCCATGTACATATTGCATTGATAAATGATATAGAAACATAATAATTATCCACTCATTTAAAATTTCCCGCGTTTTCCCTACAGGAAAATATTGCAGGAAACGATGATCAATAAACACGATTAGCGAACGTATTCCGCGCCAACTCATAATGCGCGTGTAAGTCCGTTGACGACACTTAAGGAGAGCACAGCATTTTGTGCACACCTAACCGAGACACAAACGGTCAAATGTATTATGGTTTTTTTGCATATTTGTGACGTCACGCCAGTATGAACCATCTGACAAATACTTTTTGTATGCAACATTTTGTCTACGTTTGAGCATTGCACTCCTTATGAGCTAAAATTTTGCGAGCGTTTACGAAACGTTGTGATGAGTTATCGATAGGCTTGTAATAGCTTGTTGTACGAATTTTTACCTTTGATTTCAATATAACTCCTAACTATACGTTCTACAATAATAATAAAAATAATATATACCTATAATGATAACTTTTTGATTGATCAATAATATTTATAACATTTGAGAGGATTCAACTCGACGGGGAGGTGGAGCGTCAACACACTTTGACTACCCCAAGTTGTCAGACGCCACTGGAGAAGCTCCGACTTAACTCCGGCGTGCTGATGAGGATCAAGAATCTTAGATTCCTTCTTCTTCTATTAAAACCCGCCCGTCAGTTAACTTTATCTTTATTTGCAGTTAGTTCATAATAATAAATTCTTCGTAGGTAGTAACAGGTACAAAAACATAGCTTATAAATACATAATTTGAATTTAAAAACGCGGTAAGTAGTTTTACGAGAGGGGCTTAAGTCGGGGTCGGCATTTCGACCGCAACCAGATTCCGACAAAACGGTTAGCCCCCACGGACTGTCCAGCGACTAAGACCTTTTTCTCCAGACTTCTGAGCCTTTTTGTTTACAGTTAACGGTAAACGACAAACATAAGAAATCTATGGACATGACAGATTATTTTTGAACAATAAAAGTACTAGGGTACATACATATTTGCAAAAAGATGTGAATTATTAATAAAAATTAATGTAATGCACAATAGTGTGTTTACTCATTGCCTTGTCAGAGACATTACACATTAAGTTTTGCAATTCCAGGGGTAGGTACAGTTCGATTTTGGACCTTATTTTAAGGCCCAGGTCCGGCCAATACGTTTGGGGTGGTGTCACATTACAGCTATGATTGTGTTTCACGATTCAAGAGTTTTTTTTCAATATTTAATTAAGATAAGGCAGCTTAGAATTTCTTTCAGGGCTAGCACAGGTATTCCATAACGTTCAACTGTGTACCGGTTCGGTCTTATAATAAACATTCCTCTAATATTTATATTTTTCAGTAATGAATTCTACAAATTACTTAACCCATTGTGTTATATAATATGTAATATAATATACGATACTATAGTGAATCAAACGGAAAACCATTTCACATGTCATGTTCATTTAATAATAGTTAAATTAATTTTCAGTGAAAAATTTCCGGCTTAACAAAGAATTTTTCCAATTGCAGCTATATATTTAATATGTCAACCTAAAACGATTTCGTGGAAGAAATTAACTTTTAACGAATAAAATCGTACACTCCAATATCGGACTTTAAGGTTAACAAAATCTTAGAAGCGGAGAATGGATTTCTTAAACAAATAGGTGAATCTTTTTTGCATCCCCTAATATTTTTATCAGCGGACGCCACTGCCTGGAGCACTGGAAATAAGACTAATTATATCAACTTATGATACCAATATTGTTTTTTATATAAACAAGTATTTTTGAAATCAATAAACGTATGTTAAATTATCTTATATGCGAACACTTACTAAACTATATCTATCCATGTTTTCATACACGTACAGCAATTTAAAAACAAAATACTGTTAAACAAACAAGTGATACATTCGCTTTCTCTGTTTTATACTTTAAGAAAAACGGAACAAATAATAGTGCACATTGAAGGTATTTTGTAATTTTTAATGCATGCAGAATAGCTCCTCCAAGGTTAACTGCTATTAAAATATAACTCTCAAATATGATTGATATTTTTGTAGCATAGGCTCTTGTGTTGAGAAAAATGCATCTCGATAAGATAAAGTACTGATGCAGTAAATAATAGTAAAATTGTTTGAAATAATGACACCTGGAATGAAATTATTGCTGACTGTCATTTTGAGAAAGGACCTTAGTCCACTCGAGTGTAACAAAACATTTTTTTAAGCAAGTTGTTTAAAACACAGTAGAAGAAACTGCAGATATTCTTGATGATATTTACGTTATGTTGTATTACCTTCTTATTTACCTTCACCAAGGTTCAATGAACCTTATTAAGAGAAAGGGTTTAGCTAAAGATTCTGTAATAGCGGCATCTACTAATGAGAAAAATTATCAATTACAGTTTACACCGATCTTAATGTAATTAATGAAAGCGCTTCAGTTCATTTGGGACAGACTTTATATGTATATAAAAGCTTAAAATTAAATTCATAAAAATAGTTTGCACTTACAACAAATACATTCCACAAAATACAAATTCTTTCATTAAAAATAAAGTGATCCTACATAATAAAATATATTTTAACATTGAAGAAATATATTACACTCACGAAAAGATATTTTCACATAGATAAAATAGTTTTCACTCAATAACTCACACTTTGAAATCGATAGTTGCACGAAGCTGTAATAAAATATCACTTATTCTTCTGCCCTATATTAGGCCGCCTATATTGTGTTTGCTCCACGTATTAAAATACATTACACAAACCAAACCAGATCAACCCTAACATAACCTACCACAACTTACTCACTTTGTTAATAGAGTCCGTGACTAAGTGGAAACTATTAAAATCAAAGTTTCAGTGTACTAAGTTAATACTATCTAATATAAAGTACAACCTATCGAAATGAATGTGCAATTGCACCAATGTATGGCATTCGAATAAATTAGTGGCTGCTTGCAACTTCAATGACTGCCTGATAAATATTAGCAGGAGCATATTAGAAGATCATATTGTTATGTCAGTAACCAGACAAAATAGGACAGCCAGAAATAGAACAGTGGCAATTCAGTACTAAAACACAATATTTTTTCTCATCTATTTATGAATTAAACACATAAAACAACATTTAAAAGACAAGAATATTTAATATATTCAATAACTACATGTTGAATAGATATATTTTGTCATTGCAATGCGTTAAGAAGATCTGAGTTTTCCAGATATAATTTTATTATGTACTTATAATCGATATATATTATACGATACTCCCAAAGAGGCAGGGGAGTAGAGAGAAAAAGGAAGAGACACAGCTTTTTCTCTCATTCACTGAGCAATTGGTTTCAGATCGGGATAACTCAACGGATACAGTAAAACCCCGAGTCTCAACGGTGAATATTCTTTATTGCAGTTCAGTGCTTGGTAATGCAGCTTACAGATGATTTCTTCCAGCTTTTAACAAGGCAAACTCTCTCTTGCGGTAGTGAGATTCTAGTTTCCACAACGCTTTAAGGGACAGATGGAGTTGTTAAGGGTGTCACGGACTAGTCCGGGCTGACTAAAAATATATATTTAATCATGCAAATACGACCCTTCCAAAGTCTCACGAAAAAACCGAATGGGCGAATTTCGAAGATTTTGGCCACATAGAAACATACAGGTAGCGGACTAGCCTGACAAATTCTATAGAATTTATTTCCAGGATAATTTCGACCCTCAAACGGCTGAAAAATCGCACAAAAAAGTGCGCAGGTATGCAACCATCATTACTGAGTAAATTTGGCTTGTCCCAACCTATATCTATATATATTATGGTTTCCTAACAGACAAGCGATAAATATAAAAACTGCCTTTTTTCATAAGAAGCGAGAAATTACTGTTCTGAAACCTTTGATAATTAATGAGATTAATGCATGAATTTACTAATTTCTTTGTGAAAGATTTTAGATAGGATCTTGCCGTTTCGTAAGAGACGGCCCAGGGTCCGCCTAATAAGTTTGGACGGTATCACATATTTATTATCAAAAAAACCTTTTTAGAAAATGATATAGCAGAACATGAATATACATATAAAACAAAGTTTAAGAGAAGTGTAATATATGATATATTAAAAATTATAATAATATATTTATATTATATAAATATAGGCTAGGTACCTAGCCATAGCAATGCTTATAACTAAAAATTCTACTTAAACATTGTGTTCCTTAATAAATAATACTGAATTCAAATAAATTATATTTTTATTATGCTTCGTGACTTGGCTATTGATTATAATATAAACAATATATTTGATTTTACTATGCAGATATTACAAAGACTTTTCCGTGTGTGTACCGACAATTCTTGGAAGTAAAATATTCCAATCAAGGTTTTTATATCATTCGTTCAGTGGTTCTGACATGGACACAGTGAATATAATATTTGTTTGTGATTTTTTTCTTTATTTCATTTCAGATTCTGCACATATCGATGTTAAGGCTCGCTTTATAAAACAGTTATCAACCAAAAGTAAGTCAAATACAAAAACATTTTCATCATACATATAGCTACTAATTTGATTGCGTAATCCAGTGATCGTAAGTTGAATTTATGTCTAGAATTAAAGTAATTTATATCATTGCGAAATGAATGAAACAGTTTTTTTATAAATACATGAACTATTTAGTTACACAGTGCTGCTAACTACGTCATCACGACACTTCATATCGTAGATGTTTATATTTATGACTAGTATAACCGTACCCGTCATGGATGACGGTGAAATTGAATACTGAATGTCTAAACTAACCATACCCGTCATAGATAACGGTAGTGAAATTGCAATATTGAACGTCTAAAGTAGCTAGTAAGTCTGAACTGTGTGTCCATTGCATAACATTTTAACACCGCAAACTGCGACACTTACGTCATGAGATAATTTCATACCTACATGTGATATGTGATAATTATAAAAATCGTCTATAGAGTTCTCTGGGCTATTGTATATAGCATATTCCTAATATTTTTTATACTGGAAACATTTGTCTTTGTAACTGGACTTTGAGAACACTTTCAGATGATTGGAAGCTGATTCATAAAAGAAAAACCATGAGAGTCACTATTTGTACTTTCGTTATAACAACCCAAACTGCCATATATTACATTATATTGAAGTCGCACAGTTACCAAAATTATACAAACATAAATATCACAAATTATAAAAAAACATATACTCGAATGTATGTGTTCTTCGACTCAACAGTTTTAGCGGTTACAAATATATATACCCGGCTTTGCTCAAGATAGAGAACGCTTATTTTAGGTTATTAATTTTGACGTTGGCCAGCTAATGTTGAAATTTGAAAATATCGCCATCAACCGTACCTCTTTTGTTACACCCACAAAAAATAGTCCACCAATTAATAATAATACTAACAGTTGAAACCATCTAAATCATTTTGCCTCCTGCACTCTTGTTATGGCGCCTCAGAACTTTCCGATAGACATCTTGTTGATCTGCATTTAATAAAGGCTTCTGCAGCGCCACAAATTAAACATACGATCAGATTCATACGCTAATTCTCAATGACGATTCCAGATGCACACCAAGTTGTACGAATTTACCGCTCTCTACCAAATCCCAAATATGAAACTCAATATTTAACACAAATATCTACGTTCACTTTACTATCTCAACTGTCACTTGCAGAATATATCAGTATTGAGCTGTTATAAGCGACGAATTTTATTATGTCAAAAATATCGCGTTTTCAGTTTTAAGTTAAAAGCGAAATGTTGAGAGTTGAAAGTGTAAAATAGCGCAGTTGAGCTAACAATTTCAGTCAGAATGACGTGTGCAAATTTTACGTCGCTATTGTACGTCGTTTGGGAGGAGTTTTAATGACGACAGACATACAAACATACATATTCCTACATGTATTTTGTGCTATATAGTAGAGATATAACACGAAATACAGCTTACGATTGTAACATATATATGATTAAATATATGGTTCAATGAGAACATTATTAAAGTTGACGAAAGAGTAACAAGCGATTGATTTCTCTATAAATTGTAAAACTATAAACCATCAAAGTTTATTTCAGCCTATAGAGTAGTACTTAATATGGACTAAGTATTAATAATATTACCTAGTTAAATACATGGTTTTTGTACTACGCATTCTCACTGGATTTAAAAAAGTGGAGTATGTTGTCAATTAAAAAGTTTGAAACTCTTTTACTATTTTTATATTTAATATTTAAATAATTTCTCTCCGGCTTGCTTTCATTTAGATTTAATGATACGATCATGAATCTTTTGTCAACTATAGAATCTCTTCAGTTGGTAGCTTAACTGTATCTAAAAGTCTTTATCACAACTCTCTTTTAAATCGCCGAATCATTGGCACAAATTAGTATGCAAAATAATTTATTCACTTCGTGATTTGCATTATCTCAAATAGTTACTATTAACATTTATACTTGTGAAAAGAGTCGTGACAGCTCTTCATTGGTTTGGTGTTTTTTGTTTGGCACGATGGTAAACTGTCAATTATTAGCACCCGGTTCTCGACGACCCAGAAAACTGTACATTTTAAAGGGCAATTTTACCTTGCAAACGGTAAAGGTAGGCACTGTCGTAGTAATGGGTGGGGGGAAGTGGAGGGGCGGCACGTTTTCAGGTGCGGCATTTTTGAAAATGAATAGAAGAATGAAAAATATAAATATTTTTTATGTATACATAATCATTCCAAGCTATATTCCATTCACCGTATTTTCTTCCGTCTAATTTATACTGTGCGACTCGCTGACAAAATATACTTTTTTACGGGCAGAATTTTTGAAAATGAATAGATAATTGTCTAGGTAATAAGCACATAAAACTTGTTATTTGCTGACAAAATATAATATTTCGTTTCTGAAAGATCAAAGGATAATCACGAAGCAAGGTAAGGGTGTAAGGAAAAATTTCGTCTGCAGCGCGTTTTTTTTTCTAGTCCAGAGTCAGCGAACTTTAGGCACGCGGTCCAGAGATGGCACGTTCAACAATTTAGCTGGCTCGTAGCAATTAACCGATATTTTTTTTTATAATATGTTTCTGATAGGTATGGTAATTATATGCACATTATTTTATACTTATTTTTTTCGTACACAAATACATTATTATGCTGGAAACACTTGACACACTCTGGTTTTTTTGTTAGGTTTAGGTTTTATTAGGGTCCATAACTGAGAACGCACCGCGTTAATGACAATGATTCGTAGAATTCGATCTGACTCTTGTCGTGAAGGGGGATCGGCCAAATCGCCGGCGGACACGTTCGCTGAATGAATCCATTTTTGACGGAAAGAGGTTGCTCCGACGGTGCGGGAGTCCGTTTTTTGATTTTTTGCGGGGAGTCGTTTGTCTGCCTTCGAGCCGGGTGAGCCACTGGCCTCCGTGGCCGGCACCATTGACGTTGTGAATTGTTTGTGTTTGTTTTGACATTGGACTTAATTTAAAATCTTAAAAGTAAATTTATGTGTTAAGTAAATGTAAATGTAGACTCAATTTTATGTGTTAGAATTATTTTTGTGTATTTTAAGCCACTGCATCTTCGATTCAAAATAAATAAAAGTTGAACCGGATTTGAAATGGTGTTTGTTTGAGATCCCAAACCTTCTAGGACGTCGATAACCGACCATTCGTCTCTCTTCGATTCGGGTCTTCTCACAGTGTTAGTGAAATTTGTAACCATTTTTGCTCTCAAGCTCAACTAACGTCGCTGACGTTCGCCGTAAAAAGTCTTAATGTAGACAAGTTTATTATACAATATAATATGACAACCGGAATTTACCATATAGCATATTTGAAATATGGCGACGAATTTTCGTACTGATACTTCGTTTTTCGTATAATTTATTGGTTTCTTTGATTCCAGTGTTCGACTTTTTGCCAATTTCTTATCCACAATTAAATTTCTCAGTGAATGACATTGATTTTGTCAAGCAGAAAAGTGTAGCGTGCTGTAAAGCATAGGTATTTACCAAAATAAAATGAGATCCTAATATACTGATGTTAGATTTTTCTTAATCTCACTTTACTCACTCAATATAAATAATATTTTTTTATATGTCATGTCCACTCTCATATGGAGCATATGACCTCTCAATGAAGATATCTCAAAAGAAGTTTTTTCTACTAGAACTGACTGTTACTCAGATGGTCAACCTCTTGTTTTTTTCTAAAAGATCATGAATATAAGGATATGAATAGGACAGGACTCTAGTGGTAAGCTTATCACTTTCACTACTTCGCGTTCTAAGGATTGCATGGGTGAGAGGAAATTTAATTAAGACGTCACAAACATCCATGCCTTCCAACAGAAATCAATAAATAGATTAAAAAATATGAAATTGTCCGTACTGGGTTTTGAACCCATGAGCACCGCAACCGAAGCCAACGACGTAGACCACTCGACCACGAATCCACCCTTAGGAAAAGTAAAAAAACTCCACATTTTTGTTGATTTTTTTCATGTTCCAGCTCGTATAAGTTTTCATTGCATATTTCGGCATTGTTATTAATTTTTTATCTTTAAAATATTCAAAATAATAGTTTTACTTAGACAAGAATGTCTAAATGTTTTATTTTAAACTTTATCACACTATTTATTATATATATGTTTCTCTTTAAAACCTGAATCAAATATTTATTACCTCTTCAAAACAGTGTTGCAAACAAAGTACTTTTGACTTTTAAATATTGGCACGTTATGACATCTTTAAAAACAAAAATGGCGATTTTCAATTGTTTTACAGCTCACCTTGTAGTTCCTCCTTCCACCATGATCTCGAATCATGAGCCGAAGAAAATATTTTAAGTAGTCTAAAAAATGAAGAAGAAGTTGTACTACATTCTCTAGCAATACTCATGTCTTGAATTTTGACCACAACATTAATTTGACGACTTTTGGTGTGACGAAATTAACTGTATATTTTTAATGACAATCGTGAGACTGTAATTTGATAATATCTTTAACATTTAAGTAACTATAACCTACATATAACACATAGAATGCATACATGCTATTTGTTAATATGAACACCGATTCTAATAGTAAGTAGGTAGGAGTTAAAAAAATACAGAATGTCGAAATGAACATGCAGATAATTCACAACTTGTACTATTGTAATGTTGTTTTTTTGTTCTCACGATAATGATGTGCAGTGTGCCACCTAGCAGGGTTGTCACAACGCTCTAAAATATGATTATACTTTATTGACTGCCATCCTAGTTGGATTCAAAGACGCATTTGAGGGGGGTTGGGGGAAATCGCTTGCATATATGACCGAAATAAAAAATAACAAACTGGCAACTTTTGCCCCACTCTTTTTGGTCCCTTGTTGGATTGACACTAAAATGTTGCTAGTAATTTTAATTATTTTGATATTAATAAAAATAGTCATTTGATCCGACTACTGTTTTTAAATACGTTTCTGACAAACTTAGTTTATTTATATAAATATTACAACTCGCTTTGTGAAACTTCAAGCTATTTGCTTTGAATTGATTATTTACAATTACTTATTTTTTTAAGGAAGGTTTCATTGCATTTGTTTTTTTATGTAATTTTATTATAAATTAATCTTATTGTAGCTTTAACAGTTTTATTGAAATATTGGTTTGAATGCATTATTTTAGCTCTGCAAGTTTCAGAAAAATAATATCATAATTCGATGTCGTTCTGTTCGACGACTACAAACATTTATTAGTAATACAATTGTCACAACCTTGGTGCTTTCATTTAAAACCAACCATCGCATGCTATTACATAATTGTGGGTTTATTAAGTACTTACATTTAATTTAATTACTGTGCGAGTAAATTGTACACCTTTTGATTGTTTTAAATGTGATTGTCAGGTTTCAATTGAATTTTTGAGACGAATTTTCCACTTTGCGAATTCTTCGTTGGCGGTTGTTTCTAAGCGATACTGAAATAACAATGTGAAGTGTCAATAAAATAGTTTGAATAATTTATTGGCCAAAAATAATAATTTGTTTGTAAGTATAGAAGATTTTTATTTTGCATATTTATTTTCATTTATTTCAAGACATTCTTATTTTCCCGTTAAGATATTTTATCAACGTTATGACAATAACGTGTCAGTTTTCAGTTTTTTCATACTTTGATCTTTCATCTGTTAAAACACGCAAATTCATTGAAACTAAAAATTATTTTACACTACTGTGTTACAAAATATGGAGAAAAACAAACATATATAACGTATTTTGAAGGTTCGAATATTCCCTAAATGAGTGAAAGCGGTCCTGAACACAATATAAAAATAAAGTCGACCTATGTGGTCTAGTAACTAGTGTAGAGAGCTTTACTCTTGCGATCAGTTGGGTTTGGGTTAAAGTACCGCCAAGGTTCATATCAAATTTAGATTTTTTTCTATTTAATTTTAAGATCTTAAACATGGGTACTTGTGATGTATATTCTCCTCGAGTTGATCTCGAGTGACTTTTTATCTCATGTGCTTTTAAAATTTCAAAAATATCTGGCGATTTTTCTGTTGTTGGAAAGATAGACATTTTTTTCTTAGTTTATTATTGATTTTATTTTATTTGCATTAGTATAATGCCTTTCCACCAACAGTTGATAGCGAATTTCATTGTAAATATATTTATATGGATACATTGCTCAATAGTTATTATTTTGCAATATTTAACATTTTTTTGTTTGAATGTATATGACAGAAATATCCAGTATCGACAGTCAAAACTAGTATTTCCGATGTAGTGTTTTTTGCCAGATCGACGTCGATTCAATGTATTTTTATGATCACGTGGTAGAGCAGGAGTTTTTAACCTTTTCGAAGTCACGGTGCACTTTTTTTCATAAGAAAAAATGGCGGTACACTAAAATCAAACGGGTAAAAAACAAAGAAAAATAAAATTTATCATAAATTTAACAGATTATACAACAGGAATACAACAAAAAATAATTAAAGAAAATATATAAATATGTATATATATATATATATATATAGAAAAACTAAAACTAGCTTTGATAAAATGAAGATTATTTGATGGGAAAATCAATTAATGTGTAAACTGAGCTTGTAGATTTTCGCAGATTTCAGAAATATTAGGTCGAATATTTGATATTCAATTCTTCGTCTAAATTCTTAAGTGTTTCTCGATTTTTAGTTTTCATATTAGTTATTATTGAAAAACCGAGCTCACACAAATATGATGTTGAAAACCATTAACAAGATTTTCAGTGCCCTCATGCAGAGAGCTGGGTATTCGTCTTGGACAGAAATCCAAAAATAGCTTTTAGTTTACGATTCGTTGACAAGGTGACCAATTCTTTTTCTTCTTGATATGAAAATTCATAACTCGATGTATCGTGTAATCGTGGCAAATGGATTTCGTATCCAGTCATAATTCTCTATATTTAAGGAAGAAAAGTAATATGCAATCTTTTCTTTTATTAAAGCTAGATGTTCTGTTATAGCGGAAATAATTCCCTCGGAAATGTTTTCGTTAAGTGAAGGAAGCATGCCTACTTGATTTTTTCCCATTATTCTAAAACCATTCGACGCGAGGCAACAAGTGCAATCGATTAGATAAAAATGATTCGTCAACTATCATAATTTCGCGAAGCAATTTTTCGATTTTCAACATTTCATGAATTTTTTAGTCTTTTACAATATTTCCGCAGTGCACCGGCTAAGAACCACTGCGGTAGAGTATACTTTTGATATTCGTACAAAACCAACGAAACGTGACTAATTGAACAAATTTTCGGAAGGTCATGTCGTGATAACAGCTACACAGGTCATTCAGTCAGTATTACTTATCAAACGGTAAATTAGATTTTTTACTGATTAAAATGATTACAATATTTATTAGTAATTTTCGTTGACACGAATGATTTAATTCTTTTATTTATCTGGTCTGCCTTAATTTCGGCTTCTCCAATAATTCGCTATGCTTTTTTATATAGAGTGGTGAGCTAAATGTTAGATCAGCGTTAACCAAACGGGCCTCCGAACAACTCTAGGGCCCCACGAAGAATATACACATGTGAAGGTTAAAATATTATAGGCGCGGTTATAATATCTAGATATGAATAAGATATACTATGATTTTTATAAAGGGATTGAAGAAGATTTGCTTGCGTGAGGTAGTTTAGAATCTCAAAATAAGTGAGAATATCTCCAGCTACATAGAACCCGGCGAGCGAGCATTCCTTAATCATTCAATTCAGACTAATAGACTTGCATAGGGAGTTTAGAGACTAAGTTCTTTTTCGCACGTATTCTTTAATATCTATGTCATTTTACACTAAACAATCTTTCAACCCTGTGATACAATAAAATTGAAGAAAATCTCCTTACGAATAGGTATTGATTGATATAAAATATGCAATAAACAAAATTTTATATTTATTTTTGCTATCTACATATTTTAGTTTTTTGATGAATTAGATAAAAAACCGAAACCCTATATTTCACCGATACACATATAAAAAATATAAACGGGTCCTTGGTGCTGTGGCCAACGTCGTTGGCTTCGGTAACGGATCTCACGGGTTCTAGTCCCGGTTCAGACAGCGCTATTTTCATTTCATTCGAATTGATTTATGAACTTCCATTAGTCTTGTTTTAGCCCTATCCTACTATCAATACTCTCTTCGAAAAAGAGTGATTGAGCAAACTGAGTAACAAGCAGTTCTCGTAGAAAAACTTATGTTAAGATACCTCCCTTAGGATACTGTATGTTTCACATTGGGAGCGGACATGATATTTTTAAAAATCACCACGCTATGTGCTTCACAACACAATCTAGGGCAAGCTTTACCAAGTATGTGCGCCAGCGGAGCTACTTACATACGTCCGTTACAAAGTATTATTTAATTAAAAATACAATTTGATAATCTTGACAAAAAGTAGCTTTGGTGATGATGTTCCAAAAACTTTCAACTTTCAGGGTAATTCAAACAGTCAAACACGCCAGTTCAGTCCACATTATCTTTATTGCAGTTGGTTAGTTCAATACACATTAAGAATTTACAATTACAAAAAAATGTTAAAATTACACAAAAATCGAATGGTTAACTTTATTGCAGGGTATGGTAGGTGCCCAACCGCTTCGAATTTACTCAACTTACTAAACGAATTTCAAAATTTTAGCTTTTTTGTAAACTACCGAGTATTTGGGGTCGGTCTCTATACCCTCGGCCGATATAGCACTGGCTGCTTTTGAAACAATATCCTAAGTCGAGTATTTATTATTATCGAATTTGAAATGAACGACTTTACAAATTGAAGCGACGTTGCCATTTCACTGCCCATCTTTCTTGTTGATTGCCTTCCTTGGTGAGAGGGGATTCGAGGAGAAATTTTGGCACAATTCGCGGCAGGCCCATACCAAACATGATTGAGCCGGGTCAAATTGAATCCAAACACTTTTGTTTTGTAAATAACCTCACGAACCTAACAATAATTTAATAACTACATGATATATGTAACGCATTATAATTTAATTTTGCAATTTTTTTGACCTTTCTTTTTTTAATCACAATAAGGTTGAAAGCGCTTGTTTTAGGCGACAAAGTATCGTATGATTGACTCTTATGTAACATTTACAAACCTCCATTAGAAGTCAGTAGGTTTTCATATTCGACTTACCTAACCTTTCTAAATACTAGAGCTGACAATCGATTCCTGCAAACGAGTCCTCAATACCCAGACGATTATCGTCCTCGTGGAAATTTCAAGATAACTGTCCAATTTATTTAAATTGATAGATTTATATTGAAAGTGAATTTCTACAAAGTAACCTCCGCATCCATCAAATCTGACGTATTTATTGGCCAGGGATTTAAAGGTTGCTTATATCTGACATTGCGACCAATACACAATGAACGAAAAAATGTCATTTGCATTCTCTAAATGACCATTTTACCAAATATTTACATAACACACAGTCAAGTCACGTATTATCTCGTCATTGTTATTTTCGAAGACACAAGTAGATATGTCTCATTGAGGCCAGTGCAACCATTGAGATACAGCTCTGTGTGGCAACGAATGCCTGTATCTTATATACATCGATAAAATGTTACAAAAAACATAATATAAATAGCGAAACTATTTTTCGTCATGTCTTAACTTTATTAAGTCTACGTGGCATAAAGTGAACATCAGTTTTAAGATATTTGAAGACATACTACAATATAAACCGTGCATTTTTAAGCATTCATCCAGTTCTCATTACATCTAATTTCAGCAGAGATTGTTCCTCCCGCCTATCTATATATTTATTGACATCTGTGAAATCATATCTTCATTTATATAATATTGTGTGCGGCATATTACCTCTAAAGTTTGATACCATAGCTTTTCTGTATTTTAGTAAAATCGATCAATAAAACATATAAAAAAGCATTTTTCCACAATAGCAACAATCATAAGGAATGAGATTGCATCCATGGAAAATGACGTAAACACGTTTCTCTTAAACGCATTTAGATTATATCGATAGATAGATAACAAACAATGGATAAAAGCAATATTTTAACTTGTAAATTTCTAAGCCTAATTTGACAATATAATTGAAGACCTTGACCTTCGAAAGAAAAATCTTAAGTCTTTCACATCAGCTCTCAAAAATATTCCGCTTTTCTAAAAACAAACAATAGTTCAGACCATTTTGTATGGCAACAGTAAAGGCGTTTTACATTCAAAGATATTACGTTTTTATCCTCTCCTGAACAAAACGAGTTTTGTGACATTTGCTGTTTTTAGGCCAACATCTTCAATTGATAGGTAAGATCTTAATAATTAGGTATAAACCTGTCCTAGAGCGTTATGTCGATCTTTTATAATATTTAATATATATAGAATTTACTATGTTTGGTTAAAACCTGTTAAAAACACCTCAAATATAATAAAATGGTCCAATAAAAATAAAATATTCGCATTTAACAGAATTCCTCATAATTATCTTTATTGTTCTAGTACTCAATATATCATATTAAAAATCTAAAGAGGTCAATCCTGCCCTAGGTCAGTTTGAGGATTCCAAAAAAATATACATACGTTCTTTAATAACGTTTAAATAAACTGATAAAAATACAATCATGACAGGGCTATTTATATAAAATTGAATCGTAACAATCACAAGCCCCGTTATGATTGTTTTTTATCAGTTGATAATGCTCGTGATGATCGAAAGTGGTCCTAATCATTATAAACATGCGAAAGTCGTACAAACAAATTGTGTTTTATTTTTAAAAATATAATGCCTTTCCGCCAAGAATTGACAGTTAACACATTAAAAGTGTTCAAATAAACATTACAAACACCTAATTACTACATCCCTGTTATATCAACGGTGTTTGAGACACGTTCGATGGTGTTGTCACATGCTGCGGATGCCTCTGGAAAGTTTGAACTCTATTCGCCGTTTTCTTCTGACGAGTGGGATTCCGGTACCATGAACGAACATCGGGTATTATCCATAGGATGTACTCGGCCTAACTCAAGGATGCTGGCACATCATTGGAGGAAGCAAAACGATTGACGTGTGACATGGAATCCTGGAGGGGCCGTGTGGTTGCCATATGCTCCACATAAAGAGCGAACATGATTCAATAAGAAGAATAACTACGAATTATTATTGTTTTCTTTGGATTCGGCGGTAACTTTGTGGAAGTTAATTTTTAATTTAAAATTATTATGTGAGAAGACCCCGGATCGAAGAGAGGCGAGCGGTTGGTTATCCAGAGTCCTGGAAGGGCTGTGACCTCAGACAAACACCATTTCAAATCCGGTTCAAAACTTATTTATTTTTCCATCCAAGATGCAGTGGTTTACATTACACAAATATATAAATCCTAACACATAAAATTGATTCTACATTTACATTTACTTAGCAACTGAATTTACTTGAAGTTATAATACAAATGACACAACGAATTTAAATTAAGTCCGATGCAAATCAAAAAAAAACAAACAATTCACATCGTCACGTCACCTCCGCCACGAGAGCGCAGCTCGTTCCGCTCGGCAGATCGTAATCGACTCTCCTTAAATATTTAAAAAAACTCCCTGCATTGTCGGAGCTACCCCTTTCCGTCAAAATGGACTCGTCCAGCGGCCGTAGCCGGCGGCTATTGAACGGTATGGTAACAAGTTTTGGGCCGATTCTGCGAAGTATTGCTGTTGCCGCTGGGTGATTTCAGTTCTGGACGCTAATGGCACTTAACAATTTTTTTAACAAAAACCAGGGTGTGTCATATGTTTAAATATATCTTGTGACAGTGCAACTTGCCAACATTCCTTCAATTCCTTCAGAGTGTGTGTGTCTGTATGTGTTATGTACGTTACAGACAGACAAACGCATAGACAAATCAATACAGTGAGATTTTTCTGTCTGACACGTCAATATTTTTTTTTAAAGACATACATTTTCAAAAAGAGAACCAAAATCTTATATCAATGTAAATCATAATTCACAGAAAATTTACATAACAATCCGATGTATTGATATACCTTAAAATTGGTTTACATTGACAATAATTGATATATAGCAATGTATCAATTTTGCTGATTATAAATACGCACACCACTGACTATCTTTTGCACACCAATGTAATAATCCATGCTTAAATTTAAAAATATAGTATATTTCCAATTCGTCTCAATGACGACTTGTTAAAAAGAGTGTTTAAATATTTCGTCGTGTCAAAAGTCGTGTTTCCTTTATAAGACATCTTCGGAATATAAATGGGATGAATCACGTCAACCCCGTGCTCAATTGTCCGATGCACTAAAACCGCATATATTACGATTTCTTCTATCAGTATGGTTTTTGTTTAAATATAAAAGAGAATATTATTGGTCAGAAGAAATATAATAAAGTATAAGCCCGGTGGTGTCATTCAATTTCCACTGGGTGTACCTATATTAAAAACCCAGTTTTTTTTTAAATAAAACACAATTCATTTGTACTACTTCCACATATTTATAATGATCAGGACCGGTTTCGCTCTTCACGGGCATTATCAACTGATAAAAATACAAACATAACAGGCTTATTTATATAAAATTGAGTGTAAAAATGAAGGTATATAAAACTGATGGTTCATGAACTGAGACACGAAAATACTGATTATCAAACAAATTATACATGAATCAAAAAAATATCCTACAATTAAAATGTTATGGACCTCTTACAAATCAATAAATACTAATCTGAAATCACAAATATAGCTACATTAAAAGTCCATTAGCTGAGCAAAATTTTTTTATGACATTACTAATGCAATAAGCAATAGTGGATTGGTAAATTTATAAGAAAAAATTAGTGAACCATTTAAAAACACTTTTAAGGTGTTAACTGTCAATTCTTGGTGGAAAGAAGTTATATTTTAAAAAATAAAACACAATTCATTTGTACTACTTCCACATATTTATAATGATCAGGACTGGTTTCGCTCATCACGAGCATTATCAACTGATAAAAATACAAACACAACAGGCTTATTTATATAAAATTGAGTGTAAAAATGAAGGTATATAAAACTGACGGTTCATGAACTGAGACAAGAAAATACTGATTAGCAAACAAATTATACATAAATCAAATATAAAAGAGTCTACAATTAAACAATGTTATGGACCTCTTGGAAATCATTAAATACTAATCTGAAATCACAAATATAGCTACATTAAAAGTCCATTTAGCTGAAAAAAATTTTTTAATGAATAATGTAATTAATATGAACAATAAACAGTCATCTTAAGTGGAGAAAGCAGAGCATCTATGAGTATCCATTAAATTTTTAATATCTGAAAAACAAAAATTACAGAGACAATCAATTCTTACAAGTTAAAAATAGCTTTACAGGTATAATACAAATTAATGAATCGGATATAACAAAGGAGAAGATGCAAAGACGGTTTGCTCATTCAATAAATTTGAATTGGGCAAAAATTTATATCTATTTATTTCTAAAATCTCTTCTTTATCTAATTTTAAAGATTTGTTATTTATGTACAGGATTTTGACATTTTCTGTTATGTCAAACGTATGTTTATTCAGAAACAAATGGTTACCAAATGTAGACAAATCATCTCCTTTTTTCAAAAACTTAGTTGACATATTGCGAGCTAGATTTTCGTTAGATTATTTATCTAACCGTGGTTTTATTCTAGACACTTTGTCTTCACTTTACTCATGGTTAATAAATCAGCCTCGCAAAGTAAGTTGATGAAAATGGTAATGTTTTCAGTGATTGTTCAAACAGAACTGGGAATGGGGAACTATACATCTAATCTTTGTAGATTTTAATGACATTCTGGGATTATTTTCAAAGTATATGTACATTTATAATATTATAATTTAAACAAGAGGTGTTTTCACAGGATTTTCGTAGTTGTTACAGTTTGAATGTAAAGTAATAATAACCACTGTCATTCAAAATTAGCCGCAGATTACTACTTTTAGGAACTGCTAGATGTTGGTATTTTAAGCATTTCCTCACACTTAACTCAAAACTTCAAATTTTTGACTTTTTACATTTTGGAACTGAGGTGTCGATGTATATTAATTTCGTTGACCCCTGGCCTGGCCATGCTCACCCAGTCCACGTATCAGTATTTGAGTAGCACTGCTTTAAAACACTATCAATGCGATGCACTTATTTTATGTCTGGCGGGTTAAAGACGTATAAAGAGACAGTTCAAATAATAAATAATGGTGACTTATGGGAAATACTTTTTAATGACCTAGTCAGTGTGTTTAGTGTTTGGCCATTTTCCCACAGTGAAAACATATTTCTTTTTAGACAACAATGAGATTTCTGTTTCACTTTGAAACGCTTTTGTTTTCACTTACAGTTCTCACGAAAGAAATGCAGGCATGAAGTAAACAGTGTTTGTTTTAATTTTAACATACTCAATTCTGTTTAACTTACACCTTCAAATATTTATCAATAAACAACTGCTAAATTCCCCAAAGCCAACTTATAAAACCTGATTTTTATTTCACATGTTCAAAACCCGATAACTCCGAGTAGCGATCAGAAATCCTAGCAAGGATAATATCAAATAATAATATCTTTATAGGAAAACATCTTTACACGATTGGTAATCTCCCGACGTTTCGATACCATCGCAGCTGTATAGGCTCAACGGTCATGCTCAAACAACAATAAACATTGAATACTTTCCCATTTACACTCGCATTGGATAATAAGAAATACTTACGGAAAATGTCGAGATACAGTTTCACAATAGGAATTATTCTGAGCTGAAGTATCTTTGGGTGATAATTTCCAAACACTTTTAAGCATGAATTTTAAATTTACATTTATGGCATCAAATCGCTTAAGCAAAACACATTCAATTCGACTCACATTATAGTATGAAGGAGTTTTCATTAAATCAATTGATATTTAGCAAACCAATGTCTTCATTTTCCATGGCTAAGAAACGGTAATTATAACAACGCCTTCTGTGAGAATGGAATAAAAACCAAAAAAAACAAAGCAGCACGATTTTCCGTTCCACATTTCAAAATCAATTCGGAAAAACGTTTTACTTAATTTCTTCTTCGATCGCTTTTTTACTGTGCTGTGATGTCATAATATACCGTCAATTAAACTGGGTAATTCAAAGTTAAATACGCTTCTAGTGTATACTTATGAAAAGAATTAAGCACTTTTGTTTGTTGGCCGTTTATAATCAATATTCGCGATGGGTTTCCGCCGAAGTAAGAACGAATGAACCTTTTCAACTCATGATAAAATACAATTTAACTAGCGTTATCATATTCTCGTATCAGAAGATATGTAAAACAATACAATTATGAAAGAAATTTCCAGATTATCAAACATATTACGATATAAAGTAATTTATCATGCAATATAAATATTAACAACCTCTTGCAATAGAATTAGTAAAAATATATATATGTCTAAAATTATCTACCAAACATTCGATTTCAAGAAATGAGCGTAGCGAGAGCTATTGGCTTATCACTAGTCCTGTCCTAGCCCTCTCCTTCCGTCTCCACTTTTTTAAAAAAAATAGAGGTTGAGCAACTGAGTAACAAGCAGTTCTTAAATAAAAAAAAATGTTAAGAGACCTCCATTAGGGGTCCATATGATTCATATTGGAATCAGACATGGTTAAAAATATATATGAATACATAGAAGGACAGTATATAAAGTTCAATGCTCCAGATATTTCGAAATTTTAAAATCACATTACCAGTAATAAACTCAAAGACAATTTTTAATATGTCGCTCGAGATCACTCGAGAAAAAAGATATCACGAAGACCCATGCGAAATGTCAAATTGAAAAACTTTGATTTCATATTGACCTTGCCGGGACTTGAACCCAGACCCATATGATCATCAGTGTAGAGCAGAGAGGCCGACAAACATGCATTACTTATCTAATCTTATTGACTAACATTAATGTAATCCAGTTGAGTATCATGCAATCACTGCCCTCCACCGCTCGCATACGCCGTGTTGCCATATTACCCAACGTCAGAAATATGTAGGTACATAAACATGATTTTATTTCGTGTATCCCGGAAGAACAGTCCGAGAATTGATTCGCTACGCCAGTTCAAAAGAAAAATAAATATGACTACGATAGATAATGGTTAATTAATAGTTTTCTTACTTTATTTACACCTTATGCAACTAGATAAATTAACAAATGAAAAATGTCTTCCTGAACATCTCTCTATATCAATGGTTCTCATGTTCGGCCACCAACGTTTCTATAGTTATAAATATTGATATTAAAAAAGTAGTAATATAAAATAAATACGAAATTTGTTTATTCATATTGCGTACGTATACAACTCGAAAACTTATTTGTAATAAATAAATATTTTTAGTAAAATATGGATCCTTTTTATAGATATAAATTGATTGGAATCATTACAGTAACCCTCATCGGGTTAATTTGGGCTGCAATACAGTAAGCAATTCGGTCTTTTCATGTTGAAACCATGTAATAATCATTGACGAGACATTAACCAAATACATTAAGTTTAACAGTGAGGATCTCACGATTTAGGAAGTTGTTAAGTCGCCGAACCCATCGTAAAAATGATACCTTTGTTAGTAAACTTATTGTACGACACTTGTTTCGCTTCTTTGAGATGTATCTTCTGACAAAACATATCGTAAAAAATATCTACACTGGACCTACTAATAATTTGACTAACCAGAATTGAATGGTGGTCGAGAGTGGGAGGTCTCCCCTTCCGAATTCAGAAAAACTTCTGAGGTCGAACTCCAAATAGAAATACATTTGTTAGTAGGGAACCACACGTCCTTTTAAAATTATCATGTTTCTTAATAATCTTCAAGATTTCCTAACTATCCATGTTTAAAGCGATGAAGTTTTTATAGATATTTTTTCTTTCAACATCATGGACAACAAAACTATTAAATGATTTTAAATAGATATTTTTTGCGTTACATTTAATTTAAAGATGCTTCTCAAAGAAGTGATAAATGTTGTTTATTTTATATCTGAAATGAATTTCTTCGAAGTGGCCGCCGGATCTATCGGAAATATATTAGTGCTCTTCTCTACGATACAATTACGCCAACCGCAAAAGTGCCAGGTATGGCAAATGGTGTATTATCGTGAAATTGGTATTACAAACCATTACTACACAATTCACACAATTTTTGTTCTGTAATCGATTTGAGGGTATTAGAAAATGTGTAATCTTTTTCAGCCACTCCATCTTTATTTCGTTCTTTGACTGAGACATTAAAACCAGCATCATTTTATCAAATAAAATTGCAAGATTTACCAATTAATTATAACAGAAAATTATGTAAAAATGAGAGAAGAGGAAATTCAGTTGCTAATAATTATTTGATATAATAATAATAATTTTGTCCAAAAATAATATTAATTCACATTCCGATTCTATAGCATTGGTATTATGCAAAACCCTCCCTAAAATTATTAAATATATTTTTACTGTCATTTTCATATGAAGTGTGAAATAAGGCAATAAAATAATATAATTTTAAATACATAGATACGAATGTAATGTATATTACGCGTTATAAATAATATATAATAAATATATTGCAATATACTATTTAGTATAGTGAAGACTGCCTAATAAAAGTGTTTAGTATTGTGGATCCATCATCACTCATTTTTATTCTTGAAGTAATTCGTGTAAAGAGTTTAATCATTTGAGTCGCCTAGAATCAAAACTCAAATATTGCATTTTTGTCTTTTTTCGTTAAATATGCGAAGTAATTCTAAATGCATCAATCTAAATATATAAATATACTTTAAAACAAGGCCAAAGATCACTCCTGCTGTCAACATTCATATTTTTCAAAGAAGGAGGTGGTTATGAAAAAAAAACATTCAGTAATAGCTTATTTCGTATCATAAAAATAATCTACTTTTCTAATTTAAGACATCGACTGAGGGTGCTTGATGGAATTTAAATATCAAATTTGGATTATTGAGATTTTGTATTTGCATCTTCAGGCATTCGGGCACAGGCATTCCTGAAGATGCTGAAAGGCGAAACCCAGGTCGTTAGTGAAATGCATGGAAGTGTACAAAATCTCAATAATCCAAATTTGAAAATCTACTTTTCACTTGTTGATATTCATTGTAATTCATAAAGTTTTTTGTCATTACGAAAAACAAGTATTTTTTGCGATTTTCTCAAAATTTGAATTTTGGAAAATATGAGTAATGATTCTAGGTTACTCATTTTTTCACATATTATATTTGTGAGCTCTAGTGTCATAACTCAGAATTTCCGTCAACGCAAGAAAAACCGTTTTCATGCTACTGTTACAAATACATAGTTTTGTACAAAAAAAACTGTGAAACAGACGCTTACACCATAATACGTCAACAAACACTGATGGCCAAGATGCTGCACTGTCATTGACTGGAATGGATATTATTAGCTTAGAAAATTTTAGGAAACATCAGTTTTTAAAATGAACAACATTTTCACATTCATTTAAGAAGGGAGTTTGTAAGTTTAGAAAGATATTTTATAATTTAAATGGTAGGTGTGAACACGAAGAATAATGCTGCATTCATAATTTATTTATTGCATATGCATCAATGTAAATTAATAGAGGAGTTTAAAAAGTCCCTAGTATCAACCCTCGTGGGATTTTTAACGCTGCATACTGTGTTTTGATGCCGATTTAAATGTTTGCGGTTGCAGCACTGAGGTTATCATTGTTTCTGTATGGAGATTTGATGTAATGTTTTCATAAGAAAAACGCTTGCTCGTAAATGCAAGTGTTTTTGAAAGAAGCACAGAGTATCTTATATTCATTTCGTATCTCATAATTTGTTCACATAAATGTCAAACATAGATGGTTGCATAGCCAATGAAACACTTTGTGATGGATTAAGTGTCATGGGATAACGAGTAGAAAAGTCAATCGTTTACGATTTACCGTACAGATCAGTGTCAAAATTTTAGTCGGAGTAGCTAGGTTTCCAAATGGCTCAACAACCCCATTTCAATTGAATGTCATCAAGCATCTTCATGTGAAAATCGTCGAATGCTGTAATTCATTATTTGACACCGCCCCGTACTTATGGGGCGGACAGGGTCTTCAAAACCAATCTGCAGACTCTTCCTATTAATGAAAATTTAAGAATGTAATACCCCTCCTGAGGCGTTAAGGGTGGGGTCGTATTTGTTGGTTGATGTTGTTGATTTGCAGTTTGAAGTGGGGGAAGGGCCTGCGATCCTGCCAGAGTTAGTGGAGTTCCGACCGCTCCCGGGGGGAGGTCGCGGCAGCGCCTGATCCCTTCGATTACTATAAAACCACTTACACAGTTTAAATTAAAAGTATGTAATTCTGTTGTGTCTAATGTCTTGTGAAACTGTAGCTAATTGCAATAAACCAGATGAGTACACGGATAAACGACCGGGGTTTTAATGGAAGACGAAGGAACCGTTGTTTTCTCCTTTGTTTGTCCTTATCCCAGGACGCGGGCCTTGAAGTGTGTTGAAGCCCGCACCCCGCTTCTCCCCGCTCCTACACCGTCATCCCTCGAGCGGCGAGCGAGACAGATGTGATTTGTTTCGTTTTTCTCTTACTCTCTCATATTATTATACACATCTGATTTATATCAAGAGCGTTTACTTTGCGAGAAAAATTCTACTATGTAAATCATATTTTCCGGAGAGATCTGCAGATATGATGAAAGTACGCCACAAAATTTACAGTAATTTATTTGAGAAAGTAGGAAATAATATATAGTATATTTACACGTTTGACGTTTACAGGTAGTTATGCACGCCATAATGTAATTATTGGTACTTTAATGAAACGATCAGAATGCATACAACACCCCGCTAGATATTTATTATACTGGTAATAATGTAAAATAAATTATTGTGACAGTTGAATAAGTCTTGAGAAGTCTTAATACAATGCCAACATGTTTTCTTGTTCAAGCAGTATGTTGAATGACAATTTGCGCAAAAGCGCCTCATATAAAACAATTTAATCACGGTTAAAACATAATCGAAACAAATTATAAATACACATATGAAATATTTTCAATTGATTCGGCGGTAACTTTGTGGAAAATCATTTTTAATATAAAATAAAATATTTGAATTTTGAAATTAGTGGTGTTTTTTGAAAATGAGTGAAAATTTAATTTTGTAATTAGTAGTGTTATGGTAATTAGTACTATTTTGTGTCTTACCCCTTCCCCATGTCCAGTAGAAGGAAATAAACCCACCCCACCCTTCATTTTTAAGTTAAGAATTAGAATCCTTAATTGCAGAAATAGTTAGTCGGAAGATGCTTCTTTTAAGAAACGAAACATGTGCCACATTTAGTAACACAGCCAGTGCAATAAATAAATTAACAATTTTAATGTTGTATTACACATTAGAAAATTAATATATGTGGTTTGAACTTTTAGTACGGCTTAAGAGTTGATAACATTAATAGTCAAAACTCTTGGATTTGAATTCAAAAAACGTCTGTATTATAAATATATCGTAGTTTTTTTAACGGAATGAATACGGAATAACGGAAATTGCAATACTCATTTCAATTTTGAATTTATGGATTCGCATACAAAGGCACGGATAACTATGATTTTTTAATATTTAAGACCACCTTGCCCACTTTATATTCGATCCTAAATACGAAGCGTGATACCCTCCGGAGATAAGTCGAGCGACAGACTTCAACTCAGTTCCAATTTAAAAACTTACGTTAAAATTCACCATTAGGAGTTGGTATGCGATAAATTTGTAGGATTAATAATAAAAAAAAGTTTGACCGAGTGCTTACTTGATACTATGAAACCGCATACAAGGCATAAATCATTTAAGTGCAACCCAAAAGAAGATTGCAACTAAAATCGTTATGCATTCAGCGTGTTCTACGCGGAATTAAACGTAAAAAATAATACAAAAAGATAAGGTTATAATGAGTGTAAAATTATAGTAGAAAGTTCTTTATCAAATCGATGCTCAATGACTTTTCATTCAGTATAATCATTACGCTTGATAAAACGTGAATTTTCCGTGCGCCGTTTGTTATATAAACGTATTTTTAAAATGTCATTTTTTTAGTCGGTCCATAATTTCATAATTATTCCTTTTTCGCGTTTTTATCATTTGTGAAATATATCAAATTTTCTATCAAATTTTTAAAAGGAAAAATAATTTTCATTTTACATTTGAATTTAAAAAGCACCAAATCAACGGTTGATCGATTTTACGAATAAGAAATTGTTCTGCGTTGTAAGTTGTAAGCGACCGATTTCTTTTTTACACATGATGTACTTTTGCTTTGCATATTAAAATCATTATCTCTAAGACATATTTATTTAAAATTATGTTGAAAATATCGTTATTATCGGATACTTATCTGCTTATTTAGTTAAAATAAAAGACACAGAGATGTTAATGAGATTTGTTTATTGCTTGAATTGACATTTCTTTAGTTACCAAACCAAACCTTCGATTGAAAACGATACCAACAGAAAAATGTTTTTTTTTAGTGGGAAACTAATAAATTATTAGACATATAAAATAAGTATAATTCTAATTAATTAGAACTATATTTGAAAAGTGGTCGACTTAAAATCGTTTTTTGCATTCGATTTGGCCAAAATAGCATTGATGGCCATAGTTAATGTTTTTGATATCAGTACAATTACTGAGGGCTTTTCATGCTCTATTTTTCAACTGCTGAACCTGTTACATGAAATTCAACTTTATTTTGATAACTTCGGCTACTCAAGTGGACACAATTATTTTTATTAATTATTTATATGAAACTGATTATTTTATTTAAGAAAAAAATTATTAATTAGTCAATTCAGAAGAGGCGAAAGATTTTTAGAGCGAGAAGCAATTTGCGCTCGAAATTTAATTTATTTCATAATTATTGCCGCATTTTAAAATATCTACCGGAATATATTGAAATCTAGCTTCAGTAATAATTATTTTATTAATGCTAGTACATTATTTTTATATTCTGAAACATTTCTCTATAGTGAAACTTTTGAACGATGAGTGATTTCACATAAATTTAAGTTATTTAAGCAACATAAAAAAATAACGCAAATTCGTACATTCGAGCGCAGTCGTCCGAAACTCTTTATCTTTTCACTCTTTTAGATTATTAAATATTTTTATGTAAAATTTCAATAAATATTATTTCCTTTCGATTGATTCCCTCAATACATTTAAATAATTATATAACCATTTTGAATATCAATGACTGCCATTTCACTTTCAATTTCTTATAAAATCGGGAAAATTTTCGCCTTTTTTATTTTATCACGTTTGTTAAGAATCTATTACCAAAAAAATAAATGAAAACCATTATAATATACATATTTATATTGCTTGCTGGTAAATCATTAACGTTGACTCGTTGCTTTTACCGTATTGGCTGTTGTTAAGAAAACTGGTGATTATATAATCAAATTTATTTATTGATTAATCAAGTGCTCTAGCTAAAAATGGTTGTTTTTTTTTCATAATAGTATCTCCGATTCGTGAAATAATATTCAGATTTCAAACAATCGCCCGGAAGAGCTCGAACAAAATAACTTCACCAGGACAGTTTTCAATGATGACTTGTATCTTGTTTATGTTAGTACTGTTTGTTAGTAATAGCTAGTGGATAATATTTAGGAGCAGGATAAGCACTTGGTGGGTTAAGCCCTCAAAATCCCGTTACCTAGCTATTATATTATGCCTGTAGTACATACCATGATGTTTTTTTTATATATATTACCTATTTACTTATTTATTACTACATATATTAATACATGTGAATATCATTAAATCTAATTTTATGCGAGGTTAAAAAAATCCACATAAATAATAATATTTGTTGTACATATGTACATATACCGATTTATTGCACACATTTTTTTATTGTCATATTAATGTTATTAGCATAACATGATTGACAAATGATCAATAATTATTTACATTAGCTTTCTTTACACCATCGTTCTTTACCTCACGATTTTGGTTGAATAGGGATCCAAAATATTATTATTGTTCTATTTCTACAGCGTATTACTATAGATATGAGCATATCAATATGTATCAGCCATTGAATCATATTGGCCTTCTTGGAATTTGATGTCGCCGTAGGGTTACTGATTTTATTGTGGTATGAAGCATTATCAATGACCACCACAGACCTGGACTCTAAATTGGGAATAAGTAATTCATGTTGTCATAGTAATCTTCAGTTTTTTGGTGGGACTTCAGAAATTATTGTCACCGTATTTTTCAATCAACAAACAAGCGTGCGCCCACTTCAAGGGACAAATAAATACTGAATCTACCTAAACGATTGTCGTCAACCAATCACGGGATCCATACATATTAATACACTGACACGCTATGTGTATTATACAAAAAGTGTAGTAAAAAGTGCAAAGTTATAAAGCAACCACCCCAGTCGATGATTGAAATTCAATTTTTATTTTTTTATTTTGGTTTTTTAAGATGTTTTAAATCACATTTATGTCGAAATTTCACATTGCTTTAAAGTTATTCTTTCTCTTACTCGTGATTATTAATTAAAAACCTAACTAAATTTACTTAAATTAATGTATAAAGTTCAACTATTAATATTTAAGTTAACAAATATATATTTTCCATTCATGCATTGAAAATTAGTTTACAACTACGAAAGTTACCTTTGTTTCTTTTTTCCATTGCGATTTCATAGGTTTTGTTTCTCAAATGTTTCTTTGCTTATCACGTAAAAACATTTTCAACGGTATTGCTTCAGATGTCAACATATTCCTGGTGAACATGAGTGAGTTCAGACGCGTACTATCTTCAATGTTTTAAGGTATGCACATTTTGTCGGAACTTGCTCAGTTAACTTAATTTTTCCGATTATTAATTACCCTTACAGCGCGAACCGTTTTCACACGAATTTATTTTAAGTGGTTCATTAATTTTTACTTATAATTTCCCTGAGTCATTATTTTATATTATATTAGTAACGGCATTAATAATTTTGTTCAGCTAAATGGACTTTTAATGTAGCTATATTTGTGATTTCAGATTAGTATTTAATGATATTTCATTTGATTTATGTATAATTTGATTGTTAATCAGTATTTTCTTGTCTCAGTTCATGAACCATCAGTTTTATATACCTTCATTTTTACACTCAATTTTATATAAATAAGCCTGTTATGTTTGTATTTTTATCAGTTGATAATGCCCGTGAAGAGCGAAACCGGTCCTGATCATTATAAATATGTGGAAGTAGTACAAATGAATTGTGTTTTATTTTTTAAAATATAATGTCTTTCCACCAAGAATTGACAGTTAACACCTTAAAAGTGACTAAAACTTTTGATTGCATGTTTTCAACTAATCCTTCGCCGTTCCTTATGGTATGTCCTAAATTATTAATTTTTGTAATGTCTGTGATATTATATTGGACTATCGTTATTATAATGAGTTGTGAAAAAGATGCAATAGCTTTGCAGAACGTGAATCAAATTGCTTGAGCCGTTGCGTCAATAGTATAATGGCGACCCAAATATTTATCAGTCATTTACATAAGCAGGCATACATCCTATAACCCAGATTTCTAAAGTAGTTTAAAAACTCCAATAACACCTTGCAATCAGAAAAATCTAAAAAAACGAAAATCAAACCGAAAGTGAAACAATGTAACTGTAATAATATTCTACAGTAAGCATCCCGACAACTTGGATGACATCCTATAACACGGTCTTCTACAGTATGATTCGAATCGCTGGTCGTGCAATTGGATAATTGGGAATTCAACCAACGTCTGAAAGAATGTTTTTGTTTTAAGGATAAAGTAATTATTTGACATCAAAATATTGAAAATGACTTTCCAGATCCGATACGAATTGTATGAAAAAGGCTATCGGAAATCAAACATTTTGTGAAACCAAATCAATATCTCTTTTCAACCTCACTAATCTTACGTGATGATGTATTGTGAAATCTCGAAGTATTTCTTCATAAACATCGTTCTGCCATTCGCTTCACTGATGCATATTAAGTAGGTAAAACTTACAATACCTTTGCTATTATAAATATTGTAGGTATCACGAGCTTATTGAAGTGTGGATTTTTGAGAATATTTTATATTTAACACGTACTATATATTAACAAAATAAACACATTGTGCTAAAAATGTACTGGATTAATAATTATGAATCGATAAGTTTAGTTCTACAGCCGTCGACCATATAATTAAAATGTAATTCATTAATTGATTTATTATATGGATAATCCAAAGGTCATCGAATAAGAACATCATTTTAAAACAGCCCTGTGAAAACTTTTATTTTATCTTATAAGACTTGTAATTTATTATATAACACTAATATTTATTACCTAGCTCGGGATAGAGGGCTCTAACATTTAGACGTTGACGTTATTATGATGTAAGCTAACGCTGAAAATTGAAAACATTACGGTGGACCGTACCTTATGTATCCAAAAAAATACAGTCAATAAATTAATAATAGTGTTAAAAGTTGAAAGATAAATGAAAGTTGAGTGAAATAGCACAGTTGACCTAGAAATGGGAGCCAGAATGACATGTGCAAATTTCACATTGCTACTGTACACCGTTTGCGAGGGGTTCTTGTAACAGACATAGATTTTTACAGTCATTTGTTTTCTGCTATATAGTAGAGAAAAATAAACAAGTTTTTATTTTTTTAGGACAGCTATAAATATTTATTTATCATTTGAAAACTATTTAAACTTCCTTTAAATTTTTAACTATTGTTTTCACATCCCTTATCAAATTTAGAAAAATTGAATGACGTTATTATATCGAATATCATTCGTTCTGCTTTATCCAGTTAAAAAATTCTGATTAAGCTTTTTCATTATATTCTTTCTGTTGGTATATATTATATAAATTAACAAATTCTTCAGCCATTATGTTTATTATTGCATTAATCATTAGAGTAACTCGTGGGTGCATTTACCTGCGATGAAGCAGAACCTCGGAAAGAAAATGTTTATTTTTGATTTTGTTTTCATTTACATGCTTTTAAAAATTTACAGATTTTTTTAAAGTAAGTTAAGCGATCTTATTGAATTATCATTAAAATTTGTTGTTCAAACGGAGGTAAACCTCAGAATATTTACTGGTTATAAGAGCAGTTTATTGACCTTTTATGACGATCGACTCTATTTCGTCCGATTTGTTAAGCCCATTGCAATTTGAGCTTTATTCATTTATTTTAGCTTCACACCGTTAAGAATCTTTTTAAAATGGTTTATTATTTCTAGTCTTACATCTATCCAACAATTTACATGGTAGATTGGTTACTAAAAAAACGCAATGTAATTCAAAAAGATTAAATTGAATCTCTCATTTGCCTGTCAAATTGCTTAAAAATATTATTTTTTTTGTATTTATAGTTTATACATTTATTGTTATTACAATTTTTTTGAATATACATTGCCCAGTTTACTTTGAATCTCATCACTACACATTGAATATACAATAGATTCAATTCATCTGAAACTTCTCAAAGTATACTTGTGGTTGAAGGAACAACGAATAAGCTCTATAGCCAAAGATATGAGATAAATGCATATAATTAACGAATACTTGTAGTAAGGAAACTTACCATAAACAAAGATACAAAAGTGATTTGAAGTTAGTAATCGAAATATGTTTATGGTAATTGGTAATTTATTATTTTTCAAATAGAACTTCTACACGAATAGAAACTTATTATGTTTCATCGTGGCCTACTATCAAAACCTGTCCATTAATTAAGGAAATCGTATTTTCATAATCAATTGTTATCGAATACTTATTCCATGAGTATTGAAGCTTATCCAGTGTTACTATTGTTATTATCTTTAAGCACCTGTTTTCTACAGCAACTTTTTTTATTTTATAACACATCTGACGTAATTATCATTAGGTAAGTTAGCTGTATCGAGCAAGTATTCAATCATGTATACTGTATAATTCAATGCCCTTTTCCATCAATGACGAAAACTTTATAGTAGTTTTTCTTTTAACACGTTCACTGCGTATGAAATATATACAAAGTACCTGAAAATTCCTAATATTTTTCAAATTTTTGAATCGCTAGAATTTAAAAATTTAAAATTATTACTAATTTAATCTCCCTACAATAGTTTATTTCTTCACTTCCCAAAACACGTGTCTTATCCAAATTGCGTAGCATGAACACTATGGACACGAGAGCCATGCCCGACGAACTGGTCGTATTAAAAGCAAGTCTAAAGTGTAACATTTTGATACAGCAAAATCTATTCATGCGAAAAATTGTCAAATGGTTTCTTTACAAACATTCGTGTTGTCTCGCTGAATCTAAATCTAATCCTTTTCACTCAACCTCAATAACTGGTGAAGATCCGTCATATTATTATTAATTTGTATTTTTTTCCATGTCCGCTCCCAATGTGGAGCATATGGTCTCCTAATGAAGGTATCTTAATAGAATTATTCTGTGAGAAATACTTGTTGCTCAGTTGCTTAATCTCTCTTTTTTCTTCGAAGAGAGTAGGGATAGAGCTAGGACAGGACTAGTGGTTAACTAATCGCTCTCGCTACGCCTCGTAAGGATCTGATGGGCGGGAGGGGATTTTAGACATCACAAACACTCAGACTACGTTCAGAAATCCATAAATCGATTGAAAGATCAATTTATGAAAACTGTCTGCACCGGGAATTGAACCAGAGACATCCGTAACCGAAGCCGACGACGCTACCAACTGCGCCATAAATGTGTATACCATTTTTTTATACCATCGTCTTGATTCCTGACCCATCAATATAAAATAGTAATCACTAATACGTGCCCATTCGTTACAGTGAAAAGGAAAAATATTCAGACAATTTTTTTTAAATTGTTCAAATCAATTTCAGAATGTAGTGTAAGATAAAGTTGAGGACCGAACGCAACTTTATTTTAGTTTTTTCAACGACTCTATAGCCCTAGATTGAACACTTCGTTTACAAGTAACTGGAATTGCTATGCCAAGCGTATGTGAAAAATATGTTTTAATAAATTGATGATCAATGTTTTTCACTTAAATAGGTATATTTTGATTCCCAACTCCCTAAAAAGGTTACGGACCAGTGCACTTGACTCTAGAGCAGTGTTTCTTAACAGTGGTGTTGTAAAAATTTTGGGGAAGTTTTTAATTTTTTAATATTTGGGCGCGCTGCCGAAATCCAAGTGGACGATTGCATCATTGCATATTGGGATAATGCATTAAGTCATCTCTGTCAATACTTGTGAAACGGGTATGAATTAGTCCTATGGTGAATATAATGGTATTAGAAAATAAACAATGGTGTAAATATGTAATTTCTTTTTCACTTGGGGTCTGGGCTTTGAATAATTGTACTACGGTAAAGGTGACGACGTCTTCAATAAGGTTAATAAAACCTGCTCTAGGGGTGGGGCCTACAGTAATTAGCAAATAATATAAATGTATAGGGAATTACTTAGATAACTAATGACCAGACAAGCATTAGTGGATCACCTCTTCGTAATCCATTATGAAAGCTCTTTGATTATACCTTAAGGAAATCTGCCTGAAGTCGACTTTGCATCATAATATTATATTAAATAAATGTCATTGCAATCAATTTAAATATGTTTACATGGCATCATCATCTATCACTTTAACGTTGTAATACACAAATATACAAATGAACAAAAATATATTTGAATCTGACATTTTGGTTCCGAACATTAGTATAGACAATTTATTTGACTTTCCTTACTAGTTATTACCTTATCTACATGCAATGTATTTATTCAATGAATCTGTTCTGATTAATTCCTTTTCGGTTACGATTGGAATTCAATTATACAAATGTGCGACTTATTGGAACCGTGCTCGAATTTAATTGAGCGTTATAAAATTCGTCGCGGCATCAAGTACCTGCCGTGAGTTGATTTTAATCAAACATTTTAGAAAGTATCGTTAACTGACCCTATGTACTAAACGCTATTTATCACGATAAAACTGAAAGTAAAATAATACAAGCCTAATATCAAAGCGTAATTAGATACAATGCTCTTTTTTTACTTACCTAAGAACGCTGCACCATTTTCTTTACATACAGCTGTATCCTACCCTGTTTTGGTAAAAAAATAATCTTATGTCAAAAATAAGTTATTTATATGAATCAATTATGCATTCACGAATTCATTGCTCAACAGTTATTATCAATTACGACTATTGTTGAATCATTTTTAATTTAACACACAAATATCAATATAGATTTATTTAAAACGATATGTATAAATACCGTAATAACCCGAATATAACGTGAACTGCTTAATTGGAGCAGGATTGAAATGAAAAATTAAAATACAGTACAAAACTTGTTTTTCAGATTCTGTAGCGACTGTCAGTTTGAATATTTTACTTTAAATAACATTTTAATTGTAGACTATTTTATTTGATTTATGTATAATTTGTTTGCTAATCAGTGATTTCTTGTCTTAGTTCATTGACCATCAGTTTTATATATCTTCATTTTTACGCTCAATTTTATATAAATAGGCCTGTTATGTTTGTATTTTTATCAGTTGATAATGCCCGTGAAGAGCGAAACCGGTCCTGATCATTATAAACATGTGGAAGTAGTACAAATGAATTGTATTTTAAAATTTGGATTATTGAGATGTTGTACACTTCCATGTATTTTGTCACTAACGACCCGGATTTCGCCTTTGGGCATCTTCAGGCAATCGAGCACACGAATGCCTGAAGATGCCGAAAGGCGAAACCTCTTTTATATTTGATTTATGTATAATTTGTTTGCTAATCAGTATTTTCTTGTCTCAGTTCATGAACCGTCAGTTTTATATACCTTCATTTTTACACTCAATTTTATATAAATAGGCCTGTTATGTTTGTATTTTTATCAGTTGATAATGCCCGTGAAGAGCGAAACCGGTCCTGATCATTATAAACATGTGGAAGTAGTACAAATGAATTGTATTTTAAAATTTGGATTATTGAGATGTTGTACACTTCCATGTATTTTGTCACTAACGACCCGGATTTCGCCTTTGGGCATCTTCAGGCAATCGAGCACACGAATGCCTGAAGATGCCGAAAGGCGAAACCCGGGTCGTTAGTGAAAAAACACATGGAAGTGTACAAAATCTCAATAATCCAAATTTGATATTGAAATTCCATCAAGCACCCTCAGTCGATGTCTTAAATTATAATTGTATTTTATTTTTTAAAATATAATGTCTTTCCACCAAGAATTGACAGTTAACACCTTAAAAGTAACCTGAATATATACTTAGTTCAACATGGATTGTGAAATATTTTCAGCAGAAGCTGTTAGAACTATAGTTAAACGCATCTCAATTTAAACAAACGGATAATTAAATTCAATAACAACAATTGTGACCCTTTCTCCAATTTGTGAATCATCTCAAATTTGATTTCCACAACACGAATTCAAAATCTTTTCTTTATTTGTCTCTTGATCTAAAAATATACCATAAATTTAGATATCATTCGTTGTATTCTTTCATTTTCAAACAACTTTCATAAATTTCATTATACAGGTGAAAATATTTTCGACAGATATATGTACAAAATATTGACGTAGTGTAATATAGTTCTGTTTTCAAATTTGAATGACAATCAACTATAATAATGTAATACGTCCAGTAATATGATCAGAACCCAGTCTCATGCCTAGATTTGCATTATGCATACTTACCATTCTTACCAATACGATTCTTGCTCTCTTCCTTTTCTTCTTGTTTGTTATATAATATAAAAATATCGCTTAGCAATCAAAAAATGCACATGTGACTAATAGAATGCGATCGATAAAATAGATTGCTGTCACGAAGATATTTTAGCTGCGTTACGTGCCAAAAGGTGTTGCATTAAGCAATTACCTTAGAGAGAATCTCTGGCGGCCATTGTTTGAAGAAATTAACTTCATTCCAAGCAAATAAGCGGTTAATACAATATTTCAGTGATTATTAATTTTTAGAAATAAGTTAAAAAATAACAAAAAGGTATTTCGTTCCACAAGAATCATGTTACATAATTGATAGATCTTTTGACATCATGCCGAAATGGCGGTCCACCATATTACATAATTTTTGTTGAACCAAATATTTCGCTATTTTTAACTTCTTACTAACTACTAACCTATTGAACCCTTGGTATATGAGATCATCTATCCGAAACTCTCAAACTGTACAATTGAAGGCGGCTTCTATAATCTCTACTATATAGCACAAAATACAAATAGAGACCTGTATGTTTGTATGTCTGTCGGTCACAACAACTCCTCCCAAACGGCGTACACCAGCTACGTTAAATTCTCACACGTCATTCTGGCTAAAATTGTTAGCATCAACTGCACTTTTTTCAACTTTTAACTTTCAAAATTAAACTTTTAACCTAAAACTGAAAACGCGATATTTTTGACATTTCAAAGCGGGATGAAAAAAGTAATAATAATAGTCGCATAGAAACAGCTCAATACTGATATATTCTGCGAGTGACAGTTGAGATAGTAAGGCGAACACAGATATTTGTGTTAAATATTGAGTTTCATCTTAGTAATTTGGTAGAAAGTGAGTATGGTAAATTCGAAAAACTTGGTGTGTATCTGAAATCCTCATCGAGAATTAGTGTATGACTCTGATCGTATGTTAATTTGTGGCACCGCAGGAGCCATTATTAAATGCAGATCAACAAGCTGTCAGTTGGGAAGTTCTGCGGCGCCATAACAAGATTGCAGGTGGAAAAATTTTCATCCTTTATGTCAGCTGGTTTCGACTCTTAACATTATTATTAATCGATGGACTTTATTTTGTGTGTGTAACAAAAGAGGTACGATTGACGGTGATATTTTCAAATTTCAACGAAATTTTTAGCTAGCCAACGTCTAAATTTAATAACCTAATATAAGCGTTCTCTATCTTGAGCGAAGCCAGGTAAAAAATACTAGTTATATATATATATATATATATATATATATATTTCTGACAGATTGAAATAATTTGTGAAAACAATTGCCAACAGGAAACTTTTTTTATATAAAAATGTCGTATAACTATACCGCGGTTCCGAATTAGTACATAACACAAACACCTTTATCAAAACGTTTTTCTGTGATTGACGACACCAATTTAAAAAATTACATCATAAAATAAATTGCAGCAATAAAAATAACAATTGATTCATTTGACAAAAATCTTACAACGAATGCGACTCAAATTCAATTCGTTTAGTTAAAACAAAATATAAGGTGAATTTATTGATCTTATAAAAAAACACGTTTAAAAGATTGAATACAATTCGATACGGGATTTTAATTAAATGATTTTAAAATTATGAACGGATTGCGACAGAAGATTGCGAAGTTTGATATTAATAATTTTTGTCCAAAAATGTTGATTTTATATTGACAATAATAGTGTTGGGTTAGCGCTATTTTTTAAATTACTCACTCCATTTTTACTAAGAAATTATTATCAAAACAAATTTATGCATAAATATAATTTCTTGAAAAAAATGTGCTACATTTTTACAATCCTGTCATTTAAAATTGTTATATTTAATATAAAATTTATTATTAATAATGATATATAAAATTATTTATGTACAATACATATAAATATGTTTTACATAAAAACGAATTAAAGACTGTGAATCGCTTTAGAAAAAGATATTCAATAGATTTTACTAAAATAACATATAAAAAATTATAGCAACTTCTTCCTCGTTTTGTTCCCCCCCCCCCTTGCTACACCGGTGACCACGTGAACATTCCGGGTAAAGTTGGGTAGTTTTTTTAACCATGTCACTTGCAGGAAAGGAATTATATTTTAAAATAAAACACAATTTGTTTGTACTGTTTTTTACTAATTTGAGTCCTGATCACTATAAACATGTGGAAGTGGTATACACAAATTGTTTTTTATTTTTTAAAAATCAAATTTAAATATACTATATTGCATTATACATTTATAGGTATTCAATTGTGTTGTTTCGTTACTAACTCATGCTTTAGGCAAAAAGCCATTCAATGCGATTACTGGATTGCGACTATACACGAAGGCTAAAAATCTATAAACAAAGTGAAAGGCAATAAATTCTATTGCACCTCTAATAAAATAATAGGTGTACCCTAAATTAATGTCGTTTATTGCGTCATCCATTTTCAACTGTCAGCTGCTCTCCGACCGCGCCACCTATCAGTCGTACATTGTGTTAACCTTATACCCAAACTTACTAGGAGTGGGTTTTAGTTCATAAAATTCAAATTCCACAACCCAATTTGAACCGAGTGAAGAATTCGTACGAAATTTGATGCCATATCATTTTTTGAAGAAAGAGACAGCAACAGTTGCCACAAAAAACATTTGTAATGTTCTTGGGGGATATTCTGGACGATCGTAAGTGTCAGAGATGCTTTTGTAAATTTCGATTTGAATAATAACCCTAGATGTAGAATACCCACTAAAATGGATGACGCCAAACCGGCTGCTGAAATTGAAAACAATTGAACTCATTATATCGAAAAACTTGCGGACACACTCAGATATGCACGGTCAAGCGTTCAACGGAGTGTTAAAAAAATCGGCAAAGTGTGGAGACAGGGTAGATGGTACCGCATGAACTAAGTGAAGAGAACCTCGGTGACCGTGTGAACGCGTGGGAAGAGCTGTTACAAATGCAATCAGAAACACCTTTTTCTAAAGGATTTAATCACTTCTGACGAAAAACGGGTGTTGTATTCTACGAAACAACGTAAAATACAATGGTTATCTAAAGACCAAGCAGCGATACCCACTCCTAAGACTGGTCTAACAACGAAACTCACGAACTAACGAAAATCTCAAAAGAAAAATCAAGTAGTCTCGGATGGAAAATTATTCCATTCGACATCCACCATACTCTCCGGACATTAATCCTTCTGACTACCATCTGTTTCGTTCAATGCAACATTTCTTGGAAGAAAAAAATTACGCTAACTATGGTGATGTGAAAAAACGAATAAATGATAATTTTGCATCAAAGCCCATTACATATTTCGAAAAAGGCATTAAAACCTTACCAGAAAGGTGGAATAAGGTCAAAGAGAATGAAGGAAAACATATATTGTAATTAAACTTGTAAAATAAAGAAAATACGAATATTTGAATTTTTCATTTTTAAAACGACATTAATTTCGGGGACACCTAATATTAATTATTTAATTATTTATATAAATAAAATATACTTATATTATAGTTTTGTTTTGCTCGTACTAATACCGTGTATAAAATTATTATAGGCCATAGCTGGCTTTCGCTATCAAACTATGTGTAATGTTAGTATAGATCATAAGCGAAACCGGCACATGTTATTATTGGATCTTAAATTTACATTGAAAACTTTTATTATAGTAATATTATTATTACATATGAAAATAAGCCGTCGATGAGAAGTAGATAATTTTTAAAGTGCCAGATTCGCATCGAGTTTATGCATGGCCCATATTTTACAAGAATATTTGCATTGTTCGCAGCTACTTACCTACAAAACAACGCACTGATTGGCCGAACACAATGGCTGCAAAATATCTGAAGGAAATTGCATTGTTTTATGTTTAGTAGCTGTAAGTCGAAAGGCCGAATTGTGTTGCTATATCATTTCGAACTTTTGTAAAATAGTGAATGCAACGGATTTGATTGCTTGTGTGTATTAATAGTTATCCGGACAAACCAGCTTTAAGATGCAATGCCGGCGTACAGAACTTCATCCAGTGTAAAATACGCCCATAATTATAAACAACATAATAATATTATAAGCGTAAATAATTAGGTGTTCAAACATTTCATTTAAATACTAAAATAACACTTTGTTACAATACAATAGAAACGCAGCATCTAAAACCTACCGTGAATAATTGCGTTTCGTCAAAAAAGCCCGTCAATCTAAAAGCATTTGTTTGTACATGATATCCGTCCTTTGGATAAAACAGTTGGAGAACACGAATGGTTTTTTAATAAATGGTCTTCGTGAAAATACCTGCAAGATACTTGATTATTCCATTTACATATTATTATGTTCCACTTTTCGTACTAATATTAAAAAATAATATCTAGATGCGAGTCTGGTAGATTGTATGTATATTGTATACAAATAATATTGCTTATAGTGTAATCAAAATGGCATATCCACACTTACTGTTGCAGAGAATGATGTCGGTGAAAATGAAAGTTAGCGTATATGGACATAATAATATTATAACATTTCAATCTTGATCGCCCGATCTTGTTTCAATCGCTTAATATGAAAACATCAAAGTATAGCCACATATTTTTGAGAGTTATGCAAGGCTGAAATGAGAACTTTACCATTTCTGAGAATACCAAATTTATATGACCCGATGACTTAACAGTGGTACAGTGAGCATGAATTGTTTCTTCTTACTTTGTAAATGTCAGTACTTCTTATTCTTCATTTACGTCAAAACGGTATTGCTGTTATATATTTAATCTTTTATATTATTTACACAGATATAAAAAAAAATATTTTAAATTTCAATTTAACTGCCATAGTAATAATAAGCAAAATACATATATTATGTACTTAAAAATATGTACATATATTCGAAAAAAAGCTTTTCTAGCATTGGTATGGATGGATGATTGCGGTGTTGTGAAATTTTAACAAGGTTAAAAGGATAAAATGTTTTAAATAATTCTGATTATATTTTAACCTTGTGCCCTATAATAAACATCCTCCCAACGTTCAACGGTGTATGAAAGCATATTCCGATGTCTTCTTCAAGTATTTAACTTGTTTAATAATAATTTTTATTGCTACATAAGATGAAGATACTTATTTTAAATCGAGATTGACTGTATGTGGAAAATGATTCCTAGCATTCGTTAAGCAATCTGACAACTTGCACAAAGAGTTTACCACTGAAGTTGTCATTCTTGTAATAAACTTGCCAGTCCAATTATAACTAATGTACCAGATTTTCCACATTACGCCTACAGTATAACAGATACTTTTGGCGTTATTATGCAGATAAAGATAATCTTTCTTTTCTAAGCGGCTGCTTTTTGTCTTGTAACCTGGATTATCTCGGGCGCAACCAACAAGTAACAAGGCTTGGTAGCTTGCAGTTCAGTGTACAGAAATATAGAATTGAAATTGAGCAATTTAAAAACACTATTGCAAATAAGAATTTAAGTTCATTTTTCAACAGTAAAAATCAAATCCATCGAAAAGAAATATACCACAATTCACATAAACTAGACTTGTGTAGACTTCTAAAAAGGATATTGTAATTTTTCAAAGGTTATAGAAATTATTTAACATTCTATGTTTGTAGTGTATCTCTTTGTCTTAAGTTAATAATATTGTAGTGAATCGAATGGGAAATATGTTCGTTCTTCTCAAATTTACATAACTAAACAATAATTCCATAAAGCATTCGATTACGTTTGTAAAAAATCTACTGACACATTACCATTCGTTCAGAATAGTTAAATCAGTAGACAAATGCAAATATTCTTCTAATTATCTTACTTTGTGAATATTCATAAAGCATAAAATAAGATTTATTAGCTAAGTTTCATTACTCATTGTAAAGAAAGAGACGTTTGGTTGCGCTTTTCAAATTAAGGCCAAGAAATTTTAAATTGGACAAAATCTAAAAGAGCGATGTTTTTAGGTTAATTATTACGTGTTGCCAGCACGACAGCGACGCGAATCAGTATGAAAACATTTAATTATTTTTGAAAATCCTTAGAAATTATGTGTTTTTTTTATGTATCCGCCCGATTCCCTATTATTCATACCCTAGATGAATTTTATCCATCACGATCATATAAATACAATTTATTATTTTATATATCATTGAAAAAATATCACTATTGATATTGGCATATAAAATTTTCATAAAAAGTGGGTTTGGTATTGTAGAAAAAATAATCGAAATGTCATGTCATATATGAAGTCATTGATAAACACGTTTTGCCATTTCCATCTGCAGTGAATAGCGGTTCTTCCTGTTATTATAGCGACCATAACGAGGGCTATTATTTAATACTAAAAAAAGTTTTGTACGATCTCTCGGCGAGGGCCGTATCTAGACTAGTCGGAGTGTAAAATTTCATATTACCATGTTCATCGATTATTTAAAGTTTGGTTAAGTGTTTTTATTCAGTTTCACACCCAATGTGGTGCATTTGAACTTCTAATAGATCATCTTGACAGACGAATAAAAACTGGTTTTAAATGAGTAAGGAATCAAGGAATGGGTTAGGAAAGTTATTAACTGGAAAGCTAATCGTTCTACGTTCCTGCTTTTAGGATTGGATTGTATATGGAAACATCTAAAAAACCGATTCCGTAACCAGGTGCTTAACTCTCTTTGTCTTTCATCCTATTCGGTTGCGTGACCAATAATTTTAATCTCCGAACGAACTTTACATACATTGATTTTCAATCGGTGTACGATTCAAATGACACGGATTTCTGTGATGGTAACTATCCTTCTCACGCACCTCCTGAAAACAGGGAGTAAAGAGAGCTATTTATTAGCAAACTATTCGTATAAGATCTCTCCAAGGAAATATTCATCCAGCATATAAACATAACAATTAACAATGGGTTACTTTTAAATGAGATATTTATCGTCTACTATATTATGTATAACATATAATATTATTTATATCGAAACGCGAAAGCCAAAAACTGCAGTATTGTGGCGAACGTTATTTATTAAAATGTATATCGGAAATTGACAACTGCCCGACTGTTCGTCAGTGGTTGATTTTCTGTATTATTGAAATTAAAAAAAAACTGAAGCTCTTTGTCACGCAATGTGGTTTGTGAAGAAATGAATTATGCCAGTCATCGAACTCATTTCTTTTCCTATAGTATGACATCAATTTATTTGTCATTCTCATCCACGGTCATGTACTTACTGCTATAACTACAATAGTAATGATTGCATCATTGATTCTAAATAACCTTTAAATATATCAAAGTTGTCAAGATGCCAAAGAATAGCGCTGTAAAATTTTAAGAAAATATTTCTACACAATTTCGTTGCAATTAAACTTTTCACATTGATAAGAAAGAGAAATAAATTGCGTCGCGTATCACGATACAAGTTTTCATGCGTGTGCGAGTGTGCTACACCTAGCGAATCGCCGAAACGAGCATTCAAGCTGGCAAGCTGACTACAATTCAAACGCGTTTTTCTGTATATACGTATGTTTAATAATTGCTACCGAGTACATCCATGCAAGGCCTGCAGATGAGTTGTCTTCTTCGGTTACGATGTCCACGAGTTCAAATCCCAGAACGGACACCTTCAAAGTGACAATTTAACCTGTCTCACTTGTCTTCCTCCACCCATCGCTGCTTTCCTATCAATTCTATACGGTAGTAACCAGTGGCGTAGCAAAAACGTCGGTATCCACAGCTATTTTTGTATCTCGAGAGAAACTGCCCAAGACTTAGTGGCATGCACTCAGTGTATGCAAAGTATGCAGAAAATCAATCTCTATTGATAAGCGAAGAGCTTCTATTACTTGAGGTCTGCTCACTCTCCATATGACGCTACAATTTGTTATAGGCTTGGTAATTTGTTATATTTAGCCACCAAATCGGCGTTTTGACCAGTCTATAAAAACTGTGCTAAATATAATATCAGGATCAGTCACTAGAAAATTCGTCAACTTGTGTCTCAATGAAGGCTACCAAATCCATTCACCGCTAAGAGCAAACAATACGTAGACCGAGACGAATCATTAACCACAGCAGTGTGAAGAAACGTATTTTGATAAAAAAAAAAAAAAAACCATTTCCGCTCCCGACGTGGAGCATATGGTGTCCTAATGGAGCTATCTCAACAGAATTTTTCCATGAGAACTTTTTGTTGCTCAGTTGCTCAACCTCTCTTTATTGAAGAGAATATGAATAGAAGGATAGGGCTAGGACAGAACTAGTGGTTACCTAATCGTTCTCGTTACGTCCCGTGAGGATAGGATGGGTGGGGAAGGAGGAAGTTTTAGTCACCACAAACACGCAGACTACGAACAGAAATCTATAAATCGATTGAAATATCAATTTATAAAAACCGGCATTGAACCCGAGACATCCGTAGCCGTAGCCCACGATGCTACCAACTGTGCCACAGACGCCGACATTATTAACAGTAAAACTTGGAATCATTTCAATAATTAAGATGGTTACTTTGTGGAAATTCATTATGTGTGGCAGTACAGTGAACAATAAAGGTTTAATAAAAGCCTCTATAGCAGTCTATATTATTATTTAATACCGTTGAACCTTCTTGTGCAGTTCGCGCGCAACGACCTTGCTGCTGAGAGGAAAGGCTGTTGAGGTTGAAGGTATCCAGCCTCACTTATTGCTTATTTTCTCAAATATGAAATGCGAATGAAGATAAGCAAAACGTCTCGATTCCAAAGTCACTGGACGAGCTAATTCATTACCGACCAGGGTAGCTAGGACAAGACTAGTGGTTACCTAAGCCCTTTCGCTAAGCCCCATTTTTATGATCGGATGGATAGGACGAGACATCACTAACATTCACGCGTCCAAACAGAAATCTATAAATCAATTGAAAAGTCAATTTATGAAACTCTCCGTACTGGGATTTGAACCCGTGAGCACCGCAACCAAAGCCAACAACGTAGTCTGCTCCAGTGCTCCGCAATCTTTTCTCACCCACGGCACACCTAAGCACTCATATTTCACGGCACACCACAAGCCAAAATACGTAAATTTCATAAACAAAACTAACATTTTATTGATTTGTTTTTATTTGATGAATTTAAAATAGGAGCTAATATATCTTTTAATAAAAATCAATTCAACCCTTTACCTTTTCAAAATGACGGGACACTTGGCACATATTTTTTTTTTTTTTTGAAAATTAATAATTATAAAAGAAGCATGTGTAAATTTGTAACTAAAAAAAAATAACTATTAAGAATTAGCTAAGCTAAGTTTTAAAAGTATCGCCCAGATTCAGATAATCAAGATTGACATTGTTTCATAAAAAAGGTTCTTGATTTGATAATGTGTATTATTTTGCTACATTCGTTCAATGTTTGTAATAATTCCACTGGGCAATTTTACGCTATCAATCCTTCGCAGTAATGTGTAATTTGCGCTGTAGGATTTTTTTCGTTTTGCACACGAGACAACTCCCATAACATCCATTATCGCAGTTGCACTATCCATGCAAATTCTAATACAATGATTATTCAATTAAATATCAAAATAATGTAACATTTGCTTCAACGAGATTAATTTTATCGGATATCTTAGCAACCGGTGGTTTTAATTTTTTTTCATTAAAACATTTTATGGTTCGATCGAGATCGTCTCGCGGCTCACCGATTACGGAGCACTGGTCTGTTCGACCACAGGCCAAATGTAAAAATAATTATTTCTGTTTGATAATATAAACATATATATAAACTATATCACACTTCTTATGGTTTAACACCTATTCTTATTTATTTACAGAACTGGACAATTGAAGAAATCTAATGAAGTCCTGAGCAACAATGAAGTAAACATGGAATCGCCAGTAAGAATAAAATCAGGTGTGTAAAATAATGCTGTCAGGCAGACCAAAGCTGAAGCATCGGCTACAGTGAACAATGACATCTATTGAGAAAAATTAGCAGTCCAAATATTTTACTTTCAAATGGGGGCTAGATATTATACATTTCGCACATCCTGAATAAAAGTGTAGTATTTTAAAAAATAAAACACAATTCATTTGTACTACTTCACCATATTTATAATGATCAGGACCGGTTTCGCTCATCACGAGCATTATCAACTGATAATGATCAGTTGATAATGCTCGTGTTGAGCGAAACCGGTCCTGATCATTATAAATATGTGAAAGTAGTACAAATGAATTGTGTTTTATTTTTTTAAATATAATGTCTCTCGACCAAGAGTTGACAGTTAACACCTTAAAAGTGAAAAGTGTAGTAAGTCGAAAAAAGTAAATTTTACAGGAGAGCGTAAACAAAAATTTGAAATCTTATAAATGGAACCATTATTTGGAAAATGACAGCCATTTTTTTTGTTGGTAGACAATTTTATTTGTGTACAAATACTACTCGAAATCAGTATTTAATTTAACTGAACTTATGGGGATGAAGGGTACTTATAGGATGTAATAATTTGATTTTACAATCGATTTATGGATTTTTGTGTCCAGAATTCCCTCCCACCCATCCGATCCTAAGCGCGGGGCGCAGCGACAGCAATTAGCTTACCACTAGTCCTGTCTTTCTATCCCTACTCTCTTCAAAAGAGAGATTGAGTAACCGAGTAACAAGCAGTTCTCGTAGAAAAAACATCTGTTGAGATACCTCCAATAGGAGTCCATATCGACTATAGAAAGGTAAAAGGACGTATCCTTCCGTTTTTCAAGATATTTTTGTTTAGATAATCACAATGTATACAATTCAATTGTCGGCTCCGTGGTGCAGCGGCTATCATTGTTGGCTACTACGGTTACGGATGTCTCGGGTTCAAGTCCCGGTGCGGACAGTTTTCATAAATTGAATTATCAATCGATTTATGGATTTCTGTTCGTAGTCATGAATGTTTGTGATGTCTAAAATTCCCTCCCACCTATCCAATACTAATAACGGGGCATAGCGAGAGCGTTGAGCTAACCATTAGTCCTGTCCTAGCTCTACTCTCTTCTTAAAAGAAAGATTAAGCAACTTAGTATCAATCAGTTCTCGTAGAAAAACTTCTATTGAGATATCTCCATTAGACCATATGATCCACACTAGGAGTTGACATAGTAAAAAAAAATTATATGCGTTTTGTGTGGGCTATTCACAATATTTTTTGCGTGTGAGCTACGTGCTTTTGCCTTTCTACAATTATACTCGCCTATACTTATAAAGTCGATTTGCTATCCATTGGGAGCGGATATGATAAAAAAAAATGTGAGTGGATGTGTTCACTCAATTGCTATGTGTTTTGTGTAAGTTACTGTTTCTTCATTGTTATCCATGGCCCGTTATATATCCTCCTCGACTTATAGAAGTACAGCCTGCGCCATCTCCACCATGATTCTTCCCCTTGACATCATGTCCTGCAATTGATTAACTTTTTGAAAAAATACTCACTTGCTTTAAAAAGAAATTAATTCATAGGTTCCCATAGAAAACTGTCTCAATTTGTACAATAATGCATAGTAAGCTGAAAAATTAAGATGTATGTGTAAAATTCTCGAAGAATAGTGTATTAAGTACTCTAATGAACTAAATAAACTAAATCTCTTGTTATATGAATCAATGATACATTTTTCAGCTAAAGAAACCAAACGATTTATTTCATAAAAAAAAACGAAAACTCAGCAGAAAAAATATTAATTTGAAATACTACACTTTTCTACTGGGAATTTTGATCAAGTAGCCCCTGGCGGTGAATTAGTGAACAGACGAAGATACTGTTTTTATGGGGTATAGATTATCATGTTTACTATACTATTCTGATCATTTTACTACGCTTTTCTGCGGGATGTGCAATTTGACTGGTGTATCGACGAAGATAATCAAATAGAATGCTTTTACTCTAAATATTATATGACCACACATTTATTTTCAAATATCTATCTAAATTTTTTTCCAAAATATTAACATACCTATGTGTTCATATGAAACAAATAATAAATATAATGTAATACCAAAAATTACTAATATAATGATAATTTAATTAAAATTTCAAAAATGGCAAAAGATAATAAACATTTGACATAAATACTTGCGACAACCATATGACAATACTGCTCTTAGTTTTAAAAATGTACCCTTTTCTTTTTTTTCCTCTTTTTATAAATTCACTGCCCACTGCAACAAAAAATATGCTTATTTTTTAGTATTGTTGGCGTCATTTATACCGATGCCTTTGAATGATTGTATATGTGTAAATACAAAAAGTAATACACTCATACACAAAAATAAATTAATTTATAGTCAGGGGTGTACCAATTTTAACATACCATAAATAAGGATCTATGAAATAAAAGAATGCATTTTTTCTTATAGAATATTTTTTTTACTAAGCGAGTACTATGGTAAGTAAATAACACAGATCATAATATTGGAATCAAGTGGTGTTATTTCTGTGTGCGAAAGGAAAAGCGTGTTAAGTCTTAAAAATTGAAAAACTAGTTGAATATGGTAAAATTTCTACGGAGGAACTGCTAAATTAGTAAATTTCATGTTAAAACATATCTGAAATATTTCACTATGGAACATCAACCTGTCAGCCATATATTGGTTTCACAGGATCGAAATTAATTGTATCGTTAAAGTACAGAATCAACTAAATTTTCTCTTTAATTAATAAATTAGAATATCATTTAAAATAAAATAATGTTTCTGGAAAAAGGAAAATAAGTCAAAAAGTGATGTCTTTAATTATTAATTTCAAAATGTTGCTTTTATTCTAAATTGTGTTTTCACAAAAGTTGTCTGCACAAAACATAAAAACAGTGTAATAAATGTTTTTAAATTTAAATCATATTATTAGATTCAAATGTATTCACATTGCTCATCAGTATTATTTTATGATATTTCAATAACACAATGGCTTGTTAAAATGTTTGTGTTTCATTCAAAAATTTGACACCAATTTATTCTAAAAGCTACACAATAACTTTTTGCCAGAAGACTGTATGCGGAAATCGATTTCATTCTCATCAGGCAGCAATGTAATATCATCTTCACATCTCTTGTAGAAATACCGGTCAAATACATGTTCTGCTGTCACACTGTTCATATTCCTAAAAGAACAAGCATAATATTGTGAAATTTAAATTTAAAATACAAAGAAAGACATTCCACAAAGGACATAAAAAAAGAATAAATTATTATCAATTAATAGCCACCATGTAATATAATGGGTTTTCATTACAATTATAATATTAACTAAAATCGTGTTATCTAATATTGCATAATTATATTTTCCAGGGTTCGCCACAATCCTTTTGATCTGTTTATTCATCGGAGCAACAGAGGCATATCCGAGCAATAATTCCACATTGGATAGTACAATCAATTACAATGCTACCCAGAAAAATGAAGAAACTACAACAATTCTTGACAAATCGGAAAAAGACGAAAATGCTTTCACACTTATGCCAAAAGAAACGACAGTCGGGTACTTATCAATAACTGCAACTAGTACTGTAAAGCCTATCCAAAGCAGATATTCTAAAAATGGTACTCCGTCTACTGACAGAGCTCCTAGCCATTATAACAAAATAAATGCAAGAGGAACAGTTAAATACTTCTCAACTAGACCTCCTTTCAAGCCTAAAATACCTATGAGAAGAAACATCACTCTTCTACAGAGCCAGACGTCAGAAAAATCTAATATTATTGCACCGCTTTCGAAGGAAATAAACAGTACTGTCTCTTCAAAGGAAGTTTTAGCTGCAAAAACTTTCCGAGAAATTATAACACCGAAACCGGTGAAAGACATTCTCACTTCGAAATACAACAGAGATTCTACCACTCCAAAGCTAGAGAGAGAAACTGCAACTTACAAACTTAGCAGGGAAATTATTACCCCAAAACCAGTAAAATACATTTTATCAAAGAATAGAGATGTCGCTCCAAAGTTAAGTAAACAAATTGCAAATCAAAAAATAAACAGGGGAAACCTCACCAATAGGGTTATTAAGGATGTTCTCATGCCTAAATTCAGCGAAAAACTTGTTGGAAACGCATCATCTGAAGATGAAAATGGTAGTGATGTCACAGAACAGATAGCTAAATCCAGAGATGGATCTCAAGACAGCAAATCTTTCGACACTGACTTTAATATAGACAAATATACATCACCAGAGTTCCACGATATAAATAATGTCTACTCCCAAGCGGCATCGCCGGACGTGGAACATTATATAGTACCTGAGAATGCTGCAGATTATTACGTCACTCTAGATTCAGGATCTTACCGTGATGTCCAGCGCCGCTTTTTTGGAGAAGGCGTTTTAACAACACCGCACACGAACATCTTTGATAGAAGATATAAAGAAGTTTCAGATGGGATCAGGGAGAACTTAGCCGATGCAGAATATTTTGCCGACGAATCGACGACTGAACCGGGCGACACGTCAAAAGAAGTAGACTTCGAGGAACTTCTCGCCAGATCTCCGAGTAATAACTCTCAAATCAGCTATAAAAACACCAAAGAGTTGATTCTGTCGGATTCTCAAAACGCTCTGACTAATCGAAGGGACTATATGGATTCTAACGGAACAAAAATATTTTATGAGATGTCTATGGTCTCGACAGAAAGCTACGATCAGAAATCGTCTACAATGAGATCAACATTACTGCCTAACGGTAATTATAATTCTGACCAAAATGAAATAAGTACCCCTGCAACGATACCGACAAATAAGGTTTCTAAATTTTCCTTGCTAGATAATAAATCAGGTAAAAGTGAACCAAACACAACGAGGAGAATTGACCATGTGTTAAAAAGTAATGAATCGAGAAAATCATTTTTAACTACGGTTAGAATGAGGGCACATACCACGCCCAGACCTAGAATTCGAATATCATTGAAGAAACAATCGTATCGAGCAAAATACAACCAATCCGATCTCAACAATGCCCGAGACGACATCCAAAAGTCCAGAGGTGGTTAAACTGTCACCATTCAGAAGAAAGACAACCCTCACTACGGCTTCATCAAAAATCGATCCTGTTTTGCAGGACAGCAGTCCTTTTAAACTAGTTGGACACACTAAATCGGAGTCTGAAAATGCGATACCTACGTTACGTAAGAGAGGGAGCGTAAAATTCCATGAGTCTGCAGCTAATGCGACTTCTGGAATGAACGGTCTGTCTCCAGAGTTCACCATCCCTCCGACGGCGACGGCTTGGGCTCTGATCACCATGAGAGACACACCTGTAGTGAAGAAACAAAATGCTACATTAACCGGATCTGCGATACCTTTACATATGGAAACCTCTATAAAGGCTGAAGATGAACTACAAAAACTTGATAAATCTACAGGTATTTATACTAAATTGTTACATTATTCTAAAAATAAACCTCAATTCACCGTTGTTTCCAATACAAGCGTGCATTTACAGACACACATTATTTAAAAGATTTTATCTTGTATGGCTAAGATTTATCAATTTATTGATTAATTTATAATAATATTAACAAAGAAATCAATTTTGCAAAAATCTTTCAACTGTATGAATAATTCAGTCTGCGAAAGGAAAAGGGACATAAGTCTTAAATACTGAAAAATGAGTTGAATATGCCAAAATAACAATGATGTATAATATACATAATTTTTTATTATGTAGAAGAGACCAGTTGAATCAATGAATCATTAGTGTTAGTAAATTTCACTTTACTCGATTTCTTCTTTTTTTTCTCCATAAAATTGTGGAAGTAGTACAAAAAAAATGGATTTTATTTACATAAATGTAATGACTTTTGCCCACAAGAATTGACATTAAAACATCTCATTTTTTAGAAAGTTCTCAGTAGGTAGCACAAATCTTGTTTTCGCTCTCCTGATAAAGTACCAATTTTAGACTTATCACCTTTTTCCTTACACGCATAGAATTGATGTCAGCCATCATGTTTCTTTGGATTGATAGCAATCGATTGTAATAAAAATTTAGAAGATTAATTTAATCTTAGGTTTCGTGCATAACTTTCCTTTTTTATACCATGGGGTTTGATTTTGTACAAATCATTTACAGCAGACAAGATTATTTAAGAAACATGACTGTACTAACCTGTGCTATTATCGTAGAAGTAATGTATACAATAGCATCCACTGATTTATTGAAATATTTTGCCAATAATTTAAAAATTTTACTATATTTTCCACCCATAAATGATAAAAAAAAGCCTAGTACGAACAAATGGTTTCAAAATCTATGGAAAACTGTTCAGGTTTTCTGACATGGCTTTTAAAAATCAAAGGACTCGGACCATTTAAAAAGTTTTTCTCATCGTTTTTTATGGTGAAAAAAAAGCCAAAGTTATTGCGGCAAGAAATCAAAGTACTGTCGGCATTAATTTATAGGCAAGCTCTTAGGCAAAAATTGGGTTCTAGCTAGAGGTAAAACTATAACCAAAACTTTATTTGATAAAAAAACTTGCGGATCCATACATGTAATACAATAATTTATTTTTAGTCGGATTTAAGAAGAATTTGAAAAACCTTAAAAAAATTAAATCATTTTTCAATTGACTCTATATGAAATTTACCTTACATCTAAAAATGTATCATTCAACTTAAAGGTATTTGACCTTGGAACATATTTTGATTCACTAATACTGTTTCAGGGGTTTCAAATTTTCGTACACCATAGAAAAGGGATCGTTAACCAAATTCTATTTAGATTCTTAGCCAAATTGAACTGCAGAGATGTTTGTTTTTTTTTTCAGAAGCAAACTTATTCGCGTTTGGCGAGCAGTCCACAAGTGAAAAACTCTCCACTGCTACAGAAATATCATTAAGACAGAAAAACAATACAGAGAAGGTCGGGGAAGGAAACAAATTATCCTTCAATCAAGTCACGAGTCCCACTAACAACAACTATGTTACAGCACTCCTCGATAACAGAAATGAAAACAGTGAGAAAACAAATGACATCAAAAAAAATACCAAGATTGACGAACTGCCTGACAGCTCTTCGTTCGAGTCCATTACTAAATTTCCAAGTTCTGTAACAACCCCCGCATATGAGCACGACACGGCAGACTTCACTTCCGAAGAAGATGATTATGGTACAACAGAGGATGATGATTCTGGTGATATTTCAACGATCAGTTCAAAAGATTCTTTCTCAAATGGGAAGTTTTCGATTGATGATAACCATGAAGACAGCACCAGTCAGAGCTCGAGCGATGACTTTATGAACAATATGGACCTCACAACCCTTACAAATGAGCCGTATACGCAAAAGACCATGATAACTTCAACAAATTACCAAAAGGAATCTTCTACTTTATTAGACACCACAACTGAAGCAATGACGACTGAGACCCCAGCCCGTTCTTCGTATAAATCATTATCAATTGATTACCCTGTCCGTTCTTATACAACAGAGGACAACGATGAAGAGTTTTCGCTCATCTCAACGACTGACAACCCGTCGACAACTGTTCCGGATGGTGTATCTCTAACTACAACAAACGCTTATACAACCGAGATATCGAGGGAAGAAATAAATGCCACAACCGCTGTTGGCAGAATTACGACAGCTAATATGATTGCTGATATTACTTCAACTTCAGTACCTGCGAGTACATCAGACACATTGATGACTGAAATAAATTCACAAACCGATATCCCTACGACAAAAGTAGTGGACGATTTAAGTGACTTCAGTTTCAGCACTTCACCCACAACAGAAAAAGATATAACTTCAACAATAATGACTGACTCCAACTCTCCCGATACTACTTCAAATTCTATCGATATAACAACAACAGCTACGAAAACTAGCACACAAGATCTGGATCTGGATTTTGTTTCAACTGTATATTACGGTTCCCGTAATGGTAATTCAGAGTATATTACATCGCCCACTACAACAGTGACGCAAATTTCACCATTAATCGATGCGACACTGAAGCCGACGACACGAAATATAATAACAACTACTGAGATAAACGATCACAGCATCATGAATTCCGACGAGATACAAGATTCTAGAGAAACCAAGAAGACCGATGATAACGATACCAATGCGCCATCAGACGCGGATGATAATTCAGAAGATTGGATAGATTCACCGGACGCCAAAAATACAGACAGTAATGAAATTCCTACGGTTAGCACTTCAGATACCGAAAAATCAGACAATGATTTTAAAGATTTCCTATCACCTGTCACTGCAAGTGAAGACGTCACCGACTTCCAACCGAAAGAAAGCGATCCGACGACTTCATCAGCGAGTGTTTCAGGATCAAATATAGAAATCATAAAGTCAGAGTCGGTTCCAAATGCGGTGGAAAGCCTACCTCGGCAGACGACGATCTCTTACACTGAGGACCTCGGCAGTGCGGATGATTCTGAAGACAGCTCCGGTGCCATTGCAGCTATAGCCATCAGTGTGATCGGAGTCATCGCTCTCATACTTCTAGTTGGTATCCTGGTAAGTAACAAGTCATAAATGCATTTTTCTAGACAAAGCAAGAAAAAATTCTTCCTGAAATTGATATGGCATGGATGAAAAATTCATTAATCATAAATATTGATAATATTGTAAGATTCATCTTAAAAAAAATACACCAAGCAGCGTTAGCAGTGGAGGAAGATGTAGGGCATACATACAGTGGTAAGTATTTACCATTTGTTTTCCGCCAAGCTCAAAGTCGGTACAGTATAACTCAGATCTATCATTCTTACATTTGTCATTGTCTCGCATGTGTAGTCCCTGCTGAACACACCCATAAGGAAAATATTGAAGCATGCTGCATTTATCATTCTCCTCCATTTATTTGTTAAATATTGAGGTCCTGTCACAAATATTACCCTGATTGATCGTTTTTAACATTTGCATCTCGCTCAGAATTACACACAACTTCATTCAGAGCCAACACTGTTTTCTAGCATATTTTATCTTGTGGTTTTTGTCTTACTTTTTCCACCACTATCATACACAATACCAAGGCTGCAAGTGTCGTCTTCTTATGCCAGCTCATGTATCCGCTGATGAGTCAACTACTGAATATCTAAGTGCAGACTGTTCAGTCATTTTGCCGTCGGTCATTGTTCATTTTTTACTAGTATTTCACATCATGAATTATTTTGAATAGCTACTAAAATGCCTTCTAGCTGAGACTGAAAATAGTCATTCAAGACTTTCCTGCATTTTTCGTTCTTTTCAGGCTCCCTTGAAAAGCAAAGAATCAGTGTTCCACTGTTATGAACTATTTTGCTTGGAACGAGTAGTTTTTTCTTGATACATATTATATATAGAATACACATTATTTATAAATACCAATTTATCGAATCAAAAAAGCTAAAGCTGAAATAATCCACTGGCCAAAAACATATAATTTGATTTAATCAGGAACTCAATTCGGTAAAAGCAAAGCATGATAAAAAAAAAAAAAAAAAAGTATCGGACAATATTATTTTTGTATGCACCGGACAATTAAAATAAATCAACAAAACAATTATGAGTAGACTTTTCATTGATCTGCAGTCTTCTGTCAATGGAAATGAATATTCATGGCTTCACTTCATACACTTTGAAGTTGACAACCGTTTAAAATTATTCTAAGAATGAGGAGCATAATATCAGAGAAACACACGATAATTATGCTTATCATTCCAAGGATATTAAAAAAGGTTCCTATATATGCAGCACAAAATTCAATCGAAATATTATTTTCCAGTATCATGGGAAAAAAACCAACGGCCAGCTGGAAATGTGTCGTCAGAAACCGGTGGCAAATGCTTTATTTCAAATTATCCCCGAGAAAACGAGCATAATATCCAATAAACATACGATAGCTTTATGCTAATCTTCTCGTAGATATCAGAAAACAGATGGGAGACTTGCACTGCTTAAAATTGTAGAAAAGTTCAGTTGACTTGTTAAACATAATTTTTAGCAATATAAACTTTTCCAAATTGTTGGATATTGAATATTATGCAACATGAAATACAATCTACATAATTTTGGAATCTCGCCACATTCTCCGACATAATTCATTGTTGTTAAATGGCTGGATGTTGGATATAGAACATTGTCCATTGCTTCATTTCAAAATATCTCCCGGAAAACAAGCATAATATCTTTTAATTATACGATAGTTATCCCAGTCTTCTAGTAGATATAAGAAAATTGCCAGTCTCATGAAATGCAGCAGATTAATTTATTTCAAATTATCCCCAGGAAAACGAGCATAATATTGATGAATATGCGAGTATTCCTGAAGATTTTTGGAATCTTGCTGAATAAACATGTTGCCATCTTCAAAATATTGCCTTTTTCAGAATATCGATGGCCTAATGTTATAATCCCGTAAGTGACTTTTGTACAAATTTTGCAGGAGGCTAAAAGAAACCGAATATTAACGTTAACATGTATGTTAGAATTCTTTTTTCTTCTAAGTATTAAACGGATAGTATGTTAGGCTACATGTAAATCATTAAAAAGTTATTAAAAAAATACTTTGCATTATTTTAAATAAGCGAGATACGTGTTTATAACATTAAGCCATCGATATTTGACAGTATGAAAAGATGGATTTTAATTACATCCTGAACACACATGACATTCAATCTTTAGTTTTTGTTACCAAATAAATTTACCAATCGCTTTAATCAATATTGTCCATCGCCTATGGATAGCTGGATGATGTAAAATCTCAATTACTTTATTTTAAAATATCCCCAGGAACACGAGCATAATATCTAATAATTTTACGATAATTATCCAAGTCTTCCCGTAGATATCACAAAATCTGCTGAAGAGCCATTTGCAGTGTTTGAAAATTTGAAGGAAAATATCGCCATCTTGTGTTGCACAACATTGAGAAATTAAACGTTTGTTCAAATTACATATCTATATTATGCAATATACATTTAATCCATAATATTGAATTTTGATATTGAAGAAACGAACTTTAATGCCTTCCATTGTCTACAACTGGATGGATGCTGACACAGAATGGTGCCTTATTTTCAATTTCGGAATATCCCCGGGAAACTGTAATTCCTGATAAACGTCCTACAGGTTTATGTTAATCCAACAAAAATATCACAAAATTCACATAATAAACTTATTGCAGTACTTCTTCAATATTGTTCATTGTTGATAGATGACTACATGTTGACATGTAATATTGGCAATTGCTATATTTCAAAATATCCCTGGGAAAACAAGCATAATATCTATTTAATACATGATAGTTATGCAAGTCTTCTCGTAGACATAAGAAAATTTGCATTATCAACATGTTGCTGTGTTTAAATTCATCAAAATAATATGGTCAAACTTAATAGCATAATATTGAACAATATAAAAACATTTATTCAAATTGCATTTCGAGTATAAAACATTTTATTCATAAATGGAAATGAAACACCTTCCTTAACGTTTAAAGTTAGCTTTATGCATCATTAAAGTGCCTTCAGAAAAACGAGCATAATATCTGATAAAAATAGGACTGACTAACTGTAAAACTAAAAAAATTTGCAGAATAAACCAACATGTTGCCATGCTGTATAGCATAATATTGTATAGATGTTTTTTATTAACCATATAAGATACCAATGTGGAATATACATACATTATCGAATTTATCTGAACAGAGTTTTTCTACGAGAATTGGTTGTTAACCAGTTGCTCAAACTCTTTTTTTGAAGAGAGCAGGGATAGAAGGATAGGGCTAGGACAGAACTAGTGATTAGCTAATCGCTCTCGCTACACTGATTTTAGGATCAAATGGGTGGGAGGGTGATTTTAAGCATCAAAGACATATCCATGCGTCAGAACAGAAACAAAAAATCAATTAATGAAACTGTCTTAACATAATATTTATAACACAGATTTGAAACTGTGAGCACCGCACCTAAAGCCAACGCAGCGTTGGCCATTCAACCACCAACCTGGCAATATGAAGACATATATTCAGGGCTTCTTAGTCATGTAACATGGTTGAACAGCGTTCCGGCACCTTTTTGTGGCATAGGAAAAGCTGCTTTAATTTAAAACATATTTAATATAATTTTCTTTAGTAAAAATAAGCGAGTTTCACACCTTTTAAAAAACCCATTCATATTACTTCTTGAATACTCTAGCGACATTCAGTACGTATAATTTACTGAATTTACATGGTATCCAACCATATTTATTATTCAATATTGATAGCTGATATTGAGAATAAACCGTTGTGAATGCTTAATTTCACAATATCTCGAGGAAAACGAGCATAGTATCTGATAAATATACAATAGCTTAATGCCAATCTTCCTGTAGATATCAGAAAATACATAGAATTACCTTGTAGTGCTTAAATTTGTAAAAAACTTTTGCAATCTTGAATAGCACAACTTTGAGATACATAAAACAATCCAAATTATTGGATTTTGAATATGCAACATGAAATATGACTCACATATTTATACAATCTTGCCAGATTCTAGTATATAATTCATTGTTCATAAATGGCTGGTGGTTGATGTAGAGCGTTGCATTTGGCTTTATTTCATATCGTCCAGAAAACAAGCATAATATCTAATAAATATACGATAGTTATGCAAGTCTTCTAGAAGATATAAGAAACTTTACGCTATACATATGTTTGCCATGATGAACCGGTAGAAAAATTGTCTCTTTTATAACATAATATTGGGCAATATAAAAAGATCATTATAATTATTATAATCCTGAATATGCAAGATTAAATTCAGTCTATATGATTTGTGGTATTGCAGAAATTTACCAATGTCGTTGTTATTTCTTGTTGATAGATGGCTGGATGTCGATATTAAATACCAATTGCTTTATTTCGAAATAACCCCGAGAAAATGAGCATAATATCTGATAAACATACGATAACTTTATGCTAATCTTCCCGTAGATATTACAAAATTTGCAGAATAACCTTTTTGCTGCGATCAAATTTGAATAAAAAATTACGACAATTTTTATAAAATAGTATTCAGCAAAATATTCGAATTGTATCTTGAATAAGTAATATAATATTCAATTTATGTATTTTCTAAAATCATGGACACAAACCAATCTTCAATTTTATTATTCGTTGCTGTTATGAACATACTAACAAAGTTGCAGCTCATTTCAATCAAAATATCCTTTCATTAGGTATAAGAAAATTAGTCTCTTGGCCGGTCGGAATAATTAGTTTCAAAACATCCCCAGGAAAAGATGCATAATGTGTCTAATAAATATTGTTAAAAGCAACACAGTTAAGCAAGTCTCCCCGTAATAATAAGAAAATTTTCTGATTAAAGATGTTGCCGTATTTAATTTTGTAGTAAAATAGTGTATAGCATAATATTAGGCAAGATAACTAATAATTATATGCTGAATATCATGCAAGATGTTATACAGTTGATTTGGTTTAAAGTATTATAGAAATTTACCAATCCCGTTAATATTATTCCTTGTTGATAGATGGCTGGACGTTCCAATTGTTTCATCCCAATATATATTATTCCCAGGAAAATGAGCATAACGTCAGATCAACATAATATAATTGCAATGCCAGTAAACTCCATAGATATAGATAAAAAAAAAATAGAATAAATTTATTGAGGTGTTGAAATTCTTTTAGAACTTGGAATTGCGGATACGAATAATTGCAACAGATCAAACATTCGAATCAAGTGAATTAATAAATTATCCAAAATACGAAATATTATTTCAAAATTTCGTCGCCATTGTTCAAATTTGCTGGAAAGTTTGTAAATTTAAAATAAAATTTCCTACATGCATTGTTATAAGCGGCATCTAGTAATTTTACATGAAAAACAGTAGCAAATAATATACCTTTTTTTGTAGTAATCATTACAATAATATATTTGATACATCTAATTAGAAAATAACCCACTACTCGAATGGTAAAGAAGTTTAGGAGTACGGCTTGAAGACCCTACCACATACCATCCAAGACTCATGTTTGCACGTTCCCTCCAAATCAACAAACGTGGTTTTCCAACTCACAATGATTTAATTGCACCAGAGTAATAATTCTAATAAATAAAAACATTTATCGAATACCAGTTGATTAATTTATAGTTATAAATTAAAAATAGATACTTTTCTGGATTGTTTCAGGTTAGGATAATGATTCACCTTTGTTCAAGTCATTGTAAAACAAAATATAATAACTCACCTGTAGTATCATAAACCTTGTTAGAACAGTGTAATAAAATAGTTATAAAGATTCTAAGGCAAATTACATATCGGATAAAGCACTACCAAAATAAGGAAAAGAGTGAAGCTAGCCGTTGCTCCAAGTCTTCAGCGAAATGCGGAAGGTACTCCCCCTTTCGACTCCAAAATGGGACTAGTGCTAAGCAAAATCTTTTCACATCGCTTCCCGGTTCTTTATCCTGAGAAAACATAACAACGTAATTAATAACTCAAAGTTATGTGTTTTGCAATTATTTTTTAGTACTAGGCTAAATAATGAAAGAGTTTGTTTAACTAAACCAAATGTTATAAAAAAATCTTCACAATATTTCTTTGTGTTATTATCATAGGGTGGTCAAATATTGACCGCTAATTTTGATAATACCTATAACCTATAAGCATTTGACTCCACAAACTATAACTTATATTGTTTTAAATCATGACCGCTCCCAATATGGAGCATATAGACTCCAATGGAGTATTTCAACAGAATTTGATTTTTACGAGAATAGGTTGTAAATCCATCGCTCAACTCCAGGATAAACAAAAAAAGGTGAAGCTATAGTAAAGTAGTTAATCATTCTCTCTACATTTTCCAGATCGATAAGAGGTGAGGGTGCTAAGATACGAAAACATCATAAATATCTTTGTCTTAAGATACAAATTCATAAATCGATTGAACAATCAATGTATGAAAGTTTTCGGGATTCGATCAGCTTTGGCCATAGAAAAGCGAACAAAATAGAAGAGCATAAAATGCAATGAGGTGTGATCAAGTAATTCCAAAATCAACATCAATTTTGTGACAATATATAGTTAGCTTGTTATACTTTCTATAGCTTTGTATAAAAAATTAATCGGAGATTTCTTAGGAGCTTAATCAATAGTTGAACATCCTTACTGGTTATAATATGAAAAAATGAGAAAATCATGTTGTTTTTACTTTTAAAAAATAAGAAGAAAAATTTACAATTCACATATAAATTCCCAATGAGCCAAATATTTTGAAATTTTTAACGCATGAGATAAACTCGATTAAATTTTTTTATGTCACGTGAGATCAACTTGAAAAGAAATGAAATCACAAACACCCATGTCCAAGATATCAAATTTAAATATGATGTTGCCCTTGCCGGGTACATCCGCAGCATATGGCAAAGCCAGGCCATCGTCGTTTTTTATTTTGAACGTAATACGATGCTGGTCCGTCCGCTCTCTTACCTCTGAATTCTTAGTCGAAACCACCGTACCCCTAGTATTCACCGTAAGAATCTGTTTCCAAAGCACAGTGCGGTTAGCCTGTGCTTAAGTGAAGTGCCACGATAACTTAAAGCATTACCATCATAATGCATACGTTGAATAGGTGGCATTTGGTTCTGACACCTGTCCGAGTACAACCGTGAATCCTAGACTTTCAGCATTGAGTTGAAGGTTGCTCCAGCTATCCTTAAACGGATCGCGAGCTCCTTACGTGGTTTTCCATCTCCCGTGATGTGTACCCCCAAGTACCTGAAGCCATTGACTCTCTCTCTTGATATCTTGCTCCGCGCTCGTCAGAGGGTAGTCTAGGTATTTTGAGACAAATGCGATGTGAGTTGCTTTTTCTAATGCTACGTCGCTAATTCTAATGCAGCATTTAGTGCCCTCGTGCATGCAATTAATAATGGCAAATAATCTTGGTTGAGATTCCGTACAGTTTTAATATGTGCCATAAGGATGGCAGGTGCGGACTATCAAAGGCCTTCTCGTAATCCAAAAGCAACACGCCAATGAGCTGTTGAATTCGTTGCTTTGCTGAAGAAGGCATCTAAGATTATGAATTTCGTCCGCATAGAGTTGGCTAGGTAAGAAACTGGCCTGGTTTTCCCTGATGGTACGCATTACTAGAGTCCTTATTCTCACCAAGACTACCGGCACCAAGACCTTCCCAAGAACGCTGAGCAGTTTCATGCCCCTCTAATTGTCACAACAGAGTGGGTCGCCTTTTTGTACATTGTGATTATCTCAACGTTGACCCAGTCCCTCGGACGGCGCTCCTGTTCCCATACCTTACTCCTTACTGAGAAGTTATGCAAGGGATGCAAGAGCGCCCCAGGCCACAGACTCCAGAAACTATGAGTATATTGTCTGTAGCCGGCATCTTCCATTCCTTAACCACTGCACATCAAAAGTGATTTCAGCGTGCATCAGTGTATCTGTTGGGGATATTCAACGCTCAGATGATATCTACAAGTGACTTCGTTGGATATGTCAAAGGGGTTCGAGGGAGGAGGACGATTTGGCAACCCGGGGAAGTGATCTCTCCAAATCTTTTTAACACGCTATCACCCCGCTGGGACTACGGAAAGGCTCGGAGTTTGGTGGTTGTCTACCGCAAATTTCACGCGTGATTGTAAATCATTTTCTTGTATCCCCTCTGCATGCTGCCGCCTCTGCTGCTTCAATTTGGTTGTCAAAGAGCCAGTGTTTATTGAATCGCACAGACTTTTTGACTATCTTATCTTGGTGCTGATGGTCCGGGTATCCTCATTCTAGTCTGGGTCTGTCTCACTGTCTTTCTCAGTGTTTTAAGCCTAGCTCTCTCTTTAATCTTCCTCCACGTGTCGTTGGACATTCACTTTAGATATCCACTCCTCCTGACTTCTAGCATCTTATAAGTGGCTGACGCGACTGCATTTTTGATATTGGACGATTCGATGGTGTCGCGTCGAGAGTTTTTCTGGTCATAAACACAGTTGGTGACGTTCTTTCTCACACAGACGTCGAAATTCAACCGAATTCGAGGAAATTGAAATCTCTCAACGTCAATCCTTCTACGAGTTGGGGGCCGCACTTGGCGTGTAAGTCTAAGTCTGATTTTGCCAACAAGCAGCTCATAGTCGCTGTATATGTCGGCACCGCTATAGGTTCGAACATCGAGAAGCTCCCTTTGGTGGGTCGTGCTGTATAGAAAGTGGTCAATTTGTGGTTTTGTGCACCCATCAGGAGATGTCCACCTGTATTTGTGGATGTCTCTGTGCGGGAAGATTGTACCACATAGTATGGTGAAGTATTCAAAAATATTTATATATATTATGTCATGCCATAAAGTAGATTCGCACTATCTTATTAGATGCCAGCGTTTAAATAAAATAATAATTTGGTAATTATGCACTCTTTAATCTTTGAAAGGTTTAGTATCATTATCCAAATATGTTTAAAATTGGCCAACTTAATAAATAATGGATTTTGTGTGTGTGGGTGAACGCATTATATTAACGATTATTTTTACAGTATTTTATATATTTAAATATAATGTATAGAGTAGATGTAAAAGAAAAGACCTGTTACTATATCTCCATGTAAACATAGTCCTAAATAAAGTAATGTAATTTATAAAATTAAACGAATATACTCTTAATCTTGTCGTGATGCAATTTTACGGAGAGAAAGTGGTTTATCTTTTTAATGGGTAATTTTATATGATGACGATGATAATAAACCATATTTCTATAATTTTTAGATATCTACTGAGCGTATAATATTTGAATCGTTCAAATCCCAGATCGTTAGTGACAAAACTTATTGAATTGTACAAAAATTAATCAAAACAAATTTAAACTAGTCTTTAGTAAAACAATTATATCTGCCTACTGATATATTATAAATAGGTTAACTTATTTAGTAGAATACTTTAAGTAAACTTTACGTTGTTACATACATAATCATCATAATATATTATATGATTGTAGTAAAAAAATAAAATATATAACGCCCTTGTTCTTACGTCACTGAGCCACCCCAACACAGATAACATTTAAAATAAAGGGCTGTAGCCACAATCAGAGTTTTTTTTTAAATTAGGGAAGGTATTTATTGAATAAATGAAAACTCAAACGTACAAAGTGAATCTTCTATTCATGTCATTGTCCTCTCCATCCTCGATTCGTATCTACGTATAGTATTGAAATACAGTAGGTTTCTATTTATTATGTAGTACATATTTATAAAATAAAGTATTTAGTTCTACAAGAATTATAGGAACCCATAGTGTTTAGCTATTTTGACTAGGTATATCCTGTAATTCTTTTAGGACTTTGATATTATATCTACCTTGCGACAATAGGGTTTTATCAAGTAAATACCAATTGAATCAATATAATATAGTATTTTCTCTTTACAGTCTTCACTGACGAATTTCTCACTAAATATGAAACTGTTCCGTGACAATTTATCAAAATATCCCCTTAGTAATGTCTACAAGCATTCAATTCAAACAAAAGTGTTAAATTCTTATTAGGAATTGCTAGAAATGTGACCCCGGCCTATTTAGAATGTGTAGTAATGTCTCACGTAGTATAAATATGTACTGAATACTTATATTAAATGCAGTCAATACGCGAATATTTCTTTGAAATGTATTTTTTTCTGATGGCAATAATTATTTTGTAAACGTTTTAGTAACTACGTATTTATTATTTTAGTTGAAATAAAATCGATTAGATTGTATATTTTTCAATGTTCATTTAATTACCAGCCTGTAAAATAATTTCGTTTTCTGAATACATTACGCTTTCATTTACGAATGTCATTTGCTGCTCACACTGAGTCTCAGCAAAAGTTTATTTTCCGATAAGGTCGAAATTCAGTATCATTTCATATGAACCATGACACCCATGACGTTTGAAGCGAACTCCTCCACTTGGTAATAAATTATATTGAATAATGGTTTTCGGTCATATTTCAATAACAGAGCCGACACAAATGAATCTGAGTGTAAATGTGAGGTATGTCAGGCAAATATGAAATGCATTCTTTTTTGCACGTGGACTTATAAATTTATAATAATATACGATATTAAAATCTATATTGGCCGGAATGAAATAATTATAATTTGAGATTTTTCTTACTGATTTTTAATTTTTATTATACTTGGCTAATTCCGGTCCCGTGACCGAGTTATCAAATTTGTTTGACTTTCGTCCTTCTCGGTTGAGTGAACAGTTAGGATCCCTTACTGGACCCAATTTAAGGTGACCATATTACTTAAATTTGAAACCAAGAAATTTAAAATAGTTCAGCCAGCATGTCGACGTTGCACAAAATAAACCTCCAATGTGCAAAAATTCTGTTTTGAGATAAAGATAAAAAACAGTTTAAAAAAATCAGCTTAACGTTTTTTAATAAAATAAGCAGTTTATCAGAGTAAGATTAATTAACCTATTTCAGTTATACAATGATCGATAATTTTCAATAGTTTTATAATAAAAGTAATAACATGTTTACACTGTCTCATCAGATATAAGTGCTGCTCAGTTTTCACACATTGGAGATATTTACTATGTAATAATGAAATTGTATTTTTTTACTTGTTTACAGTTTCCTGCAAATATCTCTGCTATTATTACGTATAACTACTGATGGTCTTAGTAAATCAATGTTTCTGTTCCAATAAATGTAAATTAAAAAAAGCAATATGGCTTTTTTTCAGTTTTCTCGTTAATTCTTTTTTTACAGTTATAGTATAAAAGTGTTGACAAGACAAACAGTAGTTTAATTATAATATATAATAGCACATATATATGCAGGAAACAGTAAACAAGTAAAATAAAAAAATATTTCAATTTCATTATTTATTATACCATATATTATACTTTGTATAAAAGTGAACACAATGGAAGTTTTTGTCAATGATGCAAAACCGTAGATTATTTTTACATCAAAAAAACTATTTTCGTGAAATTGACACATTGCAGGTTTATTTTGTGCTACGACAATGTGTACCAGTCGCTATCGTAGAATATAGGTTGAAGTCACCGATACAGTGTTAACGGCAACACTGAACTCGATATTTATATTTTTTTTTATTATTTTGCAGTCCGAAGCTTTACTGGTTACTCCTCATGACTAGCCAGACCAATGTCCAAAAAGTCAATACTGAATTGCTAAAATTAGTACGAACGGTCACCTTACCCCAAAGCCCAATGGAAGCTTTCATACATTTATTTCATAGGTAGATGTTTCTGATATTTCTATACCCACCTACTATTCGATTATAAAAACGGGACGTACAAAGAGCAATTAAGTAGTTACCTACTAATTATTTCCTTATCACATCCATTTCCTTACCCCCTCCGAAGAGAGAAGTATAGCGATTTATTTATAATCGGTTCTTGTCGAGCAATTTATGCTGAGAATCTCTATTAATGTTTCAAATACTCTACATTGGGTGAGAACAAAACTATGGTAATATTGCAGTCTTTATAATTAAATGAATAATAATTCAAATTTATAGTATTCGCATTTGATTTGTCAAAAAATACCATTCTTATCCTAGATATCGATCTAGTGTCTAGTATCGAACCTAACCAAAAATAAAAATTTGTGTCTCTCATTTACCACACATCCTCTATTATTAAATGGTTTATCGCATTAGTGATTCATGCAACCCAGGGACTAAATATATATTATTATTTGGAAAAGTTTCGTAAACATCAGTAGTTTCAATTCTCTTATTGTTCGCTTCATTTAACAAATCGCCCAAAAATAAAATTAAAATTTTATTTTTAGTTGCTTTCAACTTGTTCCTTAATCCTAATTTATAGTTGTACATGCTATAAGTTAGATTTGTTATGGCATTCGTTGATACGCAAACAATCGTCTGCGTGCCATTTTTGACTCCATCTGTTCTAAGGCACGTGAAGTACCTGCCTATGAATTTATTATTCACAGTTTCATGTGATTTTCACTGTGTTAGTTTTGAGTAAGTACTCACTGATTATGATAATATAAAGATATTCCATTCGAAAAAACTGTTCAAAGATTTATAAATAAATTGATTACCTATACTATAAAAATACTTTTAGTAGAGAAACAGATCAAATGTTTCAAAATATATTTAAAAAAATCATTTTTCTCTCAAATCTAATACTAAGTAGGTACGCCAGTCATTATAGAATAGTCCAATAATGTAGAAACAGTTTACAAGCACAAATATTCAACAAGTTCTTATAGGCATTTCTTCACGCTTGTTATTGGACATATGTAGTCATGCAGTAATAGGGTAACCAGATGGTATCCAAAAAGTGGACATGTCCTCTAGCTGGAATTAGAAATAATGTCTTCCATCTCCATTCTATTAACAAACGGACCTCCATTTCAAATCAAAATGATGTAAGTATGTGCATGATTCTTGCAACGACTATCGATACATTTGCTTAGTCTCATATCCCAACAAATGCAAATATAAATATGTTAATTGATATTCATTGTTATATGATTGTATTTATCTTCAGTTTATTTACTTTAAATACTAAAAAAATCGGAAAAAATATAACAAGGCCGTCTAATATGTTCAATGGATTCGGTGGTAACTTTGTAGGAATTCATTTTTGATACATAACTAAAATTGATAACTTAGTTTTTCCACTGGCTGTGTTACTAATTGTGGCACGTGTTTCGCTTCTTTAATAAGCACTTTCAGACTAACTACATCCCAAGATTATTTATTTCTAAGGTAAATAATGATTCAAATAATCAACTTAAACATGAAGGGTAGGATGGGGGGACGCAGAGAGGTGGTAAGACACAAACGATTTTAAACGAAGTTATCAATTTTTATTTTATACAGTCTAATATTGTTAAATTTGTGTAAAAATTAGGTATATTGATTTTATAAAACTGTTTATCAATATACATGCTTTTTTGCTTGTTTTATTAGAATACATAGCGCGCGATAATTACATATCCACTGTGGAAAGGAAAAAGGACGTAACCCACACCAAAAAATATTGTATAGTTTTAAAAACATTAATTAATTTACCACCTTTTCTCTGTAAATAATAGATGGTGCCTTTGTCGTATATTAAAAGGCGCATGTACTGCGTTCTTGAAATTATGTATATACCCTATCTCTTCAAAAAAACGTCACTCTGCTTGGAAGCTACTGACTACTAGAGTTCCTCAGGTGTCTAATCTTCCTATCCACTTCGGTGATCCTCCGGATTCATTTTTATCTCTGCTGGAGTACTGCAATCTTAAGTTAGATCGGCTCCTGATTAGTGAAGTTCTACGAATGCCAAGCAATCGAAACCATCTCTGCTGGAGCACTGCATACTCAGTTAGATCGGTTCCCAATTAATGAAATCCTACGGATACCTAGCAATCGAAACCATCTCTTCCACCGCTTCCTCTGTTAGACCGGTTCCCGATTAGAGAAATCCTACGGATACCAGCCTAGTGAAACTATCTTCTGCTGGAGCACTGCCTCCGCTGTTTTATCAATTCTCACCTGACACGGCTCTACGGATTCAAGCCTCCGAACATCTGACACATTGTCGGATACCTTCATCTTCGATCGCAACAAGAGTAAACCGCTAAGGTTTAACCTTTCTCAACTTTATCATATTTTATGTTTCATTTTTTGCTGCGTTTATCTACTACAAAATGTGTTAGCAATAAATGATTATCATTTGAGCCTTGAGAAGACTTCTTATTTTAATTTTGACATGTGATATATCTGACTCCTAACCCACAGAGCCGTCGTAACAAAACTATTCTACAAATTTAATATTACAGATAATTCTTCCCTCGTTAAGATGCATAAAATGTTACAATAATTAGGTTTTATATAGTTGTGTTAATTAGTAAATATGTTGTAGTAAACTCCAATTATTGAAAACTTATAGGAATAGGGTTGACTTTGTTAATTTGTTTTTAACTTTTAATCGACCCATTTGTCATCTTTTCTAAGTCATTTGTTCTCCATCTAGAAACCCTATCCAGAAAGTTCTTTAGCTAAAATGGAGTATAATTTCCAGGTAATGGCCAGGGGGCGAAGGCGTGGAGGTGGTTACGGACAACGATGTACTCCAGTCTCGTTGGACTCGTATAGCTTGGACAATGTCTCTGTTGGAGGATCAGCTCGGCGAAAAGCAAGACGTCCTTCCAAACGGTCATACGGCAATCCAGCATACGATGAATCTGTAAGTTTTATACTATATATATTATTTCGTAGACATTAAAAAGGTAAGTATTTCGTTTCACAATCATTTATATTATAATATAGTTGCACACTAAAGTGTATGCAACATGCAACCAAGTCTTGAGGAGTTTTACTTTAAATTATCTGCTTCAACATGAAATATTATGATTGGCAATTCTCGAGAAATTTTTAATTATTATTTCTATTCTCATTTCTCGTGATAATTTTTTCCCCATATGGACATTGAACACACTGATAACTTTATTTTATATTTGGATCGATTATCTTCCGACTTTAATCGTTAGGTACCCAAAATATGCTTAATGACAGTAGAGTTTATGAACATAGTGGTTTTCGGGTTTGGTTTTTTTTTCAATTTCGAGATAAAATTATAGGTAGTCGGAATGTTTTATTTTATTATTATCAAATATCGATGTTCTTTCCAATTTCGTCAATTATATGCCTGTTAAAATTTTCATTGTTAATTCGATGCTCATGCATAGGCATTGCTTGATTTAAACATAATATAATAATATATGGTCAATATGGAGTAATTTTACACCGTCGCTGCATATACTCTTTTACTCTCGCAATCTTAAATGTACTGAAAACACAGATGCTTGGCATTAATATACACAATACATTTTTTTTTATAGTGAGTCTTTTGATGCTTCGTTCTTTCAAAACACATGTAGAATGAAAAAATACCTAGCTCATTTTGAGTCTCAAGAATCGAAAAAGGCAAGAAATCACAACCTCTAGTCAAAATGTGTTGCCAAATAGTATACCTATTTAACACCTGTACGTTTCTTAATAATAAAGGTTGGCTATCCGAGCAAGAGGTGCGAATGTGTACATTTTGACTCCGACACAGACCGATGTCGCCATGGTGACGCACTTATTATAAAATATTAGACTGTATGCATGCTGGAAGGAGAGAACTAAATGTGAGCTGTAAAATAATTGAAAATCGCCATTTTTATTTTTAAAGACGTCATAACGGGCGCATATTTAAACATCAAAAGTACTTTGTTTGCAACACTGTTTTGAAGAGGTAATAAATATTTGATTCAAGTTTTAAAGTGAAACATGTATTTATAATAAATAGTGTGATAATGTTTAAAATAAAATATTTAGACATTCTTGTGTAAAGAAAACCATTATTTTGAAGATTTTAAAGATAATTTTTTTTCCATGTCCGCTCCCAATGTGGAGCATATGGTGTCCTAATGGAGGTATCTTAACCGATTTTTTCTACGAGAACTGCTTGTTACTCAGTTGCTCAACATCTCTTTTTTCGAAGAGAGTAGGGATAGAAGGATAGGGCTAGGATAGGGCTAGGACAGGACTAGTGGTTAGCTAAACGCTCTCGCTACGCCCCGTTGAGATGGGATGGGTGGAAGGGAGGACTCAGACTACGAACAGAAATCCATAAATTGATTGAAAGATCAATATATGAAAACCGTCCGCACCGGGAATTGAACCCGAGACATCCGTAACCGTAGCCAGCGACGCTACCAACTGCGCCACGAACGCCAATGATTAATAGCAATGCCGAAATGTGCAATTAAAGCTTTAAAGACCGGAACATGAAAAAAAATTTCAGCAAAGATGTGAAGTTTTTTAGTTTTCTCCAAGGGTCGGATTCGTAGTCGAGTGGTCAACGTCGTTGGCTTCGGTTGCGGTGCTCATGGGTTCAAATCCCAGTACGGACAGAATTGAATTGGTCCCATGAATTTATTTTTCTATCTATTTATTGATTTCTGTTGGAAGGCATGGGTGTTTGTGATGTCTTAATTAAATTTCCTCTCATCCATGCTATCCTTAAAACGGGGAGTAGCGAGAGTGATAAGCTAACCACTAGTCCTGTCCTATTCATATCCGTATATCCATGATCTTTTCGAAAAAAACTGGAGGTTGACCATCTGAGTAACAAGCAGTTGTCGTAGAAAAACTTTTTTTGAGATATCTTTATTGAGAGACCATATGCTTCACATTGGGAGTGGACATGACATAAAAAAATCTTTTTTATATAATAAAATATAAATAATCCTGACAAACTTCTTGGGGAAGTTTGTCCGATATGCTACTGATTTTAAATTTCTGTGAGTTACCTCAGTTCTAATATCTTAGTATTTAGCATTTAAAGTGAGCCTCGAAATCCCGGTATTGATATTAAAACAAACCCAGAGATTACGGGATTGATATAAAGACAATCCCGTGATTACGGAATTGACTAATCGACCGGGATCCCGAATTGTAAGCCTACAGAGAAGTTATTCTTTCTAGAAGTATTTAGGCGCCGAAACTATAAACAGGACCCTTCTCGTTAGTTCTGTAAACATAAAAAAGATACCTAGGTATTTCTTTCAGGATGCAGGATTATGCGATCCCACAGAATATAATCTTAATTATTTTCTTCAAAAAAGACAATTAGTTGAAGGTTTAATTACATATGTAGGTATTTAATTCAGTAAGAGACCGTTATAATTTGAAGTTGCGGTCCTGCAGTAATAAAAGTAAAAATAATCAACATGTTTCTAAAGCATACAATAATTGTACAATTATTGTCAATACTTACCTATTTACGTCGATGAAAATTCATTTCATATGTAAAACGCGCATAAGATTTTTATTCAGATTAAATAAAATGTAAAGAATGTCGATAATAAAACAAGATCAATCATTTTATTCAGGAGCAATCCTTATGGAAGAGCCGCCGTTATTACCGATTAATTAACATTGTAACCGTTGTTAAATTGAGATGTCCAGTGATTAGAAGAACACTAAGTTGCATTCTGACGAAACAGAATATCTGGTAAACATAGATTCGTAATTCTTCTTCGAGGAGACATTGAACACCTAATTTATGATACTAAATAAAAGCCTGCTTGATGAATATCATAAAGTAATACACTGTGAACAATTTTATTGCAGGGAGCTTCATCTCACCCAATGCAGTTTGCAGCGTTGGCTAACTTTGCGCTAGACCAGGAGTCCATCGTAAATGAATTCAATGAGATTCCTACCATCACTACCAGATCTGATGAAGTTCCACTCGGGATGCGAATCGAAGAATCGTTATGCGAATGTCATCCCTCTTCCAGAAACTCGTGTCGCCCTCAACGTTATTCCCGGTGACGACACATCGGAGTACATAAATGCCAATTATGTCAGGGTATGTGATGTATTTATTATATTTATTCAGCTGTTTATAAACATAAATACAATTATTACAAAACATCTAGAATCTATGAGAGTACAGATGTTTAGATGTTAACGATTGCGGTCTAGAATCTAGATAGCTGGGTGAATTATATACTTACCAGTGGCGTGCCGTCCATACATGCGGTAGATACGAAGCGTGCCTTCAAATTTTGAAATAAAATGACTTTTTTATCATGCTTGTAAAGTTATTAAATTAAAATTTTAAGTAAAGATGAAACAAAACTTCTTCAAATATCTGCATTTATACACTAAATTCAAACAGTTTGCGCATTCTGACTGACGTATTCTTCGTTATATTATGCCGACGGCGCTAGTATAAAATTCTCTATGATATAAGAAGCTCTCTTGTACAATAAAAGATGCTTTCGGAAGAAAGACTTTCTGCTCTTGCCATAATATCTATTGAAAAAAAACTTTTGGAAAATTTAAAACAGGAAAATATGTTAAACGATACAGCTATTGATGATTTTAGTAAGAGAGAGCGCCGAATAAAATTGGTTTTCAAAAACTAGATGAATGTTGCTTTATTTACCACCCTCACAGCATGCTTTGTATGAAAAGTCACCGCACGTGACTGGTACTTACCTATTTCATTTATACATCATATGTGTTTGTGTACATAAAACTTGAGATTTTAAATATGTCATTGAAATTGTAATACAAGCGGCAGATAAATTATTTATTGACTTGGGTAGGTATACCAATACTACAAATGTTCTTGACCAACCACTGATAAGTGATAGCGTGAACCTGATTCCTGGGGCAAAAATGAGTTCCTTTTTTCTTAAAGATGTTGGCTTAGTTTATTCAACTTATCAGTACCTACCTATTATAGAAAAACAAGATCAACTTTTAGCGTTTTTATTTGAAGTCTGGCATATATTTATTAATTTGTTGAAATTATGTTCTAGGGGCCCAAAAATATGAAAAACTACTATATAGCTTGCCAGGCTCCTTTGTCTTCAACCGTTAATGATTTCTGGAGAATGATCTGGGAGCAGAACTCCAGGGTTATTCTGATGTTAACGGAGTACATGGAAAATGGAGCGGTAAGACAACATTTGAATATTCCTATAAGTGTATAAATTTACTTAACCAAGTAAAACATGGGCGCACAAAGGAGGGCGTTCCAGTAGATCCGGACCGCCCTTAGGATTTGGAAATATTTTTATTCCCTCGCCAGATGTAATACAGAAGGGCTTCGTGTATATATTTATGTTGCGACTTCTTGAAATGAAACGGTCAACATTCTATTTTTTAAGTTATTCCAAACACGGTCAAAATATTTAAGTTTTCATTATCTTTCAAATGCTTTCATTGACAAATCCTAGGGGAGGTCCGGACCTTTTGGCCCCCCCCGGTGTACGCCTATGATAGTCGCGCCCTGGAACGGTGAATAGATGTTTCGGCAAAGAAGGTATCTCAGGACGATGTCTATACCAAACTCTAAGGAGAGAGCATGGAGTTCAAGTAGCTTATGTTCTAAAACGCTGTTTGCGTTCCAACCGAAGGTTACCTGCACAGGTTTTTAATCATTTCACTAAATCCAGATTTTCCGTCTTGCGAATGCGAAGTATTTATATAAGTTAATAAACGTGTAATAAAACAATATGTTTATTGCGTTTTTAAGCCAAGACTGGCTGTCAAAAACAAATCGTAGACTGCATGTTGATGTCAACCCAACTAATTCTGAATACCTGGTGCGTTTTGTACTTTTATTCTGTTTTTAACAGTAAAGTTTGCATATTGCGGCGACAGAGTAAATTGTAGTTATGTCTGGCCAGGAAAATGGAGTCGATTTAATAGAAAAATATTTTTCTATAAATTGCATTGCACATACATTTAAATTAAATAATTCTCAATTGCATATAATAGGTATATGTATATGACTTTGTGTAACTGTCAATTCTTTAAAGGGTAAATGCAATATATTTGATAAAATAAAACACAATTTGTTTTGTGTTTGATACTTCTACATGACATCAGTTGATAATGCTCACGATTAGCGTAACCGGTCGTGATCTAGAATCATTTCACCAGTGGTCGGCCACGGATTTTGAGGCAATGAATGATAAATACATATTTTTTTCGCTGTTATTCCATTAAACTGGGATTTAGTAATGTAACCAACTAAAAATAAAATAGTAAATATAGTACCAAGCATAAAATAATAGAAGTTTACAAAAAAATTCCAATTCTGCCAGTGGTCGGCCCCTTAAATCTAATGGTTGGCCTTTCGTTGCCCAGTTTGTAAAAAGTTATTTAGCAATTTTTCTCATTATTAGGCTCCTATATCGAAATCTGAATCTTTAATGTTCTTTCTATGTTCTAAGCGAATATTTTCAATAAATAAAATTGCAAAAAGCTTTTAAAGTCTTGATTTCTGTTATAAAACAAATGTATTGAGTGCCTTATTTTATTTGCAGGAAAAGTGCTATGAATATCTTCCACCATCAGAAGTATCGGATAACAAACGATTATTTGGCGATTACCAGGTGATTGTGAAGAAACGAGAGGTCCGTGATAAATATGTTATATCTTCACTTCAATTAAGGTCACTTCAGTCACGTTTGTGGCGAGAAATCACACACATTTGGTACTTCTGGCCGGCGAGAGGCGTTCCAGAAGAGTGCAATTCAATAATAGCATTCCTCATTGAAGCTCGCAGTTACCTCAAAGCGTCACAGAGCGCTAAAGATTACGAAGACGACGGTCAAGATTCTATGGTAACTCAAAATGGATCTGTTGTCACTCATCAAACACACATTTCTATGGAAGCAGAAGATGATTCAAACGATTCGAATGATGTTAATATTTATAATCTCCAAAGAGCCGAAGAGAAACATAAAAACGGAGCAGCAAAGAATGGCACTTCAAATAATGACAGCGATAGCCGTAATCGCGGAGGCCCCCTGGTGGTTCACTGCAGCCCTGGAACTGGACGAACCGGGGCCCTCATCGCCTGTGACATTGGGATCAGGGACTTTGAAATGTCCAGAACCGTCGACATACCAAAGACTGTGTATAGAATTAGGAGAGATAGAGCTAATGCGGTTCAAACTAAGGATCAATACATATTTATCTATAAGGTGAGTTTTTACACTTTCATGGTTTGTATTTATAAATTTTTTATCCTTTCATGAACACCGAATTATTATAGGTGGTAATCAGGGATTGAAATACCTGCCGAATATATCAATACCGATATTACAAAAACATAAAAAGAACAAAAACCTTAAATGATTAATGGCAATTGGGATCAATACCGAACCAAACAATCAGTACCGGTATCTTAATATTTCAGTATTTTGCATTTCCAAAACCGGTATTTTGGTATTGAAATAACACCCGATGTACCATATTATAATACCTTACGGTATTAACAACTAACCTATTATCATATAACAAGAAAGCAATTAAATATGAAACAGATTGGATAAATTTAATATTTTCATTCCTGTGACTATATAGATTTTTTAAAACTATAACAATTGTGTATCTTTTTTTAGGTGCTGAGTGAATATGCCACAAAACTTACAGGCGGCGTTTTGGATTCTATATAGATCAACTGTTGAAAGAGCATCATGACACTACTGTAAAATAATTGTAGACCAAAATATAGAAGTGAACAGTCTATACAAATCTGCTACAATTTATCGACTGAAATATAGATTTTATGCTACCAAAACAATATACATACTATTATTCGACATTATTGTTTTGAGTTAAAGTAAATAATTAGGAGAAGTCATGTGTAGCTGTATAATATATGTTTGGATTATAATGCAAACTATAACATTTTGAACTTCCTTTATAAAAATATTTCTATTAAAATAATTTTAAATTCAGTTATTACACTATAAGGATAAAAACATTGTCCAAAGATATGTTTGTGTGTATAAAGCTAACAGGTTGAGCAAGTTAAAAAAAACCTATGAACACTTATATTATTTTGATTTAATAAATCCAACAATATTTTGTAAGTTTGACAGGAAAAAAAAAATTCGAAACTGAATATCTGAACCAAAAATGTATGAAAAATTATGGGCATGATTAATTTATCAGCTTGAACATAATACAAACCTATGTTTTGGACAAGGAAAAACAACAGTAGTCAATGGATGACATAAATAATCGTTGAAATCCTTTCCGTTCCCACTCTTGTAAAAAATGTTTTTCATTTATAATTAAGGTTTATCATATTGAAAAGAAAACTGTTCCACATGCAAAATTAACATTTTTTATCATAGCATCTAAAAATGTGTTGATAATCTGATAATCTTTTTTCTGATAATAACTTGGGAAAAAATTCAATTATCGGCTACAGAAACACACGGAATACACATACAAGCAATATTTTTTATTTTCCTATTGTATTATAATTATTAAGTTAGAAATATCTAATTTTATAACAGTGGCTGAGGATGCCTTTTGGGGATTAATGATGGCTCATGTAGGTGTGCTGATTAAATATACATAAAAAAATATAATATGGATTTCCATAATTTTCAGACAATAATTAATTTTCAGACAATAATTAATTTTCAGACAAAAATAGGCATTATTTGAAAACACGAATAAACAGTCATCAATTTTGCTGCATTCACAAATCTGCTGCCAAATTTTAAAACACAGTGACTGTCATTCGAAATTCTGGTTTTTTTCCAACATTATTGTTAATATGTCGTAATACCTACACTGCTGTTTCTAGTTGCGGGTGAAATCATTGCGCTTATTGGTGAAACCAAGTCTTTGAATTGTCAAATTGTTGATGGTGGAACGTAGGACATGCATAATATGAACATGTTTTTTGGATTCCCAGAACGTTTTGTGTTGAAACACGAAATTGGACAGGCAAAATGTTGTGGCGTTTCTATCTAATTTAAATACCTACAGATGAACAGAAGAATCAATATGCACTATTTTTTAAAGTGAAAATTGTTTTAATCAGTTAATTGCCCACCCGCAATGGAAAATTTCATGAATTAGAATGCTCGATAATTTAAAAAATTGATTAAGTTACGCAATATTTAGTGATGTTTTTACGAGATGGTGCGTTACTCTACTTGAATTTCACGAACAGGTAAGCTACTCTAGTACGCTCCAGTTCCTGTTCATAGATAATATACTTACTAACAATCTAAGCCCTGATGGCATTTAGTTATATTATAAATTGAGACTAATGCTCAGGGAATCGCCGCTGTTACGTACCTACCTATAATTTATTATAAATTACATTCGTCTTCCAACTGTTTTGCTTGCTGAATTAGTAATTATTCTTCATTAGTATCAGTTTGACATCCATAAGTGGTCCTCGGTGTGGTCTATCAAGGGTATGTCTCTGCAAACAGTGTTTCAGTATCGGAAGACAATTAATCTTAGATGCGGAACAATAAGTTTACATGCTGTCAAACATTTATAAAATCAAGTGGAAACTGATAAAATTTGTTACAACAAATTACAGAAACTTTCAAACTTTTCATTATTTTAAGTTTTTTCTTGACCACTTTAAAGGCACAAAATGTCATAATTCCAGATTGTAGCAACACAATATTTTCAAAATCATTATGACTCTTGCTTGCATCATTAATAATATTAACATTATGTTCATTTGGAAAAATAGTCAGGCTATGTAAGTTTGCGGTGACATTTATTAATGACCTGTTATAATTTTTTTAGTTATTGTATTTTATAAAAACGCATAAAAATAGTAATAATGTATTTGATTTTAAATTTAAGAATACTCTTGCCAACCTCTTTGATAACAATACAATGGTATTTTTGTACCAATTTAACTAGGCCACTAGTGAGGTGCCGCCGTCACGTTAGGAATGTTGTCATACTCAATGAGAACTGAAATTCCAAAACTGATATTTTAGCGACGGTTATTAAAAGCAGACAAGATATTTATTTTGCATGGGAACTGGTGAAATTTATTCTAAACTGACAATTTTAGCTCCAAATTCGGCGGCGGCCAAGTAATGTTGGTACAGTAAATGTCACAAAATAATTTTAATATATTCAGTAGATTATAGCTTCCATTCCTGCTTCTAGATTAAATATTTTTGTGTTTAGAAGTGGTGATGCTGATTTTGTCGTAAAATAGGTTAGGTTTTAAATTGAACGAATAGTAGGCAGTTTGTTATTCTTGAACACAATAATTAATCATTTACTGCCCACCTCCTTAAGAGTCATTCAATTCTCAATATTTTTAAATCACAACTGACATGTTGAAACAAAGGCTTTAAAGCTGATTTTAAGCGACTACGCGTGTATGTAGTTTCGATCTGGTATGTATATTCCCAATACTAATCTTATGAACACTTTAACGAAATATTCAATAAAACGCATGTTTACTTTTATTCAACAAAACCATGGTACAATAAATTAGTGTTCACAAATATGATGTATGACGTCCGAACCTATTTCAATATAGCATTACCTTATGTTTCAGTATGTACACAATATGATTCATGAAATATTTCATGTTAAGATCATCATCACTGCTGGCACAGATGCTCTGATTTTTCAGAATAGACTTCAGTATTATAGATGATAACAATTGTAACTGTGATTTAAAATATCCAAGATTAACTAACAATATCAGATTGAACTTGTAAGTTTCGTTGAAACTTATTGCCCTCCTGCACCATTATGAGATTTTAATCTATTTATGATTGTAATATGTCTATATCTTTTTAACCATGTCTCGATTTAATAATAGAAAAATGTAGAATTCGAAAACTATATCAATATGTATTAGTTAGTTTATCATTTTGAACAAATTAGATCCCATCGGTATTGTATCACAGGTTGTAGAGTTTCATTATAATAATGACCAGTGATATTCATTGACTCTCAACAATTATATTCGCTATTCTCTCTCAGTGAGCTACAGTTATAAAAGTAAACATAAATAGCAAAATGGATTGGAAAAATACAATGATGAAAGTGCATTTCATTTAAAATGCGCATGCGAATATGAATTTTATTAATATCAAAACTTAGAATGTCACTAATAAAACAGGAATAATTATTTTATACTAGAGGGCTGATGCCCCACTGCCCTTATGGACGAGCCCCAACTGTCTCACACCCACGTCTCACCGCCACACGGAAATCACATTTTTCAACATATTACAGGGAAGAAATCAAAGAACAGCATAAATTTGTCTTGAAACAGAAATTGATATCACCCTAATATTAATTAACTTATGACTTTTAAAGTTTCAACTGTAAATTCTTGGTGGAAAGATGCATTACAAAATAAAACACAATTTTTTTTATACTACACTCCACAATTTTAATATGGAAGTAGAACAATTTTTTTATTAATCAGTTAAGGGACATAATATCTAGGAGTGAATTACCATTGCAGTTTCCATTTAGACTATTTTATATGATCTCTCACATTCTATAATTTTATTCTATTGAAACTTTTTTAAAACTGTTTTTGCTACTCTCGTGTATAAATATATGTATGATAAATAATATTATAATAATAGACATATCACATAATATGAAACTAATTTATAGGTCCTGTATAGTAAATACTCTGATTAATATGTAAATATAAAATGTTAAATTGTCTTATTTTTAGTTTAAGTCACCAATGGCATAAGAATGAAAAATGTGGATATAATGTTTCAGTACCATCTATATTTATTGAATGGTATATGAAACAATAATAATTGTTATTATCACCGGGGTCCAAAAACAATTTTGAGAGAATATAATGAGGTGAAAGATGCACCAAATATTTTTCTGTGAACAAAAATGCCTAATTTATATCCAGTAAACATTTCTGCAATACATCTGTATGTTATTTCTTAATATTATCATTATTCTTATTGTTGGTGTTTTTTATAAGCAATAGGTCTGTTGAAAATAAATGAATGTGATGTTTAAAATGAGAATATATTTATTTTTTACTCCCAAATTTTCAACTAGTCACAACAATTATAATTGTACACTTTTGAACACTGAAATAAGAGATGATGACGTCCTAAATGGGCATATAGAAATCACAGCACAAACTACTTATTCAAAAGATTTTCATATACTTGTTCTACTTCAGCAAACGAAGACTGATAGCCAAGTTTTTGCCATAAATACGATATGCTTTGCTTTGGACATTTAAGTTGGATACATGTTCATGCATTTTTCAAATATTAAATTAATAGAATATGTTTAATCAATAGAGTGATTAAACTAGATAAAACTTGATAGTATAGATGCCTTTTTGTCAAAATTTTAACTAGTCGCAGAGCAATTTCGGTCTAATTGATCTGGATTATTCCGTGACCAGCACGGGTTAGATCATCGGGAAGGTTGAAAACTGCAGATACTTTGGAATACACATTCTGGAAGATGGCAGTACAAAGGAGCATGCTATTCCCCTAGCAATACCCGGGAGACACATTTAATTGAATGTGAACTGCCTGGGACACGCAGTTGTACTTAATTAAATCCAAATTCTGTTCATTTAGCACTTTAATCTTGCTGCTGCTTTATCGTGGCAATTCATTCCACCTGACTCAGACTCAGAAAAACTGTATATTGAGCATAGACAAGTGGTCTTCAATTAGAAAAGTATGGATAGATACCAAATAATCAAATTTTTCCTCGAGAAGTCATCACCTGCCATTCAAAGTAAAAAAATGGAGATTGAGCAACTGAGTAACAAGCAGTTCACCGAGAAAAATATCTGTTGAAATATATCCATTAGGCGCATACGTCCTACATTGGGAGCGGACATGGTAAACCAAAAAATCAAGTAATAAAACAATGATAAATAGAAAACTCACATTTTTCATACCATTATTAATTTTGAGTTCTCATCCTCGTCTTTTGCTTGATAGTAAAATGTACAACATTTTCCTGCAAAGTTGATTTTAATACAGCACACCCTCAAAGCCTTCATGTATTTAGTAGATCACTTTTAAGGTGTTAACTGTCAATTCTTGGTGGAAGGCATTATATTTTAGAAATAAAACACAATTTGTTTCTACTACTTTCACATGTTTATAATGATCAGGACCAGTTTCGATCATCACGATCAGTTGATAATGCTCGTGATGAGCGAAACCGGTCCTGATCATCATAAACATGTGGAAGTAGTACAAACAGATTGTGTTTTATTTCAAAAATATTTAATAAATAACTATAAAAAGAAACTAATCAAATAAAATATTTCACACTTTGCTGAAAATAACATAATTTTGTCAGTGTGAAGAAGCGCTTAGATGATGAAACAAAAAAACAGTTGTACATAAAAAAAAATATAGCCAAAACAAAATAGATTAGGAATACTTTATTCATTATACCAGTCAAGGAATAGTAGAGAAAATGACATGACTAATAAAAAGAACAACACCCAAACTCTGAGTCCTGCATTCCGTTGTATTGCCTGTCTAATTTGTTCATTTGCATCACGTACATTTTCTGTTACTCCAAGAACCGTTCCAGCGATTCGGTCTATATCCTGATCTTGCTGTAATACCTGGAAACATATAAAAATGCATATTATATGACTGAAAGAAAACATCCGACATCTATTTTACTCTGTCCAATCTCAAAATTAATCATGTGAGCTTGCAATACAGCACAATAGGCACATGTAGGGTTTAGCTTAACCGAGATATATTAAAAATCCATGTCATATATTTTTTAAACTTCTTCTGCTACTTCACTAACTAACAGTAAAACGATGATGTGCAACTCTTGGCAAAAAATGTTTATAGGAGTATTAATTTAGTACATTCATAAATCTCCTTGAAATATTGTTAAAATTAAGATCCGTCATCATCTTCACATATCTTCAAATGATTTGAACGTTTGAATTAATCGATTTCGATGACATATGATTTCAGAGACAGGGTAGGTGTGAAAATGATGAAAACAAAATCATCACAAAGAAAAATAGGAATGGAAAATTCAACCCATCGAACCCGAGCAGTGACCAATTTGAATGGGTACTTAAAGCTGCATTTCCTATTAACACTCAGACACTCGGTCATGCACTAAATCGGAAATTGTCGCATTACGTTAACATTCGGCCCCGCGCTACCGCGCTAGTGCACGACAAATTGACATCTGTTAGCGCGAGACGGGCTGTTTGAGAATTATATTTTTGTTATACTATACAAGAAGGTGTGATTCAATGCTACGATTGTTTTTGTCGAGTTCTTATTACAATTAAGGTTGAAAATAACTCTTGAAATATGATATTTGTTGCTTCAGAAAACTTTACATTAGAATATTAGTTGTGTTCATATTTTTTTAACCAGTCACAATTTTTTTTTAAATCACTCATACTGTAGGCTGTTTGGTGTCCCAGAATATTATGTAAATATATTGAAATGTGGATATATTATTTGAACAGTACACATCTTCATTTTCCGCGATCGCGATTTATTTTCGGCATTTATCTTACCTGCACGGTAATTACTTACGTGTTTATAAATTAAAAAAAACTGTTTTATGTGGTATTACTTATATCATATAATTCTACAACAAATAATAATTTATACTTTCAAGTTCCACATATTAACAATCACTGGTAGTGTGAAATTTGATGCCTTAATGTTTTTTAAAATAATAATTAGACAAACATTTAGAGTAACAACTCCTGCAGTATTATTGCCCACTTGTCGAAAGGGATCACTTTGCCATGGGGTTAGTCATTATTGTATTTCACATTTTTATTTTATTTTGCGATCATAAGTAGAGTAAATGTAAATGCAAAGATTCATTTGATTTTTTCAATATACTATTCTAATTTTACAACCAATGTTTCTTTATTTTTATACGCAACATTATACGTTTCCCAACCTTTTTTGTTTGAAGGCATTACTTCAAATGGTTGAAAAGATATGATTTTTTTTCACAATGTTCGTGCACAAAAATTTGCGGGATTACGTGTAAGTTTTGCGCGAGAACGCCGGTTATTTCATCATATTGTTTTATTTCAGTATAAAAATCATCAAAGATAAATTATTTGAATACTTTAATATGGAAATTTGATAGAGAAATAGTTATAATAGTGAGTTTTTTTGAGTAAAAACCGTCTAAAAATATTGTTTCAAAAATGATTCAGGGATCGATTGGTTAACACTTTCACATACAATAGTTTACTCTGTTGTTTTTCAACAATCAATATATGGACGAATTTTATAATAAACAAAAGAAGAATTTTATTTTTCTCTTTATTAAAAATGATAATAAAAGCAATAATTGTCAACATAAGAAAATTTATTCCAGAAAAAATTGCAAGAAATTTAACGAAACCATCAAAAACAGCAAAATATTTGTAAGGTAAATCATTCATTAAAACTCATTGCTTTTTCATTTCTGCGATCAAATGAAAATGTACTATTTTATTATTATCGCCTTTCACAATGGAAAATAAAATACACATATTAACCTTCTCTGTGAAGACTTCTTGCAACTCAGCTATGTGTAATACTTTACTTTCTATTTGTTTCACCTCTTCTGATAAACTATTTAACTCATTATACAATTGGATATTTTCAGATTCAAATATTTGCATTTCTTCGGTTGATAATACAATATCTTCATTTGCCATTGAAGAATCCATTTCTGCAGCCACTTCTAAGGACTGTTTACTTATTGCACTCTTTAATTCCTTTTCATCATCACTCTCGAGCATATTCTTATTTAATTTGAAAGGCGAATCATCAGTAACGTCTGAATCACTTTTATTTTCTATTTCTTCTTTTTTGGCTTCCACTTCAAGTTTGGATATTTTTCTCATATCTAATGCTTTTTTTACTCGAATTGCTTTCTGTTCAACCTGAATAACGCACACTGCCTTTAGATAACCTTCTATCAACTTTAAAGTGGCATCCATAAATTCCACAGTTTGCTGCGAACCTTTCAAAGATCGAGTTTCTTTTTTAAACTCTTGAATAATATGGGAACACGAATTTATAATTCGTTGAGATCCATTATCGATTTGATCTCTTTCAGAGTCGGTCATTTGGCTTGCTGAACTTAAGAAATTCGAAAAATTCATATAAGCTCCTCTATTTTCCAATAAAAAGTCACGCAGCCTCGTTATTTGAGATGTGATATCTTTAGCTTTCGCTGTGAAACCGTTATTCGGTTTCTTACGTAGTATACGATTTTTATCCGTATCGCTTTGTAGACCGAACGCTTTGTTGCGTGTGCGGACTGTTTTAACACACGCTTTAAATAGTGGAGTGATATCCATTTTTATTTTGTTTAATACATAGCAAAACAATTATTTCAGCGAATGTTAAAGTAAATTAAAACAATACGTGGATAACACTTGACGTTTGTTAACTGAAAGTCTGCGGTGTGCTCATTGATGCAAAACATGTAAAAGACTCTGTCTAGAAACAACATAAATTTATTTTGTATCATAAATCATCCATAAACCAATTAAATTATAATTAACGAAGTTACTTAAAGTATAATAGTCAATGAAGTTACTTAAAGAACAGATAAATATGTTCAACTACCAGAAGTATATGACAAGTATGACACAAGTTTAATGTGTCATACTAATAAATGTGTCAGATTAATAAACTATTGTTACTAGACGTAGAAAAAGAGGCCTGTTATATGTAAAAATTACTCAATTTCTTATAAATCCGCTTTACTTAGAACAGTTGCGGTTACAAGGTACCGTCGAAGGGGATTATACCGCCTGGTTTTTCTACGGCCTGTTGTAAATATGTATTTACTGTATTTTTTTGTATCTACTAGACATTTATTTTTATGAGGTTTTTATATATACTTAACTACAGTTATTCAAAATGATAATTATTATCGATTTACATTCTAATATATTGATTTCACTGATATAAATATGTAGAAAAAATAACACTAGATTGGGGTTATTCCACCTATTTAAAAAAAAATCGTGTAATACACTATCACTATTACGTCATAAAAGCAACGAGGAAGAATAATACTCGTAAAATGTGCTGCAAACACATTAAATCCCATAAAACATTTACCGTTTTTGAGTATTTTTCATCGTCGAAATTTGCAAGGCGGAATTACCCTTGGTTCACTGAGGATTGCATACATTATGAAAATTGAGCTTAGGGTTGTGCAAGCAATATAATCAATTCATTTTTGTACATAAACTATATTCAGAATACTGACATGTTCTGATAACGTAATTTGTATATTAATTAAGTAGAGGAGAATAATTTATGAAACCATGTTTTTTTAATGCTTTATTTTTTGTTATTTTGTCGAGAAATCCTTAAAAAAACAATATCTAGGAAAATTATAATTTAAAAAAATATACCAAACAATTATATCGTCGTACAATGCTAGTGAAATAATTTACGACATTCCATTGCATCTGATTTAATATGTAAACTATAATTATAGCATACATTTTAAACATTTTTTTGGTGGTGCTGATTTACAATATTTTGTACCTAGCTGTTTTTTAACTAAAAAAAATTATAGAGAAAATTTTTATTGTTTCTTGATATAAAAAAATAATAATGTTCAAAAGAGTTTTGATGACCTACCCAAGGAGGAATAATCCCAAAACAACTCTTTCACTCTTGGGTACAACTCCGCTTGGCGTATTTAAAGTCTTTAAACTGTATTTATTTTAAATTTGTATGCATTCTAATTTATTGCTAACATAATATATAATGGAATGGAGAGTAAAAATATCTGTACCTACCTAAATACAAATTAACAACGTAGCAAAATCAGGCGGAATAGCCCCGTTTGACCTACCAACTGTCTCAAAATGAATTAATATCATATCTAAATTATACGTTTATATGCAAAACAGGAACGCACCCATCCAATGTACTTCTATTATTACATCTGCCCCATCGCCATTTTGTGTTATATTTCAATTGCGTTCTTTGTAGTACTTTTATGGATTGAGTTATCTCTTTCTAACATTAGGGTAGTATGGTGCCATGAAAGAGATAGTATCATTTTAGATGATTGTCGTAACATGTGTTATAAGGCTTTTGTAAACATGGAGTCTCATTAGATGCGTTGCCTTAAAATGAGAAAAGTTGTCATTATAGTGTGTTTGGCATCGATATATTTGCAGGTAGAGTTTAAATTAATATATTGAAATCAGTGTATACATATTTTTTCTTCCAAGCGTGTGTGCGAATTGCACAATGTGTGTCTTTCGCTAATGTTTCTTTCAACAAAACCATTGTAAACGTATGCATTATTTGGCGCCAATGGCCTTAGACGGTTAGTAAAACATTAAATAGAACTTAAAATCGGTTATAAATCAATAATTGCTATTTCACAATATTTATTTAACCTGTCGTATCCATTTATGTACAAAACTCACGAAAGGTTACTTTTCAGTCAAGACATTTTACACCACAACATAACTAGATATTTGACATAGTAAACGTCATGATGAAAAATAAATAATAGATGGATAGCTTCTCGAATAACGTATAAATGCCAACGGCTTATTTTCTTCTATATATTCTGTAACAAAACCGCGCAGTGATATTCATGTAACATAATTTGAAATGAAAAATCTTTATGTCAAATTATTTTTGTAGAAAATATAACCAACATCTGATATTTTTCAATATTTTTAGTGATTTAATTCAAACGTAGTACGGATTAGCTACAATTGGAGTCAATTACTTTTATATTAGAGTAGCTAAATTCTTTTTACATTACGCTTATAAAGTATTATATTTATTAGGTCCAAGGCATTTGTTTTCCATTCAGCATAATATCTCAAGTGGACATAGTCAAAATGATTTTGGTTGCTTTTATTTTAAATACATATGTAACTACATAAGAGTCTTTGTTCGTATTATAATATATTTATTACATTAACGTAATTTGATTTAAAAAGAAGTGGGAAATTGAGAAACGCTAGTGTCCCTCTTTACTTACAAAGAAAATATACAAAATTTGAAAGATTCGAATTTGATATTGAAATTGTATCAAGCATCTTCAAATTATAGTTTTCTTAGTCAATTTTTATGGTTTACCCCACGTAGTGTTTATTTTATATTAAAATCTATTTCAAGGTTGCTCACTTTTTTTTCATCCGAGCTTTGTTTTCTAATGAAGTATGATTGTGATCTACTCATTTCTATGGGAAACATATAATGTAATGTAGGACATCTGAAAATACTGGATTCAATTAATATGAAACACTGATGAAGACATTATTTTATTTGTAATATTTTGTTGTTGATTTTAGAATATCTGTTATATGCAACAAATGGCATGTAATGTTTACAAATGAAAATACAATAATATTGAATTTGGTAAACTAGAAATAATTTTTTCTTTAAAATTCTGATGTTTATTGAGTTTCAGTAGAATATAATAATGAAGTAATTGACGTGAAGTCGTAATGTTTTGTACAATTTTACATCTACAGTGGTTCACCCAGTGGCGGTGACAAGAATATTAGGGAGTGCAAAAAAAGATTCACCTATTTATGTACAAAATCCATCCTCCACATATTGGATTTTGAAAGCACTTCGATAACACGAACATATAAGTCTGATATTGGCGATACCAACTATTTCTCTTTACCAAGGTTTCTCAAATTTTTCCTGATGATTAATTTAGACGGACCACATTTTTATTGAGTACGTTTAAATTTGTTGCAGCCCTAGCAGTATATAAAACCAATCCAGGTTGTCGCGGATGATGGATGCGAAACCTTGTCTGTCCTTAGTCGTGGTATTTCTCAAAATGAATTGATCCTTTTTAAATCTTAGAAGTAACACTCACTTTCGACTGATGTCATCGATATTTTATAAATTATTTCTAAAGGCTTAACGGTTTAGCTAAATACTACATGTATTTTTTATTCGTGAAAAGTTAAAGCATAGACAGGGCTTCATCGACATCGTAAAAATCTTCTCTGCTGTATGAATTAGTTAAATTTAAGTTTAAATCGCGCTGATTTATTTTTGTCAAGAAATCCGCGCGATCGACAGGCGTCGATTCTCGGATCGGCAGATTGAGACATCTGAGGTGGCGGCTCGCAGACATGACGGTAAAAAATTGTTTAAAATCGTGCGAGAGATCTGTGGAAAGCGACCCCCGATTCCTGGGCCCATTCGCTGACCTGGTGGAGCAATAGAGTCCGATGCAGAACGTGCCAAAAAGTTATGGAAGGATCATTTCGGAAGACGGTAACACAAAAAAGGAGCTCGCTATCCAATTAGGAATAGCAGGAGCTGCATTTAACTCAATGCAGCCAATTGGACACGCAGCTATTCACGATCAAAACCAAATGCCATTTGTTCAACGCTTGCATTCTACCTGTGCTGCATCACGGTAGAGAAACATGGCACTTGACGAAGTCTCAAAAAAACCGTATACTGAGCTTCGAGAATAGGTGCTTAAGTCGGATATTGCGAGTGAAGTGGTTTGACTTAGTGAGGAATTCGGAGATTAGGTTACGGACCGGGCAACGCCCTGTCACATCGGCTGTTATGGAGAGACGTTGGAGCTGGCTGGGTCACGTGCTGCAGATGACTCCGGAAAGCCTCAATCCTGCTTGCCTCTTCTTCCGACCTGTGGGATTCCGGTGTTCTGGAAGACCATCGGTTACTATCCATAGGATGTACTCGGCGGAGCTGAGGGACTCTGGCATCTCATTGGAGGAAGCTAAGCGATTGGCGTGTGACAGGGATTCATGGAGACACCGCGTGGTAGCCGTATGCTCCACATAGGGAGCGAATATGGAAGAAGAAGTTTAAATTCCTCCATGAAATCGTATGTTAAGGTTAACATGTTAAAGTCTGCAATTGGAATAATTCTATATTAAACTGAAATTTTTTCGCTTAAGTATTTTTCGCGGTAAATAATTTGTAGAATTCATTATTGTCGAATATAAAAAATATTAGAGGAAGGTATAATACAAAACCGAACCAGATACACAGTTCATTATGGAATACCTATGCCAGCCTGGTAAAAAACTCGCAGCTATCCTATTTTAAATATTCAATTATATCTCCTTGGCATTATACACGATCATAGTTATAATTTTATAAATTGTATTCATCACTAAAAAAGTTATAATGGTAGGTAAATATTATTACTATTGAAGAGCATGTAGTTAAAGAATTTTATTGAAATTAAATGAGCTTACTAAGCCTGTTCGACTGCACTTTTTCATTCTTACAAATGGCTGTTACAGGCTTACGTCAAATCGCTTTCAGGTACGTTCGGGAATTTCCGTCAGTGCTCCAAGGGCTCACAAAACAGTCCATACAAAATGTATGTGTCGCGTAGTTCATACTGGTGCAACATCACAACATTTTAGATGTCTAGGGAGTGCAGCAGAATTTATGCTCCAACCGTGTCATCGACCGACTTTCATGCGTATTCTGAATCGACGCGGAATATGTTCGCTAGTCTTGTTTATTGGTCATCGTTTCCTGCAATATGGGGAACACTAGGATAATTTAAAATTAGTGAATTGGTATAGTTATTATGTTTGAATATCATTTATTAATGGAATATTTTCATGGGACTTATAGGAGTGCAGTGCACCCTTTGCTCCTTTACAAGTGCCGTCCCAGGGTACACCGATTGATTTCCCGCATGTATCAATTCATTTTGTGTAGTCTTGAACACACACTCATTAAAACATTGTTAAATAATCCCACATTAATCGTTTTCCTCGATTTATCGGTAAAATACTATGATCCCATCACAAATGTTAACCCAATCGATTGTTTTTGATGAAAATTTCTGATCCCTCTCAGAAGTACTCACAACTTAATTCAGCTGCTATTGCTGTCCCATCACACATTTTATCCCAAACTATTGTGATTGTCAAACATTTGTCATTCCATTTGTATATGTGACTCATTCAACCACTATCGTAAAAAAGGACCGAGGCTGCGAGTATGCGCCGTCGTATGTTAAGATAGCAGCTCATAATGTTTCCGTGACTAGCTTATTGAGGACCTATTTACAGGCTTTTGAGTCGTCTCGTCAGTGTATAATTTTTGTTTCGTGTTATGCATTGTGATTTATTCTGACTTTAACCAAAATGTCCCCTATGAAGAAAGTTAGGACTAGCTGAGAGATCGAAAACAATTGACTCCCACATCCATCGATTTCTCGCATTTGCGTTCTTTTGAAAAACGAAAAATCGATATTCCACTGTACAATCGAATCTTTGATAGCGAGCATAATTCATTCCGGAAACATGCTTGTAATCTAAATCATTCATACATCAAAACAAATTTCCCCTTATAAACTAATGGAAACTCTGATGATTCTTTCGACAACCTAAAAATATTTGTAAAAAATAGTTAATACAAAATACGTTTGTTGATTGAATCGGCATTTACTTGGTAGAACTCCATTATAACAGGACAAAATATCAAAATATTTTGGCTTAACGCCATTCTCTGACGATTAGAAATAGCTATAGCTATCAACTAAATAATAAAATTTTGTAGAATTAAATACTTTGACATTTTATCTACATACCTCTGTATTTTTTTTATTATTTAATTTTGTTATAAAGTAATTAAATTTAATCTTGACTCGTTTGAGGTGGATGAAAAAGAGGAAAGGAGGAGGTGGAGGGTTATTGTTTAGAACGACTTTCACAGTCAGTAACGGAGTCATTGCTGTCTATTGGCTAACTGGAATCATTTTCTTCTTTCCATTCTGGACCACTTTCACAAACGGTACATAGAACGTCTCCGTAGCGTTGCGGAGCACTGTTCTATGGAACATTCTCAAGACTAATCTGTTATTTGATGTATTTTTTTTTACAACATTAGTGTATAGTTGAAACTCCTGATTCATATCGATTGCTTAACCTAAAGAAGCGTCGCCATAGTGCACAGCATCAGATATAATTCAATACTTTATGTGCAATAAAAATTGTTAGTTTTTAGTATCCTTGGGTAAAAAACTTGTCGATGAATAATTAGTCACGCCATAAAGTATGAATTTAAGTCATCATTACCGTTACGAGAAACAAAAATGATGGTTGTATAGGTCATTTAAAGGGTAAAAAAATATTTAACATATAAAGATTCGTCGGTAAATCGTGATTATTTTGTTGAACAGTTGATTATTTTGTTGAACGAACTGAGTTCGAGTCCATTCGTGTGCTCGAATGCCTGAAGATGCCGAAAGGCGAAACCCGGGTCGTTAGTGACAAAATACATGGAAGTGTACAAAATCTCAATAATCCAAATTTGATATTGAAATTCCATCAAGCACCCTCAGTCGATGTCTTAAATATTGTCTTAATCAAACGAGGGGTAATGTTTTTACTATACCATCTGGTCATCTGCAGTAAAATATAGCTTTAAACAAAATAATTTTGCGTAATTTTTTACCTTTAAAACACTATTACTCATTTTGTATCATTATTCTTAACAATATTTTATTAATTTCAGAAAACATTGAGATGCTTCTAGTGACTCTCATTTATCACAAGTGGCTGCTTCAATCTGTATTTTAATGATGATTATCTGTATCGAGATGAAGTCCTCCCTACTTAGTTAATAAGTAAGTTTTTTAATGAAACATATAATGAATAGGCATAGGATTATTTGTATGTATCAGACAAATTTTTTTAATTTTAATTTCAATAAATTTGTGTTTTGCTATAGGTTAAAAAAAGATCATTCTGATATAAATAACTCAAAACACAACTTTTTTCGTAGAACATGGAAGATATTGGGAAATATTTTATTTATACTTTAAAAACAGTAAATTTAATTAAAGTACTTTGTTTACCGAAATATTTGCATCAAGAACCAGTGGGCTTTGTGTCAAATTTTAGTGTGGCGGGAAAAAACCCTCGGCCGTTATACCACCTGCTGCATTCAAAACAATACCAGGAAACATTACCAAAACGAAGCGACAAATTATAAATAGAAACCGTTGTCGTTTATTGTCACTGCTAATTGCCTTGGTGAGATGATTCGAGTCTAGTTCTGGACACAGTTCGCGGTTGGGCCGCACCTAATACGATTGGTTCATGTCATATTTTTATATTTTTACTAACATAAGACAAATAAAAGCATTTACGATTATATTAGAATGATAATTAGTTCGGTATCTGTCCGTAGGCAATTGTAAATCGCATTGACTTGGTGCTTAAATCAGCAGCGTTATATCGCTGCGTCGTCTTTTTCGCAACACATCTGAGCAGTGATAAATCGCTGCTCCGTATCAAAGGGTTAATACATATTGACTTTAGAAAGTCAAAAGTACATAACCCATACCAAAAATATTGTGTATAACTCACGCAAAATGTGTGAATACACTATATTTATATCGACTGCAAAAAGGCCAAAGGACGTATCCCTTTCTTTAATCAATGCATACAATTTAATATACACGTTGTGTGGGCTGTACACAATATTTTTTGTGTGGTTACGTCCTTTTGCCTTTCCACGGTCGATATGGTAACTAATTTATATTCATACATTGGCTCAAAATATTATGTAACATGTTTTAAAGAATTTCAGAAAGCTGATTATTTTATGGCTTCAAAGTTACTCTCGTAAAGATGATGCCTATGTAAGAGTGCCCATTCTTATTTGGATTATTTTTGTGGAAATGTGTATATATATATGTCGAAACAACAATATTGCGTCATTACAGAAATGGGTGTGGAGCCGCAGACTCAGAGTTCGAGTGGAGATTCAGAGAGCAACTCTGACTCCGACTCCGAGGTTTGTTAAATTTATATTTATTAAAAATAATAAATTTTGAGTTACATTTGAACAGTTAGCTGTGCTTTTTCGTTAGGTTTATCAATCGAGTTCGATTATTCTCTTATCTTCGATATAAATTTAAAATTGATGACTTGGTTATTTAGTAATATAGCCTGTGGAATAACTACATTATCAAATTTAATTTTATATTTAAAATGAATTTCCAAAAAGTTACCGCCAAATCCAATGAAAATATTATTCTCATCTTTTAATTCTCAATCCTTTCAAAAGCCACCCCTTCCTGAGATAGGAAGTCGAGCGACTGATGTGCCTACTGAAAAATCAATTTATAAAACTGTCCGTAGCAGGACATGAACCCTAGAGATCCGTAACCGTAGCCGGTGACGTTGACCACTTCACTGCGGACCCGGCCGTTTTTATTTACTAATAAAGAAATACCTGAGCATTTTTTCTGCTTAAATATATTTGAAAATAATATTTTCGATCGAAAACCGGCTTCATTATTTTACCGCTCACAGTTTCCAAAAACAGATGGCGGTTTCTGCAAATTAACTAAATTAATTAATTAAGTAATTATTTATCGAAAATCTTTTCAGAACTCGGACAGTTGCTCTTATTCATCAAGCAACAGTGATTCGGATTCGAGTCAGAGCAGCCACGCTTCAAAAAGCAGCAGAAAGTCTAAAGGAGCCGCCAAGTCTCACAAGGCGAACGCCAAACCTAAACTGCAGCAGCAGTTTAGCGTCACGTCTTCTGAGACAGGACTCCGATTGAAGATCGCTGCCATACCGACTGTCCGATCTGATTTATCTGCGACCCCGTCGGCCGCGAAGAATTCAAGGAAAGTGAGTCCTAAAAAGAAGACCCCCGTTCCCACGGCGGCCGCCAAAAAGGGCAACTTTGAAAAACCCGTTGAAGATTCTGAAAAGCCTATTAAAAATCATCCAAAGAATCAGAGGGAATCTCGTTCGAAAGTGAAGACGAAGAAGAAATCACCGCTCTCGGAGAGCAGTTCCAGTAGCGGTCATTCCTACAGCGAATGCTCAAGATCTGATTCGTCCAGCGATTCCGATCGCGATGTCAAAAATCAAAAAGCGAAACACAGTCCCAAGTGTAAGGAGAGTTCTAGGGCTGGCCCCAAGCTGTCCGCCACCGTTTATTCGAAAAAAGAAGACACGAGTGATAATGAGAGTGTTGATAACAGTGCGGAGCATCCGTCGATCAAAGAGCAGAACCCGGACGGCAAAGTGGGCAGTGGTGACATTGGCAGCTATTCCAGTGCCAATAGTAATGAAGTGAATTTGAAAAGTGTCAAAATTGTCAGCAAATCGGGAGGTGCGACCCGAAAGAAAGTGACTCCGAAGAAGAAGGTCAAAGTGACCGCGGTCAGCTCCCCGGCGGTGTCCGAAAAAGGAAAGGCTGCAGTCAAAAGCGCAGCTAAAAAACCCAGAGGTCGTCCAAGAACTAAGGTAGGATTTACATCATTTATTTAATTTGGTTTAATAGCATGTTTATAACACCCTGCGAAGAAGATTGAATGATTGAGATTGGGTTTATTTAACCTTTCCCTTACTATGTAAAATAAATCCGCGCGTTACGGTGGACTGTATTCATTACACATCATGCATTTATGACTGATTATAAGTGATTGATAGCCGGAAAAATAAGAATATTCACAGACATCACTTAAATTTATTAAAGTTGAAGACGACATAGTCGACATGAAGTAATAATTAAAATTGTATCCCTGAAAACATGAAAAAACATCGGCCGTCAACAAACGGCTTAGCAGACTATATCAAACGTAGGCTCGAAAGTTACTGGCTTTGCGTTCGACACTTTTCGACTCACGCAATCTTGAAAGAAACAACGCAACTGGGTCTCTCTGTCTCGCACGTTGTCATTCATATGTGAGCTAATGTGAAAAATGTTTGGTGTTCCCCGCTGACCATTATATCCACTTGCAAGACTCAGAATATGTACATATGACACTAGGACACATATGATTGTATTGGTAATTTTATCCCAGATATTTGACAAAATATCCCCGCTGTGCCCAATGGCATGTTATTCTTATTACTATTAACATGTTATTGAATGCATAAATGTACAATGTAGGAATACCTAAGATCTAAACGCAGTATTTATTATATGTATAGAGATATTTTAATTATTAGTAGCTATGTGCACTCAATACACATCACAGAAAAGGAAAAAAAAAGAAAAACGATTATAATTCACTTTGATTACTTTTTATCAGGGTGTGTCAATATTTTTTTTTAGTTGGAAGTAGGTCCACATGGTTTGTTTACATAGCTTTTGTAATATACAATAATTATGACAACATCATCAATTTTAATTTCATGTTAACATTGTAATCAATGTTTTCATTATAGTTAAAAATCTTACGATCGAGTTAATCTGAACATGTTTCACTCCTGATTACACAACCAGTGGAATGACAAAGTTATCAATTTTAATTTAATAAGTATTAAAAATTTCTACAATGTATCCATCAAAGAAAGAATTTATTATGGCTATTCTATTTACTGATATTCAAAAGTATAATAAATCAAGGTGGGAGGAATTTTTAACATTTTAGCTGAATTTACCTAATTCATCATCATTATATGAATCTATATTCACGCCGTGTAGTTCCAAGGGTACTCAGACTTTTTCAGTTCGGTAAAGCTAGTTTTTCACTTAAATTTATGTGTAGATTGACTTTCATATCTATATTTGTTGGAAGTATATATATTGTTATAATATATTTTTGTGTTTTCTGAATTGTTCAAATTTTGTACATTTCCATGTATTCTGTCACTAATGACCCGGGATTCGCCTTTCGGCATCTTTAGATCTTCGAGTACACGTTAGTGATGAAATGCACGGAAATGTACAAAATTAGACTTTTAAGGTGTTAACTGTCAATTCTTAGTGGAAAGGCATTATATTTTAAAAAATATAACATAATTCATTTGTACCACTTCCACATGTTTATAATGATCAGGACCAGTTTCACTCATCACTAGTATTATCAATTATGGTTGATAATGCTCGTGATGAACGAAACCGGTTCTGAGCATTATAAACATGTGAAAGTAGAACTAATGAATTGTGTTTTATTTAAAAAAAAAAAAAAACTTAAATTTGATATTGAAATTCCAGCAAGCATATCTTAAATTATATTTTCGCGTGTTTGACTGTCGCCTAAATACTTTCAACTTTACACTTCTAGTCACAGAACGTGCCTCAGATCATTATACCTGGCTGATTCAGATGATTGTGACTATTTTCAGTTGGCAATGTCTCCTTCTGCTAGAGTTGAGTTAACTGAGGGAAGATCAATCAGAATTCTGAGCGATGCTAGGTAGGGTAGTAAAGTCAGTGTAGTATATAATATAATAAGAGATCTTATATCTATTGAAAGATTATCGAATGTCTAATTATTATCTTTATTTAAAATCGTTACAGCGGAACCTCGATCTATCACTCTGGCATTTATCCTTTCCCTGCATGCATTGTTCATCTTTTACAGTCCTGTCTAAATACCTATGAAAACATTGTTGATGATCCCGCATTCATCCTTCCCCGGTCTATCATTTTCCTCGATTTATCAGTTAAATATGGTCCTGTCACAAATATTACCGAGATTGATAGTTCTTGCTAAAAAAATATTCATCATCCTGCTCGGAAGTATGCACAATTTCATTCAGCCTTGTTTCAGCATTGTTTCGTCACATATTTTATCGTCACATACTGTTGAGTCGTTCACCATTTATTTTTGCATATGTTTTGCATTTCGCATTGTGGATTGACTTGCAACTAAAATTACCTCTATGAAGAAAGTTACTTCTCTAGCTGAGTGACTGTAAATAATTATTCAAGACGTTCATAGTTTTCCAGCATTATATTGATCGTTTTTCAGATTCCTTGAAAAACAATGATTCGGTGTTCCATCGTCACATTATTTTTATTATTTCTTTCGAATATACAAAAATAAATGGAAAAAAGTTAATATTTGGAAATAAATTTGTAGCCACGCTGATTGTTATAATTTCTGTGAAAACTTCTTTTAAATGATGGTTGTTTATAGCACTTATATTTTGGATTAGCTATTGTCAAATTATGTGTATATAAAAATATTCTTTGAATCTTTTGTTTCCATCTGTGTCCGTTCCCGATGCGGATTTTGGTGAAAGTTGTTCTACAAGAACTGGTATTCAATAACGCAACCTCTCTTGGGGATAGTAAAGATAAACGGATGGGACTGAGACAGGACCAGTAGTTACCTAATTGCTGTGCCCTTTTTTCGGAATGTAGAGAATATCCATCAGAATATAGTAGCCATCCATGCATTTCAACACAAATCAATAAATCAATTTGTGAACATATCCATGCTCGGTTTTGAATCCGTGAACATCACAACCGAAGAGGATTACGTTGACCACTTCGCTGCAAAACCCTACCTAAACATATTTCCAAGAATTTCATATGTATATTTGTTAGTTATAGTTATGTCCATCTGTCACAATATAAGATACATAAAAAACCATTTTTATTTTAGTATTAGTGGTCCCGAAATTTTTTTGTTTTTTTTTACCGGTCCGCAGGTGTAAAAAGGTTTTGGAACACTGATGTAAACGATTTTTTTTCAATATATTTTGTCAAATTGCTTTTATCCGCAACACGTTCACTCTGCTCTTTCAAGTGTGGAAATTGACTCAAATCTAATCTATCTCATTTTCTAACTGAGAGATGAACAGTTTTAATTTAATTTTAATGAACTGATGCTATTTACTAAGCTAGGAAATAATTTATTCTTGCCTTGTAGTCTTAAATTTAGATCATTGAGATGGCTAGTAACATCAACTAAAAATGCCAAATCAAATAGCCAGTTGTTATTATAATCTCTCTCATACACACACAAACTGTTCATATACTACAAATATTAACTGTCAAAAAAATGGAACCAACTGATCATCAGTAAGAAGGCTGTATGAATTGAAATGAGAGCATTCACATATTGAAAATATGAACTTATAATGGATGTTATGACACTTATTTCAAAAGAATAAGTAAGCGCAAGGATGCAATGCACCGCTTGTAATCATCCAGTGCGCCATGGTTTGGCCACCTCTGATCTAAAACCTTGAAATCATTTTCTTATACTGAGTACACAGTTTTTGAATTCCCGGCAATGTTTTTTTTAAATTATTTATTGCACACAACTGCTTATTCCTGATGTGTATATGGTAGAGGTTTGCAATGTAAATGCTAAAAATAATTCATATATGAAATTAAAAAGTCCTGATTGACTGCAACGTGTACCTCAGTTTGTTCATATGAATAGTTTTTTATAATACCTATGAAATTAATATAAATTTATTGTAATATCCATCCTTCTCATATTTCATAACAGCCGTTCTTAACCAATTTGAAATGGAGGACAAATTAGGACCACTTCTTAAATGAATGGAGGACAATATGCTATGTTAAAATTGAAAGACAGGTCCTCTTTTTGGATATCATTTGGTAAAACTTACCATAATAATGCAGTAAATAAAATAGAATATAATATATTTTTATCATTATGTTTTTTGTATTGTACTGATTTTAAATCAACAATAAAAACCATTTCAATATCTAGAAAAATATTAAATCCCATATACATTCCGATTGAAGCGATCATGGACACAAATTAAATTCACTCATGAAATTACACTTAATAACCAATATTGGGATTCCGGGATTGGGAAATTCTGAATCCCGAAATCACGGGATCATAAAAAGGGTCCGGCATTGGATGCCCGATGAAATTCCCGGTTCGAGCTTGTTCTCTTCGGGCACGACAGACCTCTAGTGCATGGCCCCGAGCTTTGAAGCTACCTCCCATCGTATATTATCATCCTCCAAGATATTCTTAGATATTAAAAGCTATCGAGTGTCTCCATCACCTTTACCAAAATGGTCTGGGCCCGGTCTGAATCATTATAAGTGCCATTCAGTGTCAACTTTATCTTTTTCGCATTTATCTTGAGAGCAATGTGTCCAAACGGCTAACCAGATTAAAAAGAAATAAAAACGTACATGAACCAAATAGTTTTCAGCAAGCCTTGAACCTGAAAGGGACCTCGAAAACAGTTACTAATCGCTCTCTACGTTTTTTCAAAATCGGGTAGAACAGTGGGAATTAATGAAAATATCATTGACATCCGTGCACTTGGGTAAAAATCCATAAATAAATGTATGAAAGATTCGAGGATTCGTATCCTTGACCCAGCAACTGAGTAAGATAAAAGCCCGAGAGCGTTGACCATTATGCTACTCGATATAATATATTACTGTTTACTTGTGGTTGCCTGTTTACATTTTATTCTCTAAATCAGCTGTTGGTAACCTTTTTTTACTGATGCTTGCACGCCGAATGACTTGTTTTTACCAAGGGCGTTAAATCTTAATTTTGTTGTATGATGGGTTTGTGAGCTTAAGATAAAATGAAAACACACTGTATTCGAGTGGGAGTACACCAGTGGGTCATGAGTGACTGATGCACTCATTAGTCTCTACAGCAATACAGCTTGACTATCGAGAAGGACGATAGCGACATCCTCCCTTTTTGCCTCAATATATAATATATATAGTTGCTCCCTGGATATTTGGAACAATACTGCAGTGTTTGGATTTGATACATTTGATGGATATAATACATACCACGATATTAGATTTGAGAACATTCCGGTGGTTGCCATAGTGTTCAAATGTGAAGGCGTTGTATTGTTTTTCTTTCGACCGATGTTTATTTTTTTATCTTTGTTACCGCCATTGCTATCGCAGTATGCTACCGTTTACGATGCAAACATTATCTGCCGGAAAGCCAAGAAGAAACAGCAAACGCCCACGGAGAATTGGTACGGAATTTAGTTATTGGATGTTGTTTGTTTTCACCATTTATTGTATAAATACATTCGACAGTATTTTAATCTATCTTGTTTCGCGTATCGATGAAATCTTGGCTGCTTCTTTAATAAATTAAAATTTGGCACAGATCTGACAAAAATTGTAAAATCCGATTACATACTTTTCGCTTTTACCGCTGTCGTTGTAGGATAATAGTTGGTTCTTCGATTTTTTTTCCAACAATGTCCGCTCCCAATGAGAAATGTCTCGTTATTTTTACGAAAACTGCTAACTAATTGGCTGTGATTCGGTTGCTCAACTTTTCTTTTTCGGAGAGGATAAGGATAAAAAGATGAGACTAGTAGTTAGTTCATGATCGGGTGGGTGGAAGGGAATGTAAACATTGCAGACATCCACTCCCTTTGAACTCAAATCAGTATATGGAAGTGTTCATTTGGGAAATTGAACTCGTTGACAACGCAACTGATAAAGATGAACGTCCACTGGATACAAAACGATTTTACGATTTTATCGAAATCTAGACAATATTTATTGTTTTAAGATTCGTGTTCCCAACTTGTATTATTACAGAGATTTAATTTAATGACAGAGCGGTCGTTAACCTGTGCAGAAGCAGGGCGGACGTGTGCTGTCGACGGCCAATGAAACAGTATTGTTATCCGTTTCTGTTGACTGTATTGCGCGCTTTGCCCGTGTCTATGCTATTGTTTGATTATTGCCATCTTGTCTGGGTTGCCATCCGTATTGATTCGTCCTCCCACATTGTTATCTATTAAATCAGGAGTCTTCAAAACTCCAATACAAGTACACAAATAATCTTAAAATTGGAATAACCCAAATTCAGTTACAAAATTCTCTCTCGCGTTGTTAAAACATGTGTTGAGCGTTGTAGCAGTGGCTGCCCGAAAATCTCTGATGTTTGAAGCAACACAGATGTTTCTACCCTAAATCGCCAATTTTTGGACTCTTGCCGATAAATACAATAGGGTTTTGCATTTGCAATACAGCAAAAAAGATCCTGGTGACCGCCGAATGAAACTTACTGTATTATTATATATAGAATGGGAAGAATGCTGGACACTTGGTAGTGGAAGCAAATATATAATATTTCCTTTCTAAAATATCTAAAGATAATCACGAAGCCTCATGTCGAGGGAGAAAAAAGAAATTGTTGTTTGGCGAACAATCACGAGATGCTGAATTATCATTCAAAGCAGAATTGGGGAGAGAAATGTTTTCTTAACTTCACTCTACAAATTTAATATTAAATATAACATTTGTAAATGTCGAGATTGTAAAAATATAGTACATTTTTTTCAAGAAATTATATTCATACATAATTTTTTTTGGCTGCGGCGCAATCTTTCGCATTGTAATGATTTATGATTAAGAAAAAACGTGTAGGTTTTTTTTTAAATAAAAAGGCTCACGCCGACACTATTGTAAATATAAAATCATCATTTTTGGAGGAAAAATTGGAGGGGGGAGGGGCGCAAATTCTAGAATAGCCCTGGGCGACACAAACTTTAGCTACACCGCTGTATGTACATATAAATGATTAATGTTTTTGGTGCTATGAAATATTATTCAAATTCATAAAATATCATTTAAACATTGAAATATTTTTTTAAATCTCAGATGACCTAACGTTCAGCGAGAAAATCAAATCGTGTCGTTAGTTTCTCCCAAAGTAAGAAAAATTGTATTCAAACTGGAAACTGTATAATCCAAACTGGAATGGCTTCACCGATCAGTTGAAAATGAAATGCCATCCAATTAGAAATTGAACATTAAGATAATATAATGAGAATTAAATCTTATCTTTTATCAAAACAAGAATTTGATTTAGATGAAGTATATAATATATTGATTAGCTGTAAGGAAGGACGCGAAAAACTATACAATTTTAAGCAAAGTTTATAAAACATGTTACGACTGATTATTTGCTTAATTCTGCCTATTTATTTTTAATTTGTGATTGATTTTACTTAATGTGAATAAATAAAATGAATTTTATTATTTTTTATGTTTTATTTCGGTGCGCATTATTTTAATATACATTATTAAATGATAATAATTTCAAATATAATATACAGCGCAAAACAAAAAAAAACACTTTTCTTGTATCAAATAATCAAATATGACATATTGATGTTTGCAAAAAAATTGAAATTATGCCGCGCACTTGTTGGAGTGGTCAGCGCAACCTTTGAATTTTCCGCGCAGCTAACCTCTTGTCTTAGAGGGAACATTGATTGGTACTAGCCAATACGAAAAATGAAATAACTGCTGGAATTTTATAAGAGTCTTCCACTCACACAGCTCGAAAAGATGCATAAATTTTCCGCTTTCGGCATTACTCATATGTGTGCAAAAACATTGTCCAAAATGAAATATACAAAAAATATTTACAGATCCAAATTATATGTTCAGAATTTGAAATCGCTGCTGATAATTTCCACTACTGCAAACAATTGTCAGTGGAAGGTTATAACTACATAAATCTTATTGATTATAATTATAATGTTATATTTAATTATGTGAACTACCTATGTATGTCACATATTGTAGTTTTTAAGATGACTCTCGTATCATTAATTACAGTTAAAATGTTCATTTTCACTATATTCTAAGTTATTAGTTCGGATACCCCTGTATTAAATTAATTTCTCTTCATTACGTTTTCTTACTCACATTTTTGCCTAAAATGACCATTTTACCGGGAAATGTTGTATTAGCCACATTCTACCAAATGCATTGATTTCAGTCATAAATTGTCTAATGAAGGAGAATGAAAGTTTCAGCGGAAAAGTCGCCTCGTGACTCGTGACATTATGGCCATCCTTGCATTTTATAATATCGTCGTTGTTCTGGAAGAAGACACTAACTGAAAAACACTAGGATAAAGAAAGTATCATCGTTTGTATCGATAATGTTCGATAGTGATAATTGAAATGTATCGTTTGTGGAACCGATAATTATCGGCTTTTTTCGATATTTTTTTCATAGACTGCTATCCTTTTTGTAATTTTTAAATATACCTTTGTTACCATCATACAGCCAATATATTTTTTGTAATATAGTACATGGAATATGCAATTTCACGGATTCGGTATAACATATATAACTTTTATAATAATCCATCTTTTATCTAACAAATATTATGAGCAAAGTATTGCAGTTAGCGGTTAGCGTAACATTTTTAGCACTCTTTTGCATTCTTTTTCTTCTCAATTATCACTATATTTCTAAAATATATCGATTTTTTATTTGTTTCATGACAAATGATCTATAGTATTACCAACACTACTTGGCCGCCGTCGAATTTGGAGCTAGAATTGTCAGTCTAGAATAAATTTCCCCAATTGCCATTAAATATTTTTCGAAAATCCATGTCTGCTTTTAATAACCGTCGTTAAAACATCAGTTTTGGAATTTATTGAAATTTCAGTTCTGTTTGAGTATGGCAACATTCCTAACGCAACGGCTGCGCCCTCACTAGCGGCAAAGTTAAATTTGTACATCTATAGTAAATATCACTAAAAAACATTTGGCCAATTTTGCAAATGGTACGATATTTATTTATTAACGAACTATAATTATCGTTTGTTTTCGATTATCGTTCGATAATGATAATTTATCGTTATCGTTCATTATCGATCATTATCTTTTCTCAATCGATAAGAAACGTACATACCGTATTTTTCCGGAAATACGACATCCTTCGAAAATAAGCCCTAGCGTGATTTTCAGGATTTTTTGGAATGTAAGCCCTAAGTCATAGTTAAAATAATGTGAAAAATATAATTCGTTCAAAAATGCTGTTGAGTTTAGCTGGCCTAATATTTCCGAAAATTGCACAGTTTGGAACAAAAAATTCCGAGAAATACCTTTTTTACGTCTACAGTTCGTTGCAAGCAATGCACTGGCAGGTGCCGAAATTATATCCTGGAATCTAGAGTGTAGAATATACCAACCTAACAATATAAAGCAGGACATGAGATTAGGACCTAGTGATTCAACAGGAAATGGATTTGGAGGAAAATCAGAACGAAATTCATTATTTGATAAGCTATGACGATGTTGCAGAAGAAGATGACATGACTGTATTCGAATAAATTTAAATAAACATTAATATATACTTAAAATGTACATATGTAACCTAAATTAAAAGTAATAAATGTAAAATTCCTATATACAAATAAATATTAAACAAAAATATATAAATCTACTTATTGTATTTGCAAAGTAAGCGCTCCCTCGATAATAAGCCCTAGCACGTATTTTGGATCAAAAAAGAAAGTATGACAGTGTCATATTTTCGGAAAAAGACTGTAGTTATATTCTTACGACACAAAACTCGCAACCTAATGTCTCGAGTACGATATCAATTTTATATCATAATCCTTCGATCCTACGCCAATATTGATGTATCAATTTTTAAGATGGCATTTTGTTATGATTCGCTTCTCCTTTTTTCAGTATCGGCCGCTAAAATGATTGTCCCGTGTTTGGTTTTATAGTCCGTTTGGCGCGCGGGCAATTACCACTCCCACAGCTACCTGTTTTATCCCTCTCCCTTCACCCCGCTGTCGCGAATATTGCGATTCTCATCTCTTTTTTCGTTACCTTTGGAATTGAATTCAATCAGCTACGCAAGACCGTCCGCACGCGAGATACTTCTGGTAATTAATGCGTAGTTTTAAATTGATATACATATTTTTATTATATTGCGTAAATTAAATTGACGTATACTTTTTAACTCCACAAAAAACTTCTTTTGTTCAAGTCATAGTAAAATAAAATCGGCTACAACACCGTGCTTTCCGATACGAAAAAGATCGGTTAAGTATGTAAAAAACATAAATAAATCATAATATAAATTGATGTGTTAGTCTATCGAACACATTTCGACATAGTCTACTTGCATTATAGTATTATTTTGAACTCGCTCACGTCCGCTTGGAATATGTGAACATTCGAAGTTCGCTCTTCCCAGTAGTATCAGCTTAGGCAGGATGTTTCTGCATTTTCGGATAAGCAAGGATTCATAGTCACGATACCTTAAATGTAATCTAGAATATAAAGTATGCCGGGTTCGAGGTACAGTGGTCAACGTCGTTGGCTTCGGTAACGGATCTCACGAGTTCAAATCCTAGTACACTGTTTTATAAATTGATTTATGGATTTATTTTCTTAGGCATGGATGTTAGCGATGTCTGGAATACTCTACCGTCTATCCAATCCTAAAAACGGGGCTTAGCGAGAGTCAACTACTAGTTCTGTCCTATCCCTATCCTTCTATCCCTACTCTATTTGAAAGAGAGAAGTTGAGCAACTGAGTAACAAACAGTTCTCGTAGAAAAACTTCTGTTGAGATTCCTCCACTAGGAGTCCACATACTCCACATTGGGAGCGGACATGGTAAAAAACATTATTAGCTAATCGTTTTCGCTACGCCCCGTTTCAATGTATTTTTACATAAATATATAAAAAAATGCAGATTATGAATCGAGTGAAAAATCTATAAAACAAAATGTCCGTGTCCGCTCGTGGATTCAAATCCGTGGACACTATCCAAAGTGGACGATCCTTCAAGAACCGTCGACCACTCGGAAAATATGTAATATAAAAATATAACGCGATCTCGCCGTAATGAAGATTTTGTGTTTGAATTTTATGCTATTATCGCCACGTTAGATGTAACTATTGTTTCAGGAATCGTGTATTGCCACCGGTTGAGGACCGCTGCGACATATTTACGTTTCTCTCCCTATCTATCGCCCACCTGAGAGTCTCGTCTCGTCGCGCGCCGTCCCTCTCGCGCCGCGCGATACTCCTCTCTCCGACACCAGTTTCGCCGCGTACCTCCGCGACAAATTAAAGATTTCATATTACATTATAAACTGGTTTCATCGTATTATTATTATTAAAATCGTGTGTTCTTCAGATTCTGTTCGTTCATGCACACTTAAATAAATCATGAATACATACAGATAGTATTGTTGTTACTCGATACAGATTGGCTGCAAAAATACAACAGATGTGACCAAATATTACAAAAATTAACAATATTGTTTGTATATAAAATTTATTGAATTATGCATTCGACAAAAAAGAATAAAGACGTAAAATTATTAATATTTTACACGCCTGCCTTATTTTGACTTCAATGTACCTTATTAACGGAAAACTTGTATCTCGTGCGGAGTCACATTCTAATGATTCTTATATTTCAATTGAGCGTTAGCTAAATTGATGATTAACTAATTATTTGTGGACGCTATCAAAAAAATCGTAAACGGTCGGTAAATAATGTTTTGTCGATATCTTAAGCTTAGATTAATAATTTCTTTTTCAATAATACTGACCGTTTTGTAAAAAATACTGACAGTTTAATTTAGTAACTAACCGCATACATACTAACCGTTTATAATATTTGCTGATCTAAAAATTGAATAATATTCTTACCGAATAAATACAGTCCTTAATCAATTCATCGTTTTGAACGCACGCCACTCTTAATTCATTACGCACACGCACTTTGTATACCACGCTACTCAGCGTATCGGCGGTCACTCTTGTCTGTAGACAAAATAGTATTATTTTATCTTCGCACAATGGCTGCGTTTTGCTTTCGGCGCTCATACTCCGATGAATGTAAGTACATACTGCAGGTCTTGCATCGTAGCGTCGCACGCCGCGGGGCAATGTGTACACACTCTGCGACGCCACACGTGGTCAGTGTCTGACGCTCAGTGCTCGCGAAGCGGCCCGCCCGGCGTCCGTATATTTGGTCTCTCGTTGTCTTCGCGCCTATTTCATTGTACGACTTCATTATTTCACCCGGCTAATAATATTTCGGATTATTTCTATTTACGCTGATCAACTCGGAGAGTGTTCCTTGATTGATTAATTATATCGGATCTATGACTGAATAATGAATTGTGAAGTGACAAGTGGCAATAACTAAGTGCAATGTTTTGTAGTGTTTTTAAAAAGTAATATTGTCATATTATTTAAGTGCAAACACCATTTTTTTTTAAACTCTTATTTATGTGATATTTTTCGAGGAGATGCAAAAAATGTGTCGCGTTATTTATGCTTAAGTTATTTATAGATAACATTTAGAGATTTTTTTATTGACAGATATCGAATATTTGCGTGCAAATATATTTTTCTGCACATGTGTAAACAATTATGAAATCGTTTGTGTGATAAGCAAGTTCTTGTTAATGCAATCCTTTGACGTTTAAAATAAAGCAATTAAATATTGAGTGCGAACTATGTAATTTATCAAATTGTTTTCCAACGGAAAGCGTTAAATTCAAATTGCAACGATAGTTACACTTTTTTATTTATTAAAATAATAATTAAACGTTTATCGCCGTTTGCTAAATAAAACAGCCCTGTATCTCTTATCATTTTTCTGTTTGATAAAATGCTAATTATAAACTGGTATGTTCCACATAATCAAAATTATCGTGAATAAATTATTATCATTTGGATTTTCATTGGGCTGTCCCAGTTTCAAAATAAACAAAAAAAATATCCTCATGTTTAGCCAAACAGAAACTACATCTTGTCTCTCAGTTTGTACCGAATTTTCCTTACAAGATAAAATGCATATTTACAAATATGTTTAAATATGCCTTTTTATAAGTCGTATAAATCTATGTATGTAATATTATTATTTGAAACATTTCCATAAGTTTACACATTTCCGACCGGGATTTTGCGAAAGAAAATTAGTGAATGAAGTTTTTTTTGTAATATATTTGTATGTAGGTATTAAATGAACACCGCGCATAAAAAATGTTTCCTGAGTGTGACAGTTAGTTGACGGTATTTAGTCGTCAAAATTCATTATTTATCCCGGGGTATTTTTTTTTTAAATATTCCTAACTAGTGAGTACCCGGTATACGTTGCAATGCTACTCAAAGAAGGAAAGAATTTGTGTTTTAATTCTGTTTATTGAAGTGCTTTTGAATTAAAGGTATGCACGGGCCGAAATTTCATAAAATTACCCGGTCCGAGCCCGTCATCCTTAGGCCCGGCCCGACTCGAGTCCGAGTGTCAATGTCACACTTGTTACCCAAACCCGACCCGAAACCCAGATTTATTTTTCTCAGCCCGAAAAAAACCCGATTTTTTAAAAATATAGTAATTCATTTAAACTTTTGAAACAATATATGTTATTGTTTCTATATTTCCAACGATATTCATGGATCATGTGAAATGAATTATTTGAGCTATGAAAACATTTGCCTTGTGGCTGACTCATGACCCGAACATGGTACGAAATATTTTTCTTAAATTTGAATTCCTTTCCCGGGCCCGGCTCGAGCCCGAATCTGAATTGTTTTTGCTCGGCCCAGGGGTCGGGCCGGATGAAGGTCCGCAGGCCAAGCCCAGGCCCATGCAGACCTCTATTTGGATATACAATATTTTTTGTTTTTCCGTCTGATTCAGAGATATCAATTCTTTTTTTAGATTCAAATTTTTTTTCAAATTTTCTTAACTCACCGAAGTTTGATCGAAATCGGATGAATGGTAAAGGAATGCATAGAAGACAAACAGACAAATCTTCATTTTTATATATATAGATAAGATTTACTGTAAGTTAATTGTACTATGCCTTTAACTTTCGCGAAAGTGCAAGCAATAACTTGACAAAGTTTTATCGGAATCGGATGAACGGTATGGCAGTACATAAGATACGAGCAAACAAACATTGATTTTTATATAGACAAAGATAGATTATCGGCGATGGTTTTAAGACTTATTTTATTTCCTGTATAAGAGCTAGTTGACAGAACTTTTAATAAAACGAGTACATAAACATTCTAATTAAGTGGTATCAAATTTGAAATGGAATCGATAAAAATTTCTTTTGCGTTCAATTTAGTAAAAATGAATTTTTGCACACCCTTGTATTACGTTATTCATAATGTATTATTTTAGCTTAATGCTTAATTAAAACATTACCAAATTTGAATTGTTGAAATTCTGTACATTTACATATATTTCGTCACTAACGACCCGGACATTTTCAGGCATATTCGTGTGCTCGAATGGACCTGAGTCGTTAGCGACGAAATACATGAACATGTACAAAATCTCAACAATTCAAATTTGATATTGGAATTCCATCAAGCACCCTCAGTCGATATCTTAAATTATGAAAAATTACCCTTTGTAAAATTTTTTTTTATATCATACGTAACGGGTGTATCAGTTACATATAACTTTTTTTGTTATGGCTAAAAAGTGAATGTCTCGGTGTAAGCAGTTTTGATTTATACGTCGTTTTTGATAAATTTATCTACCCTTTAAATCGAGAGATAAACAATAAGATACTTTTATTGTGTTCAGTATTAACTTTTATCGAAAATTCATTTATCGACGATTTTTTTTTAAATACGTCGATCTATTAGTAAATTTCTGGGTGTTGGTTTATTTATGTTACGAATGGAATTTTCATCTGAAGTTTACATTTCCGATTCGTTTGTTTATTTTCACAGTACAAATACACATTCGTTAAACTATTGTTATATTAAAATGTGTACTTGAATGCAATGCAAATCAAAAAGATCGTGATGTCAACGGACCGAGACGTCTAATGTATGCAAAACGTCTCAGTTCGACATCTTAAACACTAGTTAGTAAAAGTGATACCTTTTTACTAGCGAGTGTTTAAGAAGATTTTCCTTTTAAGAATCTTTATAAAAAAAAATATTTATTTGAACCTGTCAACGTTTTTCTACTATAAATATATTGTATATAGGATAACAGTAAGTAAAAAACCGCTAGATGATTCAAAGATATCCATATTTTTAAATGAATTAATTTAACTATTTTTGTGTAAACTTAATTCAAAATATGATCTTTTCACTGGACAGCGAATTGAAATTGAACCTTTCATCTCTAATGGACAATTCCAAGACAAGAAGTAAGATTTCCGTTTAGAAGAAGATCACATAAAAAATAGTGGGCACCACTTTTTATGTAGAACTAGTATTTATTACCCGGCTTCGCCCAGGATATATTCAAACACATTCTATATTCATTGTGAGTACATACCACGCTCACTTTCTTCCAAATCACAAATGTGTAACTCGTAACTGGAAGATGGATGCTTGTGTATCGCGGTTCTATAAATGGGATAAGTGGGAGTACTGCCCGGCTTCGCCCCGGTTGTATTAACGTACAAACGCTGGATTTACAACTATTTGCGTCTTCGTTATTATGGCCATACGTTGACGTTATTTTGGTGTTAGTGTTGAAAGTTGAAAATATCAACGTGTTCCGTTCATCATGTACCCACAAAATATAGTCCATCAATTATTGACAATCATGTTAAAAGTTGAAACAGCACAGTTGACCTAGAAATGGCAGACAGAATGCCACATGCAAATATCGCGTCACTAATGTTTACCGTTTTGGGAGGAGTGTTTGTGATAGACGCATGTATTTTCTGTTTTATCGTATTGAACATTTATTATAATTGCATTATTGTCTTCCAAGTTCATCTCCTGCGGCACTGTTGAAATTATATTAAGTACATATTTTTAATGTGAGAGGATTTAGGTTGTTTTTTTGAAACACCCTCTTAATATCTTCAGCTTTGAACTAATCTCAACTAATTTTATTGCATATTAATATTTCTTTCCTACTCTCGCTTGGATTAAGTTGGTAGAAATAATTGCGAATATCACTATAAATATATTATTATTTCTCAATGACCTTTCTTATGTTTCGATAATCTAAATTAAAGTGTCGAATTTACAACGTCCACTAAATCATTAGTGAACTCAATACCATAAATAATATAATATTGTATACAGCAAGTTTTCCCAAACTTTTTTCCGTGAAAACCAGGAATGGTTTTATATGATGTTACAGCTGCAACAAATTCATAGATATTTGAATTCGTATTGTTAATACCTACCCTAAAAAGATAAATGAGGTTTTCCATTAAAATTTCAGGATTTGCGAAATGTTCCATCGCAGGAAAAGCCTAGGAAATTCCGGTCTATCGAATTATTAAATATCCGATTTTGTTGACGAAATAATCCACACCATGGCTAATTATGTTGCTATACAATTTTATGATAGTACTTATTGTGTATTTTAATGTAAAGTTGGTTGATGAAATTTATTCTATGCATTATATAAATAATGAAAAATCTTCAACGGATGACGTGTCGAGTCATTTGTAAACAATTTAAAGCGGTGTATTTCATGGGATTTGCTACGACTATGACACTGCTACGGGCTTGAGTCGCTGACATTCATATTGCACTTGCGTATTCACTTTCGCGGTGAGGCAGGCCTCTACGCGGGGGTGTGAAGTACCGGTGGCGTGAAATAGAGTAGTCATTAGCGTAGGGCTAGTTACGTGGAGCGTTCGAGCGCGGCGCCCATCGGCCAGTCGGTCAGTGCATGCATCCCTTACTTAAGATTTCGGTTTGGGTGCAGCACCTAAATTAGTAATCGTGAATTTGTGATTTTTTGAATAATTCGAAAATATTTATGAATATATTTACCCTTTCGTCGAATCGCATCCCGTCGAAACCCACAATGCTATTATAATTGTTAAATCACTGGTAATTCTAAAAGCAATTCGCCACATTGTTAATGTGTTGTTTACAAAATAAGGATTAAGGCGATTCTTGAAATGTTAACTCAGGTATCAGTGTGGATCCTAGACGTATAATATTTTATCTCGTAAATAATATTTGTCGTATTTTTATCTTCTATATAAACGTTAAACACTGTTTACTGTCTGTCAGTTCAAGTCCATTCGTGCGCTCGAATGCCTGAAGATGCCGAAAGGCGAAACCCGGGTCGTTAGTGACGAAATACATGGAAGTGTGCAAAATCTAAATAACCCAAATTTGATATTGAAATTCCATCAAGCACCCTCAGTCGATGTCTTAAATTATATTAATGTGAATACTCTGATTCATATTATTTGAATTTCGAATGTCATCTTAACACTCGACACATTCAACACTGCGAGACAGTTGAAAATGTTTTATACGGATAACTTAAGGTTACGTGTTTGTCGTCGATGTTTTCTTTTAAAAAATCCCAAGAGAAATCATAATGCACCCACTGAAATTGTTATCGTTTAAGATTTTGAAACACGTCGACGGTATCTTTTCCAACACTTAAATCATTTCCAGCGTTTCGCCTCCCAATAAATCGAGTATTGTTTCGGCTCCCGCGTGATTTCATAATTCAATTCAGCAAAGACTGGTGCATCCGTGCTTCGCGCCGGCGACCCGCTGGTACCTTTATTGTCGTCGTTTAAAAGTGAAACCTGTTTGCGGATGGCAAAAAGTACCGCCCTCCTCAGACCGCCCGAAATGCGCGCGAGGACGGCCCTATGCAAACGCCGCTGACGGCGCGCTATTGCGTGCATATTGTGTCAATAATGTTTGCACACGCATTTCATTGTGTTGCCCCAGTAAGGTGAGCTAGGAGTTATTTTACTATGCCTTATAAATTTCCTATACGGTGAATCGATCCAATTAAACAACTTTTTGTTTTTTAAGCCTAGCCCACTCCGTTTGTAAAATGGACTCTGAATAAAGTATACCAACAGTAGTTGTTATAGATAATTGGTTGTAATTTATTTAGATCAGACATGCAATCTTTCTTTTCCGTATAGAAGGGTGCTATTATATGTACAGTGGAATCCCCAATCACGCTACCCAGAATTACGCGCCGAATAGAAATATTCGCTGCAAATCCCCCAATTGCGCGCTCGTATTCCATTGTCGTTGCTGTACACACAGTAAGTAAAGATTTCGTCCATATATGTATATATTTTCATTTATTCTTAGCTTTGGCAGTTTTTCATTTTTCGCGAAAAAAACTTAACTTTTAATTTTTTATGAGATTCACTCACCCAAATACGCTAATCCCAATAACGCGCACCCGACTTCTACGTAAATGGGGGTTTTACTTTATGTATTATATTGTGTGTGAAGGATCGGGCTCTTAATTTTCTAATTACCTGTCGTCGCTGCGTTTTCGGGATTAGTAGGGGGGTGGTTGGAGATAAATGACTATATAACGCACATCGGCGCTTGGAATGCAGTCGATAAAGTGATTAAAAAATAAACGTATTAAAGTAGCCATTCGGGGACTTGATTTCTTGATCGCACACCCGACTAGGACAAAATGGCAAAAGCATTTACTACCCGGCCTCGCTATTGGAAATTATTTTTAGCTGTGTTTTGTAAAAATAGATTATGTTATATATTTATTATATCCTGGCATAAATCTCTTGGCCGAGATAAATGTTTTTAAACGTTATGGATTGGTGCAATAATGCGGTTAGTAAACATTCTCGTTGAATATAATGCGAATGTTTATTATTGGTGATATTTTAGAAGTCTTACCAAAATGCTTATCACTTTCATCTAATACTAGATGGAACATAATTATTCCACTGCTTGCAAAATTTGCGATGAACTGATTTCTATTAACATAACTCTTGTCTCTTGGTTAACGCTATAAAACAGTAGACGCGTTTCGGCACTCAACTGTATGATTCGATACCACGGTGCATTCGAGTGATTGCAGAATTTGATGAAATTTCACAATATTGTGATGGCTCTTACCTGTAATCTGTGGCAGCCGTCTGGAAATTTCACTATTTGTGATGGCTCTCACATTAATCCCTGGCAACCGTCTGGCTTCTAGGAGCAATTCTCTGACTTTTACTAGCGGCTTATCAATCGGGATATTTAAATAATTACAAAAATACTCTAATCTACCGTACCTGTTTGGAGATGGTCGTTAAAATCGTCAAAAAATTAGTATTACAGCTAATAATTCACAAGGCGCCAGGTATTCGATTCACTTAAAGAAGGCCGCACTAGAAATCTTAAAAGAGCACAAATTCCCCACCCAAGCAAATTTAATAGTAACTGGTGTATTACATTGGACCAATGTGTCAATTTCAAATGCATTATTCTTTATATTGCTTTGTAGATGTTTGATTCCGAAAAATAAGCATTTATCTCATCCTTTTCTACAAGTTGTTTCCTTTGAAAACCACACATGTTTTCTTTTCCGGGTTTATCTTAATCGGTACATTTTGAAAATAAATGGTTTTATAGTTAATGAATATTTCGCAAATATTTGAAATAATATAAAAATAAACAATTTTACGATAACCATTAAACTGCTTTAATGTATAGCCATTTAACGCCGACTTTCCGATAATCATTACTTTTCAAATCACTCATTATTGTTACGAAATAAATAACAGCTTATCATTATATTCTCTAAAATACAAAGTATCTGAAATAATCTACATAGAACATTTATACCTACTGAAGTGCTGTTGTCAATTCTGGGGATACAGGGACAGGTATAGTGATTTGCTATTTTTAATCAGTGTGTTTTAATAATTGATATAAAACAGTCGCTAAAACTGAATGTTTGAAAAAAAATTGTTAAACAATGGCCACGTTTATATTACTTGCATGCTAGTTAGTGATTATATTTGAAAACAGAAAGTGAAAATTCTTAAAATCAAATTTGTCCATAAGTGTATTTTTTCGATCAATAAATCAGTGGCTGTTAAGTGAGAAACATAGTGCGAAATAATATGTGTATTTTTAAGTGATTGTTTTGGCTGAAGAAGGGATGACGAATTCTTCCGTTGGCTGTCTGTTGACAGCATGATGCGTCAGTTCGGAGCATGGGGCGGGGCAGGGGGTCCGCCACCCCTCCCCCCAGCTGCATCAGTTCCAGTCAACGTTACAACCGATGGAGTATGGGACTTTGTCAGCCATTTGGTAATGACGTATCATCCTCAGCAAGATTGCTGCGAGGTGAGGTTCAGAGTTTTGTTTTTATTCGCTTAACACCGACTATTTTTGCTCTTGTTAAATTTAATTGACGCAAGGTGAATCTGACAGTTTAATATTGTCACACATTTTTTACACATAAAACCTAGAATCATAACTAACTTTCTCCAACAATCAAGGTTTTAGAAAATATATTTCCTTTTAAAAAGTAATTAATTATCGTGACTATTAATCAAAAGTGAAAAGTAGCACCTAAAGATGCTAAATTTGCCACTACAATATGAGAAATACTGACCTCCGATTGGCTAGAAAGGTCACAAAATAAAACTAACATTGTTTGTTTTTCCTCTCTAAAATTCTGTTTTTTAATTGATAAAGTAAATTTTAATACCGAACTACATGTGTTGGTTTATGATCTTGTGGGAAAGGTTGTATCCTAGCGATCAGATTGATCTGGGTTCATGTACCAGCAAGTCAATTTGAAATTGTTTTTTTTTCAATCTAATCTGTGTTCGAATTTCGGATTACAAAGGGTTATTCTTGTGTGATTTAAAAAAATATGGCGCCTTTTTTTTAGTTTTGATGCCAAATATTTTTTTTAGAATGTGAATAATAAAGAACTTGGAGCTTTTCCTATTCGTTTCATAATAAGTACGGGATTTCTGATTTAAATATCAATCGAAGAAAGGAAAGTATGTCGATCGAGACAGCTTCACTGCGTTTATTTTGTCAAATTTTCCGGAAATAATAGCGTTTCGTTCAGTCGCGTCGCTTAGGTCGCGTCGCGATATAAACCGGCGTCGCGGTGTGACCTCGGCCTTGGCCCAGTGAAGCTTGCGCTCATTAAATTACTATCTATCAGTGAGTGCACCCTCCGAACGGCGCCGAGGGTCACAGCGCACGTAGCCTTCCCGCCCGCCTTGACAGGATATCTTGAACGCTTTTGAAATATTGAATTACAGAACTTTCAGAGAGAATACAAATTAATGTTCTAACAGTGATTTGATGTACAGATGCTTTTTAAACCATCGAACTTGAATCTTTCGGACTTCACTGGCCACTAAACTCACAAATTTGAATCCCGCGGACCACCAACATGATTTTATTATTAAATGTAACAAATATAAAATTACAAAATCTTTACGATGCGACGTACAACTACTTAATGGGCTAGATAAATTCAAAAATTCGCCCTTATTATAATTCGCAACAGTTCTGGCTGATCTAGGTAGCAACCGTGGGTCGCGGCGGCCTTTTAAATGTCTATAAATATTTTGTTTCGGCGTCGTTTGAATAACTACATCAATACAACTGCAAGTGAATATGTATTTATTCTTAGAGCTTTTCTCGGTCATATTAATCATTCTAATATAGATCAAATTACTGCTATTCTCATAATATTTGTGAAATTGTCGTGAACACCACCGATCATAACCACACCTAAAATATTATCTTATTTTTCTAATGAATTTCATATTTATTTCCGCCAACAGGTAACTCTCAGCCAGTGATGCTAGTAGGAATAAGCTCGCATGAGGAAATTGGTAAAAACATATTAGTTTTAACTGGCATAACTGTATATCATTTTAAGCATTCGGTATAACTTATTTTGAAAGCGTGGCATTTTTTACGTATGCCAATATTGTATCCCCGAATTTGAGGTTACTATGAGTTGTTAGTTAGATGCTATAAATGGAAATTAGGTACTTTAACTGATAACTGGTAACAGGTAATTGAAAAATATCACTTATTTCCCAATTTGGCCTGTCTTTTCCCAATATTCCGGGTTTTTTTCCACCATTTCAAAATTCCCGGGTATTTTGCAACACTACTCTCAGCTGTGCATAATGTGAGATCGGGTCGTTGTTTTGTCACAATTTCGCATATTTATACTTTTCAATGCTTTAAAACATGACTGTTTTTAGTATATTATATAATAATAGATAAATTAACCTATCGACGTCCATCATACTGTAGAAATTACCGTTATTTAAAAGTTATGGCGATAATAAAAAAATACAATTGATAACTTGCTATTCCATTGACTGTGAACTATCAACTAAGTTATCAATTTTAATTTTATATTAAAAATGAATTTTCCCAAAGTTACCGCCGAATCAATTGAAGATATTTTGGCGATAGGTTCCAAGTTCTTTCAATTGTTTTTTTTAATATAGCGCTTTGAGTGATTGCCTAGATGCCTAGTAATAGTATCTCGTAAAGTTATCAAAAGTCGAAATAATTTACCAGCATAGAAAAGAACAAACAAAATCAGTGTTGCATCTATCGTACAATGGATAAATAATAATCGATTAAAATAAAGTAAGGTTGTATTAATACAACGAATTATGATATCGACTTGATTATTGTGAAATTGTACAGTCGACTGCAAACATTGCGGTTTTTTTTGAAATATTGCAATACTAAAGCTTGAATATAAATAATTAGTTAACCTACCTTGTCCGACACAACCAAACTAGCCGGTTTTCTCACCGTCTCCCGGGAGAGTAGGTGCGAGTGCCCGGCGTACACGCCCAGTGCCTTTTTGCCTCGGTTTATTTATTTTGTGCATGCATCGCTTACTTCACGCACAACTCTGCACCCCACTTGGATGCATATACAACTTATTTCTCACAGCCAATAGGCTGCTGGTCTGATCTGATCTAACAATTTATTCAATAATAAGTTGAAACTTTTTGACTATCTGTTTTTATCAGTGTAGTCTTTTCCATCTGTTATATTATAGATATCTTTTTTTAATAGAAATAATTTCAAATAATTACAAAATTTAATATATTTAACACATTTATTATATGCAGATTTACATAAAATTTAAAGTATAACAATAAGAAAAATCAAAAACACAACTTTGTAAATGAACAATAATACACATACCAAAATAAACATGGAAAATGTTTCAACAGATATTTTTTTCTGTCTAGTGTGACCGTCGGTTACAATCTAATTACTTTGCGAAAAATTAGATTAATTACTTTAATCTAATCTAATTAATTTGCGAAAGAATCTTTCAACATCAACACCATTTACCGGACACCAAACTGATTTGATGGCAGCACAAGCAAATTCTTAATATTTAATTTTTGTTTTAATCCACTTTTTACATTGGTTAAAAGTTATAAACAAAAATGTTCACCGAAAACACTATAATCTGAGACTTTTTTTTTCCATGTCCGCTCCCAATGTGGAGCATATGGTCTCCTAATGGAGGTATCTTGACAGAATTTTTTCTACGAGAACTGCTTGTCACTCAGTTGCTCAACCTCTCTTTTCTTTTTCGAAGAGAGTAGGGATAGAAGGATAGGGCTATGACAGGACTAGTGGTTAGCTAATCGCTCTCGTTACGCCCCGTGAGGATGGGATTGGTGGGAGGGAGAACTCAGACTACGAACAGAAATCCATAAATCGATTGAAAGATCAATCTATGAAAACCGTCCGCACCGGGAATTGAACCCGAGACATCCGTTACCGTAGCCAGCGACGAAACCAACTGCGCTACGGACGCCGACTGAGACTGTTGATCATCATTAATTATATTTATGTGCTTTGATGCTATACATTTTAACACTTCTTTAAAATCTTTTGACTAATTTTACATTCATATCTGATTTTAGCATCTAATATATTGGCATACGTTACAATTTTCGCATACATTAGTATTTATCGTGGATTTTAGCATCTGTTTAGCATCTATAGAAATATGCATAAAATACATATCTCTAATAATAAATAATAGTTACTAGTATCAGGTAACTTTTACGATTTCCTGATCACCCTGATATGTCAATTATTACTTTATTTGTCTTTACCTTTTTCCGTAGTTTTAAATTATTAACTGATTTAAATTTCATAAAAATCATTTTTCTTCGTATACTTTTAGGGGACGATAAGTATGTATTTCAAAATATAAATGATCATGAAATAACAAATGTCGGATGTATGAAATCTCCAGGATCGCCGCGGTTTTTGGCTATATTAAAAGCGGTTACGGAAATTTGAACGTGGAGAATTTATATTAATATTTATGTAGACACATATATGTTTCTCTCTGCATTAATTGCGAGTTGATCAATTTTGCCAGCTGAATATATTTGTAAATTTTTCGTTAACAAGTGTTTTCATCTTGATTTATATTGTGGTGGTATCCCATCATCGTGTGAAACAGAGTATGTATTGAAATTAGTTTCTGACTAATAGATGTCAAGTGTGTTATCCGTATTAAATGACGTACGTTGGTCAGAGGGTTAACACTGTAACCCAAATCCTTTGTCCTCTGTGTCGAATAAAATCGCGGTATCTTTTCATTATTTGGTACTTATTCCTCTCGGGTTACCGCCAACCCGTTCTCTCGACTCTTACAAGTTTCGTAAGAATAGCATTATTATTACTATAGGTACATGGTTGTGATACAAAAAGCGCGGGAAACGAATGTCGGCCGTCTCGGTCCAGCGGAGCGCGAAGGGAGGGCGAGATCCCTCCTTAGATGATATAATTATTTGTAATTTTTGATTCAATTAGAGTCCAACCGATGTTAGCTTGGCGAATAAATCTATCACCAGACAATATAATTGGGTAATCACGCCGATTTTACAATATCGTCGTCGTGGGGCCTTTGTCATCGCTATAATCCCTATGTCTCGTCGCATAAATTACTTAGATACTAGCGTGCAAAGATCCCAAAAATATAAGATAGAAATGCTATTTACTTATTTCAATCCTAAGCTTACCAAATCAAAAATTTCAGTATCAAAATGATATTGGTTTTAAGACGTTATCAATAATCCATTTATTTTTATGAAAAGGTATCTCATATATAATATCCTAGAGAACTCTGTAGATAATTTAGTGCTCGGCCAGAGTCAACGCGCGACGGCGGGGTGGACGCGGCGTTTGAAACTGAAATACAAAACCGCTCAAGACAAGACGCGCAAACTTCCAGTCTCTGCACATTAACTACGGACATTGCAAAAGCGTGCTATGCATTTCAGTTTTAAGCACCGCGCCCACCCCCCAGTCGCGCGTGAACTCTGACCGAACACTTATTATTCACACATATCACATGTAGGTATGAAATTTTCTCATGACCTAAGCGTCTCGGTTCGCGGTATTTAATATAGAATACAATGTTATGCAATTGACACACAGTTCCGACGTACTAGTTACGTTAGACATTCAGTATTTCAATTTCACCGTCATCTATGACTAGTACATGTATACTAGTTGTAATATAAGAATCTAAATGTTACGCATAAATACAAAAACAAAGTTTCGTAGAAAACTCACAATAAAGTGATAATGTTAATGTAAATTTCGAAATTTATATGTTGGGCTGAAATTTTGTATATATTGCCGACGTAGTGATTTTATCTTTCGGGGTCGATTAATGAATGATTTAGTAAAATTTCAATCAATCGAAACTGAAGTCGTGGGTGAAGTTGAAATCATCGTCGGATTCAAATCCCAAGCTGAGATTTTCATATAATTGACGCTTGAAAGAAATAAGCATCCAAGGGCATGTAGGATTACGATATTTTAACTCTTAGTAACTCGATATTTTAGCCATTCATTGTTTTATTGTAAGTGATTGAGCACAAAATAGCCAATACTGATTTATACGAAACCGGTATATCTGAGTTATCGTCTTTTGCGGTGACTAATAAATATCATTCCGTCTGTTGGCAAAAAGATTCAGTGTCGCCTGAAACGAAAGATCATCAATTATAGTGCATTAAGTCTGCGAATTGGCTTCTCGAAATCGAAAAAAGTTTTTATCGTATAGGATTTGAAAGTTGGTCCCAAAATGCCATTTGCCACAGTCTCGGTGTGACGGATGCATAGTATATATTTAAAAATGCTTTCGATAAACATGTTTATTGATTTAATGATTAAAGTGTATACTTGTACATACATGCATTTGTGTTTTATTCAATTAGTGATTTCGAGATCGCTCTACTCTTCCCTCCGGACCGTATTCTTGCGGATACTTTTTGGATGAATATAGGAGATCGAGGGTAACTTTTGGATATTAAATGATTCGCAACAATACTATGAAACCTCATATTGCACAAATACCAACGGAAACAAACGAACATGCCCCCCCCCCCCCCCCTTTAAGGCAGTAAAATTATTTGTGAAAAAATAGTGATCTGTGTGGTAAAGGAAAAAACCAAATTTTAAATATTCAATAGAATATTGTTGACACTTTTTCGCCTTAACAGAGACTTATTTAAATTGAACTGATTTTGCGTTCAGAATGTAATTTTTCGACATATCGACGATTAGCAGCCAAAACATCTTAACCATGATTTTGTCAATTTTACAGGAGAAAAAAAAAACGCCCCTGTAATGTGAAAAATCAACATTATATTTTTCATGTCATTTCGCGTATTCAAACGTCATAATGTTTATTTTAACATTAAATCATTCAAGGAAATAATTGTGTTTACCACAATTGAATTATTATTATATACTAGTGAGTACCCGGTATGCGTTGCAATACCAGTCAAAGAAAGAAAGGGTTTGTGTTTTAATTGTCTATATGGGCTGAAATTTTATAAAATTACCCGGTCCCCAGCCCGAGTCCGAGTCTCAATATCACAGTTGTTTCCCGAACCCGACCCCAAACCCTGATGCATTTTTCTCATCCAGAAAAAAGACCGATTTATTTTTTAATATAGTAATTCATTTATACTTTTCAAACAGTATATGTTACTGTTTCTATATTTCCAACGAAATTCAAAGCACATGTGAAATAAATTATTTAAGTTATGAAAACTATTGCCTTACGACTGGTTCATGACTTGAACATCGAAATATTTTCTTAAATTTGAATTTCTTGCCCAAGCCCGTGCATACCTATAAGATGTTAAAGATTCTGTGTACATTTCATACAAAATGAACACTTGTCAAGGTTTTTCCGAGATGTTTTTAGATTTTAATTTTTTTTCTTCAGAAAGCTTCACGGGTGTGCCTTAACACCTCCCCAAAGTTTCATCAAAATCGAATAAATGGTAAAGGAATGCATACAGGGCAAACAAACAAACAAACAAACCTTCATTTTATATATATTATTAGGAGCCTATAAGACATGCTCTGCAATGCCACTCAACCCATGTGCTCCCGTTCCCGATCCTAGTACGTTATCTGACGCGTGAGCAAGCCCGTTCCCGTTTTTTCCCGAATTTTTTTCACAAGAACCTTTCCCGGCATGATCACAATAAGTCCTTCCTGAAAGTTTCGTCGCAATCGGTTGAGTAGTTTAGGAGCCTATAAGATCCGGACAAACCAACAGACATTCATTTTTATATATATAGATAGTGTTTAACACAATTATTACCTTCATCACTTTTACCCTAAAGGAAGTTAATGGTATTGGGATACCACTCTTCTAAAATGATTCATTACAATAATATGCATATTAAAGTAAAAGCTACACATGATGTTTGATATTCGTTGTATCGTGTTCTCAAAGCAATTGGTTAAGATAAATTGGCTGTTACAGTTTTAATGAGACAAAAATGTTTTCTGTTTGAGATAAAATGTATTTGTTATTTTACCTAAAATAAATTGGATAAGATAATTTATCAGTACATGAAAGACATCCGTTCCATTCCAAAAATGTCAAAAAGTACATTTGGCCCAAAATGTTGGTTAAGATGTTATGGCTGTTAACCATCGATATGATCAATTATTGACAAATTGCTTAAATGCCTCATTCATGGTATTGAATAGAGATTGAACAAGTGTTTGATTTAAAAAATAAAATGAAGTGTAAATAAAAGTAATTTCATTCTCTTTGTATTTTGAACTGACTATTGACAACTTTCGACCACTGCGTCACAGTGGTTTCCGTACCAACGCTATTACTTGACAACGTGGCCGAATCCCTGAAATGTCACTTGCAATACGTAGCTTTCGCATTGGATGCCCTATTCAAACATTATCATATCCGAAAAAGAAGGTTTAGCAACTGATTTTATCTTTCGGGGTCGATCAATGAATGATTTAGTAAAATTTCAATCAATCGAAACTGAAGTCGTGGGTGAAGTTGAAATCATCGTCGGATTCAAATCCCAAGCTGAGATTTTCATATAATTGACGCTTGAAAGAAATAAGCATCCAAGGGCATGTAGGATTACGATATTTTTACGAATCCCTGAAATGTCACTTGCAATACGTAGCTTTCGCATTGGATGCCCTATTCAAACATTATCATATCCGAAAAAGAAGGTTTAGCAACTGATTTTATCTTTCGGGGTCGATCAATGAATGATTTAGTAAAATTTCAATCAATCGAAACTGAAGTCGTGGGTGAAGTTGAAATCATCGTCGGATTCAAATCCCAAGCTGAGATTTTCATATAATTGACGCTTGAAAGAAATAAGCATCCAAGGGCATGTAGGATTACGATATTTTTACGAATCCCTGAAATGTCACTTGCAATACGTAGCTTTCGCATTGGATGCCCTATTCAAACATTATCATATCCGAAAAAGAAGGTTTAGCAACTGACTTAGCCAACAAGATCTCGATAATTATATGGCCCGCATTAGGAGAGGATACTGTTAATAAAATAATGCTCAACTGTATTTGCCAACTAGTCACCGAATGGGTTTATCACGACAGACCGCTTAAAACAGAAACACTTAGAAATTATTGTAATAAATTGTATCAGCCGTTCAATTACGATGTCTTTTTTGCATATGATCATTTAGTAATATTGTGGTTGACAAATAAACAGTGTACCCTCATGGGTTACTTCAACCACAAGACGCGACCCAATAGAATTCAAACATAGAAAAAGATTCCAATCACTAGTGTGACTTCTATAAGACGGCCGACGCATCCCACTGCATGAAGACATATTTTTCGCTTGACATCGTGTGGCTTTAGTCATCATGGGTCTGTAAATGAGCCAACACATGAGCGTAATATCGATCACACACTGAAATCACGATGAAGAGAATGGGCCATGAAGGAAAAGTTTTGTACGTAAATACCTGAAACGGCCACAATAACCTATCGGCCAGCTCATAGAAGTCAGTGCTCGGCTAGAGTCAACGCGCAACAGCGGGGCGGGCGCGGCGTTTGAAACTGCAATGCAAAACCGCTCAAGACAAGACGCGTGAACTTCTAGGCCCTGCGCATTAACTACGGGCATTGCAAAAGCATGCTATGCATTACAGTTTTAAGCGCGGCGCCCGCCCCGCCGTCGCGCGTTGACTCTGACCGAACCCTCGGAGTTTACAAATTGTTTTGTCTCGAACTCCCGCTACCGGAGAGTTAATATCAAATTTTACAAGTCCCCGCAGCAACTGTCCCCAACCTTCCCGGCTGCAGCCCCGTAGTTGAACATCTGCGTAACGCTGGTAACTCTCCACCGGTTTTCTTCGCGTAATTTTATCAAATATCAGGTTAAGAGAATTTAATGCGGTTTCTTTTATTCGCGGCTGTGGTAGTGATTTTGAAACCACATAGTCCTTCGCCGATGAAAGCTTGGCAATTTTTTTGGAACTCTTTACATTGCTGAACTAATAACGTGTCGAGTTTTTGATGAAACGTTATATTTGTAATACACATGCATTTGACTTTTTTTAAACTGCATAATTAAGATTGGCTTCATACAATAAGGAAGCAACTTAAATCGTTTAAAAAATACATGATATAAATGTATTTACATTAAATGTTTGTGTATAAAAGTTTCTAATGTGTTGTCGAGGGTTGTATACGTGCAATGATTACGTTAAAACAAATTAATTTATTGGTCTCTTTGGAGCACACGTTTCAAAAATGCTCATGTCATGAACACCCTTACAGCATTTGATTGCTCAACTAAAAAATGCATTGATTTAACCGGCCTCAATAAAAATGGTTAAAAGTGACACCATTTTTACTATATAAAAGTCGTCAATTAATTAAAATTTCATCCTTATGCATCTAATTTCCACCAATTATATTTAATATTTATTATTTTGAGACGATCTACCCGACGGTCGAGACAGATAGCCCTCTCTCCCCGATCGCTTTACCCTTCGTCCGCTGTGATGTACGCTCACCGGTCGTCCTTGACTTCCGTTCGTAACCTCGCAGAGCACTCGCACTAACTACCACCTCGCACCCACTTTGCCCCGCGTTCCTCTTATTTGAATCCACTGTCTGATTCGTTTTGTTTAATTGATAAACCGGAGTATTATAATAGTCCATATTATAGGATTATCCACATCGCCCTCGATGATACACCTACTACAATAACAATTAGGGAAACTTTCGTTAAGGGTAGTTACCTTTATTATACCATAGTAAGTTACCTTTATTATTTCTGGAATAGTATACTACAGGGGCTCCCAATCAGTGGGGAATTCCTCTCTAGGGGTGAATTTTAGAGTTTCAGGGGGGAATTGCGCCAGCTTATCAAAGATTTTCAATATTATAAATATGCATATTTGGAAAGCACCTTTTGAGAGATATATTATTTTGGGAAGGGGGACTTATATTCTGAACATTGGTGAAAGGGGGAACGAAGTAAAAAAGGTTAGAAACCCTTGGTATAATATGTTATGTTTGAGCGATTTCTTTGAATGAATAATATAGGATAATCATAGTTATAAGAACTATGTCAATTGAGCCATCCATCACGTATTTTTTTTTACATACAAACAACGAAACTAAACTGATATTTACTTTTGTGAACTGAGCAAATTACCAAAACTAAATTTGACTTTCTGCTTATGTCTTGATAATGCAATAAGTATCGTACACTTGGTTTTCATTGTAAATATTAGATTATAAAATATTGTAAAAACTTCTTAGGGCGAGCTATTAAAAGTATAAATCAACTAACAAAAATATTTACCAAAAACGTGTATGGCCTCTAAATTAAAAAAATAACATTTTTTTCATTGAATCAAATTGAAATAAATATAAACTTGCGATGCACATTTTATGTTAAAAATATCATGTACAATTTTTTGAAATATTTAAAGAAATATAGACAATATGATCATTGATACTGTTTTATGGACTTGCATTTTGGAAATGCTTTTTATGGACGAGGTATATTATCTATAGAACAAGGTGAGCTATGGTATGGTGTTTTAAGTGTATTTTAAGGGGGAAGAAATAAAATGATAAACAATGAATTGATTTCTTGACGACTATTCATGTTTAAAGTCACAATATGTTGCTTAACATACGACAGGCGAACTGATATTTCAAATTTTCAAAAGCCATTTTCAAAATGGCTACCAGACGGAAAAAATGAATTTTGAAATTGAATGTTGTTTTTAAACCTTTATACTGACTGCAAATGATTAATGAAATTTTTCATAAAGGTATGTGCCCCTTTGAATAGGCAATACGATAGAATATTCAGTTCATATTTAGTAAAAACTGGACATGATGATCTTTGGAAACGGGCGGTAGATATAAATCTTAATAGGGTTATTTATATGAAATTGAGTAAATAATTACCAGGACAGAACAATTGGTTCAAGATTAAATGAATTTATAGACAATCATACGAATTATACGCAAATAAAAATTAAATTATCTACAATTAAAATGTTGACATTGCTTTAAATTCATTTTCACAACGGGCTGATTTAGAGCAAGAGGAATGGAGAAATGTGAGATCTCAGACAGCTATGCCTTTGGTTAGAAATCCATAAATTTATTGAAAAATCAATGCATCAACGATACCAATCTGGATTCTAACACGTGATGTGATCCCACGACCAAGTAGATGAAATTCCATCACCGTTGATCGCTCGACTCTGGGGGCACGGATATCAGCTAATTGCATAAAAGTAAAAACGCCCCCTCCTGACCTAAAATGCATAAATATCGTTTACTTTTGAATATTAATTATGACATACTTTGTAAACAATTATAATTATTGCCAATATTTAGCACAACTTCGCCCACATACCTATCAATTTTTCCGTCAAATGGACGATTGTAATCATTCGCAAAGTTGTCTGAACGCTTCCAAGGTGATCGGGATGTTATATTACTAATATTTTTTTTTTTTTATAATTCGCATCATTTTGTATCGGTAGTTAGTTACTGATATGGAAATCTTTCTGAGTCTATTCGTATCGAGCTGTGTAGAAACCGGAGCTTCATTTCTAGATTTACATCGATAGTATTTATAACGAATTTTAATCCAATAGTATGGTGGAATAATAGCGGTTCATACGATAGAAATCAGTGTCAATTTATTCAATTCCCTCATATATATTATGATTACATAATACGTGTTTATTATCATCTTCGTTAAAGTATTTGAATGTCCACTAAAGCTACATGCAGGAGGAATTATTTCATGCGATTGGCGCCACGCTCGTTATTAATGTTTATTGAATCACATGTTTTGTCCTAAGCCAATTTGTGAGAATTAAGACAAATACATCCATGCACTTTTCGTATTTAAATTTACCTAGAGTATATTTTAGTCCATTTGTCATGTGTTTTATTCGCATCATTAATTGATTCACAAGTTGTAGCTAATTCGCGCGTACGGGCATTTAGAACTACGAATATATTATAATGTTTTGTATTGCATCCAGGGTTGCGAGAAGTCCTGATTTGAACTGTCCTTAGTTCAATAGAAATCCCGAATTCCCTTTGAACATCCCGACATCATTGATTATATCCCGATTGTAAATAAAGAATAATGAATGTAGAGAAGCCCGTTTAATTTTTGTTGAAGTCGTGTGACTTCACCCCCGACTGAACAAAATCCCTATTTTTTAACGAAGATGTAAGCGTAAGCGAACAAATTCCCTAGTTAGAAGAAACTTTAATAAGTATTTAACTGATTCCTGCGAAGGATTTTTTCGGTGACGGTGATATTGCTTTGTATAATCGTACTTATTTGATTTTAATGATGTACTTTTCCTTTTTTTTGCCAACTTCTGTCAATTCTTGGTGGAAAGGCATTATATTTATATAAAAAAAAAAACTTTTTGCATCAAATAAGCAATTTTATGAAATGACCAATACCACTTCCGCTTATTAGTTATAAATGATCGTACCGAGCGAAACCGGGCCTGGTAATTGAAAAAAAATTGGTAGTTAATTAGTTTAAAAATTAATAGTTTTGCATTTACGTCAAGAATTGATAGTTAAAACCTCAAAATTGACACACTAAAAAAACTAAGTAAATAAGAGTACGATTATTAGGTAGGGAATGTTTTAATTTTTTTTTATGATTCAGGAACAGTGGCAATATTTTCATTTGTTTTTTTTTTTTCATGTCCGCTCCCAATGTGGAGCATATGGTCTCGTAATGGAGGTATCTTGACAGAATTTTTTCTACGAGAACTGCTTGTCACTCAGTTGCTCAACCTCTCTTTTCTTTTTCGAAGAGAGTAGGGATAGAAGGATAGGGCTATGACAGGACTAGTGGTTAGCTAATTGCTCTCGTTACGCCCCGTGAGGATGGGATTGGTGGGAGGGAGGACTCAGACTACGAACAGAAATCCATAAATCGATTGAGAGATCGGTCCATGAAAACCGTCCGCACCGGGAATTGAACCCGAGACATCCGTAACCGTAGCCAGCGACGAAACCAACTGCGCCACGGATGCCGACATTCATTTGTAGAAAGGGTTAAAACCGATTTTTTCCGCTTTTAATGCTTATGATACGGATGTATATTTTAAATAATTAAATTTAATATGAAATACAGGAATTGATTTATTTAACCCTTCATTGTCATCCCAATTAGCTGTATTTTTTTGCTCATTTTGATCTATTTTGTAATACTAGTATTGATAGGCTCCATTTTTGCGATATTTTAATGATAATTATTTTATTGTATGTAACATTTTGAGAAGACCCGAATAGAAGAGAGGCGAATGGTCGGTTATCGGCGTCCTGGAAGGTCCGGGTCTCAAACAAACACAATTTCAAATCTGCTTTTACTCTTGTTTATTTTTAATCGAAGAGCAGTGGTTTAAAATACACAAAATTAATCCTAACATATAATGCAAGTGACACGACAAACGATTTTAAATTAAGTCCAATTTCAAAACGAACAAAAACAATTCACAACGTCAACGGTGCCGGCCACGGGGGCCGGCGGCTCTCCCAGCTCCCCAGAAATCAAAAAATCGGACTCCCGCCCCGTCGGAGCCATCCCTTTCTGTCAAAAATGGATTCTCAAAGCGAACGTGTCCGCCGGCTATCGACCGATCGCCCTTCACGACAAGAGTTGGATCGACTTCTACGAATCATGGTCATTAACGCGGTGCGTTCTCAGTTATGGACCCTATTAAAACTTAAACTTACAAAAAAAACCAGGGTGTGTAAAATTAATATATTATACATAGATTAAATCAAAAATAATATTTTTGCCTGAACGATAACGAATGTGTAGTATCTCATCACATCGAAAACGAACTATCTTACATTTAAAAACTGGTGATTTAGGAACTAAACCATCAATTGAATTGACATTTACTCCATTATAATAAGCAATGGGTTGGATCCGAAATAGCTGTCAATCGAATCATATAACTCTTGTTGAACTCTATTTATTTTTTACCCTGTTATTTAAACAAACCTTTTCTTGGGACGACTATGGCGGGCTACGAGCTTTAGCGCCAATATACTCGGAGGGATTTCATTACACCGGTCTAAGCTTAGTCATACAGAATAATATGGCCGTTGCAGTCCTTCTGTATGATACCGATAAATCGCCCTTTTCCGTCATAAATCAGTGCGTTATTTATGGAGGCCCGTCGCTATACCCGTCTACTTGTTTTCTCAGGAAAATTAATTGCTGCTAGGACGCTTGGCCAGTCATATATGTTGAATATTTTATATATTGATGCATCATAATAACTATCAATAAATATATTCCTATTGTCTTAACACAGTCTTCTATCGAACGTCGTAGACTAAATCTTAGTCAACGCCGTCAACTTTGAACCGTAAATTCAAATCGCTTAGAACCTTCTTTCATAACAAATATAAGCCTGCCCTAAGACGTGGTTTCAATCTTTTCGAAACTTATAGATATGTGCGGTAATAAAAATTGTGTTTTATTTATATACATATAATGCCTTTCCACCTAGAATCGACAGTTAACGCCTTAAACGTAACAAAATATTATATATGTCATATTGAAACATAAACATTGTAAACCAATACACGCAACTGATCGCAGTATCAAGACAAACTGAAAGGATTGATTTTTTGGCATCATTTTTTTTTATCTCAATACGTTTAAATGTTTTTAAGTGTTTGTTGAGAGAATCCGTGATTAATATCTGTCATTCATTATGATTGTACAGATACACAACACTTGCAGATTTTCTGCACCATTACACCTTGTATTTATGATTTTCAACTAAGTTTTATGTGGCTTGGTCGAATCGGTACACGTGTTTTACGCTTAATACAGTCAATACTGAGTTATCTTTATTGAAGTCATATAAAAATATGTAATCTTACAAACATTTTAAGAGAATAGTGCATTTATTTGATACTAAATTTACCAGGTGGCAGCGTCAACGGTCTTCGTCTGCATCAGCGCTCCGCAACATTTTCTCAGCGTCGGCACACCTAAGCATTCATTAATATTTCGCGGCACACCAAATGCCAAAATACATAAATTTCTTAAACAAAACTTATAATTTATGAATTCGTTTTTATTTGATGAATTTGCAATAATATTCAATATTATTTTTAATAAAGACCAATCAAACTCTTCTAACCTTATCACTATTTTAGCTAATTTTCTGTTTGAACCCGTTTTATTTGTCAGAGCATATCACTAACGTTTCATTTCGACCTTTAATTTTTTTGTTTAATTCATTCAGATGCTCAAAGATGTCAGCAATGCAGCAAGTTCGTCCAATGATTTTAAAAGAATTGATAGAGTTCTGGTATGTTTTATTTAAGTAAAAAATAAATAGTCTCACAGCAAAGTTCAGATAATTTTACAAATTATTAATTAAATTCAATCACAAAGATTTCTTCATATCCGTATCAATATTGTTTACTAGTTACTATCAATGTTAAATATGAAATAATGCACTCTCAATTTTGTTTGAATGAAGTCGTAAATGACACGCAGAACGTTGTGTACAACACAATAATCTTAATTACCTTAATTGAAAACAGCACGAGATAGTCATCATCGTATGCAAGTGAAACACGCATGATGTTCCCTTATGAATTCATCGGCCGCTGTCTAATTAGATGATCATACATCGACAAACAAAACAAGGTTGCAGCGCTTAATGACGCTCGATCGGCTTATAGGCGAATGTTCAATATGAGTGGACTCCCAGTACAATCAGTTGCAATTATTTTGTTTGAATTTAAGAGTGTTCCTTACGTCTAGGCGCAAACGCGACGGCTAGAATATTTTTATTTACTTTTCAATTTACACTCTCTTACTTTTCATTTCTTACTAGTGTCATAATGTTAATATTCTGGAACTTTTGGCGGTTTACAATGAGAGTCCGAACCACATACTAAATTTCTTAAGCGTACGTTCATAATAACGTGTTATAAATATGTATTTTTTGCTATGTGAGAATCGGCCACTGTCCAAGAATTTTGGGTTCTTTTATTCTATTTCAATAAATACGAAATTATATTAATTATAGGTTAAATTAACCGACAGATTTCATAAAAGTGTCTTCAGTATCCAAGTAATGTCACGGTGGAGACTGAATTTTTTTAATATTTCAAATCAAAAAGTTTTTGATTAACAGTGTTTGTAGAATTTACAATTAATAATTCTCCTACCTTTAGACGAGTTTTCAATGTCCGCCTTAGGTTGTGGTGTTCGCGGGGTTAAATCACAATTTCATAAACTATCTTTTGAAATGATTTATGGCTTTGTGTTCGAAGAAATGGCTGTCTGCAATGTCTTAATTCTCTTCCACCCATCCATCCGATCCTTAAAAACGGGGCGTAGCGAAAGCGATTAGGTAATCACTAGTTCTGACCTAGGCCCATCTTTTTTTTTTTAAGCGAGGAGACTGAGAGGCTATCCGAAAAAGAGAGGTTGAGAGACTAAGTGACTGAGAGACGAGCAGTTCTCGTAGAACAACTTCTGTTGAGATAAGCTACATTAGGAATCTATATGATTACAAAAAAAAACGGTATTAGTTCCGCGGCTTCTGTCACTATTTAAATAGCGTTTATATCTGCGATGCAGTCTTTCCGTTTGAAATATTTCAATATTTTATAGAGATGAGGGATGCGAAGATGTTTTGGACGTCTTCGATTTCTGTCTTAAGGCAAATAAGTAGGGTTTTCTGTCATTTCGCTAAAATCGTTAGTCGTTTTCCTTGGTCTAAAAAATATGAAACGTCAAAATATTTTTTTTTCTTTTAATAATTGCACTTTCAAAGTATTTGTTTACACTATTGCACTTTTATATAAATGTAAATAGTAAAGTTTTCAAGCCTGTCTAGCAAAGGGTTGACACCTGTTTTTCAGAAATGCTTTTATTTGATTTACGCCGTGACTAGATTAGGGTTTATTAAAGGTTATCGAGATTTGATGTCTGAAACAAAATCGTACAACAAAGTATTTTTAAGAAAGTGATCGTAGCGGAATTTGCAATTTATTAATTGTAACGATTGTATAAAGATTTTCGAAATGTACCAAAGAGTTCGTTTTCTCGCACTTTTTCTGACTGATATTTGAAGTAGTTACTGAATATATTTTAAAAAAAATAGAGCAACAAGAAAGTCTATTAAACGTCTTTTAATAAAAGAAATCCAAAAAAATAAGAGCAATAAATAGTAATAATTTTTCGCGAATATGTTTTTATTTCCTTCCATTTTGTGATTAAGTCCGTCGTCTACCTCGACACCACACTCGTTATTTCTTTAGATTATATTTAAATCGTGAATAGGTTCTATTATAATAGGTAAATAATATTTTGTAAAATTATATGAAATATTGAAAAAGAGAGGGTGAGCAACTGAGTAACAAGCAGTTCTCATATAAAAATTCTATTGAGATACCTCGATTAGGAGACCATATGCTCCACGTTGGGAGTGGACATGGGAACAAATATTCCATGACTAACAATTTATATTGAATCTTCATCGTAGATATTTATTGTATGTATCGAAACTCATGGGTGATGTGTGATTTTTTCAACCCTTCCTACCGTGCCCAGACATCACAATTTGGACGTAGGAATGGGGTTACATCGTAAATTCATTCGAAAATTGATGACAGCAGTTCTCTCTCAACCACTTATAATAATACCCACTGCTAAAACTCTTCTGTATATTTTTCCATTTTTATCATCAAAAATAATGGGAAATATCGTACGACATTAATTTGATTAAAGCGTCTATCATCTAGATAAGAGGTCTCCAAACTTTTTAGCCTAAGGGTCATACTGACTCCTCCTCTAAATCCCAAGGGCCAAAACCTAGCTAGCTCACCATGCCAACGTAATATGCCGGCTGGAATTTTATAAGACCCTTCCACTGACACAGTTTGATCAGCTCCATAAATTTTGTCGCTTTTTTTCCGCTTTCGGCACTACTTAGCTGTGTGAAAAAACATTTCCAAAATGAAATATACAACAAATATTTACAGATCCAAATTAACTGATGAGCATTTGAAGTCGCTACTGGTAATTTCCTCTACTAAACTTGATCCACAACTGCAAACAATTGTCAATGGAAAGTTACAGCTACATAAATCTTATTAATCAAAATTATAATGTTTAATTTCATTAAGAGAATTACATATATTTACCTACCTAATTACATTTAAAATGTTCATTTTTATTATGTTCTTCAGTTATTGTGTTTCTTAATTGGTCGTTAAATAAAAAAAAATTACTATTATTTTGTATAATCATATTCTTACATTGTAAATTTTACAACGTGATCAAAATAAACTATGGTGGGTCGTAGTTTGGAGACCCCTGATCTACATAAAAAAAACTAGAGTAAATTGAAAGGCTGCACTTCAGGATGGAATTGAATTATTCAACCAGAGTGCTTCCTTTCTGTTTTGAAAAATAATTCAATATTGGCATTCATCGATGTCATCGCAGCAAACTAACGATTCACTTCCCTCCCCCAATGCTCATGGCTCTCATTTTTTTCTCGACTTCCGCCGACGTGCAGCTTGGCAAAGGCACAACAACAGCCCCCTGCACTGGGGCGCAACTACGGCTAAGTACGTTCAACTGCAATAAATAACATTGCGTGTCGGCGGACAACGGTAGCGGTGACTGTTACCAAGGTGCAAGGCGGCCAGTGCTTTAGTTTTCAACCCTTGCTTAGTGACGAGTGTGAGATACCTGCCCATAATCTATGATTGTGCATACGATAAAAATGTCACTATTGAATCCACAGGCATATAAATGAAAACGCTGTTTTCAACTTTGCTCGCAAATAATCGACGGTTAGTAATTCTGATTTACTTACATCCCATATCCGATCTTAGAACGGGGCATACAGAGGGCGAAACGCTTATCCCTAGTTCATTTATTACTCTCACTAAAGAGACTCATCGACAGATTGATTTACAACCAAATTTCGTTAAATAACTTCTATTTAGATCCTCCATTAGTAAGTAGTCCATACGCGTCACAATGAGAGCGGAAATGGTTTTAATAGTATAACATATGTCGCCATTGAACGGGTGGGGAATGTTAGTATAATTTCAATATATTTTGTCATTTTAGGGCGGGGAATGTTTGCGTATTTATAACATTGGGATTCATGTTGTACATATTATCTCATTTAAAATTTTAGGGTGGAGACTGTCCACGTTTTTATAATATTGGAAATTGGGGTGGGGAATGTTTGTATAATACGCATTATTATTACAGTGGTCTTGATCATTAAAAACATGCGGAAATAGTACAAATCAAATTGAGTTTTATTTTTAATATGATGTCATTCCACGAAGAACTGACAGTTAACACTGTGATTCTTTGTTATTAATTAAGTCAGCGTAAGTTTATATTGTATAGAAAAAATTTCTAAAAATAATTTTTATTTACCACAAATATTCATTTATCCCCTGAGCTGCACTTTCTCACTTTCTGATTCGACCCAGAATAATGACGCCATTTTACATGTAAAATGGCTGCCACTTTATCGGAATGAACCAAATCCTCGTGGATGTGGCTTGTTTTGTGACAAACCTAGCCATGTCCATAAGAAAAACGCATTTTTTGAAGAATCTGTGCAAATTACATTTAAACAAATAATGCAGAACTTACTAAAATGTAATCTTTCATTATCATATTTCTACAATATTCCAACATTGTGACTGTGTACACCGGTGCTCCGCAACCTTTTCTCACCCACGGCACACCTAACCACTCATTAGTATTTCGCCGCACACCACATATCAAAATATGTAAATTTCATAAATAAAAATCACATTCAAGAAACAAAAAAGTGGTTTTACTCTATTTCATCCATTTTGGATATGGCTGTTTAAAAAAAAAGCGACACAATTTCCCTCCTTCAAAATACAAAAATAAATGAAATAGTCTCACTAACTTCGATTGAACACTAAGTCGAAATGCATTATTTCGCAATAACACTATTTCTGTAGAATTTTGAAAAATATGATTACGTCTACTATTAAGCTAATTTTTTTCCTTATACAATACAAAACAAAATCATCTTATAGTTTTTAAATTGTGTGTAATAAAACATTTTTAAGATTTAGCAAAACAAAAAACGCCATTATTTCAGAACTAGGTTTTGCAATATGTCTTACTGTGTTGCATTGACGTAGCGATATACTGCGAAGTTTTGTTGTGGTCCGTTCTATTTTTTATGAATGAATGAATATCTGTCGGAGTGAAAATCTCATTAGATTTTGTCGTTGCGTTCTTGATAATCTTTCAAATAACAGTTATGAAGAACGAAAAGCAGTCAATTATTTTCATGCACTTGAGTTATCATAATATATTGTATAATGAAACTCTTCTAATATAAATATATATTATATGGTAAGAGTATTCTAAAAATATTTTATAAAAAAATTATAATGACATAGTATTTGATATTATATAATAGATTACACAAATTAAACCCTTTTTGGACTAAATATATGAATGTGAAAGTCAACCGAAGTAAAAAAAAAACATAATAATTAACATTAAGTTTTTCGAGACATCAAGTCGGTAAAATCATCAGAAACAGACAAATTCAAGTCCCAATTATCTCCTTGTATGATTTCATCATCATTCCCTAAATTTCCAAGAGTAATTAATCAAGCTCTTCTACGATATGAATGCATGTTATATGCATGATCCAAGAGAAATCTCGTCATAAAACCGATTGTCGTAGGGCAGTGGTGGCAAATCTTTTTGAGTCTTGAGTTCAAAAAAATATTTTTTTCAATAAAATAATATGTCGTGTGCCACATGCTATGGACATAAAAAATGCATCAAATTTTTGTGTAACTTCAGATTTTTAATGTAAACAAAGCATTGATACATCTAAAAAGATAATTAAGTAGTTATTAATGGCATAATAAAAGAAGTAAATAAAAAGAGAGTAAATTAAAAAAAAATGTTAAAAACTTCATTATTCACTTTTAAGGTGTTAACTGTCAATTCTTAGTGGAAAAGCATTATATTTGAAAATGATCTGATCTCAGTTGATAATACTCGTGATAAGCGAAACCGGTCCTGATCATTATAATCATGTGAAAGTGAACACATTAATTGTGTTTTATTTAAAAAAACAACTTCATTATTAGTGCGATTTTTGTTGTTGGATGCTAGATGCCAAATGTTTTATATCAGGTTCATAGTTGGGAGCTTTTAATAGAATACAAGAATTACTACTTTCGTCTGTTGGTCTTCTTCTTATGTCTGATTTAATAAAGTTCATTGGAGAAAATATTGATTCACAAGAATTAGTCGATGAAAAAATTGTCAAAATGTACATTGCTATTTTTTAAGATAAGAAAAATTTTCCGTGATCGATTGCCAAGTTGTTAGCACTTCATTTTCGACATTCCTCTGGACTGGTTCAACGAATCGATCTCGCTCAATTTCTTCCAAAATGATTCTTAAATATTTATATTTTTGTGTCCATATCGAACTCGACTGAAAATCTACCAATTCCATTTCAAAATCATGTAAATTCCATGAATTCAAATATTGTCAAGCTTAACTGTTGATACGTATATGTGTCTGAATGGGTAATAAATTTTGTAGTTTCTTCAAGCTGTCGAAACTCAACAAATCTTCTCGAAAATTGTTCATTGTTGCTTCTAAAGCATTTTCAAATTGTTATGTTAGTTTTCCTACATCCGGCTTCTCAAGAATTTCTAGAACCATCGTGTATTTTTTAGGTTAGGAAAATACTTGGAGTTTCTGATCATTATATCACGTTTAAATATTTGTAACTTCGCTTCAAGTCCTTCGATAGTATCAAACATAACAGTAATTGTTGTGCCACGTCTTTGTAATTTTCTTTTTAGCTCATTCAAATGGAAGCAAAAATCAGTAAAGTACATCAATCTCGAAATCCACTCAACATATGATAACTCTTTAAACTGAATTTTTTGCTGGTTACCTAAAATCATATAAATTTCATCAAAACATCCGACGAAATGCTTAAGTACTTTGCCGCGACTAAGCCGACGAACGTTATTATACATCGTTAATCCGTTGTACATCGAATTTACCTCAATTGATATATTTTTTGTATACTATTTCTAAAACTTTTTTGAATTTTTTGTGTAATCCCTTTTATTTTTTTCTCTTCATAATAAAACATTCCCGTGCCACCTGTGCCATAGGTTCCCCATCCCTGTTGTATGGAACGTAACACGCGCCCAGTCGAGGCGACGGTCTGTTTATAAATATTGTTAACGGCGCCGCGCATTCCACCTGCAAATCACCTGGAAAAAGAGGGTCGAAACTCACAACCCCTTTTTCTGCAAGCGGCTCGGAATTATTTATGTATCGCTTACAAACAAGGGTTGTTTGTCACATGATAAATCAATGGTTTTTTTATAGAAACTATACTTTTTTAAATTGAGATTTTAATTATTGTCAAGGGCTATACACCTACTAGTAAATTGTTTAACGGATAGTAGATAGCTTTAGTGATGCTCTCAGGTACTAATTTTAAATCAGAAATCTTTATTGCCTCGCTTCAATAGTTAGTTATTTATTTAATGTGAAAATCTTATTTTTAAAATAACTGGCAAATATCTTGGCATTTTTTGTTACCATTGTCTGCTCCCGGTGTGGACTATATGCTTTCCTAATAGAGCTTATCTCAACAGAAGTTGTTCTACGACAACTGCTTGTTACTAAGTCGCTTCAATTCTTTTTTTCAGAGATAGTAAGGATAGAAGGGTGGAGCTAGGACAGGACAAGTGGTTAGCTAATCGCATTCGCTACGGCCCGTTTTTAAGGACCTAATGAATGGGTGGTAGGGAATTTAGACATTACAGACATTCATGCCTTTGTACCCAAATCCATGAATCGATTGAAAAATTTATAAAATCATCAGCACTGGGATTCGGACCCGTAAAAATTTCCATCATAATTATTTAGTTAATCGTAGTGCATATGTTGAGTTAACCCATATATTTCTAGTATATTTAACAGCAATCACTTTCGACGTTGTAGTGTCAGTTCTATTACTATAACTCGTGAGTACTAGGGAATGCAATCCCGGACCCTTTTTCTGATCCCGGGATTTCGGGATTTTTTCAAAAAATCATTGTCAACAAAGCCAGATTTTCATTTTTGAAATTGTCAAAAAAAAAATATTTTGTAGATAATATGTAACGCGATAAACCGTGTAAATGAAATCACGGAAAAAATATTACAAATGTTAAAAAAACCCTTAAAAAAAGCTTTTGTAGTTCATACAAAATAGGAGGATAGGTACTCTAGGCAGATATGTTCCTAAAAACGCATAAAATAACATAATACCTAGTTATACGATGATTTTATTCATTTACAATCAACATATAAAATAATACAAAATAATGACAATTATGAAAACGTGCAATCACATAAAAAATATTTGCTTATTTTTAAAATATCTAGCTCTCATTCTCTCTAGCTCAGTCTTGTTGTTTGGACTCGAATAAATAATATTTTATTAAATTTATTACATTTACACAGAAAAGAGTTTTTGTAAATACAAAGAGACCTGGTATAATAACGAATAGAGGTTTAAATACTAGGTAGGTATATCACGAATACCCTTATATTTATATATAAAATTATTTTAATATGTTAATACAAATATTTTGCATTCATGCATTTTAGAAGTCGCTTAATTATGTCGTATTAAAATGTTGTTTACAATTATAAATGCTTAGATATTATATTCATTTTATAAGTTGAATTCATCTGAACATGAAGAACTTCAGCAGATCCACCTTTTATTTTTAATTCTCTCTTTTTACACTTCCTTTGCTGTCCATCTCTTTCTCGCAATAAATATTTCTAAACAGAATATTCATAGTAAATTGCGCGTTTATTGTCGTCAAATGTTTTTGTATTTCAAATGGTATCAAAGATAGTTTTAATGATTCAAAATTAAATTACCGTAAGATGCCAGCAACATCACCACGTGCACGTGCAAGTGACCGTATAAGCAATGATTCCAAAATGTCGCAAAAAACAATAAATTTTCTGTTCCTGTCTTCAGCTGATTTGAAATATGGTAGTAATAGCACAAAACAAATATGAATTATGTATACCTATGAATAGTAAAAAATGATGTACGTACATATATCAAAATAAGTTTTTTTTGTATAGTACATCCTATAAGAATTGACAGTTTCCCCGACAAATCCCGAAATCCCGAAATCTCGGGATTTGTATTAATCCAATCCCGGGATTACGGGATTGATTAATTCCTCGGGAAATCGGGATCCCGCGATTCGAAGCCCTATTGAGTACCCGGCATGCGTTGCAATGCCACTCAAAGAAAAAAAAAGAGTGTTTGTGTTTTAATTCTGTTTATTGAAGTGCTTTTGGATTAGAAGTTTGCGCGGACCAAAATTTCATAAAACCACCCGGTCCGAGCCCATCATCTTAAGACCCGGTCCGAACCGATCCGAACCTGAGACTCAATATCACACTTGTTACTCGAACCCGACCCGAAGCCCAGATTTATTTCTCTCAGTCCAAAAAAGCCCTATTTTTTAAAATATACAAATTCATTTATACTTTTCAAACAATATATGTTTTGGTTTCCATATTTCCAACGATATTCATAACACATGTGAAATAAATTAATTAAGTTATGAATAGTATTGCTTTATGGTTGACTTATGACCCGAGCATAGTCCGAAATATTTTCCTGAAAATTGAATTCCTTACCCGGGCCCGACCCGAGCCTGAATCTGGATTGTCTTTACCCGCCCAAAGCTGGCCTACGGGCAGGGCTGAGTTAAAACCCGTAGATTTGGGATAAACAATATTTGTTTCCCGTCCGGTGCGTACACGAATAAATTATAAGGTTTTTCCGAGATGTCCTGTTTGTATGTATTTGATTCTTTTTTTATATTTGAAACCTTCACGTTTGTGCGCACAGCAACTCACCAAAGTTTCATCGAAATCAGATGGATGGTAAAGTAACGCATGGAGAACAAACAAACATTTATATATATATAGACGAGCAATGCGCTATTTAACACCATATCTGGAAAACATCTGAATACAACTATTATTTTTCATTTCTGATCTCAGGCAGCGTATTCTAGAACAGGTTTTACCGGTAAAGCAGAAACATAATGGCAATAGAACTATCGTGAGTAAGTGTATAGTATATTCTATGTTTTCCATAAATTATTTTTTTTCACTCGTGGTTCGATTCATTTTTTTTAACCCTCTCATATTCAATACTCTTGCGCTTATAATATGTAATGCGATGAACCCGAGCATATCACATTGCAGATAGACACCAGCAAATTTTCCGTGTGTTTACACAAGACGCCGCGTCCGTGACCGAGCGTAAATGAGCAGCCACCCACCCTCGTAATGTTAAATGCATTGGATGACGCTTCGCCACGTTGGTCGCGAGCCTCGCGTGTTTCGGCGGGAAAACCTTCTCAGGGAAAAGGCGCACACTTCCTATCGTGCGATTCTTTTACTGGGCGGCATGTGTACGGTTCTCATAGGACAGGGGTTGACATACTCTTGGCAGGGCCAAGTAAAATGAACGGAATCACGATTTAGCCTTTTTCGAGAGTCATACGTATATACTTATAAGTACGGTAAATTTAAATAAATTGATATCACGTCAAAACTGTTTAATGAATAAGACGGTTTCCTAAATCAAAAATAAAGTAAATATTTAAACAAAATATCGTCGTTGTTTTGTAGAAATGCCGAATTGATGAAATGCTATTTTACAGTGGTAGCATGTTAAACTTTTCTCATTACTTTATTAACTAACCACCTTTGGTAGATAATATATTTACTAATATATATATATATAACAAAGCCTACAAGGAATCGACAAATTCTCCGTTTTTGCACATGAATGTGAAGTAAAATCTTTACACTTCAATCTCACTTTTGTTAAAATGGTCTATTCGACTTTTTATGAAACACCGTCGATATTTGTCTTGTCAATTATGGATATTATAATTTAACAGAAAATAAATTCAAAATTCAAAACAAAATTGTTTATTAAAACTGATGTGAAGAATGTAATTTATTTACCTTAATGTATGTAAAAATACTATTATTTTTAAGTACAAACATTTCTCTCTGACTTTCGATTTGGCTTCTCGATACACTATGTAATTGATTTATTCTTGAAAATAATTTATTCACATTCTTCCTTTATTGGTATGTATATTCGTGTGGCGAAAAAGCCGCACGCATGTCGGAAGTCGCGGTTTTGCTACTCCTATCCTAGAATGACTCTTCCAGAGAAACTAAAAAAAATAATTTATCTGTATACTTTATTGTTACCGATACAGTTCTTATGTTCAGCGAAGATCCTCCTATCTTTGACATACCATTATAAATAAAAAAGTGATGATTTCATAAATGTAATGTGAACGCTCAGTTTATATCACCACTCCACATATAAATTGATCAATAAATTACCCATATTGACTTCTCTGCCATGAGCTTTTTTAAATTTAATTACATGAAAAACACATGTTTTTTGTCGATCATAATGTACTATGAAAAAAATTAAACTTTTTGGAATATCTCGATCATTACGTGTGAGATATTTTCTAATCAGTATTTCTAAGGTAATGGTTAATTATTAATCGCATTTATGCGGGCTGTTTATGAGTTCGCTCAATCGACACTTTTTCAAGAAACTGGCATCTTTACAATATATAAACAAATCCAAAATCCGTATACCTCTGGAATATTTAAAAAATATAATGCCTTTCCACTTATAATTGACAGTTCACACCTTAAAAGTGACCTCTGGAATATTTCACGCCACTGTTGACGCTCAATAATCGTTGGCTATTATTGCGGTCGACGTATCTCTCAAATTATATAAGGATACCGAAATAGTAATCAATGTTTTTTTCTTGTTTACAGGTATGCGATTTCCCAAACTGTTAAAAGCACAATAATTTCATCAAAAAGGTATGTCAATTTTAAAGAAATATTACATTATTTTACCAATTTTACCCAAAAGCCGATTTTATAACAATTCAGCCCCGAAATAGAGTACAAAATTTCTAGTCAAGGTAGTTTTAATGCGTGTGCTGGCCGATGATTTACGCCACAATTAGCTTAATTTGACTATTCGCGTAAAGGCATTATCGTTATCTTACCATTTCAATATTGAAAAACTGAACAAAATATAATTTAACGTTCAGTACAATTCATACTTAAGCTGTAGTAGGGTATTTAATGTGTCTATATCTAGTATATGTAAGAAAAGTTCTTCAATATAAAACTGACTTAAGGCTTCAAGGGGCAGCCTGCGTAATAATATGTTTTTGCTGTTTTGACCTGGGCATACAGTGGGTACATCGCGTGTTTACCGTTTTGTAATATTTCGTCCACCCCTCTACGCCTTAGCACATTGCATCGACTCCGGTGACCGTTGGCGTCGCGGCGTCATCACGATAAGACGCCAGTTTATGTTTCACTCGCACTACCCTAACCGCATTTCCTTGACCGGGATGAAGTTAGTATACGCCACCCGTATTTGTCACAATATTTTGAAAGGGTAGTCGGCAAGTATTATTTAATTTTTTTTGACCGTCCTTCACTACCAAGTGGTCGTTGCGTATGAAAAATATTAATTATTACATTTGACATATTTAAAACATCAAAACATACGCTCGATACGGAGTTTCATATACATGAATCTGTGGTAGCATCTTTTAGATATTACGTTATTCAGTATATCGTTAGGTAAGCAATATCGTATTATCTTCAAAGTGTGGCAAAATGGGATATTTCGTGTATTGATGTGCCATTACATGTCCAATTGCAGCATATATACGTAATTTTTTTTTCCTAAATTTTTCATTATACAACCGATTCTCTTTTTAAGTTCCAGAGACTACCGTGTAAAAAAAGATATTTGACAACTCAAAATACCCCCATAATAAAAAATTATCGAACTCAAAAATAATCCGAATTTGTTTCATAATGAACATACATAATATGTAATAAATTTACATGATTTGCGATTTAAATTATTTACACATACGACAAAAAAATAAAAATCAGAGAGGGAATAAAATGCAAACATAAAGGTGCCAAAGCAATAACACCTGCATCTTAAAATTCGCCAAATGGCAAAAATGACGATTCTGATATGCACTAAGGGACGAAGTGTTTTTAAATATATACATAAACTGTATTTAATAATAGTTTTTTGTAAGACAAAAAAGACCAGTTTCAAAAAAATCGTGCGTTTTCTTAGACCGTGCAAAAAAAGCATCGAGGGGTGTATATCAATATTCTTAATGTTATTATCCCATATGTGACTATTTGTAAATTTTATCTGATGTAAAAAAATTGTACATGTATGTTATAATATATTAAACATATTATATTCCATTATTTTCTTCCTCAAAGTATTGAATATGTATTGTTTTATATTACGTGTAGAACGTCTAAAATTTCGTTTTATCTTAAATATAATAGATACGGCATATTTACACAGTTTTTCACTACTAAATTACTACCATGACTTTGTCTTTTTCGTTAAAATTGTTAGAGATGCGAGAATTTCGCAGTCGATGTTCATCATATTTGTTGTTTTTATTACAATCTTATGAAATTTGTTATAATAGTTGTTTTCATAATGAATCCTAATGGAGTTTATATCAACAAAAGTTTTTCTATGAGAACTGTTAGTTACTCAAACTCTCTTTTTCGAAGGGAGATGGGGTAGAAGGATATGTCTAAGAAAGGACTAGTGGTGAGCTAGTTACTTCTTCTGCGCCCATTTTTAGAATGGGATTCGTGGAATGGAATTAAAGACATCACAGACATCCATGTTTCCTAACAGAAAATTATAAATCGATTGCGAAATCAGTTTTCCAAACTGTCTGTACCTGACTCGAACCTGTGAGTTTCGTAACCGAAGCCAACGACGTTGGCTACTCGAAAGCGTACTCCGATGTATGAACATTAGGCCATCGATATACATATAATTTAAAAAAAACTTTTATGTTAGCGACAGTATGAAAAATCTACCTAATAATCTTCCGCGGGCCACCTAGTTGAAGTATCAGCGGTCAGATTTATTAGAAACATTAATATCGCCAGCATATAGTGCAGAGCTCTCAACTCTAAAAATATCGAAAATGAGATTTAAATGCGACCGAAAGTATGCGTTCAATATATTTCCATCACTCATATTTTGAAAATAGAAAATCTTTTCCATCGCAGCTTATGTTTCATTTCTTAAACTTTGCGCGCGATTTAGCCCATTATGAGGTAAATATTTTTTTGATAATCGTCAGACATTATTCCACGAAAGGTGTATTTTGTTATATTACCATATCTAAAGTGTATATAATATATTATATTAGGCAACATGCCCGAGTGGAATCTTTTTAATTTTCAATCTCATAATGCGCTTTTGAAAATCAAACTTCATTAATATTTTTTGCATCCAAATAGCCTTATTATTAATTCCTCGGATTTTTCTGTCCATTTAATAATAATTTATTACTATACAACTATTAAAGCCACGTCATTATAGACACAATTTTGAATTAAATTACGAATTTTTCACGCTTGTTACGTTAATTCAGCAAATGTTTTGATGGTGCCTTTTTTCGCACATAATGTATAAGGCGGTAATATTTTTTTTTTTTTTAATAGTTTACGATACGTGTTGAATTGCTTCCTTCTATTGTTAAATTAAATATTTCAACGAATACTTTGTTCTTCAATCATATCGCGTCGCGATTAGTCCATTGATATAATTAAATCAGTTAATATTTTTGTTGGATTCGGCAGTAACTTTGTGGAAATTCATGTTATTCCACTGGTTGTGTCATTAACTGTGACACCTGTTTCCCCTCTTTGAGAAGCATCTTCAAACTAACTGTACCGTACGTTTATTTATTTATATGGTACACAATGATTGTAATTTTTAACTTTTAAATTATGTTTTTGCTGTAAGCATTTCTTAGGTATTTAATGCATAAGAAGAAGAAGAAGAAATAACATAACGAATGATATCTTTAATTACAGTCATCAAAGAGGTGATATTGTACGGCTATCATGGATATAAAATTTATATGATTAATAGATTTGACCGTATGCAAGAATGGGGTTTACAAATAACATGTATTTTCCTGTCCACTCTCCAATATACTTTTAGTCTTGCTGAAACGTATATAAGACAACGTTACCCGCGCTGAATCGATTTGAAATCAATATCATTGAATTAATTCTTAAAACGCAATTTGCGCGTTATACTCATGTCTAAAATGAACGAGCCAACGCAGCAATTGTGTCATACGCACATAATGATTTATAGCTTAGGCGAGTCGCTTAACAAACATATTTTTTGAAAGGGGGTTGTTTTAACTGCCAATCAGCTTAAAGTACTCAATTGAGAAGATAAAATATTATTATCCAAACTAGTATAACCGTACTCGTCATAGATGACGGTATTGAAATTGAAATACTGAATGTCTAAAGTAGCTAGTTAGTACGTCGGAACTGTGTATCCATTGCATAACATTTTATTATACACCGCGAACGCTTAGGTCATGAGAAAATTTCATACCTGCATGTGATATGTGATTATAATAAAAAGCGTCTACAGAGTGGTCTGGGCTATTATAATAAGATAAAGAGATTAAAAGTGGTAAAGTTACGTTGGAGTTACATTTTGCGACAGAAAATAATTGTGAGATAATTCAATCCCTTTCTCGCTTGTCTTATATTATCTCTAAACAGGCAAATATTAACCAACTCGCTCGGTAAAAAGCAAGATAATTTTTTCTTTATTTCTTTGAAGTCGGAACAGTGGCGTACCTAGGGCCCGGGGCGGTCCTTAAATTTGCCGCTTCCCCACATTTTCTTCAAAAAGTTTTAAACGTATAACGTTAAACAGAAAATTTTTATGAAGAATAAATATAATTTATTGAAAAACATACTATATTTTTTTAATCCTAAAAAAAATATGTTTAATATTAATAATTTTTCTCCAAAAATGTTGATTTCATATTGACAATAGTGTATGGTTAAGGCTTTTTTTAAATTATCTACTCTTTTTTTATTGACATTAAGAAGAAAAAGATTGCACCGCAGGCAGAATTTTTTATGTAGTAATATAATTTCTTCAAAAATATGTACTATATTTTTACAATCCTGTCATTTAAAAATGTTATATTTAATATTAAATTTGTAGAGTCTCGCAGGTTTGTTTTTCAAATATGTCAAAAAATCAGTTAAATAAATTTTATATTTATCATTGATACGGAAATAGAAAATTATTTATGCACAATACATTAATAGGTATATATTAATAGGTATCTACATAGAAACGAATTAAAATTGTAAATCGATTTAGAACAAGATATTGAGTAGATTTTACTAATATTCAAAAAAAACTACAACAAATTTATTTTTCCTCGTCTTGTTCTTATCAAAATCGTTAGCAACATTATCAAAGTCTATTTTATCTGCCAGTTGGTATGCCATTGAAAGTATTTTTTAATCGCAAATTGCTCACTGTATATATTGAATTGTTTTTTTATCAATTTCATTTTCTAAAAACTTCTTTCACACCTAGTACCGTCAAATGGAGTTTCTTTTTTTTAGTTAATCTTAAAAATTTGACAATTTTTTGTAAGAAAACGTATATTGAATTATATTTAATTCGATTTTTTGGATTAAGAATAGCATTATTTACTATCTCCCATTTTTGTGTATGCACCTTATCTTTTTTTACACGGTTTTTTTTTGTACGCTAGTCTTGTATATACACGTGCAAAAAGAGAATCAGAGGTATAAGATTTCTTGATTAGTAATTTAAACTTATTTAAAAAAAAAACTAATAAATAAGTCGGTAGATAACTCGTCACATACATGGTTACTCACAAAAATATCTGACTTTAATGAAATGAAGTATGGTGAAGTCTAATGAAAAATAAAGTAACAGCATTCGTCAAAAAGTATATATTTTACCCTGAAACAAAATTCAATAATCTGAATGTTAATTATTTTAAACGAACAGCTGTAAATAGTTACTGTCAAATTGTAGTACAATACCTATCTAATTTGTAGATAGGAAAACTTTAGAAATTGTTCTTAATTAAATACCTAACTACTTATCTTTTTGACATCTCTAATGTAGGCAAAGTAACCCCTAAACTAAAACGTGCCGCCCCCTCTTGCTACGCCGGTGAGTCGGAATCTCCTATTCAAGTTACCCTATTTTATCACTGAATTAATATTAATTTGATAATATGAAACAGAGCGTGCATGTTTTTTAACAGAAAATGTTTTTCTTTGATATTTCCTTTATCCACATTAAAAATTACATGCTATAATGCTATTAATCTCTCATCGTGTTTCGTTTAACAATGTTCAATATAATACTTTGATCTGTGAGCTTCATCTGACCTTCAAAACATTAGCTAATTCATTGAACTTGTTGTGTGCCACCGAACGACAACGCGCAAACAATATTGTACCTACCTGACTAAATTAAATGTATTCGATCTCGTGTTCTGTATTATTTATGTTCATTTTTATCCGGCCGATTCGTTGTCCACTGGACGCGACGTCGTAATCGACAGATTGTTATAGCAAAACGGCCGATGCAACGGTCGATTATTTACATGTTGTTTTAATGTTCCGCGTAATTTCTGAATGCAAATCTTGGAGTTTTTGTGATATATTATGATAGTTAGCAATATTTCACTAACATCATTCTGATAATAATCGAATGCAATCTTTTAGTAACTAAATTTATTGAGAATTATTTCATTCTGAAAACGTTGAACCATTGTATGCCTGATGTCTCAGGAATTGTGGAAATCGAAAATTTATTCTATCAACGACTTGAACCCGTCTGCCAATGGTGATGCCGCCGGGAAAAGCTTCAACATTCTTCAACAATATCTATATTTTCAGTGTGGAACTGAGTTTACATAAACTTGATACAACTTGCCCGGTAAAAAATCCTAGCAAATTTTAACTTTACACATTCTTCTACAGATTTTTAAAAATACTAAATTGGATTAAATCCTACAAACACACCTTATAACGCAATCGAATGTATACAAATTGAATTTTGTCGTATGGAAAGGGTCAATAATCACAATACATGATATTTTATATGCGTCTTGATTTATCTATCTGAACACTAAAGTTATGCAAAATATAAACACTCTCACTGTCTGCGTACCAAGCGCATTGGCACTAACATCAGATCTGGTAATTTAAAGTTATAAATAATTTTTGGAACAACTCATACAGTTACAAATTCAACACAATAATTGTGTCACTGCCTCTTACCTACTGATTATAAATAAATAAGAATATAAAAATATGCGTATCTCAGTTAGTAAAAAAATTTTAAAATCAAAGTAACCAGGCATTTCGAACAAAAATTATTAATTTTTTAACCTTACACGAATTTATTTGACTCGTTGTATGAACATATTTTTGCAATCCTTTGGGGTGTGCCGTATGATAACTCGTTGTTATAGTATATTTATTTACCATATGCGTTGCAATGCCACTGAAAGAAAGAAAGGGCTTGTGTTTTAATTCTGTTTATTGAAGTGAAATTTCATAAAATTACACGGTCCCAGCCTCAATATCGCACTTGTTACGCGAACCCGTCCCGAAGTCCAGATTTATTTTTCTCAGCCCGGAAAAAACCTATTTTTTTTATATAGTAATTCATTTATACTTTTGAAACAATATATGTTATTGTTTCCATATTTCCAACGATATTCATAACACATGTGAAATAAATTATTTAAGTTATGTAAAGGTCCGCGGGCCAAGCCAGGCCCGTGCAGCCCTCAATTTTGGATATATATATACAATATTTTCTTGTTTTTCCATCTGGTTCAGACATGTCGCTAGTAGTACTATTCGATTCTTTTTTTTTAGATTTAAGATTTTTAATTTTTTTCTCCAGAAACCTTCATGGGTGTGCGCACAACAACTCACCTAAGTTTGATCGAAATCGGACTAATTGTAAAGTAGTGCAAAGACGACAACCTAACAAATCTTCATTTTTATAGATATAGATACGCCTGACTTTGTTGTTGACCGATTGGCAGTCTGGCCATAATTGGTGTGTTACCAATAGGCATTTAATACTTCGTGTCAATAAAATTAGCATTAATTTAATGCGAAATCTTCGAGCATAGGTGGAAAACGCCCACATGCATGCCCGAAACCTGACTTATAAGTCGATTCGAATTTGTAAGTTTATTCGACTAACGAATGTTACGCAGTGTCATAGGAATGATAATTATGCATTTAGATAAACATCTAGAGAGTAACTTATTGAGTTCTTAAAATTCTATCGCCATATTTAATTGTTACAAAATAAAGTATGTTTTGTTTGTTTGTTTTTGTAGTGCTTAAACTCTACTACCACCTTTATAGAGCCTCCCTTAAATTCACATTATTTTAGTCGCTCTTTACCTTCAGGTGGTATTTTATCATATAAATGTCCTGAACCTTCGGCCCCAAATTCGTTATATTATGCATATGGCAATGTATGCGTACTTCAAGTTATTTTGTTAAACGCTTGATGGAAGCTATTTAGTGTACAATATCATTACAAAATATGTATTTGGTTATTTAAAAAATATTTATTAATATATGATTATTGCGGAAGATCTGGATATAGATATCGAGGTCTAATGCTGTCATTAAAAAAACAACTTTGCGATAAAGTCAAGGAGATAGATAAACTGTATAATGCTTAACTAATTATGTGAACTGCTTTTTTGCTTGTGATGATCTGTTATATATAGCGCAGAATCGAAAAAGTATCGAAAAGCAAGAATTTCATGTAATATGAGGTAAAATTTCTTATTTGAATTATTTATACCTGTTTACCGAAAAATAATTTTTATTATATAATTCAATAATGAGATGCACTTGCTCTATAAACAGTCATATAATTTTCGCCTCGTATTAATGTCGTACTAATGTTGATTTTTGTGTCGATTATATTACATTTTATTTTTATATTATTTTTATATTTCATATTATTTTATTACATTAATTCGTTTGAAAACGATTTGAATTACTTGTATGCCGGTTAAGTCATATACAAGAAGCTGTTTGAATTTGCAAAGCCTTTTTGCGATACAATCATTATATGTTTGGGTGTTTCTTTGGAGTAGCTAGATATTCTCAAACTTTTTGATACCGTGAGACCGTTTGGTGAATGAAGTCACTATTGCATACTGAAACATTATAAAATATATGAAGTAAAAATTTGAGAAATGTACATAAAAACATATTCATTCGTATTATATTATATTTGTGAAAACAACCTCAGAATAAAGTCTTTCACTCAATAATAATTGCAACTACTGTATATTTCCGATGAATTCGGTGGTAACTTTGTGAAAATTCATATTTAGCATGAAATTGATATGATAACTTTGTAATAAGTATATAGCCACAATAGAAATTTCATTTTTTTTGCTATCCTACTAAAAACAAATTAGGTTTCTCTTTAAGCTTATGGTATTTTTTCTTACTATCAACTATTCAGCATTGGGGATTTTGTTTTAAGAAAAAAGTGAATTCTGTGTATAAAAAATCCAAATGTAGCTTTTATTTTCGTTTATTTTTTCATAACCATCAAACATTTTCGACGCCCCATCTAATATCCGGTCTTCGTGTTCGACCGCTTGAGAAGCACTACAGTCTAGAGCATTGCTGCGAAACCTTTTCTCATTCATGGCACACCTAAGGACTCCTTAGAATTTCGCGGCACACCACATGCAAAAATATACGTAAATTTGAAAATTTTCGATTTACCAATTGATTTATGAATTAAAAATAGCAGCTAACATTTTTTTGGATTAACCAATTGAACCTTTTACTTCTGGCTAAATGGTTCTCAACCATTTCGAGGTGATGGAACACTTACTTTTATTAACGAAATAGCTAAGAAGAAACCATTAATAAAAACACATATTTTTGAAAATCTACATAATAAAAGAATATTTTAACGAAAATTGACTAAACAATTTCGATTCGTCAGCTGAGCTTTTGTTGATTTCAATTATCTGGGGTCGAATAATATGTAACGTGGCTTATTTCTGTCTTTATAATTTGTAGATTGTATGAAGTTTTATTGAAGTTGAGATATGTTAAAGAAATATTCAGTATGATTTGGAATATAGCTGGGAAAATCAAGCGACTACAAGCACGGCCGCATCTTTGTAAAATCGTCTGTTGCTCGAAAAATATTGTCACTGGTAGGTCGCTCTGGAAGGTTTTTGCGAAACGGATATCTAACAACTAAATGGATTTGTTTTTTTTTAATATGAAAATTTTCGATTTTTTCCCATTTTAGCTGGATTGCACCGCGGTACACTTAGCACCGTCTCGCGGCACACCGGTTGCGGAGCACTGGTATACAGTCTAGCGTAAATGCTCTTGACCTTGGCGTATGTGCCTAATTAATGGCAGTCAACCGATCTTTTTCTCGTCCAATAACACTACGGAAGTTTTTTCACACCGTCTATATTTTTCTGTCATGTTTTTTTGTTAGCATTTTTTATTCACATTTTCATATCCAGGTTGGTGAACCCTGTTCTCAGAAAAAAAACAGTGCAGACTCGTGGCCGGCTGTATGGGACGATTGATTTTCAGTGTATTTTATTTTTTTGCCAATTTTTTTGTTTTTGTAATAAAATACATTCTCTGGCTGGACCCCAAAAGTGCTAAATATATACTCATTTATTTAGAAAGCAATGTACTTGCGTACTGACAAAAAAATGCTCTACTTGCTTCGTTTGCCAAATATTTATGTTTAGATTTTTATTTAGGAAGAGGCATTTTCAAGGATTACTATGCGTTCGAATCTCGCATGATACTGAAACGTGTCGGCCTCAGTCGAAGTTAACAAATAATAATTTGCATCGTTGAATTAAAATGCAGACATTACCGTAAAAATTATTGGGTATTTGAAGTTAATATGAATAATCAAGGAATTACTCGAGTTCAAGCCAGGGTTTCTTAGCGGCTGATCAAAAAAAAGTTCGATAAGCTAACATACAAATATAGTTATGAAGAGTATCAACCATTTGAAAAACAATACAAAGTTTGCCTGCGGCTCATATTGAGTTTTTATAAACAAGGTATTTACCTTCACACACATACTATACTCTCCATTCCTTGGGTCCTATCGTTGATTGATATGAATATGCTGCTCAAAGAGAAATATACAGGTTACGCAACAAGTGGAGCTATAAATTTGTCAATATTGCAAATAAATTTAAGCATGAAGTAATCGCCGAATTCATTGAAAATATTGTCTACTGTTATTTACTAAAGTACTAAACATACATAATTATTTTTAACAGCAGAACGACCCATGATACTGAAAATCTCTTTTCTATTATATAATATGTAATATCTAGCGCATAATATATTTAGGTCGAAGATTATGTTTGTTACATATAACCGTGGACGTCCCTGCCTCTCAAATAAATAAATATATTATATAATGTTTGTCAGTGCTTAGAGTTTTGTTGGATCACGATTAAACTCTCGTGACATTGATATCGATTTTTTGGTACATTTTTTTCAATTAACCTAGCCAGTCGTGTTCCGGCTTTGATTCGCCAAAAACAAAATGGTTGAGATTTTATCTCCGACTGAGCGAACACAACGAGCACCGATCGAGTCATCGCATTTTTATATTATTCAAATATTTTAATATTATTAGATTGAGCGATTAGTCTTTTCGCGTACCGAATTCTGTTTCTTTGAATGACCAGTACATAACGTGTACTTATCAGCATTTGTTTTATTCATCGCACTGCCACGAGAAGAAACGTTATTTACTTAAGTTAAGGTAATATTGGTAATGCAATGTCTGTCTTCTTCTTTCATCTTTTATGGTGCTACAGGCCTGGGTGAACCTCGTTTGCCTCAATTAGTCTCTTCCATCAGCCACATTCATCGTTCATAAAAATGGTGTAGCGATAGCAATTCGGTATCCTTTTCTATCTTCGTGGTTCGATCTTATATCCTTATTCTTTCTGAAAGTGCTGTTGGGGATGCTCTATTAGGTGTCCCTTTTCACAATTGGAGCGGGCATGCTTAAAAAGGAAAATCAATGAAAAATCGATAATAAGACCATTAAGTCTTATTATCGAAATATTAATTTTATTTGTATTATCTATAAATAATTTATCGTTTTGACAGTACAACATTTCAATTATTCTTGCATTTTAAGTATTTAAATGAGCTTTTTGTATTTCATTCAGAATCGCTGGTCAACACCAGAATTTTTTTAATGAATATCGCTTTTTACTTGTTAATTCTCGTATTTAAACATCAAACTAATTATGATTTTATATGGATTGATAATAATTGAGTTGTTTATAGTCAATTAATTTCCATATAATATCACACGGGCGAGAGCAATTCTTTATTTTTCTGTATGCACTTAATAAAGGTGAAATGATGAATAGTTAAAATTTTGTACATTTTCATGTATTTCATCACAAACAATCCGGGTTTCGCCTTTCGCCGTCTTGAGGCATTCGAGTACACGAATGAACATGACAACATAACCGCTAATTCAGCTCCGACATGCTTACATTTGTGTGAAAAAGCCTCAGGCTTAATCTTTTGGAACAGCTCGAAATTAATAGATACCATGACAATAATCTCCTTAATGATTAAACAAATATTAAGCCATCACCCTTACTTAAACCATTACAGAAGCTCGTGTAATAATCAGTAAACAGTAAACTTTCAATGCATTTATTTTAACGGCTAATTAATAACACCACGTAAGCTCCTTTTCTAAAAACACAATTAGTATCTTGAATGATTTGATTTTAAATAAACATTATGATGTTTCAATACGTGAGATGACGTGATATTGTCTATCACTTCTAAACAGTATATATTGCTAAGCAAAAATAAGTTTAAGTATAGTTCTGACAATGGCGTAACGCCGAAATAACTATCAACTACCTAATAAAAAATTTGTAGAACTAAATACTTTATTATTTTATCCTAAAACAAATAGCAGTCAGATGCATATGGATTTTAAATTGGTGGGATTTGTTAGGGTGAATAGTAAATTACGTATTATTTTGAATTCTGGAGTAATTTATGATTATTTTACGAACTAATCTCACGTAAAGTATACAGCGGAGTTAGGAAGATTAAGTTGTTCGTTCAAAATTGGTGAACTCTTCAGCTGTGTCCTGTTTATTTCTAAAATTGTCTGATAAAATAATTTATGATCCCTAATGCTAGTATGTACTGTATACAACTTTCGTTTTTTTTAACTACTGTCATAACAAGGCCTATAATAAAGGAAGAAAATGTGCTCATTTTGCATTACTATCATTCAAAATCCTTCTCAGCTGCGACCTGCGACTCGACCTGTTGACTGATTCCCAGTTTCATTGAAGCCGATTGACTGCTGTTAATAATATTTCGCTCAGTTGCATTGATAATTTCCAGACATTATGTCGTCCGCGTATGCATGATGCATGTTTCATTTGATACGTGATTTGAATTATAGCTGCTATTTACACATTTACCATCGAAACCTGTTACCTGCGAAATCTGATGCAAACCGGTATGAATCCATATCGAAGATTGACTTTCAACATAATTTATTGTCTCAATTCTGCATCGCATTCATACAACATTCAAACGAAACGTAATTTGAAGCTTATTTGGTAAATGTGAAAAGCATATGTCAAACCATTAAAACCACTAAAACAGAATAAAAAAATATTTATCAACAACTATATAATAATGAAAAGGTTGCGTTCAGTCAAAAGGCCACATCAGCGTTCCTACAAGACCTCAAGTTTACCACCTTAGGCTTAGATGATAATAATATACCCTTTGACGATCAATACAATCAGCGGTAACCGTCATCAATATTTTGTTGCTAAATTAATTCTTTAAAAAATTTCCCTCGCTTCCGTCATTTATTGTTTTTCTGGAGCAACGATTTAGCTTTTTTTATTATTAAAAATGATCTTAGACACGTCGATTAAATCTTCTCTACTCATATTTAAAAAAATCCGTTGATGCTTCAGACAACGGACACTCGACGGAACAGCAGTCAATAGTTATTTACTACAACAGACACGTTTTTAATATTTTTTACGCGTGTTATGGCAACCCAACAAACAAACGAAGCAGATTTAATTTGCAGACGTAAAAAATTTATTAGGTACGTTGACTTATTGTTGCCTCTTAGCAAAAACCTGTTCTCATCGTATGCTATAATACCATGCAACATAAAATCAACTATGGTAATAAATTATACCTATATATTATTAAAACACCAATAAATACGTATGCAGTGAAGTGTATTTTTTATATTATTAGTTTACGTTTTAATCTTGTTTACTTACTTCAAAAGGCAAGAAAACAAGTAATGTATTATATTAACGCGCTATGAATCGTTCTTCCAACTGAATATGTAAATATTTAAGGCTTCATCTCGGATTAAGGCTGTATTCTTGTAGCGGTATTTGTAAAAGTTGAGCTGGTGAACATAACGTGTGATGACTTATTATTAAGAGGGATTTTCAATTACTTATGATCTATTGGTTGAATTTAAGTATTAATTTTCAGTTGGATTCGTGTAAAATATTATATTTCACGGTTATTTCGGCGTCCGTCGAGTGGTCAAACGCATTTGAGCGGTCGTCCTATTCTGTTGCGGTGTCCGCGAGCTCGAATCTCCGAATGGACAATTTCATAAATTGTTTTTTCAATCCGATTCTTACTTATTCCGATCCTGGAAACGGAGCGTAGGAAGAGCGATCAGCTAACTACTAATTTTTCCTACTCCCGTCGTTTTATACTTTACCATTTTCCAAAAATAAAGGCTTAGAAATTAAATAGTCAGCATTTCTCGTAAAAAATCTGTTGAGATGCTCTGTTATGCTCTGCATTGGTAGTTGGCACCATTAAAAAAGGTAATCATTGCACATGGTGTTAAATGTTAATCTAGAAGATAATTAAAAACACCATAACTCAACTTGAGCAGATGCGACACATTTTGTACCTACCTAATATAATACATTCAATAATTTAAGACATCGACTGAGGGTGCTTGATGGAATTTCAATATCAAATTTGATATTGAAATTCCATCAAGCACCCTCAGTCGATGTCTTAAATTATACAAATTTGAATTGTTGAGATTTTGTACATTTCCATGTATTTCGTCACTAACGACCCGGGTTTCGGTTTTCGGCATGTTCAAGCATTCGAGCAAACGACTGCCTGAAGATGCCAAAAGGTGAAACCCGGGTCGTTAGTGACGAAATACATGGAAATGTACAAAATCTCAACAATTCAAATTTAATACATTCAAGGTTACTACAATGTCCTTAGTGTGTTTGTTTTTTTTATTATGATTCGCAACATTTATTTACATACGATCGTGAGAAAATCCAATTGCGATTGGCGTCACAGATGCGGCGCTCGCCGTGCATAATGAATCGCGTTTCGGCGAACCGCATGGTAGTATATTTAGTATCGATAGTTTAATGAAACATTTCCCGCCCTTCGCGCTAGTCAGATCGCAAATTGTCTTTACGCTACTTTACTTAGCAAGGAGAAAGTATGAATTTGATCTTTGAATATTTCAAAGTAGGTTTTTTTCAAGTCGCTTTACGTCTCCGAACCAGACCCATCTGATCGCTATGGCAAAACTTTTACCACTAGAACACATAGGTCGACTATTATAGTTTTGTCGATTGTTTATATTACCCAACCTATATCTTCTTTATATGCCATGCATATGGCTTATAAAGTAAACCTGCTAACTCACAAAGAACACATTTTAATATATAAGACTTTGTCAACCGAGCTAAGATATACTGACATCTATAAGTTGTTAAACGAAACATAATTTTTAATCAGTCCCAGCGAAAGAAAGATATGTTAAGTATATGCCTAGTACCTAATAGATAGCTAATCGTTCACTCTACACACCGCTTTAACCATTGAACAGGAAGTGGAATTAATACATCCTCGCGTTTGGATACAGATCCAAAAATCGATTGAAAAATCGAAGTGGGATCGCAATCGAAAAAATTAAGGGATTCGAGCCCTCAACCACGCAACCGATTACGATAAAGGCTCAAGATCATCGAACACTCGTCTACGGGAGCGGCTCATATATTATCAAAATAATAACCTTAACCCGATATATGTTCAGTAACCTCATTGGTATAATTTTATGCACCCAGTTTTTTATAAAATCAAATTTATTGCTACTTATTTGAACTAGACTTAATGTAGGGTCACCTACTTGACCTGTCCACTGCTTTTTAACCTTTCTATGTGCTTCTTTTATTCAGCTTAATCCAATAATAATATATAACACTAGAACCGTTAGTAAATCAATTGCTTAACATCACAGTCATACATGCTTTTGGGTGGAAATCGATTGAAAAATCAATGTATGAATACTTTCATTCAGAATCCTTGGGCACGCGACTGAGTGTAACAAAAGCCCATGAATTTTGACGCTCGGCAACAAGATCAATTCAAAATACATGAGAAAAACTACAGGAGGAATTGTAAAGGCTTAGAATCTTTCGCGCATTGATTTTTCAATGGATTAATCGATCGGGGTCCAAAAGCATAGGTTAGATTGATCCAGTCCATTCCTAGCCGCATCGTTATATCTTTACCCTCACCGAAAAAGAGAGTTCGGGCGACTGAATAACAAGTTTCCGTAAGTACAACTTCTGTTGTGATGCTACATTGGAAGTCTATATGATCCACATTGGAAGCGGGCGTGGTTTGAAATTTAAAAAATGTAATATCCTTCAATAATCGATTTCTTTTTCGGAACGAAGATTTCACAATAATTCAAATAAACATTTCAAAATATATTGAATTATTTAAATGTGTTAGTTAACGTGTGAATAGTAGGTTTTATAGTTTTTTCTGCTTATAAATTAAAATGATAGCGTAATTTGGCCTTAATTATGATCATAATTTATTGCAACTGAATGTAGGCCATCGCAGCATCATTGGCAGTTGATGAAGTTACATAAATATGCTCATTTTTGGTTGTGCAATTACTTGATTGTGTATTGAAATAAAATCGTACACAATTCGTTCAGGCTTCTTCATTGGTATGCAATATGCAACATCTGCAGTGAATGTTTTCGCCCCGCAATGCAATTGAACTTTAACATAACTCTTCTTCAATATCCCATCGCTTATTAAGTGCAGTGCTCCGCAACCTTTTCTACCCCATCGGCACATCCAAATATATGGGGCGCATCATAGGTTAACATACCCATATTTAAAAAGGGTATACTTATACACTGAAATTACTATAAGCTATGCTTTTAATGTTAAGACAATAATATTTGTAGTTTGGATTATTGAGATTTTGTACACTTCCATGTATTTTGTCACTAACGACCCGGGTTTCGCCTTTCGGCATCTTCAGGCATTCGAGCACACGAATGGACTCGAAATGACAGACACTAAACAGTGTCCAACGCTTACATAAAAGATACAAATACAAAAAATATTATTTACGAGGTAAGATATTATACGCTTGAGAGCCACACTGATATCTGAGTTAAAATTTCGAGAATCGCCTTAATCCTTATTTTGTAAACACCACATTTACAGAGTGGCGAATTGCCGCTTTCCAACTTCTTATGGAATTACCAGTGATTTTACAATTATAATAGCATTGTGGGTTTCGACGGGATGCAATTCGACGAAAGGGTAAATATATACAATTATTGTTACATTGTTGTACAATAATAATTCCATAAATTTGAAATTCCATCAAGCACCCTCAGTCGATGTCTTAAATTATATCAATATTTGTAGTATTGGATATAAGAGACAAATTATTTGATTTTTCTGCAAAGAAGCATTGCGCCGTGTTATACCAAGTATCACCTCTCGGCACTAGTGCGCAGAACACTGCTCTAGTGTATGCACTGGAGAATATATTGTATTGTGGGATAGTTGTAAAATAAGTGCTCTATCCGACATTTGCTTTTGTTAATTAATACACCGATGGCGTAGTGCACAAACGTGTTCAGTGCAAAATAAAACAATTTCGATTTGTACTACTTCAACATTATTTGTAACGATCAGGACCGGTTTCGCTCATCGCAACCATTATCATCTGATAAAAAATGCTAACTATTTAAATCAGTGCTCCGAAACCTTTTCTCACCCACGGCACACCTAAGCACTTATTAATATTTCGCGACACATCACAAGCCAAAATATGTAAATAGAATTTATTAATTTGTTTTTATTTGATGAATTTGAAATAGTTGATAATATGTTTTTTAATAAAAGCCAATTATACTCTTTTACTTTTCAAAGTGATGGAACACTTAACACACATTTTTTGGGTTTTTTTTTCTTAGTCAAATCGAAAATAAACTTTCTGTTTTCAATAATATTGTCGCTGATTCTTCGGAGGATTTTCATTGATCCTGGTCGTAACTCGCTTTGCCAATGTTTGAGTTTCGATTTGAACTCGTTGTGTCATTTGTCACAGCATGTTAATAACTTTTAATTCCAACCTTTCATTTTTTGTTAATTCATTCAGATGCTCAAAAATGTCATGCTACATTAGCAAGTTCATTTTATAATTATTTTGAAAGTTGATGGAGTTCTGGCATATTTGGGTTAAATAAAAAATAAATAGTCTCATAGAAAAGTTCGAATAATCTTACCAAAACTTTGCGTCAAGGCAGCCAACGTATTTCTGTGTGTATTTATGGCTCTTGATTTGATAATGTGTATTATTTTGAACCTATTCGCAAATCATGCGAGTCAGGCTGTGCAATAGAGATGGCGCGTATATTTTTCCTTCATAAAATACCACCAGGTGAATGTGTGAAACAATTTTTAGTGTATTTTACGTAGGTATAAAAATTTACAATAACTTGAATAAAATGTTGAATGAATACTATCTATTGCATTTATTTTCATCTGAATATTTCTAATGCATTTTAATTTAGACTAGCTGCCTGGTACTGCTCCCTGTGGGATCATAGGGATATCACGTCGTACGGCTGTTCATGTGTTGTTGCTTATCACTGTCGGATGATGGAGTTTGAAGTCCACAAGGGGCATCATTTTTATTATCTGTAGGCGTATTCGTGACACGCCCTTAAGTGACATCTTTGATGTCGTCATCAAAATAACACATACTATTTTGAAGTCGTATTGTTGTTGGTCGTTACCCTATATGAAAATAGTATATATGATTGTCGAACGCGGGTTGTTTCATTAATAAAACAATTCAAGTAAAACGACAAAAAGTAATACAATGTATTCGACACATTTTGATTAGATGTAATATAAAGATCAGATATTTTACGGGCGATCTGTTATTATGAATTCGTATAACTTTCACGCCGAGTCTTATTAGAGGCATGCTAAAAGGAAAACGGCATACCTGCCGTGAGTTTTACAGATTTGTATGTACTACAGTTCGGCGCGAATTTCCCCCAGGCGGCCCAACTGACTGTTTGACCAGCATGTTATGTATATTATATAAATATATTGTAATTGATTTGGATTGCACTATTAGTGCACCAGACGCAATAAGCACCTACCCACCGCATTCTAGTCCGACCGGTTTCGTTCGACCTACGTACGCGCGTTGAAATCACACTGCAACACGGAGCTTTTTGCAGTGCACAAGTATACATCAATCAATTTGTGGTGGTAACTGAACAGCAAATGCACAGGTCTCCCTCGTATTACGCGAATGGTCGCTTCCGAGAAATCGGCTCTTACGTCAGTAATATGGAGACGCGGTGGTAAGTACTGCATGCCAAATATTTGGACATTTCTTTTATATATAGAAATGTATGTGCTCTCTGTTTCTACAAAAAACTTATAACTACGAGCTTTGATTACAAGCGAAATAGTTCTACAACTTCACTATAGTTAGATTCGATGATCTTGTGTACGACGTGCCGTAAGGTAAGCTGTGCCTAAATATATTGAGAACTCAGCACTCTTGCTTTTTTCACAGAAGCAGAATGCTGAAACTAAACTAGTAAGGGTTTTTCTTGCGTAATTAATGTAGTTGCATAACTATAGGTATTATCTCAAAATCAACTATAAAGGCAGGTTCTCATGTACGACGACGAATATTTACTTCAGCTATCGGACTCTGTATCTCCAATCAGCGATTAGAAGCGTCTTGTCCGAAGCCGGAAAGGTTACGTATCATTTTTTTTAAAATTTAAGATTGATATAATAAAGCGTTATTATTATCTTTTCTCGTCAAGCTGATTTCGTGTGATTTCTTTTGACAATTTCAAGTGATTTGAAATTATTTCAAGCATTAGGAATTTTCTATGACGCCATACATATACTGTTTTATAAATATCCCTGCTCTTATCTTTAAGCATCACAGGCCGACAAGACAGTGTTAGCTTTAAAGTGAAAAAAAAGTAATAACTCTCATGCTAATAATAATGTAATTATCAGGTGTTAATTTTCGTCAACGGTATTACAGTTGGGCGTAATTACTTTGCGGGATTTGATAACGCAGAAAATATCTGCGTTATCAAACTGCCCTATGACACGATGCCTTCAGTTCGATCGACGAATCCAGTTTGCCACATTATGCAGTGCATCCTTGCGTGGGGTTCCGTCGCTTCCCTTACGCAATCACACGATTCGTGTTCCTAAATAGCTTTACGCTACGGATGCTGCTTAGCGACTGTTGCTAATTAACACTCCGGGGCAGGGCCGTTTCAACCTCGACGTGATCAATCCAATTTGAGTGCACTAGCAAACGATCCTGGGATTTGTAAATTAAACTAAAGCTTGACATGAGTAATTTACTACTTCGGTATATGCCTACACCAAAATAACTATTGAAATGGTCCGTTTATTGTAGCTATGCTTACAGACTTGGTTAACATAATTATATTTCCCCTTTAAAACCTTCAAATTCACATTTATAATAATTTTGTAGTAATGAGATAATATGCTATTTCCTTTCAATATGAAATTATAATACGATGTGACGGACTAATGCGGGCGAAAAGGTTGTCTGATGAAGCCAAAATTCCGTTATTTAGTAGTTTTTAATATACAAGGTCAGGAAAGTTTGCAAAAAAATAATAATATATTCAAAAATTCACACATCCTCAGCTGAAATGCGTCGAAATTGTCTTTACTGCTGTGCTTTCGTCCTTATTATTTTTTTTTACCATGTCCGCTCAAAGTGTGGAGCATAAAGCCTCCTAATAGAGGTATCTCAACAGAATTTTTCTACGAGAATTGTTTGTTACTCAGTTGCTCAACATCTCTTTTTTCGAAGAGAGTAGGGATAGAAGACTAGGACAGGGCTAGTGGTTAGCTAATCGCTCTCGCTACGCCCGTGAGGATCGGATGGGTGGGTGAGGAGGGCGTTTTTAGACAACACAAACACTCAGACTACAAACAGAAATCCATTGAAATATCAATCTATGAAAACTGTCCGCACCGGGAATCGAACCCGAGACATCCGTAGCCGTAGTCCACGACGCTACCAACTGGTATTCGCAGCAAAAAAAAAATACATTTGTCGATCTATGGGTCTATGGTGTTCGGGTCTTGTTAATACTTCTCACCCTTTCAAACCGTACACTAAATATGTGCATCTAATTAATACCACTGTGACTTATCGGGGTGTTAGGTGTCTACGTCATGTTTGCCCTTTCGCCCCTAGTTCAATTTCACATTGCGTGTCACTGATTATCTTTCAGATCGCAGCGCACCCCCTCCGATGTCTTTGTCAGGGCGATGGTGTAAATGAAAATTCTCGTACGCCGTTCGTTTGTTTTAGTCGTCCGCTATCGTTTTTAGAACGGCTCTATCGGTGTACAACTGTACATTGATGTCCTGTAAAACAAACTCGGCACTGCACTGTAATTGAATTTCCATTCAGTAATACAATTTATATGGGTTCCATGATGTTGTTTTAGTTCCTTAATGTATTTACTGTGATTTTAAGACCTTTTCATTTCCATTTATATTGTAATTAATGCATCCGAAACCCAGAAAAGCTATGTGTATTGCAAAATATCATATTTTTTCCTTTAACACCTCCCAACCTTTTCGAGTCGCAACCCCTTTTTATAACTCCAAACGGTGCCGACAATGTAAGTCAGTCACTCAACGTCTTTACGGATACAGTGAGGATGGAATTAGGAAAGGATTAATAATCAGCTAGTCGTTACCGCCCTATTTTCATGATCACATAGGAAGATATTAAAACATCATGCTTTTGGTTACAAATCGATTGAAAAAATAATTTATGAGTAACCGTTCTTAAATTTGGACCCGTGCACTTGGGCATCGATTTTTGTGCCAAAAATGCTTTTCGTGAAAATGCGATTACGGATAAAATGTAAACGTCAAATAATAGATAATAGAAAGATGTTTTAAATATAATAAATATTTTCCATAATAAAACTATTTTACTTCCTAAAATGAAGCTCCAAAGTCAGTCAAATTAAGCAAGAAATGCAAATAAGACATTCTCAGAGCACTGAGTTCAATTGAGATTATCTTTAAAACCATTAACTAAAATTTAATTTTGTCTACACCAAAATAAAGCATATTTAATTTGCTTTACAAAATATATCTATAAATTATTATCATTTAAATTGATAGTTATATTTTCTTTTAAATAACTGCACATACGTTTAATTGTTATAAACTTATGCTTTGACTGGAGTTTTGAATGTCATGAGGGCTTAGCTGGAAAAAAATAATTGTGCCAATTAATAGGAAATATATTCATTATTAACGGCAATAAAAAACATCTTCCGAGTTTTTTGCGCTTTATGTGTAATTCCTGTTTAAATACTGACTTGGCGCAGTACGACAGTAGAGGCGAGTCAGTTTGCATAATGGTATGTCATCAATTGCATTTAAACGACACTTTAAAGGAATATTTTAAATCAGTTCTATGTGTGAACACTATACCTTTTTATTATATAATTTAAGACATCGACTGAGGGTTCCTAATTCTCCGCTATTATATCCGATACGTTGAAACACCTAACAGATGTCACTAAATGTGGAATGATTGTATATATTTACCCATTCGTCGAATTACATCCCGTCAAAACCCACAATACTATTATAATTGTAAAATCACTGGTATTTCTAAAAGAAGTTGAAAAGCGGCAATTCGCCTTCGGCAATTCGCCACTCTGTTAATATGGTGTTTACAAAATAAGGATTAGGTCGATTTCCGAAATTTTAACTCAGGTATCGGTGTGGCTCTCGGACGTATAATGTATTGCCTCGTAAATGATATTTGTCGCATTTGTATCTTCTATATAAGCGTTGGACACTGTTTACTGTCTCTCAGTTCGAGTCCATTCGTGTGCTCGAATGCCTGAAGATGCCGAAAGGCGAAACCCGGGTCGTTAGTGACAAAATACATGGAAGTGTACAAAATCTCAATAATCCAAATTTACTTTTTATTATATTGTACGGTGATTTTTCAATGCATATTATTATTACACGATACAATGCTTTGCACTTAATATAAAACAAACAATTTCATAATATGGCAAAATATAACACCATCTTCTGTGCGATATTGAAGGTTGATTTTGTATGAATTTCACAAAAAAAATGTCTGCTTATGCTAACTATAGTTGTGATTGATGTTCAATTTTTTACGGCATTACTACCTTCTTTTGTTTAAATGAATACCACAATTAGGTAAAACATGAATTTTGTCAGATAGTATAACTGGTACTTTATGCCATCATATATCTAGAAAGTATTTATTCACGCAGAAAACATTTTAAGGCATAATGCAGTACTATCTATTGGTCAACTGTCAGAAAATGCCTAGGAACTTGCAATAAAGATTACAAACGAATTAGATTGATTTTTTTTAAATGACCTATGGTACTCAATGTTGTACCCACCATCACCCGCTACGGCTTCATACTTTTCTAACAGGGTATATTCAGCAGCGTAACAATTTTATACGGGTTTTAAATGTACACTATTCAAGAAATGCAACAAACGAGGATGTGTTTTACACTTAATAATTATATAAATCAGTTCCTTATATAATGAGTTTAAGAAAGGATTCGCCAACATAAAATAAAGATTTCGATGAAGAAGCCTTCAATGTGTTAGTATTAAATATAAAACCCATTTTCAAAATTAGGTCAATAAATATTACGTACTCGTTGTCTATTTTTTATATATATGTTTTGATATAAAAGATTCTTTTAGTGTCTTTAATTTATAAATAAATTATTTTGTTTGAGTATAGTCTTTTGTTAATTACACTAGTAATATGCATAAAAAATGTCATAATTGTAGGTTTGTCTCAATTGTTATTCTTTAATGTTTTTCTACCGATAATTGTAGTGTATGTTGGGTTTTTATTTAAAATAATATATTTTCACTCATATGCACTTCAAATTTTAGAATCTAGTCCTCATAAAGCAAAAGTTACAGATTTTTAGCATAAAAATCGGTGTTTCCGCCAATAGTGCCCTGGCGACTTCTTTTATGCAGCTATAACCTTATTTGTATTGAATGCGAAGTTTCCGCTTTAATTTTTGGTAATCAACTTAAAATGTGTTTATTAAAGCCAAGTGTTTTCAGCGTTTAGTTTATTGACACATAGCTTTGAAGAAGCGGTAAAGTTGTATTCAAATTTATATGATTATGTTACTGTTTGGCTCTAAAATGAGTTTCTACGAAGCACTTTGACGGTCTTACGCCATTTGCACCTCGGACAATTTGAATTGAATAAATTTTGTGAAAATACATAATCAGAATAGTCTCTTTCATGACTAATATATTTGAAATATGGACATTGCTCTATATCAGTGGTTCCCAAACTTATTCATTCCACGGCCCACACAATTTGTAAAAAATATACCACGGCCTCGTACCCCGAAAATTAAATGATTCTAATTATCAAAAGCTTTATTTGACATTATATATAGTATACCTATACATACACCTGCATTCTGCAATCATCTTAAAGATGACATTTAAAAAAATTATGAATAATGTGTTCCTCATGTAAAGAATATAGGTGTGCATTTGTAAAAGGAAAAAATGCATCATTATATACTTTTACGTCTACTGGAACATTTTTACGGTCTATAGTTTGGGACGCACTGCTGTAAAGCAACGGTCGCCGATCTTTCAGATCCTCACGGACCACTCAATTCACAATATCTCGCGAACCACCGTTTTCTTCTTAAAAACATTGTATAAAATAATGATCATAGAAGTTTGCTTTTTTTATAATGAAATGGTATTTACACGTAGGGGTTGCGTTCGTTTAATTATAACAAATTAACTATAGCGATATTGGTTGCTGCGTTTTGAACTAATTCTTGACTCCAATTACGTTACTGCAATATCTTTGCGGACCACCGCCGCTTTAAAGTAGTGTATATTTATTAACCTTATTGAAGCCATCGCGCCTTTACCACAATACGTGTAATTTATAATTTAAGACATCGACTGAGGGTGCTTGATGGAATTTCAATATCAAATTTGGATTATTGAGATTTTGTACACTTCCATGTATTTTGTCACTAACGACCCGGGTTTCACACAATACGTGTATTTAACTCCCCTCCTCTGTTTAAAATAGCTTTAAAAATTACACTGTTTATTATGTGTGTTTTATAGTGTTTTTTTTAAATGACCAATTCATAATAAACTGATTTTGATCCAGTAGAACTCGTATACACCATTGCAAATCAATTAAACTCTCTCGTGCGGGCCCGCCACAAATACTTGATGTCTAGTTTCAGCAGCGCACCCCGAATATTAAAAATATATAAAAGATTTTTAAAACGATCCGCTAAGAAAATTACACCTTAGAAAAACTAAATAAATAACACAGGTGCAATATTAAAATAAATAATATATAATAATTATTCCTGATAGAACGGCATGTACAAGTATTTAGTTTAGGCTAGTTTTGGTTCAGTTAATGCCGTGTACACGGTGCATAGAAAACCGAGGTGAATTCACTTCCTTGTAGAAATGCAGAGCCAATTAGCATTGCATAACATAATAATATAAACGTTTCAAATTAGATCTGCAGTTCACACGATCGCCTATACTTTCTCTCGCTAGTTTCCACAGATTCGAAATGCTTCGGCGAAGTTATCGGTCGAATTAGGAAGCGTGTTTGACGTAGCAATATAATAAGTCAACTAGCTATTCACACCGATGTTCAGATCAGATATTCAAACTGATCGGAAACTACATAAAAATGTTGAGAATACTAAGAAAATATATTATTACGTTGAGAAATTGCTATGACTATTTGTTTTATCCGAATAGAAATGTAAAGAGAGTGACACTAAAGACTTAAGTAACCAATTTGTCATTGTGTTATAAAATAACTGCACACTCAATTACGATAATTCTTCGATAATCATCTAAATAAATATATTTAATTAATGTATGTACCGTGTATATCGATACATTCTCAGAAAGTCGAAATTAATACAAAATTAAAAACTTAGTTATTCCATTGGCTGTGTTACTAAATGTGGCACGTGTTTCTCTTTTATCAATTTTAATTTTATATTAAAAATGAATTTTCACAACGTTACCAAAATTTTAACCAACGAAATGTCAAAAATTAACGTTTATAAAGACAACAAAATGAATGCTAATATTGTTATTCTTCATCTATCAGCGTTCTGTAACTCTTGAAAATGAAATGGTCAACGCTTGTGTATATAGTAGGGATTCCAACTCGAATATTCTAATATTTGATATCCGAATATATTCGGTCCTTTGACTAACTATTTGATATTTGGGTCCACTATTCGTAATATTTCACAATTTCTCCAGATTTCAAGAACAATATTGAATACACCAGGAAGTGGTTCTTTTGTCTTCACTCAACTCGGGCGCTTTCAGTGTCTTATCATCAATCATAATACATACTTGTATTTGACGAATGTCCCGGGGCTAAAAAAACCATTAAACATACCATAATTTCAGCAATTGAAAAAATACAGTCGGAGTAATCCGACAGAGCTGCAATTTTTAAATATTGTAATACAATGAAACGGTAATGGAATGTATATTTATATTGTCTCTGTTTGGTATTTGACAGAAGGGGGGAAAGATTTAGTCGCAAATTATTATAAGATGTAGGCATCTTATCATCGGAGATATTATATGTAATACCCTACCATCTGCGAAAAAGAGAGGTTGAGCGACTGAATGACAACCAGGTTTTAATCGATAACTTCCATTGAGATTAGAGACTCCAACTATTCGGATATCGAATAGTAAACTGAAACTATTCGAATAGTTTCGGTATTAGGTATATAGCTATAAGATACATATTATTTTTAGATGTGAGAAAAATAATTATACTATTGTCATCGGTGATGCACTATAGATAAAGCAGCCACCACGCGTAAGTAAGTGTCTGTCAGAATAAAATGATAATGTATTCTTCGCAATTAATTGAGTATTATGGTATCTGAGTAAGGCTTGATTATATATTTTTCTCAATAGTAATCGATAGACTATCCAACAGGAAGACTGAATAGCAAATCAAGTAGAAATATTTTATTGTGGATATGAATTAAGTGTAGTGGGTAAATTTATTGATTATGATTGTCGCTTACTTGATAACTTTTACGGTTAGAATTTTATGCGTTTCATTGGATTTACAGAACGCCCTGTCTGTACATATTAAGTATTTAGTTTCATTTAGAAGTATGATTTTTTTGAATTATGTTGCAAACTCTAGTTGTATACCTCCTACGTGTCACCAATTGAATGCATTTATTTAAATAAGTCTTTTTTTTTTACACAATCGTGGACGGTTTAATGTTCTGGGATATTTTGTTTGTAGCGAGAATTCCAATTCACGATTACGGTTGAAAGTTTATTGTTCACACATTTTGATTAATTGTTTTGGTTTGTGACACTCATTTTATATTGACCAATTTTATTGGTTTTGCGATTTCAACTGCCAAAATGTATGTACATTTGTATCGAATGGCTTTGACTCACCTATGACGAATCAAAATTCTTTTAATGTCGAATTTTTCACACTGACTTTATTAAAATATCAACATTCTTTGTCGATTAACGTTCAAACGCAATTCAATTATTTATAGTTTGTATCGTAAGTGTGAGTGGTCACATTCCTGAATCGATACGACCTAACTGGTCGATTTTTACGGACGCTCATTTGTTTTTGCACACTTGTGTATTTTTTTTTTGTGTCTCACACACGTCATGTCACATTGAAATCCGAAGCAGTCACTACTCGCTCACCCGCCATTGTTTTTTTTCTCTTCTTTATATCATTTTAATTTTTACATCTGACACTCGCGGTTTTTTTCACCATTCCCAGGCACATTAATATATTTTTTCTGTCGACTTCCGAGAAGAGTATGGCATATTTATGAATATTTTTGGTTTTGTGACTCGCCGCAAAACATACTACTTTTTTGTGTTCGCAAAAAATATCTTTGACCAATTTGTCGCTGATTTATTGTCCCGGTATGTCATTTCGAAAATTTGTGAGCTATCACATTTTTTTACCACATATTATGAATCATTTGTTCAATTCTATATTCAAGTGATTTTATGAAATTTAATGACATAAAAAAAAAAAACTAAAAGAATTCGTCCTCAGTGGTCTAGTCGAGCAAGGTCAGTATCAAATTTGTTTATTTTTCAATTTAAATTTGAGATATCGGAAATGGGTGTTTATGATATCATTTCTCCTCGAGCTGATCTCGAGTGACTTCAAAAAAATCTAATGTGAGTTTATTTCATGTGATTTAAAAATATCTGCCGCCTTGGCTTCGTTGATATCAAAAATTCCTATGAGACGTGCATCTCATAATGTGATTCCACAAATCCATTTTAAATGTGCAATCATTAAACATAGTACATTGATTTGTAAAGATATGTAGGTTTTAATCGAATGGTGGGTCATTATAATCACATCCGAGTCACTCGTGGCAATAATGGTCCATGTTAAACAATATATTTTAACTATTTTCTGAGCTGAAATTATTACTAAGCGAGAATAGGCAAACTATTAAGGATGATTGTTTTGTATAAGAAAAAATAATGATAACAAGAATAATTAAAAACTCTTATTTGAAAACTATTATAATATATATGTCATATTAAAACATTTTACACGGAGCGCAGCATGGAGCGGAGCTGGAGCAAGTATTATGGGTGAAAGGATAAAACCGTACAGGAAAAAAGCGGACGCGGAAAAAACCGCACACAGAGTAGAAAAAGAAGTATTCACATTTAAAATACTCGTACGATTTTTTCCTAGAACCGTATTGCGATATCGGAGCGGAGCAATTCAAAAAAAATTTTCGCTCCAACCCTGTGCGTGAATTAGATTATTAATATAATTATTATAGATGTATGTGCTTCTGCTAAAGCGTTAAAAACCATTGTGTAAACAAGCATTTATATTTAATATTTTCTTTCCCATAGTTTTGGATTTTGAAGTTTGAGGGGCTCCAAAACGTAATTAGCCCGGGGCCTAGAATCTCTGGTAAAAGCCTTGCCTACACCACTATTGATATCGATGACTCATCTATTTCCAATATTCTCAACACTATTCAAAGTTTATTTCTACATTAGGGAAATTATCTTCAGTAGAAATAAAGACGCTTTTGCATCGATGTCGCAATAAAACATATAATCGCATTTTTTTTTATCAAAGTGCGTAATGCGTAATGACTGAGATAATAAGTTGTCGCATGTCTTACGGCGAGTGTCGGGCCCCGAGCGCGATCTCCGAAGCTGGTGACTTTTTTGCAGTGCGTAAACCCAAAGCAACCTTAATTTACAAGCAGTGCTATAAGAACATTTGCAATTTACGAGTAGTCCTGGGAATCCCAGTCTACGAACAAATTGTATGGCGGATGTACGAACTCCATTTTTCCTCGAATATAACATATATTTGAAAAGATTTCTTGTGAGTTTATTCAGTGTTTCTTTACTATACTCATGTAATTTACGATTCATCGAATACCAAGTAATAATTAATTCGTTGCAATAAATTATATCGTACAGTTGTCATAATAATATTATATATGTAGTGAATGGCACGAAATGCGATGTGTGGCAGGGTAGATTTATAAAAATCGTAATTTATCGGAAAATGCACACTTTGAATTGTCGATTAATAACAATCATTGATTACGACTAGGCTTTATAATTATACTCTTGCAAAGTAAGTAAACAACTTCATTTATAATATAAAATTAATGACTTAGTTATTTCGCTTCTTTAAGAAGCATCATCAGACTAACTATATCGCAAATAACGGTTATAAAATGAATAGGTTTTAGGAATTAATAAAACCATGAACACTAATCGATTATTAGTAAATAATATTAAATAGGACATGTAGCTCACCACTATTAATTTCCCTTAGGATTTTCACCTCCAAACACTAGTAATGAATTATGTAATTAGTACTATCATCGTTTGGGTCCTACTCCTTTCCCACGTCCAGTAGAAGGAAACAAACCCACCCTACCCTTCATTTTTAATTTAAGAACTAGAATCATTGTTTACCTTAGAAATAAATAACCTTGAAATATAGTAAGTTTTAAGATGCTTCTTACAGAAGCGACACGCGTTACATTTAGTAACACAGCCATTGGAATAACTAAGTTATCAATTTTAATTTTATATTAAAACACCAAATCCATCGAAATTGTCTTTATTCCTATTAACATTAAAGATACTACATTTGATTACCCACTATTTCACATTATTAAAATATGCTAGAATTCATCGTAATTAGTCCAAAATATCGATTTCATGACTTCGCAGTAAATGTAACGGACCACTCGTCCGCAAAAATACCTGCTGACGTGGCCTTACAACATGGCTTGTAATTATAGAGAGCTTTGGTAAACCACATTCCTCCCGGTCACTTTTGTGTCCACCGCCCGCCATACTCCCCAACCGACGCAATGCGCATCCCGGCCGCTGTCTCCTCGCCCCGATCATTGCAATAACTCAATTCCACATTTTCGCGTCAACTTCACTTCCAATCAAAAACACCTGTGTTTTGAAAATGAATGATGGTATATCATATTTCTTATTATCCCTGGAACTGATCTGCAAGACGTTTTATTAATGTTTGTCTGAACAGTTCATCACTTGCAACAGTGCTTCGAAACCTTATCATACCCACGGCACACCTAAACACTCATAAATATTTCGCTGCACACTACAAGCCCAAATATGTTAATTTAATAAACAAACTTACTATTTATTAATTTCATTTGATGAATTTGAAATAGTGGCTAATATATTTTTTAATAAAAGCCAATTAAACTCTTGCCTTTTCAAAGTGACGGACACACTAAGCACACAATTTTTTCTTTTAAAAATTACAAATCATAAAAAAAGCTGTAATTAAAAAAAATAATTAAGCTTAACTACTAAAAATTATTTATGCTTAGTTGAGTGGATAAAAGTACTGCCAATTTTTTTTGTTTGGCCAAACCCAAAATAATCTTTCTGTTTTTAATAATAGTCTCGTGTTCACAGCGAAACAATCAGGATTGATATTTTTTCAAAAACAAATTATATTTAAGACTCTTCGTTTGACAATGTGTATCATTTTAATACATTCGTTCATTGTCTGTAATAGTTCCACTAGGAAATATTTCGCCATCCATAATACTTCCCAATATATGCAGAAATGTGTAATTTGTACGAAAGAATTTTTTGTTTTATACACGACAAATCCCTTTTTATTCCCCATCAATGCCGTTGCACCATCTATACAAACACTAATACAATTATTTCATTTAAAGTCAAAACAATAAAAGATTTCTTTCACCAAGAATAATATTAACGGCGATCTTATCAACCGACTGGTTCAAAGTTCCACTGCTCAATTTTTTCTCATTTTTGACGCATTGCGCCGCGGCACACGTAGGATCGTCTCGCGGCGGCCAACGGTTGCGGAGCACTGACTTACAGATCGGTTTGTCGAACGCACCAAATCTCAATTTTTCACAAAACTTGCTATGTACGTGTATATTAATGAATAGAAAATTTATAGTCGACCCTTTTTTTACATTTTTTGCATTTATACATGATTAAAATTTTGGAGTAAACGAATGTTTTTCTTAATAATTAATGTTTATGCTCTTAGGAATAAATATAATATCATTGAAGTGAATACTCGCGGCACCAATCCTACGGTAGTGAAAAAATACGAAAAATTACAATCAAGAGTAGCGGATTATTCGCAAGCATATTTACACCGATTGAGTGAAATAAAACACTTCAATCCATTTTTAACTGTTTGATACACAATTATTTAACATTGATCTACTCAAAAGTATTATTTCCGTCTTACGTTCTTCCGTTGGCGTTTTTTTTTCTCCAAGAATAAATTTTAATTTATTATTTCTTTTTTCTATGGGTTCGGCGGTAATTTTGTTATTCCACTGGCGAGTGGAATAAAAAAATTAACAATTTTATATCTTATTTTAGTATTTGCATGTGTTAATTTGTTACTATTCGTTTGTTATTTCTTATTGTAGTGTTTCATATGAAGGTCGTCAATCCATTTGTGTATGCCCTATATAGTTTATTACACTTGTCGGTTTTTTTTATTGAACCACTATTTGATTTGTTGAGATTTCGTACATTTCCTTGTATTTTGTCACTAACGACGCGGGTTTCGCCTTTCGGCATCTTCAGGCATTCGAGCACACAAGTGAACTCGGACTGACACAAGTAAACAGTTAACAATTATATACAAATAAAATACGACAAATCTTATCCCTGAGTCTATTAATAAATTGAACCACTATTTGTTTTGTGTTACTAATAGATTTTTATACTGACCATAACCGGTTTCATCCATCGCGAGCATATGACAACTGACGAAATATAAATCTTAACAAGAACCGTTTCAAATTATATTTCTTAAATATGGCAAGTTTAAATTTGAATTGTTGAGATTTTATACATTTCCATGTACTTTGTCACTAACGACCCGGGTTTCGCCTTTCGGCTTCTTCAGGCATTCGAACACACGAGTTCACTCGAACTAACTCAAATAGACAGCTTAAAACGATTATATACAAAATAAAATAGGACAAATTTTATTGCTGTGTCTAAGAAATTAACATCTGGACTAGTGACCACTTTACGAGTGAACAGAGTAGGTTTTAAAATGCAATTCGAAAAGATACCCAATTTCAACTAATGGTCTCTGTTAGGGTGACCATGGACCAATGTATTAATATGGGAAATTCATTACTTTGACTGTTAATTCATGTTTTATTTTTTACGGACTCATCTCACATAAAGGGTACAAAAGAGGAGAGTTTGAAAGATTCAGTTGGTCGTTCAAAATTTCAAAATTGGTAAGGAATTTAACTGGGCTCTATTGATTTCCAAAATTTCTTGATAGAATAATTTATGATCCCCCATGTTTTGATGCAACATTTTAACCCCATAATCCGCATTGAACGGTTCTCCAATAACAAGTGATATGCAAATGTTGAGTATTTTTTTTTTAAATCTAAATGCGGCTAAATGTCCTGATACTCTTATATTTAATGTACATGTGGTTTTACCGACATAGAAGTGTTGGCAATCACTACATTGTAATTTATAAATGCCAGATTTGTTCTTAAAGTGGATTATTTTTTTTATTGTTAATAAGTAATTTACCTAACGAATTCTTGCAATAGAAGGCCGGTCAAACACTATCAGCTAGTTGTTTTTTTTAAGGCTTGTACAACCTAAATAACTAATTCTTCGCCACTACCTAGGTTGGTCTAAGTCTTAGGTTGGACAAGTTCCCGACATGTAACATATTTCTGCTGATTTACTTTGTTTTTTCGATAAAAGACTATCTATAAGAGACGCCTCATAGCCATTGTTAATGACAATTTGTTTAATAATGCTTAGTTTGGTTTTAAAATTAAATTTACTTAGAGGTATCCCCCCCCTCTGTTCACTCGTAAGGTGGTCACTAGTCCAGATGTTAATTTCTTAGACACAGTGATAAGATTTGTCCTATTTTATTCTGTATATAATCGTTATAAACTATCTATTTGAGTTAGTTCGAGTGAACTCGTGTGCTCGAATGCCTGAAGATGCCGAAAGGCGAAACCCAGGTCGTTGGTGACGAAATACATGGAAATGTACAATATCTCAACAATTCAAATTTGATATTAAAATTATTTATAGTGTTGTAGGCTGGACCTTCCCAATAAATTAATAGTCTATCACATAAGTTAATATTGGGAGGTTTTTAGGAGACTGTTTATTCTATCCGGTGACATTATTTCTTTTACTTTTAACACAATTTAACAGCAGTAATGCCAAATAAGTATTGCTAGAAAAAAAAATGTTGAATATCTGATCACATAACTCTTATGTGGTTATTCCTCCTTGTATTTGAAGAGCATTATTTTGTGTGTTTTGGCACATTTGTGAAAGTGGGTAGATACTTCAATATGACGAAACAAAACGGTCAACTTCACTTATGTGATTATTCACCCCAGTTAACGATATATTATGCTCTATTTCTATTCTATCGGAGACCGTTAACAATATTGTATTTTTTTCCAGACTGTACCTTCAAATGTGAGTCTCATAATTGGCGATGAAGAGACGTCATGCAGCAGCAGTGTCGGCGGTCGAGGGGGCTCCGCTGGAGGGGCGGCGGGTGGCGGTAGCTCGATTCGTCACTCCTCGCCCGCGGCCAGCTCGTCTGGGGAGTCTTCATCTTCTGATGCTGAATCGTCTTCTAGCTCATCGTCGTCATCTGGGTCTGATTCCAGTGCCGCACTTGCAGCTGCGTGCAGCTTGCAGGTATTTGTAACTATTTGACATTGAAGAGTTGCTATTGGGCATTGATCAATCGAACCAGTCATTGATGCGATCACAAAAAAGGGGTCAAATATCCCATAAAATTTGTGGCACCCTTCTTTTATTAATTTTATAATAAAAAATGTTAGAGTAAGACAACCTTTAAATATTTTAAATGTGACCCAAAACAATTATTGTCAATCAATGTGACCCAAGATAACCAAAAGGTCAGATACCCATGATTTTACTAAAGATAGTGTTGATTTCGTTAAATAATAAGATTTTGTTGAGCATCCTTAAAGACAATAACGTTTTCTTCTATATTGGAAAACTACAGTTATTATATTCATGAGAGCTATATTTTATGGTTATTAATTACCTGGTTTTAGGTAATAAATGAAGAGGACTTGGCAGCTATCCTTCCTGAACATCAGCCTTATACCGCTGGCTTTGCAGGGTTTGGTGCAGATGGACAGTCGCAGAGTGCTGATGCAAAGGCTGTGCAGGAAAATGGTAGAGAAACCTTCACAATAATTGAATCTATTTAAAATAACTTACAACACCGTGCGAAGCATCTGTATTATTTATTTGACACGGCCTTGTAAGATGTTTATTATGACACTTTTAGTAATTCTGCAATTTAAGTAATGAATTAAAACAAGGCTTTCCTTACTTTTTTCAATTCTCTATTCTCATTGAATTGTTTTTAGATTTTTTGGATATAAATTTTTGTGTAGCATCACAAGCAATCGGGCACGCGATCTCAAATGTTAATTTGATATTGACCTTGCCGGGACTTGAACATGGAACCCTCGGATCGCTGAGCGAAACACATATCGTGAGGCTGCATAAGGTGACATGTTCAACCGAGACAGTCGATTTACAGTAGACGTTATAACAAAAATTTGGTTTTTATGTTAATTGCTCAAAAGTTGATTGTTAGGCATCGTATCTTTCCAGAACGGTAGCTTAGAGTGTTACCACTCAGCTACGGCAAATTAACTGTGCTGCAGTTTTAATTATTTTCACTTTTTTTCATTTAGGTGACGGTTCCAGTAGCGAAATGGAACTCCCACCCCAACTAGTGAACGCAGCTATCCAGAGAGCCACGGCCGACAGTTCTAGTTCAGAAAATGAAAGTACTACGCAAGAACTGAGTCATACGTCGGCCACGCACTACGCATCCAGTTTGCTTCAGGAATTTGTGGCGCAGACTCAACTCCTCAGCCATACCACACCGATAGCTACCGTCTCAAACTGCGCGTTGTCTTCTTCCGCGAGCAAAGTGCAAGGGCTCACCGACTGCGTCCTCGCTCCGTCGTGCCCGATATCAGAAATCGAACAAATGGAGCCTGATTTTTTATCTTCTGAGCATTTATCCGTCACTAATAATCAACAGCTGAGCCCTCAGCAGACGGAAGAATTGTCACAAATCAACAGAGACCTGGCCGAGATTACTTGTGTTACTGACGGTGTCGGAATATTAATTCAGAATCCTCCAATTTTAGATGATTGCGTGGATAACGGTGACTTCTTGACATTAGATATTACTTCTTCCGCCGCAGACACAGTCGGGAGAACTGTTGTCGGTGCAGACACAGAGGTCCCGGACGCGCCTTTGCCAACTTTCAGGTTGAAGGTTGACACTATCGCTGCAAATTTGAAAGAGTCTCGAGATACTGAAAGTAAAAGTTCGTTTTTTGACGTCAAGCGGAAGAGAGGAAGACCTAGGAAAGTCAAGGAAGAGGTCCAGACCGCTGAACAAAAAATTCCCCTCACTTGTGATAATATTGCTGTGAATCCGTTCCGCCACGATAACGATCCGCCGAACGTGTCGCCCGACTCAGGTATTCTTTCCAATCATAATTCTCCCTCCCGCTCGCCGAGGAGAACCGAATCCGAAGACGGAATGTTGAAGCCGTCGAAGAGTAAGTTCCCCGCAAAGCTGAGTCCGATGCCCAAAAGAGGTAGCCGCTCAAAATCCAAAAGTAGATTGGAACCTGATAAAAGAGACTGTTCCGTTTCAAGCGAAACCAGCGTTAAAAAAAAAAATATTACAGCCGTCAACGATTGCAAAGTGGAAAACGCATCACCGATCCCTAAACAAGAGGCGTGCAAGTCAGAAAGGAAGAAGAGTGAAAATAAATTGGACATAGCCGCACTAGATAGAATGCTGTACGCCACTGACAGGGTTTTATACCCTCCCAGAAGGAAACCCGGGCGACCCCCTCAGAGCAAGACCGGATCGGTCAAGAAAGGGCCCGGTCGGCCTCCAAAGAATAAACCCGTCGTAGATTCAGCAGACAGCGACGAAGAAGTCCTCGCGAATAGAAATGTCCTTTCAGAAGTGTACGCCAAAAGAAAAGACCTGAACAAAATGGTCGCCATGCCCAAAAAGAGCAGCAAGAGTCTCAACAATTGGAGAGACAACCGGAGCGATCAGGAGGGGGCCGGCGGCGAAGGTCCGCTCGATCCCACTTGGAGGGAGATCGATCTTAACCCCAAATATAAAGATATACTTTCAGGATACAAAAGTGACCACGAAATCAAGTCTTACAAGAGCTGCAGCAGGCTGATCGAGTCTGGGTACAAAAGCGACTATGGCTTCAAATCAGGATACAAATCAGACCATTGCTGCAAATCGGGCTATAAGACTGACCACAAGTCAGGATACAAAAGTGACAAGTCAGGATATAAAAGTGATCACAGCATGCGAAATATGAGACGCAAAATGAGGAAGTTGAAGAAATCGCGGTCTGTTCGCGATCGGAGTTATTATAAGAATCAAAAATATTTTGTGTCAGAGCAGGAAATATTATTGCTGGCCAATAAAACTTTCAGCTGTCTGACTTTAGGACACAGCACGAGCGATTCTGACTCGGAATGCCGTTCTCAAAATTCTTACTTGCCTTCCAAGTTCACCGGCGTACAAAATACAGGCTCCGCATCATCAAAAATCACATTCGGAGTCACGAATAGATTGACACCATTATCTCTACCGTCTGTCACAAAAGTTGACCTGTTCGCTCCCGCTCCCGTATTCAGTGGATTAACTTCCAGGCTGAATTCTAACCTTTTAAATTACAGCCTTTTCAATTCAAGCAGATTAGGCTTAAATAAAATGAATAAGCACTCCTTCGGGTCTCTTTTTACCTCCAATATGTCAGCGTTCACTCATAAGTTTGCCTGCCCGCCCATTTCCACCCCAAGAAATGATACATTTTCCATGTTATCCACTTCTCCGTTGTTAGGTAAAGGTATTCATATCAATAATAACACTGTAAAGCAACCGTGTCGTAATATATCTCCCAAAACAAAAAAATCCCAAAAATCATCTGAGAATATATATCCCGTATTCAAAAGAGAAAAGTCTCCTATACCAGTCGTCAACTTATTCCCGCAATCCCAAAGTAGCTATGTACCCAATAAATCGCTCAGCAGAAATGTGTTTTTGAATGTCAAAAAGCCCCAGAAGAAGAGCTCCTCTCATTGGAAGAAACACAAAACCCAACTAGTCATCACTCCGACCAAGTGCCACATACCGAAGTCAAGCGGTAGGTTATCTCGAATGTCCAGTAAGTCGAGTGTCGAATCTAAGCACCACCACCGCAAGTCAAAAAAGATGAAGAAACAACGGCGGTCCAGGTCCGCCTCGAGGGCTCGAGAAGTGTGCGCCAAGTCTGCATCGGGAGCCGTCGATCAAAAATTTTGCCAAGAAATGGAAAATCTCATCTCCCACTTTATGAAACTCAGCCACGCTTTTCCTAAGTCGACCCTGCAACAGTCGAAGATCTCCAGTGATAAATCTGTACTCGAAAATGCGTCGAAAGGTGTCAAACGAACGTCGAAAAAGCGGAAAGGCTCAGACAATGCAGAAGTGACTACGCCCACTTCCAAACGTCGTCACAAAAAACAGTTTCAGGAATCTCAGAGCAAAAGTGGCAAAGATAAAGACACCAGTGCCAACGAACACAAACTTCCTCTGAAGAAGAGGCATTATCATATTAATCCTTCAACCAACAACTCTCTCAGCTTGAGTCTGGTGGCCACGGAATTCGTTGAAAATATGAAAACTGAAAATTCCAAAGGGTCAGATCCGTTCTTGTGTACCGAAACCGACTGTCCGGGAGATTTGAAAGAAGATGCTTCCAAAGAAAAACCTGCTTCGAAAGCGAGCGGCAAGACAAATGCGTCAATAGAAAAAAACAAAAAAGATACTACTAGTAAAAGTCTAGAGCACCATGCAAACGCCGCAGAGAGCGGTAAACAGAATACTGACGCATGTCTGTCCTTACATATTGATGTATCGGGCAATAACTGTACTAGTCATATTTCACCGGCCTCTATTGGAACCGATGACGAATTCAGCATTAAAAAGCCTGTCGGTGAACACTCTGAACTCTCTAAAAAGATCTATGAAGCCTCTGAAAAATTAAAAGCTGTTAACAAAATGGTGCACGATCTTGAAAAGTCTCTGCCTAAAACAAAAGAAAGCGAGATTGGTTGCAAAGATACAAAAGCGGATCCCTCCAAGATACCGATGTCGAAATTGGATGCTAAAAATCTTAACACTCAGTCTTCTGCAGGATCAACTGCGAATGCTACCGGAACGAAACATTCTGCTCCTGTCGTGACACCTAAAAAGAGGCACAGGCTCGAAGTGGATAAACTCGCCAATTCTGGACTTGATTTAGTTGTTCAAAGTCTATCTAAGAAATTGTCTGATGACAAAGTTTTGCATTTAGATAAAGATGCAGCTAACGAAAAAGCCACCAATAGTAAACTGAGCGATACCCACAACTCGAAAAGCCACGATGACCACAGTCGTAATCATAGACAGGAAGATAAAGATGGTGGCTCGCAATCTGATATCAAAACGGGCTCGTCCAGATCTATGAGCAAAAATCTTCTGCCTCCTACTCAAAAATCAGAGATTATAACTCGCAAAAAGAACAGACTCGAAGGATTGACCAGTAACTTAGTTTCCAAAATTAATCCGAGTTCCGCAACGAAGGTTCTCGATACTCTAATGAGCAACAATCTCAGAAAGTCGATTGAATCGCGTATCTTGGAACGGAGCAAAACCGGCTCTCACGATCCGCTTGACAAATCGACCGAAGGCTCCAGAGTCCACAAGGATGGACTCTCCAGTACACGGGCGACTGTTATTAAATCTCCTATTTCCAAATCTAAACTACCAGCGGAAGCAAAGAAATTGCCTAAAGGAACAGAAATTCTGATAGAGGAAACTGTTGTGTATAATTACGATAAGCCCACAGGAATATTTGAGCCTTCTGTTGATATTGAACTGCAAATTCCTAAATCTTCTATTTCTGTAAACCATGTTATATCCGAAGGTTCTTCAAAGGGTGCTTCTAAATCGGGAAAATCTGCTGATAATAAGAACAGCGGTAAAGTTACTCGCGTCAGCCTCGAGGGAGAGAATCAAATTCCCATGGTGTCTCTGCCTTCGGTGGATAAGAACAAAAAACTTGAATCCATCGCTTCAGTCATTTCAGATAAAATTCAAGAGAGCGGTCACAATTTGAGACATTCAAAAAGAAATCATACAAATGATTCTGAGGAAAAATCTGATGCCCCCGCTACCCCGTCGACCGATCGAAAAAAGAAGAAATCTGTCACGAATCTGCTAAAAGAGAGTAAATTGAAACTTGTGTCGAAACCTTTGCAAAACAAAATTCAGCAAGACTCGGTGCCGACCGAATTACCAAAATCAGAATTCGTAAAGATTTCTGAAATCGAAAATGTTGCCGTTAAAAATGCTGAAAACATTCCCTTGACGTCTCTGTCGGATTCATCTATACCACTGAAGAAAAGAGCCAAGCGAAGGAAGACGATCAACAGAACCGGATTCCCAAGTGTAAAAAAGAAAAAGAAGAAGTTTAATCCGCCTACCTCTGCCGAAGACGAAATCCTCAATGAGAGTGCCCGGACTGCGTTAGTTTCACTAGTGCCATTGGCCAGCGATCTAGTTTTCAAAAGTACTTCCGCTTTCGATAGAGTGCCCAAAGTCGGCGAGGCCACCAACACCTTTGTTGAACGCACGACTAGAAAGAAACACGGGGAATTGAAAGTTATTCTTAATAAAGACGAATGTCCCAAGCAAGGCCGGGTCTCGGTCATAGCCCTCGAGCGCTTACAAGGCAAAGCGGCCGTGGACAATAATAACATCTCTATTATAAAACCGGCCACTCTCTCATCGACTGCGCAAATTATTGTCACAGCCGGCGACATTTCCGATACCAGCATGTCGGCTAAGACGCCGTTGACGATTAATACGGAACCCGCTATGCTAGATTCTGTAGCAAAATGGGAAATTCTAAGCGAAACTGATAGTTTGCCACCGCTGTCATCGGGATCGATCGGAAACGATCCCGAGGACAGCATTCCGCTCAGTCTTCTAAATTTTAAATCAGAGCGACCGAATAGCGGGCTAGAGCAGAAAACTGATAGATCAAAACGAAAATTGAGAGATGTCTCGCCTTGTGATAGTATAGAAAATGTCAGTCTCTCCAAAAGAGCTATAATTGAGAAGGGATTGAAATCAAAAACTGCAACCGCAACCAGTGAATGTGCTTCTATGAAACGATTAACTAGAAGAAATGACACGCCAACCAGCATCGACACGGATGATGCCCCCTTGATTTCTACTATAAATAAAAACAAACGTAACGATAAGTATACTGGCTTATTGAAACCGAGTCAATTGGAAATATCCTCCAATGATGCTGTTGAAGAAATCGATAATGCTATTCAACAAGATTCACCCAATGTTCCGAAAATAGCCCAACGTAGGAAATCTAGAAGCTGTAATATGGTTAAACGATTGAGGGATATGTCACCGAGTTCTCGCGACAGTTCATTGGAAACTGTCAAAACCATCAAAAAGTCTCCAAAATCTAGAGACGCATCCGTGGAAACAGTGAAACACCTTCAAGACAATTGTCTCGAGAATGACCCTCTTCCGTTGCAAGAGAAAGAAATCGATTTTGAAAAAAGCATCGATGTTCTATCCAAAAGTATCATTAACAAGAAAAGGATCACATCATCGAGGGACGACAGCCCGGCGAGCAGCGTGGAGCGGGGCTATAGAAGCGAAAAGGAAAAGGGGTCTACTAAAAGGAATCCGAAGATCAAAAAGAAATATTTGGTTGCCGGTCTCTTCTCAGATTACTACAAAGTCAACAAGTAAGTATAACTGTTTGTTTATAACAATTAAATTTTCTCTAGATAAATTTGCATAAAGTTTAAAGCATTTTTACTCACATTATTATACTTAGTTTTTTCACAAAGGATAAGCAATTAATATAATTAAGATGTCGACTGAGGGTGTTTGTTGAAATTTCCATATCAATTTTGAATTGTTGAGATTTTGTCTATGTATTTTGTCACTAACCCGGGTCGTTAGTGATGAAATACATGAAATGTACAAAATCTGAACAATTCAAAAATTAAATTAATATTTATTTTGAATAACTACCACTTCTGTAAGCCCCGTTTTTGGGATTGGATTGGTGGGAGAGAATTTTAGACATCACAAACATACATGCCTACAAACAGAAATCCATAAATCGATTGAAAAATCAATTTCAAATTGTCCGTGCCAGGACTTGAACCCGAGATATCCGTAACCGAAACCAACGACGTCGACCACCGCACTGCGGACCCGATAATTGCAATTAAAAAGAAAAATGTTACAATTGTGGTTTTAGTTAACAAATAAGTTAAAATTCCATTTTATACTAAAACTGTAACTTAAATTCTACTATCTTCATTTATTTTGTTTCCAGTCCCAAGTCTGTCGATCCCAAAACGAAACTAGTTTACAACTCTGCAGATCATCCCAACGGCTTGGTGGCACCGCCGCCGTACTGCGAGCGTTGGGTCAGACAGCGCAAGATACATTTCACTTTGCCTTATGACATCTGGTGGCAGCATCAATACAATCAACCCGTGCCATCATGGAACTATCGCAAAATTAGAACTAGTAAGATAATGATACTCGTTACATCGCAGTAGAGTAGTAAACGTGCAGTAGGCTCCCTTTAAACTGAACAAATTCAAAACAAAATTGCTTTTTTACTTAATGGCAAAATAGAATAAGTTTTCAGTAAATGTTTGGTGTTTTATTTTAACGGCTTAATGACTGCGAACTCGTATTTGAGTCCTTAATGAACTTTGGTTGCTGTCCGTGGACTCGTATATGAGTCCTACGTCATACATTCCATTCTCACTTTTAAGGTGTTAACTGTCAATTCTTGGTGGAAAGACATTATATTTTAAAAAATAAAACACAATTCATTTGTTCTACTTCCACATATTTATAATGATCAGGACCGGTTTCGCTCATAAGGAGCATTATCAACTGATAAAAATACAAACATAACAGGCTTATTTATATAAAATTTAGTGTAAAAATGAAGGTATATATTCATTTTTACAATAGCAATGGAATTAATATGTGAATGAAATGTGAAAGAAGAGTCAAACGTTATACCGAGATCAACAATTTCAGATAAACGCTGTAAAGTATTATTCGATATCACATAGTTATATTTAATAGGAAATCTTGAGCGAGAGAAAGAAATGTAAAAGCATTTCGAAATGTTGAAGTCAAGTTTGTTTTTTATAGACCAATTTGAAATCGGGTCTATATTATGTTGCAGAATAGTACAATCAGACTCCTTCTTGATAGTTAAAAACAGTTTTAGATCATCAGCAAAGGGCAGATACCTAATTCCACTCATACTTTCCACAATATCATTAATAAAAATAAGAAATAAAATTGGACTCTTGAATTTATCATTTTAATTTATAGATGCAAAATACAGTAGGTAGCTGTTTGATATATTTCCTGTTTTCTTATTTTTAGATGTGTATTATGATGTGAAACCGACTCCCGACGGATGCGAGAGTCAGGCGTGTAGCTGTCCGGCCTCTTCCGAGTGTCAAGATGATTGCATCAACAGGATGGTCTACGCCGAATGCTCACCGCAGCTTTGCCCTTGCAAGTTAGTATGTTTTTTGGTCGGTTGATTTTATTTGAATATTATCTTTTGCACAAATACTTATCACATTTGACACGGCTTCTTTCAGAGATCTATGCAAAAATCAACGGATTCAGCGTCACGAAATCGCACCCGGATTAGACAAATTCATGACTGAAAATAAAGGCTGGGGAGTAAGAACGAAGATGCCTATCGTCAATGGCACATTTATTCTTGAATATGTTGGAGAAGTGGTCTCTGATAAAGAATTCAAGGTAATTTTTAATAATAGCGATCGATTTGTACTCATATATCTTGTCAAATCTGTTGCGGAGCCATATGTAATAATAATAATTTATTAATTTGAGATATCGACTGAGGGTGCTCGATGAAACCAGTATCAAATTTGACTCATTCAGATTGGGTTTCACCTTTCGGCACCTTCAGATCATCACAATATAGTTCCTAGGCTTAGCGGTAATACTATTTCCTAATTCACTCACTGCGAGCTCAAGTTCATCCTTGCACTTGAATGTCTGAAGATACTGAAAATCGAAACCTGGATCGTTTCACTAGGAACACAACTTATGAAAGTGTACAAAATTTGAAAAAAAAACAATTCAAATTTAACAGATAGATGTGAAAAATTCATGTTATTTGAAAATACTTTCGTTTGTCAGATCAAAATAAGTATTCTTATTGAAATAAATTTTGTTTCAGGACCGAATGGCATCAAGGTATGTGAAAGATACTCACCATTACTGCCTCCACTTGGATGGCGGGCTGGTGATCGACGGCCATCGAATGGGTGGCGAAGGTCGCTTCGTAAACCATTCCTGTCAGCCTAATTGCGAAATGCAAAAATGGTCAGTCAACGGACTCTTCAGAATGGCTCTGTTTGCTCTCAGAGACATAAAGCCGGGAGAAGAGTTGACTTACGATTATAATTTCTCTCTATTCAATCCGGCTGAAGGACAGGTTAGTGAATATTTCAGAAAATATTTACGCTATGTACAAATAATCTAATCTCCGTAGTGTGTGTGAATCACTCTTTCGCCCTCTATATAAATAATCGTTTTCTTTTATTCTGACACTACTTTCTCAAGAGGAGGCAGAGTGAGAAAACAAATGAATTTGCCAAGAAATTAATTTATTATATCGATGATCTAGTGTTATAATCCCGTAAGTGACTTTTTACATATTTTACAGGAGGCTAAAAGAAACAGAATATTTACGTTAATATGTAAATTATATATTTTTTTCTTCAAGTATTAAATGGATAGTATGTTAGGGTACATGTAAATCATTAAAAAGGTTAAATGCTTTGTATTACTATAAATAAACGAGATACGGATTACAAAGTCATTTTCGTCAAAATATCAGATACGGGTTTATAACATTAGGCCATCGATATACATACAGCTATATTCTACAAACATCTGTGTTCTAATATAACAAAAGGAAAAAAACACATATATAAATAAATAGCTCTACTGGACCATTTTGTGACTCCTCTCAGAAGCCCTATGGTCACCCACAGTTTAGGAAGTGTGGCACTATAGGAATCCTACACTGAAGACTGACAATCTAAACAGCTCAGTTTAATACAAACTGTTATGCAGTGTGGTGGTCATGATATGAACAATTGAGAAAACATGAAGTGAAATGAAAAAAAGGCTTGTGTAGTTTTAATGCTGACCATAGCAACCAGAAAAAAATTTGAGTAACAAATAGATACAGAAACAGAAAAAATCACTCATTTGTAGTTGTTGCTGGGGAGGTTATAGGAATTATTGTCAATTTTTTCAGCAGTTCGACGTAAGAGTATTCTATTTTTCCTTATGGTAGCATTGGGCTTTAACTCCTTATAAATATTGAGCAATTTCACCAACCATTCATTTCTCTTATTTTTATTCATGTAGAGTATGAATGAAACATTTTAAAGCTGCAGCAGTATTTCACACATCTCAATGAATCTTCTTAAAACGTGATTGTTGGCGTCCTCAGAGAAACACGACCACAGACTGATGAAAAGATTGTCCACATGGCGATTCAGTCATTCGGACTGCCAGTCGCCCCACCGCTCGGTGTGATTGACGCTCAGATTTCAAAATATCTAGAAATCGGTTACTGTTAATTATATTATTTATTATTTTATTTCGTCCGCAGGCGTGCAAATGTGACTCTGAAAATTGTCGGGGTGTTATTGGAGGCAAATCCCAACGAATTACTAAATCTGTCGTTAAGAATCAAACCAAGACTTCTTCGTCCGCGTCGGTTTCGGTTAACACTTCGACCGCTGCCCCGTCGACAGCGTCCAATCCAAATCAAAATAATCCAACGAATCTCACACCGAATAGAGTCGGCAGACCCAGGAAGGCCATCAAGACCAACATGAAACCCAACGGTCAATCCAACGTCATCGTGAACGTGAACTCGCCTGAGAGAAATGACGCTTTGTCATTTATGAAAGAAGTTCAGAATATTCATGCGAGCAACAGATTCTGGCAAGAACCGCAGATGAAACCTCTCACTAATAAGGAGAAATCGATGGTTAAGGATCGGCACTGCTTCTTGCATAGGAATCTAGACAAGGTATTATTCTAATATTTTCTTGACCATGTCTATGAGAGTGTAAGTATATAAGGATAGAGTTAGGAAAGGATTAATCTTATTTCATAATAATTAGTCTCCATTTCTCTTATTTAGGATTGTAAAGGAACCTGGGTATGAAGGAATGTAAACATCACAGCCGTGCGTACCTTTGGACACAACATCATAAATTGATTGAAAAAGCAATGTGTGAAAGTGTCCCATCTCAATAGAACAGACTTCCGAGAGCATTGACCTCTCAGCCACATAATAGGCATTGGTGACATTCACGTAACTGGTATATTAAAAGAATAATCTATTTTATTCACTTTCAGGTGCGACGCATACGCGAACGAATGTTGTCTCATCCGGCATTGGCTGCAAGTCAGCAACTGCTCGCCAACATACAACCAAGTGCTTCCCAGATAATGGCGTGCAACGCCAGCGGTGTTCCAAACAGCTCTGCCGTACTGCCATCTCAGGCCGCGCCGTCCCACCCGAGCGTGCTGCAACACAACATATGCAATCCGAGTGTATTTTTGACTCGCCTCCATGCTCTGAGGACCCCGAGAAATATAAGAACCAGGCGCTTAGCCAAAGCCGAGGACAACCCTGAACTTAGCAAACATGCCAGACTGGCCAACGTGTTTCGGGAGCTCTATAATGTTGTCGTTATCGCTAAAGGTGAATCTCCTTGTCATAATTATTTCAATCCTAGGTATGACACATATTTCGCTTATTATTTTCAATATTGATTCTAATTAATCCAAAGTACTGCACATATAAGAAACCAATGTTGGTGGTGATTTATTTTTGATTGAGTATGGAGAATAGAGGAAGGAGAATGGAGTATAGAGGAAGAAGACATATTACTAAAATTATGCATTAGTTGTGTGAGAGGTGATTCTCGAAGGCGATAAATATAATTAGGAGGCCAACTTTCTATTTATATTTGGATTATTGAGATTTTGTACACTTCCATGTGTTTTGTCACTAACGACCCGGGTTTCGCCTTTCGGCATCTTCAGGCATTCAAACGCACGAATGGACTCGAACTGACAGTAAACAGTGTATAATGTTTATATAGAAGATACAAATACGACAAATATTATTTACGAGATAAAATATTATACGTCTAGGATCCACACTGATACCTTAGTTAAAATTTCGAGAATCGCCTTAATCCTTATTTTGTAAACAACGCATTAACAGAGTGGCGAATTGCCGCTTTCCAACTTCTATTAGAATTACCAGTGATTTTACAATTATAATAGCATTGTGGGTTTCGACGGGATGCAATTCGACGAAAGGATAAAGGATTCGTGCGCTTGAATGCCTGAAGATGCCGAAAGGCGAAACCCGGGTCGTTAGTGACAAAATACATGGAAGTGTACAAAATCTCAATAATCAAAAATTTGATATTGAAATTCCATCAAGCACCCTCAGTCGATGTCTTAAATTATTTTTATTTATAGTTAATTTACAAAAAATAGCCTGCATAGAATTCTTAGTTTTTAATTTTTAAAGGTTTACTATTTACATAATGGAGTAATTCACTATTTTTTATTAAAATCATTGCTATTTTTTGTAATTATCAATAATTGCTATGTGTGGGATATGCAAATTGTAAAAAAATATTATTATTACAGTATCTGATTTAATATGAAGATTTCGATAATTTTACTGACAGCTGTCGGTCGGACAGTTGTCAGTAAAATTATCGTAGCTAGATTTCTTTATTTAAGTTAATATTGAATATTTTTTTATATGCTCAGTGTAATCTTTAATATTCATACATTATCTACTGTCGGATTACAGATGATAAGGGTGAGCCGCTTTGTACTCCACTGCTAAGAAGGAAAGCGAGCCGCAATGCCGAAGCGAACTCGTCCCCTCTTGACCTCACGACCATTCAAGGAAATATTGAAACGGGACACTATAAGAGCATTGCCCTCTTTGATACACATTTCAATTCCTTGTTCACCACCATTATCAAAACCCTAGGTCGCACTTCCAATCAAGGCATCATTTCTCAACAACTACGAAAGGTATGATATGTTTTATAATATGAAGAATATTTGTGCATTCATATTATTTTCGACTTTTTGTGGATAGTGGCATTTTTGCTTATACACAACTGATATCTGTGTTCGAAAGGAAAAGTGAGTTAAATCGAGTTAAATATTCTAAAATAACTACAATTCATGCATTCATGTAAGAGGGAAAAGATGAGTTGAATCAATGCCTCTCGATAAGTAAAATTCATGTTTCAAATTCACATTTTTCATTTTTTTTTTCCATGTCCGCTCCCAATGTGGAGCAATGGTCTCCTAATGTAGGTATCTTAACACATTTGCGAACGTGGAAAACGGCATTTGCCGTTTATTGTAGACTGTCGGTTGAATGCGGGACCCGGCAAATGCCATTTTTCGCAGACGGTCGGTTGTTTAACTAATTTTCATTAGCTGCGGCAACAGCAAGAGACCCATTTTTGACAAGAAGCAATAAAACTTAATGGTTATTTTATAGGCTGAATGTTCTCATTCATTACTTTCAAAAAAAGATGTGACACATGTTCCTCAAATATTTATGTATTCAGATTACACACCTCCAATGATTGTAAAATTATGGAATGACATTATTTATTATATAATTATATAATTATACGGAATGGATAACTATGATATATTTCACGTAGAATGTTTTAAATATTTCATATTGAAAATATGTGTAGTGCTACAACAGGTGTTTACATTCAGCTTAGAAATATGGTAAAATTATGACATAATAAGAGTGTTTTTTTATTTTATTTATGATGACCAAATATCACACATAGTTTCTTTGAAAATTTCAATCAAAAATATTGTTTGATTTAGAAGTTGTGTATTTTAAGAAAGTTATATATTTTTGCACTAATCGCTAAAAAACGCCCGCTTCCGGCTAGAGTCTATTGTTCGAGGCGCCCGATTATAATGTGTTAACAGAATTTTTCTACGAGAACTGCTTGTTACTCAGTTGCTCAACCTCCCTTTTTTCGAAGAGAGTAGGGATAGAAGGATAGTGCTATGACAGGACTAGTGATTAGCTGATCGCTCTCGCTACTCCCCGCAAGGATGGGATTGGTGAGAGGGAGGACTCAGACTACGAACAGACATCGATTGAGAGATCACATTTTTCATACAAATGCAAATCTTGGCACTTCTGAAAAGTATCAATTTTAGACTTCATGCCTTTTTCCTTTCGCACACAGATATACAGGTTGTCCTCGTCATACGACCGAGATACGTTCCTGAACTTAGGTCGTAATTCTAATCGGTTGTAAGTCGAACTCCACACAAAATATTAAAATTAAATATTGTTTGGTTCAGGTCAGTTTTAGGGGTGTCACTTTCATTTGTGGAAATAAAGCATCTGCAACCAAAACTGGCATGGATACATTTTGACACATCAGAGTGCGCTATCAAATTTTAGCTTTTTCATCAAATCGTCCATCCAAATCACTAATAGTTTTTCCATTTTATAGATAGATAAGTCTTCTTTTGTTATTACTGTATATTTCGATCCTTTAACTGGTTCACTAATTCTTACTTTATTCTACAAAATTGTAGAGATCGTTGAATGTGATTTGATTTTCGTTGAAGGCCTTCACTTTTTTACCACTCTTATTTCGTTCAGTTAGTTTAAAATAAAGTCTATTGCACTTCTTTTTTTTATCACGTGTATTCCGTTGAATATATAAATTATGGTTTAGCAGACATGGGTACGATTTGCAATAAAAAAAATTTTTTTTTTAAATTTTTGCTCGTAAGTCGAGGACTACCTGTATAGTAAAATGATTATCATTACTCACCATTCAAAATATTTCATTTGCTTCAGAGATAGAGACAATATTTATTATATAAATCAGTGCTCCGCAACCTTTTCTCACACATGGCACACCTAAGCACTCATTAATATTTCGCGGCACATCACAAGCCAAAATTTGTAATTTCATAAACAAAACTTACAATTTATTAGTTAGTTTTTATTTGACGAGTTTTAAACAGTAGCTTATATATTTTTTAATAAGGGCAAATTATATCCTTTTACTTTCTTAAAGTGATGAAACATTTAACATGATAAAAATGTACAAATTATAAAAAAGAATTGCTGACTCTTTATTTGATAATGTGTATTATTTTGATACGTTCATTCATTATTTGTAATAATTTTATTGGGAAATTTTTCGCCATCAATGCTTCCATTAATATTTCGCGGCACTGTAGAAATGAGATACAGATACTGTAGAAATGTGTAATTTCTTTAGTTAGAATTTTTTGATTTACACGAAAAAAACCCCATTTTATTCGTTATTATTGCAGTTTCACTATCGGTGCAAAAACTAATACAATTATTCCCTTAAATATAAAAATATTACTATACATATTTGTTTCAGTAAGAATAATTCAAACGGAGATCCTAGCAACCGAATAACAGTTTATTTTACCAACAAGCTATAACTTTTTTCGGTAAAAATACTCGATTTTTTCTCATTTTAGACGCACTGTGCCGTGGCACACCTGCGATCGTCTCGCGGCGCACCAGTGTGCCACGGCACACTGGTTGCGGAGCACTGATATAAATCATGGAAGTAATGATCAAATAATATTTATAAACAGCGGTGAGACACCCTTGAGTAATTCCATAATTTTTATTCCATATTTCTTTTTTATTTTTAGGTATACAACAATGCCAAATTGGATTTTGCTGAACAACTGACGACTATTTTAGGAGCAGATGAGCCTCTCCCGCAAGGTTTCTTACAGAAACGCAAGCAAGGTAAATATCATTCAAACCCATGACTAACCCTTTCGAGTAGTGAACATATTTATATCAATTAGCACACAAAAAAGTATCGATTTTTTGTCATCATTTAATCTAGGAAGACAAATACTTGTTATTTAAAATGTCATGTAAAGCATTTGGAAAGCTGAGGCATCTTAAAAAGTGTATGCTTTCCCTTCCAATTCAAGCCCAGATCTCAATCAAATCCATCTGTCATCATGTGCTACTATTGACATTGATTCCAGAAAAAGAATCGAATGGTAGTGGACTTTTATGCTTAATGTTGTAAGGCTAGAGATTTTTTCCATAATGTTTCCGTATTTTTTTTGTTCATTTGAATCAAATAATACATATTTATATAAAATGTCCCTTGAAAGTCGTTGAAAAATTTGAGTGGACATTTTTATATATATATCGGCCTGTGGTGGATGTATCTCATACTGTATTACAACAACCTCACTTTTAAGCAAGTAAGATACAAGAGCATGCGCCCTCATGCCTTTGTATCTCGCTCGCACTCTTCACTTTACATGTGATTGAGCGAGAAATTCACATTCATATGTACATATGAAGAAATGATGAGTTTCATCAATATTACAGGCTTGGCAAACGTAAGATGCAGCAGTTGACCGCAAACTGCGTGGCCATATCACTTGAATACTTAATATAGCATTTCTTGTATGATGTCAGCATTTATAAACAGTCAATTACATTTTCAGAGGAAGTTATATTGTGTGTGTGCGGTCTTCACGGAGAGGAAGGATTGATGGTGCAGTGCGGAGGTGAAGGAGACCAGAATCAAAACGGTACAACTCTACCTTCACCCGCTACGAGTTCTAAGATCTCAGACACTGAAAATCCCACCCCTTCTAAAAGTAGCGTCAAGTCTTCCGAAGGACGTAGTGAACCGGACGGCGAGACTGTTGGCGTTGCCGGTGTTTCGGAGGCGGCGAAGAATACTGTGAAGGGTTGCGGAGTTTGGCAGCATGCCAGATGTATGGCGGTCACTGATATCGGCGAACCTTATTATTGTCACCGTTGTCAGCCAAGAGAGGTATTTATTTTAGCGTTGTATACACATATCCCACTGAGTTAAATTGACAGATTCATGGAATGTGACAATACTCTGTACAAATTGTGTCATTTTGATTCTGTCGAGTATTGATTCAAATAATATAGTCGAAACAGCTAAAGTAGACTATATTACTGAATTGAAGAAGCATAAGCCGAAAACTGTCGTTGACCATACAAAGTATATGGGCAGTATTGACAATGTTGACAGGATTTTGGGACTCGGAGCAGTCAATCGGAAAACCGTAAAATAGTTCAGGAAAGATTTCTTCCGGCTATTGGAGATCGCAATTGTCAATGTGTTCTTTTTGTATCGATCTGCAAAGTTAATGGATATTTCGTTTGAAGAGTTCAAAGAGAAACTTGCAGTCCGGACTTGACGGCGAGTATCATCTGGTGGTATACGAACAAATGATAACCTCATAAGACTCACCGATTAGTCACTTTCTACAACCGGTTCTTACCCTCGGAGTTTCCTTCTCAGGTGGAAGCCGAGGAAAGGAAACTCGTTTTATGTGTTTTGAGTGTGACATTGCCGTGTGTGTGCACACTAAGATACAAAAAAAAAACATTAATTCATGTCTTATTTACACTCCAGCCAAAACAAAACGACACGGTCCAAAAAAAATTACGAAAACATATTTTTAAAAGGAAGTACGGTGGAATGGAAAGAAAGGAGTAACTCGTTGAATAATCTGTTTTATTATATTCTATTGTACATTTTTGAAATAAAAATATCAACTAAACTATTTAATATTTCCAGGTGAATTTGGAAATTTCATTGGACGAGTATACAGATGAAGGACATCAATTCTATCTGTCGCTTCTGAGGGGCGATCTTCAAGTCAGGCAAGGCGACACCGTCTACGTCTTGAGAGATATTCCCATCGATGATCAGCACCCCGATTGCAGTTCGCCTCTCGTTAAAACTCAGATCAGTAACATCAAAGAGGGAGCGAATGCGAGCGGCAACAAGCAGTTCAATAAACGCATTGAAAGAAGCAAAAAAGGAAAGAACATGTCTGACAAAGAGAAAGGAATCAAAGATAAAGCTGCAGCTGGAAAAAATGGCGAATCTGAAGCTAGTGACAGTTCATCGGTAATTTTTTTTTTCATCTGTGGATTTTTTAATAATGAACATTAGAATACGACATTTTAGCTGAGGCATAATAGTTAATAAATTAATAGGTTATTGGCCTCCTGTCCACATTATACACTAAACCGCATAGTGAAATAGTATTATAAGAAAATCTTTGCTCAAGACGTGTTCGAAATTCTTGTTGGCTAAATTTTTTCAATTACATTGTTTGGAAAATATTCATTTGTTTTTTCACGCCACCTTCATAAACCGCGTCATCTAGTGGTACAACTCTGACACAAACATTAAATATCAGTTGAAAATTCAAGAGATGAGCAAAACCGGTTCAGGTCCTTTGATAAAATTTTGAAATTATGTATGTTTATTCCAAGATAAATCTATATGTGACCAATTAGCGTCATTGGTCAAAACAATAATTTCAAAACCCATAAGTCTCGTGGAATATACTTTATCACATATTATTTTTGTGCCACCTGAATATTTTAATGCGAGCTCCACTTATTTTCTAAGGAAATCATTAAAATCAAAAACATTGCATATTAACTATGTAAAGTGTATATGACAGCTAGATGTGATTTTATTTAAATTTCCGTCTGCAGGAGGTTCGTAAACACACATATAAAACAATCGGTGCCATCAGCGTGTCGGAACTCGATATCTTCCGAGTAGAGAGATTGTGGAAGGACAACGCCACAGGACAGCGATACGTATACGGTCACCATTATCTGAGACCCCATGAAACCTATCACGAACCTACAAGGAAGTAAGTTTAATAATTTGTTATTATTTTTAATACCCCGTATCGTGACCGTACTTGCAGAAGTTGGTGAGTAACGGGATTCTCAAAAACGAGATAAGTGTACAATGAGATTCTTGGATATCAATTGTTTTTCTGCAATAAATCAGTAGGTGCATTTATTATACCAGTTGTGAAAAAAACAGCAGTTTGTTTTATCAGAAAGTACATTAATGCAGAATCCTTGGCAGGAAATTGGGCCTGTCTATTATGATAATCCGTAACATTATTTGTGTCATATCGCCATAAATCCCATTAGATTTTCATATTATATCAAGGCTAAAGGCTTTTTATCGTAAAAGCTCAAATGTTAATTTGCTGTATACTCAGAACTATCGATTTGTTACCTACAACCTTCTGTCAGTATGATGACGATATATACGTGGTGAAGTGGTATATGTCCGAATTTCGAATATAGAATTCCAAAAATGAGTACAATAAAAAATATATTACTTTCTTAAAATCAACACAACTTCTAAACTGTTCGATATTTTCAATTCAAATTTTCAAGGCAATCATTGACATTTGGTCTTTGAAAATAAAATTGAAATTGATCACATCATAATTTCGCTATATTTATAAACTGAATATAAAAACCTGTTATTAATTAAGTAAATTGCACTCCACATGTTATTAATATGAAATATGTAACACATTATACATAAAATATAACATATTTATCCATATCATATAATTATACAATAAATAATAATATATACTTGCAAGTCCCACCACTTTACAATCACTGGAAGTGTGAAATTGTACATCTGATTCGACAAACCTAATGCCTAACAAATGTGCCGTTTCTTTTTTAAATAATAAATACACAAACATCGAAAGTGCAATTTATTACCCACTTGTAAAAAACAGGAAACACTTTAATAGGTGTCGCAGCTACTACGAAGAAACCTTTAACTTATGAATGAACATCAAGCTCATTATTTCCGGAATAATCTGATAGTTTATCGGCTTCATCTTTTGATTATTTTAGACATTTTTGTATTGATAACGTCGTATACAATACAATTGACAAGAATATATGCGAAAAATAAAATATAAACTATAAATAAACAAACAGCGCAAACGATATGAAAAATAGGCCAACATGAAATGACTTTGATCCATTATTTCCTACTCCAAACTTCGAACCTTATAATCTAGCAGGGTAGAAGGAGTCATGATTATTAATTGTGGTGTTGAATTTCATGGCGACAAACAAACCCCTGCTATTAAGCGACCCACAAACAACTGACAGTACAAAAAAACATCAGTTTACATGTCCCGTATTCTACTAACAATTCGAGAAAAACGTAATTTTACGTTTCCTGACAACAGTGTGTTAGTTACGTAGATGTCTAAGATTTCGATCCTTCTATTCAGGAGAACAAATAAAAATCATGAAAAAGAATTGCTCATACCTGTTTTTGATATTTTTTTAGTATATTTCAAAAATGTACGGAAAAAATGTTACGAGAAAAGCCTTATAAGAAAGACTTATAACTCTACTCCCTATTTGCATGTAGCGCACAATGATGCGGTGCTGTCTGAACATATACCTATATATATACATATACCTATTCTCTAGCTGTGTGTCGTCTATGGTTTTGCCGGCAAAATCAAGCAAGATGTAAGGTATCAACTAGTAAGATTTGGAGTTAAAAATCCTTCGTAAAATAACACATTTGTGAATATATATATACATTTCCTTTTATCAGATTTTAACATAAAGTTATATTAAATAAGGGTATTGAAACACAAAAGTTTTATTTATTAATCTCTCCATAACTTTAATAGTGCCTATATTGATAATTCACTCAAAAAGACATCATAAAGATGCAACCACGACAATAGGAGCAATAATGGTATTGAAACTCATTTTCCCGTTATAATCTTTTGTGTAATGATTGTCCAGCCTAATAGATTGGCCAAACAATCGTAGGTTTTGATATTAGAATAAATAAGTGTACAAGTTTTCTTAAAAATTTTCAATGCCAAGCATCCGAGATTGTGAAAAAGTACTTCACTGACAATGGTGTAATTGTTCCGATTGGCTTGACAATTCTCCAGACCTCAATCCGATCGAGATTTTGTAGTCCGTCTGTAAGACAAAACTTAAAAAAATGGATTGCACAACTAAAATCAAGATGCCGATTAAAGTGTCATACCGAGATGTAAAAATTCATAACACCTGCAAATCATTTGCAGAATCTATGCCAAAACGTATTAAAATGGTGCTGCAAGCCAGAGTGGATAAATAATTTATTAATTCTTTCGATTTTGTAACTGCATGCATTTTTTGTGTGAATAGAACACATTTTTAAAGAAAACTTGTCTTGTCCACATTAATGTGCACAAGGGTGTAGGATGGATGGCTTTGCATTTTTTAAACCATATACCTCCTATAAGTGGTAAAAACTGTATGCCTGCACGAACAACGGTAAAATCTCCCACCTGCAATTTCTGGTTTGTTTAATAATAATTGAGGAAGTATAATAAATACTACCTTGTATTTATTAAATGTGGTTTTTTTGTTAAGTTTAAGTTTTATTAGGGTCCATAATTGAAATCTCACAGTGTTAACAACAATGATTCCTAGAAATCGGCCAGACTCTTGTCGCGAAGGCCGCTCGTTCAATAGCCGGCGGGCACGTCCGCTGGACGAGTCTATTTTGACGGAAAAGGGTGTTTTAATTTGATGGGTGGATAGTCGATTACAATCGGTCGAGCCGGGCGAGTCACTGGCCTCGTGGCCCGCACCGTGACGATGTGAATTGTTTGTGTTTGTTTTGAATTGGACGTAATTTAAAATCGTTTGTCGTGTCATTTGCATTATAACTTAAAGTAAATTCAGTTGTTAAGTAAATGTAGAATCAATTTTATGGGTTAGGAATAGTATTTTTGTGTATTGGAAACCACTGCATCTTCGATTAAAAATAAATAAGTGTTGAACAGGATTTGAAATGGTGTTTGTTTGAGATCTCAGCCGTTCCAGGATGTTCGATAACCAGTTATTCGCCTCTCTCCGATTCGGGTCTTCTCAAATGATACATTAAGTCTAAAGTGAATATGTCACACCTAGTTACACAATAAGTAGAATACTAAAGATTTTTAATAAGTGTTGTTTTTTTATTTTTCAGATTCTTCCCTAACGAAGTCATGAGAGTTCCTTTGTATGAAGCGGTTCCAATTGAACTTGTCATGTCCCAATGCTGGGTCATGGATTTGAACACATTCTGCAAGGTGATCTATTACTCATTTTACAAAATACAAAATAAATGTAAATGCCAAATGTTCCTGTGTAATGAATTGATTTTCAATGTAATGAATAACTCACTTTTTCAGGGTCGCCCACTAGCTGCTAAGGAAGAACATGTATACATTTGCGAACTGAGAGTCGATAAATGTGCTCGATTGTTCACGAAGATATCTCGACCAAAGTACCCGGTTTGCACCAAGTCTTATGCTTTTGAGATGTTCCCGCAGCGATTGAAAATTACCCGAACTTATGCGGTAAGATTGCAATTTTTCAAAACTCGTTTCAATATTATACACAATGTTTCAACAAGGGTGTTTGATGGGTACGATATTAATGTAACATTGTTTTTACAGCCCCACGAGGTATCACCATCGTTATTGAAGAATAGGCCACGTAAACCTCAGGATAATGGTGGAAAATCAAACCAAGAAAAGCAAGCGGCAAATGTCATTCATCAACATCCAGCTTTGCCAGCGCCAAAGCCTAAAGGAGCGCCATTGTTACACGCACCTATTGTCAAGGTAATGATCAGTATGCCTCCCTAAGTAAAGTCGCATATTCATATGGTTTTAGATCAGCGTGCTCAACTATCACCAATCTAATGGTGTATAGTGAGTATATATCGAAATCTTTGGATTCCCATTGTCAGGTTGATGTTATTTACACGGATATTTCGAAAGCATTTGATAGTGTCGATCATGATATTTTGATAAATAAATTAAGTGCTGTAGGAAGCTTAAACAAGTTAATTAAATTTTTTGTTTCTTTGTCAAAACGACGACAATATGTTGAATACGCTGGATGCGCATCAAATATATTTCCAACATATTCTGGGGTACCACAGGGATCGAATCTCTTTCCAATTTTATTTCTTATTTTTATTAATGATATTGTGGAAAGTATGAGTGGAATAAAGTATCTGCTCTTTGCTAATGATCTAAAACTGTTTTTAACTATCAAGAAGGAGTCTGATTGTACTATTCTGCAACATAATATAGACTCGGATTTAAATTGGTCTATAAAAAACAAACTTGACTTCAACATTTCGAAATGCTTTTACATTTCTTTCTCTCGCTCAAGATTTCCTATTAAATATAACTATGTGATATCGAATAATACTTCACAGCGTTTATCTGAAATTGTTGATCTCGGTATAACGTTTGACTCTTCTTTCACATTTCATTCACATATTAATTCCATTGCTATGCGTGCTAGCAAGCTTCTTGGGTTTATAGTTAGGCAAAGTAAACCATTCGAAAACCCAACTGTGTTTCGCACTCTATACATTTTCTTGGTTTTCAGTATGCTTGAATATGGATCTATAATCTGGAGTCCGTATGAAAACTTCTACTAGTTGAAATTTGAGCGAGTTCATAAGAAATTTCTACGATATTTCTATTTCAAAAAATTTAAATATTTTCCCTTTAATAGTTCCCTAAAAGAGTACTACCCAACCAAATTTCTTTTAGGAATGCTATATTTTCACTCTCTTGAAGCACGAAGATCGTTTTCGATTCTAAAGCATTTCTCTCTTCTTCTTCGGGGACGAGTTTATAATCCTGAAATTCTCATGACTATTAATTTACATGCTCCCAATTGTTATCTACGTGGCCGAAACCATATCCAGACAATTTTATTCTAAAAACGTGTTGTTCGCGTCGATCATTCGAGTCACCAGTTGCAAGAGCCGTTCGGATGATCATTGCACTGCCTAGAGAGCTGGATATTTTCAGTACTAATCTCTGGATATTCGTCGCCAAATATTTGTTCCTTGTAAATTAATAATGTCTTGTTTTCTCTTGCTTGCAATTTTTTCAATGATACAACCTATTGCTTGTTTCATACTAAAACATTAAAAATTTTAATGACTGTCATCGGAAAATACTAATATGATAATGTTCCTTTTTTATTGCAACTGATAACAATATTGTGATTATGTTTACAGACCCGCGCCACGCAGAAGTCTCGTCTCAATAATATTCTTCTGAAACTCCTAACCAAGATGCCAACCAAACAACCTCTAGACATGTCATACTTGCTGGACGGACGAAGGCAGAGGAAGAAGATGATATCATCTTGACTCACCTATCCCGATTGTTAAATTATGTACATGTTATACTGAAATATGACCAGTTTAAAATGACCCAAGTAAAGAAGCGAGTGTGGCAGTCGCGAGAAAGAGGTAGCACTAAAAGTCATCTTGCGCACGTATCTCTTTCCCGCGCAAACATTCTGATTTTTCCATCAGTCTTCTGACGTCGGTATACCCTATATCTGATCACTTACTTGGAATAATATGTATATTTTACAAGATATTTGTAACGACATGTTGATTTTTAAAATTTGTAATTCAAACCTTTCTACAATGTATAATATTTTGGACATAAACTCCTTTTTTGTAACCCTTCCGGAATCTTTTGATTTTTCAGTAGGTTGGCTAGAAATGCCCTAGGAAATATTTCTTTTTAATATAAAAATTATTTTGATAATTTTGAAACTACTGAAAAATATAGCTAGAACAATTTTTATAATTCGATTACAACTACGGTATCCTGAAAAGCGTATACACGAGGTCAGGGTCATTTTGGTGATTCCGTGAGTATATCCGACATTCAGTAAGAGTAAACGATCGTAAATAAATAATTAATACTTACAGTCTTCGGTGGAACTTTGATTTAAAATTTGAATTATTACAATTCTGCGAGTTACCATCGATTTTCTCATTTACGACCGAGGTGTCGCCTTTCCTGCGAGCACACAATTGACAGTTAGTTCAAATATATCCATGTTTATCCCAGGTCTTCGGATACCTGGAGGTGAATTCCGGTCATAGAGACATGTCATGATTCAAGTGATGGCATTTAGCACATTCCAGAATTCACTATAATCGAATATGTTGCAAGTGCATAAATTAGGTTTTTTTTAAACTGTTATTATGACAGCATAATATATTTTTTGTCAATTTTAAGTTTATCCCGGTGAATCTGCTATGTATGCATAATATTACATAATATAGTGTTGGTGTATTCATGGCTTCATAATATCTGTATTAGAGAATGAATCGCAGCACATTTTTATATCAATATCATTAATTTGCTTTGTCTTCTGGCATCATCGCATAAACCTGTTTATAATGCGTGAGAAAGTAATTTATTCTTCCTAATGATTTATAGTTCCATAAAGAGGTTGTTCATACTCCAAAACTCGGGGCTTATATTTTATTTATATACTATAGCTTTTATTTAATGAAATATGAATAATTTATATGTAGAAGGTTTTACTGGCAACTATTCAATTTTTTTTACAGTCTGTTTTTAATTAATAATCATATTCTTAAGATCCCAGCTTTGCCTGTATTCAAGTCTATGTAAATTAATTGATCGTTAACTTGTCTCGAACCAACTGAAAGATAGTTGCTTTTCACTGTTTCTTTGACTTTGACAGACCGATCTGGACTGCTTCATTCGGTTGCGCATTGCCATAGCTCTCTATCACAGGCCACTCTTTTCGCCGATATCGATGTGTCTCTAATCGCCTGCTGCCAACCGACTCTTTGTTTCATGATAATTTTGACATTTTTCCATTAATTATTTTATCGACGTAGATTTTTAATCTGTTTGATATGGGGCGTTTAGGATATTTCAGAATTCACGGTCATTGAATATGTTGCAAGTGCATAACTAAGGAGCTTTTTTTAAGTGATATTTTTAGTATGGAATATCATTTATTTTTTTATCCTGTAACTGTAATAGTGAATATAATCATTTTAAACCTCATTCATATCAATCAAAATGGCACGAAAACACGATATTTTGTTGATAGTGAATGGCTTTATTTTTTAAATTTAAGACACTCGATTGTCGCCGAGAGGTTTTTAAGACATAATTGTCCGCGGTAGAATTTAACTGTTTCTACAAATTGCATAATATTGTTCATTTTTTGTATATTTAAACCTTTTATTCTTGTACCTGTTTTATGTAGGACTCACGAATTAAAAGAACGCAGTACATTTAAATTATTTAAATAAATCATTAGTATAGAAGGGTGAATTTTTATTTGAAGACACCTTTCTTGTATGCAATAATTATAATACGGGATCAGACCGGTGATCGAAATAGGAGTCATCTATAGCTCGCGCATGATATTATAGACAAATATTATTTTTAATAAGCATCCTGTATTTGTTTTTAAGCTACATTTAAGTACAATTTTCGTACATCATTGTTAATCTGCACGGAAAGAATGAGCAATCTCATAGAACATTAGCTAATAATCAATGAACTCTACAATTTATATTAAATATAATAGATTGAAATGTTATCGCCTTCCATTCGTGTTGTTTGTGTATATAATGAATGATTAAATTTAAGCGTAATTTATTATATTTAAGTATTTTTATATATATATTATATAGATTTATGACGTTCGAGAGGGTTATTAATGAAATGAATTTTTAACATTCAATCTGTAAGTATAATGAAAGGAAACGAAACAATTCGCCGATGATCCAAGTGTACATATTCATAAATATATATTTTAAACAAACTTGTTACTCGGGTGAATGAATATTTAATATTGTGGCACACAAAATCGACTTTTATCAACAATTATTATTAACATTATCTTATTATGTGTCATAATATTTATTAAATTTTGTACTTATTCAGGACTGCTTAAACCGCTTTCAGGCATTCATTTTTTTGGTAAAAGGTTAAAACTATATATGATTTCTAGAATATAAGTTTTATTCAATCAATATTATTATTATTATTACATTATTTTTAATCACGTACAAATTTTTTTTGTAAGCTTTGCTTTTTGTGTATGAATTTTTTAGATCTTATAGAGATATTTTTATACAGCATTCGTTTCTCGTTTTTATTTATATTGTTTTTCATACCGTCGGTTGTATGGCGTAACTTATTTATTAGAAGAAAAATAAAACTAGCATTATTATAAATACCTGTCTTTTACTTCATTCTTCAAGATGCACAATGAGTTCTATAACCCATTAGATCAATGGTCGGCAACCTACTACCCGCGGGTAATTGAATTACCCACTGCAACATTTTGAGTACTCGCCGAGATAACATAATTTATTCATGAAATTTATTGATACTTTCAAAAAAAAATTCAAAACCAAGGAATCCACTAATAAAAATGTTATATGTAGGTATGTTTTTATAAAATAAATTTATATTTACACATACGAAAAAAAAACGCGCGACAATGGAAGTCGAAAGATAATCTGTGGCCAACGATGAAATATAAAACTGAGCATTCGATAACGTAACTGTAACTGGTCACACTAATGATGCTTCGATGTAAGCTAAACGCGTGGACCAAGTGCGGTAGGTGGAAGGCTCTGTTATAGAGAAGGGGTGCATATTTAATTTCAACGTATGAAGCATTCCCGGACGCACTCCTTAAATGGTCACACTGTTTTTTGAATATTTGGGTGGATGACTTTAGTGTAATTGACTTATCACTGTTAAGGTGTTAACTGTCAGTGGAAAGACATTATATTTTAAAAAATTAAACAATTCATTTGTACTACTTTCACATGTTTATAATGATCAGGACCGGTTTCGCTCATCACGAGCATTATCAACTGATAAAAATACAAACATAACAGGGCTATTTATATAAAATTGAGTGTTAAAAATGAAGGTATACAAAACAATTGGTTCATGAACTTCATGAACCTCAAATGAACTCAAATTATATATAAATCTAATAAAATACTCTACAATTAAAATGTTAAGGACCTCTTACAAATCATTAAATACTAATCTGAAATCACAAATATAGCTACATTAAAAGTCCATTAACTGAGAAAAAAAATTTAATGACATTACTGATGCATTAAGCAAATAGCTGATCTGGAAAAATTTAAGATGAAATTAATGAACCAATTAAAAACATTGAAGTATTAAATATGTAATTAATATTAACAATAAACCATTTTTATACCTGAAAAACAAAAATTAAAGAGACCAGTATCAATTCTTACAAGTTATAATACAAAAATAACATTATAGGTATAATATAAATTAATGAATCGGATATAACAAAGGAGAAGATGCAAAGACGATTTGCTCATTCAATAAATTTGAATTGGGCAAAAATTTAAATCTATTTATTCCTAATATCTCTTGTTCATCTAACTTTTAAGATTTTTTATTTAAGTGCAGGATTTTAAAATTTTGTGTTAAATCAAACATATGTTTATTCAGAAACAAATCGTTTCCATATATAGACAAATCATCTCCTTTTTTAGCACAAGCTAATGTTCTTTGATTCTAATATTAAAAGATCTTCCTGTTTGTCCAATATATATAGCTTCACAGGAATTACAGTTTAATAGGTAAATACCACTTTGGTTCAAAATATTGACTTTATCTTTAGTATTTACTGACATTATAAAGCTTTTTGTCTATATTTCTAGAAATAATCTCTGAAACTCTACCTAAGAAACTTAATTTGACCCACCGTTTCTTAATAACAGGCTCATCAACAATCAAGGCAGAGCTTACATTTAATAATGCAACATTTTTAGTTTTCTGAAAAATAATGCGATCAATTAAATTTGCATCATATCCGTTGTTACATGCAATTTGCTTAATTGTGTTTAATTTAAGACATCGACTGAGGGTGCTTGATGGAATTTCAATATCAAATTTGTATTAAGATGCCGAAAGGCGAAACCCGGGTCGTTAATGACAAAATACATGGAAGTGTACAAAATCTCAATAATACAAATTAATTGTGTTTAATTCTAAATCAAAACTCTCTTTAGACATCGGAATCGGAAGAGACGATGAATAAAGGAGTGGAAAGTTGAGAGTATATGTGTGATATGGTGCCTCGAGGAATTATTTATAATATTGCCACAAAACATCTCATTTCTATATATGCTGAAAATATGGCGTTTATTAATTATTTCTATAGTTAAATCCAAAAAGTTGATTTTACTATTACCTAGCTCCATTGTAAATTAAATTGCCTGATGAACATTATTAATATTATAAAATTAAATTAAAAATTGATAACTTAGTTATTCCACTTGGTTTATCACTAACGTAACGCGTTTCGCCTCTTTAAGAAGCATCCTCAGTCTGAAGATCGAAACGCGTCACGCTAGTGATAAACCAAGTGGAATAACTAAGTTATCAATTTTTAATTTAATTTTGTATTAAAAATGAACTTCCACAAAGTTACCGCCGAATGCATAGAAAATAACACTATTAATGTTATTTAAAAAACTACTAAGATGTCATCTACGTATCTGAACCAATAAACGACATTCTTAAAAAGGTCTAAATTGCTAATTTTTGATTCCATAAAATTCATGAAAAAATCAGCCAGAATTGGGGACAAGGGGTTACCCATCGCCAACCCATTTACCTGCTGATATATTCTTTCGTTGAATTTGAAAAAAATTTGATCTATGCAACAATTAATTATGGATTTTAAGTGTCTAGTTAAAAAGGGATTAAGATTCTTACTATCTATAAAACCTAAAATTGGTATTGGGACACTAGTAAATAAACTCACCACATCGAAAGAAACAAGTAGAATTTAAAGGAACTACTATATCTTTGATTTTATTAACTAACACAATAGAGTTTTGAATACCGAATTTAGAGTTAAAATCTAATCTATGTTTAAAAAGTTTGTAAGACGGCGCTGAGTTGAAAGAAACCGGTCCTGATCATTATCAACATGTGAAGTAGTACAAATGAATTGTTTTATTTTTTAAAATGTAAATGACTTAGGCGGTTTGTCATAATATACTGTAATAAAATCCTTGAGAGTATGAGAGTTAACTCTTTCCACTCTGAAGGCCAGACACTCTGGCCTGAGTAATACTGGTAGGCCAGAGGGTCTGGCCCGGAACAGGTAAAAGTTTACTTGCCAATTCCGCAAGCCTGGTAAAAAGTACCATTGCAAGCAATTTTAACCTGTAATCAAGAAGCAGCTGCAAATTTTGTTGAAAAATACACTGTCTGAAACCATGTCAGGGAGTCTACTGGATTTATGAAAATATCATTGACAAACTACTCTTCGAAACTGTGTAAATTTCTAGCTTTTGTTATATTAAACTTAGATTTTACCTTTCGGAGTCTATGCCTTTGTTTTTTGATGAGATGAATAATTTTCCTGGATGGTGGCCCTAGTTGAAAAAAAAAACAAAGTTACCAGTCATACTATTAACATTTATTTCTTAAATTGTGCGGTTCTAATGCGCAAGTGACTATTTCCATTTCTGCACTTTTTCAGGAATCAACATTTTATATGAGAGATATTTAGAGGTAAAATACACCTACAATTTAATTACATTGCGATAGGTAGAGTAAGTTTTTATGACATAAAAAAATTAGACCAGTCCATCAGCCGTATTAATAGTCATTTAAGAAAAACCAATTTTTTTAATATGAATTTTTCTAAAACCAACTATTTCCGGGAAATAGTCAGTTTTAAATTTATATTTTGTTTCCTCCATAATATTTTATTATTTTGAAATTTAATAGGGCCAGTTGGTAGCAAAACAAGAACACAAGAAACAGAGGCAAATAATATGTTCAACAATATGTTTCATAAACAAAGAATAAGTCAATTCTAAAGAAAATCTTTTGTCAATAAAATAAGTGCACTTCGGAAAAAATCGCGCGCCCTTAGTGTTGTAGTTTAATGGAAAATAGTTAGTTTTGGCAACAAATACAAATAGTCCATAAACCAGAATCTATAGATGCTCATAATGGAAATAATTCGTTTTCAGAAAATCGTTATTTTCAAGAGAAAAATCATATGAAAATATCGTGATTCGATGGAAAACAAATATGTCAATCTATTCGTAGCATACTTATGAATAATCGTGCGTACTCAACTCATTTTTGGAAACAGTCACTTTTGCATTAGAACCCCACAATTACTAGTTACAATAATATATTAAGTATTTTTTAAATTTACATATTCACATCAAAGTCTTCGAATTTTCTATAGGTATTCCACCATTTTCCCATAATTCCAACATCTACAATTCTTTGAGTGATTGACAAATAGGATGGTTGAATATATTCACAGTTTGTTTTATACAGGTCGCAGGTGTCATCGAAATCATCCACCCATAAAAATGAGGCTATACCGAGATTGACTCTTCTTAATACCCCTTCGTTATAACATTTCTCCACGTATTTCAAATGATCGACTGTTCTTGGATTTTGGCAGTCCTCGCTGAGAAGCATTAATTCATTGGCGTATTTTCGAATATCGTCGCGAAAATCGATTTCGTCGGGGTTGTTTTTGGCTAATTGCCAAACGACACCGAGGCCAGAAAACACAACAAACGCTTTCGTCGGCTTTTCTTGAATATCGGTAACAAGATCGACAACCATCGATTTGTAGTCTGCGTAGAGACTTCTCCAGTAAGTTGACCACTTCTCAACGAAGGTACCTTTAAAACGCTCAGGAAAAACCAATTTGTTCTGTATATTCGATAATGATGCCACAGCACGCTTTGATGTGCTTAGGTTTGCCATTGTTTGTGAAATAAGTAGAAACTGATGGACAAAATAATTTAGATAACCTATCTTTGCTATGTATTCTTTCAAAGTCTAAATAGTATAGATAATATACTATAATAGTTCTCTATGGTCTAAATTCTCAAATGACAGCTGACAATATCAATGTTGTCAAGCTGATAAATATTTTGACCCTTTGAAGGCTTCAACTTATTCAATAATAATCGTATCCAGGGCTACGGAGTCGGAATCAGAGTCGTAGAGTCGGAGTTGTAAAAAACGAGCGACTCCGACTACTTTTTGTATAAAGTACATGTTTGCATTTCTGGAAGTATTAATGTAGGTATGTACTTGTTTCATTTTATTTTTTCTTTCTATCTTTTCTTTTCTTAACCACAATATACATATAGAATATGTATAATATGAAAAATTTAGCTATTTGCCGGATTGATTGGTTAGTGTTTAATTTGAAGACCCATAAATAGGAAAGATAAAAAAAACCTTTTTAGTCGTAATTTTGGGGTCGTAATCGAAGTCGGAATCGGGTTGTTGGTCAATGTCAGAGTTGGAGTCGGAGTCTCGTTTTTTTGACGACTCCACACCCCTAATTGTATCACTGTTATGTTAAACTGGTGAAGAATTACCGTTGATAATGAAAATGATAAAACAATAAAGGTCACATCCCAATAATATGAAAATAATTCTAATTTAACTTTAAAAGTTTTAAAAATAATATACAAATATTATTCGCTCATATAGCCTATTTAAAGCTGAAAGTTGTTGCAAATAAAATATATTATCGACCTGCGATTATGGGAAATAATCTATAAAGAAAGCCGATTAAACCAAACATAGTTTAGTGGTAGATTTATTTTTGTTATAGGTACGCAAGAATATATCGACATTATTGGTTGTTTAATTCTGGGAAAGGATATGTATTTATTTTCACGAAAATCAATGCTATTTTAGTAACATTATTTTCTTTAATGATTAATGATTTGATAATTTATGGCAGCTTTTGGGAATTTCGCATTTTTTACAGTAAAAGTCAATGTGCAACTCTGCAACCCTACTTGTATATTATTTTCTGAGTATGACGTTTACGCAGTTATGAGTTGATAGTACAGATTTAACAGCTTCGTCTTACAATAATAATTTGTCTCGAAGATTTTATTTTTACAATCGTCGATGAGTAATCAGTTTTCTTTGTCTGCATGATGTTCGGTGACCTAAAATTATGCTAGAAAAATCATGGATATCGATAATACGGAAATGTACACAGTGAGAAAAGAATCCCTTTCTGATAGTGCCCCTGACAGCTTATTCGATACGTGTTTGCAATTTATTGTAAAAGATTTATCCATAATTTGCAAAAAAGATTATTTTACAAATGATTTGATCCTCAAAGACGACATAGTATTACCCAGAGAAATATGCGAAAGACTTTTAGAAATCTACCAGGAAAATGATTCCATCACCGATTATTTTGCTAACATATTTAGAGACAAAGGTAGAACGAAACTCAAAAAAGTCAGGATCCGCCACTCTGGTATCAGCGACGAAGGATTGAATATTTTATTGCAACACGGTCTGGATGAACTGTACTTAAATTTTTGCAACGAGCTATCGATGAACTCGTGGAATTCTATAATTGCAGCCAGCGATCGCTTAATTATTTTAGAAATTGGAAACGTTCCTTTCAGAGAAGATCCTATATCCACACAAGCGAAAGAGTATTCATCAGAAGTACCGCTGCGTCAACTCACTATTCGGAAACAAGACTCTGTTACAAATCTCTGTAGCTTTTTCCCAAACACGCCATGTTTGACGCATCTCTACTTATCGTACTGTAAATCAGAGGTATTTTCACTAGTTGATTTAAATCAACTGATTTCCCTCACCCTGTATGATGTTCACAGAGTTAACGATGCTCTTAATGGAATTTGCACATTAAAAAGACTTCAGCATCTTGATATATCACAATCAAGTGACAGATTCAGTACTTACTCTAACCCAAACGAAACGTTGTGTCATCTCGTGGAGTCGCTCCCCGCATTGCTATCATTAGACATATCCGGTACCAATTTAGCCGGTAGGGGAGTGGCGGACAAAGCATCCAATGATAGTAGTCCGCAGTGTGACATACCTGGATTGACTAAGCGAGTGGATAACCCATTGAATTTCTTAGGGCTGTATGGAACATCCCACACGGCTTGTTTTCGACACCACATTCCGGCTAGAAAGATTTCTGGAAACGCTAGCGAAGAGCAAATTCTGAATGCTGCGGTGGCGTGCTCTGACAAGCCGGAAATTCTCACTAAAGTGTTAAATGATCTCTATCATGTGTTTCGATTTGAAAGTGAAAAGAGATCTGATATCACTAGAACTCTTACTATTATCCTCGAAGCTATGGACAAACATACGACAGAGAAACATATTCAAATATCTGGAAGCGCTACGTTGTTTTATATCGTTAAAGGAAAAGAGCACAACAACGTCATTGGGGTGAAACTGAAAAAACACATCATAACGGCTCTTCTTAACGGAATGGAAGGGCATCGCACGGATGACACCATGATGAGAAACGGGTGCCTCACTCTTTGCCAGTTTAAAATTCCCGCCGATGTCATATTCGAATACAAGCGTGTTGTTTCGGTTCTACTGAACGGGCTCACCAACGTGAGCCAAGAGAGTTTCGTTCAGCGGATCGCCATCTACCTGCTGAACTCCCTGGCCTGTCAAGTGGACGGAGGGCAGAAACAGTTTTTAGGCGACAACGGCGCCATCACGATAATGCTCAGTTTTGTTTCCGACCGTCTAACGAGACGAATGTGCGATGACGTTCTAGAAGTAGCCTGGAGCACCATGTGGAACGTGACAGACGAGACCCCTGCCAATTGCCAACGCTTTCTCAACGATGGCGGTATGGAGTTCTTCCTTAGATGTCTCGAAATCTTTCCTGACAAAGAAGAGCTTTTGAGAAATATGATGGGCCTGCTCGGAAACGTTGCCGAAGTTGAAGAATTGCGAAAAGTTTTCATGACCCACAAGTATCTGGAAGTGTTTTTAAGATTGTTGGATTCCGCCAGCGACGGTATCGAGGTCAGTTATAATGTTTGCGGTATACTGGCGCACATGGCGTCGGACGGTGTGGAAGCGTGGCTGTTGAGCGATCCACCGCGTACGCTGGTCCTCGAGAGAATGGTGATTGCGATACGACGTTGGGACTTGAACTCGAAACGAAATATAAACTATCGCAGCTTTGAGCCAATACTAGGATTATTACGAGTCTATCACACCCCTGAATGTCAGCATTGGGCGGTTTGGGCTCTCGCCAATCTCACCAGCGTGTATCCTGAAAAGTATTGTGACCTATTAGAGGCAGAAAAGGGTGACGTTCTTCTCAAAGAGGTAATCGAGCACCCGGCCCCTTATGACAACATAAAATCCCTCGCCGCTTGCGTTTTAAACAATTGCTTCTCTTACAAGATGAATCCGATTACGGATCAGTAAAGCGGACAATGTCAGCTGAAAATTGATTTATTCGATTTACATGGTATATAAATCTTCATCAATAATGACGAGTAACAAGAGCAATTTCAATCAAAAGCAACTTAACCGATTTAGTTATTGAAGAAACCGATTTTCAACTGACAATGCGTAACTGTGTATATGTTAGAATTAAATCGTTATTATGTTATGTAAATACAGAAAAATCACGGGCGTATCTAAGATACAAGGCGACAGATGCATATTATTAATATGTATTATGAAGTTATTCACTGTACTAGCGTACATGATGAGTATTTCAAATTTAGACAAAGAAAATTGGATGCATTAAGTATTTTTATATTCATATGCAGATTATATTAAAAGCACTTAGCGATAACTAAATTAAATGTGGCGCTCATTCTGCCTTCGAAAGTTCCTACAGCAAACATTCAACTGTAACCCGAGCCATTTAGAACTGTTCAACACTGACATTGAAATAACAGTACTGTGTTGTTGCCGTATGTCTCAGAAATGCCCTATATATTATAAAAGGTATCTCGTTTGGCTTCCGCTGTGAGAGTGCAATAAAAATAATACAAAATCAATAAACCTGGCCCATATATTTTTGAATAGTTAAAAGGGACAACCAAAAACACACAGTGCGTTTTATTTCCTTTAGAGAATTTTTTGTGGTTATTTTTATGTAAATAAAATGTTTCCTCGGTTGTAGGAAAACTACTTATATAAATATGTTTTAAATATACTTATGAGTCAGCACATTCTGCATTGCTTAATGTTTAGCCTCATGTAACAGAAAAATCTTATTTTTATTTAGAAAAGCTTTGTGAAACTGTTAACACTGAGATATCACTTCTGGTATAGATTCCTGGTGTAGATAAAAAAAATCAGTTATCATTAAATTTACTGATGATGATAAGTAAATTTGATAATAATTCATCTACACCACCTGCAATATCATAATATGATTATATATATGAATGGTTTTGTAGCAAGTGAAATAATGCATAGATTTTAGTTTTACTAATCTGCATCTTCGAGCCAAAAGTATCTGTTAATAAAATTATACTACACAGTGATCAGAAGATATAACATAATATAATATATTATATTTCAAAAATAAAACAAATTTGTTTTGTACTACTTCCACATTTTTATAATGATCAGATCACTGGTGACTGATGTTGATCAGTTGATAATGCTCACAGTGAGCGAAACCAGTTCTGATCCATTATAAAAATGTGAAAGTAGTACAAAAAAATTTGTGTTTTATTTTTAAAATATGCCTTTCCACCAAGAATTGACAGTTAACACTTTTAAAGAGTTATTATATTTCACTTGTTTACTGAAAAATATGGGTCTACAACCTTTTTCAAGTCACGACTCTTCTCTAAATCTCCAAGTAATCTGCGAACCTTTACCATGTTTTCATAAAAAATGCACTTTTCAGGGTAATAATTTGAGCAGTAGTATTTGTTAAAACTGGCCTTGAGTCATTCTTAACATTCAGGCTGTGTCTTAAGTTTGTTTTGATATGAAGAAGTATTGAAAACTCATTGAATGTTGAGGAAAATGAAAACAAAATTGTAAAATCTAGCATGGCGACAGTATTTGGATACGTTCCTTACATAGCACACCAGAATTGAGCAAAAATTTCTTTTAAGAATTTCTCTTAACATCAATCGACAACATTCCGCTGGAAGAATTCGAGGAAATGCAAATTACATTCAATGAAACGTAGAATGAGTTTTATAGGAGTGGAGCCTTTTCTTAAGATAGCTCTAATAAAATAGAGCTGAAATTTATTTTTGAATTATTGATTGCTAAGTGACATGTTCAAGTTTTATTTTGTTATGTACTACTTTGGGAGAGCTAAACATCGCTATGCAACTTTTTTTCAAAATTACATGTGCTAACAAAGCATCGAGAGAACTTTGAGAAATAGATTTTGTAATTAAGTTTACGTCACAGTCAATATGTTTTCTATTCAGTAGTAGGCAAACCACTGATTAGGAACCCGGGCTATTAACCTACTCGGCCTGAATTTTATTGAAATAATATTGTCTCAATGGGTTGAGACACTTCAAATCTATTTCTAAACGTGACTTTAATATCCTTGCGTTGTCAAAACATCTATCTGCTGCAAACTAATTAATAAGGTAGTTCTGGATTTCAAAACCTCTTACCTCTATTTTAGTTTAGACTCGCCATAGTTTCTCAAATATGAAATATAAACACCATCTTTGCAGGCCAAATATTTTGTAAATGACCCCTTTACAAGATCAAATTTGATGTAGATTTACCTTTGACATTTTTATATGCTGATCGCAATACAGACTTGATTCATTTGGGTATGTTAACATGCTCGTAGATAATCATAAAAATTAAGAACAGAATGAGAGCCTATGACGAAAACTTCATCCATTACAGAAACAAGATTTACTAGTCTTCAGGTAAGAGGAACAAGTAAATATTTCATTTATAATGATTTCGAAAATCATTATAAATGAGTTTGACTGTGAGCACATGTTTTTCTTCATTTATATGTGATATAAATGAAGATTTGAATTAATGAAATTTTGTACACTTCCATGTATTTTGTCACTAACGACCCAGGTTTCGCCTTTCGGCATCTTCAGGCATCCGAGCGCACGAATGGACTCGAACTGCCGAAGATGCCGAAAAGCGAAATCCGGGTCGTTAGTGACAAAATACATGAAAGTATACAAATCTCAATAATTCAAATTTGACATTGAAGTTCCATCAAGCACCCTCAGTCGATGTCTTAAATTATATAAATGAAGATATCGTTGCCGTAGATGTCAAGGGTGTCACATGGTTTTTGAATTATTTTGTGTACTTCATTCAATTCAGAAATAAAGTTACAGAATAATAACAAACAATTTTAAAATGAGGTATTCTGCTGTCCAATATTTAATGTTTATATCAAGGTTGACTAAAATTGAATCTCTTTAAAATTCAACTTGAATCTTATTTCTGTTTCAGTTTGTATAATTTTGACAACTAATATTCAAACTGTACTCAGTCCCGTAGTGATATGGTATAAAAACTAGGCAAATGCGTAGAACACAATTCTGGTGTAGCATAAACAAAATATTTGAAATTGCAAAGGTGTTTTTTTTAACCACACAGCAGTGTTTTCTAGTTGACATAGTTTCATACCAAAAACATCGTCATCGTTTGTTCATCCAGAATATGTCCTATTTGTAGTAATAAAATTAATATTTTTTTACCATAGATGGATTTTTAGGATATTTAAAAACAAAAGGCAACTCATTTTCATAAAAGTAAAAACATGAAACCAAGTTTATTAAAAGAAAAGTTACACAATTTTTTAAAAATTATGCATATCTACTTAAAATCACAGGCATAGTCTTTTTTGCATTAACGTGTACTCCAATACATATGCTATATATGAAAATAATCAAATAATATTATTTCTTGATTTTGAATTAGTAGTATACAAAATTACTATGGGGTGAAAGGGTATTTGTGCCATTTTGCCAGGTAACATACAGGTATTGCGACACGCAATATAATTTATTGCATGTCCACAATACCTGTTGGAATATTATGTTAGCCTTTACTCACAGAAGAGAAACTAAATAAATATGGTATGTGATTTTATTCACATTGATAAACGCTCGCGTTACCTCATTGCGTTGAAATGGTTGTAGTGTGTGTTGCTGTCATATATAATAGTCGCTAATTAGTTTCTTTTCAAATACTGCGGACTATAAATACATAAATTAAAGGATACAAAACTGTTTGATTGCACTTAATATGTAAATTTTTTACTTGAACCGGAATGAAATCTTTGGTATATATTCTTTACCTATTTTTTTTTGATGTATTCAGTGGTGTTGAAATTCATTATTAATGTAAAATTGATAACATTTTTATTCCACTGGCTGTGTAACTAGACAGGACACATGTTTTACCTCTTTGAGAAGCATTTTTAGGTTGTTATCATGTAGACATTGATACTAATTTTTTACTTAGTGTTTTATGCATTGCAAGTTTTTTTTACCATGTCCACTCCAAATGTTGAGCATATAGACACCTAATGAAGGTATCTCAGCACAAGTTTTTATACGAGAACTGCTCGTTACTCAGTTGCTCAACCTCCCCTTTTCGAAGAGAGTGGGGATAGGGTGATAGGACTAGGACAGGAATAATGGTTAGCTAATCACTCTCGCTATGTTCCTTTTTTATATTATTTCAGTATAATGGCAGACGGCGACAAGTTGAAAATTAGCTGTCTCGAGTTATGAATGCAGTACGATCGATTTTAAGATGCTGTATCATCTGAAAAAACAAGCCCATGTATTTTTTTACGTAATTTGAAGAAATCAATATGAATCAAGTCAATGTCATTCACCATTATCAGTGAAAAAAAACTATAATTAACATTGCTATAAAAAAGAATTACTAATACTCAATAAATAAATTGAATTCGTAAAAGATTGACGAATCTCATAAAGTGATGATGCTGATATGTCTTCCATCTAGTAAGAGGATGTGCAGCTAAAGTGCTTATCCTTTTCATCTCAGTGAACGGTGATGTGGCTTCCTGATGTAATCTTGAAGTGAACAACGAATCTCATGACGGGTAAATAGAGGTTTAAATTTCTTAATTTTTTTTGACTTTAATGCCTTCTGTCACTATACTGATGATATAATATATACCCTTTTACCTATTCGCAGTTGACATCATTGACATGATCAACTTACCACTCCTCTGCAAATAATTTCATTATATATTTTAAATTAGGTACCTATTTTTGAAAGACATAATTGTATTTTCGGTTTGCTGGCTAATATTTATTATGTTTATGAAAGCTGATATTTTTGTAAACGCACAACAGCTTCATTTACTTCTGTTCTGCTTTGGTTGTAGCTATATTGATGTTATCATTTTCACTTCGGTTTAATTAAATACTATTATATCAGCTTGCTATACTTATTTTGCGGTGTGTTTCAGAATTTTGTAAGAGAACTAATAGAAGTTTGTTCAGAACTGTAAAAAGTTTACTAATTAATTTTAAAAAATATGAAAAGTATTGGATGCAGGGGAGGGGTTAAATATATAGAATATGACAGAATATAGACAGCATATGTCTGTTTTTATCAACGTAAACCATCTTTTTACCACATCTGATATAAAGTGAGCGACAAAATTGTGTCCGCACCCAAATAAAAACAAAAAATACTCATTTAATCACAATCTCTTACGATACATAGAATACAAAATGTTGAAATATACTTCCTGAATAAGTTTTCATGAATTTGAACAAGATTAGTTTATTTATGATAATTATTTCTTTAATTAAAAGGAAATTCAGGAATCGTCAAATTAAAAGACCAATTTTCTTACATCCAACATTTTAATTAATCTATGAACCATTGCACTAAAAATATTCTAATCCTTTTATACACACTAATTACGACCTAAACTAAATATCTAATGTAAAGAAAGAAATAATTTCAATATTTGGTATAACCCCCTTAACTTTTAATAACTGCCGAAATTCTTTTTGGTATTGAATGATCTAATTTTTTTATATAATCGAGTGAGATATCGTTACGCCACTTATCCTCAATTATATTTTTATTTCCTGGATACTTTTCCGGAACCCTTTATTTTAATATCGCCCAAAAATTCTCTATGATGTTGAGATCTCGGCTGTTCGCAAGCCACCGAAATTCTTCACATAAACATAGACAAATGATCTGTCTTTAATGGCTAGTGCATTTAAATAAATGTAATCTATACAAAAACAAAAAAATACCGGGTGGACCTGCACTGCAAGAGCCATGACAAGGCATAGAGTCGCCTTGCAATAACGATTCCATTGTGTGTTCCGTACAACCTTTCAAAGCAGGGAGCGCGTTTTTTTTCTATCGATCCCTAGACAAACTGTAGGGGATCTATACCGTGTGCAGTTATGCAACCCCATATCATAACACAGGGTGAATGTTTTTCACATGGTAACACACAAAAGACATATTATTTAAAACGTCGTCCTGTTTTGCGGTGAATCCGAGCGAAACTGATCAAATTTGCACTTTTTGGAGAATATCACCCAGCACCAGTCCTCCGCAGTCCAATTTCTCCTTTCCTTGGCCCAAATTAGACGTTTTCTTTCATTTTTGTCATCAACAACTGTTTTTTTGCCGCTTTCATTGCGGCAAAACCAATTTTATTTATTTTTTCTGGGTGGGTCGCGTAAAAACTTAAATTTGATGCCTCTAATCTCAATTTTGAAGAAGAAATAAATCGATCTTTTAAAATATTTATCTTCAAGAATCGATTATCGCGATACATCAATACAATTTTCCCCCTTGCCCAGATTTCCTCTCCATCATCTCTGTATCACGACTTTTTTTCACAAATCTCTTCTCTGTAGCTTCACTCTACCCTAACCTTTGAACAATTTCCCGAAATGATGTTTTTTTCTTTCACTATGGTCAAAATCGCGGTCTTTTCTTAGATCGATAAATATTGCAAATTTGCCATATTAACGATTTGATGTTTTCAAGTCAAATAAAAGCTAAATTTGAAACAGAATAGTTTCTGGGGATTGAACAAGAATTGAAAATACAAAAAAAAATACGGAAAAATACAAAATAAAATAATATGTCGGGGGTGTCATTGTTTAAAGCAGGTAAAGAGACATATTTACAGATCTTGCAACATGTTAGGTGCAGACACAATTTTGTCGCTCACTTTATTTCATGCCTGAAAAATTCACTAACATGTCGTCTGTTATGTGAATATGACGCGCACGCGCATTGGCCGCAATCAACGCATGCTAAATAAATATTCTTCTAAATTTATTTGATTCATATGGCGGAATACTATGATTGGAAATTTTACTAGGGATAATATTTCCAAAATAAAGTGTGAAAAAAAATAGTAACTCGTGGAAATTGTCTATTTATTTCTGTTTCTATCAAAAATGTGTTAAAAAAGTCAATATAAGTACGCACATTATGACTGCTTTTAACCCTTTGGCTCCGATGGGGCCAATCTATCGGCCCCATTTCATACAAATTTAACTAGGCCAGGGGCCAAGGGGTTAATGATGTTGGATAATAATAATTTTGCATAATATATAGAAATATTGTTATAGGTCCATAAAGAGTGAGATAAGAGTTTTCTTGTGATTGTAAGCTTTTTTTTTTGTTAATCAAAATTTAATCTTTTTCTTTATATAAATTATATAGAATCATATTTTATGTTGTAAATGTATTAATTTTTGCTGTGAGAAGAAATAATTTTGTAAATCTTTAAAGGCAAATAAATTTTTCAACTATTTTATTATGTTTCATTTTTTTATCAAAATGTATTAATTATAATAAATTGTATTCTCCGTGTAAATAGATTCAAGAAACCTTTGGAATTTAATAATTTATGATTTTCCCCCTTTAAAATCAAGGGGAACATTGGCATGAATAAATAAATTTTGGGGTAATAAGTGATAAAGTTCCCCAATTCCGGTCCATTTAGTGTTATTCCATGAAGTTTATTTCAGTGTTTCTCAACCTTTTTACACCTGCGGACCGCTAAAAATGGAAGAAATATTTTTTGAATCACTATGCATAAGGCTTACCATATGTGCTGGTTTGATCGGGATCATCCCAGTTTTAGACAGTTTCCCGGCATCCCGGCCGGTTTGGTATTTTGTCCCGATTGTTGTTTGGCGTCATGATGAGACGAACGGTAACGGGTGCGGTGTACGAGTGAAACGCGCAACCGCCTTTTAATGCAAATGCCTTAAATTTGTGTTTAACCTTTCGAGGAGTAACTAATTAATTATGGCTGTGCTATGAGTGAGTTTTTTTTACATAAAAATTAAATACATTTTTTTTCTCAGTTGATAATGCGCGTGATGAGCAAAACCGGTCCTAATCATTATAAACATGTGAAAGTAGTACAGATGAATTGTGTTTTATTTTTTAAAACATTTTTTTTATCAGATCAATGTAATGGAAAGAGAAATGTTCACACACACATTACTATACTGATGTACATGTATGTCCATACTCCCAGAGAGGTTAAAATGCCGAAAAGAAATTGCAAATTTAAGAATGAACTGCAAAAGGACTATCCATTTATAAAATAGCTTTGTGTTGAGGATGAGGTGAATAAGTGTCAGCAATGTTTCCCAGAATTTTCTATTGCACACGGAGGGCGAGCGGACATTAAGGATCATTCAAAGTGTGCGAAACACAAGGCTGGTGTCACGGCGACTGCAAGCACTTCATCTATGAAAACATTTTATATTATTATTATTTGTTACTTTGCTTCTCAATATACTCTTTATTGATCTGTGCTTTAAAATTGTTGTTTGCATACATATTTTATGTTACGCTTGTTTTATTTTTACATTAAATACCAAAGAAAAAAACACATTGAAAGTTTAAAATATTGTAGGCACTGGTGAAATGGTTGGTGAAGTGTTAGCCACCCTGATACTATATACGAGTCGAATAAAAGTAGAACTATTCACAATTTGAAGTTTCGAGATAAACACGAAAAATGTTTTGGCATTTTTGAGTTTTTTTAATGTTTTAAATATGTATGAGCGAGCATATTGTGACATCACTTAGGGTAACTCTGTGATTGGTCGAAAGTATGATTTAGCAAACCATTCACTTCTGTTTCCAAAGCTGTTAATGGTATGGTTAATTGGTAGCAAGTATCATTTTCTTTTATGTTTTTATACCACATGTACATGATTTTGATACCAAAATTTTATTTCTAGCCATACACTATGACCAGTAGAATAGTGTGGCAGCATTAGTTCAATTTCGACAAATATAGGATAGTTCTACTTTACGACTCATTTTTGGTCAGTGTTCGTCAATAGCATACTAGTAATAAGGTAAAATATCAATTCAATCAATAAACACATGCTAGTAGCTTAAGATATAATATATAAATCGCTCTGAAAACATGCACAATGAAGCCCAGATTTATAATTTTATAAAAGTTGACAATTGCAGTAGTTTATTCAAAATTCAGAAACATGGGTAACCATATCTTTCTATGTTTCACTCGGTCAGGACAAGCCTACAATTAAATTCCCTTGGAAACATGTAACATTCAATTTAAAGGCGAGACCTTGAAACAAGATATTTAAATACTTAAAATATTTCAGGATTCTGTCTTGTTATACACCTTTAAAAAGGGTTCTGCGACAAAATATAATTGGGAAACACTGGCCTAGACTATCACAAATGAAAAATTATAAATTTGGGATACACTAAGAGACAACTGTGCGGCAAGGATGCGTATACTTGAATAAAAAAAGAAAAATTTCATCCAAGTTTAAAAATATTATCTACTTCACTTTGTAATATTTCAATTTGTTGATAAAACCCATGAATTTCATTAAAGTTTAATTCTGAAACATCTTTTCCTGTCCGTGAATGTTCTTTAGTTTTCATATCAATAAGAACAGTAGGCGTTCGCTCTTTCTTATTTAAACTTGATGACAGCTCAATATTCAACTGCCATGTCATATCGGTGAAGTGATCTATTTCACCAAAATTAGATATATTATAGTCTTCCGAGGTATTTTGAATGATCGTTTTGTAGATATTGACAAAGAGTTTCGCTCTCTCTTCTTCTAATTTAAGAATATCAAAGTCTGCCGTAAGGTTTGCAGGTCGCATTATGAACTTAGACATTCGTTTGACAATATGCTTTATTGTTTTTAAAACCAGGGATATTTCGTCCGTGTCAAGTCTGAAAACCTTTTCTAATGCGACTATTTCTTCCGGTGTAAAAGTTCCAGTCTCTGTTCTTTCTGAAGTTTTATTCGTCATGTGAGAAAGCAGCTTTTTGAATTTTTGATATTCTATTTGGTTGAGTAACCCAATTCCTTTGGTTAAACTAAAAAAACATTCAACAGGTTTAATACAAAAATTGAAAGCAATATTTAACTATTTAATACTAGCTATTTACAATTGAAAACTGATATATTACCCATCAGTAGTTCTAATCCATAAGATTTCCATCCCTATATACTCCACAGAGTGATAAAACTATCACAGAGATAAAAATTATTTTACAATAAAAGATAGTTTTATTATATTTCAGGCTGCAAATAAATTAATATCGTTTTCGATTATTATCTGTCAGTGGACAAGTATAGTAGTCTATGGTCAGTAGTTGCTACTTAATTAGTCTATGATAGATGATAAACAATTACATCGGGTAATAAGTGACGATATGTACCTATGTTACAATTACAGTGCACAGATTAGGTAGATACTTATCTCTTCCCAATCTATCAAAAGAAGTGTGTTATAAACTATAAACCATTAAAGAATAGATTGATTGAAATTGAGAAGAGTTCTCTTAGTAGGTTATCCAAGCACGACTAAAAATAATACTATGAGTAACTAGCGAGTACAACCAAAGCCCCCTATAATTATTATAACTTACATGAAATTATAGATTTTTAAAAAGTTTAGTGGGGTCAACTAATGATTTTGAATAAAGTTATGAACAAATTCTGCCTGCCCGAGTGTTGAAATAAGTTAAAGCCGTATAAACGAAATACTTTTTAATTTTTACATATAAATATTTTTATTAGGTGGTATTATACTTGGTAGGCGAAATAACTACAGTTTACGGTAGGTATACTAATTTTTCACTTTCATTAGATAGTATTTGAAATTATTTGTAGGTAACTAGGTGTAGTACCCATAGACTAATTGGTAGTATCTATTGCATGCATCCTTGACGTTTTAGTAATCATATGTCAAAATATTTACAATTTCTCTAATATTTTCTAAAACATAATGTCCCATTGTGTTTTTTGAAATGAAATGTAAATATGAAATACGCATTCATTATATAATTGAATCATCCTCATGATTTATTTACAATTTAGTTACATTATGACAGATTAAGTTGAAGCGTTATTTTCAGCAATTGATCTGTCAAAAATGTCGCAGACAATTCGAAAGTGCGTTGAAGGAAGGCTTCCTCCGTGCTATAATTCGACTAGGCTCGAAGAAAGAAGAGTTAAAGCACGGTCCTTAAGGTAAAAGTTTACGTTTAATCGTTGTAGTTATTTATTTATTGCAATAATATTACAGTCCGAGGAATATTTGCTTACCTTGATCGTAATACTCAATTGGAATCAAGTAATAATTAAAAATATGATAAATGTCTATTAGCAGGACAAGGTCTAAAAATGATATTTTTCTCCGAAAACTTCTCAAAACGATATCTTTATGGGTAGATAAATCTTTTATGAACCTAAATATATGGAAAATATTCTTGAACCTCGAAAGTAAACGTTGGAATGTAGGTTTAACGAGGTTATGTCGCAAACTATAAGTACCGACCAAACCAAACAAAACTCCACATATTGTGTGCAGAAAAGTTGCGGCTGACATGACAGCTTGCGATCGCTTCAGAAAGTACTCGAAAATATGCGAAATGCAATGTTTTAGGGTAGAACAAACCATATCAGATCAACCCTAACATAACCTACTACAACTTAACTCATCAATGTGTGTAGTTTTCGGTGAAAAATATCATTTTTAGGCCTTGTCCCTGCTAATAGACATTTACCAAAAATATCCCTTTAATCAAATAATAACCCCACATTATGTGCTTATTTTGAATCATATAAATACCAAAAATCCTTGGAAAATACTTGAATAAATGTTGGCGGTGGAGACAGATAGAACCTGCGCTTTCGCTTGCTCTTAGCTGTTCTTATGCTTTGGAGCTTATAATGTGAAGAAGAAAAATGCTTAGTGTAGTCTGTATTACGATTTTATACTTTTTTACAAATATATATATTGTTGCTGGCGGTACTGAAAATTCTTCTTCAAGTACAAGGTAATTCTATAGTTACTTATTCTAGACTTAGCTACAAAAAATCTGCAAAGACTACAAAGCTGTTAAAAAAATTGTGAATATGAGCATGAGTTCAATTTGAAATTCAAATTAATTTCGAGGTCATCGGTTTGAGTAATTTTACTAAATATTTAACATTCATGTAAATATCACAGGAAAACGATGTGATGTTTGTGGGACTACTCTTATAATGCAATTATTATGAATATACCCTTGAGTACTAATTAAAATATACTTTTTAATTAATAAATATAAGATTTCAACAAAACAATGAGATGACAGAATTTAATCGGCAAAATACATTCAAAAAAAAAATTATTGTATTATCTTTGATAATTATTTCATGATTCACAAATTTTTAAGTACCAGATTAAACATGGTGTTGAACATTAAGTATTTTTACACATCAGGGTATTTTTTGTCTACCTCTCCAACGTAATTAAAGCACATGGGCTCCAAATCAAAGCATATAGTAGGGTAAAAAAAAATATTCAATTCTGCAACAATTTTATCAGTTTAATGTAAGACATCAACAGAGGGAAGAGGAGGGAACAGAGGGAGGCTTGGTGGAATTTCAATATCAAATTTGAATTGTTGAGATTTTGTACATTTCCATGTATTTTGTACTCGAATGCCTGAAGATGCCTAAAGGCAAAACCCGGGTCGTTAGTGACAAAATATATGGAAATGTACAAAATCTCAACAATTCAAATTTTTATCAGTTTGTTGATTTTGTTCGTATCAGTTGCTATTTCGGGGTTCACACCATCGTTAGAATTATGTTTATACTTAATTTGGCCTATCTATATATAGTCTTAGAAGAGAAGGGCAATTTTATATCATCTCACTTATTCCAACATCATAACTTTTATTTTAATTTAAAATATTTTACGTAATAGTTGTGTTTTTGGAAAAGGATCACATGTGATGTTATTTAGTGATCATTAAAGTAAATTCATTGAAATTTTATTGGTTATGTGTAATTACATGAGCTTATTGTAATGGTTTAAGTAAGGGTGATGAATTAATGTTTGTTTGGTCATTAAGGAGGTTATTGCCTTGATTACATCTATTAATTTACAGTTATTCTAAGAAATTCAGCCTAAAGCACTTATCACAAATGTAGGCATACCTGGATGAATTAGAAGTTATGTTTTGTGATTCTTTTAAGAGGTGGTTCGCAAATTGAGAATCTTTTTTTTAAATTATTAAATGACCTTATATTCTCTTTAAATCCAGTTGAAATACTCTTTCCTGTTTGTCCAATGTATAGCAAATCACACCAACCGCAGGAAATCCTGTAAATTCTGCTATCTTTGCTATTTTTAAGATTTGTACCAAGATTATTATTTACTTTAAATGCTGCATTGACAAAGTTTTTAATTTCTTGGTGGATTTTATCACCATTTCTCCCTAGGTAATAAACAGATTTATAGAAGCGGTTTTCTAGACATGGTAGGGTAAATAAGTTGTCTTGATAGTTCTAAGTTTGATTCATGGGTACACTGTCTAATCTGTGTATCATGAAATTGTAAGCCGTAACATGCTGAGGCCACGTTGCAGCGGTCAAAGTCGTTGGCTTCGGTTACAGATCTCACGGGTTTGAATCCCGGTATGGACAGTTTCATAAATTGATTTTTCAATCGATCTATGGATTTCTGTTTGAAGGCATGAATGTTTTTGATGTCTAAAATTACCTCCCACCCATCCGATCCTAAAAACAGCGAGAACGATTAGTTAACCTCTAGTCCTGTTCTAACCTTTCCTTTCTATCCCACCTCTTCAAAAAATAAACAGGTCTCGCGACTGAATAACAAGCAGTTATCGTAGAAAAACTCTGTTGAGATACCTCCATTAGGTGGCCATATTAGGAGCAAACATGGTTTAAAAAAATTAAAAAATATGGCTTTGAGTCAGTCCTTTGCGACACAATAGATTATTATCCCATATCAACCATTTTTTCATTTCTGTTAAATAGGCTAGAAAGACAGCGGAAACCAGACAAACCTGAAGATTTCGTGTGCTACTCGGATTCTGAGAGTGAAGAAGACACTCCATCACAACAACAGCAGATATTGAGATCATCATACAATTTTGTTGATTATGTTCGCTCCAGAGAAATCCAAAATAAAGAGGTCAAAGACCAATGATTTATTCAAGATATTTGTGATAATTATAAATGATTGTAATCAAGCAAAAAGCAGGCAGCCAACATAAACCACTTACAAATATAAACACTTTTGTGTTGGGTTTGATTATTTAAATCTACTAAAAATAATCTACTATTATTAGTATTATTGATGAATTCGGCGGCAACTTTGTGGAAATTCATTTTTAATATAAAATTAAACTTAATAATTTTGTTATTCCACTGGCCGTGTTGCTAGTTGAGACATTGTGTTCTGCCTCTATGAGAAATATCTTCAGACTAATTGCAATTGTATTGCAAGATTTTTATTCAAATATATATATATATAACGTAGACATTGATTCTTCTAATTTATAATGACAAAATGAAGAGTGGGATTTTTTCCTTCAACTGGGAACGGAAGAGTGCTAGAATCAAACAATAACAGTACTAGTTTAAGACATCGGCTGAGAGTGCTTGATGGAATTTCAATAATCGAGTTCATTCGTGTGCTCGAATGCCTGAAGATGCCGAAAGGCGAATCCCAGGTCGTCAGTGACAAAATACATGGAAATGTACAAAATCTCTACAATTTAAATTTAATATCAGCACTAATTACAATATCAATTATTTGTGTTTGGAGTGGAACATCTCACAATATAATTGCGGGTAGTCACCCGTCCCATTAAAAATATTATTTACTGATAATTTATTATTTGAAGTAATCAATTTTAATTTTGTATTACTATTACTAGCTTTTGAATAGTAAATACATAATAAACCTATGATTCTATAGTCATTACAAGATTAGTTCTGCATTAGCGATTTTGTAGAAGGTACTGGTCGCTTTCTGCAAATTGAACATATTTCTAGAACATTGTGGTATGCTGATTTATACAGAAGGTAGAACCAACATTTTGGTTTGCGTTGAGCTCGATAACTTGTTTTTCTGCATGATATGCTGAATTTATCCTCAGTAAACAAAATATAAAAATGGAACTCATGATAATTCATCACTTAACCTTTTTTTATTCATTTCAGGCCCGATTCGTCAACTCTTCGTATGCATCTAGACATATTCTCACCCATGACATGTTCAAAGAGACTCCGGTCAATCTGGGCAACATCAATAAAGTGTTCTGTTCTCAGTGGCTCTCTGATAGGCAGGTCGTTTTTGGGACAAAATGCAATAAGGTAATATCGCATACATACTTGATTATCAAAATCATTAAATGAAAATATCGCTCTCTCAATGCCAAATAAATACACCTTTTATAGTTTTATACACATTTATGGTTTGGAATCACAGGAATAAAAGTTAGAGGCGGTGTATTGTAGAAGCCTAGACTGGCAGATAGCAGGGATTCTTAAGGGTGCCGCATGCCGATTGGAGAAAGAAGTAGTATATATTGTGGACCATGTTTAATAAAACTCTATATAGATAGATATAAGCCGAGACATCATTCTAAAATGTTCAAGAATGTACAAAAACCAGTATGAAATTTTATAGTAATTTAATATATAATAATATCTAAGAGGTGTTACGAAAAAAATATTGAAGTGCATTTTTTAATTAAAATAAAAATAATTTGAAGTGATTTGAAATAAGCGATTTTCCCCCTCACAAGCATATTTGATATAAATTTTCATTTACAGCATTTTCAAAATGAGCAATGAGCGAAACTGGCTTTTATTATTTCATGAATTATAGTATTACCAACATTACTTGGCCGCCGCCGAATTTGGAACTAGAATTTTCAATCTAGAATAAATTTTTCCAATTACCATTTTATGCAAAATAAATATCTTGGCTAATTTTAATAACTGTTGCTAAAATATCAGTTTTGGAATTTATTGAAATTTCACCCTCACTAGCGGCCAAGTTAAATTGGTACATCTATAGTAAAAAAGATTGTGCTATATTTTCATAAATATAATGCCTTACCTCCAAGAATTTAACAGTTAGCACATTAAAAGTGATTACGTAAAAATGAATAATTATTCATTTGCTTTGCCGATCTTGCCACCTGAGAGTCACAAAGGCCCTGCAAACACTTTTTTTAACCATATCCGCTCCCTATTCGGAGCATATGGCCATCACGCGGTTCCTCCAAGCTTCTCTGTCCCCTATCAGTCTCCTCGCTTCCTCCCAGGTCATCCCAGCATCCCGTAGCTCCGCTGAATACATTCTATGGATGGTCAACAGCGGCCTTCCAGGGCGAGAGAATCCATCTGGTTGGTAGAAAAGACAGGCAGAATTCAGGCTCCCCTGGGGCATCCACAGCATGTATCCAAGCCAGGCCCATCGTCACTTTTTTATTTTGGACGTATTAAGAGGCTGGTCCATCCGCTCTCCTACCTCTGAGTTCCTGACAAAATCAAACCACCGTACCTTTAGTATTCGCCGCAAGCATCTGTTTTCAAAGCACAGTACACCCAGTCCTTTTTTACGTGATACATTTTTTTCCCGAAATTGACCCGTAAAAAAAATGCATTTTTCTATACAATTTAATATATTGGCTCCAAGAATCAAAAAATCGCGTAAAAAAAAGAAAGAATGTGAGGATATTAAAATGGGTTCTTTAAAATAGCTCAAAAAAAAACCTTTATGTACATATATAAACTTTTAATTAATTTTGTTATTTAAAATAAAAACTATAATAAAATATCAAAATAAGATGTTAATCGCTATCTTCACTATCGATAGAGAAATTCATTCGTTTTCGACTTTTTGAGCGGAATTGATAAATCTCGCTTGAGCTTGAAACCAGCTCTGATTCGTTAATTAAAAACTCGCGTATCCGAGATTCTTTATCTGAGTAGATTATTATTACTCCAGATTGTTGCTCCGATGATGATTTATTTGCCCAATAAAATCTGTTGTAAGTTTTTGATTTGATCTCTGGTTCTCTGGTCACTGTAATTCTTTATAAAGTTCCGTGTAATTCATCATGCAGAGTCTCAATTCATTTTGATATTTCCGAGCACGTTCAATATTAGGATCGTGTTCCAGTTAGGATAGATATCCATCTGTGTTAACATTTTCAATCCTTTAATTATTTCTGCTCTAAATGGCATGTTCTTCTACCTCCACGTCATCATACGAATCATCATCATCTCCGTGGTTCACTGAAGCAATTTCTATTAAGTCTTCATCATACAGTATTTGGTCGAGTAAAATCTCATCAATATCTTTACGCGTATTAACACGCTCACGCTCAGCTTGTATTAATTTAGCCATTTTAAAATTTATTTCTCCGCTACTGGATTAGATTTATGATATAAACATGTTCTTAAGGAATTCAATAAATGTATATAATCGTAAGCGTAAAAGTGAATAAATCGCGTATAATAGAGAATTCGTGCCATTAAAGAAATCGCGTAAAAAGAGGAGTGGGTGTATATGGCTACCCTGTGTCTTGGTGAGGTGCCACGACTCGCAACTGTAAAGCAGCACCGTCAGAGTGCATGCATTAAATAAGTGGTACTTCGTTTTTACCGAGTATAACCGTCCCAGACTTTCCACATTGAGTTAAATGTTGCTCCAGCTATCCTTAATCGGATTGCGAGCTCTTTAATGCGATACGACTTGCTCTCCAGCCTGTCCATTGTTTCCTGAATACCCTCAACAGATTTATCAAATATGACAGTGCCATAGGGAAGGCTGGTGCGGACTATCAAAGGCCTTCTCATAATACACGAAGCAACATGCCAGCGAGCTGTTGAATTCATTGCTTTGCTGGAGAAGGCATCTCAGATATGAATTTGGTCCGCACAGGATCGGCCAGGTAAGAAACCGGTCTGGTTTTCCCTGAAGATACACATTATTGGAATCCTTATTCTCGCCAAGATTATCTGCGCCAAGACCTTGCCAGGCACACTGAGCAGCGTTATGCCCCGGTAATTGTCGCAGCAGAGTCGGTCAACTTTTTTGTGAATTGAGATGACCTCACCGTTGACCCAGTCCCTCGGACAGCGCTCCTGCTCCCACACCTTACTGAGAAGTAGGTGCAAGGGCTGTAAGAGTTCCTCCAGGCTATACTTGAGAAACTCTGTGTATACCGTCCACGCTCGGCACCTTCCCATTCTTTAACCGCTCAACAGCAGAGGTGATCTCAGCGTCCATCGGTACATGGTTGAGGATGTTTGGCGCTTGGTAGATATCTACAAGTGTGGCTTCGTAGGGTATGTCAAAAGGGTTCGAGGGAGGAGGACGGTTTAGCAACCCGCAGAAATGATATCTCCAAATCATTTTAACACGCTCTGCGCTTGACTCTATTGCCCCATTGAGACTACGGATGGGCTCGGGGGTCGGTGGTCGTCTACCGCAAATTTCGCACATTATTCTATATAATTTTCATTTAATCATTTCTGCACGCTGCCACCTCTGCTGCTTAAATCTGGTTGTCCATAAATCGGCGTTTATCGAGATGCACAGATTTTTTTACTACCTTATCTTGGTACCGATAGTCTGTCTGGCGATCCTAGATCCGGTCTGTGTCTGTCTCACTGTTCCTCAGTACTCCCACTCATCCTGACTCCTAGCACCTCATGAGAGGCTAACGCAACTACATCTTTGATGCTAGACCATTCCGATTCAATGGGGTCGTGTCGGGAGTTTTGCAGTCTTACTGTACATCTAAGTCTGAAACGGATTTTGCCGACAAGCAGCTCATGATCGCTGTAAATGTCGGCACCCCTGTAGGTTCAAACATCGAGAAGTTCCCTTCGGTGAGTTGCGCTGTAGGAGAGTGGTCAATTTGTGCCTTTGTGTAACCATCAAGAGAAGTCCACGTGTATTTGTGGATGTCTCTGTGGGGGAAGATTGTACCACCAACAGTGAGCTCATTTATAGTTGCAAACTCGATGAATCTCTCACCGTTGTCTTTGGCTTCACCGAGGCCATGCCTTCCCATCACTGTGAGGCCAAGCAAAGGATCCGTTCCCAGTCTCGCATTGAGGTCCCCTATTTTGATCACACGGTCTCTACGGGGGATTGTGGAGATGGCCGCATGGAGGGAGTCATAAAAAGCATCCTTCGCCTGTGTGTCGGCTTCCTCGGTACGGGCATAGCACTGAAGGACAGTTACCAGTTGCGAGTGGCGTGTAGCTCCTTTCCTGGGCTACGCTTAGTACGCCCATTGTATGCGCCTATGCTCATAGAGTAGTTGTTGGAGAGTATCATGTCCTTTTCGTTGCTGGGTCGTCGTTTAGCAGGCCTCAGCTTCCGAGGCCTTTGCAGTGATGGTGTTGTGATCGTTTTATTTTAAGATGACCGTGTGATTAGCCCTGCGCTTCTGAGGCCTGAGTCACTAGGGCACTACAGATTGGCTCAACCCGGTTTTCTATCGGAGATCCCTCCCTTAGCCAGGGGGAGGCCAGCAAACATACCATGTGTTTACTTTAAAGAAATATCGTCTTCACGTTCATCGTATTCAAAATGGAAAAGTTGTGTTTGTTGCTATTCATTACTTATCTTGTCTCACTTAAAAGTGATGGGAACATTATTTCAATTAAAAAATTAGCAGCATTCGTGAGGAATACTGGGAAGATTGGTACATTTCAAAAATGCCACCATTTGTTGCTTTTGAAGAGTTGTCACTTTAAAATAACCAAAAATATGTAATATTTCAAATGAAATAGTATAATATAGTAATGAAATAGTATAAATTTTGCAGTTGATGGTTTACGATGTCAACACACGTCAGCTAGATGTTATACCCACGCTCCGCTCGAGGCACGTCTGGGCGGCAGGGGGGCACCAGCCTGGAATTCACTCAGTCGAAATAAACCCGTCGCGCACTCTCCTCGCTACCGGGGCACAAAACTCCCGCGAGATCGCCGTCTACAGATTGCCTACGCTAGATCCCGTTTGTGTCGGGGAAGCACATAGAGATTGGGTAACTGTTCGATCTACTTTATTTCAATAGTATAGAACATTTCACTGTGTTGATTGAATTGGCATTTTTTGGAAAGAATAATGATAAAGATAGTGCTAAGACAAGACTAGCAGTGCCTTCGAAACACAAATCCATAAATCGGTTGATAAATTAATTAATGAGTCTGTTCGTACTGGGATTGGAACTCGTGAACACTCAATTGCGGGTCTTGTTTATTTCTATTTTTACCTAATTGATAATATTTTATTGATTTTGAAGGAAGAAGATTTTGCATATTCATAATGCAATAAATTTTGCTTCCCGCAAAAACTGTCTGTTTATTCTGGACTGAATGACTTCAGCTTTGATGATTTTTGATTATGTTTAGTAAATTTCTCTACCTATTTCCAGGTGCTCGATATGTGTTGGCTGGATGACCAATTTTTCGTATCCGGATGTCGGGACACAAAGATGGCGCTGTGGCGGATTCAGTGCGAAGATAATGACGAGGAATATCTTCCGCCCGAAAAGCCTTCTGCCTCCGCCTCCGCTTCTACGTCCTCTTCCGCTAATTCATCATCGACGACTACAAATTCTGAAGCCGCCGTACCTGCCGCAGCGGTGGCGTCTGCTGAAACTCCCGCTGTCCCGCTTCACAAATGCATCTCCCCTGTTGTCATCAAAGAATGCAGATCTGGTGCATGCCTTATAAATTCTATTCATTGATAATTCCAGGTTGTGAATGATTTTCATTTGATATTAGGATCAAAAAACGCCTCTGCATATCTGCTGCGGTGTACGCTTGTCATGATATGAATTACCAGGATTTTAACTAATCGGGATTGTATTTGAAATGTTTTAATCCAGTATATTTATTTAAAAAATCTGTGGAAATATAAATAATTATTATTAGTAACAGTGTCCACCTTGCCTTTGTGTGGAATTCCGAGATTAGAGAATCGACTAGACACCTCCCAGTCTATCAGTGGTCATGTCGAGACGCCGGAGCTGACTGGTACACGTGCTGCAAAAATACCTCCTAAGGTTCCTCCTGGAATATCGTTGGGTACTTTCATAGCATTTATCAGAATGGAGAATGCACCGACACATTACCCTAGGGAATATTAACTTAATATATTATTGATATTGAAAAACTCATATGAAACTCAAGAATTGGAAAAATTCGTTAAATTCGTGTTTAAATACAGTGCATTGTTCTTTTACATCATATTTAATTGTTTTATTAGGTCAAAAAGTTCGAGCTATAACGTTCAACAAGAGATGGAAAGAAATTGCAGCCCTGACTCTAAACGGTTACATTCACGTGTTCAATGCTGAAACATTCAAACAGAAGATATCGCGAAAGTTGCCGTCTTGTCAGGACTTAGTTTGCTTGGCCACTCAAGAGAGTGGCCTGTACGCGATCGGATGCAAGTCGTACACCCTATTACTGGACTGTCGAACATTGCAGTCAGTGAAAAAGATCACTTCTAGGTACAACGGTTGCGGCATTCGATCGGCCAGCTTTCAAGGAGATATGCTGACAATTGGTACTGGATTAGGTAATGTGCCCATTTAATACACAATATAGATGTAATTCATTTTTGAAATCGCGACAGATAGCTGGCAATAAAACAAAGTAGCGCGGAAAAAACAATAAGTTGTACAAATGGTCTTCACGTGAAAACTGCTCTACGTTTTCAAATATTTTTTTTTATTCAAACTATACATAAACAGCATTATTATGGAAAAGTAGTACCAATTACATTACAGTTTGTTAACCAGATCGCTGCCCATGACACCTAAAAGCGCAAACAACAGTATTAGTCACACAACCACTGATCTTTTATTTCCAATTTTTAAATATTTCATGTAGCAAGCTTATGATGTTTTTGTTGAATATTGTAGTGACGTGCATCCTAAATCAACATGCATATTAATTTTATTGATATGTGTAGACAAACTAAAGAAGGAATCTCATTTATTATCGGGACAATCAGCTGCCATAGAAAAAGTGACATAAGAATGTTGCTATGTCGCGTTAATTATTTCGATACACAACACAAAAGCAAAGAAGTCGATTTCACACATATTAGAATGGTCCTTAAAGACTACTTTCCTGGTGGTTTCCAATAGTTCTCATTGTCAAATTGTGAGAATAAATAATTAATCCAGATGTTGAAATGACCATTCTGTCTTATAGTTAAACATTTATTTTATGACAAATGGTACAATATTTCAAGTTCACCTCATATCGCACCCATTTCGATTGTGCAGTTCATAGTCAGAGAACTCTAAAAAAATGAAATATGATTTAAATATACAGTTATAAGTAAAATTTTTCCCTCTACCTGATTCAGTACTGCCACCATAAAAATGCTAAGGCAGATAACCTTATAAAAAAGTAAACAAAATGTTGATCTTTCTGGTCAGTAAAAGGATATTTCTAAATATTCTACTGACTATACTCGGAAAGTACCTAATTGTTAAACATCTGTTCATAAAATGTATAAAACTCTGGTACAAATCAATAATATTTAATTTATCGTGACCATTTGAATATTGCTTTTCCCGTTATCTCAATATGGGTTATTTTGAGATGTCTGAGTAATGAACTGGAAGGTCGATTTGTCAAAAATGACTAAGATATGGAGTTATTGAAACAAAAAGGCAGTCCTGTATAGATATTTTATTTGCATTTAGTAAATTATTAATGCTTCCAGTAGGTGAAGGTAGTTAAGTCAAAATCGTAAATGGCGTAGAAGAAGACATTTCAAATCAAAATCAATTTATTTTCGAAAACTAATTGTTGTATGTATCTACTAAGTAATAACATAATACACCCCAGTTCATTTATGTCGAATTTTGGAATATTATTTTGGCATGAATTTTTCTGCCTAGTATGAACTAGGGCAAAATATTGCATTGAGCAAAATATATAGTAGCGCTCCAGTGGTGTTTTTTGCAATTAAACCAAATGTCACTGATTATATAAATATATATCAATCAATAACTACAATGATGTTCATTTCTATTAACCATGCCCAAAAAATCTAATACTACAATATGACGACGTACGAATTTTATTAAACGGTATTTGCGTCGTGCGTTAGGTTAGGTTAAGTATAATTAGTGCAGATTTACTTAAATGACACCACATTCAGCAATTTTACAAAAACTGTTACATGTGCAATCAATGACATCCTAAACCCACGTCTGAACCAATTATTAGTGCACACATAAGTGAACTCAACATTGCATATTGTCAAATATTGTGTTGATGGAACATAGGACATGTATTTAACATGTTATTTAATCATCCTGAAGATTTTTCGGAAGATTTTTAACGCTCACTAGGTTTTGAAATTGGACAGCTGCACAACTTAGATATGGGACGCTGCGATGACTCGGAAAGAAGAAAACAGGTTGGCGGGCTGCAAAAAATCTTGTAGGCACAGTGTGTTGGCCACATTCTCCGAGAAGGGAGATAAGATAATTAAATTTGTTGTGTTAATATACTTTTTCAAGATTCATTTTATAAGTTAAAGACGTTCACTCGTTCAGCGTAACCAGTCTTTATCATTAAATATAATGTACAATTTGTAGGTGTATTTCAATTATAAATTAAAAAAATATGGAATTGGAGAGAGAATTTGCAGTACTAAATTTCTTGTTTTGTTTTAGGAATGTTGATGTTTTACGATCTACGTGCAGGAAAATATTTGGAAAGTAATATTCACACCTCAAAAACTGTAGTACTGAAAGCATCCAAAGGCTATGTGGTATGTGTTTTTTTACGTTTATTTGAAATTTTTAACGCTGCGAATATTTGTATGAATGGCACACAATAAAAATCAGGTCGCCAAATCAACGATGCAGCATATTAGGGAATTATGTGACACAGAGTAGTTTTTTTGATTACTTCAACATTTTTACACAGACTGGACAGAGTTCTATAGCGGATTTTCACTCTGGGAAATCCATCAGCCGGCTCTACTCCGTTGTAAATAATTATTATGTAAAATTTTACTAAAAATGTGAAAATATGTACCAATTACATTAGTCAATATTCAATCGCAATCTTATTAATTTCAAATTTGAATTGTTGACATTTTGTACACTTCCATGTATTTTGTCACTAACGACCCGGGTTTCGCCTTTCGGCATCTTCAGGCATTCGAGCACACAAATGGACTCGAACTGACAGACAGTAAACAGTGTCTAACGTTTATATAGAAGATACAAATACGACAAATATTATTTACGAGGTAAGATATTATACGTCTGAGAGCCACACTGATACCTGAGTTAAAATTTCGAGAATTGCCTTAATCCTTATTTTGTAAACACCACATTTACAGAGTGGCGAATTGTCGCTTTCCATCTTCTTATGGAATTACCAGTGATTTTACAATTATAATAGCATTGTGGGTTTCGACGGGATGCAATTCGACGAAAGGGTAAATATATACAATCATTCCACGTTTAGTGACATCTGTTAGGTGTTTCAACGTATAGGATATAATAACGGAGAATTAGGAAGGTTCAGCTGCTCATTCAGAATTGGCAAGGAATTTAACTGGGCTCTATTGATTTCCAAAATTTCTTGATAGAATAATTTATGATCCCCCATTATTATTAAATTATATAATTATAATAGCATTGTGGGTTTCGACCAGATGCAATTCGACAAAAGGATAAATATATACAATCATTCCACATTTAGTGGCATCTTGTTAGGTGATTCAACGTATAGGATACAGCAACGGGGAGTTTGGAAGATTCAGCTGTTCGTTCAGAATTGGCAAAGAATTTAACTGGGCTCTATTGATTTCCAAAATTTCTTGATAAAATAATTTATGATCCCCCATGTTTTGATGGAACAATTTAACCCCATTGGAGAACCATACTTTGAATGCGAATGATGTTAGACACTGTTTACTGTTTTTGTGGACAGTGGCGTTTTTTATTTTAACGTCTTCATATGTCAGAAGCCAGAAAAGAGTTACACGCCGTAAAACAATAAATTTAAATGTTTTAGCCTAGGTTAAAATAGGGGCAGAAGGACAATTTTACAATGATTACTGTACTTTAAGTTACAATGGTATACAGTAGTTTTAGATTTGTGTTACAAGTACTAGTGTTACACAAATACAGAAAGAGAGAGTAGAGAGTTGAATACTTTATTATGGGTACAAATAAAACCGCTGCTCAAACGAAACACTGCAAAGCGAATCATTTAGTAATGTTGCCCGTTGTAATTTTCAGTTTCCCGACGAGGAAGCCGACGGGTTTAACCAGGTAAAGTATGTGCCGGCGATCTATACGCACTGTTACGACGCTACCGGTACACGCATCTTCACCGCCGGCGGACCTTTGCCCGCTACATTGATCGGAAACTATGCCGGATTGTGGCAATAGAATCAAAAATCAGTCAATGTTTTTATTTGTATGTGTTTTACAAGAGTGTTTTGCATCACAATAATAACTACTCGGATACTGTGCCGCCGTGTGGACGGCGATCAAATGGAATATGACGGAACCTTAAACTGTTACGAATGATAATGTAATATTTTTTCAGGATTTATTGTATCATAATTGTATGTATTGAATTGATTATATTTATTGGTTTTTTAATGTTTTTGTGTCTATAGAGCTTTAAAAAAGGAAATAATACTCAAAACACAACCTATCGCTTTTTGCCGGAGCGGGGACAATTTTACAATGCATAATTTAACTTTGAATTGATTTTATTCTATCGAAAAATTGAAAGTTTCCTCAATTTAATTGTGTTTTTCTTCAAATACCCTGTGAAAAGGTTTGATTATCAGACATAGTGTGTTTTGGAATGTTTTAAAAATAAAACACAATTCATTTGTACTACTTCCACATATTTATAATGATCAGGACCGGTTTCGCTCATCACGAGCATTATCAACTGAATCATCTGAACTCATCAGTTGATAATGCTCGTGATGAGCGAAACCGGTCCTGATCATTATAAATATGTGGAATTAGTACAGATGAATTGTGTTTTATTTTTTAAAATACAATGTCTTTCCACCAAGAATTGACAGTTAACAGCTTAAAAGTGATTTTGGAATGTTGCTGTTCAACTGTTTAGTAGATAATATGAAGACTTTAATTGATAGGATTAATTTAAGACATCGACTGAGGGTGCTTGATGGAATTTCAATATCAAATTTGAATTATTTAGATTTTGTACATTTCCATATATTTTGTCACTCACGACCCGGGATTCGCCTTTCGGCATCTTCAGTTATTCGATCACACGAGTGAACTCAAACCTGAAGATGCCGAAAGGCGAAACCCAAGTCGTTAGGGACAAAATACATGGAAGTGTACAAAATCTCAATAATTCAAATTTGATAGGATTAAATTTAAATTGTATGAAAAAATAGCACTACCTGTACAATTCTATTGGAAAAAATATTATTCTAAGACTTGTTCGCAAAAAGGTATTTTTATGTAGAACCGAATACTACGCTATTTTATGGATAGATATTTCCACACAAGTTTGTATATTAGAATTTAAGAAAAATAAAGTCATTCTTTCTTATTCGAGTTTTGCCTTTGAAAAATTATTGCAGTCCCGGAATGTGCATCGTTCAATTTAAAAAAATATTTGGTATGTTTAATGACAAAATTACACAGCTCTGGAAAAATTTTCAATCCTTGATGACTAAAATATTTTTTCTATATTTCAATTGTGAAATAATTATGTATATTTGGTTTTATTGTTCATTTTTAAAGCTGGTAGATTTGAATGCACAGATTGCGGTTCCTTCATATTCTGATCACTATCTAATGTTAACCAATTACAATACTCAATACTTTGATGTAATATTAGTCATATGATATTCAGTTTCGTAACATCTAGCCCGAATTCAATCTCGTTGTCGTTCTAGCAAAAAACGTTATGTCGGAAACACTAGTTTTGAGTAAATCGAAATTGCATGTATTTGAACTCAATCACGCACAATTAACCCTTTGATTAGTGAGTTATTTTTTACAAAATTAGCCAATTTAGAATATTTTGATTATTTTTACTATTACTACACACAAAAATATAAAACATTTTTTTTTTGTTACTGACAATCTGGGAAGAATATTATTTAAAGTACATAGTAGATATTTTTTTTAAATTTGTATGCATTAATTTAACGCATATTTAAAAACATAATTGTAATAATTCATTATTACTTTCAAATAATTATCTAGAGCATTTACTTCTGATTCGGCCCTAGATCTTTATCACCTGTGTATCTGCGAACGTGCGGTTCTCCATCTTCGTTGATTCCAAGAAAGCAGTCACACGGAATGATTTTTTACGCTCAATTTATATAGCTACAGATTTGTTTCCAAACATCAACCATTTTACAAAATTCCTATGTTCTTTTGACACAAATAATAAAAATAATGTGATTTTCAAAAATCATGATCAAGGGGTTAAACGAAGTGTTCAAATACTGTAAAAATGAAAACTGTGGCGGTGCATGTGACCTAGTTAATGTTTTATATCACTCCAGATGTATTTGTTTAGTGTTTTTAAAGAGAGTTTTGATTTTATTGAATTTGTGTTTTGGCATACGGTAGACTTAAATTTAAGGGAACAGTGTTATAAATGAACAGGTATATAAACTTTTTTTGCCAGCACTGGGACGATCTGTTTTATGTTTAATTTTGATTTGTATGTGCCAGATGCTGGTGACTGACGAATAGTTTTTACTTAACACGTATAAAGTTTTTCAATAATTATCCCATTGTGTTCGATCACTTGAACATATGTGACATTATATTGTGATATGTCAGAATAATACCGTAGCTTCTAATTATTGTAGTACTCCTCGACGCTCAAGTTCCATAATTTTCCACAAGTTTCATAAGAGATATAACTTCGCATTATTTACTTTACATTATTATTTGATCTCATATAAACACACTAGAATAATTAATTTGACGACTTGTGATATAATATATGTTATTTCAACTTCAATGACACAGCAGAATTCTATTACATCTCGGATTGTAATAACTCAATGTTTTAAGTCCCTTTGTACATTTTATTTCATAACAAAAATACGATTCGGTGATTGACCCCTTTGCATCACTAGAACACCAGACAATGTATCACCGCACATTTACAACCGTTCCCATATATGCCTTTTAACAGCACGCTATTTCAACTGGGTCATAGACTATTTACAATATTTGCATAGTTTGCATCTTAAAAATGAGTTATAGCGCATACTTTAAACCGTGGTAATTAAATGTGATTATTTTTCTGTTGTGTTTTCATATGCTTCAATCACCAAAAAATATGTATGTTTGGAAAGATATTTTATTCTATTAGGAATATTTTGAACCGAAAAGCCTTTTATCGATCACAGTTAAATTAAACACTTCAGGTATGTTTATATACGTATTGCTTGACGTTTTGTGGACTTTTTCTATTGCCATGTTGCATGCTTCGGTTCGGTTTAGTTTCTGTATGAGTGCCACGCCGTTTCTTGAAAAATTTTGTAACATGCTCTTATTAAATGGGTTTTCTATGACAGCTCAATTCCAAAATGACATGACATCGGAATAGTATGATGATATTTGACATATCATGTATGTAATTTAATTATTTATTCAATTTGTGTTAAAAACAACCAATCAGTAACGTTCTTGATCGGTATTCAACATAGAAAATATAGCTGTTTATTATTATTGACTTTGTTATAAAAATAGCAAAACAATGAGTATTTTAGTCACATCTTAACTATATAGCAGAAAATACATGTAGAAATTTGTCATTCTGTATGTTTGTATGTCTGTCGGTCACAAGAATTCCTCCCAAATGGTGCTGTAAAATTTTCACGTGTCATTCTGGCTGATGTTTCTAGGTCAACATTCAACTTTTAACCTTAGCTAAAAACGCTATGTTTTCGATGTCTCAATACTGAATGAAAAAAGTGCTAATAATAGTCGCCTATCAACTGCTCCATACTCTTATATTCCGCAAGTCACAGTTGAGAAACGCAAACACAAATTAAGAGTTTTATGTTAGCGATTTGGTAGAATGTGAGCTTGGTAAATTCGTACATCTTGATGTGCATCTGGAATCATCTGACCAATCCACCAAACTTGACATTCACAGGATTTTTCATGCTCAGCAAAAATGTTATACATTTGAATGCGAATGCGAATATAGCATCAAATTGCGATATTTCAAAATTTTATGTAATAAATGAGACAAGTCAAGAAATGTTTTCAGTCGACGCAATTGTTAAAGGACACGACAGCATTCAATCTGAGAATGACAATCAATGGAACGCAACATTAAAGGGAACTGCACATTCGGATTCACCATTAAAAATTTGGACGCAATAATCCTTTTATTATGTAAAACTTCCAACCCAAAAACGCTTTGGGAGGAAAGAACTAAGAAGTGGAAGATAAGAACTGCATGTCTGAAGATATGTTATTTTTAATATCTTGCATCGAGAAAATCCTCACGTTGCCTTGAACTATACCGTTGGCATCTACAATGAGGCAATCAAGCTTGATGAACATCGGACAATTTTTGTCGGAGATTGGCATGATAAGTACTTTATGACAGCATGCACAAAACATGAGTCAGGAAACGCTGCGAGAGTGAGTGTATGACTTATTTTGTGGTGCTGCAAGAGCCATTATTAAATACAGATCAACAAGCTGCCTATCACGGAGATCTACGACAATATAACTAGAGAGGAGGTTTTCTTATTTTTCATCTTTTATTGTTGCTGGTTTCTACTTTTAACATTATTATTAATTGGTGGACTATATTTTGTGGGTTTTACAAGAGCTTCAGTCCACTATGATATTTTCAACTTTCAATCAAATTTCTACATTAACTAGCCAACATCTAAATAACCTAATATAAGCTTCCTCTATCTTAGGCGATGCCAGGTAAAAATACTAGCATATACACCCAATCCTTCTTTTACGCGATACATTGGGTAATTGATGTGTAAAAAAAATAAATTTCTTCTATATAACTTGATGTATTGGTTCCAAAAAAAAGTATCAAGAATGTATGGAAAACTAAAATTGGTTCTTTAAATTCTTGTAAAAAAAGTCTTACTGCTCAAGTTACATCATCGGGATAGGATGCGTCGCCAGAGATCCGTGTTTTGGGGATGTGAAAAAAGTAAACTATTTTAGGGTGATTAAATTGTTAATATTTTTTATTTTCCGGTTTGTATTTATAATATTGCGTTTAAAATATTTGCACCTTTGGATTGTATCTATTTGACCCTTTTAATCTTAGCCTAATTAACATGGTATATTTATGCGAAAAATCCTGCTCATTTTTTTGAAAAAAAAACAAATGCTTAAACATTTTTTTTTATCTTAACTAATATTTAATTTCTAAACCATTTTTTTATTTGTGGGTCTTCTCCATGATATCTAAGTGTTTAAACATCAATAAATAAAACAAAACAATATTTTTAAGTATATTTATTTATAAAAAAAGATAGTTTTTTTAGTTTGTGTCATAAACCTAATGCATTTTTTTTAATGAAATTAAAATTATATGGTGATAAAATTGGTTGTTAGTAATTAACAAAAAAAATCTTAATTACATTTTTATTCCATCTAAATTACAAAAATATATTCTTTGTCCTAAATTGTAATAATTAAGTAAACTTGCCTAAATTTTAGGTTTAGTAATAAAGTGCTGCTACATAGGTATTATAATATATATTGAATATACTTTAAAATGCTAGTTATATTTTTAAGATTTAAAAAATGAAAAATAGCCTACACAAATAAAAAATATATCCAGGGATTTTCAATTAAAATAATTACAATAAAAAAAAGAACAATAAAATCCAAATCTATAAATCATACAATTTAAGATGTCGACTCAGGGTGCTTGATGGAATATCAATATCAAATTTGAATTGTTGAAATTTTGTACATTTCCATGTATTTCTTCACCGATGACTGACAGGACTGTCAGTCGTGTGATCGAATGCCTGAAGATGCCGAAAGGCGAAACCTGGGTCATACGAAATACACAAAATTTCAACAATTCAATTTTTTAAAAATCATAAATACTAATTTTATTTGTATATATTTTAAAATGTTAATTATATATTGTTTTAAAATTTAAAAATGAAGCCTATCTTCAGTTCTATTCAATTAAAAAACTCTCATTTAAAAAAAAAAATCTACTATATAGCACAAAATACATGTAGAAATCTGTATGTTTGTATGTCTATCGGTCACAACAACTCCTCCCAAATGGCATGGGATGTCGGGACGATAACTCATGATACATCACTCTCTGAGGACGTACTATCTCCGCTGTCGGTATTCCTATTTGAAATTTTGTTCATTTTTTAGATTCTAAATGAAGACGAATCGATTATAAAATTAAAAATATTACTAAATTTACCAAGAAATTTTAGAAATAGTCAAAAACGGGCACAGTTCCACAAATTCGCAACACAACACAAGAGGAATCTACTTTCAACATCTGCTGAAGAACTACTGAATATAATTTGAAAAAATAAACTGTATCTGTAGCAATTTGACAAATTCTCCAAAATACCTGCTATTGTTAATGCGTGTTCGACTGCTGCTGATCCTTTTTCGGGTGCATAATAGATTTCTTGTTAACTGATATATACTCACCACCAGATGTACAATATATAGCAAATGTATTGTTTTAGATAGTATGTACCGTAAAAATAGTTCAAACAATTGCGGGTCGATAGATCGACCATGTCGGAATTTTCTGCTGTCCAAAAAAATTGTGTAAAAGTTAAATTGCGTAAAAAGAGGACTGGGTATATATATATATAGGAACGCCAACATGCCAAATATGAAAATTGTTTTTACATGTGACATTTAAATATATATCATATTCAATTTCTAATATCAGACAGTATTTGCTTGATTCAGTTGTTAGCAACCCAGTCTGAGACAATGCTAGGAACTTTTGTCATAAAAAACATACTTTTAGTTGGAGTACAGTAGTTTTTTTTTAAGCACTCATGTTACCAATAACACAATAGGGAAAACGTTTTATTACACTGTTTATTTGTACATTTATGAAATTTCATTTTTAAATTTTACATAATCAGTTGTGAGCTATGCGATTTATTTAGGGTAATTACTTTTACAGGATTATGAATATATATATAGATATCAGCGGCATGCGGTGGAGTTATCTCCTTCTCTAGCGCACAATCTCACTTGTATATGAGCAAATAGGGTACAAGAGCATGCGTCCGCATGCCCTTGTATCTTACTCGCACCCTTCACTTTACATGTGATTCGGCGAGAAAGAGAGAATGGCACGGTACGCGCCTTATATATATATATATGACCAATGGCGGCTAGTGATAATAAAAACAGGTGGGGCTCAGAGGCCAAAATTTAAAAATATTCATCAAAACATAAGTTTTTAATAAAGACAGACATTGAACAATAAAGATAATCAAATAATCACGCGATTAATACCATGCGAAACTGGTCCGGAAGAGTGTCATCGCCAGTAAACAAACATGTGTGTGCTTATGCTTCATGCTCTTCAGTATAAAATAGAGCTGGACCAGAGTAACTCGCATTGTACAATATAACCGCAACATGCTATAGTATTTTTTTATTAAAAGTGTTTGTATGTTATAATTTGGTTAATAATTAGACTATAATTATTATAAATTTGAAAGGCAAGCAGCGTAAATAAATATGAAAACATTTTAAAGTGCCTAGGATTACTGCAATAAAATTATGAAATTGTATGCGAAAGGGCCTGCGCCTGATGGCCCTGTCATGACTTTTAGGTTTTTTTTGAGAACACAGAACACACACACCAAAGAAATATACTGCGTCTTGGGGTCCGAAACGGCTGACCGGTAACAGTGAGAATACCCAATAGCTCGAAACGTACGCCGCGTCGGTCACTGATGTTCTCACATTAAATTACTGTCTTTACATAAATAATAACTGAACAAATGATGCCTTTTTTTATTTTAAAAAAATAAAACAATTCCTTTGTACTACTTCCACATATTTATAATGATCATGATCGGTTTCGCTCATCGCGAGCATTATCAACTGATAAAAATACAAACATAACTGGCCTATTTATATAAAATTGAGTGTTAAAGATTTAGGTATATAAAGCAATTGGTTCATGAACTAAGACAAGAAATTACTGATTATTTTATTTTTCATTGGGTGCGGATATAGTGAAAGCGAGGACATTCGAAGACTTGTCTCTTCATTGCTGTGGTTAATGAAATCACAACTGTAATGCTAACGGTATTACACATGGGGCTGTCCACAAATGGCGATGGAAGAGGTTTCATATCATGTGATGATTTGTTCCGACGGGGGTCAAAAAATACCCAAAGTCATGTGACATTTATGGAAAAAAAATTGATAGTTGAATAATTGGACATTTTTATAATGAATGGATGTCGCGGTCAGAGAATAACTCAGCAGCCTTAATATTTTTAATAAAAATCATTAAGTAGGTATTCAATGTGTAAAAAATATTTTTTTGTAAATTCTAGTATAATTTTCAGCCAAAAGCTGTCGGTGAACTAATGTTGGCCATAAACTATCTATGCCTATGCCAAAATAATTTGCTTACATTTATTTTATTTGTTTTACATCTATCTATAACGCATCACATTATATTAATTATTATCTGCATGCTTTCATTGATTTCAACAATTCTATAAAATACTACAATATTTTTATTCAGCTAAATACAATATTAGCCATATGATTTTATAATGGCTGTTACGTTATTACAAAGTCACGCCTTAAGCTGGAAACACTTGTACACGTGTCACAACTTTTTTAATGCAATTCTAATTACATGAAATTACAACAGTCATTCTAAGCGTACACTGAGACGCAGCGCAGGGCAGTGCAGATTATGTATAGCATGCAAAAGTATAGACCCGCGTATGCTGCGACGCAAGCATGTGCCTCCAGTCCTGTGCTACGCTTCGTTGTAGTGCTGGGACAGATTCCTGAGTCACGCAAGCAGGTTTGGATGTGTTCGTTTTATTTTCGCTGCGAAAATGAAAATGATAGATTGTAAAGTAATACCAAATTATTAATTTCAACGCCAGAATCGAATTCTGAGCTAATTTTGACGATTATTCCGCAGCAATCAGTGCGGGACCGGTGACTGTCTTTATATTCTTTAATTCGGCTATGTCACTTGCGTTAGTCAACAGGCTCATCCCACATGTCTGCTTCGCCTACCTGGCCCTGTCAATTCTATGCTGCATTAACATCCCTGGCAGTACAAGAATGCACTATTTTTACTACAGGAAAGACACTACAATTATATTGCTGTAGAGCCAATTCTGTACATCCTTACAACAATTAGCATTATTTCTTCTCCAGCTTTAGCTGTGACTACTGTAACGTTTGTTATTTTAGCTAACACCTATTAAAAAGCTATTTGTTTCAAACAAAGTAAATATAATGTTTATGAAAAAGGGTGAATAAACCATATTAGCTAAATCGGGGTGATTGTGAAAACAAAACATTCACTTCATTAATATTATTGCGTCAAAACGGAAAATTTGTCGATTCCTTCCAGGTTTTCTTATAAATGTGATTGTATCCATATACTAATAATAAAGTTAATGTAAAAAGTTTAAAATGTTCCTCCTGTGAAATAACATTTTAGTTAATTTATCTTTTTTACAAAACACTGATAAAATATTTCTTTATGTGAATTTTTAGTGTTTTAGATAATCCATTATGTCAGTATTAAAAATAAAAATGTGTTAATATCTTTATTAATAATGAAAACTGCTATAATTTTTAAACACTGAATAGAGTTTTTATATTGTGTAATTTATTTATAAACATCTCAATAGAGACAATTTATATTGAATAAAAAAACATTTTTGTTATGATAAATCCTACAACTAGTTGCCAAGTAAAATAATGAATTATCGTTCTATCTTGGTTTTTTTTGTATTTATTATTGTAAATGTCGTGTCAGATAAATTGTACCGAGGGAAATAAAAATTATGTGTAGGTATCAAACTTTTGACTTATTATTAGACAGAAAGCAGATTTTGACCTTCATTCTGGATTATACTGGATCCGTATGGGATCCTAGAAAAGATTGTGCCCGTTATCAAATCCCTGCATAGGAATAGCGCAAGCTGTATTGGAATTATTGATGCAACCACCGGATCCCTTGGAATCACAACTAGAGTGAGACAGCGTTGCGTTCTTGCTCCATTTCTGTTTACACTCTTCAACTTCATACTTCTTAGGTCAATTCCACTCGACTGAGGTATGAATCTTTGTGACTTTGAGTATGCCGGCGGTACTGTCATATTTGACAAATTGGTTGGGCATCCAGGACAGGTCGGGAACTAACTCAGGTCTCATTGGTCTGAAAATAAATCGGTTCAGACGCTACAGCTGGCATTGGGGGTCTGTAAAGCGATATGGGAGTCACTACGATAGTGGTGGGATGCGGATGTCGAGTGTTGATCCGTCAGACTGATGCGGCGGTTGCAGCTGCCCAAAAATCACTATTAGGGCGCTATGGCACTACAATCTATGCTCAATACTTGAAATAAACAGGAAAATTCGTGCAAAATTCACGTACTTGGCAGATAATTTGCCAAATTCTTCAATGAGGCAATGGGCTTGGATATTTCATGATTTAGGTAAAATGAATCTGAAATGAATAAACCCGAATCTGAATTGTCTTTACCCGCTCGAGCCCGGGCCGGGCAAGGGCCCGTGCAGACCTCTACATTATATACACACTTGTCTTGGCACTATATTTATTATTGTGTATATCATTATTATATATTTATTGTAAATCATGTGTGTTTTCAGCCATCACCCTTAGAACGCGTTTGCAACGGTTAAATATTTTTTTTCTAACTTCATTTCGACTTAATTCTTACACCGTCAATAATCATGCATATTAAAGATTCTCGACCTTCTTCTTCGCCGAAGATGCGTAACTGTATGTCAAAACTTTCGAAATTTGTTAACAATTTAGCGCCTGGAAGAGGGCTATGCATAAAGTAATATATTCTACAGGTTGTTTCTAACAATAAAAAACTCAAATAATTTAAGAAGTTATATCTCCGAGAATCGCATTGAATGAATTTCGGTCGCCCAACTTTATTATATTTAAAAAACCAAATTTCATAAAAAATACTCACTTATCAAAGACGTACAGTGACGGACATCTGGCGATTGTTTAGCGCTTTATTTCAATACTGATTGGTTCCATATAAATATTGATTGAATTGTCATTTACTTGGTGGAACTCCATTATAATTGGATAAAATATCAAAGTATTCAGTTATAGAACATTTTAGGTACTTGTTAGATGTACTAACGCATTAACTGCCTCCACACTATGCTTCTGTTGCACATTCATAGGAACGTGCGGTGGAGCAAGTTGTGGACTGTGAGAAGCCACTGCGCGTCACCAAAATTTGTTGCTAAAATTCATGAACTTTTCTTCGCTTGCGACAGAATGTCAACATGCAGGAGTGGAGGAAGAAATGAACGTCCAAAATAGCAATTAATCGCGGTGTGTGGAACGACTGCATATTGAACACTCGTTAGCAAACTTTTTGGAGTGTGCAATTCTAAGCTGAAATTTTTAACATTGCAATGGACTGCTAACGGGCAGTACAATTTTAGCAATATCTTGTTAGCAATAGAAAAAGAATTAGACAAAGTATTTGGGTCAAAGGATATAGGCAACGCTATGACGTAACCAGAAGCACGAATCGCACAATTAAATAACAGTTAATCGTATAAAAATAAGACTCTTAATTTTTGTCGATCAAGGCAAACCTTTAGCCAGACAATCGTTGGGTGGAAAAGTCTATTAAAAATTTAACTTTTAGTTAATTTTTTAACACTTTTTAGTGAGTACTGGGCAGATAATTTTTATATTTCACTTATAGTTTATGTTTAGGAAGAAAAGAATGGGGAACAAAGGAAATAATTGGCTAGTTCTCGGGTGGATAAAATAATAAAATAAAACAAAATTAATTGGATGAATAGTAAATTCTAGCTTTTTGAGAACAACAATTTGTTTATTCAGATTAGATACAGATTAGGGCATCCAATCCCGGACACCTTTTCTTATCCCGGGATTTCGGGATTGATTTTTTTTCAATGAACCTGGCTTTAGATTGAACAAAAGCCAGGTTTTCGTGTTGGAAGTTGTCAAAAAAAAAATTGCTTTTGCGCCACGAATCCGTCAATAAATTGCCAAAAACAAAATTTTCATCTGTCTTTGAAAAATCCGTTATTGGTTGGACAAAACTCAGATTTTCATGTTTGAAATTGTCAAAAAAGTTATGATTATGAACACGGCGGGCCGAATAAGAAAAAAAAATCGGGCTATGTTCGGGTCATAAGTCAACTTCTTGCGAATCCCGAAATCCCGGTATTGGTATTGAGTGAATCTCTTGATTACGGTATTGACTTATTGCTCTAGCCCTAGTCCAAATCTATTGGTTTTGTCATTTTCAAATAGTGCCTCAAATATTGTATCTTTCGCTGGTTTGCCACTCACTCTTCATCAATGAATTGGTAGAAAACTATCCCGATGATTTCAAAAACTATCTGCGATATAAACCTCACATAGAGATTTAATTGTTGTAACCAGAGGCACGACAAGACTCTTAATTTCGCCGATCAAGATAAACCTTTAGCCAGACAATTGTCGGGTGGGAAGTTTATTAAAAATCTAGCTTTTAGAGGCTTCTTAGTGAGTATTGAGGCAGATAATTTTCACATACCACTTATGTTTAGGAGGAAAATAATGGAGACAAAGGAAATAATAGGCTAGCTCTCGGGTGGATAAAATAATAACATAAAACACAATTAATTGGATGAATAGTAAGTTCTATCTTTTTGAGAACAACACTTTGTTTATTCAAATTAGATACATATTATATTGTAATATAAACTGCCAATATTCTTACTACCTAATGAAAAAGTATTAGTCACATGCGAACTTTCCTCTGAATTTATAATGTTATTTTATTATAAAAGTTATACTTATTCTTCGAATAATTAACAAAAGTCATTAATGAATCATGCAATAGGTGTTCAGTAAAAGATATTGATCAGTAATATTTTTATACAGAATTATGTCTGTCTGTGAAAATTTGCATATCTACATCGGTTATTTTGTCATACGCTACATCGCATAGGTTTCTATTTTTGTAGCTCTTCATTTTCAATAAACATGGAAACAATTTATACAAGTTTATAAAATCCGTTAGGTATCAGGTCTCTGGACCACATTCTGATATCCGTAAGGGTAAGAGAAGGCCAAAAGTCTTTGTCGAATTACACTATTAAAAGTATCCAGAATCGTAGATATTAATCTAAAATAAATCAGAAAAATACAAACGCGATTTTCAATAATTTATTAACGTAAATATTAAGAAAAAAAGGCGAAACTAATTCCGTCATCGCTAGATGTCATTGTCTGTTTCAAATTGCAAATTTACTTACAAATTGCCAATGCGACGCGACCGATTTGATATTCGATATAGAAACGTCTACATACATACACACACCAGTATATTACTATGTATGCTACACACATGCATGATTTTTTTTTTTGTTACTTTTCACAACTGAATGCTTTTGCAATATATTATAACTTTGTTTTACTACCTAGATTATTTCTCTATATGAGAAATATTCGTGAACGACGTAAGGAAACGTTGGAATATAGGTTTAACTGTGATATGTCGCAAACTTTCATGTCGAACTGTCATTGAATTATTTTTAGTTAATTACCAATATACAATGACATATGACAGATTGGGACTGCTTCAGAAAGTACGCGAAATGAAAGTTAATGTTGGGTAGAACAAACCAAACCGAACCAAGCCTAACCTAACTTGACACATCGGTAAATGTCTATTATCAGGTACAAGGCCTAAAAATGATATTTTTCTTCGAAAACTACACAACACGATATGTTTTAGGGTAGAATAATCTTTTTTGACCTAAATATATGGAAAATATTTGTGAATCACGAAAGGAAACGTCAGAATATAGGTTTAACGAGGTAATGTCGCAAACCTTCATATATCTTAATTACCGACCTAACCAAACAAAACTAAACATATTGTGTGCAGAAAAAATTGCGGCTGACATGACAGCTTGCGATCGAAGAAAGTATGCGAAATTTAATGTTTTAGGGTAGAACAAACCAAACCAGACCAAGCCTAAGCCTAACATAACTTAACTCATCACTGTGTGTAGCATCTTCAGTTCTATTATATCTACTATCTATTAGTATGATTTTTGGATTATTGAGATTTTGTACACTTCCATGTATTTTGTCACTAACGACCCGGGTTTCGCCTTTCGGCATCTTCAGGCATTCGAGCACACGAATGGACTCGAACTGACAGACAGTAAACAGTGTCTAACGTTTATATAGAAGGTACAAATACGACAAATATTATTTACGAGGTAAGATATTATACGTCTGAGAGCCACACTGATACCTGAGTTAAAATTTCGAGAATTGCTTTAATCCTTATTTTGTAAACACCACATTTACAGAGTGGCGAATTGTCGCTTTCCAACTTCTTATGGAATTACCAGTGATTTTACAATTATAATAGTATTGTGGGTTTCGACGGGATGCAATTCGACGAAAGGGTAAATATATACAATCATTCCACGTTTAGTGACATCTGTTAGGTGTTTCAACGTATAGGATATAATATATATCCTTATATAGAAAATATGGTTTTCAAATGATTTACTTACTATTAACCCAAAAAGTTTGCTAGCATGCAGAACAGTAAATTAATATGCAAATGAAACCTGAAAGAAGACTTAAACGTTATACCGAGATCATAGATGAATGTTTTAAAACTGGCAGACCACTTAATGCTGTGTAAATTGTGTTACCTATCGATACTTTTGTTTCTTACCATATTTCTTTTTGCAACTTGCTTTTGATTTATATATCCCCTCAATGCATGATTTTCTACTTTTAAATAAAATAAATACCGTCATATGCAATGGATATGTCTGATTGATTACATGAAAAATAATCGAATAATTCTTATTAAGATTACACGCAGTGGTAAATTTCATTTTTCGCTCAATAATTTGGTTCTGTTGATGCAAAATGTAATTTTGTGAATCTCTCCGTGCAGATCAGTGCCCAGACCAATACTATCTTGTCTTGTGTCTTTTACTGGACTTCAAATTGTAATTTAGACGACTGAGATTGAGATTGAGACCTTGCATACTTAGTTTTCTAGCCATCTCATGTTTGCATAAAACAATTGCTGACTCAAACCTCAGCAATGAAAGATTGATAAGCTTTCGTTTAGGATTTTTGACTCTTTCAACTGTCTTATATAAAAGGAATAATCACTAAAACTCCGGTTTGCTTCGTTTGATTGCAAGTTAAAACGAACAACGAAATGTCACCACTCATCCAATGGAAAAAATGGTATATAGATAGGTAATAAAATACCTTGGATATAAGAATAACTGGTAAAATCTTCTTTTCAGTTTTGCAAAGAAAAATAAACCATACACGGGTTACGACCATATAAATTGATTTTTCATTTTATGGATTTGTGTTTTAAGGCAAATATGTCCATGATTTATTGGGAGCATTTCAATAAAGCCGTTCAACATCGGAAAGCTGCATTTATTTATTCAACTGTCTGGTAAGTGTTACATATTGTGACAGATATATTTTTATATCTGTTTAGTTAGAGTTTTCTAGTTTCTTTGGCAATTCTTCTAGATAAACTTGATTGAATTGCCGGATTTATTTTAAAATAGACATTTTCTTACACCCACATATGAATTCATTATTTCATCTTATATTTATTGCATATACTGATACATGTACTTCACATTATATTATGAATGATCAAAACTGATTACTCGGTTCGACAGAAGTCGATAATTTACGACAAAAAACGACATTATTTCTAAACAAAGCGGTGACTTTTTCATATTTACGTACTTCGCGTAAATTATCGGTTTACCCGATTTCCATGAACGATAATGCAAATGTATATTCTATAATGACGAATAGTGATGCTTGCTTATAAGGGTTTTAGGTAAAACATATTTCATTCGATTCATTTTCGAAGTTCTGTGCGCAATACAATATAAAAACATCAGATCTGTCAAAGTGACAGATAAAAGTATAGTTCTCTATGGTGACAGATCTGACGTCTACATATTATTGGCGTAGACAAACTTGGCAAAAAGATAGAGTTTGATACATTTCCCTACCGACAAATGGTGAAAGCTGTTGTACTTCGAGCCACTTTTCGCTAGATATGTTAACTGACCTTCTATGTTGGATTTACTGTGGTAAGACGTTACCGATAACAAATTTTGACAGCCAATTTTTTAGGTTATATTTAGAGTGTCAAGTATAGGAGGCGATGTGAGTCGCAGTTTGTTTCACGCGGGAATAGTGGATGACGGGATGGCGTGCGCATAAGTCGTTTCCCTTCAGACACGTTTTTGGCGCTATTTCACCCCCTCTCCACCGAGGCGTGCGCGATAGAAGCATAGTTTGGAGGGCCCTAATCATCGCGATTTTGACTCCATAAACGTCCAAAATTCGGCAATATCTTCTAATATGACAGTAAATGCATCCCGACTGCCCAACCTCGTCCTCCACATAAAGTTTCATTAAGAATCAATTATTATATTGTGCGATTGTAACAATCGTACTGCGGTTTCCGTACCGCGCACCTTTTTTAAAAGTTTTTCACGTTACGACTATATAAATATTGCTCATCTGAAGGCTTGAACTGGATATTCGAATAAGCATGAATATTGATAGGTAATATTTTTAAACAAATAAAAATTTATGTGAAAATGATGCTCCAAGCGCTTGCCGGGTATTTCTCTTTCTTACTCAATCACTTGTAAAGTGAAGGGTCCGATTGAGATACAAGGGCACGTGGGTGCATGCTCTTGTACTAGCAAGTTATGTTGTGTGATAGAGATAAATCCACCGCACGTCGATGGTAAGTATGAATGCTTTGTTTATATTTTTAAATCGGTCGAGTAACGCCCCACGTGGATGGTGAGGTGCAACGATGACCGCTCGGTCATTTCATGTCTTCCGCTTGGTGGTATAAAGGGAAGTACCATCGTCTATGGTAAGTCTATACGACGTTTGTGTACAATGTAAAATTGACGCATTAAAAATAGACAAGAACCAATAATAATGTTCAAAAGTGTTTTGATGACTTGCTAAGAGGAAATGATCCCAAAACAACTTTTTAGCTCATCGGTACAACTTCGCTAGGCGTATTCAAAGTCTTTAAAACTTGATTTGTTTTAATATTTTTATGCATTCTAATTGTCAGAATTTATGATGGAGTGGAAAGTAAAAATATCTATATCGTAAATTTTGTATTTTTGGGAAATAAATAATGATTTTTGACAGTTCAGGTAACTGCATATGCACACACCATTTGCAAAAGTAAAGTTTTACAATAACTTACGAGAAATTCTAGATGTTCAAAAGGTTTAGTGTGATTAGCTGACGATTGAGAATAAAGTCATAAACAAATATTTTGTCTACCCGAGTGTAAAAATAAGTTGTGGCCATATAAACAAAACATGTTATACTAGGCGGAGTTATACTTGGTAGGTGAAAAATTGCAAGTTTACGGTAGACTTATTGGTAGAGGCACCTATATCTGCGTCCATTTCATTATTTTAACGTTAGTATTTTTTAAACCATATCCGCTCCCTATTCGGAGCATATGGCCATCACGCGGTTCCTCCAAGCTTCTCTGTCTCCTGCCAGTCTCCTCGCTTCCTCCTATGTCATCTCAGCGTCCCGTAGCTCCGCCGAATACATTCTATGGATGGTCACCAGGGAGCCTTCCAGGGCGATGGAATCCATCTGGTTGGTGAAAGAGACAGGCAGGATTCAGGCTCCCCAGGAACATCCGCAACACGTGTCCAAGCCAGGTCCATCGTCGCTTTTTTTATTTTGAACGTAATAAGAGGCTGGTCCGTCCGCTCTCTTATCTTCGAGTTCCTAACAAAATCAAACCACCGTACCCCTAGTATTCGCCGCAAACATCTGTTTTCAAATCACAGTATACGGTATATATTACGGTAATATTTATATAATTATACAAAATGCTAATAAACAATCAAGAAAATCATGCGTATTTTCAAATTTATTACCGGTGCCCGTATAACTAACCAATTATTTATATTTATTATGTTATTCATTGTGAGAGTAGGTAAATTGAACTTAAATATTTAGATATAAATGTCGTAAGTAGGTAGTTTTATGAGTGAAAATCTGTACTAGTATCCCTTTAATACAAGTATGCTTTATATAGAATGATCGTAGGTAGGTATTTATGTTATTTAACTAATTTTATTACATTATTACAGGATGGTAACACTACTTACTTCCTTTGAGGTTATACCGTTGAAACCTTAGGTTCGTAGTTTTTGTTTTCTACATCCTTAAAAATCGAAATAATCGTTTAACTTTGTCCAATATTAATTAAATCCTATTAAAACGACATTTATCGTTTCAACAATAGTTCAAAATTTCTGCAACAACTATTTGTCGGAGTAAACACACTGTTTTGACAAAGTGACGTTTTTGTTTTAGCATGGCCGATACCGAAAACAAAGCTGAAAGGACCAATGCTCCTAAAAAGCGCAAGATCAGGTACGAAGTGGCCGTCGGTCTAGAGAGAGGCCATAGGACTACCAAATTGTCCGCCGGCAAAAAGTCAGCAGACAAAAATGTCAAGATCAGGCCATCAAGGAGGAAGGGGGTAAGTTCACGAATACGAGTTAATATGCTACCCCTATTGCAAATTTATATTGCCTTAATATGGAACCCGCGATTTACGTTTGTTAACAGCGAACGTATGTAAAATATTACAACCTGTCATGTATTTTTTGAGGTTATTTTATTGGAGATGGTATAGACATTTATATGGAAATTTAACAGCCTTAAATGACAATACTACTGAAAATGGTGAGGTAAATCAGCAGGAACAAAGCATAAAAATGATTTTTTCTCCTAAAACTACACACAACGTTATGTTTTAGCGTAGAGTAATCTTTGATTAACCTAAATATATGGAAAATATTCGTGAACCACGAAAGGAAACTTTGGAATATAGGTTTATCGAGGTTATGGACCAAACTTTCATATCTCTTAAGGGTAAAGGTTCTTATTAGTGGACATTGTCTCAAAATGCATTTTTTTCACCAAACACTGCGCGATGTGATAAAATATAGGTTAGAATAGTCTTTTGTCACGTAAAAAATGCTCAATAACGACGAAAAGAAGCATTATAAGACATCGTTTATCGCGTAATAGTTGTATATGCCAAACTTTATTTTTTCAGCCATGTTGGATAAAAAATCAGAATTGCCAACCTAAAAACCAAACATATTCATGTGTATTTGAAACCAATAAGATACTAAATTAACTATTGCGTGATAAACCAGTCTTATAATGTTTCATTTCGTCGTTATTGAGCATATTTAGCTTGATAAAAGACTATTCAAACCTATATAAAGACTATTCTAACCTATATATCATCATTTCGCGCAGTGTTTGATGAAAAAAAAGCATTTTTAGACAATGTCCACTAATACGAACCTTTACCCTCTTAAGTACCGACCTAACCAAACTAAACTCGGAAAAAAAATGGCGGACTGGCATGACAGCTTGCGATCGCTTCTGAAAGTATGCGAAATTGAATGTTTTAGGATAGAACAAACCAAACCATAACCTACTCCAACCTAACTCATCATTGTGTGTAGTTTTCGGTGAAATTTTCGTCTTTTGGCCTTGTCCCTGCTAATGGATTTTTACCAACAATGCCATTCTATAGTAAATTTAAGGTATATATATCCTTTAGGACATGCTCATCCTTTTCTGCCTCTAAAATTACTCAAACTCGAATGCCTGAAGATGCCGAAATGCGAAACTCGGGTCGTTAGTGACAAAATACATGGAAGTGTACAAAATCTCAATAATCCAAATTAATAATTGTTGAAGGTTTTGATGGATTGCCCCCCTTTTACTACTTGGTAATAATTAATAGGTCACTCCAATAATCTGCTTAATGTGTCAATAGGAGATAATTGTACATACACCCAAATTCAACTGAAAATTGTCTTCAACTCTCGCACATTTTTTATATGATACTTTCTGAAATATCTAAGCGTATAATCACATAGTATTGATGATGTTACTTTTTATTCTTATACTTCATCTGTCTACACACAGTTACAACGTTAACCAAAAGTTTATCAATTTAAGAGATGTTTCTCTATATATGTACTAGATATTGTATACTTAATACATGCTATGTTGAACTGACTGATGACCAAAAACAAAAACATCATGTGTTTTCGACTAACGCTAAACCTATATATACTGTAAAATGTAATGGAAATAATACTTAATATAAAATTAAAATGGTTAATTTTGTTATTTCACTGACTTTATCAATAATTTGATGCGTTTCGCCTCTTTAAGAAGCATCTTCAGACTAACCGTATCTCAAGGTTATTTATTTCAAAGGTAATCAATGATTCTAATTCTTAAATTAAAATTAAGCATAGGGGGGTGGGTTTTATTCCGTTCGACTTGAGGTGTGGGGCGGGATAAGACATAAAACTGATGGACTAATTACCGTAACACTACTAGTGTTGGGAGGTGAAAATTCCATGGGAAATAAATTTAATAGTGGTGTGCCACCTGTTCTATGTAAAATGTTATTTGCTAATACTCGATTACTGTTAATGGTTTTATTAGTTTCTAAAAACTTTTAATTATTCATTTTAATACCATTTTTATTTACTCGATGGAGCATTTCTTTGTTATTACTTTTATTAACACTCAGGTATCCGGCGTTTTCGCGTAAAACTTACACGTAATCCAGCAAATTTCACACCCGAATTGTAATTGCGAATATACTGCGAAAAAGAATCATATCTTTTTAACCATTTGAAGTAATACCTTCAAACAAAAAGGTTGGGAAGTGTATAATGTTGCGTATAAAAATAAAGAAGTTTTGGTTGTAAAATTAGAATAGTATATTGAAAAAAATCAAATGAATCTTTGCATTTATATTTACTCCACTTATGATCGCAAAATAAAATAAAAATGTGAAGTACAATAATGACACAGCACAGCAAGGTGATCCTTTTTGACAAATGGGCAATTAAACTGCAGGAGTTATTACTATAAATGTTTGTGTAATTATTCTTTTAAAAAGGCAGCAATATGAGTTAGGAAGGAAAATGAAGATACGTACTGTTCAAATGATATATCCACATTAAAATATATTTACATAATATTCCGGAATGAGTGATTTAAAAAAAATTGTGACTGGTTAAAAAAAATATGATTGCAACTAATATTCTAATTTAAAATTTTCTGAAGCAATAAATATATTTCAAGGGTTATTTTCAACCCTAATTATAATAAAAACTCGACAAAAAAATGTAGCCTTGAATCACAACCCTCTTCAATAGTATAACAAAAAAAATAATTGTCAAACAGCCCGTCTCGCGCTAACAGATGTCAATTTGTTGTGCACTGTGCAAAAACACAGTATCGCGGGGCCGGGTGTTAACGTAATGTGACAATTTCCGCATTAGTGTGGAACCAGGTGTCTGAGTGTTGACTTTATGGTCATTTTCAATTAAATGATTCGCAAACTCTGAAAAATTGTTGCTTTTGAGACGTCTTATACGTTCTTTAATTCTAATATTAAAGATCCCTTTACTGATAGTCAGTGGAATAACAAAGTTAACAATTTTATATTGAAAATGAATATTAATTTCCACAAAGTTATCGCCGAATTCATAGAAAAAAAAAAACAATACTTTTCTATAGTGATTTTCTATAGTGATCTTTTGCTTTGTAGTGTTGCCCAGACATATTTTATTAGTCAATTATGGCTCTGAGATATTTTTGAATACCTAAATCTTCCCATTGAAATCAATTTAAGATTCTTTGTATTTCATTATTTACTTGCCTTTTTTTTCAGATGTTGACCAAGCACTCCAAATTTGTCCGCGATTTGGTGCGAGAAGTCGTTGGCCACGCTCCTTATGAGAAGCGCGCCATGGAGTTGCTGAAGGTGTCCAGAGATAAGCGCGCTTTGAAATTCTTGAAGCGTCGTTTGGGCACACACATCCGTGCCAAGAGGAAGCGTGAAGAACTCTCCAACATCCTCACACAAATGCGTGAAAGCGGCTACTCACCACCCTAAGTAGTTTTGTAACTCATAAGAATAAAAGAACCTCCTAAAAATGATTTGTTTTTTTTACAACAGCCCTTTCCCCTTATTTTATATAGGATTACAATTAAATGCACTTGTTTAGGTAATATTCACTGTCATAAAAATAGTTTTCATATTTAACAAATACATTCTACAAAAAACAAATTCTTTCACAAAAAATAAAGTGATCCCACATATTAAAATATATTTTAACATTGAATAAATATGTTGCACTTATCAAAAAATATTTCCACATAGATAAAATAGTTTTCATTCAATATAAATACTCTGAAATTGATAGTTGCTGGAAGTTGTAATGAAATGTCACTTATTCTTTTACCCTATATTAGGCCGCCTGTATTGTCTTTGCTTTACACATTAAAATACATAACACAAACCAAACCAGACCAATCCTAACATAACCTACTACATCTTAATTCACTTTTTTAAAAGAATCCGTGACTAAGTGGAAACTATTAAAATCAAAGTTTGAGTGTACTGAGTAATACTATGTAATCCAAAATGCAAACTGTCGAAATGAATGTTCAAGTGTACCAAGTGAATACTATCGAACACAAAATGCAATTATTTATGACCCTTTTATACTTTTTGGTTGGTTGGTAATCACCCAATGTTTCCAAACAATGATACAATGTAATTTTAAGACATCGACTGAGGGTGCTTGATGGAATTTCAATATCAAATTTGGATTATTGAGATTTTGTACACTTCCATGTATTTTGTCACTAACGACCCGGGTTTCGATACAATGAAAAATGATACAATGGTATTTTTAATATTGATAAAATCCTTGTGTGTTGCCTTTCCAAAACAATATTTCTACATAATAGAAAATCTTTGAAATTAATATTAGATTGGCAATATTCACCCTTCAAATGAATGAAATAATTACTCACTCTTAAGGTGTTAACTGTCAATTCTTGGTGAAAAGGCATTGTATTTTAAAAATAAAACATAATTTTCCTGTGCTACCACTTGTTCATAATGATAAGGACCTGTGTTTGCTCGACAAGAGCATTAACAACTGACAAAAAAGTTTACAATTACAAGGTATATAAAACAGTTGGTTCATGAACTATGGTAAGAATTTACAGGTAATCAAATAAATTATACCCAATTTGTCGAAAACCGGTCCTGATCCATTATAAGCATGTGGAGTAGTACAAATGATTTGCGTATTATTTAAAAAAAAAACAAAATAAATAAATAAATAAGTAAAATTGTACCGAAATTGAGGCAGTCAACATTACCGAGCTACCCAAAAAATTTCCTGAAACTCCTTACATGTTTTAAATATTTAAACGTAGCCTAAATTATAATTTATTATAATATTTTTGTTCAGGCCTGATTAATAACAAAAACGAAATTGCAGAGGAAACGTATTTCCTTCTATGAAAAATATAAAGTAGCAAATATTAGAAAAATGACACAGCGGACATCCATTTCGAAAAATGAGAAATTGCTCCCCGGTTTACAGTTTCTAAAGATTGAATTACTCTACTTCTATTTAGCAATTCATTGTGAGATTGTATGACATAACTGACAATCATAATCGTTCCTTAAAACCCAGAGCAATTACAGGAAATAATATGTTAGATCTTCCTGTCCATTGGAGATCAAATAAAAGAGCATGGATGGCAGATTTTTTATTTCGTGATTTGTTTTTAAACTGTTATGTCCCAGACGTTCAAAATTATGCTGTTGGGAAAAATACAGCTTTTAGAGTTTTGTTGATTATCAACATTGTGCCCCAGCGTCTTGAAGAATTTAATCATTCAAATATAAAAATAATGTATACACTACCTAATACAACATCAATCGCTCAGCCCTTAGATCAGGTTTTTTTTTTCCATGTCCGCTCCCAATGTGGAGCATATGGTCTCCTAATGGAGGTATCTTGACAGAATTTTTTCTACGAGAACTGCTTGTCACTCAGTTGCTCAACCTCTCTTTTTCTTCTTTTTTTTTTACCAAGAGAGTAGGGATAGAAGGATAGGGCTATGACAGGACTAGTGGTTAGCTAATCGCTCTCGTTACACTCCCTGTGAGGATGGGATTGGTGGGAGGGTGGACTCAGACTACGAATAGAAATCCATAAATCGATTGTAAGATCAATCTATGAAAACCGTCCGCACCGGGAATTGAACCCGAGACATCCGTAACCGTAGCCAGCGACGAAACCAACTGCGCCACGGACGCCGACTTAGATCAGGTTATTATCAGAATATTTAAATCACATTATATACATCATACAAAAAAACTTTTTGTGGAAAAAATCTGTGCTAATCCCAATAACTAAGTTTTGAAATTGGGTAGAATTTTGGTTTCATCTATCAACGAGTTAAAATCTACTATTAATGGCTTCTGGGGATGCATTTGAGCAGAAGTAGTTTGAAAAGAAAAAAGAGTAAATGCTATCTTTTATACCCAACATATAATAAATATTTCTCAATCTCTGGAAGAAAAGGGACTTGAGGTGGGTGAAAATGATATTAATGGGTTAGTTAATTATAAATTAGAATTAGTTCAACTGGTCAAAAAAGCTGAATCAAAATGCAATAAATAGAAGTAATGAAGGTCCGTGGCGCGGTTCGTAGCGTCGTGGACTACCGCTACTGATGTCTGGTTCAATTCCCGGTGCAGACAGATTTCATAAATTGATATTTAAATCGATTTATGGATTTCTGTTCGTAGTCTGAGTGTTTGTGTTGTCTAAAAACTCCCTCACCCACCCACCCCATCCTCACGGGGCGTAGCGAGAGCGATTAGCTAACCACTAGTCCTGTCCTAGCCCTATCCTATCCCTAGTATCTTCGATAACCAGAGGTTGAGTAACAAACAATTCTCATAGAAAAAATTCTGTTGAGATACCTCCATTAGGAGACCATATGCTCCACATTGGGAGCGGACATGGAACAAATGAAGGCATGAGGGATATTTTAGTTTAGCTTAGAACCAGTTTTAGTTTAGAACAGTGGTTCCTATGGACCCCCAGGGGTCCTTGTGACCTCTGAGGGCGTTGTGGCAAATTAAAAATAATTTGCGGGTAAGTGAACAACGTCGAGGGGTCCGCGAAAGGCTTAACATAAAAAGATATTTGGAACAAATTTTCATTATTACGAAAGTTGAAATAAATAGCAATGAATAAATTGGTAGTGATTTGTTGGGTGCTGAATATTTTTGCCAGCAGACCCACAAACGTAGAGCGGAAACCAATATTTGAATAAGGATACCACAAATTCTGGTTACAAAAACAGATACCAATTTTATATTCTGCGCTATGGATCACTGCACAGAGGCTGTTGATTGCTTTCCCGTTTTCTTATTTAGTAGAACGTAGATTTTGTGCAGTTATGAACCTCATCACACTTTAAATATCAATATGTTTTATTTTATTTTTACTTCACCATTTACCATTCTAGACATCATTAATTTTATATAATTTAAGACATTGACTGAGGGTGCTTGATGGAATTTCAATATCAAATTTGGATTGTTGAGATTTTGTACACTTCCATGTATTTTGTAACTAACGACCCGGGTTTCACCTTTCGGCATCTTCAGGCATTCGTACGCCTACTTCCACCTACATCACAAAACCAACCAACCATAACCCAAAATTTGGGGATACGATGTTGGCATACGACAAAAATGCTACGCTTTTAAAATAAGTTACCGAATGCTAAAAATGATATACAGTTACAAAGCTCCCTATATGTAGAGGTTGTTATGACAGTTATCATTAATCTCAAAATTGTTTTTTTCCAATTTTTCCACTTGAGTTTATTCCCGGGTGGAAACCCAGTATTTTCCCAGCCTCGCATCACTAGCCGTAATAGATATTATTTTACATACAATGATTAAATCATTTAAAATGTCTATAAACATACTTTTATTAAAAAAGTTATTAAGCAAATGTCTGAACTCCTAGCGAGCAGAGAGAACAGACAACTTCAAGCTCCAGCTAATCTCGCTCTCGGCACTCCATCTCTTTCAGAATTCTCTTTCTCTTTGAACACATCCAATAACTGTGGTCCAAGAGTTATCTTCACCGAACGAGACTCTCCGACAGTTGTAGCACAATTTTTCTGAAGTTTCCGGGTTTTTACTACCATTTCAAAATTTCCGGGTTTTTGCAATAATAAAATGCCAAATAGCCAGTTGTTGCCAACTAATAGGGTAGTTCATTTTCCTGCTCTAAAAAAATTAGAAACAGTATTTTTCAATTTCCAAAGTCTCAATCTTACCGCGTCCCATTCTTTCTCATACACACACTGTTCACATCCTACAATTGAAAACTGATAAAAAAAGTGGGATGAACTGATAAGTAAGAAGGCTGTATGAAAAAATATGAAGATGGATTCAGGTATGGTGCTAACTTCAAAAGAATAAGCAAGCGCCAGAGTGCAATGCGCCGCTTGTAAACATTCAATGCGCCACGGTTAGGCCACCCCATGATCTATATATATATTTTTTTTCCATGTCCGCTCCCAATGTGGAGCATATGGTCTCCTAATGGAGGTATCTTGACAGAATTTTTTCTACGAGAACTGATTGTCACTCAGTTGCTCAACCTCTCTTTTCTTTTTCGAAGAGAGTAGGGATAGAAGGATAGGGCTATGACAGGACTAGTGATTAGCTAATCGCTCTCGTTACGCCCCGTGTGGATGGGATAGGTTGGAGGGAGGACTCAGACTACGAACAGAAATCCATAAATCGATTGAAAGATCAATCTTTGAAAACCGTTGGCACCGGGAATCGAACCCGAGACATCCGTAACCGTTGCCAGCGACGAAACCAGCTGCGCCACATCGAACTAATAACTCATCGTAACCTCAAATCTGCGGTTACAATGTTGGCATACGTAAAAAATGCCACGCTTAAAATAAATGTTGCCGAATACTAAAAACTATATACAGTTATCATTAATATTATAATTGTTTTTTCCCATATAAGTTTATTCCAGGGTTAAAACCCATTTTTTTCACGGCCTCGCATCACTACCTAGGTACCTACCTAAAAGTTTCACATTTTTCATGTATCGGAACAGCGTATTTTCGTCAATGTTATGGCAATACATTTTAGAATGTATTTTTCATCAAAACGATTATTGCCGCTCACAACACCGTCTGTCAATTAAAAGCCTTGTTTCGACGCACGTTGTTTAATCAGCAAGTGTGTGACGCGGGCTATGCCCTTGCATTCTACACCAGTCGGTGCTAAAAGATTACTGCAGGCAAGTTTAGAAAAGCCAAAAGTTAATTTACAACCTAGAATGCCTAACATCAAAGTTTTTAGTGGTACGTCGCATGCCGATTTAGCTCAGAGGATCGTCGATCGTCTGGGTATCGATTTGGGAAAAGTTGTAACGAAGAAATTTAGTAACCTAGAAACCTGCGTAGAGATCGGTGAATCGGTCCGAGGCGAAGATGTGTATATCGTGCAGAGCGGCAGCGGTGAGATCAACGACAATCTTATGGAGCTTCTCATTATGATAAACGCATGCAAAATCGCTTCCGCTTCTCGCGTGACGGCCGTGATACCCTGTTTTCCTTACGCCCGTCAGGACAAAAAGGATAAAAGCCGAGCTCCGATTTCGGCGAAGCTCGTCGCAAACATGCTCTCCGTCGCCGGGGCCGACCACATAATCACCATGGACTTGCATGCGTCCCAGATACAAGGCTTTTTTGACATCCCAGTAGATAACCTGTTCGCAGAACCCGCCGTTTTAAAATGGATCAAAGAAAACATAACGGAGTGGAGATCCAGCATAGTGGTGTCTCCCGACGCCGGCGGAGCCAAGAGAGTCACGTCCATCGCCGACAGACTCAACGTGGAGTTCGCCTTGATTCATAAGGAGCGCAAAAAGGCTAACGAAGTTGCATCTATGGTTCTTGTTGGTGACGTGAAGGATCGGGTGGCTATTCTCGTCGATGATATGGCCGACACTTGCGGAACGATCTGCCACGCAGCCGAAAAGCTGCTGGAAGCTGGCGCCACTAAGGTTTATGCAATCTTAACGCACGGAATATTTTCCGGACCCGCGATATCTCGCATTAACAATGCTTGTTTTGAGGCTGTCGTTGTCACTAACACCATTCCTCAAGATATACATATGAAGGACTGTCCTAGAATTCAGTGCATAGATGTATCCATGATGTTTGCTGAGGCCGTGCGTCGGACGCACAATGGAGAATCAGTGTCATATCTATTTTCCAATGTTCCATATTAATTATTAGGATTTTTTGTAGATTTAAGGCATGGAAATTACACAAAATGCAGTTTTGATTTTCCATTATTTCCAATATCAACTGATTCTCATTTAGAAATAACATTCTTTCTTTTTCATTTTAAGTGCGTATTTGAAATACTTATATAGAGGGCCGAGCAAGACCCCGCAAAATTATAAACTTATCTTTATTTTCATATTGTTAATAAAAATATTAATATGACCCATTAAATTTGCTTAGTTTTATTAAATTTCCCATTATGAGACATTAACCCTTCAAGCACTGACGATACGCAAAGTTCGCACACCTATATACCTTAGTTATGCTTTTTCTTCTATGACTGCATCCATATTTCTGTACCGTTTTTAATTGGTCTTCATTATAATACAAAACAAATTGTTAAATGCTGTAAATAATCCTGTTATTTCTCTTTAACTGAATTCTGGGAAAAACTTGTTCACGCATTATTTTCACATTCGAGAGTGTGGCATTCTATACCTTTGCATATCTCAGTATGATATAACAAAATTTTGTCACTTGCTACAATTCTGCATTCTGCAATTTCTTTACAGCAGTTTGGATTATGAAAATATAAATGTTAAAATTCGTGACTATCTGCCTATGGCACAGTTAGTAGATTTGGTGTAAACCTGTGAGTCTTAAATAGTATTAATATTATGATTTGATCAATATTTCTGTAACTTATCTAAAGAAATGCAACTGGCAGTCTCGAAGACGCCTTTCCGATTTAGTTAAGAGAATAAATGTATTTGAGATTATTTTCCATTACTGACTTTTTAATATTATTCCCGAGTATATGGTTTTGAGTAAATTAATGTTGAATGTTTGTTTACTAATCATATACAATAAAATAATCTCTTGTTCATATACAGCAAAAATTGAGATCCATGTGAATCGAGTCATATGATTCTAAAGGTTTTTTATTTAACTCTTTTTAAGATATATTTGTTGTTCAACGACAGGTTTTTAATAGATATTTTTTTATTACAATAGATTTAGGTGTTTTGCCAGGCTATAGGAATATTTTGGTATAAATAAATCAAAATACAACTATTTTTTTGTCAGAACGTAGTTGATATGTGTAGTTATTCTTGGTTTCACAAAAGGTATTACGTTCCAAAAATTTTATATAGACTTAATATTTTGTGAAACTGCTGCTGCTGTTATTCTATTGCATTTAGAATTGTAAAACATTTCAATTTTAGTCCTATTATTATTGACGTATGTTATTATTTTATTACAAAAGTTTTTTTTTGTATAGCTGCCCTATTTTTTTCTTCCAATAAGTCATTTGGCGCGATTTGAGTCTCTAATCTCATTCAAACCTATTTTGAGTAACACTCTTCAATTAAATATGTCCACTGTTTGAGCACTTGTCATTCATAAGACTGAATTAATTTTTTTCAGATTTTTCAATTGCATACATTTAAAACTGTGTGAGATCGGGGATTACTATATTCAGCCACTATAATTGTCTCCGAATAACTACTTTCAAAACTATAATTATTTACACAAATCTGTACTATTGTTTTCATAATATTATTATACATTAAAGCTTGCGCTGATCGATAGGATCTGTAGGGCTTTTTAGCAGTGAAACCGGTTTTTGGATGTTTTGAAAAAAACCGAATCCCGGTTCATTTTACTCGGTTGATGCATTGATGTGTAGATAATATTAATTCAATTATTATCCATTCTGTTTTTTTTTTTTTTGAAATAATGAAATGAAACATCAAACAAAAAAAACACCATTATTTATGTCCGGCTAATTTTGGATGCCCTAGTCCCAGCGATAAAAAGGCAATACATCTCTGAGTTATTCAGACGCCAGTCGGGTGCTCAAATTCCTTAATGAAAAGCACTTACCAACGGCACGCAAAACACTTACGTATGGTACTTATCAGGTACTTTTTTAAGGAAGTGGCAATAAGTTATTTGAATTTGAAGATAAACTAAACAAATAATGTATTATTTTTCAACCATAGCAGCCATTTAGAAAATCTAGCTACATTGGGATATTATGTAAATCTATTTGAAGAATTCAATATGCACTTACCACCTAACGTCAGTTTAAAGATGCATTCTTGTTTTTAAATACCAGTAATATAAATATTTTATTACCATGTCGCCTTCCTATGTAGAGGACTCCTGATGGAGGCATCTTGACAGAAGTTGTTCTACCAGAACTGTTTGTTGTTTAGTCAGTCAACCTTTCTTTGGAGACAGTAAGGATAAAAGAATGCGGTTAAGACAGGAATACTACACTAGTTATCTTATCACTCTTGCTAAGCTCTGTTTTTAGGATTGGATAGTTGGGAGGGAATTTTAGACATCTGTGTCTTCCCACACAAATCCAAAAATAAACAGTGGACATTTAAATGCTTTCTGATGACATTTTAACCCCTCAGCCCAAAGCGCTGATTTATGTTAAAAGCTTCACAGTGTTATCACTATAATATAGCTCAAAATACATGTAGAAATCTGTATGTCGGTCACAAGAACTCTTCCCAAACGTTGTATAGTAGCAACGTGAAATTTTCACATGTCATTCTGGCTGCCATTTCTAGGTCAATTACTATTTTCAAACTTTTAACCTTAAACTGAAAACGCTATATTTTTGATGTCTCAATAAAAGCACAGAAAAAAATAATTGCAAATGCTTGCTTAGCAACCACTCCATATTAAAATAATCCATCATATCTATCTATCCATCTATGTTGAATTTGCTTAGCCACTATTAATATGTTTTAATATAAATATCACAAATAATAATTTTTCATGTGAATCATAAAATTTGTAAAAACTCGAAAGATTGAGTGGAAAATTATCCATCATTTAAAATTATAAAACTTAACAATGGAATTCTCATTTCGTGGTTTTTACATGAAGTATGCCCAAAAGAACGAGAATAGTGTTAAATCAATCACGTCTCGCATCTTAGCAACCACTCTATTCTAAAATATCGACAGTTGAGATCATAACGTAAATATATTTTTTTATCATATCCACTCCTAACGTGGTTCATATGGCCTCCTAATGGATGTATCTCAACAGACACTTTCTATGAGAACTGCTTATTACTCAGCTGCTATACAATATCTTGAAAAGCATCATGTCGCCTTGCAACCTTAAGTTACAAGCAATGCTATAAGAAAATTTGCAATTTACGAGTAGTCCTAGGAGTCACAGTCTCTACGAACAAATTGTATGGCGGTTGTACGAAGATTGTCTCTCAACTCTGTTTTTCATCGAATATAACATATATTTGAAAAGATTTCTTGTGAGTTTATTGAGTGTTTCTTTACTATAATCATATAATTTACGATTCATCGAAAACCAACATATATGCATGTTAAGAAATAATTAAATCGTCCCAATAAATTATATCGTACAGTCGTCATAATATATGTAGGGAATGGCACGAAATGCGATGTGTGGCAGGGTAGATTTATTAGAATCGTAATTTATCACAAAATACACACTTTGAATTGTCGATTAACAACAATCATTGATTACGATTAGGCTTTATAATTATACTCTTTCAAAGTAAGTAAACAACTTTATTCTTAATATGAAATTAAAATTGATAACGTAGTTATTCCACTGGCTGTGTAACTAGATGTAACGCGTTTCGCTTTTTTAAGAAGCATCTTCAGACTAACTATATTGAACCATAACTAACTATATCATCTCCAAACACTAGTAGTTAATTTTATAATTAGTACTATCATTGTTTGGGTCTTACTACCTCCCCACGTCCAGTAGAAGGAAGCAAAACCACTCTATTCTTCATTTTTAATTAAGGTGCTTCTTAAAGATGCGAAACGCATTACATTTAGTAACACAGCCAGTGGAATAACTAAGTTATGAACTTTAATTTAATATTAAAATATCAAAGTTACCGCCGAATCCATTGAAAATATCTTTATTTCTATTAACATTAAAGATACTACATACATATACATATAATTACCCACTATTTCACATTATTAAAATATGCTAAAATTCATCGAAATTAATCCAAAATATTGATTTCATGACTCCGCAGTAAATGTAACGGACCAATCGTCTGCAAAAATACCGGCTGACGGGCCGTACAGCATGGCTTGTAATTATAGGGAGCTTTGACTATACTGGTGATGTCTACAATGACATGATTGGAAAATCTTTGTTGTAGATTGGCATGATAGGTCCTTCGTGAGTCGGAAAACGCTGAATGAATTAGCAGAAGACTCTGATCTAATATTAAATTTTAAATGCAGCTAAACAAGCTATTTATCGAGAAGTTCTATGGCGCCATAACACGAGTTGAAGGTGGCGTAACTTGTATCCTTTATTAACGTTAGTTTCAACTTTTAACATTATTATTCATTGGTGGACTATATTTTGTAGGTGTTACAAGAGGTACGGTCACGGTAATATTTTCAACATTCAACCAAATTTCACATTAATTAGCAAATGTCTAAATGAACTAATATAAGCGACCTCTATCTTGGGCAATGCCGAGTAAAAAATACTATATATAAATGAATGTTTACTTGTTTGTCCTCTATGAGTTCCTTTACCATTCATCCGATTACGAATAAACTTTGGTGAGTTGTTGTACGCACTCCTGTGAAGGTTTCTGAAGAAAACAAATCTGAAAAAAAAAGAAATAAATACGTACAAACAGCGACATCTCGGAAAAACCTGATTTATTCGAGTACGCACCAGACGGAAAATAAAAAATATTGTGGATCCAAAAGCACTTCACTAAACAGAAATAAAACACAAACCCTTTCTTCGAGGGGCATTGCAACGCATGCCGGGTACTCATTAGTATTTTAAAAAAGCCAATAAAGATTCGTGTAGTTTACTATGTCACTTTCCATTGTTACGATATAACAGGGAACTGTAGTTTTAAAAAAATGAATGCATTTATACTTAAAACAAATGCTTTGTTCCTAAAAAGAATTATCTGTACATTTAAATATTCACTATAATGTACAAAATATACACATTTTATTTAATACATTGCTCATTTAAATTCTCCTCACTGTCTTTTATAATATATAATATATAAAAGTTGGTTAAATGGCAATTAGGGCATGATTTCTTTCAAACTCATGAAAGTGTTAATGTAATGTAGATGACAGCATCTCGACCGCCTGCCTTATTTCAATAATCTTATCAACTGAACTCCCCACTATCTCGAGGACTAGTCACAAATCCTGTATTGTTGACAGCGATTAAAAAATGGACCATGTTGGAGACATATGAATAGAATAAAACATGCGTCTTATAATCAATGCAATCGGCATAATGTGTCATTTTTGTTCTAGAAAATACTGGACATAGTTCCAAATCAATTTTGTTATTCTTCCAACTGTGTTTTTTTATGGCTGTTATATACCATAATTTTCATATACCAGCATAAATTACCAAGATAATATTAAAATTAACTCTAGCTCGTAGTTGTATGAGAAAATGTTTATGGTAAAAATTTTTTTATGGTATAATGTGCAATGTAGCGCCGTCACTGAAGTGTGAAAAGTAAATATCTCGAGTTGGTATATGCTGGAATTTGTGATGCATCACAAGTCTTGATGCTCAGGAAAACAATTGCACCACCTTTCTGAGAGTTTTTTAATTTATGTAATATTTATTTCATTTACTATAATATTAACTTTTGTGAAGAAATAATTATCAAATTAAATATAATAAAATCAGTCATGCTCATTCCATATTGTCAGTTAAGGTAAACCGGTTTTCAACCACGTGTTATCTGAATGCGGAGGATATAGACTCTTAATGGATCATCTCAACATAAGTTTTTTTACGAGAACTGTTGTTTTACAGTCCTTCAACCTATCAAGATAGAGGATGGGGTTGGGAAAGGACTAATAGAAAGCTAAGCGTTCTCAACATGCCCCGTTTTAGGATCGGGTGAGTGGGAGGGAATGCGAACATCACATCTCTTCATGCTTTCAAGCGCAAATACATAAATTGATTTAAACACCAATTCATGAAAGTGCTCGGAGATTCGAACAATTGGATGAATGCTTCAGAGTATTGATAGCTCGGCTACAGGACCAGCTATTCAGGATTTTTAAATACTATCAATTTTTATTTTTAATTTATAATGATTATGTAATTCATCTTAAAATAAATCACCAGTCGGACATACTAAATTATGGACCCAATGACACTTAATCGATATTGCTTTCAAGCTAACGATATTTCGAACACCAATGTGAAGAAAGCATGTCGTAAGAATAGAAGACAAAGTTTATAATTCCTCAAACTGAAACTACAAGAACAGCTTAAAAATCAGATTGTGTTTAGAAATCTTAAATGTTCACAGCATTGTATTTGTGCGTCAATAATCAGGTGGATAAAAAAAAGTTCTTTTTGTGTTGGCAATAATAGCTGGCATGGTTACAAAAAATGCCTCTACCCACATAAGATAAATTCCATATAAAATTGAAAATATAGATGAATTGTATGTAAACAAAGCTTTTTTGTAGTAAATTCTTGTACATTTTTACAGTCAATTCTAGATATGATAATAATATTGACGTATGTGTCGGCTCCGTGGTGCAGTGTCTAACGTCGTTGGCTACGGTTACGGATGTCTTGGGTTCAATTCCCGGTAGGGACAATTTCATAAATTGATTTTTCAATCGAGTCCTGTCGTAGCCCTATCCTTCTATCCCTACTCTCTTCGAAAAAAGAGAGGTTGAGCAATTGAGTAACAAGCAGTTCTCGTAGAAAACTTCTATTGAGGTACCTCCATTAGGAGGCCATATGCTTCACACTGGGAGCGGACATGGTAAAAAAAAAGTATCATCATCAGTGCCTCTTACAGAAAATGTGAGGTCTGGGGCACCTGATTTTTCAGGGATTTTAACTTTTGAACTGAGGAAGAAATATTCCCACGAAAATTAATATATACATAAAAAACAATTTATCAATACTAGAAATATCAGAAAATATTTAAAAAATAAAGGCTCGTCAGGCCCAGGGCAGCTACCGCTTCTGCCCCCCTCCCCACTGTAAGTGTCTGATCATCATCACTCTCCAAATCTCCGTTGCTTTCGTGCCATCAAAAAACAAGCGACATCTTCGGTATGAATGTTTAAAGTGGTGTAATATTGAATTTTGTTTTGTGGTACATGGCTGATACATCTATTTTTGGAGAGAGGAATGTTGCTTGAATATCGAAAGTAAACTCAAAATATTTTGTAATCAGTGTGGTTTTATCATATTCTTTTTCAGTGCGTGTCTCGATCGTCTTGTGTGCTTTTTATTTTTGTGTACATCTAAGTTACCTCTTTTGAACATCACGCATTTATCACACTGGTCTTTTCTTAGTGATTTACTAATTGAGAAGATTATAAAATGTTCGCTAAGTGCTACAACTTTTGTTTTCACACTACCCTATGTTCCAAGATTTCACTACTTGGTTTTGTGTTTTTTGTAACAAGTGGTAGAAACGTGTATCTTATTTATATAGTGGAGTTTTCTTTTAGTGTGTTTTATGGTGGAAAATATTGTTTGTAAATTAAATTTATTTGTAAAAATTGCTATTTTTATTTCATTGACCGTAGTTTAGGGGTTGTGAATTTTAGGTCTGTTACCCCAATAATAATTTAATACAACCTGCATAGTTTCCGACCTGATAGAATATATTTGAATCATTAAATTGATGTTAAACAGAAGAACAGTTAGTTTGTCTAAAAGATCTATCTACAAATTGTTAATAGTTATTTGGCATCACGCCATCGCCAGCACTACACATAGTCCATTTCCTTCCTTCCTTAATTACTAACATAAAAATGATATACAATACTTTCTTTCTCTACCATATTTAGTCAAATGTTATTATATCTCAAATAAATGTTATTATAACAAAGCAAACACAAAAACTTATAAGAAAACCAAACAAGTAAATTTTTATATGATGATTTTTTTATTTTATAAAAAATTTTGAAATTGGAAAATTATCGTCATCTTTTGAGCTTTATAGTAATAAGGTAACAGAGAAAAATGCCGTTCAACGGATAAATGATAGATATTTGAGCTAACTAAAACTGTTAGTTATTCAAAACAAATGCCCATCAATAGTGTTGTGTTCAAATATGTTCTATCTGATCGGAGACTGAGCAGCTAGTATATCGGTGATCTGACAATAGTATCTATCATTTAGTCTCTTTTTCAGGGGTACAAAAAACTGTTTTTTGTCTGTATATGTCCTGTTTTCCTAATCGGATAGGGTGAGTGGGATGGATTGAAAACATTATAGACATCCATTGTGTACATATCCAAAAATTACATTCAGGGATTCAATCCTTAACCACCCAAGCAAGTTGGGCAAAATCATTATAGTGGTCTATCTCAATCATACAGATAATTTTAAGAAAAGCCATAACAATTATTATGTTGAGTCATCTTATTACGCTGAAGCAGATATCAATAACATATTGTGATAACAAAATGCATAATATATTTTTGACATAAACAAATGTACACAAATACGAAAGTTCACACGAGGCTATGAGTTTTTTTAATGGAGAGACAACATTCTTACTAAGAATAGAACAGAGAAGATAAAAATCAAAAATGTTGTAAAAGAATAACAAATATTTAACAAAATATTTATTTCATAAAGAAATTTTCAATAATAACTATTTGCAGTTACTTAGTTTCTTTCATGCTTGAATCAAAATGAGCAGTTGGCTTAATGATCATTGATAGATTAATGCATTGGCTCCCAACCGTTTTCGAGTTGTGTCCCAATTTTATAAAAGCCGAGCAACCCTGATTTTAGAGATCTGCACGACCTTCACCCGGCCCGACCCGTGGTCCGGATTCAGGCAGGTAAAGACAATTAAGATTTGGGCTCGGACCAGATCCGGGTGAGGAATTTAATTTTCAGAAAATATTTCAAACTATGTTCGGGTAAGGCTCGGTTCGGTTCAGCCATAAGGCAATACTATTCATAACATAGATAATTTATTTCACATGGGATCAGGGGTGGCCACATTTTTTTTTTTAGCAGCTACTAGTTGATTAAGTTATTGATGGTGATCGACTGATATTGCCCGTAATTATACCATCAGAGAACAATAAAAGCCCAATTTTTATAATCCAAATATGTATTTTAAAAATAAAAAAACAATTTGTACTACTTTCACATGTTTATAATGATCAGCCTGTTTCGTTCGTCACGACCATTATCAACTGATAAAAATACATTTTTTTTTTTCCTACCTCTACTTTCCTACTGAAACTATTATGTGGAGTCCGCGAGGCGGGCTCCTAGTTTCCTGGCTAAAGTCAGTGCTAGGGTGGGTACAGACTAATTCTTTATAGCCCTTTCCCGCATGTAAGCTAGCTACGTACTGCTATCTAAAAGATTCTGTCAGCTGAAGGCTTTGTGTGGGGAAAACATTTAAGAAAAAAAACCCCATACGAGAATGATTATCTTTGAATCATTAACAAAAGTTCAATTCTTGACAAGAATTGCTCGTAATGTTGGCGTAAGTTTGAAGAACTTACTTAGCTTATTTTAGACATGCCCAGTCCCTAACTAAAATGTGCGAGCCTGGCTCGTTACATTAAGATTTATCTCTTAGGGCGACTTATTGAAGACCGGCGTGGCCGTCGGTCTCTTCCGCATCCACCTCCGCTAGAGAAGAATTTCCTGTAAGAGAGGGAGAGGGGGAGCATAAGGAGTTGGACATCGTCTTGACGAGGTTCTTGGAGACTTTTAGTTGGAGCTTAAATTTTTGTATTTTCTCAGCTTTGAGAGTTGTAGCGAGGTGAGGCCCCTGCTTCAATCTCTGCATGAAGCTGGCGCGGTGTAGACTTAGGGTCTCTTGAATGTCAGGGCCTTTGTACCAAGCACGTAGATATCGTGTGTTGGAATTTTTCCTCGAACCTGAGATTATGCGCAGTCATTTATTTTCGACCCTCTGTAGGAAAAGGAGATTGCTGTTGGAGATGTTTACAGACCATATGGGGGAGGCGTACAGCATGGTCGGTTTAATGACCATGTTGTATAGTGCCTTTTTATTTTCTACGCTGAGGTAGCTTCTGGCGTTGAAGATCGGGTACAACGCACCGATCGCAACGTGAGCTTTGCGTCTTGCTTCGGCAATGTGAGCAGACCAGGTGAGGGAGCGGTCCAAGTATACCCCGAGGTATTTGACCTTTTGGCTAAAAGAGCAGGGTATATCACATACGGTGATTTTCCCTTTGTACGATTTGTTGGCGGTCTTGCGAGTGAAGAGGATCGCCTCTGTCTTCGCACCGTTGATCTTAAGTCTCCAGCGGCTGAAGAGGTCAGTCAGCTGGGTCGTGCCAGCCTCAAGGCGACGTAGCGCTACGTCTCGGTCCTTGTGGGTGGATGTGATTGCTGTGTCATCTGCATAAAGGGCGACAGAGCAGTTTTTGGGATTCTGAAGATCATAAATAAAATGATTAAAAAGCCTAGGTCCCAGGAGGCTACCCTGGGGTACCCCAGCGGAGGCTGTGCGGAGAGAGGATTTCTCCTTCTTAACCGCTGCGTAGAGGGTGCGATCTTTCAGGTAGTCCTGAATAATCTTGGAGATGTAAAGAGGGGTGTTGGCCTCGACGAGCTTGTGTACAAGGACGTCGTGCCAGACTGTGTCGAAGGCCTTTTCCAGGTCGAGCAGTACCATTCCGGTGGATCTGCCCCTGTAAAAGTCTTCGGTGATCTGGCCCGTGATGCGGACTAGCTGAAGGTTGGTGGAGAGGCCCTTCCTGAACCCGTATTGGGTTTCAGGGATGATTTGGTTGTGGGAGGGGAGAAAGCGTTCGAGAATCACTTTCTCAAGCAATCGAGCAGGCTGATTGGTCTGTAGTTGACAGCTAACAAGTGGTCTTTCTTGGGTTTCGGAATCGCGACGACGTGAGCCGTTTACCACGTTACTGGAAAGTAGCCACGTATGAGGCATGCGGTGTATATCTTCGCTATACAGATGATTCCCTTTTGGGGGAGTCGCTTATTTATGTTATCTCTTCCGGGCGCTTTTTTGACTACGAGTGATTTTATTAGTTTTTCGATCTCGACCGGTTCAACGATTTTAACATCGTCCGGGATGATGTTTTGCGCGGCAAGTGACTCTATTGACTTTTGGACGAGCGCCTTCGTGGTGGGGTCCGTGTCCGACTGTATCTCTGTATTCTTGACGAATGCATCGACGAGTGCATTTGCTTTTTCGAGATCGGAGTAAACAAACTTGTCGCAGGCCGGGTCAGGCCTGAGAGGTTTGATTGTGCTTGAAGACGTTTTTATGCGCCTTGCGAGGGCCCAGAGCGAGTTTCTAGGGTCGTCCGTGTAAATCCGGCAGCTAGTGAGAGTGTCCTCCCACAGGCCGCTTTTGTGGCATTTGGTTTCTTTCTTGATTCTAGCAGTGAGGGTGTTAATCTCACGTTTGACGAAGTGATCATCGCGGGAAGTTTTGTTCCATTCTTTACGCATTCTATTACGCCTCAGAATGAGATCGTAAATATTGTCCGAAAGCTCGGCGCGCGCGGTCGAGGGCTTTACTTTGGGGACGAATCGGTGACGGGCCGTTAGAATTCTTTCAGTCAGCTCGGCAGCTGCTGAGTCTATTTCTGCCTCCGTTTGCAGAGTTTTAGCCGTGAGGTGAATGTTCTGCGTAATGTACCTTTTAAAGAGGTGCCATTTCGCTTTCGCGTAGTCGAACTACGGAGTTCGATCTTTTTCGTACGCGCCACCTATCTCGAAGTAGACAGGGAGGTGGTCCGAATGAAGTCCGTTTAATACTCTCGGTTTGCCGACGGACGGAGAGTTTTGAGCGATCACTAGGTCAATGAAAGACGGAAGACACTTGCCTTGGAAGTGGGTCGGGTCGTCCGTGTGAAGGATAGTAAAGTCCGATTTTTCGGAGTGCCTGAGGAGCGCTTTACCGCGGGGATTTGCTCTAGAGCAATTCCACACGCTGTGCTTGGCGTTTAGATCGCCTGCTAGGACGACTGAATTTCTGAGCTTGAGCAGCTGCTCAAACTCAGAGGCAAGGAATTTTTCCTTGAACTTACCGTACGCTGAAATAATAGCGTGCGGTATGCCATTGATTTCTACCTCTATGGCAGTGGACTCAAACCCGGTTAGAGGAGAGGTCAGGAGGTGCGCGTGTTTAAGATCGCGGTGGACTAGAATCATGACGCCTCCACCCCTCGCGGGAGGGGGGCGGTCTTCACAGTAACAGTCGTATCCGGGAACGGAGAAGCGGTTTTTCGGCTTAAGGAAAGTCTCCTGAACTAGGACGATGTCAATACCAAGCTCTATGAGGAGAGAATGGAGTTCGAGTATCTTATGGTCTGAAACGCTGTTAGCGTTCCACGTTAGTAACTTGAGCGGTCGCCCGTTATCAAATGGGACTGCGCCTGTTATGTACTGGCTAAGCCGCATTTGTCAAGCAGCGCCTCGGCTCTGAGGAGCCGATCGCTGAGTGACATGACGGGGTTTGCGCGGATGGCGCGGGACATTCTGATACTCTCTATTATTAGAGAGATCTCTGAGTTTGTAACACCATCCTCGCCGCCGAGGAGAGTGTTAATGATGTCCACAAAGGTGGACGAAGCTTGGGACTTAACCGGGGTCGGGGCTTGGGCAGGTACTTGGGGGCCTGTGAGGGCACTCCTGTAGGAGAGCACGTTAGGGACGGCTGCTCGAGCAGCTGAGCTGTGTGGGGAGACCTTAGGGGTGGATGTGGCTTCACGGCGGGCCACAATTGATTTGATGTAGGCAATGCGCTTTGGGCATTGCCTATAGTTTGCGGGGTGGTCGCCACCGCAGTTACAGCACTTGACGCCTGGGGATGAGTCTCCCCTGGGGCGGGTGCATGCTTGGGACTCGTGCTGTCCTAGGCATTTGACGCATCTTGCGTCTCTGTTACAGTTTCTAGCCGAGTGGCCGAAGAGCTGGCACCGGTAGCACTGCGTGCCACCTGCGCTTGCCCGTCCACGGAATTTCTCAAACGTGACTTTCACGCGGCAAAGAAATTTGATTTTATTGGCCATAAAGGCCATGTCCGTGCCTGCTGGCATGGCAATGAGGTAAATGGGGTTCCGTTGAGGTGCATTTGCCTTACCCTTGAGGAGGATTAAAACCGTGCTCGCTTATGGCGAACGCGATTTCTTCCACGGGAAGAGCGGGCAGTCCACGGACAACTGCCTTGCAGGTTCTGTCCTCCTGCAGAGTGGAATGTGTGGAATACCGCATGCCCATTGCGGAGACCAGTGGTGAGGCAGCGGTGGGCCTCCACCGACTGCGTCTGAACGACATACGTGCCGTTCTTAATTTTGAGAGAGAACTTATTCTCTCCCAAAATTGTATCTAGTCGTTTGACGACCGTTGCATGTGGTTCCTGTCTGTCGACAGACAGGATCACGGGGGGGACGCGAGTTTTCTTCGGCTTTGCGGAGCCGATGATGGTAGGTGCTGAGGGCACCGCGGGAAGATTAACCTCTGGATTGAGGGCACGGTATTTGTTGCTCGTCTTCGTGGGGGAAGACGGCGCAAGAGAGCGTTTGGGAGCCGATACCTTGGGCCTGAGCCAGGTATCGGCCGTTGAAATCGGGGTGGTATCCATCCCTGAAGGCAAGTGATTCGAGATGCGTGGGTCGGCGGGGAGCTGTACCGGTCTGGGTAGCACCGCGGGGGTGGAAGGGGGCCCGGCGGGGGCATGGTGCCTTTGGTTTTAAGGCCGAGGGCGTAGGGGAGTGTGTCGGCGTGCGGTGGCCGTAGGTCATGAACTAAGACAAGAATTTATGGGTAATCAAACAAATGACATATAAACGAAATTAAATAATCTACAATTAAAATGTTAAGTACCTACCTCTTACAAATTAATAAATACTAATCTGAAATCAAAAATAAAGCTACATTCAAAATTCATTAAATGAGCAAAATTTAAACATCGCTCTTACTCTTTGGTACAACTCCACCTAGCATATTCAAAGTCTTTAAAACTCGATTTATTTAAATATTTGTATGCTTTCTAATTGCTAACATTCATGCAATGGAAAGTGAAAATATCTATATAAACTCTTGGATTTCTGGGATGACGATTTTTCGACAAATGGGGTAGGTACCTGCATATGCACACACCATTTACAAAAGTAATGTTTTAAAATAACATACGAGAAATTATAGATATTTAAAAAGTTTAATGTGATCAACTAACTATCGAGAATAATGTCATTAACAAATATTTGGTCTACCCGAGTGTAAAAATAAGTTGTAGGCATATAAATAAAACAACTTTTATTAGGCGGAGTTGTACTTGGTAGTATGAAATAACCCCAGGTGACGGTATTCAATAAGGTCAGCCGCTGATTAGCCACATAGTGCGTACTTAGGTTACAGACAGACCGCCTCTGGTATAACAACTGTCGCGTTTGCCGAACCACTTAGTTGCAGTGCGTACGGCATAAAGTAACATACTATTGCGTATGGTGAATACGTTAGGCGCGGCTAGTGTCGAAACCGTGTTATAATATGAGACGCGAGTGTACATACCGTCAACTGGGGTTATTTCGCCTACCATGTATAATGCCGCCTAATAAAAATATTTTAGTTTATATGGCCTTAACTTATTTTAACACGCGGGAAAACGAGATGCTTGTTAACAATTTTATTCCAAATCTTTGGTTGATCACACTTAACCTTTTAAACATCTAGAATTTCTCGTAAGTTATTGTAAAACTTTACTTTTGTGTACATATGAGTACATTGGTACCAACAACGGATATAAGCCATTCATGAAAACGTACAGCAGAGGTGATTTTTCAGTTTATATATATTCCACACTTCATCAAGGCCGGCAGCCATGACTGGTCAATGTGTGGATCAAAATCAGTAGACTTATTTCCACTGATTTCACAAAAATGATTGCTTAGTGCCTGTTTTTGAAACTATTTACGAACTTTAAACTCAAAAATCTATATAAAACTATTGGATTCTGATATTTTTAATGAGTTTTTTGAAAAGATCATCACTTGCACTAGGTACCACAAAATATAAAAACATGACTTTCGTGGGATGTGGCGTTTGTTCGACTTTGATACCAAGGTACTCATATGCACACACGAATTACAAAAATAGAATAAAGTGGACTAAATAGCTCCAGTTGACGGTACTTTTTGTGAAGCCTCGTAGAATAAATTTTTATTTTGAGAAAGTCATAGAGAATATACCCCGAATAAAATAGTAATATAAAACTATAGTATATTATCTATGACTATTGGACTTTATTGTGGCAACATTGTTACACACAGCATCCGCTGTTATGACTAGAACTACTTTTATCATAAAGTAATATACTATATGCTGGAAGCCAAAAAGCTGAAAGTATATACATATTGTGATTGCATGTTTATCAATTATTTAATTTTGTTTACGTAGTTGACATATTGAACTGAACACAAAACGCACCATGCACGCGGCTGTTGCAAGTAATTCTGGCGAATTTTTGGGTAATACTTTGTTTTAAGCTATTTTATTGACATTCGTGTTTTGACAGTTGATGTGTGTCAATTTTTACTTGAAAAATTCAACAGCTATTTATTCCATACCAATAACACATTACATTCTCAATATTTATACAATTTCAGAGACATTGCATATAAACAAGTCATATATTTATGTTCCAGTCCACTATTTCTTGTACAGCTTGCTTATAAATAAATCTCCAGCAACATTAACAAATCGGCAAAGTCACATATAACCACATCTTTCTAAAAATATTACGTGTAAGAGACGTATCGAAATATTTCAATTAATAACAAATTCCAACACACTCAAATGAATACGCGTTTATAATTTTTGTTTGAAGTAAGCTCGCCTAGCATTTTTTTTTGTTAAATTTACGTTTTGACCCCAAAGAAATGAAAGCTTTAAGCTAGTATATAATCGACAGCACTTCTTTGTTGTGTTCAAGAAAACCTTGAGTAAATATGCGTTACAACATGCTACTCCTTTTCTACCATAAAATTTACGAAATGCCTCTAATAACAACACAATTATGAGTAGGAAAATACCAAACTATTATAGATGGGATTCAGGGAAACTGATAATTTACGCGAATACGAATACAAGATCAGTATGAAAAAGTCACCATAATATCGACAGTGTTTTTCCCAATTGATGTAACCCTCAAAATTTAAATTATTCAGGAGAGAGTAAAAACGGTTTTTATCGTGAACATTACATGGTGAGTTGCGTTATGAATCTGAGGGAGTGTTGATATAATAGTGGGTCACATCAAGTGGATGGGTCAGTATTTTCATTTCTAAAACTAATGTAAAATGATGTTTCCGTTCCAAAAAGCAGTCAATTTATTTTTCTAATTTACATCATTTGACCAAGACCTGCTCTGTCATCTTTAAAATGAGGGCCAATTATTAACTTACTTTTTTATTTTTTGAGGGTTACATCAACTGGCCAAAACACTGTTGATATATCAAATGGAACTTCTTAGAACAAACCATAGAGAAAATTCAAAATATGGTGATGAATTTTCATAGTAATATTTCATATATCGCATATTTTATTGGATGCCTTGGTTCAATGTTTGATGAAAATTACAGTTCTTTATATCAAAAGATGTGCGTGGGTTTTTCAAGAGTTCTAAATAGTCTGAATAATAAAGTAGTTCTGGAATTCGAGTTAATCCATCCATCCGGTATATCTTCATCCTGCTCTTCATAATAATGGTAATCAAAGATGTGTCGATATTACATTTCAGCACTCAACACATGGTTTATGGAAGAACTTAAAATTTACACAGAAGACCACATTCCGATAAGGGTAGTCCACATTAGTAACTTACCAAAATTTGTAAGTAGTTTTAGCAATTATTTATTTATTTGTTCATATTGATCAGTCGAGATTGCAATTACAGACGAATATATGATATCAATGACAGTATTTCTTATTAAAGAACAGTATTGCAAATAACAAAAACATAAAACAGTTGAGGCCAATTAAGATTGCAATATTGGTATAAATACAGATATTTCATATATAACGGTTTTAAAAGAATTATCCGTATACCATGCATGAAAGGCTTTTCTTCTCAAATTTATTGTTTTTTTAAATAATAAAAATATAAACATAAAAAATTAGCTTATCAATGCTGGAATCTGTCAATCTAGACCGGATCATCGCGCAAATAAGCCTGGTTGCTGTAAAAGTCTATCAGGTTCAATGCTAGTTAAATGAACAGTCGTTAAATAATCGTAACATTATGTATTGTAATACCGAAAAAACGGTATTTTGCATTTTGAAAACCGGTATTTAGGTATTGAAAAACTTGTCGAAATACCGAGATCCCTGTTTTGGTAATACCGGTATTTTTGTAGTCCCTAGTTGCGGGCTTGTGCATATTGAAAACCCATGATGTGAACCCCAAGTCACAGGTGGCCAAAGAATGAGTTAATAAAAAATAACTCACTGCTGGCTCCTCGATTGACATCTTTTATTACAGTTAAACTATAGAGCGGTTTTTCTATAGTGCTTTTCTGGAGATTGGCGAATCATAATACAGTTGGGAAAATAGTCTTTTCCTTGTCTAGTTATGGAAAAAATTGTGTCATGCAAATTGATTTACATTAAACATAATAAAATTTTCAACCATTCTTATTTTTTTTTTAATAAAACTTTTTAATATTTGTAATACCTTTTATAAATCTTAAGAAGTAAAAATATGTGTTTATATATATATAAAAAACTTTTTATCCACTGTTCATATTTTTAGTGCATTTGAATGAATAGGGAATCATTCTAAATTTAGTTTATCTTTTCTTTGAAAATTTAAATGCAAGATAATAATAATGTGATAACAGATGTTACCGACAGTAATTAAATGCATAATTACACAATTTAAATTGTCAAAATTTATTTTTGCTTTCCACAACTATTGTTTTTTTACATAAGATAAAATGAATCCTTGATTAAATTTCTTTTTATTTTCCAATAAATGTTTTGAAATAAAACATACTACCGACAATGTTTGATAATTTATATTTACCTTTACTATGCAAATATTTATTTATCATAGGCTTACGCATTTTTAAAAAATAAAATAATAATCTGTCAAGATTAACTCGTAACTAAAAACAAAGTTAGTCATTTAAAAAATGTACATATGTACAGAATAGAGAAAATGCCTAGTCTTCTATAGCGCAGGCTTCTATAGTGCGATCCCGATCTTGGTGTTATAGAAGGGTTTGCTGTAAAATATTTATCACTTTTAAGGTAACTGTCAATTCTTGGTGGAAAGGCATTATATTTCCTTTTTGCTTCCGTTTATTGAAAAGGCAATTGTTATTAAAAGCCCAAAACCTACTTCTTGATTGAATATTCAGTCTAAAACGAAAACATACATATTTTAATTGTGAAGTCTATGAAAAAATTACGTGGATTTGAGGATGTTCCCATTACTTTTAAGGTGTTAACTGTCAATTCTTGGTGGAAAGATATTATATTTTAAAAAATAAAACACAATTTGTTTGTACTACTTCCACATATTTATAATGATCAGGACCGGTTTCGCTCATCACGAGCATTATCAACTGAGTTAGTTTATCGCGAGCATTATCAACATTATCAGTTGATAATGCTCGTGATGAGCGAAACCGGTCCTGATCATTATAAATATGTGGAAGTAGTACAAACGAATTGTGTTTTATTTTTTAAAATATAGATGTTCTCATTTATCAAAATTATTTTGTTGAACATGTTTATTATTTTCACAAGACGTGACTGTTTGGAATAAATGTGGATATATTGATTTAAACAATTGAAGTCAGGTGCGTAAGAGGCACGAATGGTCCCTGAATACTACTGGCTGATTTAAAAGATATCAAAAGTTTAAAATGTATGTCACTTCTAAACGTTAATGAGTTTAAACAATTTAAAAAAAATTCCAGATATTTATTTTACATTAGTTCGACAGACGTATGGAAAACTATTTTGACTTTATGAGACTTGAGAGAATGTACTGAATTTGATAAATGAATTTACATCTATTCCTCACCAGAATTTCGTTTAAAGACCATGAGTTGTATTAAAAACGTCATTGTTAAAAATGAATTATTAGATATTTTAGTAGAAGCATTCAATTTAATCAAAATAATTTTTACAATAACCTCCACCAGTGCTTCTGTAGAGAAATCATTTTCTACAATGAAGAGAATAAAAACGTTCGCATGGAAATAGTCAAAGCGAGGAAAGACTTTCTGCTCTTGCCATAATATCTATTGAAAAAAAAAACTTTTGGAAAATTTAAAACAGGAAAATATGTTGAACAATACGGTTATTGATGATTTTAGTACGAAAGAGTGCTGAATAAAATTGGTTTTCAAAAACTAGATGAATGTTACTTATTTTCCACCTTCACAGTAAGCCTTGTATGAAAAGTCACCGCACGCCACTGTTGTATTGTTATATAATAATATAACAATATAATATATATATATATATGTAATTTTTTCTTTTTTTTTTTTCATATTCAGACCAAGAAGGCTACTCTTTATGAAATTTTTGGCAGATTTGGCAAGATAACATCCTGCTATATAAAATACAAATATGTGAATGTGCCCCACTATGCCTTCGTAACATTCAGCGATCCAGAAGACGCAAAAAGGTAAATGATACTCCTCATGCACTGTGATATTCCGAAATCAGTGGACACGTAACAATAGGTTCGGTAGACTGGACATAGGCATCGAGTCACATTTATTTAACTAGGTAAACTGTTATATGTAAACTGTTAATTAAGACTACACACCACATATATTACACTTATATTCGAGTGCTAGAGTCCTGCGATCATTATTATTATAAGATATAATTATATATTTAGAGAATATCTTCATTGATTAATATTTAAAGTATGGACAGGCGAATGAATCGCAGAATGACATTGCGCTTACATTACCACTGAATTGCGGCAGCCGGCAGTAAGTTATGTGTCAGTGTTAGAGATAGATCCAATTAAAGTACGGGTGTGAAAAGTGATTTACGTGTTTTCCAGGGCCCAAATGCAATCAATTACAGTGGGTAAACACAAATTATGTGTGTCTCCTGCGGACTCGTGGCATCAGCCGAGAACTCCATATGAAAAATATCTACCTCAAGAAAAAGGTATATTTAATAAAGATTGCAAAATATAGTTGTATCAATTCCTCATATTTAAGCAGGTCGCCGAGGCTTGAGAAAGCTTTGCCAGCTGATGGCTCGGACCGAGCGGCTCAGTAGAATACCCACCCTCCGAACCGGCGCCTCGGGCTACACTCTACGCTTCGCAAAATTAATTACTTGTGCTTGGAGGGGAAAATCCCATGATGAATGAATTTAATAGTGGTGAGCCACCTGTCCTATTTAAAAGGTTATTTACTAATAATTGACTTCTGTTAATTTAATACATATTAATTTAATAAATAACAAGTAATTGATTTTGTAATCAGTAGTGTTATAGTAGTCGGTAGTTGTCGGGTCCGTGGTGCGGTGGTCAACGTCATTGGCTACGGTTACGGATGTCTCGGGTGCGAGTCCCATTACGGACAGTTTCATAAAACTGATTTTTTAATTGATTTATGGATTTCTTTTCGTAGGCATGGTTGTTTACGAGGCCATATGATCCATGTTGGGCGCGGACATAGTAAAAAAAAGTTGGTACTTGTTTGTGTCTAATCCCCTTCCCATGTCCATAAAAACTCCTACACTTTTCACAATTAGTAACACAACCATTGAAATAACAATTTAAATTTTATATATGCACCTATCATTTACTTTAGTTTTATATCCATTACTTGTCATATGAAGGAAAAAGATTGAAATTGTATAAGAAATACTATCTTTATAAATTTTTTATACAGTAAAAAAGGCTTTTTATGCAGAAATATCAGCAAATAATATGAAAAAATCCTATATTGATTATAGCTTGATATATACATACATATATATATATATATATATTTACCATGGCTGCTCCCGATGTATATGGCCTCCTAATAGAGGTATTCCAACAGAAGTTTTCTACAAGAACTGCTTGTTACTCAGTTGCTTGACCTCTCTTTTTTCGAAGACAGTAGAGATATAATGATAGGACTAGAACAGGACTTGCGGTTAGCTAATAGATCTATCTGCGCCACGTTTTTTAGGATCGGATGGGTGGGAGGGAGTTTTCTATGAAGAAAATCAAAAATTCCAACTGAGAACTGTCTGACAATAATTGGTGTTTGTGTGAAACACGAGCCGTACTGTTGCAAATTCCTCAAAGCTATTCATACAATCGGAGGACCCGAAATAGTTGTAATTTAACTGTGTCCATTTTTGTGCAAAAATCAATCTTTTATGATCTTTTACCGAGGCTTTCTTTACATCTTTCAGCTCACTTTGGAACTAAACCAAAATATTCCCGTGCAAAATCTAAAAATGCTGCGAGTAAATCGACCGTTGCGGAGGTACGTGATTTAATATTCTTGGGCTATTTTGTATAAAATGAAAACACTGGCCGGTTTGTATTTCAGTACATTTTGGTCTATGCAAAAAAACCATACGAGTCGATGGAGGGGTGGGGGCTTTATTGCTCCAGTCCCGAAGACGCAGAGCCGGTCAGCAGAGGTTCAGGGGCAGATAAAAATTGCACCTTGACAAAATACAATGAAGAGTAGCAGCTTAGATTATTTTCAAATTATATTTAGTCACGCAACCCTTTTCCGCACTGTGACGCAGCCTCTATTTTTTTTTACATCATCACATAAAAAAATGCTTCAAATTTAAATACCGAACATGTGAAAATGTTAACGTTTTTTTTTTCCGAATGCTAAATGTTACGTCTTATTTATTTATATGAACGTGTCAGCGAGATGTGCAATTTTGGTAATAATCGCAATTTATGATTCAGAAAATACCAAACAACAGTTCTCTTGTCCTAACGGTAACTTAATATCTTTATGACTCCAGATTTTTAGAACTATCGTTTTGGCGCCATCTCTGCACACATCGCCAGATTTTTCATAATTTACAATGTGTGTTCGTGAAACCATTGCCATAGTTTATGTTCTACTCGTTGATGTAAATTTTGAAAGTTTTGTATTTTTTTGTTTTGATCCCTTGAATCATATCTTACTCGCCTCCAGATGTGACCTACGTTATTTTTATCTTTAGTTGTACATTTCTTTTAAGTATTCTGAACCCCTCAGTAGCGGAAGCCGTGTTTGAATGAATTTATTTTTGCTTGTTTTAGACTGAAAACGAAGACCAATACAACATCTTAAATGTATTGAATCACGATTGTATTACGAACATTTTGTCTTATTTGAATTTAAAGGATTTAATACGTTCAGAAAGAGTCAGTAAAAGATGGGCGTCAGTCATCAGGAACAATTTACAGTGTAAGTTTATTTTGTAAATATATTAATCAAAGGTTTAAAAAATGTTTTGCCCGGTTTATATTTTTTCTACTCAGGTGAACTCCGATTTTTCCTTTTTTTGAAGGTCCCAAAAAAACAATTTTACTAGATCCATCAATAGGTCTGATGCCAGTTCACACTTCGTGCTCATTGAAACAGGACTGCTTGCCAGACTTCCTGACTTTCTTTTATTATTATTGTTACAATTAACTCGCTGATCTCATTCTTCTTATCAACAATTGAATTGAGAGTTGATAGATAGTTGATAGTTGTATTCCCTGACATTTTGCTATGTCGACATGCTTTCCTTCTGGATTTCCCTCAACTTCTTGAATTATTTTCACTCTCTTAGCTAGAATGTTAATTTTCTTCGTGATAAACATTTTAGTTACGAATTAGACTAATTTACAATGCGAGCGATCAGTCACTGGTGTGCTCAGCGAGTGAGTCAAAATCGGAAACATGCAAGCATCATAGCAACGAGACGGTTCTTGGGGACTTACAATCTTGTGTTTGACCGGGAATATCAAAAAATAATGAGAAATGCAAGAGCGATAGTTTGGGGCTCCATTGTACTTACACTACAAGCAAATAGGCAATGGTGAGCTGTAGTGGCTAAATTTATCATTAACTTTTTCATTAACTTTTTCATTGCTGACACTGCGCATTGAAGGTAATTAGCTACCGGTATGGCATTAATATCTAAGTAATTAGTTCAGCTATTAATATATAAATCAAGTTTAGTAGGCAACAGGTTTTAGAGGTAATGTTTTCTTCTTAAATGCAACTGGAATTGCAAAAGGAATATTTTGATACACAGTTATACCCCGTTAATCGACTTCAATTGGTTCCACTAAACATTGTGACTTGTCGACAAATTGTCGATTAATGAAACAAGATAATTCCAAAAATTCAAATAAAAACTACAACGCGCGATAATTACATATAGATGTCACTAGCTGATTTTAAAATATATTATTATATCATAATAACCATTCATCACCTTTTCGCTGTAAATAATAGATGGCGCTCTGTGACATTAAAAAGCGCTTGTGGTATGTTCACTCAGAGCTTTATAAGACCTTCATTTCTTACATTCATTACCCTAAAGATTCGGAACTATCCAACTGTCGGAGTTCTGCCTCCACTGTTGGATCGGTCCTCAATTGATACGGTCATACAAAACCCGGCAATTTGAAACTATCTTCTGGTGAAGCCCTGCCTCCACTGTGTGATTGCTTCTCAATTGATACGGCTCTACGGATTCCCGCTTATTGAAACCATCTTTCAGATGGAGCGCTGCCCTCATTGTTAGATCGATTCTTTCCTGATACAGCGCTACAGATTCGAGACTCCGAATATCTGATACCTTGTCAGATACCTACATCTTCGATCTCTACGAGGGTTAACCGCTGCGGATTAACCCATTGTCAACTTCACTCATATTCTACGCTTCATGCTCTACTGTGCTTATCTACTTTGCTCGGACCTACAAAATGTGTTAACACGTGTGCGTACGACACACCTGGCGTGTCCATTCAATTATTGCAGCCGGGCGTCAGACCACACTTTGTGTATTAACATTGTTTTTAACATGTGTGACTAAACACATTTTAGTTTATATCGATAATTCCTGTTGATGGGTTGTGTGTAGCGTGTTTAAAATATGCTCATATAGAGGCTCATTTACACACGTGTAAACAGAATTCGTATGGTGAATGAATTATCATTTTTGGAAAAACATTTATTTCGGCTGCAAAACAAAACATGAATCGACAAAAGATAATAAAATAATATTTTGTTGAAAATAAATATTTATAAATGCAAAATAAGCGTGCGGTTTGAATGCGATTTTAGTGCGGTCGGCCATGGAATGTTAAGCACTTGATTGACATCATTTGCTTATGATTCATCTCTGAGGCCATGTTTTTTAGGGAATGGAAGGAATGAGTTAGTCTAGCGAGATTAAATTGATAATAATTTTCACTTTCAAACAAAGTTATAGGGGTTCAAAGATTTGCGAATTTTCAGGTACTCTGTACTGCATGAGATATTTTGTACGCAGTGAATGTGTTAAAAGACTGCAATAAACGATTATCATTTGAACCTTCAAAAGGCTTCTTATTTTAATTGTGACATATGATATACCTGGCTCCTACCCTGTAGGGCCTGTGTAACAAAACTATTCTATAAAAGAATTTAGTTTAGTAAATCTATATTTATATATAGAGCATTCCTTTTTAAATTACAATGGATTTATTTACTTTCTTGCTCGTTTTCCAAGTCAACGATTGCAGTCGGTAATGAAGATAAATGTAGCTTTTTATTAATAAAGTTGTATAAAGTTCCTTGCTTTCGTTGTTACTTTTAATAAAAAAATAATCACAGATCATGGCTTTCCACGGAGACGTTGGAAGAATCCTTGCGAGTTACCATTTCTGATGTTGAACCAGGTATTTATTTGTGGTGTAAAAACATGCAACCGCATCCATCTCATTAAATTGTTTTGTAAGATTCATGCTATGTATAGTTTTGCTTATTTTATTTTTAATTATTGTTTTTATTAGTAAGTTACTATTTTTTGTGATAAAATTACAAACATGTATTTATTTATATAATTTAAGATATCGACTGAAGGTGCTTAATGTAATTTCGTGTTGTAGTGTACATAAAAAACAGCGGGAAACGAGAGACATTTGTGACTTTTGTAAAGTTCCACTTCATAAAGTGGAGTGTTTTTCACAGTACCACTCTTTAGTAAAATATTGATTTTTACAACGTATTATTAGTGTATATACTTTTAGTTTATGATTTAAAAATTATTAAGTGCGTGTGAGAAACTAATTCATAAAAACATCACAATATTGTAGGTGAGTTTTTACATTTCTTATTTTTTTATCGGAAAGATTCAACAAATGTATTAATGGTTCGCGAATAATTCGCGACAGCATATATCGCGAATAATTACGCAAGCGGATACGCCCGCGTCGCTCATTAACTTACGCTCAATCGGCGCCGCCAGAGGTGTGTTAATAGTAATAATTAATGTCAAATACAAATTTTGACGACGAAAATATGTTTTTTTTTGTGGATCCCGGATTATTTTTTCAGATTTAGGGGTCCGTGGCATGAAAAAGTTTGGGAAACAGTTTGGAAGATTTGGTCGGCATCTTCTACCAGCACGAACCAGTTTCATCAACGGTAGAGACTTGTCCGGCGTATAATACCCCATCTCAATTATTTCATTGAATGTTTTAATAAAATATTGCCCTTAATCACGCCGGCACTAGCAGATTCTCCGTGGAGTTTAACGCTATGCAGACCATACCTGTTTTTAAAATGATCAAACTGACACTACTTGCGCTTAAAAGTTTGGGTTGTTTATAACCAGTAGTTAGATTAACCTCTGCTAACTGGTTTTTCAAATCTCGGTAAATTTATAAGGCTTTATTTTGGATCAGAGCCACATACAAAGGTATGCGTTACGCTTCGTGATCCTGAATCCTCAGCATTAATAAATGTTTCATTTTTTGAACCATCTCTTGTCTGTTCAAACTCAATTGTTCCCGGAACAGCTTTCTCAGCGACAGCTTTATATTTAATAGTCCTTGAAGGCATCCTCTTTCTGCAACACTTTTCCTGCATTCCAACTTTTTCAATGCTTTCAATTTATCCTCCAGAGTTGTCACCGTTCTTCACCTCATTGCTACTTTAGAATTACCTGCCACATTACGGTTAAAATTAACGCAAAAATGACACACGTCAAACTGAGTGTACGACCGAGCATTCCCTTGTCTCAGCATGATTCTCGGTGAGCTTGGAGCCAGCATCGAAACAATATAAAAAACTGGCGAAAACATCGGTTATCGGGGCATCAAATAACGGGGTATTACTGTAGTTGAATTATGTTATATTATAGGAACACGGTGTATTTGCGTCAGCTGTTGATTTAAAGTCTTTTTTTCTATAATAAATAAATAATTTTTCCTTCCAGATATAAGAACATTCAAGACTTCATCTTATCAAGACGGCTTGTTCACTACAAATATGCTTCGCTCAGCTCTCATTAAAATAGGCCCTCATCTTAAAAGTCTTCACATAGATAACAAATGGTCCGTGCTGAACGAGCGGACGCCCCAACTTATTGGAAAGTACTGCCATAATCTGACAGAATTGCTAGTCACAGGTATCACCGCGTCCAACTGGAGAAATATTCTGAGCAATTGTAAACAGTTACATTCTCTGACCCTCCTGTCGTGTGGTAACATCACCGACGACAATTTCAAAGCCATCAGAAGCGACCTCCGAGAACTCGTGATAACTTGCAATTATAAACTGAGCGGACAGTTCTTACATCACTTGACCGGGTGTAAACTTGAAAAGCTCATTCTCACAAACTGCAAGAGCTTGTTAAGTAAATCGATCGTTACCGGATTAAAGAATTTAAAACATCTGAGTTATTTAGGGTTGAATCACTGTCCCATTTCCGTGTTCAGGGAAATCAATACCGTTATAAAAATTGTGCCTAATTTGACGCAGTTCTCTAGTAAAGATATACTATACCCCGGGATTCTATACATGGACACCGTAGCCGATCTGAAAGGAACTCACATACCTCAACTTGTCAAGGAATAAAATGGTATCCGATGATTTGTTGAAACGCATATCTATCGGCTGCCCTAAGCTGACTTATCTGAACATATGCAACTGTGGATCTTACCTACAACTGTTCCCTCCGCCCCTTTCAGGTAATTTATGCCTTATTCTTTTCAAATAAGACGATTAAACATTAAGATGAAGGTGCAAGTCTTTTTTATAATATTAATAGATTTGCCTCTTCGAAAAGCATTTTCAGACTAGTTACACAACCAGTGAAATAAAAATGTTATCAATTTCAATTTAATGTTAAAAGTGAATTTTCAAAATCACTAAATCCATAAAAAACTGTTTTTCAAAAATCACCAATATGACTCGTAGTAACATCCTGAGGCAGGTCTCGGCCTCTGAAAAAACAACCCCTTCCACCTATTCCTATCCAGTGTGGCGGTTTTTGGAGTAAGTGATCCTAACGTGGACTTGTTTTCAAAGCTATGGATATCTGTGATGTTTTTAAACTTTCCCACCCAATCCCTATCAAAATCTGAATATGGGGCATTGGTGAGCAATTAACTATCTACTTGTCTTTTCTTTACCCCATTCAATCCTTAGCTCTACTCTCACTGCGCCTTGTTTTTAGTATTGGATTGCTGGGAGGGAGTTTTGGCATCAGAGATATCCATGCCTTTTAACACAAATTATATTGAAAAATCAATTGATGAAACTGTTTGTACTGGGATGTGAACCTGTGAATACTGCAACCATAGTTGACAACATTGATCACTCAATTGCGGGCCTTTTTTTATTTCACTTTTGAAAATATTTATCATGCATTCGTTTTGTAAATTTGATACCCAGGTTTCTGAGGGGTAAGTGAGTACTAATGTATTTTTTTTTCTTGTCTGAAATCAATGTGGAGTTAATGGCCTCCTAATGGAGGCATCTCAACAGAGATTTTCTACGAGAACTGCTTGTTTCTCAGTCGCTCAACCTCGAAAAGAAAAAAAACGTTTTTCGAAAAGAGTAGGGCCTATTCGATCCTAAAAACGGGTAGGGAGAGTGATTAGATAACCACTATTTCTGTCTTAACCCTATCCTTCTATCCCATTAATGTAAATTTTAAAAATTTCACATCATTTATTTTTACTGCGATGCAGCACTGACAGAGAGCACCTGTGCTGAATTTACACTGCTGATTTATTTGTATATTCGGCAGTTCCAACAGTTTGCCTGTATGCGTAAATAATACAAACCCGAGGATGATTGTGCTGGAGACCGAGGCGTTTGTAGCACCATCAACCGTTTGATCCAGATATGTCAGTCCGCTAATGCCCGATCTGTGACAATTGAGAGTAAAATGCAATGTTAATAGACGTGATGTGCATCTTAATTTATAAAATATGCATAAAAAGTCAAAATCTATTATATAAAATAAAAAAATTTACTTTCTGCGTACATTTTTATTTTGTAAATTGAGCGACAGAATTGTGTCCGCACTCAAATAAAAACAAAAAATCCTCATTTAATCACAATATATCATCATAATTTACGATGTATTGAATACAGAATGTTGAAATATACTCCCTGAAAAAGTTTTCATGAATTTGAACAAGATAAGTTAATTTTAACAATTATTTTTTTAAGTAGAAAGGAAAATCAGGAATAGTGAAATTAAAACACTAACTTTCTTACATCTAGCATTTTGATAAATTTGTAAATCGTAATCTTTTTGTACAGACTAATTACGATCTAAACTTAATATATAAAAAATATTTTATTATTCGGTATAACCCCCTTAACTTTCAATAACTGCCGAAATTGTATTTGGTATTAAATGATATAATTTTTTTATATAATCGAGTGAGATATCATTATGCCACTTATCCTAAATTATATTTTTTAGTTCCTGGATACTTTTAGGATACTTATCCCGAACCTCTTATTTTAATATCGACCATAAATTCTCTATGATGTTGAGATCTCAGCTGTTCACAGGGACATCGAAGGGACTGAATTCCCAAAAATTTATTGAAATTCGTCACATAAACATAAATTAAATGATAAATTATTATGTCGATAATGACTAGTGCATGTAAAGAATGTAATTTATAGAACAACAAAAAAACAACGGGTGGATTTGTAGTGCAAGAACGATGACAAAGCACTGAGTCGCATTGGAATAACGGTTCAATTGTTGTTCTGTACGACATTCCAAAGCAGGTAGCGGGTTTTTTTTCTATCGATTCTTGGTACTGAGCGGAATTCATAGATCCCTGGATGAACTATAAGAGGTTCTATACCATGTGCAGTTATGCTTCCTCATATCATAACACAGGTTGAATGTTTGTCACACGGTAACCCACAAAAAATGTATTTTTTAAAATGTCCTTCAGTTCTGCGGCGAGCTGTCGATTTCCCATCCGCGCCAAACTGATTAATTTTGGACTCGTCGGAGAATACCACCCGCCACCAGTCCTCCGCAGTAAAATTTCTTCTTTCCTTGGCCCAAATTAGACGATTTTTTTTGAGTCTTTGAGAAGACTGTTTTTTTGCTGGTTTCATTGTGGTAAAACCAATTTTATTTATCCTTCTCTGGATCGTTGTGGAAACTGATGTTTAAGTTGATGCCTGTAGCTATGAACTTAATTTTTAAGCAGAAATAAATCGATATTTTAAAATTTTTATATTAAAAAATCGATTATCACGATCCGTCAATTCAATTTTCCTCTGTTGCTCAGATTTCCTCCCTATCATCCCTGTATCACGGCTTTTTTCACAAATCTCTTCACTGTAACTTCACAATACCCTAACCTTTGAACAATTACCCGAAATGAATTTTTTTTCTTTCACTAGGGTCAAAATTGCGCTCTTTTCAAGTGGAGATTATCAAGTCAAATAAAAGCTTAATTTGAAAATGGGTAGTTTCTGGGCAATGAAAAAAGATAGAAAATACAAAAAAAAAAAAATTTGGGTCGGGGTGTCATTGTTTAAAGCAGGTAAAGGGACATATTTCCAGATATTGTAAAATATTTTAGGTGGGGACACAATTTTTTCGCTCACTTTAAACAAATTCATTTACAGTCAATATGTTTTTAGTTGTCAGCAACGAAGGATTCAACCATATTTGGAAACTAAAAGAACTGTCAGTATTGATTGTGAGCTCTACCGGGATCGGCGACAAAGCCTTCAAGTCGCTGGGAGTGAACGGAGGGGGTACCAAACTAACCGAATTCATCAGCCGGCATAACGCCGACATTTCTAATGCTGCTATAGTTAAACTTGTAGAAAAATGTCCCGATTTGAAGGTAATAAATAATTGTTTTTTTATTCTATAACTTTTAAAAGGGTGTTAGAGTTTTTGAACTATTTCTTTGGAAAAATAACATCAGTTACTATAATTCATGCATCACATTAAGAACCACTTACCATGCTATCCTGAATGTAATACCACCTATATATTTGGAGCCGGATTGTAGGGAAAATGTCAAACAGTCCATTAACAGTTCTTCTGTCAACCGTCCCTTTTCCTGAACACAAACAGTTAATCCAGACTATTCATTGACATAGCTATTCATTATAACATCACTATCTGTGGTGATAGCAAACATAACGGTAATTATCAACCACTCTTAACCTGTTTCATCACACACAGATTTTTCAACTCTTGACTTTGTTAGAAGTTACGTTGAAATAAACTGGTGTTTGGTTTGCATTTCCACCATGCCTGAGAGTGTAATTGTGGGCTGTTGTTTTACCCCGATTCGCCGGACAGATCTTTAAATAGAATAAACTGCCTAATATTGTGAATTCTTCCTTTGTGATGTATATGCGGATTTAAAACTTTCAGATTATTGACATATATGGCTGCGCTTACATTGATGGCAGTGTGATCTGGGGAGTCGACAAAGTCCTCACGGAGGATCCGCAGAGAACGTCTACTCTGGAAATAAGCGTCGCCCCTAATAAACATTTTCACTCAATAGAGTGGCAGGTGATTACAAACCGCACATAAATTTTTTTTATTATGGGTATATTGGACAAGTATAATATGGAAAACCGACAGCTCTATACAATATGAGTGTTAATTATTTCAACTGAGTTAGTAGCTGCAATATTCTGTAATATGCTAGATGTCACTAGCTTTCATGAATAATGTATATTATAATATTTTGTATTTATCACCTCTAAGCGCAAATAGTAGACGGCACTGTGTAATCTGACAATAATTTATTAACTCTTTGGCTCCTGGCCTAATTAAAATTGTATGAAATGGTGCCCCGTAGGAGCCAGAGCCTTAACCTCTTAACTCTTTTATTATGTAAAATAAATCCGCGCGCTACGGTGGAGTGTATTCATTACACATTATGCATTTGTGACTGATTATAAGTGATTGATAGCCGGAAAAATAAGAATATTCACAGACTCCGCTTAAATTTAATAAAGTTGAAGACGACATAGTTGACATGAAGTAATAATTGAAAGTTTATCCCTAAAAACATGAAAAAACATTGGCCGACAACAAACGGCTTAGTAGACTACTTCAAATGGAAGCTCGAAAGCTACTAGCTTGCGTTCGACATTATTTATCGAGCGCAATCTTGAAAGAAACAACGTGACTGGGTCTCTCTGTCTCGCACGTTGACATTCATATGTGAGTCAATGTGAAAAATGTGCAGTGTTCCCCGCTAACTGTTGTATCCACTTGCACAATTCAGAATATGTACATAACACACTCGCACACTTATAAGTGTATTCGTAAATTTATCCAAGATTTTCGACAAAATATCCCCGCTGCGCCCAATGTCATGTTATTCTTATTACTATTATTATGTTATTGAATGCGAAAATGTACAACGGAGGAATACCTAAGATCGGAATGCAGTATTTATTATATGTATTGAGATATTTTAATTATTAGAAGCCATGTGCAGTAGATACACATCACCGAAAAGGAAAAGTCAAAGAAGGATGCGACCAATGTACTCACGAGCTTGTAAAACTCTAATCTTTAGCTTCAAATAGTACTCAGCTCTGACTCTATACTTGTAGTAGAATTGTCACTATCCCTTTAGAGAGTTACCCTCCATTTGTAGAAAGTGTCACAATTGCTATCATGTATCGTTATAGAGTACCAATTGTCACAGAAAATCTAACGAGAAATCGTTTGAATATAGTTTTACTGATTTCAATTCACTCTAGCGTATAATATAAAAAAATGTTTTTACTATTACTACAGAAAAAAATATAAAAACATACTTTTTTGCTATACATGTACATTTTAACCTCTTTTCATGTGGTAGATGCATTCTGCGGTGAATCGCACAAAATAAGCGATGATTTACATAGAAAAAGTAAAAACAGCCAGTTAAAATATACCCACAATCGCATAAAAAAAACTCATAGTATTCAAGGGCGCAGTCACGGAGACTGATTTGAGACTAGCAGCTAACACGAATAATCAAAAGGAATCGGAAAATCAATGTTTGTAATATTTAATCTAAAAGTTTTGAAAATATTATAGAGGTGGCAGTAGTTGGACAAATTAGGCAATATTTTAAAATAAAAATCACTCCTATATACAAAGGATTTCATGCATTACCGACAGTTTTAAGTTCACGGCGCCTTGTGACGCTCGCTTAGTAGGCCCGCATCGCACCTTCACAGGGTTTGTGACATTAGCATGGATCTGGTTAACTATGAAAAATGATAAAAATATCGTCAGATTTTGTCCTGCAACCGCATATCTCCATAAGTTTGTTTAACACTGGCACTGTTGAATCAATACTTGAAATATAGGGTATCTTAGGCACACCTGTGTGGCTTAGTAGGGAAAGGGTTAAGGTTCATCTGATATCCGTCTCTCATTTTGTTTGTCTAGTATACCCTAGAACAGTGCCCGTGAGACAATCCCAGGTGTGTCGCGGCGCAGTGCGTCCAAATGAGAAAAAATCTAATATTTTTACACAAAAAAAAATACAAATTAAATATCTGATACATTTATTTTCCTTGAAACAAATCGATGGTCTAATGTTATAGACCCGTATCTTATATTTTGACGAAAATGTAAAATAATACAAAGTATTTAAACTTTTTAATGATTTACTAGTACCCTAAAATATTATCTATTTAATACTTAGAAGAAAAAAAAGCCTAACATACATATTAACACTCAGGCACCCGGCGTTTTCGCGCAAAACTTACACGTAATCCCGCAAATTTCGTGCGCGAATCGAATTTGCGAATATATTGCGAAAAAAAATCATATCTTTTCAACCATTTAAAGTAATACCTTCATACAAAAAGGTTGGGAAGCGTATAATGTTAAGTTTAAAAATAAAGAAACACTGGTTGTAAAATTAGAAAAGTATATAGAAAAGATCAAATGAATCCTTGCATTTATATTGACACTACTTATGATGTCACAAAAAAAAATAAAGATGTGAAATACAGTAACCATTAATGGCACCTCAGAGATCCCTTTTGACAAGTAGTGGGCAATAAAACTGCACGAGTTATTACTCTAAATGTTTGTGTAGTTATTATTTTAAAAAAAGGCGGCATATGAGTTACGAACATTGAGGCGTCAAATTTCACACTACCAGTGATTGTTATATGATATAACTAATACCACATAAAACAATTTTTTTTTAAATTTATAAACGCGTAATTACCGTGCAGGTAAGATAAATGCCGAAAATAAATCGGGATCGCGGAAAATGAAGATGTGTACTGTTCAAACGATATATATCCAAATTAAAATATATTTACATACTATTCCGGGATACCAAACAGCCTACAGAAATCTGTATCTTAATCTTAAATAAAAAAAAAACATTGTGACTGGTTAAAAAAATATGATCACAACTAATATTCTAATGTAAAGTTTTCTGAAGCAATAAATATCATATTTCAAGAGTTATTTTCAACCTTAATTGCAATAAGAACTCTACAAAAAAAATCGTAGCCTTGAATCACACGTTCTTGAATAGTATAACGAAAAAAGAATTCTCAAACAGCCCGTCTTGCGCTAACACATGTCAATTCTTTTATAAACTCAACTTAGCTTAGCTAATTCTAAGTAGTTAAGCTTTTTATAATTTGTTATTTAAAAAAAAAATGTATATATATACATATATATATATCAACTGGAAAGGAAAAAGGACATAACCCACACACAAAAATATTGTGTATAGTCCAAACAAAACGTGTACTAAATTGTATACATTGTGATTATCGAGAAAAATATGTTTTGAAAAGATGAAGGGATATGTCCTTTTGCCTTTCTACAGTCTATATGTTATATATTTATATACAAATATAGTGTATTAGCTCGTTTTGTGTGAGCTATACACAATATTTTTTGGTGTGCCCTATCATTTTGAAAAGGTAAAAGGGTTAAATTGGGTCATCAAACAAAAACAAATCAATAAATTGTAAGTTTTGGTAATTAAATTTACATATTTTGGCTTGTGGTGCGCTGTGAAATACTAACGAGTGCTTAGGTGTGCCGTGGGTGAGAAAAGGTTACGGAGCACTGCACTGGAAAGACAGTAAGATGAAGCATCGAAAGTTTCAACAGGCCAGGCCTTGGATATTTGGATTACTATGCTTCCGGTGGGTTAAATATATTAATACATTTTTTAATTCTTGTGCTGTTGTCTTTTTTTCAGAATATAACAAATCAAGTAAATAGCAAATTCCTCGTATTACGAATTCATGATGACTATGGCGACCCTCTTCCAGATAATTCTATCGAGTCTCTGCGACAATATTATGAATTTGAAGGGAGCGAAGATGATCAATTCAACTCGGATTATGATGAAGGTAATCTATTGTTTCAAATGTTTGATATTAGATCGAGGGACACATCCATTGAGGTGACCAGACTGCGGTCACAAGACAAATGCGTTCATAAAAATTTACCTAAAGAATGATGCGCATAGTGACAGTTGCATCTATATAATGCAAATATTTTCAACACAAAAGTAATTTACAATTACAAAAATGAAACTTGACGTTTTTGCCCAGTTATGTTGTCGACTCTAATTAAGACAAACCAAAACAGAGTAAAACTCACTTTTTTGCATCCAGGAAAACTTAAACTTTGTAACATTTAAAAAAATTGAACAATTTGTAAAGTACTACTTTTGTAAAGTTAAATTTGTAAATTACTATTCGAATATAACGTCGTTGTTCTGGAAGAAAACACTAACTGAAACTGAAAACAGACAACTTTAAAATAAAGAATGTTTTTTCATTTCAATAAGGTTGAAATGAAAAATATTCGTTTATTTTATTTTTTATTGTTTTAAAAACGAGGATTTAGTGTTTTCTTCCAGCAAAAAAAAATACAGTATTCTTAAATCATTTGTATAAATTAGCGAACTATTCTTTAGATATGTAAAATAAATTTTAGGTATTTTTATGTCTTTACTGATTAACACAACAGAAATAATAGAGTAGATACAGCATAGTATATTCGTACAGATATATAGCACAGATACACATTATATTTAAAAAATATATATATTTGTTTTGTACTACTTCCATATTTTTATAAAGATTACGACCGGTTTCGCTTCTCACCATTATTATCAACTGATGATGATTATAGGAGAAAATTTGAAATTTCACAGTGAAGCAGTTAAGATACTGTGCTTGTAGAATTTTTTTTTTAACCATATCCGCTCCCTATTTGGAGCATATGCTTCAAGCTTCTCTGTCCCCCACCAGTCTCCTTGCTTCCTTCCAGGTCATCCCAGCGTCCCGTAGCTCCGCCGAATACATCCTATGGATGATCATCAGCGGCCTTCCAAGGCGACAGAATCCATCTGGTTGGTAGAAGAGACAGGTAGGATTCAGGCTCCCCTGGGGCATAGGTGGCACATGGTTCTGACCAAGTACAACCGTGAGTCCCAGACTTTCCGCATTGAGTTGAAGGTTGCTCCAGTTATCCGTAATCGGAGCTCTTTACGCAGATTACCATCTCCCGTGATGTGTACCCCTAAGTACCTGAAGCCGTCGAATCTCTCGATCTGTTGCCCTGCGCTTGTCAAAGAGTAGTCTGGGTCCGGACAGAAACTGTCACATAGCAAATTGGTTTTACTTGCATTGACTATGAGACCAATGCGATACGAGTCGCTCTATGGGGGCAACGGCTACACCTCGGTCAGGTGGAATTGACTCTCAGGATGAAGTCGAAGATTATTATGAAGAGGAACGGAGCCAGGACACAGCCTTGTCTGACCCCCGTTGAGACCCCAAAATATTCTGTGGTTACATCGTCGATTCTAATACAGCATTTACGCATTTGATGATGGCGATAATCTTAGTTGGAATTCCGTGTAGTTTTAGAATGTGCCGGAAGGCCGGTGCGGAAAGAATCTGAGATTATGAATTTGGTCCGCACAGGAACTGCAAGATATGAATCCGGCCTAGTTTTCCCTGAGGACACATTACTGGAATCCGTATTCGTTCTACATTTTAATTTGAAATAAAAGTTATGATGCTAGAATAAGTGAGATGACCTAATATTGTCTATTATATGTATATACTATATATAGCTAACCTAAATTATGTTTAAGCATAGTTCTGATGGCATGGAACCGAACTAACTAACATCAACTAGAACTGAACACTTTGTTACTTGTCACCTAATAAGTAAATGCCAATTTAATCAATAAACTAAGCTTAAGACCTTGGTGACCTTGGTGACCTTGGAAGTGTTTGCTGTGCGTACGTCGTGTATTTCAAACGCGTGATTCGCGAGTGCCCTGAATAGCCGAAAACTATTTCGAATTCCTATATAGAGCACATGGATTCCTAATAGAAGAATCTCAACAGAAGTTTTTCTACGAGAACTACATGTTACTCAGTTCCTCAACCTCGATGAGAGTACGAATAGGGCTAGAACAGGACTAATCATTCTCACTTCTCCCTGTTTTTAAGATCGGATGACTCGGAGGGAGTTTTATACATCACAAACATTCATACCTTCGAACAGAAATTCATAAATCGATTGAAAAATCAATTTATGAAACTGTCCGTATTGGCGTTCAAGCCCAAGAGCATCGCAGCCGAAGCCTACGACATTAGCCACTCGGCAACAGACCCGAAAGACTACTTAAGGCAAAATTGAGAGAATGAACTTTCAACATTCATATAATATAAAATTTATCTTTGCTTCACAATGTCGCTGCAACCTTTATTTTTATACATTAAATCAGTTAAAAAAAAAAAATTCCTAGCACATATTAATAATATCATACAAATCCTTTTTTTTAATTCGATGAACTTGTATCACACCAAAGATCATGTCTCCTCAATGATACATTTAGTGTAAAAATTTTATAATAAACAGTGACAATAAGGAATATTAATATGACAAGTGAGTAAACAATTAAAGTCATTATATCTATGAAAATCACTTTACCACTGACAACAGGGCATTAAGCATTCGCAAACCGATTTCTGACAATCACTCACTCCGCCACACGCTACACTAAGCTGCAAATGTAAAGGAAACATAGTTCTGGAAGAAAACACTAAATCGATTAGTGCTTTTTTTATCCAGGCATATTTGGTGATTTTTGATTTAGTTTGTTTGTACAAAACTGTTTTTTAGCTGTTTATTGTGCTCTTCCATACGATAGCGTAAATAAGGAACATTTTGGTATAACTAACTCCATATGTCATTTTTTTGATTTAGTGTTTTCTTCCAGAACAGCGACGATTTAATGGTTAATGAGAATCTTGAACCTGATGCTGTGAGACTAAATATTTAATGTTTAGTCAAATTTTTTTAGGAACGTATGAAGGTCTCCTCTTTGGGTGATGTTTAAACGATTTCTTTGCTCGGTCATAATAATGGTAACCGCACTGAAGCCTGATTCTACTAAGTAAGTGGTGGGAAAAGGTATCAATAAATCTTTTACCGTTTTCCACATTTTTGGATTTAAAGCAAAAAAATGTCTATTTTGCCATAGTTTTTGGGTTCCAGAACTATTGAAATTATTTTTACTCTCTTCGTCATATTTAAGTTCTAGTAGTTCTTCTTTCTCTTTAAGTTACATCAATCTCATCCAAATTTGCAGTAAAAAGATTTATCATCCAACTACCATCAAATTCAAAATATTTTTCAAACGATTTATGGATTTCTGTTTGTAGACATGATTGTTTGTGATGTCTAAAATTTTCTCCCACCCGATCCTAAAAACGGGGCATAGCGAGAGTGATTAGCTAACCACTAGTCCTTTTCCTAGCCTTATCCTATTATTCCTACTATCTTCGAAAAAGTGAGGTTGAACAACTAAGTAACAAGCAGTTCTCGTTGACAATTTCTATTACAATACTTACACTATATGCATTACAAGCACATGGAGGCCATATGCTTCACACTGGGGGAGCGGACATGGTACAAATAAAATTACTCAACCCGGTGTACGCTAACGTCGCAGACCCTGTGACGGCAAGATGCGGGTCCGAGTATCGCAAGGTATGCAACACGAACTTTCAAATGATGGTAATGCAGTAAATCTTTTACTTCTAGGACTGATTTTTATTTCAAACTTTTGTTCGATTTATTCTGCTAATGCTACATCTATAAGATTTTCAAAACTGTTTGGTTTAAATATTACCAGTCTACGCGACTGTGCAGCTTAACCTAACCTAACCATCTTTTGGGAAAGATTGTGTGCTGTCATGTTAAATAATCTTCGCTGTGCAAAAATTGAATATTATCGCGGTCTTTATTTAAAGTTTTAATACATCACATTTTATTTTAGAGCACAATTTTAATCAAAAACTTTTTTTTTCCATGTCTGCTACCAGTGTGGAACATATGGTCTCCTAATGGAAGTATTGTCATAGCAGATACTCTATCTCTGGCGCTGCCGAGCTGTATTAAACGTTTTCCTTTCTATTTCTCCTCCTTGCAATACTTCCCTGCATTCGAAATAATGCTCTTTGTCTGCTTCTATAAAGGTTTAGGCATTTTAATGTTAACAAAACTGCACTCGACAACGCACGCGGACTGTCTGATCGGTCTCAGTCGCAGAAACATAACTGTATAGGCGCCACCTCGCGACTTATTCAATCTTGCATATTATTTATATAATGCATCACTTTAAATAAGTAGAATATGCCAGTGTAACAGATGTTCTACAACAGCCGGTTGTCGATACATAATTACATCGATTGTCTAAATTACCGCCATGTCATCTATTATTGTTTGTTTGGTTTCAGTGAGCATCGACGAGGATGGAATTGAATTTGGAAACTTCTTAGACGATCTCGACTTCGTCGGCGGCGGTGCTTTTTATATTTAGTTATATTTATTCCAATGTTTAAAATGAATTCTATTTATTCCCTATACCTAAACTATATACGGCACGGTCGATCTGAATAAACGGGGAACATAATTTTGCTACGCAGTCTGCATCCTATAATTTGCTTATTTGATAACAAATTTTTTCTATTGGTAATGACCACATTGCAGTGAAAACTGATAATAAGAAATCGAATGTTGTCCTGGCTAGAGTCCATGCGGCACTATACTGCGGCGGTATATCCATATTTAACCTATTATTAGTGCCAAATGAAATAAGGTAGTATATGCTAAAAAGGCATTTTTTGGATGATAGATGATTTTATAAATATATTTTTAAAATATTTAGTTATTTCTAAACATTTAAATTTTTATTGTGTAAACTGCTTACTGTAAATCTCGAAAAACAAATTATTCGGCAATTTTATAAAGAAAAACATATAAGAATCAACTTCTAGATACCGCATGTAATGTTTTAGATATTTATAATTATTGTAACTATTTTTATAACACTATACTAATTTCAAAACGGTGGCAAATTAATTTCGAAGCGGTCAGAGGAAAAGATGACAGCGACGACTCCGGAAGAGGAACTGATGAATTTCATTAAAAAAAATTCTCATTCGGGCACTGCGGTCCTTAGGTTGATTCTGTAGCATTGGCGCCGGTGAAATTCCGATCACCGACTTGTAGTTTGTATTTTACGTTTAAACAGGTAAATTCTTTTTTATTGTCACCTGGATCAACATGTTAACTTGGGGCGATTAAATCGGCACGCTACGCTGAGGGGTTAACTGTTTTTTCTCTTGAACCCTTTAAAAATATTAATTAGTTATGGCAATGTAATTCTAATCTCGTTTTTTTAAAAAAAAAAAAAACTGTCCACTCTCAGGAGTATATGGATTACTGATGTAGCATATTAGGTGACGTTGACCACTCGGCCGCAATGGCCAGGCTAAGGATTTATTTTTTATAAATCCACACAATTTTTATCACATTTTTGAAGTTATTTTATACCGATTAGCAAACTTAATTTATTACATGTTTTTAATAGCATTATGACAAAAAAAAGATCACATTCATGAAATTGAGAGTATTTCAAGTTATATTATATTTTTATATGTCATATTCTCGTTTTTTTGGTTTTATCGGCGTGGTTGAGCTTTTATCCATTTTTAATTCATTTTCATCCTAATTATAGTAAATACTAGTTGTCAATATATTGAATTGTGGCACATCACAATTCGATGCAGTTATGACTTCAAGAAGAACTCATCACTAGTGGAACTGTATTATTATTATACCTGAGACAGGCATTTCCAAAATTCTAGTGAGCTCGATTTTATTGAAAACAGGAATATTTAGAAAAAATTAAATTACTGATTTTTTCATTAACCCTTTGGCGACTGAAAATTTCAGTGGGTATTTCAACATTTTACAAAAATTGAGATAAAGTCCATTAATAGGATATAATTGTGATATTTTTAATTCAGAATAAAACATATTTTGTAGTTTTCAAATAAAAAAACAATTCAATAATTTTTAAAAAAAAATCTGAATATCAGTTTGCAACATAAATTTTATCTTTGAATAAATTTATACCTTAAAATAATTACATATCAATTAATCCTTTCGAAACTTAGTATTGAGTGCCTGCAAGTTACATGATTTACGTTTTTATTTTTATTCAATAGGAACCCTAATAAATAACATAATGTCACGTGTAGTCTTTAGATGTGGAGCAGCTCGGGAACATGATTGTGTTTTCAGTCACTGACTATGATTTCATACAAAATATAAACAAAATTATTCAACTCGGGTATTGATATAATTTATAATATAAATAATGCATTTGAGAGAAAGTGATTTTTTTATCGAATCAACACATGTTTGAAATACCTACTAAATAAAAAGATCATGAAGAGAGCGACAGCACTCCTCCGTCGTCAAAGGGTTAATAGATAGCTTCATTTCTCTTCCTCTTAATGAACCAGAAAGTTTTGGCCACAACACACACATGCCAATGGTAAGAATCAGTGTTCCTTTCAATTTTTCCAGACGGCATATTTCTTTTTGTTGGGAGTGACGGCTTATAAGCTATAGCTTGAAAATACTTTTCAGGACATCTCATATTGGATCAAATTTGTAAAGTTATCCTTGCATGTTGTAATATAGGTATTTTGTAAACTAAATAATCAGTGGATTTTGAATGCCCTCATGATTGTCTTTGTGAAAATAAAATGTATGTTTCTAAAATAAACTTATTTCATATAACTAAAAAGTGTTTGGAAATATTTATTGCTGTACTAGCCGCGAGACAACCAGACCCTGCTGATGATTAGGCTCTGTTGACCTGGCATTTCTAGAGTTTTTATATAGAGGATTTTATAGATGTCACACCTGGAATAGCTGTTGACACATTCGTTACGGATGACTCACAGGCGAGACTTGAATTTTCTTTCAAATCTTTGGCTGATGACTCGCCTGTGAGTCTTCACGTACGTCACACTTCGAACTTGAAATATGTGCATCCAACGCGATAAATGTTTTAGAATATTTTCAGAAATGTTACGGCAAATGTTTAACGCTTTATTGAAAATATAGAATATTTCAAAATGTTCACCACTTCATTCAATCTGCAATTTACGTTAGAATACTTTTTAAAAATTTCACCGACTGAGTAAATAAAAAATATTTTTTTTGTTTACTTGATTTCTTCAATAATGAATAAAGAATACTTCGAAGGTTTAGTCTTACGATAAAAATAATATATCAGCATACGCTTTTCTGGCTCGTCGGTTTCTCGACATTATTAACATAAACATACTTATTTTTATAAATTATACTTTTACTTAAAAATAGTTCTGTACAAACAAAATGAAAAAGATATGGCATTTCAAATATTTGACAAACTTCAAAATCCAATTACTCAAAACTAGTATTTTTCAGTTAGTTTCTTCTTCCAGAACAACGACGATATGATCCAGATATTAATAACGAAAAAATCAATATTTTCTAGGAATATTATACCTCTTATTTTTTTTCAAAATTGCAAGTTCAGTATTTGTTTGATCTCTGCTACATTCAAATGTATTTTCTTTCGTTGCGCTAATAAAATCTTTGTTCTTAGTAGATTTTAAAACTTAATTAAAATCCGTAAGCATGGAAGAAGACTTATTTAGGTGTGAAGACACATGTTATCTGAAATAAGTCTATGTGAGGATAAAAGTGATCAAGACTCGAATACTGACACATGTCTACTAGGGCATCCAATCCTGGACCATTTTTCTAAAACCGGGATTTAGGGATTCACTTTCTTTCAATCCCGGGATTGAAAAAATCAAGGTTTTCATATTTTTAATTATATACACTCACCCCTCCATTCCATAGTAAACTGTGCAAATGAAAGCCGTGAAAAAAAGATATAAATAATTATGTTAATACAAATTTTTAAAAAAAGAAGGATTTGGAGTTCATACAAAATGTGTGGATGTTGCAAAAAAACGTGTAAAAGATCATTTATGATACTTATTTAATATTGCATCAGAATATATTACAGGTATAGTACCTACCAAATAATAATTATGCATGTGTAATCATATAAAATATTTTTTTAAATATTTGTATCTCTCATTTGATTTTTTTAACTCTTAACAAATTTAACACAATTTCAATAATATTTTATTAAATTTATAACATTTACACACAAAAGATTTTTGTAAATACAAATAGATCTATAATAATTAATAGGGTTTATTATAGTTAATTACATACTATAACACGAATATCCTTATTTATATATAAAATTAGTTGAAGTGAATATAAATATTTGGCATTTTTTTGAATTCTTGAGATTTTGTACATTTCCATGTATTTTGTCACTAACGACCCGGGTTTCGCATACTCCATATGGTTTTATATGAACCATTTAGAAATCCTAATTTTTGGCAATAAAACAGAAGTTAGAAACATAATTTATTGGTTCCGTTACGTAGATGATATTCTTTGTTTATTTAATGGGACTGAAAGACAAATTTCTAACCTTCATAATTTTATTAACTCATTAGACGATAAAATTCAATTCAGTTCAGAAGTAGGGGGCAAGAATATGAATTTTCTTGACCTAAACATTGATATTAATAATTCGATTCATGAATTTAAAATATTACAGTCGATGTCTTAAATTATTTGACATTTTAGGAGTCATTTAATTATGTAGTAAAATAAACACTTGCCTTGTAATTTATGTCATGTAACTCTACATAAAATCAAAATATTTTTTATCAAACTACCCACTTGAACGGGTGGCAATAAAAAGTGTAACAATAAACATGAAATTTACGAAAAAAATCTACCTACACAAAATAAAAATATTTTTTATCAAACTACCCACTTTTACGGGTTATAATAAAAATTATTGTCACCCATAAATAAAAAATATTAATCTTCCTACTTACGGGTGACAATAATTTTTATTATAACCCGTAAAAGTGGGTAGTTTGATAAAAAATATTTTGATACAATAATATTTAAAAAAATATTTTATATGGTTGCACGTGTGTATAAGTATTATATATTCTGATGCAATAGTAAATAAGTATCATATATGATCTTTTACGCGTTTTTTTGGAACATCCACACATTTTGTATGAGTTCCAAATCCTCCTCTTTTTTTTAAAATTTGTATTGGCATAATTATTTATATCTTTTTTTCACGGCTTTCATTTGCACAGTTTATTATGAAACGCATCTACTACGTAAATCGAGGGTTGAGTGTATATAATTAAAAATATGAAACCCTGGCTTTTTTCAATCCCGGGATTGAAAAAAAGTCGATCCATTAATCCTGGGATTAGAAAAACGGTCCAGAATTGGATGCCCTAGTACATGTGTACGGCTGATATTGCGTCAGTTCGCATCAACGACACTTATTTTATCGCACCCATGCGTAGTTTTTTTAATGTTGCGTTGTTAAATGGAGAACTACGTAGATGTAGACCTCTGGATTAATAATTCCTTTTTGGAAGATATAAAATTGTCTTCGGATGTCGCTCTTAGTGTCCAGACATAAAATGCTTATCATCATTATCCAAGTTTGGATATCTCTCGATGAAGAATATCCAACTCTCAGGTTATGAACAATCAAACTGTTGGTCGTTATTTCGACTTTTTGTGTGGAAAGACTTTTTCAAGTATGCCAGTCATAAAAACCAAACAGAGAAATCGATCAGAGGTTAATTCAGCGCTTCCAAACCAAACCAAATTTGCTTACAAAAAACCAGCAACAGATATCCAACGAACGAAAAAAAATAATTTTATAACAAGATTTAATAAATAAAATTCTATGTAACATTGGACATTATTTTATAAAATATTTTTTACTAATTTACACTCCTTCGTAACGCGAAAACTGACTGTATGTATGTGTATCTGGTTGACGTCGGTCTGTAAAATATTTTTTCCATTTTCACCAGACCATGGATGTTAAAAGGTTGAAGAACACTTGAAAAATTAAACTCTCTTTAGAATTACCAAACTTTGGATATGTAGGTAAGTTGAAAAGCATAAAAATAAGTAAAATATAATATAAGTTATTTGTTTTATTTCCACTGTTATTTCATATTACATTATTTATTATTTACATTATTTTTTGAGATTTGGTGACTTCAGTAGTTATAAATATTTCCATAAAGATCGACTTCATTCAGTAAGATGTTAAGTTGTTGGTATTATTTTCACTAATATTCATATATTACATTATTTATTATTTACAATATTATTTCTTGAGATTCAATGACTTCAGTAGTTATGATATTTCCATGAAGATCGACTTCAGCTATAGATATTTCAACATTTTTTACCTCCGGTTCCCCTCTCTTGAATCTTTTGATACACGAAAAATCATCAATCATCTTTTTGGATGAGATAAATTCGCACGCGTCGGAGATGTCGCAATTTATATTGTTCATTTTATCGGAGAGCTTCTTCTTCCGACTCTTTTTTCTGTTTTTCTTGTCTTTGGTAAGTTTCACAGTTGCGTTCTCAGATTTTTCCTCAAAAGTTTTTTTATCATCGTCCGTCTGCTCTCTGTCATTGGTGTCGGTGCTTAAATTGTGAGTGGCCAACATTTCTTGAATGCTTTGTTTATCGTCGGACCGAGGCAGAACGACGTACGATGCGGGCTTGTTATCGGTCGCCGAACTCCATTTCATAACTTGATAGTCTGTCTTGTCGTTTTCAATGTTTTTATTATCTTGCCCTTGCGTTGATCCTGTAATGCTTTCAAATCGTATGGGATTAAGTCTATATGCGCCGTCGTCAGATATCGTGTACCTACAAAACAATTAAAAATAATTCTGTACTTTAGTGTACCTATTATTTAACGGTTACATCTTACCACAACAAAACCAACATGCGTAGCATACATGGTACCATACACACACAGGTATAGTACAATTGTATGCTACATTTTTTGCATGAGCATGATTTTTACGATACATTATAACTTTTACGATATTATAACCTAGATTATTTTTCCTGCCCATATTAGGTTTAACTATGATATGTCATAAACTTTCATGTCGGACTGTCATTGGATTTTCTTGGTTAAATACCAACATATAATGACATATTGGGATCGCTTCAAAAAGTATGCGAAATGAAATACGTTTTAGAGTAGAATAAACCAAAAATAACCTTACTTAACACACCATTTTGTGCAGTTTTCGATGAAAAATATCATTTTTAGACTAAGTCCCCTAGTATCCGATATTTATCGTTTGGGATTATTTATAAAATGCGAGACTCAACGCTTCGGCATAATACGGTGAACAATTTTTTTCTTAGAAGGGAAATTGTAACTGGAAAGAATATATGTCGTAGACAAAATGACAGGTCTGGATGGATCAGTTGGAGATAATGGATTGATTGACGTTAAATGGTCTGCCTTCAATAGGTAAAAAAAATTATGATGGTTATGATGCTGCTCTTGAAGAGTATAGTACATTATCTGTATCAATATTGTCAAGTATTGGTTTCAAATACTAAGGCCAATTGTATATTGTCAAAGACATTTTTGTGACCTGTCATTTATGTAAATTGGAATCGAAATTATTGTATATATCCTTGATTCTATCTGGACTTTGATTTCATAATCATACCCCGTTTGATATTTTCTTTATAAATACGCATTTCTAACAGAGCTTGCTAGTCGACGAAACTGTCTGGTTAGTGTTACATACTGAGACCTATTGCTGTTTTAGTTACAGTTATCTAGTTTCTTTGGCAATTCTAGATTAACATGATTGAATTGCCGGATCTATTTAGAAATAAACATTTTATTACACCCACTTATGGATGTATTATTTCATTCTTATATTTCTTTGTGTATACTGATACATGTACTTCACAATATATTATGAAAAATCAAAACTGGTAACTTTAAGTTGGATGGGTCTTCAACAGAATCTGAAAATTTACTAAACGCTACAAAAAAACTACACTTTTCCAATCAGTATTTCGCATAAACTATCGGTTAACCCGATTTCCATATGCGATAATGCAAATGTGTATTCCATAATGACGAATAAGCGAGCGATGCTTGCTGATTAGGGTTTCAGGTAATACATATTTGATTCGATTTAGTTTCTAAAGTTTCAAGGTTATTTATTAATGAGCATAGACAATTTTAGCAAAAATGATAGAGTTTTACATCATTTGCATATCGACATAATATTGTAAAAGGTATACTTAGTATCTTCAAGTCATTTTTCGCTAGATGTCTAAACTGACCTTCTATGTTGGTTGTATTGTGGTAAGACGTTACCGTTAAAGGTCAACGATAAGAATATACCAGACATGACAGACTGATCAGATGTTTAAAACAATACAAAGCAAAACATTCCTCCAACTTGTAAATAAACAACATGGAAATAGAAACTGATGTAACTTATAAACCTATAATGAAAATTGCAGAAACAAATGCTGATATAATTTTGAAGACCTATCAGTTCTGTATTATGCAAAACAAACTGATGATCTTTAGGAAACTAATATTATATAATTAATACTTAAATCTGACAAAATGAAATCATTAGAGATGAGACACTAAGGTGTGTTTAATACATTGAATCTCTTGTCCTCTCCTCTGTTCAATTGTGTGATTAGATTATTCGCCAGTCATTTTTTTGACTATCTCTTGTGACTGACAAATCAGTGTTCGGTGAGAGATGCAAATGATCCGTGACAATTCTAATATTTCCATAGAGGTGAACGAGTGATTCTCGTTCGCAACAAAGTTTAGGTCATTAAGATTCGCTAGCTCGCAATCGACACATGTCTGAACTGACCACGGATATTGAAGTAATTCACAATTCTCAAACTCTTTATATGTGTGTATTTATCATTGAAGAACAGCGGTAGTCATACTTTGGGTCTTATGCTATGATATTTAATTTGAAAATAAAACTGGCATATATTATTTTCTCTATCATATGCATGCTGTGAATTTTTCTGTTTCTTACTCAATCACATGTAGAGTGATGGGTGCAAGAGAGATATAAGGGCATGCTGGTGTTCGCTCTTTAGTTCTACTTACTAATACACATTCTCTGGATTTAAGAGTGAGACGACCCCCGGTCTAGATAAAATAAATGAAATGAGCGGAAATAGTGAATTACTTAAAGCGAGAGAATCCATTGGGTAGAGTGAAGCCGTGGACCAATGTTAAGTGTTTTGAGAGATATGGACTGCGTGTGTAAGTTTTATCGCAGCAATGGCAAACGTATGTTTTTGAGGTGTTTATTTTCTTTTTCGCCATATGATTGCGCACATGACTCTGAAGATCGTGCTTGGTGACGGTTCTGCAACAGAAAAGAAACAGATTAGCTCACAACTCACTTACTGCAAAATGCACCTGTATCCTAAATGAATATAATATCGCATACGAATACTGGACACTACACGAAATTTATCATTTCTAAGTTACGAATGACATCTAGCGTGGAATTTCAAAATCTACAATATGGAAAACCGATACTTTTGTAGAGTTGTCTATTTGCTTTCAAGATTGCTTAAGTGTCACTCGAGAACTTGCGACATATATTTTACAAAAGAAATTGAAAGACATCACGTTTTGTTCGAAGACACTTTACCAGTGTGAAGTATCGACTCGTATTCATTGAAAAAAATGTTCTTTTTTGTTTAGTGTTATTTTTACTCTATGCAATTTTTTTTTTTGAATATGTGTTAATGCGTTGACTGCGGGCAACGTGCAGGCACGTCACATATGAACACAATCATTGCGAACAACTCGCCAGTGAGTCTTTGCATATGTCACACTTCGGGCTTGAAATATGTACATCCAACGCAATAAATGTTTTAGAATCTTTTCAGAGATATAAAACATTTCAAAATGTTCACAAATTCATTTTTTATTCTGCGATTTACGTTAGAATATTTATTAAAAATTTCACTGACTGAGTAAGTAAAGAATACTTCGAAAGTTTAGTTCTGCGATAAAAACGATACATCAGCACACTGGCGTAGTAAGGGGGCAGCGGTCCACCCCGGGCGGCACGTTTTAGGGGGCGTTGTTTCGAAAATGAATAGAAAATTTCTACAGTAAAAAATAAATATTTTTTTATCTATACATTAATCAATGCAAGCTATATTCCATTCACCATGTTGTTTTCGGTCTAATTTGTGCTGTGCGACTCACTGACAAAATATACTCTTTCGGAGGCAGCATTTTTGAAAATGAATATAATATTCTGTAGGTAGGTAATAAGCAAATAAATTTTTTTACATAGTATACAGAATCAGTGCAAGCTAAATTCCATTCACCATGTTTTTTCCCGTGTAATTTGTGACTCGCTGACAAAATATACTTTTTTAGGGGCGGCATTTTTGAAAATGAGTAGAGTTCCCTAGGTAATAAACAAATAAAAAATGTTATGCTTTGTGATTTGTTGAAAAGGTATATTTCATTTTTGAAAGATCTTAGGATAATCATGAAGCCTCAATGTCGAGTGAGAAAGAAGAAAGTGTTGTCTGGTGAACAATCACAAGATTTTGAATTATCATTTAAAGCTGAATTGGGGAGAGAAATGTTTTCTTCACAGGACAACTGTCTTCATAATCTTAAAAAATACGAGTGTCAGATAAATCAAGATTATGATGATATTGTTCTGAAGAATTCAAAATTGTGTTGCTGGTTGACACAATGAAACAGATGTGTGGAATGATGGCGAAAATTGATTTTGCAATTTATTCAAAAATATAATTTTGGAGAAAAAATCCCAAATATTTAAATATTTGTTCCTCATGATTGGGTTGCTAGTTATGAAAGGAATTTTTCGAAATTGAAAATAATAAAAAAACTATTTAATATCGTCAGAGAGCAATTTGTGACTTGCGAAAAATCTCTCTTAAAAAATCTTATGTTTGATGTTAAAGCCCTGTCATTTTTAAATGCCATTGTAAAAATATAATACATACTTTACAAGAAATTATATTCATACATAAAAATTTTCTGCCTGCGACGAAATTTTCCCTTGTTGTAGTAGTTTATGATTGAAAAAAGTGGGGGGGGGGGGGTTGTTAAAACGCCTTGCTAAGCCACTGCATCAGCAATGGTTTAGTTCTATAATCAATATATTCACGGAAATTTTGTCAACATCTGGATATTATATGATCTAGACATTAATGAAAAAAGTTTTCTATGAATATACCTAAAGGTAGACAACCAATGTTGTTATTACGGTATAATGTCAAGAATATTATGCAACCACGTGTATTGCAACATATATTGAAAAATGTTCATTGGTTTAAGAGTTATAGGTTTTTTCGAAAGTATCTAATTTTTTGTCAAATTTCGCAAATATGCCCTGTAATGAATGAGTTAACATACAAAATGATTCTGTCAGCAGCCAACGTGTTAACATTGTTCGAAAAATAAAATATTGAAAATTTGGATTATTGAGATTTTTTACACTTTCATGTATTTTGTCACTAACGACCCGGGTTTCGCCTTTCGGCATCTTCAGGCATTCGAGCACACGAATGGACTCGAACTGAGAGACAGTAAACAGTGTCTTGCCGATTTTGAATGAGCAGCTGAACCTTCCTAATTCTCCGCTATTATATCCGATACGTTGAAACACCTAACAGATGTCACTAAATGTGGAATGATTCTATATATTTTACCCACTCGTCGAATTACATCCCGTCAAAACCCACAATACTATTATAATTGTAAAATCACTGGTATTTCTAAAAGAAGTTGAAAAGCGGCAATTCGCCACTCTGTTAATATGGTGTTTACAAAATAAGGATTAGGGAGATTCCCGAAATTTTAACTCAGGTATCAGTGTGGCTCTCAGACGTATAATATCTTACCTCGTAAATAATATTTGTCGCATTTGTATCTTCTATATAAACGTTAGACACTGTTTACTGTCTCTCAGTTCGAGTCCATTCGTGTGCTCGAATGCCTGAAGATGCCGAAAGGCGAAACCCGGGTCGTTAGTGACAAAATACATGGAAGTGTACAAAATCTCAATAATCCAAATTTGATATTGAAATTCCATCAAGCACCCTCAGTCGATGTCTTAAATATTGAAAACCTTAACAGCATTTTAAAGTCAAGTAGTTATATAAATAATAAAAAAAATACATTAGAAAGTAAATTTTTGGATGGTCTCACTATTCATTTACATGTGCAATATGTTGTCATAAAAATTGTGCATTAATTAAAAATTTATTATAATAAAATACAACAAAACTAGAAGTACAGTTAACAGTCCAAACATAGTTGAGTATTGTGAGATTTAATAAATTCTGAAGATTGAGATTTAAGCCTTTGATTAGTGAGTTATTTTTTATAAAATTAGGGTATTTTGATTATTTTTATTATTGGGAAAATATAACTTATTATTTTCAAGTACCATCAATCCGAGTAAGTTTTCCCATCGGTCCTAAGATTGGCCCCACTACATGGAAAGAGGTTTGAAGTTATGCTGTTGTAATATCATTATCATACTCCAATAGCATTATGTATATTTTGAAACAAAAGTATAGAGAACCCCCCCTGGTGGTAAAAATATGCATCATATTTGATTTATTGTTGATTTTATAAGCTGTCAGTTTGGATGTCGGGATTTTCTCTGTGTTCAATTTGCAAGATCATTAATTTTTAAGCGAAATAAAAGGAAAGCGAAATTATAATTATTTGATTGGTTATGTTTTTTCCTATTAAATAATCGTCTCAGATGATTATCATGTTTATCATGTTAAAGTCAGTGGGTTCGATCAAATAAGTATTAACACTGGGTATGTTTAGCCCAGCCTAAACTTTTCCGAACTATTCTAAAACTCTACCGGTACGGGACTTGAACCCGAGACATCCATACCAGTAGCCAACGACGTTGACGACTGCACCACGGACCCGCCTGGAAATGTAGCACTTAGATACTTCACATCAATTATATGATTGTGTAGTATCCATATCTGAAGAAATAATAATTCAATAAAAAATATGAGAATGGTAATAGATAATAGATATTACCCGATACTGGTCAAAGAGTTAAGCTATTAAAATATCTATTTTTTAAATCATGTTTAAAGCAGCATAATGTAATTTTCTGCATTAAAGGGAATTATGAGTTTTACACTGTAGGTCCACGGTATTACATTGGATTATAGTGTCAAGTTCCTATGAAATGTGAATTAAATTGTTACCATTTGGTTCTGAAATAAGAAATACAATACTAGCATTTATTTCTTCTGAAAAACAAAATATCACTAAATTTTGACAGACAGTTTGAACAGTCTCGATATTGCATGTCATTTAGATTCGAATAGGTTGAAACAACATCTAAGGGCGAGCTAATATCTAGTTTATAGAAATATAAATGCAATCTCACGTAGAGCCACAAAGGTTGCACTTGAACGGTCTATAGTTGAGGTGTCGATATCTGATATGCAGCACTAGAGCCGACGGAGAGTTGGTTGTCATATCGCAGAATGTGCATTTATGGGAGTTAATGTGTTTGCGGGCATGACTCGCTAGAAATCTTTCCTTTCGAAAAACCTTACTGCACACATTGCACCGAAAGTCCCCCTCCTTGGTTGGTACCTGGAATAGAAAACATTCGTTTAATATTGCATCACCACATATTTCATGATTGCAGAATTTAAATTTTTGATTACCTAAACTAAAGTCTACTAAGGACTAAATTCCCAAAGATTTATTGAAATTCGTCACATAAACATAAAATAAATGATAAATTATTATGTCTATAATGACTAGTGCATGTAAATAAAGGTAATTTATAGAACAACAAAAAAACAAAGGGTGGGCATGCAGTGCAAGATCGATGATAATGCGCAGAGTCCCCTTGCAATAACGGTTCAATTGTGTGCTCCATACGACCTTCCAAAGCAGGTAGCGCATTTTTTTCTATCGATTCTTGGTACTGAGGGGAATTGATCCCTGGAGGAACTATAAGGGGTTCTAAACCACATGTAGTTATGCAATCACATATCATAACACGGAGAGAATGTTTGTCACACGGTAACCCACAAAAAAACGTATTTTTTAAAATGTCCTCCAGTTCTGCGGTGAGCTGTCGATTTCCCATCTGAGCCAAACTGAAAAAATTTGGACTCGTCGGAGAAAATCACCCATCACCAGTCGTCCGCAGTCTAATTTCTTCTTTCCTTGGCCCAAATTAGATGATTTTTTCATTCTTGTCATCAACAACTGTTTTTTTGCCGGTTTCATTGCGGTAAAACCAATTTTATTTATCCTTCTCTGGATCGTTTGCGTGGAAACTGATGTTGAAATCGATGCCTCTAGTTTTGAACTTAATTTTTAAGCGGAAATAAATCGACCTTTTAAAATGTTTACCTTAAAAAATCGATTATCGCGTTTCGTCAATATAATTTTCCTCCCTTGCTCAGATTTCCTCCCTATCATCCCTGTATCACGACTTTTGTTCACAAATCTCTTCACTGTAGCTCCACAATACCCTAACCTTCGCGTTCGCATTATTTGCAGTCGGCGGAATGCACTCTGGCATATGTCTTTGCGATTATTACCTAAAACTGCGACAAGGGCTATCGCCGGTTGAAGGTTTTGGCCAGGGTGTATGTGAAATTTTGTTTCCACTAATTGTTTGATTACGCTGAGTTGAAATTCGGCCAATGGTTTTATCTTACCGGTAATAATTTTATATAAATAATATGCGTTCAATAAATATAAATCGATCATGTGAAAATGGACCTTCTAATACAGCTTGATCGATTTTCGTATACAGGACAAGTTACTCAGCATCATATCAGCTGTATCTACTGTTCCCATATTTTTATTATAGTCTATCACACACTTGGGCTTTTTGATGGCTTCGCCGGTTCTAAAATTTGTTTTTCCTGTTGGGGCAAAAGATGCATCGTGGAGTGTGGCCAGTATGCGGACATCCCTCCTGTCATGCCACTTGAGAGCCAAAAGGGAATTTTCAGGTTAGGCCTCGGTCTGCACCTTCTTCAATTAGCGGTTTTTCCGAACCGTTCTCGTAAGCATTTGTTTTATTTTCGTGAAGGTATCTGAATGTAACCGGGCTGGAATACCAGTTATCGCACGATAACGTGTGTCCTTTGCCGGTGTAGTCTTTTAATAGAGTTGGCACAACTGCACCAGAAATTCCTACATTTTGTATGTCCTCTATATCTGTTCCTTCCCCACAATAAATAATAAAGTCTACGATGTAGGCGGTCATAACGTCACACAACGCCAACATTCTGATGCCGAACCGATGTCTTTTGGATGGAATGAACTGCTTAAACACGAGCCTACTCTTGAATATGATTATCGACTCGTCTATACATAGCCAGAAAAATGTAGCATCTGTAAAATAAGCCGATACCGATCTCGAGGAATTATCTTGTCAAAAATTTCAGCTCGAATATCGGGTTGATACTCCGAAACCCCTCTAATGTAGTATGCTTAATTCCGGTCATTAGCACAGACACGGCAAAGAATGTGTATAATTCCGGCACTGTGGTATCCGTCCAATTGTGGGAACACGATTTTAATCCAAGACCGGACACATTGTAAGCATTATTAAAAAATGTTCAAAAACTAATATCGTACTAATAACAACCTACATAAATGTCTCAATACAATTTATCTACGACCCCACTCTTTCAAACAAAGACAGAACGCAACAAATCAATCTTTCGTCGTCGGTCTATCAAAGCTCACCAATATAACGTGGTTATAATTGCGTAATATATTGTATATCTACTATTAAAATATTAATATATCACAAACATGGTTTCGAGCTGCATACGTATGCAATACGAATAAGCAAATGTCGTATTTTATTTATTTAATATTTTTCATTTTATATCATACATGACGTTCTGAGTTTTTGAAAATTATTATTTGACATTATTCAAAATTAAAAATCTGATAATAACATTTTTTCCAAGTTGAAAAAATAAGAACTCATGAAAAGATAAGAAGTATTCTAAATGTGAAACTTTTTCTACTCTGTGTGCGGTTTTTTCCTTGACCGCTTTTTTCCGTGTACGCTTTATTCCGTGTACGCTTTATTCCGCGTCCGTTTTTTTCAGTGTTCGCTTTTTTCCGTTTCCAGTTTTTTCCACGTTCGCTTTTTTCCTGTTCGCTTTTTTCTGTCCGCTTTTTTCCAGTATGGTTTTATCCTAGAACCGGAATAAAGATAAATTTATCACTGACCTGCTTCTCACAGTGGTCTGCGTATGCGTAGTTTGTTCTGAATTTGGCCCCGCAGTTGGCGCAACCGACCACCTTCTCGCCCGAATGACCCTTGAGGTGGTAGCCCAATTTTGTTACCGTTTTGAAGACCATGCTGCAGCCGAACCAAGAGCAAGCAAATTTTCCAGATGCATTGGGAGCGGTGCCCAACACGTGGCAAGTGACGTGATCAAAATAGTCCTGCGAAAAAATATTACTGTTAATTGTGGCATGCACTTATTCCAAATCTAGAATGTCGCTTCCACGGCAAAACCACTAGTCAGAATATTTGCCGTCGTCCAGAAGAAGCAAAGAACATCATATAGCTTTAAAAAGCAAGATGTTATATTTTTGTTAATAATACATATTTTTATTGCGAGTTTCCATGAAACTAGGGAAGAGAAGTCATTTTTTACATCACTTTGAAAATTCTAGAATTTCCGCAATAGAACATAATGAAAAGAGAAAAACTAATAAGTGTATCGAAATATTAAAATTAGGGCCTTCCTATTGGTCCCACATTCACATGTTTTTCATTCACATCAGGTGGTGTAGAATATTGTTTTCCATAAAATGACAATCAAAACATAATTTTCCATTAAGTGGGATAAGATAAGATTAGTAAAATAAATATTATACTAATCTGAATGAAGATTATGCATCATTTTTCAACTTTACGCAGATATGAATTACATCTTCTTCGGAATTATGTCAACATGTGCCGAATGGACACGAGTGAGTTTAGACAAGTACTATTTTCTATTTTTCAAAATAGAATTTGTTCTGAGGACTCCTTGCGAGTTTTTCCTATTTTTTAATGTATGTATCCTTAGTGACATTGCAAAAGCAATAAACATGTTACAGATTTTGATATAAATAAATTAAGAAATATCTATTTTCAAGAACAATATAGTAAAACAAATGTTCAACTGAGTACCTGTATAGCGGAAAATGTCAGTTGGCATTCAATCCAGCGGCAGGAAAAATCAAATTCCAGCTTCGGTAATTGATTTCTCTTTCTGGAATCAAGCTGACACCCGGGTAAGGTCAACCGCTGTCGTACATTTTTTCCAATCGACTTAACTCGGGTATCATACGAATGGTAGTTAACGTGCCGGATGATCATCTTACTGTCCGGTGTCTCAAAACGACAGATGTCCCACAGACAAACATAGAAGTCTAGAAGGAAAAAAATATACTTAATATAAAACATGTAATTCAATCCCTACTATAATAGTGTTTTTATATCTTGGCTGCTAAAATCCAAGTGCACCGATGCTCCATTACAAATTGCGATGTCTGTCAATTCTTGTGAGATAAGAGCGTTCATTTCTAGTCAATAGTGATTTCTTCAGCATTAAAATCAGTTTATTACAAAGTGGCTCTTACTTCATGAAATACACAATATTGTGATTTTAAATTTTTATTTTTTGGGGAGGGACATTGATTAATTTTATTATGGTAATAGGCGATGACTTCAATAAGGATGAGACGTCGTAGAGATACTGGACGTAAGAGATATAGGAGTGTAAAATCAAGATTAACCCGCGACACACCCGTTTTGCAACATGCCCAGAACCTTGTCTTGAGTTGCCTTTCACCATGACAATTCCCTTGTAAAAGCATTGGCAAACAAATATTATTCAATTTAAACTCATTCATGTGAGTTGCGGACCTCCTGGAATGGGCCGAAACCCTTATGAAAAGGGCGAGTTTTGAATTTCTCGATCTCCCATCTCGTATTCATCTCGTCATTTAACTTCTCGCTGTTAGGCTGGCGTCCACTAAGGGTGGGGGTGAAGTGCTTCACCCTTATCCAGTCGGATGGCCAGTCTATTTTGTTTAATTCTTTTATGTATTACGTGAATCAATTTTGTAATTTTAATAATTCTTTCTCATTGTAAACAACCAAATGCATCAGAAAATAAACCTGAAGCATGGAACGGAATTGGTGATTTTATTGAAATTTTCCCAGGAAGGCTGGAATCCTGTCGACTTCAAGCACTTCTACCCGAGCCGTTCATTTCACCCTACATATTTAAACATAACATAACATTTTAATTGGGTCAGAAAGATGTGGATTTTAAGAGAAATTGTCCTGCATGAAAGGCTTTTTAAGGGAATTTTTTTTCCTCGCTTAACATGTTGGCCACTGTGGTTTAGTGGTAAGAATTTTATCCTAGTAAGTGGATTGGCCGGGGTTCAAGTCCCAGCAAAATCAATATAAAACATAGATTTTTTCAATTTAACATTTGAGATCTTGGGCATGTGGATGTTTGTGATGGATTTTTCCTCGAGTGACGTTATATTATTTGGCACCTTGGCTGTTATTAGCAGCAATGTCAAATATATTTTTTTCTTGAAAATTCAATGTTAAAAAATAAATAAAAAAACTCGTCAGGCTCGGATGACATGCAGCCGTGTCAATCAAATGTTATATTTTACATTAGATCTTTAATTGTAGATATTTTTTTCCCCACCTTATAGCGTGCGATAATTACATATAGATGTCGCTAACTAATTTTAAAATATATTATTATATAATTTACCTTTTGCTGTAAATAATAGATGGCGCTACATTGTATATCAAAAGGCGCACGAACTACGCTCCCGCAGGACTATATAAACCCCTCACGTTCAAACATTCATTACCCAGCTATAAAGCTGTTGACCTCCATTGTCATCTTGGCTTCACTAGTCCCGGAGGTACTCCTATACGGAGCGAACTTTTGAAACTATCGATCTGATTGAGCGCTGCCTCCATTGTTAGCTTACTTCTCAATTGATACGATCCTGAGGATTCCGGCCTGCCGAAATATCTAACTGATTGAGCCTGCCTCGATTGTTAGATTCATTTTCAATTACAACGAGGTTATCCTGTACAGATTAACCCTTTGACAACTTCACACATATTCTGCCCGTCATGTTGTGCTGTGTTTTTTCTACTTTGCTCGAACTTACAATATGTGTTAAAAGACTTTGCAATAATAGATAATCTTATCATAGCCTTAAGAAGACTTCTTATTTTAACTGTGACAAATGTGATATTACTGGCTCTCAACCTATGGGGCCTGTGTACCAAATGTAATCTATGACCTTTTATTGTAGTATGAAATAATATTCCAATTGATTTTTGAGATTACATTGAATTTTTGGAAATGTGACTTCTTCATGCACGCTCTCGAAAGGTTTATTAAATTATAATTCGACTCACTTGAACCGTCACCGCTAGTCTTCACCAATAATTCGTGCATATGTGATTTAACATGATTCTGGAATGCATCATAGTTTATGGTGGTAAAGCGGCAACCCATCCATTCGCAATCATGATGGATCACCAAGTATTTTATTGGGTTTTTCTTGCGCTGTTTGCTCTGAGAATACTGAAATAATAAGCATTAATATTTATGTCACAGTCAGCTTCACCGGTGAGATTTATAAATTTTTGTAAATTCATGCGTCTATAACCATTAATTTCATTTAAAGTCATTTATCCGAGAAATTGGTTCTTATATGATTACTGCAAATGATTCATCGCTGACTAGATTAAATTGTATTTTTACAAATTTCTACTTGCAAAAATATTTTTATTTCAAATAAAAATGCATAAAAACGTTGAACAATGTGACTAGTTCTTTGTTTTTATTTGATACAACATAATAAAATAATTTTGTCAGATATGAAGAAGAGCCTATTCTGCCTCAACAGTAAATAATGATATTTTTCATACACAGCTGTTAAAATTTAAAAAAATAATGAGCGAATAAGAGGTTGTATTCATATTTAAAACACCATTTAGTATCTGTACTATATAGCACAAAATACATGTAGAAATCTGTATGTTTGTATGTCTGTCGGTCACAATAACTCCTCCCAAACGGCGAACACCAGTGATGTGAAATTTGCACATTTCATTCTGGCTGCAATTGTTAGTTCAACTTCGCTATTTTCAACTTTCAATTCTCAACATTTAACTTTTAACCTAAAACTGAAAAAGCGATATTTTTGACGTTTCAATGCGAAATAAAAAAAATCAACAAACGCTGATCGCTTAGCGACCGCTCCATTCCAAAAATATTCCGTAATTGTCATTGACATAGCGTCGAGTTGCTTAATAACTATAAATAATAGCATAAACGTCACCAATCATTATTGTTCATGCTTGAATCGTAAAATTTGTATAAAATCAAAGATGCGAAAACTTATTTATCATTTAAAATTATAAAACTTAAAACAGTGACAACTTCATTTCGTGAAACGTGATATTTGGTCGACAATGCGCAGACCGTTTGCTGAACTAAAGGCAATTTTGCATCAATAATTGGTGGACACGTGTGCCAAAATTGAGACGGAGCGATTGTTGTAAAGTGAAAATGAAATCTGATAATGTCAGTATTGATAATCAGCGGATTGTTCCCTGGAGTCCTTTGCTTCTGAAGATGTTTAATGCCCTCATATATGTTGTATGCTGTGTGTACACCATGCATTTCAGAAACTTCAATTGTTATTACCTACGAATGTTGTTGCACAAAGTCAAAGGTCCAACAAGTTTCAAAGATCTCCGAACCACCGATGGAACTGAATTTAAAACGTAGCATGGTACATTTTTACATCTCGATCTTGAACGAGCTCTCAAAAATGTTAGTTTTGAGAATACATTATTATAGTGCGATGTTCCAAAATCCAAGTGAAATAATGTTGTCAGTCGACGCAAGCAAGTGCAATTGTTAAAAAAAATGACGGGTTTTGATATTAAAACAACGATCTTACACTGTGCACTCCAGAAACTTAGTGAAGTTATTACATAATATGATTGATGTTGCACAATGTCAGAGGTTCAACCAGTTTCAAAGATCTCCGATCCGTCGATGGAGTTGCGTGTGACACGTATCGTGAAGCGCGCCTTCTGGGACTACTGAAAATGACGATCAATAGAAGAAAGCTGCAAATTGGGATTCACCATTGAAAAAATCAACACTCTTTGCAGTAATCCTCTCATTTTGTGAACGTTCCAACCCAAAAACGCTTTGGGAGAATAATAAGGACTGCATGTCTGAAGATATATTATTTTGAATATCTTGGGTTGAGAGAATCCTCATGTTGCCTTGAATATACTATACCGATGGCATCTACAATGAGACACTCATCATGAGTGAAGGTGGGGAAATTTTTATCTTTTATTATTGCTATTTTCAACATTTAACATTATTATTAAGTGATCGACTATATTTTGTGGGTGATACAAGAGGTATGGTCAACGGTGATATTCTCAACTTTCAAAAAAATTTCAACATTAACTAACCTTAACGTCTTAATGACCTTATATAAGTGTTCTCTGTCTTGGGCGAAGCCGGGTCAAATAGTTAAATAAATCAATATACATTATTAGACAGTATTATAAACACTTTATATTATACATATATTCCCATGCAATAAATTTAATCCCTACAAAGCATTACAGCCATAGTCCAAATAATAATTAAAAAATGCTTCAGACTTTCAAAACAGCTGTTAATAACTTAAATACCCCACCCATCAGCTGCCTCCAAGAAGGACTATTTTGTGCTGATATGAATGTCTCTATAAGTGTTTCAATAACCATGTGTAGACGCCCGAGACACTGATCTACCTAGACTGTGTTTGAGACAGCGTTGACACTAGAGTAGACACTGCTCTGGACACTGAATGTCCAGATGTATGCGTAGTTTTAGAACAAACCATAGAGAAAAATTTGGGCAAATTATCGTTTTACCGGAAGTGGCCTGAAAATGCTATTTTTACATGGAAAAGTATGTGAAATGAAATGTTTTAGGGGAAACCAAAGCAAACCAACCAAACCTTAGTTAACATAATCATCGACATCATTTTGGGTAGTTTTCCTGGTAAAAATAAGGGCACATCCGGTAAAACGAATATTTGTTAAAATTTAAAGTATGGTGAAGATCTTACGTCAACATCTATTTAACAAAACAAAACTCCGCATATCGTAGAAAAAATGGCGGCTGACATGACAGCCTGCGATAGCTTCAGAAAGTACGTGAAAGTATGCGAAATTAAATGTTTTATTTATATAAATTAATGGTAGAACAAACCAAACCAGACCAACCCTAACATAACTTACTAGAACTTAACTACACTCATCATTGTGTGTAGTTTTCGATGAAAAATATCATCTTTAGGCCTTATCCCTGCTAATAGATATTTACCATATTTTCTAGTCTACTGTAATATAGACATTTTGAAAATGCATCCACCAATTACTTATTTTGTCAAGTATGCCTCCATATGTTATCAGTGCTAAATAAACATTATTCAATATACAATGCTTACATCTGGTTCATTTGTGGAATCGTCAGAATCATCAGAAGTCTTCTTCCGTTTTTTATTTTTGAGTTCAGATAATGGCACTTCATATTCGCTAAAAGAATCCGATTTCGAACCGTCATCCAACTCTTCATCAATAGGATAAGTAATATTACGTTGAGATTGTATCCATTCATGGCATCGCAATAATCTAACAGACCTTTTCACAGTCTTCGGTATCTGCTCTGGTGTTGCATTATCTTCGTTTTCTATAACAACATCTGATAGTGAAACAGATTCAGTTTTTATAACAGTGACTTCCATTCCTATCATTGCAGTTAAAGTGTCCATGATACAGGATTTTATCTGGAATGAATGTTTTCTTTTTGAACACTTTAAAACAATTGCAGTTATTTTCTATACTTTACATTATACTCGTTTACCGAGTCAATAGTACAGAATAAAACAATACGAGACTGACATTAGAGCGTTTTAAAAAAATCCAAATGAAAACCATAGATAGTATACTAATATGAAAACGACATTATCTCAACCATAGATATTATACACCCACATGAGAGAGGCGTCCGTGACGCATTTGGTAGCGTCGTTGGCTACGGCTAAAGATGTCTCGGGTTCAATTCCCGGTGCGGACGGTTTTCGAAAACCCCACCCATCCCATCCTCACGGGGCGTAGCGAGAGCGATTGCTAACCACTAGTCTTGTCCTAGCCCTATCCTTCTATCCCTACTCTCTTCGAAAAAAGAGAGGTTGAGTAACAAGCGCTTCTCATAGAAAAAAATTGTTAAGATATTTCCATTTGGAGACCATATGCGTGGAGCATGAAAAAAAAATATGAGAGAGACGATGAAAAATTCTAGCATAGATAAATTATTGATTGAATTGGCATTTACTTGGTAGAAATCTATTATAGTAGGATAAAATATCAAGTATTACCTACAAAAGTTCTACCTACAAATATTTTATTATTAAGTTGAGAGCTATTTCAGCTTAATGCCATCGTCAAAATTATGGTGATAGTATTAACATAAAGTTTTAGGTCAATTTATTTTTCTAATGGTGGGTAAGAAAGTAGGGTATCCAATCCCGTACTCTTTTTATGATCCCGGGATTTCGGAATTCAGAATGTCTCAATCCTGGAATCCCGGGATTGATCATTAAGTGGAATTACGGTTCTGGTCCATTTTAAAGGCTTCAATTTTACACTGTGCAATAACAATCACTACAGGAGACTTTGACTGTAAGCACTAAAGGTCTGCATGGGCCAAAATTTCATAAAATTACCCCGTCCGAACCCGTCATCTTCAAGCCCGGCCCGAGCCCAAGTCTCAATATCACACTTGTTACCCGAACCCCGCCCGAAGCCCAAATTATTTTATTTCAGCCCAAAAAAAGCTTGATTTTTTAAAATATAGTAATTCATTTATACTTTTCAAAAAATGTTATTTTTTCCATATTTCCAACGATATTTATAGCACATGTGAAATAAATTATTTAAGTTATGAAAACTATTGCTTTATGGCTGACTCATGACCCGAACATAGTACCAAATATTTTTCTTAAATTTGAATTTCACACCCGGGCCCAGCCCGAGTCCAAATCTGAATTGTCTTTACCCACCCGAGTTCGGTCCACGGGTTGGGTCGGGTAAAGGCCCACGAGCCAAGCCCGGGCCCCTCGTAAATTGTGTAATGTTGTATTGCCAGTGCTTTATGTAAAGGTTGTTATGGTATTGTTTGAAAATTACGCTAGGTACTTTCAACTCAATAAGCGTGAGGATCTCTGTCCTGGATCTTGAAATATAAAGAGCCAACCTCAATTTTAAACTTAATTTAACTGATGGGAGATACAATAATAAATATTATTTATTACCAAATATTACAATAGTATTATGTTGTTTGTGTTGCTTATTATTTAGTTACTCGATGTTTATGAACTTCGCCACCAATTATTTCACTGGCGTTGTATGGTGATATAATTATTTGGTAATTTTTTTAAAATTAAAAGTTGCCTAGATACTTTTTTATATTTACTCGACAAAATAACAAAAAATAAATATAAAAGTTAATATGCACGCTACCATATCAGAACATTTGAATAAAGTTGAAAATTAATTAATTACCTATACCGTTTGCATAACCTTAAGCTAAATTTTTAAAATGTATGTTATCGTTATTAAGCTAAGGATAATTCCGCCTTGCAATATTTGACGATGAATATTATTGGTTTAGTAGGCGGTATAGCCCCGACCCAAAGCCCACCAAAGCCGACCAGGCAAAGGATACTTTCTATGACTCTCTCCACGCGGCCATCTCCACAATCCCCCGTAGAGACCGCGTGATCGTAATGGGGGACCTCAATGCGAGAGTGGGAACGGATCCTTTGCTTGGCCCCGCAGTGATGGGAAGGCATGGCCTCGGTGAAGCCAACGACAACGGTGAGAGACTCATCGAGTTTGCAACTATAAATGAGCTCGCCGTTGGCGGTACAATCTTCCCCCACAGAGACATCCACAAATACACGTGGACTTCTCCTGATGGTTGCACAAAAGCACAAATTGACCACTTTCTCTACAGCGCGACTCACCGAAGGGAACTTCTCGATGTTCGAACCTATAGGGGTGCCGACATATACAGCGATCATGTACGAACCCCTTTGACATACCCAGCGAAGCCAAACTTGTAGATATTCCCCGAGCGCCAAACATTCCCGACCATGCACCGACGCACACTGAGATCACCTCAGCTGTGCAGCGGTTAAAGAATGGGAAGGCGCCGGGCGTGGACGGTATACACCCAGAGTTTCTCAAGTACGGCCTGGAGGCACTCTTGCAGCCCTTACACCTACTTCTCAGTAAGGTGTGGGAGCAGGAGCGCTGTCCGAGGGACTGGGTAAACGGTGAGGTCATCACCATTCACAAAAAAGGTGACCCACTCTGCTGCGACAATTACCGGGGCATAACGCTGCTCAGCGTGCCTGGCAAGGTTTTGGCGCAGATAGTCTTGGCGAGAATAAGGATTCCAGTAATGTGTATCCTCAGGGAAAACCAGGCCGGTTTCTTACCTGGCCGATCCTGTGCGGACCAGATTCATAATCTCAGATGCCTTCTCCAGCAAAGCAACGAATTCAACAGCTCGCTGGCGTGTTGCTTCGTTGATTACGAGAAGGCCTTTGATAGTCCGCACCGGCCTTCCCTATGGGACATATTAAAACTGTACGGAATCCCAACCAAGATTATCGCCATCATCAAATGCATGCACGAGGGCAGTGAATGCTGTGTCAGAATCGAGTATGCTGACGACGCTGTCATATTTGACAAATCTGTCGAGGGTATTCAGGAAACAATGGACAGGCTGCAGAGCAACTCGTATCGCATTGGTCTCAAAGTCAATGCGAGTAAAACCAATGTGCTCTGCAACAGTTTCTGTCCAGACCCAGACTACCCTCTGACGAGCGCGGGGCAAGACATCGAGAGAGTCGACGGCTTTAGGTACTTGGGGGTACACATCACGGGAGATGGCAATCCGCGTAAAGAGCTCGCAATCCGATTAGGGATAGCTGGAGCAACCTTTAACTCAATGCGGAAAGTCTGGGACTTACGGTTGTACTCGGTCAGAACCAAGTGCCATTTATTCAACGCATGCATCCTGACAGTGTTGGTTTACGGTTGCGAGTCATGGTACATCACCAAGGCACAGGGTAACCGTATACTGTGCTTTGAAAACAGATGTTTGCGGCTTATACTAGGGGTACGGTGGTTTGATTTTGTCAGGAACTCGGAGGTAAGAGAGCGGACGGATCAGTCTCTTATTACGTCCAAAATAAAAAAGCGACGATGGACCTGGCTTGGACACGTGTTCCGGATGCCCCAGGGGAGCCTGAATCCTGCCTGTCTCTTCTACCAACCAGGTGGATTCCGTCGCCCTGGAAGGCCGCTGATGACCATCCATAGGATGTATTCGGCGGAGCTATGGGAAGCTGGGATGACCTGGGAGGAGGCGAGGAGCCTGGCGGGAGACAGAGAAGCTTGGAGGAACCGCGTGATGGCCATATGCTCCGAATAGGGAGCGGATATGGTTAAAAAAAAAATAGCCCTGACCCACTGTTATTTCGCCTATATGTTTATATCAGTGAAATCAATATGTAAGAATGTAAATCGACAATATTTAGCATTTTGAATAACTGCAGTTAAGTGTATGTAACAATAAAAATCACATACAAATAAATGCATTTTACAAAAAAAATACAGTAAACACCAGGCGAAATAACCCCATTTGGCTGTATTCGATGTTTATAGTATTGTCTATGAATGTATGGCAATATTGGCTCGAACGCGTGCTCCAAGAGCCTTTCAATTCTTGTGAATTTTCATAAGACATCTCAAAATGCGTATTGAGACGTGCTATTTTTGTTCATCAAGATTATATCCCGGACATGGCATACAATTTGTCCGAAACGATTGTAAAGTAAGTTCTTTTTTCAAAACTGTAGTACTGTATCACCATCTGTTTCAAACAACTTGTAAACTTTGCATAGAACTGGGGTTATGTTGATATTAAGGCATCTATTATCAAAGTCCGCTAAATATCGATTAGAATACGATATTCTGCCAAAAACTCCATGACAGCATTTAATTTATTTGTCGCTTATAAACTGAATTGCCGTCAATTGTTTCCATTTCGGATTTCGCAATATTTTTCATTGTGATTCATACACTTGACAATAATTAATGTTTATTTACACCATTGTTGTGGGTCGCTTTACAAAAACTTATTTACTTGTTTCTTTTGTCTCTTATAATGTGACTAGGCCATTTGTTATTTGGCTTGAGGATTATAGAGAAAAGCAGACCAGACCAATCACTCACCATTATCAAATTGTCATCAATGAGATGAGGGTTAGGATCATGTGTGGGATCGATCATAACTTCAATTCTATTATTAAATATTAGATGGATAAGTAAATATTATATGTGCTTAAATTCCCTTACACTTTTGAAACAAAACAAAATATTTTTATTTGTCAGGTTGATTTTTCTGTTCAATATGAAAATCGCCATGATTCTGACGTTTGTGGACTAATATGCGATATGTCATCGTTAAACCTATATTCCAACGTTTCCTTACGTGATTCACGAATATTTTCCATCTATTTATTAGGTACATAAAAGATTATTCTAGCTTAAAACATTTCATTCTGTGTGATTTTCGGAGAAAAATATCATTTTTAGGCCTTGTCCCTGCTAATAGACATTTACCATGATTTAAGTAACGATATAAATAAATATGATTTACAACATTTTACTCTTTTTCTGTTTAAAAAAATACATAATGCTGCTAAAAACGATGCCATTATAGAGAATTTAATTGCTTATAGAAAATTGACAAAAAACCAAACCTTGGAATCAAGGAAATGGATAAATTATGCAAAATACACAGTATTTCATCACCATTTTTCTATTCTTAATTAAATTTTCTACAAAACTCTATTGTCTTTAGCGGGTCTTAGTAAATTTTCGTGGAGAAAAAGGGGAGCACATTGTAAAGCATATTTACCGCAATGAAATGCTTTTATTAATAATGGCTGACAATAAACTTCTGCAGCAACTGTATCACCTGGTTTTACTGATTTATAATGAACTATTCCACGTCCATCCCACTGAGTACATATAGAGGTTTTGGAAGTGAATAAAAAAAAATGAGTTTAAATGGGTGTTTGATTTGGAGAAAGCCATTGATTTTCACGACTTATATTTTCGTAAACAATCCACAGCCTGTCCCCAGTTACAATTTGATGTTAAAAAGGACGAATTCTTTCACTTGACAATAAGGAAGTCCACGTGTTTCTCCACTCGTCTCTTATCCTGGGACAATTCATGCGGCATCCGAATACCCATTTTATTTGATTTCCGATGAGCTTTAAATCTTACTGTACTGTAAACCATGCTGATGCGAGCTTCTGCAATAATTCTTGAATTGTTATATAAAGATCTGATTCAACCGGGGATTTCGATACGTCATCATCGAAGTTTGAGTGTCGTCCTGATTTAGGTGCATCCTTTAAATTTTTGTACCTGATATTTCTTCGGTCCTCTGCCTTCCCACGTCGATCGCCAACCTCTGACACTTGTAGGTCTTTTACTACCCTGTCTATCCGGCAAAGTCGCCCGATTTAAATCTTTGGAATTGACACCTGCATACCATCAACTCTACTGTAAATTTCGGTAATGGTTTTAGTAGCCTCGCTGGTGTTCAAGCGTTGATCTGATGTGGCCTTGGTCATTTTCAGGGTTGGACATATAACCCTTTACATATAATGGCTATGGTTAAACACAGAAACTTCATTTATGTACTTTTCTTTTCAGATATTCAGATTTTGTCGATCAAAATGTCATGCCGCATTCAAAAAGAAGAAGAATCCACGTAAGACCAGGTGGACCAAAGCGTATCGCAAGACGGCCGGCAAAGAACTGACGATAGATCCTGCTTTTGAATTTGAAAAGAGAAGGCATGTGCCGGTCAAATATAACCGCGAGCTCTGGACGCGCACCGTTGACGCCATGAAGAAGGTGGAGAACATCAGACAGAGAAGACAGAATAACTACATAATGCAACGTCTTCGCAGGGGAACTCAAATTGAAATGGACCGAGATATCAAGGAAGTCCAGAGAAATATATCGCTCATTCGGTTAGTTCTTTCTTTCCATTTTTCATTTTTCTTCACACTGTTGAATTATTGCAACCTGAAAATTATCAGCCACCATAAAGTGATAGTAACTTAACACACTTTAAGCGGGTATTAAATTACCACATATTGTATTGGCCTACTGCAAAAGGCGGGATAAGTATATACATATATTATCATATCGGTATAGCAGGGAAGGCCACAGTAAACCGGTAACTCTAGTAACCTCACGGAGCACAATAGAAGTCCCTTTGTGTTTTTTTAAACCTAAGGTTGAATTTTTTATATACCTACCAATATGAAATTTGATGCGGATTTGTTTTGATTGAAATTTCATTGTACTATTTCAGTCTTTTTTGGTCCAGCCATTTAATAAAAACGTTAATCTGCCAGTTGTGTGTTTTGAAAATTTTAGAGAAAGGTGTAGTTAAAAATACTTCATTGATCCCATAAATGTGTTAATACTTCAATAAAATAATCTAGTTTGTTATTATGAAAAAGGTTAAATTTGAATGCTAACACGTTTTTTGACTCCAGATTTCTATTGTCTAAAATGTTAATTAACAAATTAGTGGATAAGTGATTTTTATCGATAATACATTAATTTGTTAGTTGGTCAGGAATTAGATAAGGCGATGACTAGTTGTCACAGTGTTAAGTGTGTAGGTTATATTTTGAGTTATTCATACTAAAATTTTCCCTTCGGTCTATCATTTGGCAAGTCACAATATTGCCAAATGCAATTTAAATGTTACTAACTATATGTCAAAAATGCATGCAAAAGAAATGGAAAAATAATACATATTAAATCAATTTATGGATTTCTGTTTGTAGACATGTTTATGATGTTTAAAATTCCCTCCCAATCATCCGATCCTAAAAACGCGGCATAGCCAGAGCGATTAGTTAACCGCTAGTCTTGTCCTAGCACTATTCTTCTATCCCGACACTCTGAGAAAAAAGAGGTTGAGTGACTGAGTAACAAGCAGTTCTCGTAGAGAACTTTTGTTGAGATACTTCCATTAGGATGCCATATGCTCCACATTGGTAGTGGACATGGTAAAAAAATCAAATACTTAAATATTAAATTTTGATTTACTTATAGCTAGTATTTTCGATGTTAGGTTTTCATCGAAATGATGACAATATACTCTTATTAAACTTTGCGAGAAATGATTTTTGAAGATAATAATTGATAAAAAGATTATTGTACATTGATCTGATGTAATGATATTTTAAAAATGTTTTCAAATAACAAAGATGTAACAATTAATTGAGAAAAGAGAATCTTGAAATTGTACGATCAAATGTTCTTTTCTCAAAGAATGAGAATCAATTGAATATTCCATTCACAATCTTCCGGTGTCCGGTGGCAAAAAAAATCATTGTTACTAATCATTTTCCCCTTCTGCCGTAGATCACCTGCTGCTGGTCTCAAACAAAGAAATGCTCAAGAAAACGCTGAGATGGAAACTGACCCTACCATGATTGAAGTCGTCGATGCAACAGGACGAAGAAGTTATGTTGAAGCTCCGATCGAAGAGACCCCTATCCAAGAGGACGAAGTACAAATGATAGAGGTTTAATTATTCCTGAGAAAAATCCGAAAAATCTAAGTCTATATTCTGTCACTGCTCCATTATTGCATAGATAAGATAATAGTTCTGAAGATTAACATGTAATATTTATACTAAAAATATCTTTGTTGAAAGTAACACTTCATGTATATGAATCTGTTGTACATAACATTTGCTATAAAGTAAAAACTACACAACAGTACCTTTTAGTTTTATTCAATTACATATATGACTAATCCTATATATATGGGTTATTGTATTTATGGAAGTTTATTGAAAATTGTTGATTGAATTGGCATTTACTTGGTAGAACTCCATTATAATAAGGAAAATATGTCAAAGTATGTAGTACCACAAGCATTGGTCGATAACTATTTCAGATTCATGCCATTGTCAGAACTGGTTCTGAAATAGCTATTAACAAATAATTCATACAATTCTTATGGAACTAAATACTCAACTATTTTTTTAACCATGTCCACTCCCAATTTGGAGTATATGGCCACCACACTGTTCCTCCACGATTCTCTGTCCCCTGCCAGTCTTCTTGCTTCATCCCAGTGTACCACTGTAGCTCCACCAGGTTCATCCTGTAGATCAGTGCTCTGCAACCGGTGTGCGCTGCGAGATAATCCCAGGTGTGCCGCAGCGCAATGCGTCCAAAATGAGAAAAATCGAGTATATTGATATTATAAAAAGATTGCAGCTTTGAAGATTGCTAAGATCTCTGTTGATATTATTCTCATTTAAACAAATGTATTATTTTGATATTTATTTGAATAATTGTTTTAGTGTTTGCACGGATAGTGCAACTGCAATGATGGGAGTAAAATGGGATTTGTTTCGTATGTAAAACAAAAAATCCTATTGTAGAAATTACGCATTGCTGCATACATTGGGGAAGCATTGATGATGACTAATAATTTACAGGTGGAATTATTAGAAACAATAAACGATGTATCAAAATATAATACACATTATCGGATTAAGGGCCTTAAATTTGCATTTTTTTAGTATATCAATTTAAGATTGTTTCACAAAGAAATACGTTGGCTTTCCTGAGGCAAAATTTTCAAAGATTATTTGAACTTTGCTATAACGCTATTTATTTTTTACTTGACCTTTCCCTTACTATGTAAAATAAATCCGCGCGCTACGGTGGAGTGTATTCATTACACATCATGCATTTATGACTGATTGTAAGTGATTGATAGCTGGAAAAATGAGAATATTCACAGATATCACTTAGATTTATTAATGTTGTAGACGACATAGTCGACATGAAGTAATAATTAAAATTGTATCCCTGAAAACATGAAAAAACATCGGCCGACGACAAACAGCTTAGCAGACTACGTCAGACGTAGGCTTGAAAGCTACTGGCTTGTGCTCGACACTTTTCCCCTATTGCAATCTTCTCAATTTATATGTGAGCCCGCTGGCCGTTGTATCCACTTGCACAACTCAGAATATGTACATAAGACACTCACGCACGTATGATTGTATTGGTAAATTTACCCTGGATTTTCGACAAATATCCCCGCTGCGCCCAATGGCATATTATTCTTATTACTATTATTATGTTATTAAATGCATAAATGTGCAACGGTGGAATACCTAAAATCTAAACGCAGTATTTATTATATGTATAGAGATATTTTAATTATTAGAAGCTATGTGCACTAGATACACATCACAGAAAAGGAAAAGTTAACCAAAAGATGCCTGAAAATCATCAACTATTTCAAAATAGTACAGGGGTCCACGTCGTTGCCTTCGGTTACGGATGTCTCGGGTTCAAGTCCCGTGCGCACAAATCTACCGAATATCTTCTTCTAAATTGATTCACAATTTTTAATTCGTTTTTATGTACAATATTATGTACATAAAACTAAGTAATTAATGTATTGTACACAAATAATTTTGTATTTCCATAGAAATAATAAATATAAAGTTTATTTAAATGATTTGTAGATATTTTCACATATTTGAAAAACAAAACTTCGGGACTAAATGATAAGATTGTAAAAATGACAGTATTGTAAAAGTATATATTTTCGAAGAGGCTATATTTATATATAAAAAAACTTGCCTGCGGCACAATCTCGCTGCCAGAAAACTAATCCTATCGTAGGCAAAATCAGTGTAACCAACCAAATGATTCAACAAAATATAATCATCCAGATGTCTGTAAAATTTTGACAAATTTAAAAGGAGAAAGGGAAATGGCCATATTATTTTATTACATTTCATTGCAGAAAACATAATCTTTAAATTGCCTATTTTTTTTTTTAAAAACCGTATCCCCTCCCTACCGGGAGCATACGACTATCACACGGTTCCTCCAAGATTCTCTGTCCTCTACCAGTCTTCTTGCTTCCTCCCAGGTCATCCCAGCATCCCGTAGCTTCGCCGAGTACATCCTATGGATGGTCGCATAGCCTCAGATCGGGGATAACGGCCGCACGTCGGTCAGGTGGAATTGACTTCCTAAAGATGAAGTCGAAGATTATGATGGAAGACTACTTCTACCTACTTCTTAATGATTGAATTGGCATTTTTCTCCATTATGAAACATAAAAAGTAGCAATGGATTTTGTGCTATTTTTAAAATGATCAAACACAATTTGTTTCATACTAGTTCCACATATTTTATAATGATCAGGACTGACTTTTCATCAACTTAACATCATCATTTGATAATGCTTGCGATGAGCGAAATCGGTCCCGATCTATTATTTACAAAACAAATTTTGTTTTATTTTTTCAAAAATAATGCCATTCCACCAAGAATTGTGAGTTAATAACTTAAAAGGGATAGCTATTTTAGCGTCATGCTGTCATCTGGTAGAGGGAGAGTTTATCTCGCTTATATAAAACTAAATTAGAAGAGATAGACAATATACAGACTTATGTAACATTATCATTATTATATATTTTATCATATAGTGTATGTAATTAAAATGTAATTCATCTTATATGCCTACTCTAGTTCAAGTTGTAGTAGGAAACAGTGAATAAATATTGAACACCATCTCTGGTTGCCTATTTCAATTTGTTTAATGACATAGTTTAATGTTATAATTATTAATTACTGTTTGCTTGGGAGCTCCTGTTCTAGTGGATAAAGAAAGAGTACTTGCTTTATTTATCCTAAATACTGACGACCTCATTATGTGAGATAAGATTCACTTGAAAGTGATTATCTGCGGCCAACAACGATTGTGGAATAATATTATGATATAAAATTATATTATTGATAGATGCATTAGTTATGCAAAGAGAATTGTAAACATAGATAGAGATAAATTTGTATTCTCGTTGACCTTGCTCAAAGTTATTCAGTTATTTTCCTCAGTCAACACAGCATGGAGATAATTTGACATGCTTGGAGTTAATGTCATGATAGTAATAGAACAGCTCGGAGCCATTACTGATTAAAGTGAGGAGATAAATAATTATCATCACAATGACGCAAGTTTATTTCTTAATTTATTTTGGCATTAATTTTTAAACACTGGGATAGCATGTATGTACTTTTTAACCTATTTATTTGGCACTAAGACCACTTATTCTTCAATTCTTGTACAAGAATATGTATTTTGAAGTAATAACTGTCATCAAATTAGTGAAAACAAAATAAAAAATAACTGTGAAACTGAAATACATATTAATTGTACAATATTATACAATAAATTTACAGTTGATGGTATATTTATTGAAACTATATTCAATATTTCAATATCAATTGAAACTGACGATCACTGGATGATAAAGTATTATAGCCAAACCTGTCAAAAGCACTTTCAATAAAAATATTTTCCGCTTTATTTTATTCTATGTTAAATTAGGTTATTTTAACTACACAGTGAACAAGTATTGAGTAGTACTTTCTATCATGCGAGTTGCTTTTGGTTCTTATATAATTAACATTAAACTTTTAAAAATCATGATCATCAATTGTTTTATTTAAAAAAGACAAGTCGTGAATCTTTAATGTTTAGGTTAAACTATACTATGAGAAACGTTTGCTGAAATCGAAATTTTCTTTTCTCAACACTTTTGACTATGTGCCAAATAATAAATCCACAAAACTTGGCGTAAAAACATGATCAAAATAACCATAACTATTCCACAACATTTATTTCTAACATGAAAAGATGTTTGATTTTGCAGTCAAGTTAACTAATTTAAATGTTGAACAATAAATATGTGAGTAAATATTATATTAATATATGTAAAAACACTATAAGTATATCTAAATTAAGTATTTATTACCTTCCAGTGGTGTGTCACAATGATAATACATGAAACAATGTTACTGTCACTACAGCAATATATGAATGTAGAGAGTATGATTGGAGTTTTCATCAAATTTAATGCACTGTTCCCTTCTCCACTTTAGCTTTGAAGCAAGTTAACTGATAAGTCAGTGGGAGGTCTTAATTTATTTTTAAAGTACACAAAGTCATAAAATAATATTGAATCATTCTGCATGATAAAGCAATTGTGCTTTTTTTTAAACTATGCCTGCCAGAAAGCACAACAGCATACAGGAGAAACTTCTAAATAACTACAATCAACAATTAGTGAAGGGCGTCTTAAATTACAGACTCTTAAATTGGCGACACTTAATATATATATCCAGACTGATTAACCTTAGATAACTTACTGAAACATGGAATACTTTTATTTATTAAATATTGTTTGATATTTCTATTATTGTGATCCTGGATGAATAGTAGATTTTTTTTATAAATTTTGTGTATTTTTATGAGAAAAAATAAGAGATTGTACAAAGTCTAGAATATATACCTATCTGTAAATGAAAAATTGAAGAAAAGAAATTTAGAAACCCACAATACTAAATATGATAGGATTTTAAATTTTGAATATGATATATTTACAAACAACTCTATTCATAGCGTATGTTAACATATCTTTATGCATAGAGAACTATGTGTTTATGTTTGTATTCTCTCTCCAACAGGCAAGTGTATGATGTAATTGTGGTGGGATGCGGGGCTGCAGGCATTGCTGCTATGAACCGCCTTCTCGAAAAGGACAATATAAGAGTTTTGGGACTGGAAGCCAATGATAGACTCGGTGGAAGAATCCACACTGTAGCATTTGGAGAAAGTGTTTTAGATTTGGGAGCTCAATGGTTTGTTGATTTTAATCCCTTTTTCCTAACAATATAAGTATGGCTTGTTTCCATGTGAATCAAAAAAAACTCTAACATGCGTTCCGAAGAGTCAAGAGACTTAATGGATGTATTTCTAACATAGTATATGGAAAAACGGTATTTTTTGCCAGAGCAAATGCAAAAGAGTGATTTTATTTCATGGTGATTCCTTTTCAAATACGACGTCTTTATGGAAAATCTACAAAATATTTTTATATCACTGTCTCATCTTTTATTGTATAATTAGACCATCATCCAAATTATACAAACATTTAAACCTCTACTCTACTTATATTCTTTCTACAGTAGCAGCGCTTCGAGGAAGGAAATAAAACCTACTATATCATTCATATTTTGAAAACCTATCTTTTTCACTCATTTCAGTGAATATTTGAACGCATATATCTGATACAGGAAGGTTTTTAGATTCCCATTTTTTTCAAATAGATGGAGATTTTTAGTTTTATATGTGCCCACCAGTGGCGTGCTGTGACTTTTCATACAAGGCATGACAATAAGCAACATTCATCTATTTTTTGAAAACCAATTTTATTCAGCGGCTGTTTCTTACGTACCGTTTATTTTATTTTCCTGTTTTAAACTTTTCAAAAGTTTTTTTCAATCGATATTTAGGCAAGAGCAGAAAGTCTTTGACTATTTCTAGTGAATGTTGTTTGATGTTTTGATTTTATAATGAACTGAGTATTATTTTGATAATTTGTTCATTGTTTGTGATAATTCCACTGGGATTTTTTTATCACTAATTTACCCAATATATGCAGCAATGTGTAATTTCTACGGTATGGTTTTTTGTTATACACATGAGACAAATCCCATTTTATTCCCCATCATTGCAGTTGCACTATCCATGCAAACACTAATAAGATCATTCCTTAAAATATTAAATCTTTGTTTCAACGACAATAATTGAATCGGAGATCTTAGCAACAGAATGGATTTAATTTTTTCTCATTAAAAATACTCGATTTTCTCTCATTTTTGACGCACTGCGCCGTGGCACACCGCTTGTGGATGCGCGATCTATGCTGCAAGTTTGGTTCAACTCATTGCGCATGCGCCATTTAAGCTAATCTGTGAACGTATCTACAAGAGAGTTTCAAACGAGTTTCGCTAGAGCGCATTTTATACTAGCGCCCTAGGAAGAATAGAATGAAGAATACGTCAGTCAGAACGCGCAAACTGTTTGAATTTAGTGTATAAATACGAATTTTTGAAGCAGTGTTGTTTCATCTTTACTTAAAATTAAAATTTAATGACTTTATAAACATGATAAAAAACCCATTTTATTTAAAAATGTTAAGGCATGCGCTGCATCTACCGCATGTATGGACGGTACGTCTCTGGTGCCCACTGATCGAATAAGCTTGTTTCGATTGTTGCTGTTTGTGTGATAAATTGCTCATTGAAACTATTCTGAATTTCAGTTCATTCATGTAGCTTTTAAAGTAAAATCTATACAAATTTTTCAGTGCCACCCAAGTTGTTTTGAACTTAAAAACTTCAAAAAACTTTGATCTCATAAATTTCATTTCTGATTTTTGTGAAATTAATTTTGTAAATAAAATGACGATTTCTATATATTTTTTTATTTTTAATTGGTCGCTCCATATTTTTCGTATTTTAATATTATCAAAAGAGGCGAAATACACTTCTGTCATAATGTTTTTCATATTCCCAAAAAAGGAGAAAATCTTGCATAGTTATTAAAAAAGGAATGCCTGAATATAATTTTATTCTAAGGGCATAATAGAGAGTGGGCAAACAGTATTTTAACATTTAGTTTGTAAACAATCAATCTCAATCATTAAGCAAGTATTGTAGATGGTATATTTGACCACATATCGGCAAAGCTACCATCACGTTACCATGAATGTTACTATAATAGAACCTGAAAATGATTAGTACTCACAATAGTATTTCTAATGATATTAGATTACATATTATATTGATATCGCCAAAGTTCTAGCAAAAAACATTGTAATAGTTATTAATATTTTACTGTATGCATTCTATTAATTATTTTAGGTGTCACGGAGAAAAAAATAATGCGGTATTTTCTTTAGTAAAAGATCTGAATGTTCTCAGTCAGCCGTCTAAACAAACTGTGGTATTCACAAATGGAGAGATCTTGCCCAACGATAACGTCAACAAATATTATCAGATGTGTGAATCAATTCTAAGAAGCGCCAAAGACATACAAGAAAAAAGCGCAAAACCAATAGCAGAATATATCACTACTAAGTATGTTTTTTATATGATAACAAAATAGTTTGTAATTAACTTATGTAATGTAGAATATTCCGCTTCAATTATCGTCCATAGGCGAGCCAAACATATTGTGCTGATTTACTTTTTTAATATTAATATTTCGTATAAAGATATATTTAAGATACTAGTGATACCGACCAGACGTTTCAAAAATATTACAAGTTTTATTTTTAAGGATTGTAATAAGGCCACAGAAATTTATAGAAACCCTCAAAACATCAGGCTTTCTTAGAGTACTTTGTGGCACTCAGCTATTTCCGCCAAACCATAATAATTTTATACAAGCCGTGAATGACTAAAAATGTATCGGCATTTTAAAATTTATTGTTATACAGGATCTTCTGAATTGAATGCAAATGCTTTTTCATAAAATGTCTTAATAATCAATACCCAGCTATTTTTTTATACAAATGCTTCGTTGATTAATTATTTTAACATAACTCAAGATGAATTCTTTCTATTTATTATTCTAGGTACAGAGAAAATTTGAAATTAGCTTCTTTCAATGTAGATGCTAATGTAGCAGAGCTTGTTTTACAATGGTTTTTGAAAAATATTCAAGCCAGACTGTCTTCAAACGCACTTCTGGAAAAATCCCTCAACAGCATCAAGGAATCGTGGGATAATGAAGGTGAAATGTGGTTGAACTGGAGGGATCAAGGATACAAAACCATAATTGATATTCTCTTGGTAAAAATTGTGTTTATCGTGATACCTATTTACTTTTTGAACAAATAGTAAATAATTGATGTTATTAGAATATATTTATTTCATATAAAAGTTTTTTGAACTAATAGCATTTTTAATGTTATTTTGAAGACACATGGTATAGCTGGGGTTCCCAATCTATGGGTTGTGACTCCCGACAGAGTCCCAAATTGGTTACTACGGGTGTTGCCAAGTACTCAATAGTGAAGAAAAATCTGTCAGAAAAATGTTATCAGAGATTCTATAAAAATTGGATTCATGAAAATATTATATGGTATTATAATATAATAACCATATTAGCCCCCTCTATAATAACCGTAACGCCGTTATTATATACCACTAGAAAAAATGGTGGGAGCCGTTGTTGTAAAGCAATACATAAGAAACCAAAAATAATTGTGCTTTGGTAAATTTAAACATTGCAGAAAAAAATCCCAGATCCTACAAAAGCACTGCCGGTTGAAATAATTTTTAACAAAGAAGTCGTAAACATGAGATGGAACACTATCAAAAAGGATTCTTCAGTTGTGAATCCTCTTGTGCAAATCTTGTGCAGAGATGGCAGCATGTTTACATGCCGTCATGCTATTGTCACATTCCCACTTGGAGTTTTGAAAGAAAAGTATGTAAAACCTTCTTTTGCATCGTTTAGATCATAAAATATGTATAAAGATGATCAGCTATGGATTAACATAATCGCAAAAACTAAGGGTATACTCAAGCTTCCCAAAATCCGAAGCGAATTTTGAAAAAATATTTCCGGTTGATTTTGTCTTACTGAAATGTTTTTATTAATTCAAAAATTGTGAGCATTTTTATTTGCATATTAAGTAGTAAGTAACTAATAATGTATTAATAGTGATTTTTGTAATACATTTAAGGAATGAATAAGTAATTCACTTTTCAAGAATACTTGCCAAATGTCACAGACCATACTACAATTTGAAGCTATTGGGCGCATAGGCATAAATCACTAATTATAGTTTTAGCGAGGTGGAGAAGTTTTTTAAAGTGTCAATTGTCAATTCATGGTGAAAAGGCATTATATTTTAAAAATAAAACACAATTTGTTTTGTACTACTTACACATTTTTATAATGATCACAACCGGTTTCGCTCATTGCGAGCATTATCAACTGATGAATCGGTTGATTATAAAAATGTGGAAGTAGTTCAAAACAAATTAGTAATATAAATAAGCAAGGTGAAAAAGATGGGACGGTTTTCCCAATTAAGGTTAAAAATCATCATTATCAAACCAGTATTAAAATTAATTCATATATCAATGTAGTTACTAGATTTAGTGATAATGTTGTTTTTTATTAATTTGTCTTTTTTTACTAACAGTCAGTTCGAGTTCATTTCTGTACTCGAATACCTGAAGATGCCGAAAGGCAAAACCCGGGTGGTTAGTGACACGGGTAGATGGCACAAACTTTCAACAATTCAAATTTTATATTAGTTAGTTGTAATATGTTTGTAAAATTTGACTCTAAGTGACTCATTACACAATTTATTTTACTTATTTATTAGGTATGAAACACTTTTCACACCATCCTTACCGGATGAAAAAATATTGGCAATAAGAGGTGTGGCAGTTTGTACGATGAATAAAATATACATTCGGTTCCCAAAGAGCTGGTGGCCCGATAAAGGAATGCAATTTCGTCTGCTGTGGAACAATACTCACAATGGCAAGTTCTTGGACGAGGACAGTTGGCTGACCGGACATATATGCTTTTACTACAGTAGAAATGCAACCGAATATTCTATGCGGGTGGATCACGGGGACTTCAGCGGAAGACATGGAACTGTATTCCACGGCTGATGTTCAATCTGGAGTGTACCGTGTTCTCAATAACTTTCTCGGCGATACGTATGATATAACTGAACCTTCTGAAATATTACGGTAAATTTACTATAAACTATTTAAAAAGTCAACATTTGCGTATCTGTCTTTTATCTGTATTCTGTTCTGTGAAATATCTGGAATTATGGACGTAAAATCATGAGTCCCTCGTACTGTATGTAGAGGGGATCATTCGTAATGTTACCTAGAACAAACATTAATTTTAAATGTAGGTATTCTTATGTATGAATAAAATTAATACACTGATCTAGAATATGAAACTAGGAGCTGATGATTCTCAATAAAGGTCACGGGTGAATGTGCTGGAGCCATAAGAACTGATAGAATCGGTGATCTGTAATAAAAACACCGATTCAGTATGATACCATATTGGAATGCTTATAAATAGTTTCACTCGGCTAACGAGCATTCGCACACTGACTCTTCTTCAGCACCTGCAGAGACCTGCGGTGACAGTGGGCAGCAGAGCCTGCTTTTTCTATGCAGCAATATTTACAGTTCATACTGACATAGATAATGAGAAATGCATTTTGTTCTATGTATGGTAAAGACTTATGTGTAATAATTTATTTCAGGTCTACATGGTTTACGAATTCGCTAGCCCGAGGTTCATTCTCATACAGAAGTATAGAGACCGAAGGGCTGGACGGGGGAGCTGAGCTATTGAGCAGGCCATTAATGGCAGCCAATCGAGTGCCGATAATTTGTTTTGCCGGTGAAGCGACGTCCTTGCACCATCATTCCACTGCTCACGGGGCAGTCGAAAGCGGTTTCAGAGAAGCTGATAGATTGATCTCGATCCTCAAATAAGAATTCTCCACTCAATGTTCATAATTAAATTGTAAATCAATATAATTTTTTTAACACGAGTGACCGATCATAAGCAAATAAATCTGTTTATAATAAAGCCAAAAAATAAAAACTGTCTAGCCATAATGTGAATTATATGCAAAACATTTCAGGACGAATCAAAAAGCATGTTCATACACGTCCTACATACCACCAACAGCAATTTGGCAATTCGAAGAATTAAATTCACCCATATTAAACTGATTTCACACAAAATGTCAATAGCAATGTATGTATTGTGAAATATCAACAGAATTTGACAACAAACGGAATTTAAAAAAAAAAACAGTTGAGTTTAACAAAACGTTTTAAAATTGGGCAGCACGATGCCCACTGTTTTTTCATGTACTCTTCTATTGAAATAGAAACTTTTAAGGTGTTAACTGTCAATTCTTAGTGGAAAGGCATTATATTTTAAAAATAAAACACAATTTGTTTGTACTACTGCCACATGTTTATCAAGACCTGTTTCGCTCATCACGAGCAATTGAAATGATATCGATGAAAAAAAAAAAAAAAAATGATTTAGAAACCTTACTGCGATATGCACACGTGAATATTCAAAATTATTACATGATTACTAACTTAGTTGGCATTGTGGACTATCCAGGAAGAGCTTTTTCTTTCCAGCTAAATACATTGACCATGATGACTTCAAAGTTGTCCGCTCATCTTTTACTGGATCGCTCCGAAGGTCATGAAACTACTGGATTACTATTGTAAACCCTATGGAAAGCTGTGTGAATCTAAAAACATAATCTTCGACTTCTTTGGTGATAATTGATGCTTGAGTAGCACTAGGTGACGGTTGTAATTAGCTATGCCTCAAAATCCGCAAACCTCTCCGATGCACTGACTAAAACTGTAATAACAAGAAGATTGCAAGATACATCTTCATCTACAAACTAAAACTGCATGTAAATTATTCTAGGCTTCCTTGTGCTGAATCGGCCGTCTTAAAGAAAATTGATATTTTACCCGTGCCGTTGTAATATATAACTTATATTTTATGTGTAAATTATGTTTCTTTTGACATACACCTATAGGCATATTGATTTTCAAAATAATACGGTCCATGGGAATATTCTGTGAGGAATGAAAAAATTATTGTCAGTTTAATAAAAGTTAATATTTAGACTGATGCATTTTAATTCATAGTAAGATTAACTAAAATTGAAATGTTTGATTCAGTTTATACTTTTAAACCTACTTACTACCTAAACGGCAATAATTAAAATTCTTATGTTCAAAATCAAATGATCTTGTAGATTACCTGTAAGAAAAGATAAAAATAAATAATATAAATACTATTTGAAATAAATATAATAAGATTACACCACTGCATACTATTATACTCTACATTTATTTATAATTTATATCTGAAATAATATTTATAGCAGTATAAATAATAATGTATATATATATATCACAATACTTAATTTTAATACAATTGTCATAGTTTGAAGATAGTATTTAGTATCCTTAAACTGAACCACCATGTTCAGCATCTGTAAAAAAGAAAATAATATGTGAAATTTTAACGTAATAATAATACTCCACCAAAATATTGCCAAATAAATAAAGCAGTGCATAAAAATATGCTGATCAGCTGAAGTAATGATGACCGAATTCAATGTTGCTGTCATCAAAGTATAAGCATTCCGTTAAAAAAATACATTTTAATGTAAAATGATTTTTATTATAATTATCGATATCAACAACGCGGAGTTACGAACATAAAAGTTCAATGTTACAAAAAAATATGGTCACTGTTAGTAGATGTAACGTCTTAGACCTTTTCTTATCGCAAGGCTTACGAGTGACTGTCCCAAAAATATTGAGGCATGACAAACATGTAATGCGCTGAAAATATACACCTACTTTTTTTTAAAAGGATTATTCTAACTTAACAGTTGATTTAATTTCAAAAATATGGGTTTATCTAGCATGTTTCGATAGTCACCTATATTTATCAGCAATAATACATGATAGATTTTTACCTACGCGCTTGTGAATCGACGATTAAACTTTTACCTTCTCTGAGCCAGACCTTCTGGCCTACTGAGCTGCCTACCAGTATTACTTGGGCCAGAATGTCTGGCCTTCAGAGTGGAAAGAGTTAATCACATATTATACTGCAACCTATTCAAAAACATTCCAAATTAAAAGGAGCACGATAACTTGGTTAGTATGGGTGAAGCAACTACCATGTGTTGACATGAATTTATCAAAACTAGTTCAAAATATTCATTGTAAAATCTATGGGCGCATCTTTCATGAGCACATTAATTTGTATTGTGTGGGTATGTCTGGTCATCAAAGAATACATACCTAAATATTTGTTGACAACGAAGATCAGCATAAAACCAATTGTGGTTGCAAAAAATTGCATTATTCCAGCAATTCGAGACGGTGATTGGTGCCATTTTGCTCTTTCTCTAGGCAATACTTCACTTACTGCCACATAAACCAATGTACCAGCTGCCAGAGACTAAGAAAAAGATACACATTCAACGTTTAACTTTTGCAATATTTTTATAATAATTAATTCCACAGGTGTTTACTCAATAGTTCAGTACTTTACTCATGTTGGTACTGACAATAAATCCGTACCTTAAATTATGGTTGACAAATTATTCAAAATGTCAATTATCAGATCAGTAATTGCAAAATACAACATCTTTCTACCAATTTGTTGACATATATTTTTTAAAAATTTGAATCATCAAATTTTGTATATTTGCATCCGTTTTGTCGCTAACTATCAAGGATTTGCCTTTCGGCATCTTCAGGCATTCGAGTACACAGATGAACTCGAATTGACAGTTAGTAAATAGCAGAGCATTGGAACGGAGCTCGGAGCACTGAAGCAATGGGATTTTACCCAGAGCATGAGTCCCAGAGCACTGCCTCGAAAATTGTTAATTATCATCAAAATTACGATTGTATTTAAAAAAAGTACTAACTACCATTATTTTATTGTTAAATAATATTATATTTGGCATTTCTCAAACCTGGAATTATTTAACAACACTGCCATCAAGTATGCCCAATATCCAAACAAGTGTTGAGCTACTATTTTCTGAGCTGTAAAGTTAATAAAGCGAGAATAGGTAATCGATGAAGGATAATTTTCTGTCGGACGTTTCATTCAATAGAAACAGTAATGATAATGAAAATTAATAAAGCTCATTTTAAAACTTTTTGTTTTTGCAAAATTTTGTCTACTTACTTATAATTATAATATATAATTTCTGATTAATAATAAAGATAGAATAAATCGGGTATTTATAGATAACAATGTAGTGACTGCCAGCACTTTTGTGTGGAAAAAACCAGGCATATATAAGATATAAGAGTATCAGAACATTTAGCTGCTTTCAGATTAAAAAAAGATACATCGACATTTGCCAACCATTTACTATCAGAAAATCACTCGTTTCATATGAATAAAGGTGTTAAAATAATGCATCATAACATGGGGGATCATAACTTATATGAGGAAATTTTAGAAATAAATATACCTTAACCATCCCCACACCTAGCATGAGCATATGGACTCCTAATGGAGGTATCTCAACAGAAGTTTTTCTACAAGAACTGCTTGTAACTCAGTTGCTCTACCTTTCTTTGCCTAGGAGAGTAGGGATAGAAGGATGGGGCTAGCATAGGACTAGTGCTTAGCTGATCGCTCTCACTACACCCAGTTTTTGAGTATCGGATGGGTGGGAGGGAGTTTTAGACATCACAACATTCATGACTACGAACAGAAATTCATAAATTGATTAAAAGATCAATTTATGAAACTGTCCAAACTAGGAATTGAACCCGAGACATCCGTAACTGTAGCCAACAACGTTACCAACTGCACCACAGAGCCGAAATTGATTTCCGACTGATATTTACCCTAACAAAACCCACCAATTTTAAATCAGTAGATATCTCTATGTTACATTTTTTTTCAATTTCATTTTAATGATAATTGGTTCTAATGACGACCTCCAATTATCGCAAAAACGAGTTTGTAAATGATTATGCAATTAATTTAAAAATTAAATTAAGGTCATTATTATCAAATCAGAATTACAATTAATTGAGATATAAATGTAGTTTATACACTTATTATAATATTCTTTCTTAATTTGACTAATATGATGTATTTGAAGTATTTACTAACTGTCAGTTCGAGTTCATTTGCGTACACAAATACCCGAAGATGCCGAAAGGCTAAGCCCGGGATGTTGGTGAAAAATGTATGGAAATGTACAAAACAACAATACAAATTTTATATTTAAATTCCATCAAGCACCCTATGTCACAAAATACATTTTCCACTATTTTGGGAAAATTATTCACAGTACAATTTAATTACAAAAATAATATACAGTTAGGGGAATTAAAATTATTTGTCAAAAAAATAAAAATAGACAAATAGAAAAGTATCATCATAGCCATTATTTAATTAATACAACAGATAGGTTTCAGCAAAGCTCTTAATGCATTGATTTGTTGTTGAAGAAGGCATTTGCATAATATACTGGGTTCATTGTATAAGCATATAAACATGAGCAGAATATCATATATAATCTTTTTCAGTACATACCTTAGGAGCTACAAGTTTGCAGTCTAAGCTGACAATGTTACTTGATAGTTTCAAAGGATTTTTTAAAACAATCAAGGTTAGAGATGATGAATAGCTGTAAATTACGTACTATTTACTGAACTTTGGTAAGATTTTGTATGATGTAAGCCTACCTGCAGTACTCCTAATGTTGTGTGGGTCCAAATTTGATTGGAGACTTCAATCCCCATCCCAGCCCCAATTCCAATGACAGATCCAAGACTGAATATCAAGATGGCGACAATATGTTTGCATATATAGCCATTGTTTGAAGCTGCTAATTCTACCCCGAGACAAAATCCTACGACAAGCTTATGGGATGCCACTGCTCCGATTAATAATAGAACCTGGAATGCAAAAGAATAGAATAATTAAAAAATACGTGTTCGAAACAAAATGTGTGCGTCTATTACCAAGTTGGATTTGAATCGTATCAAAATACCAAATATGACATGTGAGAAATGAAAAATTGACACATGTGGTAATTTTTGAATGTATGATTATTTTTAATTTATACAGATAAGGGGCGGTCCATAATTGACGTCACACGATTATAGCCATTTTTGACTCCCCTTCCACCATCGTCACAAAATCTTTCTCTGTATAAATAACAATTATTTCAAATGACCACCCAACATTTAGCTTTATCCTAATCCATTAGTCATTTTTACTTTTGATTTTGCACGCACTAGTGAAAAGTTTAATCTGCTTGGTTAATTTCTACCGTGTTTAAGCAAACGGGTTTTAGCCTCACATAACGAATTTTGCAAGAGGCACAAAAACATTTTCTTTTAATGATCTTGAGTAAAATAAAGAATATAACATGCAAACTTAACCAGTAAATTCATTCGTATTTTATTTTCTGGAACTGATAATATGATAAGTGAAGAAGGGTTTGTCTAAGCACAGTCGATATGGTAGTTTGGGTGTTTGTATGTTTTTCCATGTCATTAAATTGAATACAAACCTTTGATGTGACATTCTGAAGTCCAATTGCAAGACCCTCTAGAATCGAGTGAAGTAATAGCGCCAGAAGAAGACCAGCTCGGCCTGCAGCACTGCTATTGCACGGCTGTTCATGATTTACATGGCACGCTTCTGACGTGTGATGGTGTGCTTGGTTTGGCATCATCGGATCTAAGAGGCTAGCTGTTTCTATGGCTCCATAAGAATGGTTATGGTTCCGCGCAACTCTTTGACTGTAAGTATTAGAATTATTAACAGCTTCATCTGCGTGACTTCTACCATAACACGAGTGTACTAGTTCATCTGTTAGGTAAACAAGGAAAAACCCTAAACATAATGCTAATTCAGAGTAATCAGGGAGCGTTTCTCTGGCCTCCGGCAGCATGTGGAGAAAGGCAGTTGCCAACAGAACTCCGCCACCAAAGCAAAGCAACGAAGATAAGAAGAGAGGCCACCGCTGTCGGCCTAATCGGTTGAACCACGCAGGCAGCATGCCCGCAATAAAACTTCCAATGCCGAGTGACACCATTCCTAGAATCTTGGCCTGATCTGGCGTCATCGTTATCTGAAATTAACAAATTTCAACTATGACAAAATCACAACATAATTATTGCACCAATCAAATCATACAGGGTCTTTTAGAATAAATCTATTTTATTTTTGTGATGATATCATTTTTGCAACAAGATTTTACAATAAAAATATTGTAGTTTAATGAATTTCCCCCTTATCATATATTATATTATAAGTTCGGCAGTACTACCTGGCTATTTACTAAAAATAACTAAGATATGTATGGATATGTAGACAGGTAAAACACTTGTATGTGTTATGGGACACTTTTTTTGCTATATTTTTCAAAAATGATGTAGTAGAAGCAATTTATTCAAATAATAATAATAAGGTATCCTATTAGGTGCCACTAGCTCCCTATTCACCCTATACATTTTATGAATTACACTAAATTTGTGAGATCATAATATTTTTATTCATTAAAAGATGTCACTATCAGAGACTTTGCAAATTTACTGCCAGTTACTTGCAGTGCTATTTCCGTAAGACTCTCAGCAATGCATCATGTTAACACCGTAGATATCTGTGGCCATACATGGTAATAAATATGTAAAGTATGTATATCACATAAATTTACCTACCTATAGGAATTATTTTATACCTGTATTATCATAAATGATAATAATGACAGAGGTTGAGAGGTGACAGCTCTTGGGGAGCATGCACGAGGCCTATCTCGTTACTACTATGGCGGGGGAGTAAGCGGTGCATGTGGGCTCTCAGAAGGCCCCGGAAAGATCTCCAAATGGATCTCCAAGTGAAAAATAAACCAAATTAAATCAAAACATTCAGCAAATTAAAATGAATAAAAGACTCAAGAAGAAATTCGGTCAATCTATACACAGCTAACAAGCAATAATAACTATTGAGCATAAAGAAGCTCAGAAAATTTCTTCAAAAAAAGTTTATTTAGGCTACCCATAGAAACGTTTCATGCGGGCTCAATTTTTACAGTTAGGGGTTGTTCACATATGATGTCACGCTCTAGGGGGGGGGGGGTCTGATGTAATGTGATAATGGAGGAGTGGGGTCAAAATCGTGTGACGTCATATATGGACACTTCCTTACACCATTGCATGACGATCTCTTAATATTGAATCCGAAAACAAAACTTTAATATATTCTGTACCATGTGTATGTGAACAATCATTTAATACGGAGTGAAGGGAAAGCACATGGGTCTTTCGATGGGCATCGACACTTCAATGCCCCACGTGGCGGCGTCACTTAATACGTGCGGACGAAAGACACAGGGTTCGGAGACAATGACACCTCAATGAAACTCACTCTCGCTCACTCGCATTTGTTTTATTGTTGCAACCTAGTTTTGGTACATTACAAACTTTTTACACGGTTTTAAAATAAAGGTTTAGACACGTTTACAAGTTGCCCAATTCACAATTACAAAATGTTACTCCAAACAGTTGATATCTTTACGACGATTTCTCCTTTACTACGGAGAGAAACAATAGACCCAGGGGGGTTTCGGGAGACAAGCAACACTTCACTTACTCCTTGGACACAACAGTCGATATCGTCCACTGGAGTCCTGGAATAACAAACGCCCGGCCCGCGTCGCAAACGGCGACCTCCCTCCTTGATAACGAGAACGCCACTGTCCAAAACTATCTGTTACAAAATTTCATTACTAACCCCAACCCCTGACTTTATCGATTTCATACAAGCCAGCGGATGCTGAAGTTGGCCGTTGCTAGTCTGAACCCGGGTTTTAAATCCAAAATGGTGTTGATACATTCTCAGAAAAACAATGGGACAGGTATAAGACTTCCTCGACCCCGGCGATAATTGACTCGAAAAAATTATTATGCCTTGGCAACACAGCGCGGCAAAATTTGAAACTTAAAAATTAAAAGTGGGAAGATTGATGAAAAAGATGAATTTAATTACGATGAATTTAATTTATTACGATTTTACTCTAACTACTAAATCTTCTCAGTGCTGAGTTAAAACATGACATATTATGATATTTGCATCAAATAGGACGAGTCTGCAGACGGCTTTTGAATGGCTTGAAGGCCGTGCCCGCCCCGTAAGTTCGGTGGGGTGTCAAATTCTTATATATTGTTGCTTGTAAAACACATTTAAGGCGATCAAGTAGGTTTTCCTGTCATTTCGCGAAAATCGTTAATCGTTTTCCGTCGCCAAAAAAATATGAAACGTCGAAATAAAAGTTTTTTCTTTTAATAATACAAAAAATCTCAAAAAATTTAATAAGAGTAATAAACGGTAATCATTTTTCGGGGATATGTGTTTCTTACCTTCCATTGTGAATAAGTCGGTGTCTGTCGTCTGCCTCGACACTACGCTTGATATTTATTTTAATTATATGTAAATGAGGCGCCCAGTATCAAAGTTAGCCAAAGGCACTTTTTAACATTTTTTAGTTTTGTATGACATTAAATTCTTTGCACCTATTACCATTATATACCATTCTCAAAAAAAAAAAAAAAATGAATCAAAATCGTCCAGAACTTTCATTAAATCGACTTTTAAATTGCCTGAATATCAAAATCAGCAAAGTTTTTGAACTTTTTAAGTTTTGAAGTTTGTTCCATTGTTATTGTTCCAAAATAAATGGCCGAAGGACTGAGAAGCCAATCACAGGCCTTGAATTTAAATAATCTAATATGGCCGCCATAATACACGTTTGATTCAGAGCCACGGACGCCGACGAAATGAGATAAACCAAATGAGAATTTTTATAAGTCACTCGAGATCAACTCGAGAAATCACAACATCGCATTTATTTTCTTGTATAAAAATAAAATTAATGATTTTTTTTGTGAAATTATAAAGTCAAATGCAATTTTTTCATTTTTATGTATTCCTGATGGGTTCTAGTATCTTGTGGAAAATATTTCACTTAAATATTTATTGTCAAAAGTATAGCAGCAGAATTTCCTTCCTCCTGAAAAAACTGCTAGGGTACCTTTGGCTAACTTTGATACTGGGCGCCTCAAATAGTGAATAGGAGCTATTATAATCGGTAAATAATTTTATAAAATATTATTTTTTGACATGCGAATTTTTTTATCACATATCCCCGAAAAATGATTACATTTATTACTCTTATTAACTTTTTTGTTAAAATACGTATATAATAGAATTTGTTGTTGCCCTATTTTTTAAAAAAATATATTCACTATAATTCTACTTTAGATATCAGTCAGAAAATGTGCGAGAAAACGAACTTGTTTCAAACATTTTATAGAATTGTTATATTCAATAAATTGCAAATTCCGTCAGGATCACTTTCTTATAAATACTTTGTTATATCATTTTGTCTCAGACATCAAATCTCGATAATCTACAATAAACCCTAATTTAGTCATGGCGTAAAGCAAATAAAAGCATTTCTGAAAAACAGGTGTCAACTCTTTGCTTTGTAGGCTTAAAAACTTTACTATTTTCATTTAAATAAAAATGCAGTAGTGTTAACAAATACTTTGAGAGTACAATTATTAAATAAAAAAAAAATATTTCGGCGTTTCATATTTTTTAGGCGACGGAAAACGATTAACGATTTTCGCAAAATGGGAGAAAAACCTTCTTAATCACCTTAATTCGTTACAATACACTTTTAAGGGTGAGTGTAATGATTCAGATTTTGATAAAGCCACATACATTAGAGAAAAAAATTGTTGCATGATTTTTACAGACATTTGCATAGACATTTTTACAGACATATTTTTTTAAATAAATTAATTAATCTCATCCAATATAATTATACCATATATAATTAAGAAAAATATTTAACATAACAAAAAAAAGAAATAAATTTATATGACGAATCTTTTTTTCCATCGTTTATTACACATTCAGTGTTGATAAGGGCACACACAGGATTTTTTAGGGGCTCCAGCCTAGTGTTTCTTCTCGAGAAAAATGCCAAATCGAGAATTCTCATTTCTCGAAAAATTTTCTGATAAAAAGAATTCAAAATATGTGAATCGACGGGCAAGAGAACTGATAATTATTTATAGTGCTTATTTGACTCTTGTCGATTAAACTGACATCAGCCCAAAACGAAAGAAATATTTCCAAGGCCGAAAATTTTTTAACAAAAAAGTGGACAAGAATGTCTTATTTTACTTTAGACGCAATGTGTTTTTTAATAGGTCATTTTAAAAAGAACATCCAAGGATGTAATGTAATGATTTATTTTATTTAAAAAAATATGTGGTTACTGTTTAAGCACGCCACTGACTCTATATCCAGTTAACGGTATAGGGAATACTATTAGAAGGAAGGCCTTAATCGACTGAGATGTTTTCAAAATTATGGTAAGCTAGATTTGATTCATTTATTATTACACGAAATTGATATAAAAATCATTTACCATTAATGGACGTCGCTGTATCGAAATCTAAACCTTTCACACACCCAATTTTTCAATGTTTACCTCCCCTCAAAAATCACATTGCGGGCGTATTTATGCTCTAGTTACGGTGCTGCATACGTATGCAATTGAAATTGAAAGAATTTGAGAAATATTTGTTATTTTAATAAATACTATTAATTTAGTTTGTAAGCAATCTTTTATAGATAAGCTTATTTATGACGATAATAAATGTCTGATGATTATATTCAATACTACTTTAACTATTGATCAAGTTAGTTAAAGTCGATCAAAGTTATAAACAAAAACAAAATATTTACGAACTACCTAGCAACAATAACAAAAGTTTGTAGTGACTATACTTATCTGTTCACTCATTGAGTTCCAAGAATGAGAATATTCCACGATTACCTAGTTAACAGCTCTGTTAATTTCAATTATATACAATTATTCACTTACATTACTAAATGAAACAACTCCAAAATTGTACGACATCTTGGTCTTACAACAGTATCATCAATATTCATAACACTATTCGACACATCACGTAAACTTGTATTGTAAAGTAAACCACTATCAAACGAATCAATTTACAATTAATTGTCCATCGCTAATATTTAAAATTAATTGGGAACAAATCAAGAGATAAGGCCTGAAACTTTAGCTAGATAAAATTATTATGAAAATAGTCCGGTCGATATCAAATCATTTTGGAATATTGAACACGTACGGATCTGACAGGTTGGTTCTTTTTTTTCTAAATAACTAAGTCCATTACAAAATATCTTTGTTGGCATCTTAATAATATTGATAGGCAACCAGAAATGTAACAAATCGTTATCAAAGAAAATATTTGATTAATCTTATCACACATATTTTATCGATAAGTAAAATTGTACCTACGAACAAGTTGACACGGAATAACGTAATGTATATTTCTTTATGTCTGTATTTTTGATAATATTAGGATAGCAAAACTAAATTGTATGTAGGAGTACGGTATTAAATAATTACTTACAGAAAGATTTTACCAACGAAAAACACTGTCTCCATTTGGATTGACAAATTATTCTGGGAATCAATTGGAGGTTTTTTTTCCATTGGCAGGAAGAAATACATTTTTTATCGAAATGATTCACTCACTCGAATCATGTGAGTGGTAAATGGCACGGTATTTAATGTGTCATAATGTTTATTTTGATTATAAAATGAGTTCAGGGCCGTGTTCAGTGCATTTCGGTGCGATTAATCAAGGGCATCCTATAAAGGAGAGCGCTTTAAAGCCTCGCGTTCACTAGGGCAGTGCTTCCCCATTTTTTTTATTTTACTCCTCACAAAATTTGAAAAAAAAATAAACTGTGGTCCCTACTCCGAAAATAAATTAATTTAGTTATCAAAAGCTTTATTTGACAAATGATATAAAACAGCTGTAGCTGAAATGGTGGTCCGCGATAAAATTTCGGTGGTCCGCAGAGAAATCTGACATTATTTGAATTTTTTAATCCACAGCAAACCAACCCAGAAAAAGTCATCTGAATCTCGTAACACGTTTAGCTCGCTGCATTCCATATGCTCTGTTTTACTATCGCCTCATTTTACACTTTTCTCGGACTCATATATAAATCAAATTTCTCCAAATATAAATTATCTTATTTCAAATAAGCCGGAACATCCATCATATTAGAAATGTTTAATACTAAAAGCTAAAAGTCTACATATTACATGGAAACCATTTTTTTTATTGTTTTGTTGCAACAATTTTTGTTTAATTAATCATGCTTTTATAATTTAATTATAATTAATCAAAGGAGGCATAAAAAAATTTTATGTTTCCTTTTATTACTTTTTTCAATATATAATATTCGAAAGTCCCGTTAGTCCCGCTGGATTAGAATTTTAAATGTAGTGGTCCGTGAGCCAAAAAGTTTGCCGGCCGCTGATATATAATATACTTATACATACACCTGCATTCTACAATCACTTCAAAGACAAAATATTAATTTAAAAGAGCCTACATTGTATTGGCTCGGTCAAGGTGACGTTTTGCAAGTTGTTTTAAATTCGTTGTCGTTTCTTTGAATTGTATTTCATGTTAAACTTAAAATCGTTTGTTGTGTTAATTATATTATAACTTAAATGTAAATTCATGTTTTAAGTAAATGTAAATGTAGACTTAATTTCATGTTGTACTCGGAATTTTTGTGTATTAAACGACTGCATCTTCGTCGGCGTCCGTGGCGCAGTTGGTAGCGTCGCTGGCTACCGTTACGGATGTCTCGGGTTCAATTCCCGGTGCGGATGGTTCCCATAGATTGACCTTTCAATCGATTTATGGACTTCTGTTCGTAGTCTGAGACCTCCCTCCCACCCATCTCTACCTCACGGGGCGTAGCGAGAGCGATTAGCTAACCACTAATCCTGTAATAGCCCTATCCGTCTATCCCTACTCTCTTCGTAAAAAGTGAGGTTGAGCAACTGAGTAACAAGCAGTTCTCGTAGAATTATATTCTCATATTCTGTTAAGATACCTCTATTAGGAGACCATATGCTCCACATTGGGAGCTTTACCGAAATTATTAAGAGATTAACCGGACTGAAGAGGCGTTTTGATTGAGATCCTATACATCCTCGATGGTGATAACCAAGCATTCGCCCCTCTTCGACCAGGCATTCTCACTTTATTAGTCAACACAGTCAAATATCAAAATTGCAACGATTGATATTTCTTTTGAGAGCCAATATTTACAAAATATCGCTTAAATATAGTACCTACATGAATACATACTTACATTGTTTTTAATCATATCACGCAACTAGCTTTGAAACTTCTAGCCGAAACTGTGACCTATCTTACTTTCACTACAGTAATACCTCGGTATCGTCTTCCAGCTTGGTGTTGCATTGAACTGGATTCCTATCTCGTAATCTGGTAACTGTAAATGATGTTTTAGTAAACATTTTCATAAAATAGTTACGAATTAGTTAACCTAAGATACCTATCACAATACTATAATAAAGTCTGTTGATCAGAATGCGCGCAATGTATACTGTACAATCAAAAAGTATAGATAATTGATTTACAAGGTATACATTGTATACTATTATAAAATAATCATTCTTAAAAACATGAGCAGACGTGTACACATAATATTAATAAAGCGACTCTGTCCTGACAAGGATAATGATAAAACACTCATGATCAGTGGCGGACTGACCGTACAAGCCAGGTTGCTCGATGGCAAGTGGGCCCCGCTGTATGTTAGGGGCCCTCAGTAAAATCGAGTAACTTTTTCATTTTCATTTTACGTGTTACAGGATAAAACACTTTGGGTATTTCATCAATACAATATGTTTTCTTGCGATGCACGAAATGAACTAATACCTGCTTTTACAACCCATAGGCCGGCTAACTTATTTTACAAGTGCCGAAATGTAAGCATTATATTTGTGAAGTCATAAGCTAATGCTCACAGATTTACAGCTGTATGAAGACTTTGGAGAAGGTGATACTTTTTCTCTGTTTCTTGTAGCATAAATATTTACATTCAGTTGGGAGAAGTTTTAAATTCAGTCTTGAGACAACACTTGACTGGGATGATTTGTGCAGAAGGGCTGTCACCTCTCAATTTGAGTTTTTTTCGTATTTACATATAAAAATAGGGTAATATTTGTTCATAATTACATACTTATCCTCTATGTCTGTTTTAGCTGTTTGAAACATGTGAATTGCTGTAATTATCAATTAATTATTAGTAACTTGCATAGGAATTAGTATATAGGTCACTTTAAAAATTTTATTATAAAAATACGTTTCATCGTTTTCGTAAAAATATTTATAAAAACTAATACTGATTAGATTTTTACATATTTAATTATTATGCATTGAAACGCTGAACAGTGCAGATTTTTTGGGATAAGACCTCCAGATAGTGAACCCGGATTGAAGCAAGTTATAAAATGTATTATTTGATCGCATCGCTTCATTTTTGTGGTGGATTGGTATGGATTTCGGATCAATCGGGGTTTCTCTCCAATTATTATTAATTTATATTTTATTGGAAAATAATTGCTTTATAAATTTAATTAGAGCAACCAAACATTGAAATTATTATACGAAACTTCCTTTATTCACATATTTCCACCCAAACAATTGATATAAACCTTCTTATATTCATTACATTGTTGTAACATTCAATTTCATCGTATGATATTAAATTTCAAAGGTTTGTTGTGTGATATTGTTACTATTTAAACAAGATTTGATTTTTGTTTTAACCCTTCTGTGTGTAAAGCCAAATGCACTTTAAGTCTTTTTTACCTACCACGAACGCTAATTATTATCATTCTTTTTGCAAACTATCTTATTCTGTTCAACCGGGCTTTCTTCCTTCCGGGGGAAAAAAACCCGATTGATCCGAAAGTAAATCTTGTTATATAGGGTGGGGGACACATTTATGTTTCGGCGAACCCCATTGACCCCTGCTAACCAATATTTTTCCAGCCAGTCCGCCACTGCACATAATATTATGATGTGAATGTGCCCGCGAGCATGCGAGCTCAGAGGTAGACCACATATTGGTGTGTATTTTTTATATTGTCAGTTTGCAACGCGGTATGTCATTACATCGTGGTCATATTGTTTATCTAAATCTATTCTAATTTAACATATTATGTCATAATCTGTTCTATATTTCAACATTTACGTCAAAGATATGTCTAGTCATTAGATAATAGGAAATGTCTATCTATTATCTTAAATTTGAATTATTGAGATTTTGTACACTTCCATGTATTTTGTCACTAACGACCCGGGTTTCGCCTTTCGGCATCTTCAGGCATTCGAGCGCACGAATGGACACGAACGGACAGATAGTAAACGGTGTCTAACGTTTATATAGAAGATACAAATACGACAAATACTATTTACGAGATAACATATTATAAGTGTAGGATCCACACTGATATCTGAGTTAAAATTTCGAGAATCGTCTTAATCCTTATTTTGTAAACACCTCATTAACAGAGTGGCGAATTGCCGCTTTTCAACTAATATTAGAATTACGAGTGATTTTACAATTATAATAGCATTGTGGGTTTCGACGGGATGCAATTCGACGAAAGGATACATATATACAATCATTCCACATTTAGTGGCATCTGTTAGGTGATTCAACGTATATGATACAGCAACGGGGAGTTTGGAAGATTCAGCTGTGCGTTCAGAATTGGCAAGGAATTTAACTGGGATCTATTGATTACCAAAATTTCTTGATAAAATAATTTATGATCCCCCTGTTTCGATGCAAAAATTTAACCACATCATCCGCATTCAACGTATGGTTCTCCAATAACAAGTGATTTGTGAATGTCGAAGTATCTTTTTTAAATCTAAAGGCAGCTAAATGTTCTGATACTCTTATATCTAATGTACGTGTCATTTTACCCACATAGAAATGTTGGAAATCACTGCATTGTACGTAGATTTCTCTAGGATGATTTGTCTATTATCTAGCCATATAGCTGGGATCACTGGCATCATAGTAGACTGAATTCCCTCACTGAATATTTTTGAATATTTCTTATTTTGGAGAAATAACAATTTAACACTGCTTTTACGTGTGCACAAATTTGTGCGTTTCAGAAACCTTCTGTTGCGGGTGCTTGATTGAAATTCAATATCAAATTTGAATCGTTCAAATGTACACTTCTGTAGGTTTGTTTTATAGTTGTTGTGTTTTATTTAATTACAGCTGGTCATAAGAATCAATGATATTTGATTATTAAGATAACCTTTAATTATTACAATAATCTACAGATTTCGTAAATATTTGTGTGAATATTTTTTCCAAGTAAGATTATTCGCCATTAAAATAATGCAGTGACATTAAAAGTTGAAAACAGTTGACATAGAAATGGCAGCCAAATAGCATGTCAAAATTTCACATCGCTTCTGTACACCGTTTGGGAGGAGTTCTTCTGGCAGACAAATTTAACACATGTATTTTTTTCTATATATTGAAGCGATACAAACTGTTTACTGTCAGTTCAAGTTCGTCTGTGCCCTTGAATGAGTGAAGCTGCCAAAATTTGACACCCAGTTTGTTAGTGACAAAACCTAGGAAGTGTATAAAATATTTGAAAATAAACATGTGTTAACAGAATGAAAAATGAATAAAAATAATAATCACTTAATTATCATGTAGGTACCACTCATACTATCCTTCGCATGTGAAAAACAGTGAAATTTCTGACACGCGCACTTACAAAAGATTTTTAGGCTACAATAAAAATGAAGTTTAGTAATACTGACATTATAAAATTGCTAACAGCCAATCTTATGTTATATGTTGTATATTTAACATGCATATATAACAATTTTTATTAGATTTACAATATAACAGAACATTGCATTTTTCGCTAATTACCTGCTACAATAAATTACTGATACAGAAGTTTTATGGTCATATGGCATACATTCATCATTGCATTGGCATGCTGCTGGCAAGTATGGACAATACGGCAATGTTGCGGCAATAGTACCTTGCTTTGATGTTTTATGTACGACCACACATGGTTTCAGCAAATCGCCGTAAAGAGTTGCTCGCCTATAAGCCGCATAAATTTAATTTTCAAAATGTATCCACGCGTCAATGAAACAAGGGTAATACCGCCAAGCAAATTTTGACGATGCAAAAAACACACAAAAACGATGAATGTAAATGTTTTATGGCTTTTAATATGTTTGCAGCACATGTTATGAGTATTATTCTACCTAATTGTTGTTATAACGTACTTAACCGTGATAAGGACTTACTCGGAGTTTAAAAAAAATAGGTGGAATAACCTCAAGACGCTGTTATTTCGCCTATAGTGTTGTTTATATCAGAGACATCAATATATTATAAAGTAAATCGATACTATTAACTATTTTGAATAACTTCAGTCAAGTGTACATAACCGTGAAAACCACACAAAATTATATGTCTAGTACAAGAAAAAATACAGTAAATACCTACAATTTAATAATACACCATAGAGAAACCGGGAGGAATAATTCCGCTTGACGGTACCTTCGGCGTATAGTCGCCAGCATATTGCCGTAAAAAGTTGCTCGCTTACAGCCTTTAGATTTATTAAAAAAAAAACATAAATATGTTTTCTTTAGTTACATATGTACCGTTTTAAAAAAATAAAGCACCCATTTTTATAAAATAATGAAATCCAATATCTGATCTTTGTGCTAGTCTAAGGCTTAAGTCAACCTTTTGTAATAACATCCTTCTTTATGCTTTCCTGAAAAGGAAAATTACCTAAATGAGTGCCCTACATCAGATCGTTTTTCAATATATAAATACCTACACACTACAAAAAGTCTCCCGAGTGAGGCTTCCTATAATTCGATATTATTAGGTTTATGATGCCAGTCAGAAAGAATGAGAGCATTTGTTAAATCTGAATATGTTTTTAATTCACATGATTTATTCGTAATAATAAATATTTCATTAAAAAATATTTTTTATTATTTCAACATCAATATTAGAACATGTCATACGAAAATTCGTTTGTTTTAGGAATTCAATTAGGTGTGAAGTGAAAGTATTATATATATATATATTGATGTAAAACGAAAATGTTTCTGAATGGTATCAATGACTTTATTTCCCTTCCACTAGGATTAGAAGAGTTATTGGCAGACATAATAAGAGAGGTGCAATCATACACTATTTGTCTATCAGGAATCCAACTCAAATTTATTTTGATTACAATATAATAATCTAACTGTGTGCCTTTCTTTTGTAGGTTCTTCGTCTCCAACCAACAGATTTATTTCAGTTCATCGCAGAATATCTTGAAGCATTATTGAAAACTAGAGAACATATTAAAACCGCCCACGATATCGTTTGCAAATTAAAAGCTCAACTTAATCCTGGTAAAGTACCAAATAACTTTAAGTATTGGGCCGTACGTATACATATTATGTACTTGTAAACATCTTTGTTTCATTTTTGTTTTGTCAACGCCAGCGACGTTTCCTCTGTAAAATTGTAAGAGGATTCATTTGAAAATTAACTACAAAAATTGTCTTAAAAATAGTACAATAAATGACTTTGACTTGGTGTCTTACATCTATTTCGAGGCGCCGAGGCTAGGCCTCTCACCCGCTTCGCTTATGTGATGATAGTGTTAGTGTTTTCGGCCTGTGCGCTGGTGATGAATATAGTGTAGTGAAGTAATAAACCACTCAATGTTTACTTTTTGAGGCCCACAAACGGTCCAGGCCCTTCAATTCCATCAAAACCCTCTCGTGTGCTGCTTTGATCTGGATATATTTTTTTCCAAAAAATTAAGCGATATTTTTAGTTTCATCATGAAATATACCTACGTAGCAAAAAATACATCATACGAATGAAAATGAATTCAGGTACACAATCCAAATATTTTTTCAGATGAAATGGAGGAACTTCTAAACCAAGTTCGAGTCGATTTAAAAGAATGTAATGATGAGAGCTTTAAGATCATAACATCAACAACCTCAGATTTTTCGTTACTTTTTAAAATGGTAAATCTAATTGAATCATCACTCATATATAAAAAAAGAATATTTAAACTGTTTTAAATTCAAACCAAAATTATTTTTTGTCTTATTATACTAATCTTTTAGGTTCTAAAAAATCTTCCGCGTTCGAGGAAATTAGAAGGATTGTCAGCTGCAATTAACACTATGAGATTGTATCAAAGCACGTAAAGTACTAATAGGTATACATTAATTGCCATATTTATACCAATAAATGGCAAATGTCGTTAATAATATCACAATGTTTTAGATTTTAGGTAATAAAAATTTTGTCATTTTAAAAATAATGTGTCGGTATTGTTAATGATTACATTTATAAATAAAATTCAAAAAGTTTTATATCCAAATATATTTTTAATTTTCAATATATGTACAGTGTACGCACATTCAATATGTTACAGTTATTACTAAACCTCGTATACGTTATGAAGCATCTCATTCAAATTATGACAACTATACGGAATTTATACTTCAATTGCAACATCTTTAACAGGTGTGACGAGCCTGTGGCCTTATAGAATCCCAAGTGCGGCCCTTTGACTGAAATAAACAGATATAAATAATTTTCAATGTTTTTAATATGAGTAATATAATGTTGTTGTCCATGGAGGGTATGTTTGTTGGCTTACAATCTCGTTTATAGCTGAAACAAATAATATGGAAAGTTAATATTTTTTGTTGATATGAAAAAATAATACTGTTTAAATGAGTTTTGATGACCCTAGTCAAGGAGGAATAACCCCAAAACATCTATGTAGCTCTTCGGTACAACTCCGCCTAGCGTATTTAAAGTTTTAAAAAACTCAATTTATTTAAATATATTTATACATTAATTGCTAACATATAATGGAATGGATAGTAAAAAATTCAAGATCATAACGTTTGTAATTCTGTGAATAAATGGTGATTTTCGATAGTTGAGGTAGGTAACTGCATATGCACACACCATTTAGAAAAGTAAAGCTTTACAATAACTTCGAGAAAATCTAGATGTTTAATAGGTTCAGTATTATCAACTGACGATTGAAATTGAAGGAATAAACAAATATTTTGTCTAAACGAATGTAAAAATAAGTTGTGGCTATAAAAATAGAATAATTTTTATTAGGCGGAATTTTACTTGGTAGGGGAAATAACCCCATTAGTCGAGACAGTGGGTAAGAATATTTTTACCATAGACAATAAAACCTGATTGCTCATAGATAGATTTATTTGCGTATGACAAGTAACTCGTATCCTCCCATAATAAGTTCATAATATTTGGCGATTGTTCTTTTGTTGATTAATTTTCAATTATCTCAAACATGCCTGCGTAAAACCAGTAAATTAAGTGTACCTACGATTTTTGTTTTGCATTGTATAGGTTTGACGCTTTTAACGTCTATATTATTTGAGTGAAAATGACTGAATACAAATTGGTAGTAGTCGGTGCTGGTGGTGTAGGGAAATCTGCGCTGACAATTCAGTTAATACAGAATCATTTCGTCGACGAATACGACCCCACGATAGAAGATTCGTACAGAAAACAAGTGGTAATAGACGGTGAGACATGTTTGCTTGATATCCTCGACACGGCCGGTCAAGAGGAGTACTCGGCTATGAGAGATCAGTACATGCGTACCGGAGAAGGGTTTTTATTAGTGTTCGCAGTAAACAGTGCCAAAAGTTTTGAGGACATATCATCGTATCGAGAGCAAATCAAAAGAGTCAAGGACGCCGAAGAAGTTCCGATGGTTTTAGTGGGCAACAAGTGTGATCTTCAAGCCTGGGCAGTTGACATGGCGCAAGCACGAGAGGTATTTTTAAACAATATAACGACTTAGTTTATCAAATTGTGGATCCTCTACTTCGAACCTCAGTAAGATGCTTTATATGTATAAATACTATTTTTTTATGACACCATGTTTTGATTCGTGGATTACCTGACGTTACGTAAACGTTGCAGGTTTCATGTTTAAGAGTTCCAGAACGCTGATATATTAATGATTGATTGTACGCTGCTCTTTGATAAATATATGTATATGGGGACCGAATATAAAATGTTGGTCATAAACACGAAATAGAGTTGTGCTCCTTGATAATTAGAACATCGGACTTTGCAATAAATGCTAGAAGCTGTGGAGTATTCAACTGGAGCCCTTCCATCCATATTAACATTTTGAGGGTTCCTGTGAAGCTAGGGCTTTCTTCTCACGTGGCTTAGTATTTATGGTTGGAATGTGTGACCAGGGTCCACGGAGTGCTCGGAATGTTTTATATATCTATGTAATCTATTTTTCAGGATATTGTCTCATATTGCATTATCAATGCTCTTCTTCTCTTAGCTTTGTCTTCTATCAAAGATTGGCGACCGCATTGCGTCAAGTCTCAGCTGTACTGAATATTGTTTTAACACATACATCTTGGTTAGCCTGTCTCCTACTGTTGGGATTCTGCAGTTTTTTTGTTGATCTAACTCCTGCATCGAGTTTCGAGCCCGTCTAATATCATTTATCTTTGGCCTAAAGCCACTACTGAGGATGCTGCTACAAATCAAAGTATTGTATTCCCAGTCTAGATTTGTAGTGTTTTGTGTCACCAGAGCCACTTTGAATAGGATATGGCAATTATACAAAAATATTCCTATACCTAAATTGTAATACTTGACTGTTGATTACTGTCAACCATATAATTCATATTATTTATGTTTATGCTTATATTTAAATTTTCCTTTAAGGCAATTAAATTAGATGATAGAAAATACTTGTACCATATATGTGCACTTGGCCTTGTAAATTGAAAAGTTTGCTGAGTACGGAGGATGTGTTGAAAGTATTTTTGTAGCATACGATTGAGCTGTGTGTTGTGGTGTAGTAATACTAAGCGTCATTTGTTGATTTGTGTTTTCTCATTTTATTGCAAGTGTTTTACTCTAAAATTAAATGTTTTTCGACTGCTGTTACCACATGCATTATTTTAATTATATAGTAATTTTGTTGTCACAAAAAGACATGGAAATCTCCGGTCATCTTATTGGTAGATCGAAATCTATTTCAAGATCATTTCTGCAATATACCACCGTCAACCATTTAGTAGAGTTTTCATTCACAATAGATTGCATTTCACAACACCCAGTATCTGGTATGTTTTGGTATTGCGAAAGTTTTAAAATTTACAAATCTTCCATGTGGCAAAAGGATAAAACTATCAGTGCACTAAAAATATGATAGAGTTCAAGTAAAAAGTATAATATATTAGTTGAAAACATTTTAAGCGTTTTGCTTTAGTTGACTCTGTTGGTGCACTTTGTTGTGCATGAGAAGGTCCTGATCCTGTGAAGGATCCATTTCATTAAGAAATCTTTGAAATCCACGATAGTCAAGTACTGTTGATGATAAACAAAAACCTTATTTTCGTGAAAAACAACATGAATGTGTGTTTAAAAAATATTAAATAACTTTTGAAACCAGGAAAAAATTGTTAAATAGTGAACAAAAATAAATGATAAAATCTCAAAGAAAACGCAACCACTACACATTAATAAATGAAGTTAAGCTGTCTCAGAATAATTTTTTATGTGGAATCTGTAGAATTTCCTTATTCATGCTAAATAATATTGGTTTTTGACGACCCAGTGCTTAATTTTAATTGACTTTCTTAATACGGCTCTATAGCAAAAATTTTCTGATGAAATGAAAAAACTTCAGATTGGTCTACTTTATTATATGAAGAGTTAAATTGTATTTTTCTTCTTCCATATTCGCTCCCTATGAGGAGCATATGGCTACCACACGGTGTCTCCATAAATCCCTGTCACCCGCCAATCGCTTTGCTTCCTCTCATGACTTGAAAGAGTCCCTCAGCTCCGCCGAGTACATCCTATGGATAGTACATGATGGTCTTTCAGGACGCCGGAATCCCACTGGTCGGAAGAAAAAGAAAGCAGGATTGAGGCTTTCCAGAAGCATCCTCAGCACGTGACCCACCCAGCTCCAACGTTTCTCCATAACCGCCGATGTGACAGGGCGTTGCCCGGTCCGTTCCCTAATCTCCGAATTCCTCACGAAGTCAAACCACTTCACCCCCAATATCCGACGCAAGCATCTATTCTCGAAGCTCAGTATACGGTTTTTTTTTGAGACTTCGTGAGGTGCCATGTTTTGCTACCATAAAACAGCATAGGCAGAATACAAGCGTTGAATAAATGGCATTTGGTTTTGATCATGAATAGCTGCATGTCCCATTGGCTACATTAAGTTAAATGCAGCTCTGGCTATTCCTAAACGGATAGCGAGCTCCTTTTTTGTGTTAATGTCTTCCGGGATGTGTACACCAAGGTATCTGAAACTGTCAACCGTCCCGATGGTCTGTCCCGCGCTAGTCAGGGTCCTATCAGTCATGACAGGCATGGTTACACATCACATTTTGCTTTCAGACCAATGCGACCTGAGCTAACTCTTAACCTGTCAATAGTCTCCTGAATATCCTTCACAGATTTGTCGAATATGAAAGCATCATCGGTGTATTCAAGGTCACACAGCCTCGGACCAGGAGCAACAGCTATACTTCGATTGGGTGGGATTGACCTCCGAAGTATGAAATCAAACATAATAATAAACAGGAACGGAGTAAGAACGGAACCCTGTCTCACTCCGGTTGTGACCCTGAACCATTCGGTAGTTGAGTCACCGATTCTTAGACAGCTTGCACTATTCTCATGCAGGGACTTGATGATAGCCACAATTTTTGGCGGAATCCCGTATGCATCCAGTATTCTCCATAACGAAGGCCGATGCGGACTGTCAAATGCCTTCTCATAGTCAACGAAACAACTAGCTAGAGCACTATTAAACTTGTTGCTCTGCTGGAGGAGGCATCGAAGATTCTGTATTTGGTCCGCACACAACCTGCCATGGAGGAACCCGGCTTAATTTTTCCTAAGGACCTGCATTATGGGACCTCTTATTCTCGCCAAGATAATGTGTGCAATAATCTTCCCAGGAATGCTGAGAAGAGTTATGCCTCGGGAGCTGTTACAGCTGAGGAGGTCACCCTTTTTGTGGAGTGCCACCATCTCACTGTCCACCCGGTCCCTTGGACAACGCTCACCATCCCACACCTTAGAGGGAGGGTGCAGGATGGCGTTAAGACCACACTTCAGAAATTCGGAATGTATACCATCGCCACCCGGCGCTTCGCCGATCTTAAACCTCTTCACTGCCAAAGTAATTTCGGCATGTGAAGGCATACGATCTGAGATACCGGTCACTCGGGGAGGTCCATAAGTCTCTTCAGCCTCCAAACAAATTTAATACTAAGTCACTCAACTCAGCATTAGTATAAATTAGGCAAGTGCCGTTATCAAATATAAAATGTGTACCATTTCAACGCAGAGTTTTACAAATTTAGATTATTGAGATTTTGTACACTTCCATGTATTTTGTCACTAACGACCTGGGTTTCGCCTTTCGGCATCTTTAGGCATTCGAGCACACGAATGGACTCGAACTGAGTTTTACTTTTATCATTCCAGAATAGACATTCTATTATCACCCATGCACGTGTGAAATTATTTTGTTAGTTATGTTCTGTGAACAAATGAATCTGCCACCAAAATTTAACAAAAAGGCAATCATCTGAGAAAAAGATTTAAATCAAACGATGTATGTAATTTTCATTTTCTATTTCAGATCGCGCGACAATATGCAGTACCCTTTGTGGAAACCTCTGCCAAAACAAGAATGGGAGTAGACGACGCCTTCTACACTCTGGTCAGGGAGATTCGCAAAGACAAAGATTCCCGAGGAGGAAAGAAGATACGCAAATTCAACAAAATAGGATCGCACCGCCGTTTTAGGTGTCAAATCCTTTAAGTGTCAATATATCACATACCTTTATATCTTTGTCATTTAAGCTGCCGCGAGATGGCTTAATTTGAGCCAAGATTCACTTCTAAATTCATTCTCAGAAACAGTAATTATTATTTTTTTTGTTATCGTTTGCATAATTTTGTACTAATACGCTGCGGGACATAAAACCTCAAGTTAAATATTAAAACATGTCCTTACGGCATGCCTAACCGTAATTGGTCTTTTGCAAAACTTAAAGATGAGCATAACATTAGTTGTAATGAATTTGATAATGGTTTATTTTCAAAAATGCGTTACCTTGTACGCCTAATGTATCTGTGCGAACACAATATTTCCAGTTGTAACAGTGATGATGTGTTGTATGATAATTATTATGTAGTGGCTTAAAATTTAAAAAGATATATCACAGTGGAATCGTACACATTTGCAATATTTGAACAGCTGGTCAGAATGTTTGCAATAAATGTGAGGAATGTGATCTTTATTGTCAAAAAGTGGCAGGCAGAACTGTGAATGAAATCATTTTAATCCAATTTGAGTGACTAATCACAAAAAAGCATGTCGACAACTACTCGCAATGAAATACTCCGAACAGACTGACCTGCGTAGTGAGTCATGACTTGAAATTGAATCATGCTCGATATAGAGATTGATTGATTTTCCAATACTCTCGAGAATCGATTCACATCATTAATGCATAGAAACACAGAGCATTGAAAAGTTGACTCTTGGTTAGCATTATTTATAAAAATTGTATGTTGCTATATGCAGCATCTCTTTAAACAAAACACCTGATTTTCAAAGAGCCAAATTGCATCGCTAATAAAATACACCAATCAACTACTGGATTAATATAAACAAATATACTAATTAATAATGTTTTGAAATAGAATGCTGCCACTCGGAAAAGTACCCCACGATTATTATGCGGAAATTATTATTGATATTTTTAATTTAAGAATGCCAGGACGTGTGCGGTAAAGAAATAAATGCCCAGGAGGCGGTGAATATACTTTCTCGTCAACCTCAGCTCAAGTGCTGTTAACTGTTCATGTTGTCATCGAGTCAGTGTGCTACGATATTTTTGAGTTTACCGATGATGAATATATTATGTTGGGAATAGCAGAGGACTATTTTAAGCATTGTTTTGTGCTATCGTGCGAGTCACACATTTCGTTGGATCACTGAAAATGTTTGTTGACAAATTGAGATTCTATTTTTTTGGATGAATCAAAAAGTAGGAGAGTTTTTCTTTATTCTGTCATTGAATTCTCATGCTTTCTTATGCTTTTTACTAAAATAGGTACAAAAAAACTAATAAAGATGTAAGTTGAAGAGACAATGCTATTTTTGTGTTATCGATCTCACAAATAATGTTATTCAAAATTACTAGGCATACTGACCTTTTCAGTTAGCCTCATGTTAAAACTGACACTTGCTTTTAACTAAGTCAGTGGCTCGTTGTCTTTAACCCTCTCCCTGCCCAATTGGCAAATGCGATTTATCCTTTAGCGGTCAAAATTTTCAGATTTAATTAGGCAGTGATAACATAAAAATAGAATACAATATTTGAATATTCCATTTATATTTCGAATACTGGTTGATGCTTATGTATACGGGGTGTGTGTGTGGGTTGCAACTATCAATCCCGTATATATACGGTATAAGTTAAATGAAAAATACAGTAAAACATCAATATTGCGAGAGAGCGAGTGTCTGTTAAAACAGAAAGTCTATTCTAATATGAAATATGTTTTCCGAATGTATTTTTTTATTGAGATACTGAACGGAAAATACATTTATATTCAAGACCAGTTGAGATTCCATGAATGGATAAAAATATTACATTATAGACGCACGGCTGTGTCTGACCTATCGGTTAATTCAACTGCCAGCACGCATTGGAACTGTGTAGTTGTGTGATGACAAGGTTAACATTTTACTTGTTGAAAAGTGTAAACAGAACGTTTTTACAAATTTTTATATATTACTTAAGTCTGTGATATCGGTGTTTTACTGTACCCCCTTATATGCTGCGATAAAATAATTCTCAGCATTCTCGGTCCGTATACTTGTTGGGACGTTTTACTTTCTTATAAAAATATAATATTACATTCTTGTAAATAGAACAAACGTAAATTTTTGTGTGGACGTGTGAATGAATCTGAATTAAGACTTAGTACATTGTTCCGATTTGTCATTGCGTTATAACTTAGTCTTGAAAAATGAAATCATCGATATTGGGCTTGTTTTTTTTTCGCAGTAATACCAAAATTTAAGCAATATTTATATTACTTGTGGTGTAACAAGAAAAAATTATCTATATGTACATTTATATGGAAAGCTTGTTAATATAATTTGAACACATAATGATTGCACTCGCTTATCTGACTGTTCACATAAAAATATTTGATTTATTTTTAAATTTAAAATACTTAAAACATAGTATTTATTTTCGAGAAAATGGAATTTGAAAAATAGTTGCATAGTTTTGATCAAAGCATTAAATACTAATCAAATTACCATCTGATAAAAGTTGCTTGTCGTTCATTGTGTATTTTAGTTCATTCAGTATTAGCACTATGCGTTCCCCTCTATCTGTCAAACATTTGATTATTTATTTAACCTACATTTGACCAATATATCATTTAATCTGATGTGATTTAGCATATATTCAGCAAATATTCAAAATCAAGCTAAAATCCTCATATGGACAGTTTCATTAAGTGATTTTTCAATTGACTTATGGATCCGTGTTCGAAGGCATGACTTAATATTTCCACGACCCAAAAGCTTATCAGACCTATCAAAACTTTTGTCAAAAATCTAGTGCCTACTTCAATTTTTATGTTGTTGCACGCGATGATGAGTTGCTTAAGATTAGTTTATACGGTTGATTAGGTGTAATATTGACACTCACTCTTCATGAACTCTCAAAGAGTCACAATAATTAAAATTTGAAATTACGATTTCACAAGGACATGGACACACGAGGAAAAGATTGAGTTCAACACTATTGATTATTTATTCAAATCTTTTCAGATATTTATGGTTTGGAAGCCGCCAGTGTGCAAAGATAGATCTGTCACCCCCTATGAATAGCTCCTAATTTTATGGAATGGACTAATAGAACTTTGCTTCGAATGATGCACTCTAGTAACTGCATCGAGATTACAAATCTATACCTGCTGGCGGTTACCTTTTAACTGTCACATAATGTCCTACTTTCTTTCTGGTAAATAATGAAATATCGAAACTTATTTTACAAAAATTCCTTCCTCAAAATACGGATTGACTCGCACCTACGGTAGGCGCGGGCCTGAATGTAACATCGATCCCAGATATATGCATGAAGTTTGGTATCCTGGGTTTTTGTAATGCTGTAGCGTGAAATGTGTCATTTTTTCTATTGTGTTCTCATATCGAATTTTCAAAGTGCCATCGCCGGCGTGTCGATTAAGAGAGTATTGATGTATTGCTGTAAAGATCATCTAAAATAAAACTTGATTTATTTTAGGTGATCAATTTAAAATTCATCATTTTAAATGAGATGCGCTATTTAATGAGGAATTTTGATATATGTTACTGTACTTCTGAAGACGCAAAGAATAGAAACAAATCAAAAAATGTGAATAAGATTGGGTGGATATGTGTACCTTGAACTTGCTGCCTTTGGTTTTTTTTTACTGTAAATCAGCTTTTTTATCTTGGATAAATTTAATTTTGAGGTTAAATCGACAGACACGCATATGATCTGATATTGTCTAGCGGGACGCTATCCGATTGTGAGCAAATAGTATACAGCGGAACGTCAGATATACTTCAATAATCTTTTGTCGATTATTTTACCATCAATAAAAATTGTGTACACAATTTTTATATTGTTTTACTACATATATTATAAATAAATTCCAAATCGTTCAACTCATTCAAAAAATTGTATTGCATAATTAATAATAGCAATTATTAGTCTTTTATTAATTTACTGTTCAGTCAAACAATTCTATCAGAAATATCAGATATACGACTGATTTAATTAGAATAAAAATATTTCTAACCCTTGTCTACGAATGTATTACATTTTCGAACTCCTCTCGGATTCTTTTTCACAGTCTTGATTTGGTGACTTATATTGGTTTCAAAACGGTAATTATCTCACTGTTAAATCTAAAAGCATTGTCCACTGAATACATAACTTATAATACTTATGAAGTTGAATAAAATTTGGTTGCCTGCTACAATCTTTTTTTCACATAGCATCAATTTTTATTATGCTTTTACATACAAACTCCCGATGCTGACAATATAATTATAATAATTCATAAGTTGCAAGGTTTTTTAAGCATTCGCTTAAATAGTAATAAGAATATTTTGTATTTCGAGTTTTACTAGGAAAAGGTAACTAATTTTACAAACAACTTTCAAATTGATCACTAAAAAGATTTTTTTTGCTTATGATTAATTTTCAATTAATTTGTTTAATGACTAGCCATCAGTTACAAAGGTAACGCTCTATTGGCTCATTATACGTTATGCCAATAACAATAATTGTATTTTAATTTTTAAATAGCCTTAGAATGATATTAACATCAATACTTGTATGTTTTTGTAATGTAAGGACTAGTTATTATCAAAGCGCAGCAAAAAATCCTTATAATACCATAATAATATTATATATATATATATATATATATGTCAATAAAATTTTATGAAAAATGATTAATGATGCTAGGTATACGCACATTTTGTACATAAGATATTTTTGAATATTCAGGAATTCATTCTGTTGAATTAATTATTTATAGTTTCACAAATATTATTGTGGAAATTAGTCTGCAACAAAAACTAATTAAAAGAAGAATTCAATGTTGTTCTTTGAATATCCAAAATGATCAATGCCGCTTATTTTTTTATTATATTTTAATGCATAGGATTTATTTTACGGCGAGGTTTCTGAAGTCGAACCTCGAAAACTGTCTAAATGATTAAATAAATATATCCTCGATGTGTTCAAAGGCTTTATATTACAAAGCCGCTTTGTTCGTTTCCGTTTTGTTTAAATTGTGTACAACCTAGTCGTTTTTTTTATACTCCCATCAAAAGAAGTATATTGATGAACCTTTAAACACTCAGCCCGTAGACTGACGATTCGAGGAATTCAATCTTCATCTGTTCTTCAACGGATGGCCAAGCAGTACAGCATATTTTGACATTGTATTCCACTGATTTTAATAATGCAATCTAAAATATCTCAATACATAATCAGTAATTTGAATGTTAGGAATCATAACAATACTTATCAATAATCTTGTTTCAAGAGCATTCGCTTGCTGACTTGCATTCCATTAATACAGAAAAGATAAAAAAAAATAAAAATTTTCGTTTGTCGACATATTTTGTATGTGAAGTGTATAAATAATAAAATGCTTTTATTAATGAATCAATATGAAAGCATTTTTTAAATGGATTATTAAGGTAAACAGTTTTTGAGATATGCATTGCTAGTTGAATAACCGACGAATACCATGCTTGAAATAGTAATTAAAAAAAATGTCTGCCGTAAGAGGGTACATTTCGAAGTGCGAGCAGTTAAGAGTTGTTTCAAATTCACTACTATTTGGCATTTATTTTCATCAACGAGAGACTTGGAAGATTGAAGGTTACGTTTTAAATATCTTGCTCTTTATCATGTATGTTTTTGCCATCTTGTAGAGTAGAAATATAATAACATATTAGCATTGAAATCTCAATACAGACAACTACTGCAAACATGTTTGCTGTAACCGAAGAGGGGTGTAAAATATATATATGCATCATCAGCGTGCGGTGGATGTTTCACTATCTCCATTACGCAGAGTCGCCTTTTAACGAGTAGGATAAAAGAGCAAACACCGGCTTGCTCTTATGTGTCACTCACACCCTTCACTTGACATGTGATAAGGTAAGCGAGACGGAGAAATATTCACAGCATGTGCCTGATTGCGTGTATATATAAAAAGAGAATGTATTTTAAATTACCTCCAATTGGTTTTGTGCATCCTTACTCTTATGGCACATTTACAACTCTGATGTAAATTTTACAATAACATCTAGAATTTTTGACAGTCATCATCAGGTAAATGCAACTAAAGTTATTTTTCAAATTGTTTATTAGTATGATAATAATCTTTTAATAATTGTGATATGTATATTATAAACATTGAAGGCAAACTATTTCAAAGTTTGCTTAGGATAAGAGTGTCCTCTGTCAATGTTAAAAATCATTTATAGTGAATCTTGTTTAAAGCATACTTTCATGGTGAATATAATATATTTGGCAATATAACTTGTGCCTAAGGCCAAACATATACATTGTTGCAAGATGTTTATTGTCAATATTTTTCTGTGTATTGAGTAACAACCAATTAAAAAAAATTACAATATTTGTACAAAATGTCAGTTATGATTGTTCAATAGAGAAACTTTTTTATCATTGATGCTTATATTTTATTATATTTAGTTAATAAATAAATTAAAGAACACTGATTTCTGACTTGTGTCTTCCTTTTGACAGCTACTATTGTTAATTTAGTTGCAAATTATTTCAGGATGAGAGTATTTATTATTATTGCAGTATATTTTGAACAGCCGGGCATATATTTGTTATAATTTAAGACATCGACTTAGGATGCTTGATGGAATTTCAATAATCCAATTATATTTGTTAGTTTGGGCCGGATAACCTGTAGCCAAAATTTAACAAAAATAAATAATTAATGAATTAATGTTGCTGAGTCTTTTTTCTAAATTCAGCAGTAGTCACTGTCACACATCCAATACAGTTAATGACTAGTGCGATAGTATTATAAGGAATGCCCTTTTCAACTGAGATGTTTTCATAATTGTAGTTGGTTAGATTTCATCAATTACTCTACGCGTATGTTTGTAAAAAAATCATTTAACAATTTTCTCACTCATACTGTATCAGAATGTGAAGCTTTTCACTCGCCCTACAGTATCTGGTGATCCACTAATGGTTTTTGAAACACGCCTAGCAACACGCTGAGAGCGCTTAACGCTGCTGTTATACGGTAAGTAGAGGTCTGAGCCGGCCGAAATTTCAGTAAAATAACAATAAAATATTCAATAAGATTACCCGATCCCGACCCGGCACGAGTCTCAATATCGCACTCGTTACCCGAAGCCCTGATTTATTTTTCTCAGCCCGAAAAAAGCTAGATTTTTTGAAAATAGAAATTCATTTATACCTTTCAAGCAATATTATATTACTGTTTCCATATTTCCAACGATATACACAACACAATATGTGAAATAAATTATTTACGCTATGAATAGTATTGCCTTATGGCTGATTCACAGTCCGTGACACGAACATAGTCCCAAATATTTTTCTGAAAATTAAATTCCTTACCCGGGCTCAGCCCGAGCCCAAATCTAAATTGTCTTTACCCGCCCGAAACCGGGCCGGGTAAAAGACCCACAGGCAATAGCCGGGCCCATGCAGACCTCTAGTGGTAAGTAAAATGGCTTAATAAAAGATTTGGCTTTGGCTGGAAAAAAACTCTTGAGAAGACATTATTAGAGAACACACTGCATAATTATTATTCTTAGAGATGACAGGAAATAAATTATGTTCATTTACGTGAGTAAGGGGTATTTTGTTGTCTAATGTCACGCATGTTATTTCTTATTTTCTCTGCAAGGTATTGACCGTTTTTATTGATTTAAATGGTTGATTATTTTCGGCTCTTTTTCTGAATCAAACAACTATATTATGACTGGGATGATGTGAATTACGATTTTATTATTTTTTAGATTTATATAATCCAAGGTGTCTCAAATGCATCGGTTTTTCCCAGATGTGTAATAGAGGCTGACATTAAAATCACTAACACCATACCATTGGACTGCAGTTTCTATGTTCTCTATCCCTTATTTAAATCTTAATTCTAACATAATTCTTAGATCTAAAAAGTAATATTTTTACATTTTCAGGAACTAAGAATGTATTATTACTTTCGTTTAAACGATATTATGAAAAATGATCTTCAGCGAAAATTTTACAATTATTTTGAAAAATACTTTTTCTAATTCGAAAATATTGGATAAGATTTATTAATATCTTGGGAAACCGATGATTTACGCAAAATACGAATATGATAACAGTATAAAAAAGCCACTATAATATTATGACGAATGGAATTTCTTAGAACAAACCATACAGCATATTTGAAATATGGCGACGAACTTTCGTAATAATATTTCGTTTTTCGTATAGTTTATTGGTTTCATTGATTCCAGTGTTCGACTTTTTGCGAATTTCTCATCCGCAATAAAATTTCATAAAGAATGACATTGTTTTGCCAAGCAGAAAAAGAGTAGCGTGTTGTAAAGAATATTTACCAAAATAAAATCCAAATAATATAGTGATGTTGGATTTTTCTTAATCTCACTTTACTCACTCAATATAAAAAAGATTTTTTATATGTCATGTCCACTACCAATGTGCAGCATATGGTCTCTCAATGAAGATATCTCAAAAAAAGTTTTTCTACGACAATTGCTTGTTACTCAGATGGCCAACCTCTCGTTTTTTTCGAAAAGATCATGGATATAACATAATATGGAAGAATCACTAACTTTTTCGAACAAAGACTAATATTTTATATATTTAGCATATATTGCAGATTTTTGTGGCTTTACTTTGTATGCCACAACAGATACAATACAAAATATTTGTGATTTTTCCATATTTTCCTGTTTCAATTCTATAAATTTATGATACTTTAATTTAAAAATCCGGAATATTCACTTCAAATATTTGTTTTTTTTAATTTATTTATTCTTTCAAATAATCGGGATAATTATATTGTTTCCGATGAGGTCTGTGATTTTTTGGGAAAACATACTATATTGATTGAATTGGTATTTACTTGGTAGAACTCCATTATAATAGGATAAAATATCAAAGTATTTAGTTCTACAAAATTTTATTAGGTAGTTGAAAGCTATTTCTGCTTAACGCAATCGTCAGCACTATACTTAAAAATAAATGCATTGAAAACTTATTTTAGCTTAGTTATATATAATTTAAGACATCGACTGAGGGTGCTTGATGGAATTTCAGATAATCAGATATTATTTATAGTGATATCATATATATATAAAATATATTGTTATATGGATTTTGTCACCTTACTAACTTGCATTGCAGAGTTGAACTAAGTTAAATCAACTACCTTTTATTACTTCAAGGAAAAAAGCATACAAGTCGATCTATGAAATATCGTAAAAGAATAGGACTTTCATAAATTTAGATTTATGCTATATGTTAGAAATAAGAATATAAATATTGTATGTCTGTTTAAAGTAATAAAACACAATTGTGAAATCATGGCTTATTTTAACACATTTTTTAAATGTAAAATTTACTGTATTATAATATTGTTATTAATATTATCTTTGGGCAATACATATTTTTATTTACCAGAAGTGATAAAACGTATTAACGAGTCCTTTCGATAACATCAGGTATAATCAGGGTAAAATCCGTGACTCGATACAGAAAAATAACATTTATTTTGCGTCAACTAAGCCTAATTGTCAGACGAGGGCTGAGCCTATGTAGCTGTGGTGATCAGATTAACTCACATGTTCGCTGCGCTAATTGCCAGCCCTGTACATGTAAATATTCCAACCACGAAAAGTGATCTACGTAGATTTTATTTTTTCTTAAACAAAAACTAAATTAGTTTAATTATTGTTCGAATTTTTTTTCTGCGTTTTCATTTTATTATCATACTCACTGCATATTTTATATATTCTTAATTAAATTTAACTTATTATTAGATTAGCTCTACCGCAATATAAATTACTGATTAATTTACTGGCAATATTTTTAATAACCTCTTTCAATTGGCATCGTGCACCGTTTGAATTTTTTTATTTGATGTTTAGAATGCGCGTCCATATAGTATAGTGAATTAATATATTTTATGAACTAGAATGTATGCCGATTCTTGTTGTAGAGTGGATTGCGTTATGCGATCCAGGATTCAAACACCTGCATATTATTTATTTTGCGTCCCTGCCTCAATCGCTTAGCCTCTCAATCGTTCCATTCTAATACATCACTATAATATATTTACATTTTTTGAGAAGGAAGGTTGAGCGACTAAATTAAAACCAGTTTTCAACTTTCCCAATCCACTGACAGGATAGTATGGTGTTCATGTGCGTCAAGGAATCTAGAAAAGTCGATCGTCAAGTCTAATTATAGTAATTAGGATATTTCAGTAAAATGATGTAGAAATTCTTGATGGAACTTCCTTATATCCATTATTCATTACTTTAATAACTTGTTGCAATCAAATAATTTGAGGTCTCAGAGGGTTGCTGGTGGGATAAGCACTACATTTTGATGTTTGCGAAGTGCGGTGTTCCATGTCACTCTATTTCGTATGATATAGTGCAAGTTATCAGGGGCAGGACTTGAGCACAGTGAAAATAAATATGCCAAATAAATAAAATATTGATACTCTCATTGCCGTCTTCTTATTATAATTGAAAAAGGATAATTGGAGATAAGGTGACAATCAGAAGATGAATATATAGTTTGTAATGTTCAGTCTAGAGCAGTGGTTTCCAACCGGGGAGGCGCCAAAGTTTTGTAGTTTAAAATTTTTTTATACCAATATATCTATAAATAAATATAAATTATTTTACATAATATATCTATATTTATATATAATATATCCACCGTGAAAGGCAAACGGACGAATCCTTCAATTTTTCAAAATCACAATGTATACAATTAAATACACGTTTTGTGTGGGCTATACACAATATATCTGCGTGTGGTTTACGTCCTTTTGCTTTTCCACAGTCGATATTATATCGTCCACTTCGATAAGTGATAGTGATTTTATTTTTTAAATGCAAAAATATCTTTAGGATTCACAATTGTAATGTAAAACACCAAACAAACAAGTGTAAATCACTTTCATTAATTTTTACTTCATCGTAGGTATATAATATTAAGAAGATTTATTATAATTAAAATTAAAAAAACATCTTATTTCTATCTAAACAGTTATGTTGGTTGAAACTATTTTTTTATTGTGCAAACCAAAAAAACTTTCTTTTGAGATATTTTGAATTCTGTATTTTGCGAAGCAGCAACAGTTGCGAAACTCCAAATGTGGTTTTCTGGAAACTATAAATGTGCAGAGAACGAATTATTCCTAAATATTCCAACCACATTTTAGTAATTATTCTTAATGCGATTCACAAGAGGTGTTTAATGATTTATATCGTAGTATACAAAGTAATGCCACTAAAAACATACAAATTTTAATAATTGCTTTGGATATTTCTAATCGCAATTCACGATAAATGGCTACACGGGCTACCGGTAGACCCCGAGTAACGCTTTGAATATCCCTGCTTTATAGATTTCGGTATACTTGCTTTTGTTCAATAATAAAAGAATGAATAAAAGTATACAGAATTAAATTCAAACATTCACACATCTAACACAATTTGAGAAAAGTCACTATTTTCAATGGGAAAAGATCAATAAATACCCCTATACTCAAATAAAAACAAAACATATGCTAAATAATACATATAACAAATTCCACGAACCATTTTAGTTTGACACCTATTTAATGTTACTGAAAGTTACGCATGCAGTGTGGCGTGCGCTTTCATACTAAAGTGCATTTACGGTATATTATTTGAGTCAACGTTTACGTTGCTACGCTGACAGACTAGATCGCTACGTTGACCAGAGCAGTATGTGAGCTTGGTGGAGGATGGCGGGTACGAAAAAGCCAGTTGTTTCAAACAAAAGATTTTATTGTTTCCAATGATATTCAAAACGTAATACATTATTTTAGCTCTCATGACCCGAACATAGTCCAAAATATTTTTGAGAAGAATAAATTCCTTACTTGAATCTCAATTATCTCTATTGTAGAAGTCCACGGGCCAAGCCCGGCTGGTGCAGACCTTCACCTTAAAGCAGTGGCTTCCAACCTGGGAGGCGTGGGCTATTGCCTTGGGAGGCGCCAAGATTTTGTAATTAAAATATAATTTTCGTACCAATATATCTACAAATAAATAAAACTTCATATCGTAATATAACAGTAAAAATTCAGTGAATGAACGTTTATTTTACTCATTAGCAAAATATACTCTTAGAGGCAGCATTTTTGAAACTTAACAGGAAATTCAATAGCTAATAAAAAAATACAAATAATCTAAGGATAATCATAAAGTCTAAATGTCAAGGCAGAAAGAAGAAATTGTTGTGAACATGCTGATGCTGAATTATGAATTGTGGTTGAAGTTATAAAAAATTATTTAACATCGACAGTGAGCAATTTGCAAATAAAAAATCTTGCAATACTTTTAATAGAACACCATTTTGCTAAGAGCAAAGCAAGGAAAAATAATTTTGTTACTATTTTTCATGTTTTTTTTTGCAAATAGATAATGCAGTGTTAGTAAAATCTGCTGAATATCTTGTCCAAAAATAATTTTCAATTTTAATGTACAATATATTAATGGTTTGTCAATCAATATTTTTGCACTTTTTTATGTAAATGATAAATATTATTTTAAAGACACATTTCAATATCGTATATCTTATTTATCTTACATATTTTAAGAACAAGCCTGCGGGACTCTAGAATATTAATATTACATATAAAATTTGTAAATGACAAATTGTAAAAACATGTTTTTTTAGAAATTATGTTGTCATAAAAAAATTTTGCGCCTGCTGCGCAATTTTCTGTAGCGTGATGGTTTATAATAAATAGTAAGTAATTTTAAAGAACGGTATTGCAACACTATTGTAAATATTAAATCATTTCTAGAGGAAAAATGGTGGGGAGGGCGGCTAAACCCCTAGCTACACCACTGCATGTACGTATATGTTATAGCATAATGTTGTTTTTAATATTTAAAACATGTCTATATTATTATATCAATTTAAAATAAAGGAAGGGAGGCGCGGGCAAAAAAATATTTTTAGGGGAGGCGTTGTAGCATTAAGGCTGGAAACCGCTGCCTTAAAGTAACAGGGGAGAGTTTATGTGTGTGAGATTGTAGCTGCGCTATTTGGCGTCACCGATATTTACTTTGTTAATCTCTGGAAGTTTTTGTCAGATGTAATTAATACAAACATTTCAGCTAAATGTTTAGGTTACCTATATGTTTCGGGTGACGTTTAAAGATACGGTTTTCGAACTCTACAGTATAAAAAAAGACTGAGTTGCGAGCCACATCCCTGCGAATGTAAGTCGACGCGCGGTTCGCCCGTAACAATTAAAATAGGTTAAAATAAATTTATGCGGCGAGAAGCAAATGAGAAAGAGGAGTGTGGGCATACTCTTACCTTTTCGGGCGTGTCCGGTATTTTGAATATTTTTCACTATCGAAATACAAGTTTTGAAAATGCGAAATACCGGTATTGAAAATTAAACAAAAAAATAAATCTGAATGTTATTGATTTACAATTTACCACTAAATGTTAAGGAAGCGCACCATTTTATTGTGCCTGTTAAAATATTTATCGGGTCCGTGGTGCAATGGTCAACGTCGTTGGGTTCAGTTAAGGTTTTTCGGCTTCAAATCCCGGTTCGAGCAGTTTCATAAATCAATTTTTCAATCGATTTGTGTTAAAAGGCATGGATTTATTTGTGTTGGCATCTATGATGTCTCGAATTCCCTCTCACCCATCCGATCCTAAAACGTGGCATAGCGGGAGCGAGAACGGGGTCAGATAACCACTAGTTCTGCCCTAACCATATCTTCAATTACAGATAAGCTCTATTAGGAGTCCATATGCTCCACCTTACAAGCAGATATGGTTAAAACAATATGCCAACCTTTTACCTTGATACATTTATTACATAGTATTTATGCCATATATTTTATCATTATTGTTGTTGTTATGATGTAGGGCATACAATCCCGGATCCTTATTATGATGGCGGGATTTCGGGATTTAGAATTTATCAATCCCGGGATTGGCTTTTAAGTGTAATTCCATGGGTTAAATTGTACACTTAAAATTTAATTTGAGTCCATTATTGCTTAAATTGGAATGTATGTATAATTTTATATTTTTTTGAGCATTGGAACAGTCATTTACAAAAAAAGGTCACCTGAATAGTTTTATATTTTATTTTATTTACTGTATTATTAAGGTAGGTTTTACCAGATGGTATCCAAAAAGGGGACATGTCCGTCAATTGGACCTAAAATATTGCACTCCATCCATTTAAGAAGCAGTCCTATTTGTCCTCTATTTCAAATTGGTTAAAAATGGCTGTTACGAAATATTAGAAGGAGAGAGACCCCAATACACTTAACGTTATAAAACATATGTACAACAAACAAACCGAGGTACGCGTATTAGCAATCTCGGAATTACGGGATTGGATAATTGTCCGGGATCCCGGGTCCCGGGATTGGAAGCCTTAATGTAAACGTACCTTAAGAGCATCATTATGTAGATATGATCATCGGTGTGATAACTAATAGTATGAATATATTAAGCACTACCCCACAACAATTCATTTAGTCATAATTTATAGTCATCAAGTCTTCACAGTCTGCCTATTTAACTGGATTTAATTGTCGATATTACAGTTTTAACAACAAAAATACGAGCACAGCATAATGACGTGTGATTTCATATATTATGATCGAATTGAACAGGATACAGAAAAATCGCTGATGAAACGTGACAAGCACGTCAAAAATGAATTAGCGACGCGAAATCACGTTAACTACCTTTTCACATACACGAATATACGAGAGGTCACACTTGATTAAATGACAGTGCGTATGACGTGCTCGGAATTCTGCCGGATTTCGCGACATTAATAGGTTTATGAAAAAATAAACGAAACCTAAAACAAACTCAATTTTCCGCTGTGTCTATTGTCATCTTCGATAAATGTTTTCGTATTTTGTCAGCACAATTATAGTAAAATAGATGACAATTTTTTATTACCATCGTGTTTTTACTGTTTCATAAATAAAATCTGTTCATTGTTCGTGTCGAAAATAAAGAAATTTTAACGTTTTATTGAAAGATTTCATTGTTTATCAAATTATAATAAAATTATTAGGTATTTCTCAATTATAATAACTGTTGAACAGAAGTTCTTTAATGTGAACTAATTGCAAAGCAGTCGCTCAAGATAAATCTAAACCAAAGAAGAATTGGGTATGAAAGAACTAGTAGTCGAGTCACTACATCACGTTTTAGGATCGGATAATGTGTGTGGATAATGAAGTTTGAAAGCATTATATATAATACATCTCATTGCCTTTGAATACAAATCTATAAATTTATTAAAAACTGCGAATTAATACGAATTCAGGGATTGAAACTCTTGAGCATCTATGCGTCCTACTAAAATTGATGGAACAAAGCCCAAGAGCATTGACCATGGGACCGTTATTTTTTCCCAGGAATAGAAAGTGCGTAGATGCATGAGTGTAGATATACACACTGTATACATATTGTAAAGTTATGATTTATGATGCAGTGCTTTTGTATTTTAGTTAGTAAATCACATATGTATCAAAACAATATTGCCAGGCGGAACGTTGCCTTTTTCATTTTGAAAGTTTATCGCTAAAAACAAACGATTCTTTTTACCTTGTTCTTGTCGTCTTGTTAGGTCGATCGTAAAACGTAATGGGGAGCTATTTTATACTGCCGGACTTGGTTGCAGTGTGATTTTCTTCTCTCACAATAGCAATGATATAAACAAAGCTAAAAAAATGTTGTATTTATATATAATATATTATACACAACTATCGATACAATTATTTAGGTAGCTACTATTTGTTTGACCATGTCCGTTTTCAATGTGGAGCATATGGACTCATAATGAACCACTTGTTTCTCCTAATGCTTTTATTATAATGTTATTGTTCAGTGAATCAACTTCACTTTTTCGGAGAGAGTAAGGATGGGGCTACAACAGGTTTTTTTTCAACTACGTCCGCAGTTTCAGAAGCATAAAATACCAGTGCTCGAAATGGAAAACAAAGCGAAACGAATTTTTGTCCATAGAAAAAAAGACGCGGAAAATTATACAATGTTACGCCGTACACGGAGTTTAAAGAGATTTCTTAAATCTTAATCATTATCAAAATGCGGAAGTAGAACAAAAAAATGTGTTTTATTTTAAAAAAATATGACGGCTTTCTTAATGGTTAATTAAAATACTTTCTTAAGTAGTAAGTTAAAATATCAATTTGTACTGCAAATTGATAGATATATTAAACGAGGTTGGATTTCGTACAATCAAGCTTAATGCAACAAATATAAAGATATTATATAGTAATATAAACAATCAATCCATATTAAAAATACACAATCAAACAACTATACATTCAAAACATAGTCGGAATATTAAAATATGGTTTCTCGAATGTAAGAATAAATTCATATTTTATTCAGGAAACACCTGCGCGAATATGGGAACCTCGTAAACTAAACCAATTATCCAAAAACACGACAGTGATATTCCATTTTCCAAAATAAGAATAGAAAAAACGTTTCGTATTTGAATTTCAAATTTAGCCAAAACCCTATTCCTCTATATTAAAATATGATCGAGTAAATTTACCGTTCAGAAATTGAAGCAATTTACCCCTGTAACCCGTTACTACAAAAATACCTAAAATGAAATTTACATGATATTCATGATACAATTTGAACGATGGCGGTCATTATTATATAAATATTATGTTTTCAACACGAAAGTACAGTAAAACAATGAAGCTCTTTTTTTCCTACGTATCGTCGTTATTCAAGAGAAATTGACCAAGTAAATTTTGTACGAATATAGACTTACGAAATATGTATTTGACGTCTCACGAACATTCAAGTTGTCGTGAAAAAAATCTAACACACAACACACATATACCCAGGAATATCGAAAAACTAAATCAAAGATCTGATTAGAATATGAGGGTTTTGTAGATTGGTTGCCAGGTATTTCATTTGACCATAAATATAACTACGCTAATGCAATATCATAAATTACATTATGTGGCATATTATAATATGGTAGTTTGTAATATTACATATTTTTGTGTAGGCATTCCTACAGTAACATAATGATATTATGGTACATATTACAATATACAGTATCCAATTTAGGACTTATGAAAAAAGGCACTTCCCTTAATTTAAAAAGTATATTATGTTTTATTCCACGAATTACAACTTTAATAAACTTTTTCGTTTCCAATTTAATTGTATGTGTAAGTTATTATGTACTGTTTTATTTTTCATTCTGTGGTGATCGTAAGTATGTACGTCATAGATTATTTATAAACGTATATCATAATCTGAAAATATACACAACTACACAACAAATAAAACCTACAAATCTGACCATGTCTATTCCTTGTCTAGAATCCACCTTCAAGGATATCTGTTAGCCACAACGTCTTCCGATTTGTCGACTACCTATTAAGAGCAATGGTGTATTTGTTTGCCAAATTATTGAAAAATAGAATAGTAGAGATGGTAACTCATTTTATTACCGACAACTTCTTGTATGACACTGGAAATAAGATATAAAATTATTTTAGGTGGAGTTTCGCGGTAATCAACTTATCGTTTTATAATCATTTTTGTAAGCAGATATATTAGCAATAATGTCGTTACATCATGTCCTGTAAGATTTGAATAATTGGTACCTCACAACTACATAGTCACGGCAAGCGCAGTTCAAAGAAGACAGCTTGAAAATCTTCGACTTTTCTGCTAGCCTTCCAACCAGGAGCTTTTTAAGCCCGACGATAAAACTTTTTATTGCATTAACGCAGCAAACTTTGAATTTGATATAAAACTTTAATGCAGGCGGCGCAGCGGGGTATGTTATCGTTTTGACTTTATTTTCCTATTCTGTAATATGTCCTTTGAGGTTTTATACAAAAGAATTCGCTTTCATTCCACTTTCATGGGTGTAATAATAATTTGAGGGTGATGTACAACGAGTGTTAAATATTCATATTATTCATCTATTTTATAATTCTCAAGGGGCTACTATATTTTATTTTATGTCTAAAATTAAACCACAAAAAATTAACATATTTCTATTTCTTATTTGAGTGTTAAACAAGAATACGTGTTTATTTATTATTGGCACTTAGCAATGTATGAAATTAAATTACGGAAAAAGTGTTTCGTCTTCATTGAAAGCATTGTCGGAATTAATACGATCAGTGCTTGATAGTTTCTATGTCAAAAACGTTACATTTGAATAATTAAAATGTTGTACGATTCCACATATTTTGTTTCGAACGATCCGGAATTTACCCTTCAGCCTTCAAGAACATAGTTGTTAATTCATTTGCAAAGCTGACGCACATGCAAGACATCGTGGATGTTTATAATGTTTAAAATAAAATATTTACAAAAACGTAATTTTATATCCTAACGAAGGTCGTCATAACTGTTTTAGGTTTTTAATAATACGAACCAAAGGCACAATGGCTTAAGTCGACTTAATACCTTTTGTGTGTATATAAATGTTGGTCAAATTTAATGAAGCATACCTAAGTCTGACTTAAATTCTGGTATACCTCATGAACAGTGTTGTAATAGAGATGCCATATTATGTAGTCGAAATAGCGTACACTCTCTGGTTAAATCAAAGTATTCTGCCGTCAGGCAAAAAGTAATGTCATTTTTCGGTAAATAATACATTGTAAACATTCATTTGAGTTGATTTTTATTATCCACAGTGCGTTTAAGCGTGATAAGGAAATATGTTATAGGGTATATATTATATATTTGTGTAAATATTGAGTACGCGAAGTTTATGACTATGGCATTGTCATAACTTTGTTTTAATTTTATTACATTACGAATTTTATTTAAAATTTAGTGAAAGATAAAGTATAGTGCATTTAAGCATAACTAAAAACGATGAAATTATAATAAAAATAATGATGACTTAATGTTTTGTAAACAGATAAAAAAATGAAAGGGGTTTTTAATGATAGCTTTTCATTGTTGGCGAATCAAAGGCAACATTAAAGCATTTTCATTTACAAGTTATTTAGTTAAAAAGGTTTTTGGGATAGCCTTTTTCCAGCTCTATTCTTCTTCTTCGGTTGTCACGAAAAGCATTAAAAGTCACTCATGCCCTGTTAATTTAATTTCATGCTGTTCCATGTTAAAAGACGGCTGCCAAAAACAAAAGTTTTAACATGCCTTCTGCTTTAATTATGTAAATATTTCATTAAATTAAAATTAAAAATACCCGAACTCATAATAAAATTAACAATTCGTCAAAATATTTCATCGTTGAATATTAAATTTTTTATCGCAGTCTAAAACTGCTTATATAATTAAGAACAAGTTCAAATATAGATAGTAAGTATTATAGTTTGATGATATTGAATAGGAAGGGATTTATAATATTTTTTTCTGGTTATGAAGATTATTTAAGAGGAAATAGTGGTCTTTTATATTCAGCATCACAGTAGTTATATTCAATAAATTGAAAATTTTACTTCAGTTACTATCTAAAACAAACCTTTATCTGTGATTTTTTCATATACATTAAATATCAGTAACCTACAATAAACTCTAAAGCAGTCACGGCATACAGTAGTAAAAAGCATATCTGAAAAACATGTATTAACTCTTTGCTAGGACAGGCTTTAAAACTTTACTATTTTTATGGAAAAAATTCAATAGTGTGAAGTGATACTCTGAGAATGTAATTATTAAAAAAATATAGTTTTTTTGACGGTTAATGAGATTGAGATTGAGAAAGGTGACGATGAACGATTAACGATTTTTGTTAAGTGCGAAAAAAACCTACTATATCCTCTTGAATTTAGTTATCTTAGTTTGTATGATACACGCAAAAACGCTTATAGTTTGGGTATAAAATGTAATCTTAATGGAGCATTTTAATGAGTTTACCGATAACATCTACCCTTTTCAGAGAGAGAAAGTATTGAATGATTGGAATAGAAAATTACTAATTGTGAACTAATCTGTCTTTCTATACCCCGTTTCGAGCATTGTATAGAGTGGTTGGGAAGAGATAAATTATCACATACGCCCATTCATTTGTTTAAAAATACATTAAATCGTTGGATCGAAAAATCAACGAATGAAAGTTTCCGAGTGGTCGAGTGCATGAAAGCCCAACGTCTGACAAGTAGAATCATCACAGACGTCCATAAATCGTTCAAAAAAATCAATATATGAAAGTATCCGTTCGGGGATTTGAGTCTTTAGGACTCGAGTAGTGTGAAAGACTTAGGGCGTTATCACTTGACTAAGAGACTGGCAGTAATAAACCTGTGACCGTTTTTTAAGCCACGTCCGTTTCGGATAAAGAATTTTAGAAAAGATGTTATCTAGAATCGGTTAAAAGACAGTCGCTCAATCACTAACTACAGACCAGGTAAGGAATGAAGTTACGTAAGAACAATCAGATAGTAGTCGGTGGGGAGTAGAGGTCTGCACGGGCACTGTCTTTACCCGGCTCGGCCCACGGGCCGGGTTCGGGCCGGTAAAGACAATTCAGATTCGGTCTCGGGCCAGGCCCGGGTAAGGAATTTAATTTCCAGAAAAATATTTCAAACTATGTTCGGGTCATGAGTCAGCCATCAGGCAATTCATAACTTAAATAATTTTTCCCATGCGGTATGAATATCGTTGAAAATATGGAAATAATAACATATATTGTTTAAAAAATATAAATTAAGTTCTGTATTAAAAACATTGGACTTTTTCGGGCTGAGGAAAATAAATTTGGTTTTCGGGTCGGGTTCGGGTAAAAAAAAGTTATATTGAGACTCGGGCTCGGGCCGGGCTGGGCTGGGCCGGAAGATGTCAATCTTGGACCGGATAATTTTATAAAATTACGGCCCGTGCGGACCTCTAGTGATAATTTCTGTAAATAATCTCACTGCAACCGAGTAGGATTTAAATGACATACGCACTCAAAACCAAATAAGAAAAATTAACAATGAATACAAATTTAGCTATATTCGTGCATATACCAGCAATTTTATTTGAATAAGAGTTGTCGCTTAGGTAGTCAACACTTTAACTTATTATACCCACGTAAGTATTATTTGTATTTTATAATGGTAAGATTATTTAAAAAGTTATAATATACAAGTAAAGGTAAGTACCCTGTTGGGTGACATAATTTTACCAAATGACACAAAAGTGATAATATTATAACGTAAATATCATTAATTCATCCTACCCTAAGTTACGTGCGAGTTTAATTCTTTGGAAAAGCAGATTTTTTGCTGATTTGTCGATAAAACTAATGTTCTAAGCGCTTCACCGGTGTGCGATGGTGTTCTAGTTTGTAATTAGCAAAGTGCGAGATTTATTATTACCTTTTGTAAAACCCAGCATCGTATATCCACTTATCATTGGCGTACTCCATTTACATGATATAAAATATATTCAAATTAAAATTCGTCTCTCTGTCTTCATATGATAATCAGCGTTGTATCTTTTGCTGTACCCAAACTCGCTACGGATCAATATATCATTGTAACATTTAGTATTTTATATTGTATGAACTTTACTTAATAACGACTATATTAAAAAAAATTCTTTTTATAGCCAATATAATGATTAGTTTTTCTCTTTTATTCTTCCCAGAAGGATGAGATCAACATCTTGTGGTGTAATGTCGCATTTTCAATGTCCTTTAATTAAACCATTTCATAACACATGATATTCCGCACCCCCAAACACTTCACAACTGGTTGGTTTCTTCAGGTATTGGTGTCTTCTGAAGATGCAAATAAATCGTATCTGTCATCTAAAACTTTTAATGAAAGTGGGAGGTCTACTGCCTACGCGGTCAAGTTTACTTATTTACTTTAATTATAAGATTCAATAATATATACTCTACCATAGACTCCTACGAATGTGAAATGTAGGATGCACCACTGATCTCGATGTGCAATATAATGGAAAATGTAGACGTCTCAACGAAATTAGAGCAGAGCAGAGCATAAGTAGAGTATGGTTTGCCCAGGTTTTCTTGCTTTATATGGAGTGACTAGGGTGTCGCTAACAATTATTAAGAAGTTTCCTTTGAATTTTTTCGGAGTGTCGCGACACCTTTAGAAACATGCATCAGTAATTCAATTCACCAGACTTTTTACTTAAGTACTGTTTTTTAAAGATTCTAACATTTACATTTTTTATTATACTTCTCATATCTTTAGAATTATAAAAACAGTTTCTGAGAAATATTCGTCATTATTTACAATTGCATACTTATAATACATACTAATTGCAATGAGATTGTATCAAACTATGACAAAAACATACGGACTATATTTCAAAATATTTTTTAATATTCTCTACTTATGATTTAATTGTATCTTAAAACGTAAGAAGACATTTTTTTGGTAAAAGCAAAACCAATCTCTTGGGTAGGCTTTCATTTAATAAAAATGTCAATTATTAAAAAATAAAGGAGTTATGTACAAACTTGTGTTTTTTTTTACTACGAAACGTGACTGATACACGTGCTAATTATATAATGTACTAAAAAGAGTCCGTTTGAATTATCAACGGACAGCTGACTAAACGAACAATAGGTGATATGAGAAAATGACAGGGAGCATATATCACGGAGTAGTCCACTCAGATAGAAGTAGATATATGATATTCGCAAAAAACTTGATAGAGAAACAATATTTCGGGGAAGAGCGTGAGCACATATTTACAATGGAGTGTTCCACTCCAAGAGCAACCATGATATATGCTACAGAAAATTAAATTTTGTTAGAACATCATTTATCTATGCTTATATCGTGTGAATGGCCCAAACTTCAATCACGAGATTATTAATTAACAAGAAAATCTGTATTTTACATATTAATAGATTCGTACAAAAATGTGACAACAATCAAAAGAAACCGTTATTTGTAGCGTGGAAGATGAATTCTGTGTAAATTTTAATTAAATTACATCTATAATCTTGTCATGTAATGTAAATAGTCATCTAACGACAATAGGCATACACCGAACAATTAAATACTCAATTATTTCGAAGATTTTATTATTAAACAACATTTTATATATTATATTAGTTTGGTTAATTAATACTCAATAGTTGACAAAAGTTAGTGTAAAAAATATCTCTTCTTGTTAATTTTTCTTGGTGACTGCAATCTGTGCAGAATAATTTTAAACATTATTATTTATTATACTTAACATTTTCACTTGGCTTGAATCTATAACTGCCCGTTATCATTAAATAAAACACTTATAACCACACTTACAAGGGTGCGATAGCACACCCCTATTTTACATACGGCAGGTATACAAGTCGGAGGGAGAAAGAGCCTTAATAATTATCAGATACTTTTTAATCGCATTAAAACAAGCTTGCAATATACACAATGCATGATATGATTTTATATATTTATATACATTGCTGGTAATCAATAAAGTGGAAAAGCTAAGTCCCAACGTTTTATGTACATTGCGAGTTTGTGTTTTGCTGATTTAAAAACACTGGTTTTAAGACAACCTTTCAACTTAGCTTTTTAAATAGGGTTAAGCCCTAGCTGATAGTTAATTAAAATCTCTACTATATGTTTTTAGTATTAAAATCATGTAAGGGGGAAGGGATAAAGACAACACTGACTTTTATTTTGAAAACAAATCATGTATCATCATTGACCACGTAACGAAAGTCCTAGGGCAGTGTTTCTAAACCTTATTGAAGCCATCGCCCCTTTTCCATAATATAATAAATATTCAATGCCATCTTAAAAACGAAATTTAAAAATTTAGGGCTTTTTTATTTATGTACTTCATACTATGGATTTATTGAAATAGTGCGAAAATTAAAATAAAATGGTTTTAATGCTGAAGAACTCGCATACCCTAGTACAAAGAAACGAACGTGCCCGTTGTCACAAGTATTGACAGAGGTGACTGACTGTATAATTGTATTTTGCTAAGAAACCACATTTCAGGAACGTCCCCCAAAATTTTAAAACTCTCATAAAATGGCTATTAAAAACACTACTGTAAAGAGCTGCCATTCAGCCACAGAAACGGCATATGCATTAATTTTAAACATGTTTACGAATATCAATTTGTTGGATTACCTCCTCTCTTCGTATTCACGAGTGGCATAATTACGAAAGCTTGCAAAAATTACAAAAAATATTAATCTCTAATATAAAAAAAATGTACCAACATTATTATGTGACTGATTGCGTTACTAAATGTGACACGTACTTTGTATTTTTGAGAGACACTTTCAGATTAATTATATCTCAAGGTTCTTTATTTCTAATGTAAACAATAATTCTAATTCTTAACTCAAAAATTAAGGGTGGGGTTGGATTATTTGAAGAGATCGGACACACACGATATTACTGATTACAAAATTAGTTACTAGTGTTTGGAGGTGTAAATCCCAAGGGGAATACATTCAATAGTGGTGAGCCACCTGTCATATTTAAAAGGTTATTTAGTATCACAACCAGTGGAATAACAAAGTTATCAACTATAATTTTGTATTAAAAATGAATTTCCACAAAGCAACCGCTGAAAATATTAATAATACAAATCTCGGGTAAAAACGTGCTTTAATGGTCAAAAAACAATCTAGGCAAATTTTCAGCCAGCTCCTTGGTAGACATATTCTTCACATAATCACAGTTTGAAACAGAAAACATTTAAATATAATGTAGGCGTTAATATTTATAATTTATGTGTGGTTGTTTGTGTGTACAAAAGTATTTAATGGCAAGAGTAAATCTATGTTAAAGCAAGAAATAATCAATATTAAATCTGTTTTAAATTACATCGAGGAATGTTTATGCTACGAATTTTCACTCAAATATCAAAATAAAATTATTCTAAGTTCGCAAGAGCAATGAACAGTTCGTGACAAAAAATAACTCGCGTTAAATAGAAAGGGTGTGCAATAACTTCCCAAAAGCGATGAAAAACGACCATATTGTTTCACAGCACCCATGTGACAAAGCTAATAAAGCAACCAATAAAGCCATTTAGTGGTTTTGTCGGTATTGAGGCTTCGTAGCGGTTTTGTTACCAACAGATTTGTCAGGAAATATTATTGCGAGATTAAAAATATTTATGGTGCATTGCCTGAATTCAATATTAACACAGTGTTATCATGACATGTAGAAAATACTTTCATAATATTTTTTTACCGATGTTTTTGCGTTACGTCATCAAGCAACAAAGGAACGAGGCTCTACTAATTTACATAATGAATGGTGACGAAAAGATACAAAAGAAGTGACGTGTAGAGAATTAAAACTTTTTTCTGTATTTTGCCGCAGTAAGTCTGCATTCAAGGAACTTCAATTGGTTATACACTATACACAAAATTTACACTATTTTTTTACAAAATCTAACTGCGGTAAATTAACTAATCTAAAAAATATAAACCATTTTTAATTTAGTATAATTGGGAGGACGAGCAATAAATCGATATTTATTTTTAACGTAACAAAAGTAATTTGTTAAATTTTTAAATTTAATTTTTAAGATTGCATTCATTCAAAATGCCGCACTTATTAGCTTACAAGACCATACGAAGAAAGTAAAGAGGAAATGACTTAAGAAGAAATAGTAGGTTTTTGTCCCATTTGGCGACAATCGTTTACCGTCACCTAAATCTCATGAACCGTTCGTTTTTAATAATTGCATTCTCATAATATTTGTCCATGTAAATAGTAAATGCTAAAGAATGTAAACCTGTTTTTCAGATATGTTGTTTTAAATAAGGCATCATAACATCGTTGGCTACGGCTACGGATGTCTCGGATTCAATTCCCGGTGCGGACAGTTTCATAATTTGATCTTTCAATCGATTTATGGATTTACGTTCGTAGTCTTGTGAGTGTTTGTGATATTTAAAAACTCCCTCCCACCCACTCGATCCTCAAAAACGGGGCGTAGCGAGAGCGATTAGCTAAACTCTAGTCCTATCCTAGCCCTGTCCTTCTATCCCTACTGGGTGAGCAATTAAGTAACATGCAGTTGTCATAGAAAAATTCTGTGAAGAAATCTCCATTAGGAGTATATGCTCCACGTTGGAAGCGGACATGAAAAAATAAAAAAATAAAACTGGCTTGAAAACTTTACTATATCTATGGAAAAAAATGCTACAGTGTACACAAATACTTTGAGAATTCAATTATTATTTTTTTCCGATCTTCCATTAGATGTAGGCAACGGTAAACGATTAGCAATTTTTACTAAATGGAAAAAACCTACTATATCCTCTTATGGCTGCAGATCCCCCAGGCTCTTGGTGTAAAATAATATCGTGTATTACAAATATTAACATTTGAAGAGAAGCATAAAAAAATTCTGTTGTCAAATAATTTATTTAATATATCATATAAAATCCAAATCTTGCACAATAAATAATATGCTTTCGAACATCAGCAATTTTGAACGGCATCGAATAATAATAATTATCCAAATACCTAATTAAAATTGCTCGTTAAATTTCGTTTCGTGGAAAAAGTGTTGCGAATGATACTTACCGTTAATTCCTTTGCGGCTTGATCGCAAATGTTTTAGTGGGAAGCACAACGCTTAAATATCTGTGAAATTGACATTTATTAATCAAAATAATGAGATATTAAATAAGTGTAATTGCTAATTTTTAGATGTTTTCGAGCGCTTTTCCCATCCAGCAATGCAGCAATTCTAATACAGCATTTGAACGGGATTTGTTATAACAGTAACTGGTACCTAATTAGTTGTTAACTGAACCATTTTATTCTAAAAATGCTAAGGGAAAAAGTGTGAGGTAAGAATTGACAAGTGTGTATTATTGATTTTAGATAATCGTTCTTTATACACCGGTTTGAGGACTTATATATACTTATCATAGGAATGCATAACTTATATTTATCACGAACTGATTATATTGTAAATTATTGAATACCTTATACATTATCGTTCACACATGTTTAAAAACATATTAAATTGAATACAATATAAATATATAATTATCTATATATTGCTTACGTTATCTGTTTTAAGCACAGTGAAATATAAATTAATTCAACGTCAGATGGCAGTAATAGATATTGTATATCAGATAGAATAACTGGTATATGAATTAAGTGTTTTACATGGGTAAAAATAAAGAGACGGAAAATAAAATACTCATAAAGGCGTGTTTTTGTATTACATTTGCGTTCATTAATATTAAATGACATTATAACGTCAGAGTCATTCAATTTATAGCGCAGTATCACGGAACTATGCAATTTATTACGATATAAAAAAATGTGTCCTAAACGCACCCCCATAACATACTACTGTAGCTCCGAAATTTACGTCTTCGGGTTATTGATAGGGTCAAATTTTATGTTTACTTTACAAAAGTATAAACGAAAAGTATTTAAACAAAGCAATATAAATTAGTTGCTTAACAATATGACAGGCTTTTCTATGATCATTTTCGACTGATACAAAAATAGGCAAAAGTATGAATATAGAATAGTGAGACTGTTTCGGTATTGCTGTCTTTTTGAAAATTTTGTAAAATATAGCTTTATCATTTGACGCGGCCCAATCTTGTCAGGCGGACCAAGAGCATGCCCTTGTATCTCACTCGCAACTATCACTTTACATGTGACAAAGTGAGAAAGAGATAAATCCACGACACGCGTCTGATATATATATATCAGATATCTATATAGACTTCTCTCCTTCTCGATCTACCACATGTAAAATAATGGTTGCGAGTGAGGTACAATAGCATGAATGCGCACGATTTTGTTTTTGCTTTTTTTAATAAATACATAATATATCAAAAATAAAGCTCTTCTTTTTTCATAGGGCTAAAAATATCAAAAAATTATGGGTGTGCCACAGAATATGAGTTAAGCAAGGTTTTTTCAGAATTATAAAATAGCTTAAAAGGTTCTCCATCACTGTTTTAGGTTATTGTTTTTAAAATAAAATACGATATTGAAGTAGAGATGAACTAACTTATTGTAAAAAGTCTCTGTTTAAGAACACCACAAGCGCCATTTCCATTAGAACAAATAAACGGTAAGTGGAATAGTATGGAAGAAAAACCTTAATCAACAGAGACGTTGGAAAGATGTCTAAATTGCTAACTAAGCAATATTTCAATTACACGAATGTTTGTTAAATAATAATTTACCATTTTTTCTTATAAAAGTTAATAGATATCATTGTCACATAAAATTAATATTTTCGTTTATTCTTAACAATCCCTATCAATTTATCGAAAAGTTGAAATTTTAAACCAGAATTTTCCAACCCGCTGCCCATGACAGCTAATAATGCTGCCAAAAACAAATAGTGATTATTACATTATTTTACGTTTTATTTATCGACACACCATCGCACAGTGCTCAAGCATGTTGAATAGACATAATCCAGCAAACAGTGAAAAATATTTAGAATTGATTATCAAATCAATACAGAAATTTGAGAATAGTGCTCAAGATTTCCAGTAAAATCACCAATTCGGTTCCATTTTCAGTCGGTATCGCTACGTTAGCTCAAAAATAATAAATTGACAATCATGTCACTTTACTGGAATTTTATAGGACCTATCATACCAAAGAGATATAACCTACTCTTCAAAATCACGTATTATTCACGTCATCGCTTTTCGTCAGAAAAAAAAACAAAATCAAACATACTATTGATTTTATGTCGAATTCTTTTTTTAAATTTAATAATAAAAGAATGTTGAAAAAAAGAATATATTTAATTTTTATAATTATTTTATTTGTGGTCTAGAAGAATAATTGCTCTTCAATCAATGTGACCCAATATAACCAAATGGTTGGACGGACATGCATATTTTATGGTGTGTGAAATTGAATGAAAGTGATATTTCTTTACGTTTTTTTGCAAGTTCCCTTTCCATGCCCGCTCCCAATGTGGAGCATATGGTCTCCTAATGGAGGCATATTGACAGATTTTTTCTACGAGAACTGCTTGTTACTCAGTTGCTCACTCTCTCTTTTTTCGAAGAGAGTAGGGATAGAAGGATAGAGCTATGACAGGACTAGTGGTTAGCTAATCGCTCTCACTACACCCCGTGAGGATGGGATGGGTAGGAGGGAGGACTCAGACTACGAACAGAAATCCATAAATCGATTGAAAGCTCAATCTATGAAAACTGTCCGCGCCGGAAATTGAACCCGAGACATCCGTAACCGTAGCCAGCGACGCTATCAACTGCGCCACGGATTGCAAGTTACGACATTATATTATAAATAAGAGTATTTAGGTTACATACCTAAATTGTGTAATATTTAACGGTTGAAATATTTCGAAAAAATCTGTAACGTCAAACCGAGAACATTGCGAACGTGTGACAAATTCAGCTATTAAAAGTTAAAATGCACATTTCACGAACGCTGAAACAATTCTCTGGCAGTTGAATTGTTACCCTAACAATCCGATTCGAGTGAGAGCGTTTTCCAATGGTTACCTCTGCATAAAGACTTTCAACGTATTTTGCCAAATCAAATTTCAAAAACGATTTTGCGCTTACATTTTGCAGACAAGCGATCGAGACACACATTCTCAAAACTCCGAGGTGAACTTATTTTTAAGCGCTTTTATAATTTTATTATATAGAAATTATTCAAAAAAATATCAACTGAAAATGCTCATTAGTTGATCGAAATCAATCCTGTGTTTTTAAATAAATCTTAAATTTTCTCTAAGTAATTAAATTATAAATTTAAATATATTAATAGGATAAAATAACAAAGTACTTAGTTCTACAAAACTTTATTGGGTAGTTGATAACTATTTCGGCTTAATGCCATAGTCAGAACTATACTTAAAAATAAATGCATTGCAATTTTAATTACATGGGCTTCTTGTAATGGTTAACCTTACTTAAACCATTAGAAGAAGCTCATGTAATTACGCATAATCAATAAAATTTCAATCCCTTTATTTTAACTACTAATTAATAACACCACGTAAATCTCTTTCTTAAAAACACTATTAGTACCTTAAAATAAATATTATGTTTAATTTGAATTATTGAGATTTCGTGCACTTCCATGTATTTTGTTTATACACCCGGGTTTCGCCTTTCGGCATCTTCAGGCATTCAAGCGCACTAATGGGCTCGAATTGACAGACAGTAAAAAGTGTCTTACGTTTATATACAAGATACAAACACGACAAATATTATTTACAGTCGATGTCTTAAATTATAAATATTATGCTGTTTGAATACGTGAGATGACATAACATTGTCTATCTTTTCTAAAAAGCATATATAAATAGTTAAGCTGAAATAAGTTCAAGTATAGTTCTGACGATGGCGTTAAGCCGAAATAGCTATCAACTACCCAATAATATGTTGTAGAATTAAGTACTTTGTTATTTTATCCCATTATAATGGAGTTCTACCAAGTAAATACCAACTCAATCGAAAATTTGTTTAATGCCATAGGGTACTCAGCGTTGTACCCACCTCCACCCACTACGGCTTCACACTCTTTCAGGGTGTATTCCGCAGCGTAACAACGTTATGGGTGTTTCAAATGTTTGCCAGGAATATTTCCCAATATTTGGTTGCATGCCCTCTAGTGTGCAGGAGGCTACATTTTAAATAAGTGTTAAAAAAAATTAAAAGCAAGGGGGGTTAATGTCTTAAGAAATTGCGTTCAATCGCTTTCCATAGGACGCCGTGAACTCTTGCCTTGTAATTTGTCAGAGATGCAACCAAGTGGGCATGACCGACGGGGCCGACAGATTCGACTGATAGTCGTATCGTCTTGAGCAATTTTTCCCGTTCGTTGTCCATGTCTGAACATTCCCAAAGGATGTGATCAGCATCCTGGATCATATTGCTACATTTACAGAGTGAGCTATCTAAAACCCGGCCAAGCTGGAAGAGCTTGGCAGCGAAGTGACCATGGCCATCTATGAATTGTTAAAACTCTTTGGCGTTCGGCCTATTTGGTTGCGTGGGCCATGCCACGTGTTTGAATACCTGAACGGAACATTTTATATATTGATTTTCCAATCGATTGACTATTTGGTTCCGAACATTCGAACACATACCAGTTTTATGTGATTTATACAGTTTTTACCAACCAACCCTTACCCGGATCGTAAAGAAGCTAATTAGTCGCTTATAGAATTTTCCTAGCCTCATCCTTCCATCTTGATCTTCTCCGTTAAGAGATGGTGAACATCTGATTTACATAAGTTTTCGTAAAAATAAGTTCGTCTGAGTTTCTGCATAAGGATATCACATGTTCTACATCGGTGATTCACAACCCGCGGCCGAAAATGATATTGTTTGCGGCTTTACTTTGTTTCAATGGAAGTAATTGTCACTATTAGCCAATGGGAAGTTTAATTTGTTCATTTCGATGTTGATGTTCTCAATAATGAAAAATATGTGTCACACCGTCTGCAATGCAGGTGTTGTCGATTCTTCGATTATTGTTTTCACACACATTTTTCGTGTTAGTTCTCCAGGGACATTTTTATTCTTAGATGTTTTGTTACTAGGTTTCCGCGAAACGATTATTACCTTAGCCTACCTACTGCTGATTGCAATTTCTTTAGTACCGTAATCATAGAGGTAGGGAAAAGATATTTTATGTGTTTCTTCACCACCCTTCTGGTAATAATTGAGAATCAATTCATCTTTCAAAAGTAATGTTGATACTGGACGAATACATCAATGCTGGCATAACGGTATTTTATATAAAACACCGGCTTTGTTAGTTTCATATTATAAAAAGGTTGAAAATGAGTCAAAATATTGACAGTAATGACAATGAGTGTTACAAGCACATTTAATAAATTGTGAAAATGTTTGATCAATGCAATTACACATATTTCGCATATTACGAATTCAATAATAGGTGCGACTTTTACAACACAACGAACGGAATGCAAATTACTTTTTTGTATCTTAAATTTAAAATCTATTTTGCTTATTTTTCAATTCCAAAATACTGACACTTAACAATCCCTAAGTGCGATAAAACAGAGTATCTCAAAAGATTCGCGCGTTTCAGCAAATAATGTGTTCCTTAAAATGAATAAATTAAAACCAATCGAACTGTATATAAACATAACTATTTCAATTAAAAAAATGTTTTATGGAAGAATATTTTTGAAAGTGTTCGCTAAAATCATTAAAAACAAAATATTGTCTTACTAAAATATGTGACACGATTCTTTCAGAAGTATCTTTGAACTAAATTTAATACCTCACATTATTAACAGGACGTGTCACATTTAGCTTCAACAAAAATAGTTTCGTTTTCTTAGACGGTGATTTTTCAAAGCTATATAAAAAATAAAAGTCTTATTTGCGACTTAAAGGACTTCATGAACTTTAAGCTGTTTTTTACGTATTAAATCGAATCTCCTGTTTTGAAATTGAGTGTTTTTGCTGTAAAGCTCGGAAGAGAGATTTAAAAGCTTCATTGTAAGCCAACGAAATGACAATATATAGTGGGTGCTTAGTCTAACGTGTGGAAGTTTGCAAACAATAAGTGAGGTTTTAATTAAAATAAATTACCATAAGAGCGATGGCATTAAGCCTCTGGTAGACGAGGAAAAAAGTAAAGGAAGTTATTATTATGTTTAGAACGGTTAATAATATTCGTTGTTCAGTATGATTATATATCTTATATGGTTGTGTGGTTCCACAACAACGGCATCTAATGTAAATTCGTGTTATACGATGTTCATAGTAAGATTTACGTTACAAAAAACATAACAATTGTCGGAATCTGTGGTCTAGTAGAGCTTTACTATGTATAGCGAGCATATGGTTCTTGATTTTAGTCCCAGCAAAATCAATATAAAATTTTGATTTTTTAACATTTATTATTTCAAGCAAGGATTCAATTTCTTCTCGATCTCGAGTGACATTATAAATTTTCATTTAGTTTATTTCATTTGATTTACAAAATTCAAAATGATATAAAAATAGATATTCTGTGTGATGAAGAAGAATCTGGATGATGAGTATTTGAATATATACAAAACACCATTTAAAAATAGCAGAAGGACAAATTCTTTCACACAAACAGTGTTTCCAGTGATTTAAATAAGGTGTGCTGAAATCGTCAGTAAAAAGCGACTTCTTTTTTTACGCCCGAACGCAATGCGGTAAATGAAATGCATTTAATTTTTTAAAAAATATCATGCTGTGTGTATCAGCGGTTGGCAACCAGGGGCTCGCGGGAACTAAGTGCCCGCGGTGTATAAAAAATATTTTTTTCGCTTACACCCCCTTTCCCATTAGCAAAATTAAGATATAGTGCCATTTGTCATAATACAGCCTTTTGGGTACTCGTCCAGTAAAAAGGTTGCCGACCTCTGGATATGTATAATACATATAATGTATAATAGGCATAATATATGTATAAATGTAATAGAATTGTTCGACTAATGCATTTTTATTTCTTTTTTATAAAATATCAATTTAGCCCTATGTGCCCAGGGATTCCATAAATACCTACCTGTTGTTTTATCTGTCTCAGTAGTTATAAAAATGTTTTATTAAAATCACTGTTTGCTAGTACATATAGTGTAATTTTAATTAATAGAAAATAATAAAAAAACATACTAAAACAATTTCCTGGGTACTTTAACTGTAAATATTTATAAGTCCATATGGACCCCGTGGGCACTAATAAGTTAACAGTTTATATATATAATATTATAAAGGTATTACGAATAAAACATCTTGAAATCAAATATTATAGATATGACTGAATTTCCCTTTATCATTTTTCAAACATCTTGAGGAATTGAGTTAATCGAAGAATTTTACGAATGATGTATATCAAATGACATTTATGTCGAGAATTTAATACAACAATCAATGAAAAACAATCTTTTATACACTGTTTCTCAAAACAAAAACCGAAACTGAAAAACGAAAGGAAATTTATTAATTATAGGTATTTTATATATCACTAATTACTAGGATATCTCTTCGTAGCAAGGTTTAATTAATTGATATAATAGAGATAAAACTAATGGCTTAAAATATACCTTCTGATTTAAGGACATTCCATCCAAGACTATTCAGCTAAATTTCGTTATAACGGAATAATACGATATCTTTTGGTAAATCGATAGTCGTTTATATATTATAATAAAGGCTTTTTTTATTTATTGAGTAAATACATTTAAAGACAATTTTTTTGAAGTTTCCATAATTGAATTAATTTGTTATTTGTACTGTGTGATGTCGTGCTTAACATACCCTGTAATGTCGGTAATTTTTCATAGTTTTTCAGGAGATAGTTTGTTTGCGCTTTATCAATTTTTATTACTATAATAGTTGCCAACCGAACCCGTTGCGTGTGCCAGCAAGCCTCGACTTTGGGGCTGAATGGCAGAATGACCTATGTGCATTATTCAAGTAAGTATATATTAGGTATGCAAAAATCTCAACCGTTTCCTGTGTGTTCGTCGGGAGACTAAAAATACTTTTACGGAACGCTGTAGATATTTCCGATAAATATGGAAAAAAAATATGTTTTTCCTGCCGCGAAACGTCGCACGCCGACAGCGATAGGTGTCGCCGACAAAAACATATTTTCGTTTTGATATATTGCTTTACTATTTATGTACATTTTTTCCTTTGATCCGCTTATCATACGCAATGAAAATAAATATATACAAATCTCGTTACTCACAAAACACTAAAAGCGTAATTTTAATTTCACATTATTTAAATTCAGTGTAAGGGGAAAGCTTCATATTCTATGACAGTGAAATATATTAACGAGAACAACTGAAAAAGATCTTTACGAATATTTGTGTTATATTTAAAATCTACATTGCTGAAATTTTTAAAACTTGATTGAGGTATTCTTATGCCTTCCCAAAATTTTCCTGCGATGGAACACTTCGCAAATCCTGATTGTTTTATGGAACACCTTATATTTTTTTATATTTTTTAGGGTAGGTAGTCATACATAATCAATAAAAAATTTAAAAAAGATGAGAAAAAATATTTGCTAATTAGTTATTATTTTTATATGAACAAATTTATCGAATAAAATAAATTGCCGCTATTTAAGGACGCTATTGGCACCATATACAGTATGCGGTTAGTGAAGTAATCATATGAGAAAAACCTTCATAAACTGAGACGTTTTCAGAATTCTAGATTACTAGATTTTATCAATTATATGAATATTTGTAGAAAAATCGTCTTCCAATTATTCTCTAGATCTCACTCTTGCAAGATTTTCACTCACTTCTGAAATTCTCACAATAAGTGAAAGTAAAGATAAATTTTCTTATATTTGTGATATGACATATTTTATAAAAATTATGATGAAATTTTATGGATATTTGTGTCTTACAATCAAGAAACAGTTTTTAATGTTACATGCTTCGGACTTTCGACTGAAGATTTATGTCAGCATTTTGTAAGTAATAGAGTAGTAATAATGAATAGTAATTACGTGACGCTGCTACATTGCTACGTTGCCCACTGCCCCACTACGTTGTCCACTGCCCCACAACGTTGCACGCGGCATAGTGCCGCATTTGTACGTGACACATGACATGTTACATACGTCGTGAGTGAGTGCGGGGGTAGCGTGTCAGATGTTCTATCTATTTAATTTCACTTGTTAATTTTGTAGTTGAGATTCTGAAAACGGCTTGTAAATATTCATTAATATGATACAATGTGCTGATCGCAGGGCTTGCATTCACGGAATCTTGGGATTCACTATACAAAAAAAAATCATATATCAAATTAAAACTTCATGAATAACTACAATGTGTACCTCGGTTAGTTCATGTATATAGTTTTTTTTATAAAACTTACATAATTCATGTAAATTTATTATGGTCCTCTTCTTGACATATTTTGTAAAATCCAATTACCTTTTTGATCATTGTTTTTTTTATATTTTTTTGTAATGAATGTCTGATTTCCAATTAATAAATGAAGCCATGTCTAAAAAAATATTAAATCATATACACATCACAATTGAAGCAATAATGGACACGAATTAAATTTTAAATGGACAATTTAAAACATGAAATTACACTTAATGACCAATCCCGGAATCATAAAAAAGGTCCAGGGTTGGATACCCTTACTGCTCACACATTTGCTTAGTCTAGTTCGTGCGTAATTTCTAATCCTTTCTAAAAATGAACAAACCTAGAGATTATAAAAAATATACAAGTCCATGAACACTTTAATGCATTATGCATTTTTTTTAAAAGGGACAAAAATAAATACAATTGTAGCTCGCGGACCACACAGCTAATCAGACCGCATGCGGCCCGCGGACTGGAGCGGTTTAGCTTATCACAACTGATGATGGTTATGCTCATTATAAACATGTGGAAGTAATACAAACAAATTGTGTTTTATTTTTAAAATATAATGCTTTTCCTGTATGTCTACCAAGAATTGACAGCACCTTAAAAGTGATATACTGGATAGATTAGGATGATGACATAATTGACATAAACAAAAAGGTAAATTCATGCGAAACTAATAAGTTTATTAAAAAGAGATTCTGTTGATTTATTAAAACTTATTTTAGCGGTATAACATTTTCTTCTGTCTCAGTTAAAAATTAAAAGTAATTCATAATTCAATGCATAAACATTTTTGGGAGAAAAAGAGCAACGTCAAATAAATTACTCGCGGCGTTTCTTATTAATGGAAGGTTTGTTTTATGGCTAACACTTTTAAATATATTTTTATGTTTCAGATGCGTTTCAATTCCAGAATAAAATGCTTTTCCATGTCCGCTCCCAGTGTGGAGCATATGGACTCCTAATGGATGTATCTCAACAGAAGTTGTTATAAGAGAGCTGCTCGTTACTCGGTTGTTTAATCTCTCAAGTAGTGTAGGGATATACTTGTGGTTACATAATAGATCTCGTTATTACGACCAGAAATTCATAGATCAATTGAAAAATCAATTGATGAAACTGTCCGTACCGGGATTTGAACCCGAGACATCCGTAAGCGAAGGCAACGACGTTGATCACTGCACCATGGATCCAGCATGGCTAAAATGAACGTGCCAACTCTGCCAACGTAGCGTAGTGCGAGTCACTAAACAAACCTATATTCTTAAAAGAGGGATGGTTTTCAATGCCAGTCGGCCTAACGTATTCAATCGAGAACATAGCATATTATATTATTATTATTTAAACAAAGGGATTAAAAATCGTATAGTTCGGACGGCGTTTCGTTTTGCGATAGAAAATAAGATAATTCAATCCCTTCTTCACCTTCGTTCTATATTTTATTATTTCTTAACAGGCAAATACGAATCAAACCATTTGGTAAAAAACAACTTAAGAAAATGAACAAACTTATGATAAAACCTAAATATTTTTTTAATAAAGCTTAGTAGTTGTAAATAATTGTTTAAAAATTCATTGAATAAAAATAATCTTATTTATTGAAATTGAATATTGAAGTTTCAAACTCAATATTATATGTAAAAATTACACATCTCAATATCACGTTTTATTTTTGGTTAGGTTCATCTTAATTTTCTCATTTTTCTTTGAAAGCGCGTTGCTCCCTCAAGTATTTCTGTACAAAATCCTTATTAAGCCAAACGGAGGAAAATTGAAAATCTTCTCGAACTGGAGAGTGGTTTGATTGTGTTGCTTTACAATGCGTTATTTTAGAATTGGTTACTCGAATGCTTGACAAAATCGATATTTTCATGCAGTTTATTTTTTTTCCTAAACGCATTTAATCAAAAAATGCTAAAAGAAATTTAAGACATCGACTGAGGGTGCTTGATGGAATTTCAATATCAAATTCGGATTATTGAGATTTTGTACACTTCCATGTATTTTGTCACTAACGACCCGGGTTTCGCCTTTCGGCATCTTCAGGCATTCGGGCGCACATGGAAGTGTACAAAATATTAATAATTCAAATACGCTTAAAGAAATGTTTATTGTTTCTGAAAATACTTATAATGTTTTTTTAATAAAAAAGTCACTTGATATTGTATAATAATATATATAAAACTGAGATTTGACGCATTCGATGAATTTGGAAGTGACGAACGGTTATCAAACAAAATCTTGTTGAGTATATTCAATCACTCCTATAGATGGTACAAAAGGATAAATATATTTTGAAAGACTTCTTTATTTCAGAATCTATATGGTTTTATGGAACTGACTTTCTTTTAGACACGCTCATGCTTAATACCTGGCCGGATATTTATTTCGATTTATACGAGGACAGAATGAGAATTCCGCCATTGTTTAGAATGTCAAGCTTTATGTTCCTGCTCATTTTTTGAGGAGTCGTGAATATGAACTGTTTTTTCTTCAAAAGCGTAGAGCCCCTGTTACCGTAAGAAGCTTTAACAATGTTCAACGGTATTGTTTAGGATGTTGACATATTCCACGTGGACGTGAGTAAGTTGAGACAAGCACTATATTTTACTATATTAAAGTAGATTTTCATGAACTTATTAGGCTGACTTCTTTGCCAATCTCCAATGGTTTTTTTACTGTTTTAAACGGATTTTACATTGAAAAAGCCATAAACGTTTAATTTGTAATTTTTGTTTAATTTATGTAAAATAAACAAATGTCTCAAATATCTAATGTCAAAATATTTAATGGCGGTATGTATTGGTTCAGAATTTAAATGGTGTCAGAATTTTAGTGGAGTAAAGCGAGGATGGGTAATTCACCGCTACACGGTGGAGGATATTTTGACCATGGAATTTCTGCGACAAATATTATTAATGATTTCTAAGAGTAATTCTAGACTGAGTTTTCAATCGTTTATTATTTATGAGATCTAATGTTATTGTTATTTGATGTATCTAATGTTATTTGAAAAAAAAATTAAGCTTTATAGATTTTATAAACTCAGAAAATTTTCCAATTCGTTTTCGATTTTATTTTCTGAAATATTTCATACTTCATATCATGGTAATAAAACTATTCTAATTTATACAAAATAAATAATTTAAAAAACTATAAAAAAGTGAAAAATACTGGTAACTCTTGAGCCCTTCTATACTTTTAACAGATTGCAAGAAATGGGAAAATTTTGAAAAAAGCAATGTAAATTGGTTAAAGCCCTAAAATTCAATTAACACAAGACATTTAAAAAAAAATGCTTTTCTACTTTCTGTGCCTCAGGTAAAAAAAAATATTTTGTGTTGTAAACGAATTATGTTAAGTAAAACGGAAAAAATAATTTTGTTATGCTTTTAAAACGTTAGATAAACGCAAAAGAGAAAAATTGATGACGTCACAATTATCATTGTAAACACGCGCTGGGAGTATTAGGAAAACATTGACAAAAAAATAAACATAAATTTATGTGACTATCTGCGTTTTATGAAATTTCGATAAAACAGAAATTTTGCAATTTTTTGGAAATTTCTCCAAAAAAAGATCCAAAGGCATACATAAAATGTTTTTATACCTCCCCAATATGTAAAATACAATGTATCAGGGTTTCCTAACCCAGCTGTTGTATATGCTCCCGCGGAGCTATTTGCATACGTCCGTTAGAAATCATTTACTAGAGATGTCAACACTTGATATAATACATAATTTAACGATTTAGTTACAATATAATGAATGTCACATATTATGTTAAAACATGGCTTTCGCCGCCACTACTTTTTTCAATTTTATAATGCCCCCGTTCCAATTAGGCTTGGAGCCCCTGCATACTATAATATATTTTCACCCTGTATATAATATTTCATTGTTTTAAATTGATTAGTCATGAGTGATTTGCGTTTTTTATATATTTCAAAACAATTAACATCCGAAGTCGTCGAACTAATGACCAATACTAATCACAGAAATAGTGATAATGATTGAAATCTCATTATTAATTTTAAAACTCTCTATTATTTGATAGTGTTTCCATAGTGCTTCAATTCTCATTAAAATAAAGGACTTATATGATTATTATATTTTTTAATGAGACAGATTGTTGCCCTCGTTACATAATATTTTGTGTGAAATGTGAAAATGTTTTTCAACGACGCATGCATTATTACTTTGCTCGGTTGGGAGCAGCGTTTCTCAAAAGCGTAATGTTATAAATTGTTTTATATACATTTTTTATTAGTCATACTCAATTCTATATAAATATACCTATTTTTGGGGCTATTTTTCATCAATTAATCATGCTTGCGATGAGCGAAATCCGTCCTGATCCTTATAAAATATGTAGAATAAGTTCTTTTCTTTTAATATAATGACTTTTCACCAAGAATTAAACACTTTAAAAGTGATTATAAAGGTGTTTCGATTGCAAATAGATTTTTATAAATAGCAATGGAATAGCATGAACAGGCTAATGTATAAACAAAGTTTTGAATGGAGATAAACAAAATCTTATCTCCTGATTTTTGGACCATCCGATCTGGCTATGGTCACTCCACTGCCAAGCTTTAATTTTCCTAAATGAAAATTCTGCAATATAATTCAGGATGCTGATCTTTTGGGAAAGTCTAAATATGGAAAGCGAATGTAAAAATTGCAAAATTGATCGGATCTGTTAGCCTCGTCAAGAATGCCAACTTAGTTGCATCTGGGGAAAATTATAAGGCATTAATCGAAATTTTAGCGTCCTCTGGAGAACGAATGGATCTCAATTCGTAAAAGCTATTCCGTTATCCAAATCGTATTTTATTCTCTGGACTTTATTGAGCAAGCAACCAAATCTTTATTAAGAAATTTTCTTCCGGTAATACATTTTTAGTCTACGAAATACACCATGTAAGAAAGATGTGAAGCCGTAGCAGGTAACTTTAGGTACAGCGTTGAGTGCCATTGAGAGATGAGCATAAATATATTTACATTAGGATATGTTTAGAATTTAAAAAAAAGCACTTAAATGGAATTAGGAAATAGTGAGATGCAAACAGCCACTTTTATTCTGATTTTAAATACGTTAAACTGTGTAAATTTCATGATGCTAGGGTTCACACTTTGAGAGTTACTGTTGTGAATATTTTATAGTAAACTTAAGATAATGTGCAATGAACAGAGAGCGTGGGTAGGTTTCATAAAACAGCGGATCGATTGCGTCTGGTGATGATGACTTTATTAATTTTAAATCACACATTAGAAAGATTCAACGTAAATATTTTTTGGGCCGTATGAAAAATAAAATGAATAATGATAATTTAATTAAACGTTTAGATAATCCACAGCCCTCTGCTATTTATTCGTATAAATTGAGTATAATTCAGCTTAAATCAAAATATTCTACCATAAGACAAAACAATGAAATGCCATTTCGGTATATTATTTACCGCAGTGATAGCACATTGTACAAAAACTGACATTTTCAAATATTTACAGTACAATACGGGAGTATGTTATATTGCATGAATATGTATGTGTATACGATATAGCACAAATAGTGCGATACCGTAAACCCTCTGAGAAGCACATTCAACTAAAATATCTGATTAAGATCAATTGTATTATTTTTTTACTCTCACATTTAAGTAATGCATTTAAAACCAGATACCATTCCCATTTTGAATATGAGTTTTTTTTCTTTTAAAAAACGCGTTTAGCCAATAGAGGTGTTTGAAAGTCATACACTCGTCGTGAAATATTTAGAATTTCCCAAGTAACAGCGTGTATAAAAATTTCCAACGAAGGTTTTGTTGCAGGCAATAATGAGCTTTTGCAGTTAGTTTGCGGCAACTTTTAAGGCTAAAAGGCCTGCGTGATTGTGGCAAAAGTTTTGGGGCTGCCGGTTTTTAGACGACAGGATGATGGATGGTCGTAAGACGCGGCGGTTATCTGATGACATTTTGTGTGTTTCGGGCGAGAGTGTGAATAAGTACAGTATTTTCACAAAAAAAAAACATAGAAAAAAGCGACAGAGCTATCGGCCCGACGGTTATGCCGTTGGTTAAATCTAAGACCATTTACAAGACATTAAAAAAACCACGGCATCATACAGAAAGCGAGTAAATTTCAATCATTTCATTAAATGTAAAACAGCACATTTCATTTTCTCCATTTTCAGTAATACATATATATTTATATACACGCTCGCTCCGTATGGGGATGGGGTATAGATATCAACTTGAAATCAACTTATTTAAAGTTGATTTCAAGAAAACTGAATGTAACCCTATTTTCGGAGATAGAAAAGATAGAACAAGGGGTATAGGGAACGACTATCAGTTAGCATATTGTTTTTTATGATCCTCCGTTTTCAATAACTTAAGTTTTCCTGTCAGGCAGAGAGCGACTAGACCTCAATTTATTCATCAAATGCTTTAAATTAATTAACATAGATTTTAGAGAAATTGATTTTCTGCACGCTGTAGTGCAAGCCACCTTGTCTTGGACAGATGTTCCTGAGTCACTCCCGATTAAAAAAAAAAACACTTTACATCGGTTTAACGCTTGTTAACTTCGTATATAAATTTAAACTTCCTCCTTTTTATACATTATATTGAACGAAGAAATGTTTTCATGAAATATTTTATAATCAAAAAATGAAATTTATACTTTATTTGTAAGAATTGAAATTAGAGAATAATTGAGATTTTATACCATTTAGTATTTCTGAATATTATACGAATGTAAAAATACAGCCGTTCTGTAAATGTGTATTTAGTTGAAATCTGCTGCTCAGTGGTAAGTGCTCCGCTTAGCTCATCAGAAGGTTCCTGATTCAAGTATTGATCAAACCAAATAATGGTTAATATTTTCAATTTAATGTTTGAGATCTAAGGCGTGGTTCAGTGTGATTTATTTTCTTCTCCTCGAGTTGATCTCGATTGACTTTGTTAAAATATTCGTGAGCGACTTGAGTTTAAAAATATTCAATTTGCAGCAATATTTCAATTGTCTACTTTAGTTTAAAAAATCCACATGGGAACCGTGAAAAAACCTACATTAACCATTATAACGTTTTTGTTAAGATTGTTTCGGAATACACCGTACTTGGTAGGATAAGTATTATCGTTGCTAAATGCTGGTATAATACGTGTAATTAACAGCAGCCGAGGATATTTGACAAACTTTTTCTCCAGGGAAAGTGCGGAAGCATTTTCACAACATAAAAAGCCTTTATTTGACGTCACCATTAACAGTGAAATTCACTAGATAAACGTTTTGGCTGTATCAGTGGTAATCCAGTGTCAATAAATGTTTATACTTTCCTTTATTTACCTGCTGAATTATGTTTAGTTTTCGTCGCTACTTTTATTTCTAGGGTGGTATAAGCTGAGCATGTATAAACACATTCCTTTCCCGCATGCTTGCTATTACTGTATCACTTAATATTCTGTCAGCTGAATGCTTCGAATATACAAAACAATGAAAAAAACCCCTATCGAATACTGATTTTTGGTTTTCAGTAAAAAAAGTCTTTAATTCTTATTTAATCTTTAACCAGAACGATTGAATTTATCTTACGCAATAGCTAGCTATCGTGAGTGAATTAAAGGTGAGCGCATATACTTTCTGCCAGAAGGTTGATAGCACAACCAATATTGATAATTTTGACTATAAACTATATCGTAGCTTTCAGTTATTTTCGATAACTTTCAAAATAAAATGTAAAAAAATAAAAGTGCACCATTAATAAGACAATTAATAATAAGTCGGCTCCGTGGTAAGTTGGTAAGGTCGTTGACTATGGCTACGGATGTCTCGGGTTCAATTCCCGGTGCGGACAGTTTCATAAATTAACCTTTCAATCGATTTACGGATATCTGTTCGAGTGTTTGCGATGTCTGAAACTCCCTTCCACCCATCCGATTCTCAAAAACAGGGCGTACGGAGAGCGATTAGTTAATCACTAGTCCTGTCCTACTCCTATCCTTCTATGCCTACTATCTTCGAAAAAAGAGAGTTTGAGCAACTGAGTAACAATCAGTTGTCATAGAAAACTTCTGTTGAGATACCTGCATTATGAGGCCACATGCACTATGTTGTGAGCGAACATGGAAGAAAAAAATAATAATTAGACGTTTGTAAAGGCAGTGGCCGATTTTAAGTTATTGAAATGATTGTTTTAATTAGTTCTTGTGAAAAAATGAAATATGTATGTTTTTTTATCATTTTTTTATTGAATGAATTTTAGATGTCAATTGAAGTCAACAAATCGATGGCTTAGTTCAAAGTACGTCCTGTTTTTATCAAGATTGAGTTAACATATACAAAACGTTCGTCTACATCATATTTCTTTAAATATTTAAAATATTTTACGTGCAAATTTGGATTATTGAGATTTTGTACACTTCCATGTATTTTGTCACTAATGACCCTGGTTTCGCCTTTCGGCATCTTCAGGCATTCGACCTCACGAATGGACTCGAACTGACAGACAGTAAACAGTGTCTAACGTTTATATAGAAGATACAAATACGACAAATATTGTTTACGAGGTAAAATATTATACGTCTGAGAGCCACACTGATACCTGAGTTAACAAGAGTCTGTCAGTTCGAGTCAAAATCTCAATAATCCAAATTTGATATTGAAATTCCATCAAGCACCCTCAGTCGATGTCTTAAATTATTTTACGTGCAACTGTTTGAGGAGACATTGTTGCATTCAAATGCATAAGATCTCCTCTTCGATTTTTTTAAAACAAGCAAAACTAGATATCTTTGCTCTAAGCAATCGAAATACAAAATCTTTTTAATAGACCATTGCGTAGAAAACGTCGTTTGTATTCTATTCTTAGAAGCTAGCGTGCGTGTTATATTGAGACATTGACGAATTATTCGTCTGGGAGGTTTTCACCTACCCTCTTCGCACAGTGGTGGGTTTCAGGGGGTTTGAACACCCCCTTCACCGCAGCTATTTGGTACAAATATGTCAAATGTATCAAGTAAGATATTATACTCTTTTTATTTTTACAACAATGCTGAAATTTTTGGAATAATATGAATACCGGAAAAAATGTTAACATCTTAAATATGTGTATTGTGAGATAGTACACGAACTCATTGGATTGAAAACTTTCGAAGATTTTCAGAAACAAATGTTGATTGATTCTTTCTATATTAAGAATTATATGGAAAGTTTCAAGGTATTTTTTTATACGACGATATTTAAAAAAATGTTTCTAAGAATAAATATTCATATATATGATTCTTTTCCTGGTGAAAAGGATGACCTATGTTAGAAATATAAAAAAGTATTGCAACTTATGGACCAGAAACACACAAATATTAGTCAACTTACTTACTGCTGAGAAAAACGCTGTAGAATAGTAATGTTATGTTTTTTATGCGTCTCAATAAATTTATTTCATATATTGCTGCAAGGTCTTAGCATTATTATATTAATTTATTAAAAAAAGGAATACAAAAAATCTTAATTTAATATTAGATATTGTATATTATTAAAAAATAACTTTTCATTATTTAAAATTGTGAATTAATTATTGGCTTTACAACCCGGCTACGTCAATAATTTAGATTAGTTACTTATAGCTCGGAAAGGGACGGATGTATCAAGTTGAAAATTGTGTAATTCATCCGGGGTTGTATATCATAATAAACTGTTTAAATCTCATGACACCAAAGATCACTGTTTGAGAGAATTTGTGTAATAAAAATTTACCAGTTGTTTCTATTTTATTGTTCAGACATAATTATATAACCAGTGTAACCCACTTAATACGTAAATCTATAACATCAATGATTGAACGGATAATTTTAAAAATTATGAAGAGTTATCCGAAATAGTCATTTGGTAGACATTTCTATACTCTCTGTTTAGTGTTACGCCGGAAATATTTCGGCCAATTAAAAAAATCAATGATTAAAATAATTTTATACATTTTTCTATTTATTTCATTATTATTGTAGTAGTGGTTTTACCAGACGGTATCCAAAAATAAGGTATGTCCTCCATCCATTAAAGAAGAGGTCCTAATATTTCCTCCATTTAAAATTGGTTAAGAACAGCTGTTACGAAATATAAGAAGGGCGGAGAGACCACAATACATTTTATTTGTATATTACAAAAAAATACGTACATGAAAAAACCGAGGTACATGTTGTAGTTAATCTGGATGGTTTAATTTGATAAATGAATTATTTTTTAGCATTTACAGTGAATCCCGAAGTCCCGCAATTACGGGATTGAATAATTGACCGGGATCCCGGGATTAGAAGCCCTAGGCCTAAACTACAATTAAGATTTAATTAATCAGACAACAGTTTTTTGGGACTTACCAAAAAATGGTATGTGGATTGTTATCCTTTTCTTAATCACCAAGTGTTTGTATATTTTTTCCCTCATGAAGTTCCATTGTTATTTTATTCTAAACTTATAACAATCATATCCGCAATCTCTAGATATTAGCAAATGGGAGCAGTATGATCGTGTTTAATAGTTTGTTTATTGAAATCCCTTCTTTCTCAATCCGTATCATTTAGCATTACAGAAAACTGATTTGCTCTGTGATAAAAAAATATCTTTATTGAAATGACCCCATCCCTTAAAGAGATACTGGCTATGCCTTAACCCCCAAACCATTGTTTCTATAATACTAACATGACGATATCGATCGTAAAACTGGAAAGGCGAACTGATGAATATTTTAATATCTACAGCGACGTCCTAATACAAAATGTATGTTTCTATTTCTATTTTCGTTAAATTATTTAAATATAGGAAAACACGATGAATGAAAAACGCACATTCTCTATCATTGAATAAACAACGAAATCAGCTTTCAATATTGTGTTTCTAAGCGCAGGCCTTTCAGTTTTTTTTTTCATTTTGATATTTGACATCTAGAACATTAGTGTTTGTGTTGTGGTGTCATTTCTCCTAGGGTTTAGCTTGAGTATTGGAAATATTACCTTTAATGTTAATTTTGCAACTATATCTATTCAAAATGAGCAGCACAAAACGCCTAATTAAAGATTTCAAATATTCATTCTGGTATTTTAATATTTGAATAATGTAATGTATGAATTCATCATACATATTCATTGTTCTTTCATATTTATTGTGAGATGTATTAATTTTTAACACATATTATTTGGCAGCACGTGTCTTGAGTGAAGATTATGGTGTTTAAATAAATAAAATAGATTATATCAAGATATAATACTACGATGAATGACATTTTCTGTTAACCCAGTGGCTTAAAAGACACTAATTCTTTGAACAATGAATATTTGAATAATGTATCAAATATCCGAGTATCAAAAAGTAGCCGAGTGTTGAAAATTTGAATATTCGATTGGAATCCCTACTCATAATGGAGCATCTCAACAGAAGTTCTTTTTACCAGAACTGGTTGTTATTCTTCGTCTTCTTCTCCTTCCATATTCGCTCTCTATGTGGATCATATGGCTACCAAGCGGCGTCTCCATGAATCCCTGTCACCCGCCAATCGCTTTGTTTCCTTCCATGACATGCCCACAGTCCCTCAGTCCCGCCGAGTACATCCTATGGGTAGTACCCGATGGTCTTCCAGGACGCTGGAATCCCTCAGGTTGGAAAAAGAGGCAAGCAGGATTGAGGCTTTCCGGAGGTATCAGCAGCACGTGACCCAGCCAGCTCCAACGTCTCTCCATAACCGCCGATGTGACCCGGTCCGTTCCCTAATCTCCGAATTCCTCACGAAGTTAAACCACTTCACCCCCAATATCGGTCGCAAGAATCTATTCTCGAAGCTCAGTATACGGTTTTTTTGAGACTTCGTCAGGTGTCATGTTTCGCTACCGTAAAGAAGCACAGGTAGAACGCATGCGTTGAACAACTGGCATTTGGTCCAAAAAATGCAGGTCCTTAGGTTGTTATTAGTTATAGAAAAATGGGGCTAGAAAAGGACTTGTTAAACACTTATCTCTCTTCATATGTGCCCCGTTGGTGAGTGAACACACACACAAATGAAAATGTCAGTTTGGTGATACGAACCCGTGGCCTCTGCGAATAAATAGGTCGCCCAAGAATGTTGCATTTATAATATATATTTTTTAATATTGGAATTGTAAAAAAATATTCTCCACTCGGGATTAGCATAAAAGAAACTTTTATAATCACTCTCTTTTAAAATTGCAAATAATCCTATTGTTCTTAAAAACGTTTTTCCTGGGAAAAATTATTCGCACCCATGTTATGCAATATTATTTTAACTAAACAAAGCATCTGCACGCTTTCTAAGAGTATCTTAAATAAAATAACAAAAGAAAGTAGTTCATCGGCATCTAAGATACTTCGTTATTTGTTTTTTGTCTCCTTCGCACTGTATAAAATGGCTCAACATTTTCTCTGTCACCCACTGAATGGTATTTTACTATATCACAAGTTGTGCAAGTTCATGTAAAGTTTGTCATTATTTTGTGTAAATATATATTATTTTACTCACCGCAATCTTATCGATCAAAAATAGCAATTATAACTCTTAAGTGTTAATTAATCCTTTTTTTCCATGTCCGCTCCCAATGTGGAGCATATGGTCTCCTAATTGAGGTATCTTAACAGATTTTTTCTACGAGAACTGCTTGTTACTCAGTTGCTCAACCTCTCCTTTTTTGAAGAGAGTAGGGGCAGAAGGATAGGGCTAGGACAAAACTAATGGTTAGATAATCGCTCTCGCTACGCCCCGTTGGGATGGGATGGGTGGGAGGGAGGACTCAGACTACGAACGGAAATCCATAAATCGACTGAAAGATCAATCTATGAAAACCATCCTCACCGGGAATTGAACCCGAGACATCCGTAACGGTAGCCAGCGACACTACAAACTGCGCCACGGACGCCGACAAAATATATTGACATCGTAAATGTATTAATATACCTATGATGAGCGGACTTCAAAAAAAAGAACGACTATTTTCAGAAGAGCAAAAACAAAGTTAAATTCCGAAGTGATTTTTTCAGCAATAATGATTATAGTCTCCATAAGTTTATCATTTTTACTATTCTTAACAACAATATTTATATATATATATGTCATATAAAATATAAAATGTCATTAAAACAAGAATTAATGGACCTGTACTTTTAGGACCATACAAATATTTATTTAATGAGCAAACTTTTACTATCGAGACCACAAAATAATAAAAATTACACAAAATTTATTTTAGGTATAACTTAGTCTAATAGACGCATAAATTCTAGTATCTGCAATGTATATAATTGTACTGTCAGTCTTACTGACGCGTTCTTATATTTGGAAAGATTATTCGTACATATCGTAAAATGTTCAGAACTGGAGTTATACTGATAAATTCACACATAACAGATATATATGAAAGATTTCCGTACCCGTAGCCAAATGGTCAACGTCGTGATCTTCAGTTGCGATTTCCATGAGTTCGAATCCCTTTACGGACACATGGATGTCTTAAATTTCCGAACACCATACTAAAAACAAGGAAGCAACGAGGTTCTACTGCCATATTTATCCTACCAAAAAAGAGAGGTTGAGTGACTGAATAGCAAACAGTTCTTGTAGAACAACGCCTGTTTAGATACCTCCATTAGAAGTCTATATGCTCCACATCTTAGCCGGCATGGCTTAAAATATACAGATAAAGCAATATACATATGAATAGTAGGCATGTTGAACAAGAAGAATAACAAGAGCCGCACTCTCAGGCGACATCATCCAGATGTGCTCAAGTCACATCATGCGCCTTTTCATTACTTGCGTGGTCACTTGTGGTTATTGCGTGTGTTTGTCGATTATAATATTTTCATCGCGATCATACTAACTAAAGAAATTCACTTGAGCAAATTTCTTCTTTCTTTTACCATATCTTCTAATTTGAATCATATGGACCCCTCAGAAAATCTCAATAAAAGCATTTTTTTAAACTAGAACTGAATGGTATCCAGTTGGAGGAAGGATGAGAAGTATGCAAGAAGTAATAGCTGGCTAATTGTTATCGCTACACTGCTTTTTAAGATCAGATGATTAATATGACGTATATGATATATATTTTGGTAACTATGGCACACATATGTGCTATGTGTTCTTATCTAATATATAAAAATCAATCTGGGTTTGTTCGCATCTTATGCACTGCCATACCGTTCATCCGATTCCGATAAAACTTTGTCAAATTATTGCTTGCACTTGCGCAAAGGATATAGGCATAGTACAATCAAGCCCGGCCCGGCCCGAGCCCGTATCTCAACTCTTTAATTTTTAACTTACAGTAGGTCTTATGATATATAAAAATCAATCTCACAATCCAGATATATCTTAAATCTAAAAAAAATCTAAACTAAAGAATCAGATTCTTACAAATAGCGCCATCTCGCAAAACCTTCTGATTTATTCGTGTACGCACCAAACAGAAAAACATAACATACTGTGTGTCCAAAAGCACTTCTATAAATAGAATTAAAATACAAACACTTTCTTTCTTTGAGTGTTATTGCAACGCATGCCAGGTACTCACTAGTTTCTTATAAAATATGTAAAATTCTGATTTGGCTGCCAGCTTTCGATTGAAATGATTAAGGTTGTTGTGCTCATCTCGAGCATTTGTGACAAATAAAAACAGTTGAAAATTTTCGCAGTGAGCGAAACCGGTCTTGGATCTTTTGATGTAATAGTTGAATTAGTACTTGCAGAAAATTGTGTCTTTTTTAAATCTGATTTACTTTTCTTACTTATATATATGGCTTTCATTTCAGAAAAGAAATGAAGTCTTTTAGGAAAAGAGCCTCAGTAAATAATATATAAACAGCCAGGAAATCGGTAGCTTGTTTTGTAAACTCCACTTCCAAGTTCTTAAGTATTATAGAATAGAAAGCAAAAAATATGATATACACAGGAGTCGTTGTGAGTTTTACAATCTCAATGAAATAGTGGTGAAAATTTTGACAGCTTCTAGATAGAAGTAGAGAATTTCTCAGTTGGATATTTGCGATCGATATTTGAATTACTAAGAATCAAACTAACATTTTCTCTAGCCATATTTTAAAAGGGATACATGCGTTACTGACTTGCTAAAAATCTAATAAGTAAAATATACAATATTTGTGACAAATATCATTCATAAAAAGTATAAAGTCTCTACAATACTTATTTTGAAACAAACTTAATTGAAGTAGGACTATCTGAAGGACTTTTAAACGTGGGTATAATTTCAAAATGCTGAAATAATAAAATTTGAAACGGCCGTTTTCTTATCTTATTTGGCATTTAAAAGAGCATTTTTTGTTAGCATTACTTTTAAATACCCACGAAGCCTCATAGCAGTGGTCGATTACCGAAATTTTACAAAAGAATAGCTCGCAGAAATATTTCTGGCTCAAAGTTAATAAAGAAATTCGACTAAATAAATACTTAAGCTATTTGTATTAGGTTCCAAATTCTAAGAATAAGATAGAAAATCTTTTTTTTAATGTGATGGAAATTAATATTGTCACTATAGAACTCACCATGGAGTATTTTTATAAGTGATCAAGTATCCGTAGAATATAACTAACAAAGAAAAAAAAAACAAAAGAAAGAATTTTGTTTTTTTTTTTTGAAAATTGTAATTGCGTGAAAATACTCGGAATGAAGACAGCTATCATACTGAACTAAATAAATTGTTGTTTTTATTATTATGACTGACATAGTTCATAAGGTATTCACCTGATTTAAAATCTACTATTTTTCAGTGAAAACCAGTTATAGCACTGAAATGCATATAAACTTGGACTGCAATTGGGATATAAAAATCTCCATCGCTTTAACCGGTACGTCTTTATAATCACTTTTATTGTTATCGAACTCTAGGTTAATGTGAAAAATTAAATTAATGATAATACAACTGTTTCATACCTATTCTGTTCTTAGTCATTTAGATTTACATTTCAAAAATGTTATTGAGTGCAACATTAACATTTTTTTTAATGTAATCTTACGATGTGTTTATTTATTTTTCTGTTCGATTTTTCATAATTATTTTGAATCTTTCCAGTAGATTTCAATATAAGAACGAAGCAAAATATTGTTTTTCGCAAGGAAAAACGGGAGACTAATACTATTTATTACAGAACCAAAATATTGTAAATAAATTTAATCTATAAGTGATGGGGCCAAAGCAGAATGAAGACCAATATGTGGGTACTTGAAAGAAAAGAATTAATAAAGAATCTGGAGACATTTTTTACATCCGTAACAGTTGTAGTGGCGTTGAGGACGGAGCTGAATGGCTGAAGCCAAGGTTTTGTTGAAATGTTAGAAGATGTAAAGTATTCAGATCTAAAATGTTTTATTAAAATTCTTAGTTGTGAATCAGTAGTTAATTTATACACTTTCCTGCCCGTGGAGCAAATATTCACTGAATGCACTGAGGCACTGTCAAAATAAGGGAAAAAGTTGATACAATAATATATGCAGATACAGTAATTTCTTATAGGCAAATAATCACTAATGTCAGTTGGTCAAATGAGTGAATCTTGCAACAGGAAGACGAGTAAGTTTCAATTCATAAAAAATCTTATTATTTATTTAATAATATTTTTTAAATGTATTTTTTCATAACATTTAAGTGCTTAGCAAACACGTTTTGGATAACTGATTTTAAGACCTTATTAGCCTGTGTTATGGGATACGTTCAGTAAGGAATTCTTAGTGGTTGATTGCGGGTACAAAATCAAATACCCTGGGTGGGTAGAGATTAGGTTCCTTAATAATTTAATTTCGTAGTTATAGACGATAATTTTTCGTTTAAACTTGAGTTTGTAATACTTAGCATCCCATTTTCTATGAAATGAAAAGAAAAAGTTTCTCAGCTCCTGACTGGGAGAAGATACGAAAATATTTTTTTTGGGGTGGTGCAGTACCTCATTCATAATGTGACAGTACTTGATATTAAGAAGTTTGTGAATGTCTTGGTTTCAGTTTGTTCGCCGAGGAAAAAGTGCTAAGAAGGTAGGTAGAGGATAAGATTTTTTATTCATACGGAATTAGAGAAATGTCATTATAAAGTGTTTACCGGATTAAAAGCGAAAACTTTATTACGTTTTAACATTAAAATGAGTGTAACTTAAAGAAACGTTTAGAAATAAGTGCCTTAAATATCTTTTGAATTTATTTTTTTAAGTTCACTTAATAATATTAGTATAATTTTAATTAAGGTAGTTTATCTAATAAATTTAGGTGTGTCGTTTAAGAGAAAAAGTATAAAATAAACGTGTTTCTTAAATAAGTTGATTGTATAGAATTGAAATGTATAATTGCGTTATTTTTTTTCAAACCTGGTTTCAGACCGCCTAATCCATCGAAGATGATGCCATATTTGTATGTGTTTTGGTGTCGCAATACTTGGAATCGAGATGTCTCATAGGGATAAATTAATATATAGAACAAAAAAATGACCCATTGAAAAAAAGACTGCGATAAATTAACCGCTTTATCACCAAGCATATACCTTTTCACATTATCGAGCGATATTTTAAGTATGGACTCATCAAAATGTGAGAAATAAATAAAGCTTCAAATTATTACGATATTAAATTTGGTAACAATCAATTTTTCATAAGCTTGTCGTTTTTATTATTTTTGCTGGTTTATTGAAAACCAATCGATCGAGAATACAGTGTTATTAATAAAGATGTGGACTCACACAACAATATACAAGAACAAAGTGTATTGTTCGATAATAGTTAGTAAATTAATTACTGTATAGATTATAAATATATACATATACTCCCCATGAAATAGTTAGGTTTATAATTACAATGAAAGCTTCGGAAATATACCTAGTCGTTGGAGTTTTTTGAAATATAATTCGAATTTTCTATTATAATATTACATACGATTTTTTTATTTTTTCTTATCGAACACTTTCATGCAACTTCGGTCGTTTTTTAACCTTATATAATTTTAAGGGAATTTTTATGATACCTTCTATAATAAACAATTCATACGAAGTTTCTGTTTCTACTTCTTGTATTTGGAAATATGCTAACTGAAAATGAGTTACAAAAAGTTCTAATGGCATCAAAAAATCAACCAGGTTACCAAGCGCTACGAGATATTCTGAGTTTGTAATGTAATTCAATTCCTTACTTATTCGCGAGGAAGAGTTTATATACATGTATTTATTTATTTATGCTGAAAGCGTTTTTACAAACCGTAAAGAATAATGCAGTATGTCAGAGCTGCTCTTGTTAGGTTATTGCGTGTCACACAGATGCGAGAATCATATAGTATAAAGTTAGAATGTACCGTCGTTGAATTGAAAACAATAGATTCTCGATCTGTCGTACTTCAGATGTTTGAAATAATCAATAAATGCAGCGAAACGACAAATTCGGGAGTATGAAAAAGTTTTTTATGTACAAATGTTTTATTTATTTTTATATCTCGATCGGCCTACACCTAACTATCACGTGAAATACAAACGTATAAAATGTTCAATGCTTTGAACAGGCAGAAAAGCTGTTCAAGGTTAAAATATGTTTACTTCATTTTTTGTATATTTAATCTCTATGTGAACAACAGTTCTATTATAAATTAAAAATAACGATTATAAACAACGCTTCAATTTGAATTCTGGGTTACTCCAAACGATAATACCAGTAAACAAATACTCTTTGATTCGAATATACTTATTCAATACACAATGAATATACTCATTTCTTTATTAATATCAAGACAGATGCTGATACGAACTACGCATCTTACAGCTGACGCAAAATATATCACCGTTAAGACACGGCGATTCGCCATTTGGATATGGCGATTGATAAATCAGTGGTTTCTTAAAACATACAGATATAGTTTCCATAAATCGATTAAAAATACTATGGTATGGTATGATGTGTAAATGGGATATTGTGTCATCAGCTGTTACGCGTTGAATCGCGATTTCGTTTACTTGAGAATATGTTTTTGTGAATTTGGATATTTTTACTCTCGACAAATTGTGTAGAACAGTCTCGAGTTAATTTCAAATTCTGAACATATGGTAATTATGGTCATTACATTGATTGCTTTATTTATTTATCCGTACTATTTTGTTATATATATTTAAATTGTTTCTCATATTTAGAGATTGTAAAGAATGTTTTAAGTCTGAAATTATTACATATCATTGATTTAATACCATGTTATTGAAGTATTTACATCCAATTTTATAGCCAATATGCCCCGAATAGAAGTGTGTTAGTATATATAGTTTTATTTATAAAAAAATAAAGTTTTATTGAGTGAGTAATATTAATCCGAAGACTCGATACTCCGACTTGGGTTTCCAGCCACTACTTCAGCATTGCAAAGTAAGCAATAAATTTAAATGTACAAGCTGATCGAGTGGCCAAACTTTCAAGGGTCGTAAAAAATTTTCGCTACTCGCTTTACCGAAATCAAAATTAACTTCCACGAAAGTTCGGCTAACTTACTGATCAACTACTTCTGTGCTAGCCCTCTCAGTAAGAAAAACCATGAATAAATAATAAGTAATGAAAACTCACCCACATAAATATATGAATTTAAAAGAAATTTACTACTTTAAAATCACGAAAATAAAAACAGTATTAGGTAGAAGAATTTTTCCTTCTTTGTTTTTACGTAATATTATATTATCCATACACGCATTTGGCAATCTTTTTTTGTTGTCTGAAATTCCTTCCCACATCGCATCTGATCAGCTGACCACTAGTCGTATCCTATCCCTATCCTAGTATCTCCACTCTCTGCGAAAAAGGAGGTTGAGCAACAGAGTAACAAGTAATTTTCGTAAGAAAACATCTGTCCGGATAATGTCATATACTACGATACTATAAGAGTTCATATACTACATATTGAGGGTGGACATAATTGAAATAAACTAAAATATTATTTTTATACCCATATACGTATATTCGTTTAAGTGATGCAATATCAATATTATCAATAATCAACACTAGGACAGCAAATTATTTCCGGCCCCGTAGCCGCAATATAATTATCTGTATATTTTACAATAAAACAATCTCAATCTTATAATTTAAGACATCGACTGAGGGTGCTTGATGGAATTTCAATATTAAATTTGGATTATTGAGATTTTGTACACTTCCATGTATTTTGTCACTAACGACCCGGGTTTCGCCTTTCGGCATCTTCAGGCATTCGAGCACACGAATGGACTCGAACTCAGTTCGAGTCCATTCGTGTGCTCGAATGCCTGAAGATGCCGAAAGGCGAAACCCGGGTCGTTAGTGACAAAATACATGGAAGTGTACAAAATCTCAATAATCCAAATCTCAATCTTGCTTAAATTTAAAGTAAGAAAGCATTTTTAATTCTGTTAAATCGGATAAAACATTTATCAAATAATGATGTAAACATAACTTTCAGCTCCAGTGCACAGAATATGGTTGTAATGTTTTCCTACTGGTAACACTGAAAACGTCTCTCTATATGAGAAATCTACACCCGATTCTCTTTCTCACGGCAGATGGCAGTTATGTTGCGATGACCATTTAAAAAAAATACAAAACTAAGAAGAACGTTCCATTGTTTTAAACAAATCAATTGTGATTTTTAAATAAAGAATATTTTCCTATGTAACGTATTACTGGAATAATTAGAAATATCGCTCTCTTACAATCAATAGGGAAGTTAATGTAAAATAATTAGTGTCAAAATTGATTCTTTTTGTTTACTTAGTTTGTGTGGTATTTTGTAACGGTGAAAAAATCCACGCAATCAGGCGTATTTTATTTCTAATGGTCTGCGAAGACATTACTAGTATTAGCTGTGCGTATCGAAATTTGGCAGTGATTTTTTCATTTATATTCCGTTATAATCAAAGTTTACATACGAGTAAAAATAAATACTCTAAAATACCAAAAAAGCTTCAATCAATAAATATTCTGAAAAAAATATTTGCGCGAGCTACAAGTGTTGGGCGAAATTCTTTACTGTGTAGTAATATCGCGTTCATGAAATCGGCCTGTCGATACGTGAGCGTTTTTTCCCTCTTATTTATATAAAATATACGCAAAACTTTATTGCGGAATCTCGGAAGGATGGATATATTTCATCGGCTTACCGCGTTGGCGCTCTACAAATCCTGGGCAATTTTTCACACAGCCGCTTTTCGTTTTCCGGCCCCGCCGAAATCAAGGCACCGTGTTTTCTTTGGATTTAAAATAAAAATTCAACGGGTGGTAGCGAAAATATTTCAGTGAATATAAACCAAACTTAAGTATCTTCTTCTTCTATTGGCCAAATAATAACAGTATGTTGTTGTTTGCTGTACTGTTTGCTTAATGCCTTTACTGCGCTTTATTTTTAATTGAAATATGAGTTGCAGTATTTCGCAATGCTGGGACTATAACAGTGTTCAACACTGTTACGGGACATACCGAATGGAAGGTCTCAGGACCAGAACCCCCCATCTAGGCCATGGCAAAGCGTCTAAAGCAAAAGCGCAATAGCGCGTATATAATAGCGCGATATTGCGCGGCTATACTATACAAGTTTTTCGAGTGCCAGAGTTTAATATTCGTTTTATTCGATTGCGCTGTGCTCTGCTCCAAGGGTTCAAGAATCACCAAACATACACTTTCATAGATATATTGATTTTTAAATCGGTTTTTGGGTTTTTGTTCAAAAGCATGGATTTCTGTGATATATACATCTTAGCTCTTTTCTAGCATCTTTCTATCTTTACCATTTCCAAAAAATAGAGATTGAACGACTGAATAAGACTCACTTCTCGTAAAACCAACTATTTATCTAAATAGTTGGTTTTATATTCTCACAATATTCACATATTCTCACAATTGGAAACAGATATGGTTGAAAAAAAAATTTCAAATATATATCACACATTGTTATTATTATTATTTTATACTTGTATGCGGTTCGTTACAATAGAAACACTATTTAATTGAAGTCATTCGTTAATTTTTTATAACGATACATGTAAATTTCACAAAAAATTAAGGTTACCTTTTTGACAAATTCCGGAGCTCATATCCCGGCTGCTTATGGAATGGGACAGCCCATGATATGTGTCCGTGTTTTCTCTTGAAAATGCTTAATTACGCTATTTTATTTTTTATTAAAATCCGATTCTCCTAGAAGTTAATATGATTAATTTTTGATATAAAGAAAACACGTTATTATAAAAATCAAATTTTCATTGAAAAATAACCAAAAGTGATGTGTGTTTTCCACAATCAATCATTTAGGAAAATGATTTTTTTTACATATTATTACAAAAAGTTTTTTTGCGTTGAGACGAGGCGTGGTTTGAAAGTTTTGAGTAGGCACTCATATGTCAAAATAAATCAACACATTTTAAGCGCGAAAGATGGATTAGAAGCTATTTCGGAAGTTTATAACGACGCGTGTAAATCATAAATTCATACCACGACTTTTTTATTATTAACTGTGCCATTTAAAAAGGCCGCAAAGTAGCCATGCTTCTATGAACTAAATATAAAAGCAAATATTAATATTAGCCTTAGATCATTTGCGAACGAACGAATCCAAACAACGTAATCTTGGCAGTGAACAAGTCACTCGTTTGCCTCTACACAAATATATCAATTTTTTCGAGTAAATTACTTGTTTTCCTACTGTCCCACCCTAACACAACTTTATCAATAGCAGGCAGAGTGAGAAAACAAAGACTCGCGAAGAATCCAATTAGAAATGGACCGCGATTAATTTTTTAACATTGCGTCAATCGATTGAACGATTAAAAATCATTTTTTTTAACGCTTGTATTAAAAATGGTGGAAAAAAGACATTTTTAAAATAAACAAAAATGTCACACATTTGTTAGAACTGACGAAAACGGCTATTTTAACATATAATTTAATGAAGCTATTAAGCCAAATACGAATTGACCACGAGTAATAAACGCAAAAAGGGTAGAGAACGATTGCTTTTGGTTCAGCAAATCTGATCTCAATATAGCTTGTTAAATGGGCCAGAAAATTTAAATGGTTTGACATCGGCGTATTAAAGTATAGTGCCGGGAAATGTGTCATATATTGGCATATATAGTAGGAAATGGAATAGGGTTGTATACATCAATGCATAGTACATTAAGTCCTACGGTTTTAATTACTAATTAATCCGATAGAATATAACAGAAGGTTCTATTAAACACGACCCTTACAATCTTACAGTCGTGCATTTCAATATTTATCCAATTATTCAAAGACGGTTTTTAAATAATTACTTTTAGTTTAGCCCATAGTGAAATTTTAATAAATAGATAAGCTTCCTGGTGCTGCTGATTTGCGGGATCACAGGTCAAAACTTCATAGAGCTGTTTATATGTTACGGCTGATCACAGTCAACCTGGGAACTGTTGTCTTTGGCTTGGACTTGGAGATCACTGTTAGAGATTACTTACGGCTGATTCATATCAGGAAAACCACGAGGGTCATCATTTCAGTTTAATGAACATGTGATAGACGCTATCTTGTACGGCATCAATAGCCACGTCAGCCTTGCGCCTGGCCTCAATAATATGTGTTGTCTAGACAAGCCTTTTGTATACTCCAAGGTATATGACAAGTCGGTTAAAAGTGCAACGAATGTCACATACTGTAATTTTCTCTTCGAATTTGACGTTCAACTTTTGCACGAGATTTGTTGTGTCTTAATTCAGTTTAAGTTCAATTAATTTACACATAAACATTTGTATTTATTAGTATTTTAAGATAAGATGTCACCTTGTTTATCAGCATGTAGTTGTTTACTATGGAGCCCTCAATTCAATTATCATATTATATCAATTTTCTATTACTACTGAAATAAAGTGGCGTCATATTAGGAACGCACAAACTTTTGACAAAAGTATAATCCTAAATCAGTGAAGAAAGTTTTCCTTCGCAAAAGAAGTCGTGGAAGAAAAATATTCTCCGGTTTATTTGAGCGTATTTCTTTGGCTAATAAAAATGGCGGATGTAAGAAGTAAAGCCACAGGTCTCTGTCTTGCTTCAATGAAACTGGACAGTAGCGGAAATATTAAAGTTTAATACATAAGAAAACAAAGTTTTAAAACGATTGTGTAAATGACACCATCAACTGAGTTCACAAAGATTTGCAGAGTATAATCAGATACGATTAAAAGGTACTAATACTAATTTTTTTATTTTTTTTGTATTTTAATTTAATAAGCGAATACGAAATTTTATTAAATTTATAAAAATATTGAAAAGACTTTAATTTGAAATCCTTAAACACAAAGTTTAGAGCAATATGGAGCGGCTTCATGACCAATAAATTATTTTGATTTCAATATCAATTACATTTTATCAACCAAATAGATTTAAGACATATGTGCTAGATATAAATTAGATACATAACATTGATTCTATCCTTTTCGTATATAATATGATACATTATTAGGTAAACAATATGTCAACCTATAGGATCAAGTGGTAATAGTTTTACCCTCGTAATCAGATAGGTCCAAGTTCAAGACTCGGCAAGGTCAATATCAAATTTAAATTTCGTTCAATATAAATTTGAGATTTTGGACACAGTTGTACATGTCATTTCTTCTCGAGTTGATCGAATGACTTAATTTTTTTATTGTGTTTATCTCATTTAAAATTTCATGCGCATTGGCGATTATTAGCTATAATGCCGAATATTTTTTATCCGTTTAAATTTTCTTTCAAAATGAGTTTACAGATATTAATCTAAAGTGTGCTTGACAAACAAATGACAAGGCGTTTTCAAACACAAAATATGGAGCGGTCGTTATATAAATAAAAATAGAGTTGAAAAATTTACCACACCGTACCTACGCCGTTGAATGAGGGTGGCCAATATGCAGACAATAGAATTATTGCCAGTGGGATTTATATAAATTGGGCAAGACGGGAGTATTAGAATAGCATAATAGAAAGGATGACATTGTTACAAAATCAGTTCACATTTTCATCCCTTGAACCTAACAATAATATTCAATAATAACGCTTCAATGTTTTTGTTGCAATCATATTATGTACATGTATGTTATCAGACTTCTTGCCCAGTTTCGCTACATATGGAAGCAGATATGCCATGGAATGAGACACTATTATTTAAAAATGTATTTAACAAATAAAAACTTAATTTTACTTTGCTGTCAACCTTTCGTACTTTTGATAATATTAAATATTATAATAAATAATTCTAATAGATGGCACAAAAATCGAATAGAACATAATGTATAATATATAATCAATGTTTATTTGTTTTTGGTTTATGGTTTTTTATAATCTCTTCCGTCATAACTGCAATGAACTCTTATTTGCGGTAGCTTAAAAGATGAAAACGACTTTTTTCTAAAATCAGGATTTGAAAAAATAGTAAAAAAACGTAAGCTAACGGAGACAACAAAAAAACCCTAAAGATGATGGTATTGATCACTAGGTTGATGAAATAGCAATGTATGAATCACGACCATATGATTCGCCAGTTAAAAGGGCCGTTCGACCGATCAATGTGTGACGGAGATGTGGACATTTTCAGCAATGATCTTTGTGTGTGGTTTTTTAGATATTTTTTCTCATACCATTTTGTATGTAAATAATATTCTTTGCTCTTTATTCTATTTTCTCAGCTTTTAATAATTCTTTAATTATTATTTTTATTTTTGGTTTATGTAGTCTAAATGCATGGTGCATTCGCGTCAGCTGTTGTGTCATGTATTGCAATTTTCATTTAGAAATAAATTAATTAATTATACTTTGTTAAGATTTTTCATTACGTGTATATGTCCGTCCCATTGTGACTGAACATGTTTCCTAAAATATCTTTCAATTTAATCGATAAATTCTATAACATATCAATGTTGTATATATTCTAGTTGACAATATTCAATCCCATTCATAAAATATCAAACAGAAGCAAATATAATTATCAATAAGCCAGTTTGTTGGACGTCATTCTAGCTGAAATTAAAATTTCCATTGTCAATATTCCTACCCAATTCGTTGCGAAATTGAATCCATAAATCAGTGATCTTTAACCAGGGTTCCGCGGTACGCTGTTATTATGTGAATTTGTCACAGGTGTTTCGCCAAATTATGAAGATTGTAGACTTATAGAGGAAGAAACAAAGTCAACCCCGTGTAAGTTTTTTTATATGCACGAGTTCAAAAATTCTTTAACCATAGAATTTTCTTTTATACATTTATTTATTAAAATTGTGATCGACAAAATACAACCTCACTTTTAATGTGTTAACTGTCAATTCTTGGTGGAAAGGCATTATTTTTTAAAAATAAAACACAAACTACTTTCATATGTTTATAATGATCAGGACCGGTTTCGTTCATCACGAGCATTATCAACTGATAAAAATACAAACATAACAGGCCTATTTATATAAAATTGATTGTTAAATATTAAGGTATATAAAACAGTTGGTTCATAAACTAAGGCAAGAAATTACTGATTATCAAACAAATTATACATAAAGCAAATAAAATAGTCTACAATTAAAATCGTATGGACCTCTTACAAATCAATAAATACTAATCTGAAATCACAAATATAGCTACATTAAGAGTCCATTAACTGAGTAAAAAAAATTTATGTCATTACTGATGCCATTGAACTATTTAAAAACAATGAAATATTAAATATTTAATTAATATTAACAATAAACAGCCATTGTAAGTGAGAACCCAGAGGAGCTAGGAGCGTCCACTAAATTTTTATACCTGAAAAACAAAAATTAAAGAGACCAGAATCAATTCTTACGAGTTAAAATATAAAAATGAAATTATATGTATAATACAAATTAATGAATCGGATATAACAAAGGAAAAAATGCAAAGACGGTTTGCTCATTGAATAAATTTGAATTGGGCAAAAATTTATATCTATTTATTTCTAATATCTCTTGTTTATCTAATTTTAAAGATTTTTTATTTAAGTGCAAGATTTTGAAATTTTCTGTTATATCAAACGTATTTTTATTCAGAAACAAATGGTTACCAAATTTAGACGAATCATTTTCTTTTTTAGCAGAAGCTAGATGTTCTTTGATTCTAATATTAAATTATCTTGCTGTTTGTCCAATATATCTAGCTTCGCAGGAATTACAGTTAAATAAATGAATACCACTTTGGTTCAAAATATTAACTTTATCTTTAGTATTTACTAACATCCAACTTAAGTTTTGGGTATTATAAAAGGTGAAATTATAATGTTTTTCTAGAAATAATCTCTGAAACTTAATTTGACCCACCGTTAAAATATAATGTCTTTCCACCAAGAATTGAAAGTTAACACCTTAAAACTGATGAAAGTTAACACCTAAAATGTAACATTTTGGTATAAATAATCATAAATGACTTTTTTGACACAGTGTATTTGTTAGAACGGATGTATATTTTAAATTTTCATACAATAATTTTGTTTTTATAAATGCCATCGAAATAAGAGTATTTTTATATTTTATTATAAAGAGAAATCAATTGAATTTTAATTGAGGGTGGCATAATTATGTGCGTTCCAGTGTTTCAAAAAGGTTAAGTACCACACGTATAAATGCTCACTTTAGAAGATGTTCTGCGATGGCGAGCTTTTCATCTCGAAAGCACAACAGTACGGTGTATTCGCCCCCAAAGGAACGCGATACGATCCCCGATAAATTGCTTCACTAGAGCACCCCATTACGGAACAGCCGGCGTACAGTGGTGTCATTACGTATGTTATGTGTTCACCCCACGGTTCGCCTAACACAATGCTGTTTTATGTTCATGATATAATATTAAGGGCGCTAAAATTATCTGAAGGTGCTTTCTAACCTCATTTAAAAAAATGAACAACAAAGCAAATGATTTGTATAATACTTATTGTTTAGTCCTATAGTCGAACGGTAACGTTTTTAATAAGTTGATCTTAAAAATTTGAATCCCCGATTGACTCTTTCATAAATTGACTTGTCAATCGATTAACTTATTTATATACAAAATGTTGAATGTCTGTGACACTTTCCGACCCTGAAAACGTGGCGTCGAAACAGCGATTAGCTATGTACTATTTCTTTCGTTATGCCACGCGTTTTTTCGTTTTGGTTTTCTAATAGAGATTTTATGTTACAGACTGACAGCCGGTTATCATTTAATTTTAATGTACTCCACATTGGTAAGTTATATAAAATAATGTATATTTTAATAAAATATATTTACTATACAAGTTTACTTCGTCTCTTTCAGTTTGTTGTGTCTGATACGGTGAACGGATGAAACCGTACAGGAAAAAACCATACAGGAAAAAACCGCAGAAAAAGTTCACATTTAAAATACTTTTTAAGTTTTAGAAACTTGAAAAAAATGTTAAAATCAGATTTTTGTGTCAGACACGGTGAACGGATGAAACCGTACAGGAAAAAGCGGACATGGAAAGACCACATAAAAAGTTTCACATTTAAAACACTTTTTAAGTGGGTATTATTTTAGTCTTCTGACCTTAGCTAGTTCCACGAATCCCGAATTATGGATTGTTGATAACAACCATACCTCTTTCCTACCCTACCACTTCATGACACAGTCATGTCTTACCGCGTACTAATAATAATCCACATAAATGTCTCAATACAATTTATCCACAACTCAACACTTTCAAACAATGATAGAACAGATGAATCTTTTGGCGTTCTGAGTTTTTAAAAAATCTGATTTTAACATTTTTTTCAAGCTGAAAAACTCATGAAAAGATAAGAAGTATTTTAAATGTGAAACTTTTTCTTCTCAGTGTGCGAATTTTTCCATGTCCGCTTTTTTCCATGTCTACTTTTTTCCTGTACGGTTTTATCCTAGAACCGTCTGATACGTTTTTTTAATTCTTGAATTCAAGAATAGAGTTTCTACAATGATAAACAACATTCGTATTATCCACTGACTCCAGGAAACAAATAATCAAATCATCTCATGTATATTTTCAAAGACCGTTGCTTGACAGAAATGAATAAATAAGATAAAGAAAAACTAACTAAATATACATTAAGATATATAAAAAAGACAGTACCAAACATCCGAAGTCAATTAAGAAATTTAATACAACAATAAATATTTTTCCCATGTAATTAAATTTCCTCAATTGTTGGCAAAATTATCGCCACCCCGACTTTTGCGAGCGAGACTTCTACGCTCTGACCTTTACTCGCCATTAAAACTCTAAACGACAAAACGCCATTAACTAGTCTATCATTTCTAGTTAAAGCGTTTTGTGTGACAATTTTATTATGTTCTGCAGTTTCTTGTCGACATATCTAATTCGGTGCCAAGTGAGATTATTCGTAAGATAGTTGCAAATATAGGCACGTAAGCGAAAATCGAACACTTTATGTCGATAGTCATATTCAATTTGTTCATTTGAGCGGTATAACTTCCTCACAAAAAAATACTTATTGGGTAATCAGCTAGTCATCTGTTTTATCACTCTACCTGCTTATGAAAAACAGTGTTAAGGGAGACACATCGAATAATTTGCTGTTCAACTTTTATTTTATTCTCCACTAGTCATTTGTGAAAGGAGGGAAATGGGAAAGAAGGTGTTTCGCGAAGATGTCATTGAGGCGAATGAGAGACTCTTGAGCAATACAAAGTATTCATTGGTCCAACAAAAAGACATTCAAGTCGTATATACCAACCGGAATCGAAACATTGTTAGATATTTTGTGCTTATTTCGCTAGTATAAAACGGTGTATTTTTCAAATAAAGTAAAACTAGTAACTGTTGAGCAACGAACTGATTCAATATAAAAATTTGTGTTATTATTTTTTATTGCTGGATGTTTTTTGAGATATTATAAAATACTATTATGTGCTATTTAAGAGAATTTTAAAAATGCATGTTTTGCCAAACGATAGAACTATATGAATATGAAAACGAAAGAATACCAAAAAAACATTTTGTTATTAACTCAAAACACGAGTTTTTTAAGGAATAATTTTATAAAAAACGTGTACTTGCGTTCGGAAATAAAAAAGTATGAAAATGGTCAAACGGTAAAAACTACTAAGTACTACTTCACCTTTGTCGGTGGCGATATACCGAACTAGCTATCATATAATTAAGGTCTGTGTGATATAATTATTATGGAATTCTATAATTAGCTATTTTTTTACTTTAATGAAATTAAGTTCTACGAAACCAATAAAATCATTACACAAAGTGGCATTTTATATCAATATATCGTCTTATCGAAAAGGTATGTAAAAGAAGATTTTTTAATTCATCGTCCATGTTCTTACCTATTTAATTATATATATTACTAATGCACACGCTTCGATTAATGTAATAAAAAGTAATGTGATGTTATTTGAAGTGTATTTTGCTTAATCATACGTTATGTTTCTCGGTATACTTTTAATTCTCCCATCTAAACATGATCTCATCACGTACCCCCAATTGTATCAATAGCCTCCTCTATCAGTATCAAAGTTAATGCTCTATTCGTCTAGCAGAATAAGACATAAGTGGAATTCGTATGTTTGGAAAGATACACCTTAACGTCCGTCATAAATCAGCACAACAGTTATTGAACGCCCACGTTATTATCAAAGTTGCCAGGGCTCAAATCGATTGCTCCCCTTAGCGAAACCCTGTTTTGGTGTGAAGGAAATGTTTTCCTGATATATCGGATAAATATTCCTAATATTTTCAGTTAGGAGACTGACAGCTTGGGTTGTAGATATCAACTGAATTATTTTTTAGAAGTTTTTTTCTCTTATCAATCAGTAATTTTGTAAATACAAAGATTTTAGATTAGTTTTGAATTCAACATCACACATAAAAGTGGAAAAATGTAGCGAAAAAATCGATACAGGCAAGATGGTACGGACATATTGAATGGGCGAGGAGGATATCTGTTATGTTTTCATATCTCCTCATCCTGATTTTTACTAAGCCTTTAATTAAACGTTATATTAAAAATGAATTTCAAAAATTTACCGCTGATTCCATATATATTAACACTGTGTACTTAAAAAAATCCAATAAATTAATTTCTGTTTCTTTCATATTATTTGAGTTCAAGATAAAGACATATTTAATAAAAATTTAACAAAAAACTCCAAATCCAACAATACATATAGCGCAAAAATATCAATTTCAGACATACGACACTTTTTACTGAGTGCGATGCGGTGAGGAGCTTGAGTCCCTCCTGTCTCTTCTTCCGACAACATGGGTCCCTTCGCCACGGGAAGCCAGTGGAAGACAGATGGAAGACAGAAAATGCTGAAGGAACCGTGGGGTGGCCATGCGCTTTGAATTGCTCCAAATTGCAAACAGCTAATTTTTCATTACTCTTTTTGTTTTCTCCGGTTAGCAAGTAAGTTAAACATGATTCGGTCCGCGGTTAGTAATGATAAACGTTAAATAAAAACATGAAACTCTCGAAAAGCCTTGCGTATTATGTTTTTTATTAATTTGAAAGATAAGTCATGACAAAGTTAGCTTATTAAAATGACACTGTGCTATAACGAGCTCTTTATCACAATAATAATTAATTGGATAGACATAATTAATTAAACTGTATCTCCGCAGTTACAAAAAGCTATATTTTAAATTGTAAGGATCCCGACCGTATCTCAAGGTTTCTCGCTAGACATCCCTATTTCATTATTACCTCAGAAAAAAATACAAATTATTAAATTACTTGACGGAAACAGATTTTCGTTGAAAAAAATCGGTAACGGTGCTTGTATAAAGAGTAACTGGACTTTTGTCGTCACACTGATGCATTTTTTTCGATTATATTAATAGAATAAGGTTTACAATAGATTCAATCTAAATATATAAATATCTGTGATGAATTCATTCGTTCCCATTTATACTACATGTATTATTTAATATTATATCGTCAGCATAATAGAATAAGTGTTCAATTAGTTCTTGTACATCAATTCTATTCAGTAGTTGAATTAATTACACTAGTTAGGCAAAAACGGCAATTTATTTATATTTATATAACTATCCCTGTTTATTAATCCCTATCATCATTTGTGTTAGATTGGCAAATATCCATCTATATTTTGATAAAATAAAATAATGAGGCGAGAGGCTTCATCTTAAAAACTGAAATTTTCATTTTCTGCTTACTCAAAACTATCAATTTTTTTACTAAATGCTAATTTCTTTCAGTACGGTGACGACAAATCCTGAAAAAATGAGGCGTATAAACAGCTAATTACTAGATCTTTCATAACGCGATATTATTATTATTTACGATGAAAAAATAGTTTGACCGAGATTCTTGAATTACTTACATAATTATTTTATGAACAAATTGTCTTCTTATTGGGGGTGTAAGAAATATTGCAATGATAACAGGACGTAACTAAAAGTGCAATCGTAGTTATTACATCAGTGGAGTTTAATTAAATTTCACGTCTGCTGAAATGAATACATCACTTTGTAAATACAGAAATTTCAGTATTAAAACATTAGCGCTGAGACAGAACTTTCTATCTGCAATACTTTGCTCGAGTGTGACAACTGACAATGACGTATTATTATATTTAACGAAATCTTTTACTCTACTATGATGAAGATACATGTAAATTTTTTACGTGCGTATGCACTTAGAACGGGGAAAAAACTCGAACGATCTTTTAATACAATCAAATATAAAGTAGTAAAAATATGTGTGCATTTTAAAAATTGTTCAGTTCCAATGTGTGTATTTTGAATTCTAATGGAACATTCTAATAAAACAAAGTATACACCGGTCACTCAATGGCTTTTGAGAGACAAAGGAAAAAAGACAGGTTTAAAAGAGAATGCCTATTCGTTACCCATCGATCTGATCCTAGAAACGATAAATTAACTACAAATCCGATGAAGTCTGATGCATCAGTGATGAGCGAAACCAATCCTGATCATTATAAACATGTGAAATTGTGTGAAACAAAAAAATTGCGTTTTATTTTTGAAATACAATGCTTTTCCACCAAGAATTGAAAATAAACACCTTAAAAGTCATCTTTTTATCTTTGCTCTCTCTGAAAAAGGTGGTTAGGTGAATGAACTAGTTCTCCCAAAAAACTCTCTAGTAACGGTATATATTATACACGTAGGGAAAGGAAGTGGTTCAAAAATATTGCTCCCTTTACGTCCTGTTTTTCTTGATCGCAAAAGTTGTTGGTGGAATGGAACAAAAACTTCACATAAATACATACGTCATGGCTTGGGACAAATCTATAAATCGATCAAAAGTCCAATTTATGAATATTTTCACGAGGTCATTTAGGTCTTTACTCAGCAGCATTGAATGATTGGCCACAGGCAATTTTGATATTATGTATTTTAAAACAATATTTCAACACAAAAAAATCAATAATCTGCCGAGAAAATTAACAATAATTTATTATACGGTTTCAATATATTATAATTTAATTTATTGTGTTTCCTCGAGTGTCCAATCCACCAGTCGATATTTTTATTCACAAAAAATGATTTAAAAATAATTGCATACACGTAATATGTATTATTTCATGTTAAAATATATTTAGCCCTAATTTACCTCCAGTTTTTATTATTATTTATATGTTATTATGTATTTTTAAAATGTGTGTTCGAATATACATTTGTAATTTGACCAAATTAACTTCTGTATTAATTTGTTCAATACATAAGTTTACATAATTAAACTTTTGTAGCTTGGACCTTTTCGAAACTAAGAAATCGAGATGACAAATGGTAGGTGTTTTGTTCCCTTATGTAGCCAGTTGCGACAAATCTTGAAGACGTATTTAATCCTTTAAAAGCATTTTTTTTTGCTCTTGCATTATATTTAAGTGTTGACGAATTAAAAATATTAGCCACTTAATCTTATTTGCTTCATTGATGATTTGAAAAAAATATAGACAGGCAGTTAATCAACAACGCTAGTGAAGTGAAAATGTAGACTATTATTTGGTGATAGATTTATTCGGTGAATGTGTCAAATTTAAACGGTACTACGGTTTTGATTAATCTGTTATTAAAACGTCGATTAATTTTTTGGACATTATTGAAAACTATTAAATCAAATGTGGCATTAAAAAATAAAATAGACAATCCTTTATTGTTCTATTTATTTTATAAATGCAACTCGATACCTTCACACCTGATATTAGCAAGTTAATGTAAATACACCCACATCTTCCATATCTTTCTTCATTAGTCTTTTCACTATAACATAAGGTGATCACATATATAATTCAAATGTAAAAATTGAATATTTCCTAACGTGTGTGGCTTGCCGCTGGTGCACTGCGGAATAGAAGACGGATTCTGAAGGAACTAACATGCAGACAAAATACACTTTTTTATTCATACTTAATTGATTTTCTCTAAGCTTGCCAACTTTTCACCGGGCCCTACTTTAAGAGACAAAAGTACGACAATAGTATAGAAAGAATCTAGTATTTAATTTTATTCTAGAAGATATTTTTATACATATTGGATGTATTTAGTCTTGCTTTTCCTTTCACAAGTGTTTAAAACGTGAACTTTTGATAGCCAATCTATAGTGTGTCCATTGATAGTTTCATCATATTAAATCAACTTTTTTTGAACTAGAAAATAATTAATATTATCGTTAAACTTACCACTATTGGAATTTTATCAATTAATTTGGAAAAGGTATACCAGATGAGGTATGAAATTGAAGCGTTGTCTTGGAAACTACCCAACTATCACATATATGTTTATATTGCTGGATGTTACGAACATAGGAACCCAACAATAATACCTAACAATAGGCCCCTTAAATTATTCTTATACTTTTTATAACAATTAAAAATAATGTAGCTGTATTGAAAGTATTTTATTTTTACAATAAAACATACGCAACATAAACTTTATCAGCGAAAAATCTTCTCGTAAATCGAAAAAAAACCGAAATAAATATCGGTTCGGTTTCGGTTTTCGTTCCGGCAAAAATAATGGTTTTCCAGTTTTCGGTTCGTACATTTTTCATCGGAAGAACATGGATAAAAATATGTAATTTTAAAAAAAAGCTTAAATATTCATTATGAGCCTAAATAGTGTATTATTTTTATATAATACTAGTATAGACAGCTTTGTCAGGGTAATAATTTTGGGCTAACATGTAGATGTTGCCGTTATTATGGTGCAAGCTAATGCTAAATGTTGAAAATATCGCCGTGGACCGTATCTCATGTAAAACCCACAAAATATAGTACATCAATTAATAATAATTTTAAAAGTCGAAAGTTGGGTGTCGCCATGCACCATACTTCATGTAAAACCCAGGAAATATAGTCAATAAAAAGGTAATAACGTTAAAAGTTGAATGTTGAAAATAGCGTTGTTGACCTAGATATGGCAGCCAAAATGACAACTGCAAATTTCACGTCACGTCTAGGAGTTTATGTGACAGACAGACGGACTGACATATAGACTGATATAGAAATGTATTTTCTGCTATATAGTAGCGATATACAAATCTTGAATAAGGAATCGTTTCCCACTTCTTCAAGTAATGGCTGTCTAAAATGTGTAAATATAATAAAAAGAACATTTTCCACAGTTCTATATTCGTAGTCCTGCTACTTGGCTCAAGCGTAAGATAAAATAAATAAATGTTAAAAAAATTCTCACGAAGATATTTCATATGCAACAAAAAACGTTTTTTCATCGTTTAAAGTGCAACACAATTCATTTAACGTGTGTTGTGTTAGCAGCGCAAAGTTGCAATTTTTGTTTTGTATCTTCACGCCATACTGTGAAAATGATTATAATGGAAATCCCAGGATTGGTCAATAAAAATAACTTCGTGTTTAATTTTTTTTATTAAAAAAATTATTTGCGTCCATTATTGCTTAAATAAGAATTTTTTTTTGGGAATCAGCTAGTCATTTACAAAAAAGAGAAAGAAATAATGATCCAAATAGTTTTATATTTTATTTATTGCATATTTAATGTAAGTTTTACTAGATGTTGTCCAAAAACAGGACATGTCTTCAATTGGACTTTTAAATATTGTCATCCATCCATTTAAGAAGCGGACATCCTTTGACCTCAATTTCAAATTGTTTAAAATGACTTTTTCGACATATGAGAAAAAGGGAGAATACAATACATTTATATTAATTATATAGGTAGTATAAAAACTATGTATATGAAAAAACTAATGTACACGTTGTGGTTAAGTATTAAATTTTAAAATATGAACTATTTTTAGCACCTGTCCAAGCCTCGTCTTCAGGATAAGATACTTGAGAACGGAAGACAAAATAATAGACACAATATATTTCATCCATGCCAATGGCAACAAATAACACATTAATCGATTGAAAAATCTTTGAATGAAAGTTTTCATTTGGGGATTTAAAGTTTTGGCAACGCAATATTGCATGATGAAATTTTATTTGTTTGTAAATATGCAGCAAAATATTTTGATCAATTTTGGCTATCCTTAAACTGCTTCCAAGGAGTGGACCTATAAAATGAAAAACTTTAAATCGGGCAATACAGTCGGGATGAAACTAAAACTCGGATAGCCCGCTTCAAGTAGTTCAATATTTCAAGATAGGTTACTGGTTTATTAACGAAATTTACAAAAACATTCACTACAAAAAATCTCTACTGTTACAAGGAATTTTTCGATCCGACATTTTTTGATAAAATAATGTTTTAATTCTCGAAGCGTTCATACTAAGTATCGTCATCATTCTGTAAAATGAATTCCTACTAGTTTTTTAACGATCCTTTTTCAATATTTCTAAATATTATGTCAATCCCAAAAAGTTTAATTATATTTTTTTTGATATCGTCAATTGTTAAGCAATTAATCTATCTAACGAACAAGTTTTAAAAATAGCCGTAAATCCATTTTTTGCGCCCCACTAAAGGAACCTTAAGTTATAAGCAGTGCTATAAGAAAATTTGTAATTTACGAGTAGTCTTAATAGTCCCAGTCTCTACCAACCAATTGTATGGTGGTTGTACAAAGATCTTCTCTCATAACATAACATATATATCGAATATATCGAATATACCATATACTTGAAAAGATTTCTGGTGAGTTTATTCAGTGTTTTTTTACTATAATTTTTATATAACTTACGATTCACCGAAAAGCAACATATATGTACATTAAGTAACAATTAAATCGTCACAATAAATATGTAGTGATTGGCACGTATTAGAATCGTAATTTATCGCAGAATACACACTCTGAATTGTCGATTAATAAAAATCATTGACTAATCTTTACAATTATACTCTTTCAAAGTAAGTAAACAACTTTATTCCTAATATGAAATTAAAATTGATAACGTAGTTATTCCACTGGCTGTGTAACTAGATGTAACGCGTTTCGCTTCTTTAATAAGCATCTTCAGACTAACTGTATCGAACCATAACTAATTATATCACCTCCAAACACTAGTAATTAATTTTATAATAAGTACTATTATCGTTTGGGTCTTACCCCCTCCCCACGTCCAGTAGAAGGAAACAATCCCACCCTACTCTTCATTTTTAATTAAGATGCTTTTTAAAGAAGCGAAACGCGTTACATTTAGTAACACAGCCAGTGGAATAACTAAGTTATCAACCTTAATTTAATATTAAAACACCAAAGCTACCATTGAATCCATGTAAAATATCTTTATTCCTACTAACATTAAATATATGTCATTTAATTACCCACTATTTCACATTATTAAAATATGTTAGAATTCATCATAATTAGCCCAAAATATCGATTTCATGACATCGCAGTAAATGTAATGGTACACTCGTCTGCAAAAATACCTGCTGAGTACAGCATAGCTTGTAATTATAGGGGGATTTGGCCCCACCCGTTAATGGCCACCATATTAAATTCTTATTGAATGCCTCAGAATATTTTTTACAAGAACTGCTATTATTATTAAGTCGCTTAACCACTCATTTTCAGAAAGAGTAATGGTTGACGGATGGGGTCTAGTTGTCTTAATTAATAACACCTTGTTTTTATATGATATACATATTTTAATATTATAACAAATATTATCTATTAGGTGTTCCCTCAATGAATGTTGTTTTTTAAATAAAACAAAAAAAATCACTTTTAAATGCTTAAATTTTATTGTAATGATTCAAAATATTAATTTATTTTGAGGATATAACCTTCAACTACCATTCAGTCAATTTTTTAATTCCATTATCACACAATGTTGGAGACTTTGATTCAAAATATTCCGATAACCTTCTTTTTACATCGTCTGCATTTTTTTTTTGTTTCAGCTAGGAAGTGCTACACCGATCTAAAATCTAAATGGTAGTCGGAAGAAGCAAGGTCTGGAGAATAAGGTGCATAAGGTAAAACTTTAAGCCAAGATCAGAATTTCCTCAACCTCCAGAAGGTCTCGGGGTGTGCGGATTCGCGTCGAAATCTTTTATTCGCCCAATTCGTAAGGAACCCACACACCTTGTCTCTAAGCGTTCCCAAGCTTCTTGATGTGTCCATGGTCTGCCGAATTTGGTGGTCGAATTTCTCAGCCACCTGATGAATAGTTTGAGTAAGATTTGCTTCCATTTCTGCACCCAAGACATCAGCACCATCATCTTAGCTGGTCTCCCACATTCAGGACTATTTTTATGTCGTAATTTTGCCTTCAATTTTCTTTGAATCATCTTTGAGATTTACGGAGTCTAATGAACCACCAAACACATTACAAATGTTTTTAGTGACCGTAGTTGCCGATTTTTTTGTAAAAAAATCATATAAAATATTATTTCGTATGAATTGTTCACTTGGTTAAATTTTAGCCATCGTACATGTTGGGGTGTAATTTTTATTTTTAATATCTAAATGTGAACTCCAGTTGTGCACCAACACTGATATAATAGAAGATGTACTCAGGTAGTAACGGTGTAAGCACGACTGGCTTTTAAAACTGATATTTAAAAAAAACGGCATTCATTCACCGACTATTAAATATTTTTTCCTAAATTAATTAAATTTAGTTAGTTAAGATGGTTGAGAAAATGTATGTGTTGTCTAAATCTACCATGCTAGTATAGTTCATTTGTAGTATAATGTAATATACGAATATATAAGTCAGTCTTGATAGTCTATAGCTGTAAGAGCTTTGCCCTAACTATCAAATGGGTTCGGCAAGGGGCAAGGTCAATATTAAATATAAATTTTTTCAATCTAATATTTGAGATATTGTGCGTGTGTGTTCATGATTTCTTTTATCCTCGAACTAATGAAATAATATATCGTTTTAATATCCACTATTTAAAATGATTAATACTTAACGATGCCTCGTGGTATTGGAGTAAAATATTTTTTTGGAAAGGTTAACGCGAAACCAAATTAAAGTAATTGGTAATCATTTACAGATGACTAATCATTTAAATTCTGTGTGTTGAATTTATGCGACTGAAATCAATTTTAAATTATCATTACTCAAAATACAATGATCGCGTTTTGGCATAATTTCGTCACAAAATGGTTATGAAGTCATCTTTTATAAATTCCGCTGGTTAAATGACATTTTGCGAATTAAATGAAAGCTTAGTTGAATTTTGCAATATTATTAATTATTAAAGTCAGATTAACTGGGAATTATTTAATATCATAATATTGATTTCAAAATTATCACGGTAATTATCACAAGTGAATAATATAATTTTAATAAAATAAAAAAATCTCAATACAACTTTGTTGAATAGTCTTTATTAACTGGACTATTTAATTTTAATTCTGTCTTTTTTATAACGAAGTTTTGTCTCATTGATTGATTTAAAATAATATTGACAACTCAGTTTCTCAGTAACAAGTCAAAAATTTGCAGTTTTAAGTTAATTAGTAGGAAATGTTTAAAATGCTTAAAAATGAGATCTACCAGTTTCAAATTGTAACAAGTGGTAATCTGTGGTTATTTTAGAATGACATCGGTTATTATTACTTTTAATTCAAATGGTGACAACTACGAAAATCCTGTAAAAATTCCTAATATTAATAGTAGGAAAACATAGAATTATTCACTTTTATGTGTTAACTGTCAATTCTTGGTGAAAATGCCAAATTTATTTTTTTATATAATACATATGCACAGATTAATGAAACGGTTATAAAAGCGGGGAACTTCAAACATATAATTTAGCTTTAAAGAATTCATTCTGCTCCCTTTAAATTTGTTTATCAGATATGGATGCTCCTGACCGACCTCCATTCCTCATTTACCATGTGCTGTTTGGTGTTTACATTAATTACATATTTATTATTTTCAAGTGTTTCACAACATTCTTTTAAAGTTTCTTATTTGCTATTTTGGCTAATGAATATTTACAAATTATTTTCAAGCTCCTTATATTTTATAATTTAAGACATCGACTGAGGGTGCTTGATGGAATTTCAAAATCAAATTTGGATTATTGAGATTTTGTACACTTCCATGTATTTTGTCACTAACGACCCGGGTTACGCCTTTCGGCATCTTCAGGCATTCGAGCACACGAATGGACTCCAACTGACTTCACTTCAGTTCGAGTCCATTCGTGTGCTCGAATGCCTGAAGATGTCGAAAGGCGAAACCCGGGTCGTTAGTGACAAAATACATGGAAGTGTACAAAATCTCAATAATCCAAATTCCTTATATTTTCCTCAGAAAATTTATTTTTAATGTGGCTTTATTTTTCTTTCAGAGTAGTATTTATTGATTTCTAAGAGAAACTTGACATTTTAATTGTAGACTATTTAATTTTGTTTATAAATAATAATTGCTTGATAACCTGTAAATTCTTGTCATAGTTCTTGAACCAACTGTTTATATACCTTGTAGCTGTTAACATGCAATTTTATATAAATAGCCCTGTTATGATTTTATTTTCATCAGTAGATAATTTTCGCGAAGAGTGAAACCGGCCCTGATCAAATGAATTGTGTTTTATTTTTTAAAAGATAAAATTATGTTTATAATATTATAAATATATTTTTTAGATAATCCTAGAATTTCATTAAATCTACAAGAACTAGATGCGCCGTAGAAGATTAAACTTGCCATAATCGTGTTTACTTACAACTATCTCAGAACCAATTATCAATTATGATTTTTTAGTTGTGACACTTTAAAACTGAGGTATCGATATATGTTTTCTTAAATAAACACGGTACTTCCACAATAACCTTTCAAGAACACACAACACAGTTTGCGAAAAAAATCAAAAAAAAATTGCATTTATGTTTTCATCATCACTTTGGGTGGGCTCGTATTGAATATCTAAGTTATTGAAGAAATATTGGTGGATTAAACTTTAACTAAAGAACAGCCAGAATATTGTAAAAATTATTGAGGGTATTATAGAAGACAAAATAGAAATTTATTAACCTCCAAAACAATTTTTTTAAATGTCTGACTTTATTATCGGTAAATGAATAATTGCACGTTTGTAGATTAAAAAGAATTCTAATTATTTAATACACTCAATAAATACTTTGAAAAATTCTTCATGTAATTAATGCTGCCGTTAATTTTCCGCAAATTAATAAACTTTTTACATTCTTCACAAATATTTTGAAACAGAAGCTGTGTTTAAAATTATCTCTCCTCATAAAAATTTGTAGGTATTGGATTTAACAAACAAGAATTTATCGGGAAACTTTGGGGATTTTGCAAGAATTTTGTTTTAATTAAGACAAACCTTGCATTAATTTAGATGTAAATTAACTGTTTCTAGAACCTCAAATAAGATGTTTTGCATAACTTATTTTCTTTGTGGATTAATTAATACTTTAACAGATTACATTATTGAAATTATTCATTTTTTTACCAATCAATCAATAAGCTTTAAGATAGAACATTGTTATGGTAAGGGATTTTTCGTTGAATATCTATAAAATTTTATAATGTATCTTTGTTCATGCATATATTTCGATGGTTTCTCTTTAAGATTATAATCATTGTTGAGAATTTCTTTAAAATTAAAATTATGGATAATTTTCTTTGTATACTTTGGGTCAAGGAACTTTATTGTGTATTTTATTATTTGTGATAGTTATTTTGTTAATTTTAGTTTTGCTTTTCCAACGATAAAAACAACGCGACTTTAATATAGTTTGATCTGTTGTGACGATATCACAGATGCTACATTAAGTAACCTTGCAAGTAATTAAGGTCATATGCACTGGAATACGGCGACAGATAATACAATCGTTATCGTACAGAGGCAAAACAACCTTAAATTACAAGCAGTGCTACAAGAAAATTTGCAATTTACGAGTAGTCCTGGAAGTCCCAATCTCTACGAACAAATTGTATAGCGGTTGTACGAAGATCGTCGCTCAACTTCGTTTTTCGTCGAATATAACATATATTTGAAAAGATTTCTGGTGAGTTTATTCGGTGTTTCTTTACTATAATCATATAATTTACGATTCATCGAATACCAACTTATATGTATGTTAAGTAATAATTAAATCATCGCAATAAATTATATCGTACAGTTGTCATAATATATATATATATACACACTTTGAATTGTCGATTAATAACAATCATTGATAACGACTAGGCTTTATAATAATTATACTCTTTCAAATTAAGTGTATTCCTAATATAAAATTAAAATTGATAACTTAGTTATTCCACCACCTGTGTTACTAAATATAACGCTTTTCGTTTCTTTAAGAAGCATCTTCTGAGTAACTATATCGCAAAAAGAGTATTAAAATGAATAATTTTAAATAGAAGTTTATAAATATTAATAAAACCATTTACACTAATCGATTATTAGTAAATAATATTAAAAAGGACACTTAGCTCACCACTATTAAATTTATTTCCCTTTGTATTTTCACCTCCAAACTTTATTAATTAATTATGTAATTAGTCCTATCAACGTTTGGGTTCTACCCCCTCCCCACGTCCAGTAGAAGGGAAAAAACCCACCCTACTCTTCATTTTTAATTTGAGAACTAGAATCATTGTTTACCGTAGAAATAAATAACCTTGCAATATAGTAAGTCTTAAGATGCTTCTTAAAGAAGCGAGACGAGTTAAATTTAGTAACACAGCCATTGGAATAACTAAGTTATCAATTTTAATTTTATATTAAAACACCAAAGTTACCGCCGAATCGATCGAAAATATCTTTATTCCTATTAACATTAAAGATTCTACATTTAATTACCCACTATCTCACATTATTAAAATATGCTAGAATAAATAAATATCGACTTCATGACTCCGCAGTAAATGTAACAGACCACTCGTCCTCAAAAATACCTGCTGACGGGCCGTACAGCATGGTTTGTAATTATAGACGGTTTTGACAGAGGTCTCAGTTCAAAGCTTGACTATGATTAAGAAATTACATATTTGAGCTGCTGCACGAGGTGATTTCCCGTGATCCAATAGAGAGTGGTACCGGACAGCCAGGAATAATTGTGTACACAGCATTAAAAATTGGAACATAAACATGTAAACACATAAATTTATTTTTCTTAATTTTCAAGCAACACAAAATCACTATACAAACGTTAAAACAACATTCAGATTTCTAATTTATGTATGCTCTAACACAAAATAAATCCTCATGATCACTCATTTTTGTACCCAAAAAATTATATTCTTTACGTTCAATTATGTTTTCTTAAAAACACACCTTCACTTTAACGAAAGATATATTTTTGTAACGTACTTTGCTTTTAAAAAAGAATCTCTTACACTTTTATCTCGACATATGATATTGACGATGTATATACGTCACGTTCTTTGCTACATAGATTTGTATAGAGTAACCGTAGCTTAAGTGGTAGAGATTATTAAATAAAAACACAGTACATTTTAAGACGATACCTTTTATTACTATCTGGTTTACAGAATTCCTTATTTGTACACAGTTTTAATGATTAGGAATACAGATCATAATCATATACTAAGGTAGATGTAATTCCCTGATAATTCGTATTTCTTCTTGGTCTATTTGTGTCATCCTTTGCCAATGGTTGAAAACCAAATCGTCTCCATACCTTATACTAGTCCTTTACGTCACCACTGTATTCGACATTGAGCTCTACTGGAAGTGACGTAGCTAAGAGAACCTTTTCTACCCGCGCCACTACCGCTCTCTTTTTATTGCATTATATGTTGGAGTAATTTGAGTTTCTTATTACCGAGAATTGGACTGAAGTGAGAAACTTTCCTTAGTTTATCGGTCTCTATAAGATCTCGTGAATTACAGTTCTGTATTAAAACCTACACATTGATAGAGTGATCAATCTCATGTCAAACACATTCCCTGATCAGAATCCATTTATTAATCGGATTTGGTGCAAAGAATAAAATTCATTGAACAATTATAAACCACAATGAACTTAAAAATGTAGATTCCATAATTTACATGACAGCAAAATGCTACAATATCAATAAAATACCAAAGTAATTATTGAAACTGTCCGAACTGGGATTCACACCCGTGGACGACGGAACCAAAGACAACGACGTTAATCACTCAACATTGAAATTTATTACCACACAACAGCGATAATACAATAATTGTAAAGAAGTTTTTTTTATTGTGTATTGGATATTGCGTATTAAATTCTAATACCAATTTTCTTAGCACCAGGTAACAATGCCAACAATTTATCAAAATTTGTTCAATGCACTAGATTTACAGGATGCACCAGAGGATAAGAGGAAAAATTAAAAACAATGCATGCTCCTACTCTCAAAAAACAAAACAATCGAATGGAATACAAAACTCTTATCGGTTAATTTGTTTTCTAAGGAATACCATATTATATATATGTATTTTAAATATTGAGAAAGTATCTTTGAATTCGTGGTGGTAAATAAGAATCCCTAAATGTTGGAACGTGTGGATGCTTCGGCGAAACCTAAAGTGTTTACTCAGCGCCCAACCATTATGGTGAAATCCATTACCAAATATTCAATAGTAAGTAAAATTTATCCTATCATCGCCGTTAGGTTTTGCCTTCACAGACAATGTGGAAGATGAAGGGTAAGCTCTCTTATTCATAGCGCCCTTCTATTGGATACAAATAAGAATTCAGTTATTCATTATAAATAAAACAGGAGCGATAAAGAAATACTCTCGAGCACTATTATTATATTGCATATGGGAAGAATTTGTTTATATTATTACAACAAAAATGAGAATTCTAATAATATTGGCTTTAAAAATTCGACCAATTGCATTTTTTACGGAAATTGACTCAATTATAATTAGTTGTCTCTAGAAAATGTTCAACATTAGGTACATATATCAACAAATGTAAAAAAACAAAATAAGAAATGTGAATGCAATTACGGGGTTTTTAGATTCATTAAAAATGTTAAAATAAATCTCTTGTACAATTTACTATTTTACACTTGGTTGCTTTATTCTGTTCGATGAAGGAATACAGTTTATATGTTTAATATTGAATAATTACGTTGTGTTAAATGAAGAACATTCCTTGAATACAGATAAAGTATGTTCTGAAATACTGTTTTATTGCTTTTGAATTATAAACATAATTTTACGTGAAATCAATTACATACAATTGTATTTCAATACAAATGTATTATGGGAGTAAATATTTCAACTATTCTAATGTGATATTGAAGACCAATTAAAAGCTCTCACTCGATAGTAAGAATTAAGTTATTATAAGTAATAATTATTGAGGGACTATACTGAATGTAAGGTTCTTTATTTAGAGTATGTGCAATAATGACGCTTCTGTTATTATGATATCTATCGATGATAATAATAACTCATTTTGTGTTTTTAGTGGAATTAAACTAACTATTATATTGACAGCTTCTCCGTTGGCTAAATTATTTATTGTTATAATTTTACTATAAAATTTAAAAAAAAAAGGCGTTTTGGTTGTACTGAATGTTTTGTTTTGAAAAAATAAATGATCTGGGACGCCATTAACTTATCCAGCGTTCGATTGATTAAATATTATTCTCAATATACTTAAATTAACTAAGCCGTTATCGACATTATGGAGAGCTAGTTTGTAACAATTACACTCTTAATAAAATGAATTAAACAACTAAGTGTTCTTCAGATTCCGTTTATATAAAAGATTTGAAATATGCAGGTTGATAATTAATATTTTTTAATAGATTTTATATCAATATTGGTATTTTCATCACTTTATTGCAGATTAAAATGATTTATTTATTTTAAAATGGATGCGTACATAAATAATGTTAAATATACCAATAAAACTATTCAATATTATTGTCAACAAAGTTCACAAAGGAAGGTAAACGTAATTTATATTGATGACTTCCAATATTGAAGAGAACCTCAATTGTGAATGCTTCACTAATAATTTGTTTCGGTGAGAATTGCGAGCCGAGATCAAAAGTTTATTATCTTTATTGGAGTGTGTAATTAGGCACGTGTAACAATCGGTAGAAACAATAAGCCCACGACTTTCTGCACAAGTATTATATTTCACCGTAATACGCTTAGAATGCTAAAAAATAGACGTAATTGGAATTGTATTAAAAGTGAAAGAAAAATTTCTACGATAAAATACTAGTTAAAGTAACATCAATGTATATCTGTTTTTAAATTATTCATTAAAATAAAACACAATGTGTTGTAAAAATGCTACACTTTTCTTATATTATTACGCCCGGTTTCACTAATCGATTAAGCATCGTGAGCATAATATTTTAACAGCCGAACATATTTGAATGTTCTATTGGAATCCCTATACTTCAATGCACTGGTTCACACTCAATATAAATGTTGCAATCAGAAAGATAACGTGAAAAGGAAAGAAGTGAAAGATAACGGAACGATTTTTAATATTCAAGCAAAATTTGACAGGAAACTGCGTAATTAATTCATTTGATTTAATTATGTATTTAAATGAAAATTCAAAAATACCCTTCAGCTGAAATAATAGCAGGTATAATAATAAACGTTTCAATAGGTACAGCCTTGTCGTACAACAACAACGTGATAAAAAAACGCTTATTTAAAATAGTTTTATAAAACAATTTACTATCTAGAGTTTTCTTCGATTACTTAAGAACAATAACTATTCATTCATAATGAATTGTGGCGTGACCACTGCAAATCATTCAAAACGTTTGAAGCTTAATTTTGTTTCCAAACGTTTATAATTCAGTTTGCCATATAAGAATAAGGTTTACAATTAAATACACTTCTGTGTAGATGATATTCACTTGCATAAAAATAGTTTTCACTTATAACAAATACATTCCACAAAAAACAAATTCTTTCACTAAAAGTAAAGTGTTCCCATATATATTTTAACATTGAATAAATATATTATACTTACGAAAAAATATTTTCACATAGATAAAAAAGTTTTCATTCAATATAAATAGTCACACTTTGAAATCGATAGTTGAGCGAAGCTGTAATGAATTGTCACTTATTCTTCTACTTTATATCAGGTCGCCTGTATTGTCTTTGCTCCACGCATTACAATAAATTACACAAACCAAACCATGCCAACCCTAACATAACTTAACTCACTTTGTTAAAATAATCCGTGACTAAGTGGAAACTATTAACATCAAAGTTTGAATCTACTAAGTTAATACTATCTAATCCAAAGTGCAAACTATCAAAATAAAAATTCAAGTGTACCAAGTGAATACTATCTAACGAAGTGCAATTATTTATAACCCTAAGAATAATGCATCTAGAAGGTCATGTAGCCGAGTGGTCAACGCTTATCCTATTCGTTTGCAGGGTCCACGGCTTTGAATTGTCGAACAAGCACTTTAATACACGGATTTGTTAATCAATTTAAAAATTTGTGTTCAAACCCACAGATGTCTGTGAAGTTTAAATTTCCTCGTTTCCATCCAATCCTGAAAACGGTGCATAGAGACAACGAACACTACTTGTTATTTACTCCCCACAGTTTATTATTACCCTAAGTGACTGATTAATAAGCAGTTATCGTAAAGGTCAACTTCTGTTGAGATGATTTATTAACAAGATATAAATTTCACATTAGGATTGAACATTTGAATAAAAAAAAAACAAAAAAAATATCTAATAAATTGTGATAAAAATATGTAAACACAAAATGTTTTGAAACGATTTTTTTGGCTTATTTATGCTCTTTGTGAATAAAAATAAATAAATGATGAGTCGTCGGAACAATTTTAATTTTTTTTATATTTAGACGGTGTGCTTGATCGTAAAAGCCGGCCCCGCCTCATAACATAAGGTTGTGTAATGACAGGCATTGAGTAGCAGCAGCCTGTCATTCTACGACGTAGCTCCAGCAGGTCTACGAGCTTGGCTGCTAGAGGGTATGCCACATTAAAATAACTCCATTACGATCAGCAAATTGTGCGTGAAGTGAAGTAATTAGTGTATTAGCTGGATTCACCCTTCGAGAGCTTGACGTGGCACATTATTTGTCTACGTAAAACCGTGTCGATAGGAGGTTTATATTTCTAATAACGTTAAATAAGCAATTCAAATCTTTAAACAATACTAAAGCATATAGTTCCATACGAGTTATTGAATCTAAATTTATTTCAACTGTGTCCGCTGTCAATGTGGATTATATGGACTTATAATAACGCTTATCTCAAAAGTAATTTATTTACGAAAACTGCATGTAACTCTGTTACTTGACTTTTCTTTTATCGAAGAGAGTAACGATAAAAAACATAGAGCTAGGACAGGAATATAAGTTGACTAATCGCTCTCGCTATGCGCCGTTTAAAGGATCATATGGGTAGGAACGAATTTAATTCATCATGACCTTTAAGATCACATGTCTTCGAACACGAAACCATAAATCGAACCTTTGAGCACCGCAACCGAAGCCAATATCGTTGACCACTCGACCACACGCCACAAATAACTATTTCGGCATCAAATATTATACTACATAATTTGTGTTTGGTAGATACTTTCCTTCGTTAAAGATTTTAAATTATTGTTGGATACGAAATCCATTGAACACAATACAATAACTAATGTAATATATCAAGATATACATTTTCGTTACAGGATGAAGAAAAATTACCATCTTTGTAAGTGAATCGTGCTCTAAAAATAAAATTCTCAGAAATAACTCTTCAGGAGTTTTGGATTTATCTCCAAATCGAATGCCCATCTCCATCCCCAACAGCGGTCACAATTTGTTGCAAATTTTAAAATCATATTTCTATTAGCTTGACTTCTCAACATTTACCAACATAGAAACTAAAAAACTGCAAAAGGCTTACAAATTTAGACGAAGAAATGAAGGTAGCTTTTATATTGATAATTAGTTTTTTTCTCACATAAAATTGCTGAAACCTATAAAGGCATCAATCTCGATTATTGCATTTATAATACTTTTCAATAAAGTATAAAATATATTTTATTTTATTAGGTATTCTTCTGTAATCAATAATCTTTAATTAAAAATAAATGTTATGTTCATGCATATTTTTATTGAATTTGAGTTATTGAGATTTTGTACACTTCCATGTATGTTGTCACTAACGACCCGAGTTTCACCTTTCGACATCTTCAGGCATTCGTGCGCTCGAATGCCTGAAGATGCCGAAAGGCGAAAACCGGGTCGTTAGTGACAAAATACATGGAAGTGTACAAAATCTCAATAATTCAAATTTAAGATAATAGATAGACATTTCCTGTTATCTAATGAATAGACATATCTTTGACGTAAATACTAAAATATAGAACAGATTATGACATAATATGTTAAATTAGAATAGATTTAGATAAACAATATGACCACGATGTAATGACATACCGCGTTGCAAACTGACAATATAAAAAATACATACCAATATGTGGTCTACCTCTGAGCTCTTAAATCATACTTTTATTGTTTACGGACTTGATTTTTTGAAATTTTCCTTATAAGCAAAATTTCTCCTTGACTTCGAAAAGGTTAAGAAACACTGCATTAATCGATCAAATCTTCTTAAGTTACTTAGCTTAAATTTGATGCGATTAGTGGTTGATTGGTTTATAAAAATAAGCATTTTGTTCTTGATTAGAAAAATAACACAATGAAAAAAATAAACTTTCAATATAAATAATAATTTAGGCGTGAATCACAAAAACGTCCTTTACTCCTAACATTGCACTGTGGATATATCTGTTTTTGCTTTTGTAAACCTTATACGTCTCCTAAATAAGGACACATAAGAAAATATCGTAGCTGCCACATTGCGGTTCAGTTTGTCGCATTGGAATTTTCCCAAGTAAGTGCTGATTCGGTCAATAAAAAAAAGTTTTGAAAAAATCAATTGGAAAATCTCGTGTTTCATTTTTAATATTCATCTATTACAATGTTACTCGCTTAATCTAGTATTGTAACTTATTTATATTGTAATTGTATCAACTGTTAGTACCCAGTACACTTACTACATTTTCAAAATCTTTATATAAATATATTTTTAGAAAGTTATGAACGCCTGTGAAGAAGGTGAAGGAGGCTTTTAAGGGTTATATTGTGACACATTAACCGGATATATATACACCGCCGCTTTAAATATACCCTTTCCTGTTTCAAACTGTGCTTGAGTAGCTAGCCTATGAATTCACAGATATATTAGAAGGATACGGCAGCACAAGATATAATTTTTTTTTATAATATAAATTTGAAGAATTATAAATATTTTCATTTATTGGAAAGTGAAATGTGTTACTTGAGTACACTCAATAATAATCCAACAATAATAATTCTTGGTTGCATTACGTCATGATTTATAAAAATAAAATACACTTCTTAGAAATTGTTTTATAATATTTTGTGTAATCTGGACCGGCGTCGGTAATTAAGTGAGCATTTTAAGTATATTTTTTTTTATACATAGTTCCATTACAGGTTACATATGCGCCTGTATAAAGTGAAGCCGGGAATTATAATAATATACTATTTGTTTTTTTTAAACTTTGGTTTCAATTTATTTTTTCTATATTCTTTTTAAACATAGATTTTTTTTAAATAACCACTTTCCGTGTGGAGCATTTGAACCTTTAATGGAGCATCGCAGCAGTCGTCGTTTTTATGAGAACTGGTTTTTTTATAGTCGCTCAACCTCTCTCTTTCTGAGAAAGGTAGAATGATGGGCCAAGTAAATTTCGGTCTCGCTAAGTCATGATTTTTAGTATCAGATGGGTGGGAGAGAATTTAGACAACCATACATTTGAACAATCATTCAAACATCGAATAAAACTATATTTGAAAAATTTCCTATTTAGTCTCCTTTTGACGTATCTCGTTGTTATTAAATCGTATTTTGTGAACATGTATCTGGTGAATGAGTAATGAGAGGTTATATGAAAGCGTACTAACATATTTTGTGGTACAATACTCATATCGTATTTCATCCGGTATCTAGATATTTTCTACCAGTATTTATAAAACAGTTTAAAACATATTTCTTATGCCATTAAGTCGTTTCTTGTTCGCTTAATTATTTTTACCTACTTATCAATATTAACAGTCTTAATCTATATTGTTTTAAGTTTAAAACTATATAAAAAAGAAACCTTTTTTATATGGCTTCGGCTGATAGTTTATAAAAATTCAATTTCAATATAAAATTTCACCATATAATTTATTCAAGTAAGTACCCGGCCGCGTGGAATTTAGTTTATATTTTTATCTTCCTCGACTCATAGTTCGGTTCGCAGGAGAGCAAAATTAAGTGTTATATACTAATAATTGATTTCTATTGAACAGTTTGTTTTTTAAATGTTTTTTGTAAGACTTTTTAAGGGAGAGATCGTAGATATTAATCCAGTGGGAACCTACTAGATGTATTCACCTTTGCCTGTCTTTTATAAGGTGCAGGTGTTTACATCACATCCCAGTAGGCCCGGGTGCTTTGATGCCAAGCTTTTTCGCAGATAAACAACATCTTAAATGCAGCAACTTGATTCAGAATGCTAAAAATATCTTCCAACAATTTCGAGATATGTATATTGAAAGGGGACAGTTCTCACGACGGAATGACCAGTCTTATATGGCGATTCCGTCGGGTATGCAAACACTTAAAAACATCTTACAGAATATGGTGAACAAGTAGATTTCTCTTCCGTTATTTATTGGAAACTATCTTATTCTTTTTGTACATTATAGTGTATGCAACCAATTCTTGATAAATCCCATTAAAAAAACTAAAAATACCAAAGCTCGTAAAAATAGTGTGAAGCCGCATCAGAAACATCGTACAAGAATGGAATCTTTATTTATCATGCATTTTTTGAATTGTTACAAACTACACTAATAAAAGACATCGCAGTAATTTTAGACGAACAACCTGTGTAACAGACTACCAAGTTATTTCCTGTGATAAATCTAATTCAATTCCATTTGACAGTTCAAATCGTTTGGAAAAACGTCAAAGATTAATGGTTATTCACCCTCCAAACGCAATGTGCACAGCACACGCTATGACATGTGACAACTCCAACAAAACTGGCCATCGATTTAGACACCTAATCTACATTGTATACATATGGTTATTAAAGTTAGGATGGTAGCTAGTTTTAAAATATAACACGGTTACGCATCATGTAACAGAGAGGTTTTATTATTCTGGCAAATTTATCACGGTCGCAGTAGACAAGCATTCTCAAGAACGACGATTTATAAAAAATGCTGTACACTTCTCACATCAGGAATTCAAGTGCGTGGATGTACTCGAAGTGACAGTCGACATTCTGAATTAAAATTTGAATGATTTAAATTTAATATTTAAATTCCATCACACAACGTCTTTATCTTAAAGTATTCGATAAACGCTCGGCTTATTTGTAGCGCTGGCCATGGGTTCAAGGAACAGACATTTCACTCTCATACGTTGATTTTTTAATCGATTTATAGATTTATGTTCAACGGCATAGATGTCTGTGGTGTTAATAGTCCACTTACTTTCTTATTCACAGAGCGTATGTAGAGCTATTATCCCATCCTTTTGTTATCAACCTTTCCGAATAAGTGACGTTGAGTGACAACCAGCATTCGCAGAACAACTTCTATTGAGATACTTCATCAGGAGCCCATACGATAAAAAGAATCGTCATATTTTTCCAACGGCCAGTTGTGTCCTAGACCATATAAACTTCCAAATATTACCATTTATTTAAAAAGGTATTATGTAAAGGAGCTGATGAAATGACATGATGCTCTATTTTCAGATATAAGCATTTGAAAAACGAAATATAAAGCTTCACAACAAAGCCACACAGGAAAACTGAAACGTTTTATAAAAGCGCACGAAATATATTTAATTATCTGCGGAGGGTTACAACCTACGCCCCACGAATAATAATGTCACGTATTTGTGGGGCAAAGCAGTAGCGTTACATGATATAGGTTAAAGAATGAAGAACTCGGGGTAATAATGTATTCAATATAAATTAGACAAAAATTATCCAGCTTAAGTTTCCTAGTTTTAATCAAAATTATGTATTATGTATGACATGATGTGACATGACATATAACTTCAATTAAAACACTTCGATAAAAATTGTTAAATTTATTAAAAAAGTTGGAAGGAAATCAATATTTCGATATATAGATACACTACTGACAGTTAGAATTTAACTCAGGATGTATTGGTGTCACAATAAAGGCAAATAAGACCAATGTGATGAGTAACTAAGCCGTTCATGACTCTGATAGGATCCTGACTAGAGCGGGACAGATCATCGGGAGGGTAGATAGTTTCAGGTACCTCGGTTTACACATCTTGGAGACTGTAACACAAATAAAAAGATTGCTATCCGCTTAAAAGCCTTCCTTATACCTGGAGCTACATTTAAATCAATGCAGACAGTCCGTGACACGCAGCTGTACACGATCAAAAACAAATTCCATTTGTTCAACGCTTGCATTCTAACAGTGCTGCTTTACGGTAGCAAACATGGCACCTGATGATGTCTCAGAAAAACCGTATACTGAGTTTCGACAATAGAGACTTTCGTCAGATACTGGGGGTGACGCGGTTTGACTTCGTGAGGAACTCGGAGATTAGGGCACGTACTTGGCAGCGACCTGTTACATCAGCGGTCATGGAGAGACTTTGGAACTGACTGGGCAACGTACTGCGGATGCCTCCGGAAAGCTTTAATCAGTGGTGGCTATATTCTCCACATAGAGAGCAGATATGGTCGAAGAAGGATCTACTTACTTATATCTTCCTAAATCATTATGGTAAATATGCACGTATTATGTTTGTAAAATGTTTAATTTTTTTCAACATCTAGCGGCAGATTTTGCTGTCAATATACACCTCTGTGTTGGTTAACGCGGTAAAACTGACGACATTAAAAATGCATTTAAATATATGGCAATATCCATGGTTTTGATTTGTGGACTTTAGATAATAAAAACTTCTTGTTTATTTTTAAATCATTATCCGGCATTGTATCTCCAAATCTTCAACATCTTCAAACAATTTTTTATATGAAAATCATAAGTTTTAATTTTATTAGTAGGATGTGGCATAATCAAAGAAAAATATAAGGATTTAATCATAACCAGAAGAGGAGAAGGGAAGAAAAATAGTAACTTGCGATGTGAGTTTTCTGCTAGAGAGGAAACTGCTGTTTTATATTGTACACACTGAATATTAGTGTAACCAACCACTTAAATCGATCACACGCGTTAATAAGTCGTGTATTATTGAAGAAGGAGAGGATTGAAAAGAGTTATAGTGAGAACAATTGTATGAATATTTTTTTTCATTGTCAATTGCGAATTCAGATATAGAAATAATTGTAAAATTATTGTGTACGCCCCTAATGCAATACGATGAAAAAGTATCATGAACTTACAGAGAGAGATGCAAATATTTACAAGCAATGATTTGAAAGAAGACAGGAATAGTGTCAGATAGTAAAAGAATCTTATTGAAGTGAAATAGAAGTAAAAAATGCGGTCTTAGTTGACTGGTTGGATGAGTGCCATCGTTCGTGCGGCGTGCAGAGCGCAAAACGTTTGCGACACACTCCATTACGTTTTATCTCGGGAAAATAAATTTCTCATTCAATATTCACCGACCCTTTTATTATATTTTATAGGTTCTGTCACTATATTCAGGTCATCTTAAGCTATCGCCGTCCATTTAACAGCACTAATAATGGCCTTTTCCTTTTAACTATCTTAACTGGAGCTTGTTTTGTTATTTAATTAAGTTATTTTTTTGAAACTCTGAATTTATTTTACCTATCCATTGGAAGCGGTCTCCCAATGTGAAGAAGCTCGATGGAAGTTGTTTATAGAAATAAATAATACCTTTTACACTCTATCTCGTAAGATTTGTATGTTATTCGACAAATATAAGTCTCGAGCCGTTACGTAAATACATCGTACATTTCACGAATCACCATACTATGAAAAAATAACTAAATATAAATTTTATTTTAAAAATAAAAAACGATTCCTTTCGTACTGCTTTCACATTTTTCTATAATAATCAGAATCGGCTTCGCTCATCACGAGCATCATCAACTGATACTACAAAACAAATTGTCTTTTATTTTTCAAATAACTTTCCATCAAGAATTGACTTGATTTTAATTTTATAGCAAAAATGAACTTTTACAAAGTCACTGCGGAATGAAATATAATTCTAAGTTTTAATTTATTTTCAAACAGCCAAAACAAAAAAAAATATTGGGCCTACGAAGTAAAGCAAGAACACCTCTCATGCAGTCCAACAAATCCGTCGCGAAATCCAAGAACATTCATTGAGCTCTCAGCTACGGGACCAACTCTTTCATTCATAAAATAATAGTCTTTATCATACCTTTGTTCGCTGCTCTATGAAAATTCAACCATTTCTTAAGAATTCATCATATCTCGAAAGAACTAACTATATTAAAAAAAAAACTGCCCTTTATTATGATCTTTTATACTCGCAGAAGTGAAGTTAGTAATACAAAATTAAATTATAAAAATGTCTCGCAGAGATGTAATTATTAAAGAAAGGCTTCACGCGTACCAACATAAAAAGCAAATGAGCAAAAAATCTTTATTGCAAGCTCAAATCTTGGGTGTTGTAGTTTCTGTTGTTTGTTTTTTTAATCAAATAAACGTTGAATTCTTTTGAATCTAACGAGTAAATGCAATAAACTTTTAACTAAGACTAAATTGTAATATGTATATTTAAAATAATTGAAAAGCCACATAATAAAGCGTAATTTATATTTGTCTATATTATTTACTATCTGGCCCGGAAGAGATTCAAACTCATTCTTTATTTGTTAAGAGTACATACTACGGTCACTTTCTACCTTATCACAAACATTCAACTCTTTGCTGCAATACCGCGCTTCTATAAATAGAATATGAAGGTATATTCTTCCAAACGCAGACACAGGAAATACAAATATTTGCGTCTGCGTTATTATGGCGTTATTTTGATACTAGCTAATGTTGAAAGTTGAAAACATGACCAGCAACCTTTTGAGAGACTGGGTAAAAAAATCAATTTTAAAAAAATATTTGGTTAGTGGGAAAACTTTAAAAAAGAATACTTACTATTTTTTAAAAAACAATTTTATTTTTCTATAAATATATACTTTCATTTGTATGTGTAAATTAAAATTCATTTTATGTAACATAATATTTTTATTAGAAGCTTCCTTGATTTTGAATTATTTTTGAAAGTTTTTCAATCAATAGAGCAAATGCAATTTTTTATTATTAACATTTTCATTTATTTATTTTAACTTGTTTTAATTATTGGTATTTTAAATAAATCAATGATTTTATAAAAATATTATCATATTTTCTTGGCGGGTAACTCAAAATGCGTGTCTTTAAATTTTGGACTTTATCAGCATCGTCAGCACGAATGGCTTATATCGTCAACTCTATTTACCACCGCAACGGATATTTATATTAGAAAATAAGATAACATCAAAAATAAAGACATTCTCCATAATGAAATTTTATTTTTTTGATTCAAATAAAAACAAAACACAAATAAAAAATGCTTAAAGTGAGAACATTTAAATCCTTTATTCGCGGCAGTACTGCAGACAACGGAAAAATCCTCATTAAAGAAACGGTTGATGCTCGACATTTAATATCAAGAGGCTTGAAAGGTTGTTCACTAGACTAGAGAACTGTATAAAGCTTCCGTTGAAAACAACGCTTGACTTTAACAGAAATGAAAATGAAGACCTTTGTATACTGTCATAAATATCTTAGCATTGTAAACGTTATTATTGGATCGGATGGTTTTAATACTGATAAAAGTAGAATGATTATTGAAAACAAATGTATATGTTAATTATCTTTTATTAAATTAATAATATGGCAATAATTTAATATTACAGCAAATTAACAATGAACCAGATATTTAGAATATCAAAACACTTATCTTATGTAACGCAGACAGCGTGATAAACCGTATGGGCATTAAATGGCAGAGAAAACGATTTCCTCGTTTTTTTCCGAGTCGCTTCCAATGTGGGGCATATGGTCTCCTAATGGAGGTATCTTAACAGAATTTTTCTATGACAACTGCTTGTTACCCGGTACTAAACCTCTATTTTTTTCGAAGAGAGTAGGGATGGAAGGATAGGGCTATGACAGGACTAGTGGTTAGTGAATCGCTCTCGCTACGCCCCGTGAGGATTGGATGAGTGGGAGAAAGGACTCAGACTACGAATAGAAATCCATAAATCGATTCAAAGATCAATTTATGAAAACCGTCCGCACCGGGAATTGAACCCGAGACATCCGCAACTGTAGTCAGCGACGCTACCAACTGCGCCACGGATGCCGTAACTAAACGAAAAATTCATTTAAATCCATACTTTTAATTTAAAAAAAAATCTGGTTAGGGTGGCTCTTATGTCCTCGAAATATGATTTGAAAAAGTAAAATAAGTTTCATATAGAACCCCTGTAGCATTTGTCTGTCATGTTCATCTGACCAACGATAACGTTTTCGCGCCAAAAATTTGAGGTTTTATTGGTATTGTAAAACGAGACCCCTCACTGGCATGGCAGTTGTTTCTGACAGATACAAAAACGAACGTTAATGGCCTACACTTATATAAATTAATAGTCTGACCCGAGCCATATTGCGTATCGGCCGCAAATGTTTGGGAATAGCGTGAAATTCACCGATTTATCAATAATAAATCTATAACAGTGCACTACGTAGGGAAATATATATATTTTAATACATGCATCTTAAAAATACTGGATTTTTAATAGCTTATCAATATAAAATATCAATTTCAAAAATAAAGCACAGTTTTTTGTACTACTTCCACATATAATACAAGTCGTAACATAGCTATGTACATGAAACTAAGTATAATTTAAGACATCGACTGAGGGTGCTTGATGGAATTTCAATATCAAATTTGGATTATTGAGATTTTGTACACTTCCATGTATTTTGTCACTAACGACCCGGGTTTCGCCTTTCGGCATCTTCAGGCATTCGAGCACACGAAGTCAGTTCGAGTCCATTCGTGTGCTCGAATGCCTGAAGATGCCGAAAGGCGAAACCCGGGTCGTTAGTGAAAAAATACATGGAAGTGTACAAAATCTCAATAATCCAAAAATGAACCTAAGTGTTAATAACAAATTTATTAAATGAATAAACTATTTTCTCGTCTTCACATTTTTTATATCCGTTTCATTGATCTATGTATTTTTATCAACAAACTTCTTAAATATTTATTTTAATTTTTCTTGTAAGAATTTATTTTTCAGATATCTCTGTTGATTTTTAAAATACTTCAAAGCTCTGGTTAAATTATTAAACTATGGTGTATAGCGAACACAAATTGTGTATTAAATTTAATGATAAATATAGTGAATATAGCAATAAATGTCTGCGTCCGTGGCGCAGTTGGTAGCGTCGCTGGCTACGTTTACGGATGTCTCGGGTTCAATTCCCGGTGCGGACGGTTTTCATCGATTGATGTTTCAATCGATTTATGGATTACTGTTCGTAGCTGAGTCCTCCCTCCCACCCTTCTCATCCTCACAGGGTGTAGCGAGAGTGATTATGTAACCACTAGTCCTGTCATAGCCCTATCCTTCTATGCCTACTCTCTTCGAAAAAAAGAGAGGTTGAGCAACTGCGTAACACGCAGCTTGATTGAAAGATTAATTTGTGAAAACCGTCCGTACTGGGAATTAAGGCGCCGACATCAATTAGTTTTATTTTAATTAAAACAAACAAATTCATCGTTTTTTACTTTATTATATCAATAGTAAGTATACTGACAGAAATCATTAAGTCAGTTTTTGATGATTTTCGTTTTTAAATACCAAAATGTATGCAGTTTAATGCCTACGTAACTAGTAAAACGCATGAATTCATAGAATATAATGGTTTAAATAAAACAGTATTAAGTCATATTGTTTCATTCTTATGTTGGTAAAAACATGATATAATTAACTTATCGATACCAAATCTTATGATTTGCATGCCAAAACGATTATTCTTTGTAATCTACGAAAAATCTTTGTAAAAAACAAACAAACAAAAGCTAGAGTAAACTCCTTAAATTCGTTTATCTCATAGCTTGTTTTTATGACTTAATACCTTCTGTCAGTATAACATCGATATAATGTAAATGATTAAAAATATGTAATAAAATTATTGAGTTCGATCTTATATAACTGTTGAAACGTGAAGATATAATAAATCTAACGTCTCCCCGAATTCAAATATTAGTTTGTAATGTTATTTTTTTTCTTCCAGTAATAATTTGATGTCAAAACCTTGCGATGACCCCGACCCTTCGATACTTTGCTGATCGAGGCACAGCTGTTGGGAACTCAAATTTATTATCGTATGGATGTGAATTGTTGGTATATATTTACCATAATATATAAACCCTTGTCACCAGTGGGTTAACTATCCCAATTTATCGGCCACAACCATCGTTTTCACGTGAGAGATGACGTGGCCGTGCTTACGACTGAATTGGAAAGATTTCCCCTCGTTATGAGCATACCAGAAAAGCTTTTTTTATTTATTTGCTAATTTGATTAGCTGAGCGAGAACAAATGAAACAATCTTCACTTTTTGAATTATGAAAGGAAAATTTATATCCAAGATACCACATATTTCAATATTGATTATCGGCTAGAGGTTGTGATTAGGGCTTCCAATCCTCAGATTCGGGATACCGAAATCCCGTAATCCCGGGATTGAATTAATACTAATACACTGGAATTTCGGGAATTGCTATAAAATATCAAAAATGTATTCATATTTATAACGTAAATTCTTACCCGGTGAACTATACGAATAAAAAACGTTTACAGTGTAACTCATTTTGATTTATGTATGTACATAATTTTTACAATATATACATAATTAAAATATGTATTGTGCGCTTCCTCTCGCTCATTTTTCGTATCAGTTGTTAGCAGACAATTATGATTGACCATTTATTATTATTTTTTTGCATCATTATCCACAAAACACTTGAAATCATTTTTGATACATGCAGGTGGTGAAGACCAGTAATGCTTTTGTCATCTTACTGTAGTGTTTTTAATTTTGAATAATTAAAACTCTCTTTAATAACAATTATAATACAAAAAACATTAATGCGCAATTTATAATGAATATTGTATTTGGAAATACATTTTCCGAGAAAATGAGTACGAGTGATGAGTGTAAACATTGTCAAAGTGAATTAAAATCAAAAGGTGGATCTACTGAAGGTCATGAATTCAAATATCAAAGGTCAAATGAATTTAATTCATAAAATGAATGTAATATAATATCTTAAACATTTATAATTGTTATTATTATCATAAAAGCTTCACAAAATCTCAACACATCGCATTAAAATCATGTTCATATTTAAAAAAAAAAGCAAACATTGTTTTACATGGCTGCCAGTGCTTAAAGTTATTAGAATTTCGTTTTATATATCTTGATGCAATAGTAAATAAATAACAACACCAATGTTTTTTTACTTATCCCGCATTTTGTGCGAGCTACAAGTCTCCTTTTTAATATGATATTTTTTATCCTGAACCTATCCAAAGATTTTGTATGAGCTTTTTTTCCTTTCGTGGCTTACATTTACACGGTTTATCATGTTACGATTGTAACGTATCTACTGTGTAAATCGAGGGATTAGTGTTTACAATTTTAAAATAGAAATTTCACTAAAAAGGCTATTGAGAAATCCTGTGATTAGAAAATTGTTCCGGGATTGAATGCTCTAGTGTGATTGAGGATTCTCAAAATTTCATTCTCGCTGATTTTTAATCTAATAGCTTTATTTATTCGTAATATAATTCATATAAATATGCAGTTTGTTGAATATTTTTTTATTGAATACAATAGTTTTGATCGTTAGTATGTTTAAAGCCGTTAATTATCATTTGCATTTGAAGCTCTAGGTTACTTAAACAGTTCCGTTTTAATGTCTTCTCACGTTTTGAACATTTAGAAAGTTTTATCTGAAAAGTTTTTGAAACTTCAGGTGTCTTTTATGATAGCAGCTATTTCTTGAGAACCCGTATGCAGCTACCTGCATTATATTACAATAATTATCAGATGTAACCGTTGAACGACTTTCTAAGTGCTTATAATTTATGATAAAGTTTAAAAATTATGACAAAATCGAGAAATAAGACTTTGAGCAACAAACAATTAAATATCATATTTCATTGAAGACAATTTGTCATTAAACAATTATAATGTAGTTTAAGACAACTAAATATGTATATAAAGATCAGCATATCTCAATGCTATCTTATTTAAATAAATAAATAATATTGTATCCAACTGCGCAACAAAAGTCTAAAGAAAAAAAAAATTTACTATCGGAATAGTAAATTTCTAGATTTTCGAGTTAAAATCTACGACAATAGTAATTTTTAAATCGACATCAATTTGAATCAATTTCCATATTTTACTAAAATTGTCTCAAAATTTCTAAAAGCAGGTTCAGTTCAGATATTATTTTCAGCACAAAGTTTTCACAAGAAAACTTGTCTCATAAAAGCTTGATTACGGTGACATTAAAACCGGTAGAAGCCAAAGAAAACAAAGAAAAGGCTGAAGAATAAAAACGAGACAGTTAGCAAAAGGAGGCTTTGAAAATTGCGCGACGATTACTAGGAACACACATGAGTTTTGTATTAAGTAACATGATGGTGTGTGTATATCTGGAAAGCTCTAAGGTGGTTTTGAAGTTGTGATTTGGCTGTAGCGAAAAACTCAATGCGTTTTTTGATTGTCACTATCTTTTTTGTTTTTATGTAAAGGTTTATAGTTCTTTTCCGTGCCGTGCTTATTCCTTGGTCGTTAAAATAAAATATTTTTATTTTGCGAAACACTACGTTTTCTTGAAACAATACATGAAAGGAGATAATTTTTTATTTTTATAAATCTAAATCTCTAAAAAATATGTTTGATCTCAATGTGAAGTAATTGGATACTTAATAGAGCATTTCGAGAGAATTTTTTTAATCATAAACTGGTTATAAGTTGGTTGCTCAATTATTTTTTTCAAAAAAAGTACTAAATTAATTCCTTCAGCTATGCTTTGTTTTCAGGGTGGAATAGGATGACTGGGCTGCTATGAAACGTTACATCTGATTCGAGGATTCGAATCCTTGGCTGGGCAATCAAGTATAGCCCAAGATCATTAACCACACGGCCAGTTAAAGTATTTATAAATATATAAATAAATATTTTTTATCATTAAGTATTGGATTGCATGACAGACTGCTATCATTAATTTCAGAAGAGACTTGATCAACTCTGATATAAATTGTTGAATTATGCTCTTACAAAAAATGATTTTGTTTAAATCAGTTTATAATCATAAATTATGGCACCATCATCTTTGAATCGTTTATAAAAGGGATCTCCAATTTTTGCTGGAGATAATTCAATGTCCGTAAAAATCATATTAAATCAGATTCGAGTGGGATATAACTTGGAGCCGTACATCGTTATATGGAATGAGTTGAGAAGAATTAAGAGGAAAAGTTATCGCCAAAGATGGAAATGTATGGCAGTAAAGCATCTGAAAATAAATAAAAAGTAAAACGGCAATTTATTCGATCGTAAAGTCACAGCCTATCGGCAAATAATAAAGGCGAGTTATCAAACTTTAACGAGCATAAAACAGCAAATGTGAAATCCGCTACTACGGGAAAGGTTAAAGTTGTTTTTTGATTCCTACCGGTTTTGAAAGTCATTTTCTAGGAAAGAAATGACAAACTTTTTTAGTCAATTTAAGTGTTAACCTTCCACATGGAAACTGTAACACCTGGTAAAATTGTAAAAACAATTGATCGAATTCTAGGCTAGTAAAATTACGAATTAGACAAAAATCGTGGATGCAAAATTGATCATAAACAACAAAATAAACTAAACACAGAGATGAATGAAAGCCAACTATTGATAGCCCCCGAAGGGGCAGGGGTAGAGTTGCAAAGGAGAACACCATCCACTTTCTATCACAATCACAGAAGCAATCGGCTTCAGGCATCGAATAAACTCTCCGGACACAGTAAAACCCCCAAATCTCAGCGGTCATATCTTCTTTATTGCAGTTCAGTGCTTGGTAATACAATACAGGTTCACAAGTGATTTCAATCAATACAATTGATACAGTTTACAGATGATTTCTCCCTGCTTTGACAAAGCAAACTCTCTCTTACGGAAATGAGAACTTGGTTCTCAAACCATTCTGTCTAAAAATATATTTTTTAAGACTTCCCTTCTGAAATCTTACGAAAAAAATCGAATGACTCCAAAAATGGTATGGCTAATTTTGACGAATTCGGCTACAAAGAACAGGCAGGTAGAACTCGAGGGACAGTATCCGTCCCTAGTAACACAAATTATTTTATATATTTTCGCTGCATGTCGCTAAAACAAATTCTTCGAAAAAGAGCATAGTTAGACATTAATCTTTACCGAATAAATCCGCTTCGTCCCAAGCTATTATTACTTTGTTAATATTATTTTTTTCGTTACAGACAAGTGATAAATATTAAAATGGTTTTTTCAAACTATGCGGTGATTTTTGTTTTGGAATCTTTGATAATTAATGAGATTATTTCATGAATTTACCAATTGAACATAAGTATGATCTTGCCATCTTAGAGACGACTTCTGACGATTTTGGACTATTTGAAGGCCTAAGGTCCGCGCAATAAATTTGGGCGCCGTCAATATTATTACAGCCAACAATAATTATTAAATAGAAGTGGTTCAAATTTAGCTGAAGAAAATGTAGAAAATTGATTGCAGTCAATTTACCGCATAAATTAAAACAGTAATATTGCGTCGCACTCCGTTTACCGTGTAATCGAGGAAGAGCGTAGGTTTGAAGTAAATAGAATGAAACACAATCTTTTTTGTACTATCTTCACATTTTTATAATGATATAGCACTGGTTTCGCACGTCGCGAAAAAATGTGGAAGTAATACCAAACAAATTCTGTTTTATTTTTTTAAACATAGTGCACTTCCACCAAGAATTTACAGTTAACACCTTAAATGTGAAATATCATAAAGTTTACTTGAGAAAAACAATTGCGATTTTAATAATTTAAAAAAGTCGGCCTGATTTTTCACTTAGCCAATTTATTAAAATATTCGACGATACGCAACAAACAATAGTCCACGTGAAATTCTTTATGTTTGATTTTGAATCGATAAATGGTTGATTAAAAACCGTTCAACAAAATTACATAGTTTGTTTACTGGTTAAATTTATATTCCTTATTGCCAGTGTGTATTATAAATATGTAGACTTAATGTATCATTGAGGAGACATGATCTTCGGTGTGATACAATCAAGTTTATCGCGTTAAAAAAAAAGGTTTTTTTTTACTAAAATGATTATTTTTATTGATACCAATCAATTCAATCGGTAACTGTAATAAAAGGATACATTCTTTATATATCTGTTTTAGTAGAATTTAATTTAAAACCATCAACAAAACAGTATATGTGATGAAAAACAAAGATTTCCTTTGTAATATTTGTCACGAAGGTGGAGAATTTATTGCACGCTATATTTTTTCTCGCGCAGTGTTTTATTTGTTTTCCCTATTTATTTTCGTTCAAATTCCATTCAATTTGAAGTACATTAACATTGATTAAAGTTTACGTTTCATCGAGTCTTTCCTTTTCGCTGAACTTTTAAAGAATCCAACCGTCACGTAGCTAGTAAAAAAAACCTTTAAATTCAAAGTTACTTTTTTGCTACGTCTGTAAAATCACTCCGAGCGCTTAAAACTACTTGGTCGCTCATGCATTCGCTATTTTCTTAGCGCTTTTAACAGCATTACATAGTTAAGTATTCAATAATACATTATAAATTAACAAACATAATCTGATCATCAGCGTCAAGAGTCGGTCGCCGTCCCGGGTTTGCTTTTGTATTAGGAGCCTGCGACACCAAGAGTAAATAAATGTATTGAGCGTATCCATAGGCATGAATGTCTGTGATGTTTTTATTATTACTCATTCACCTTATACCAGTTTCAAATAATAACAACCAGTTCTATTTCAATTTAATTTTTCTATTCGTGTGAGATTAAGCGTTCGATTTAAGTGTAATGCCATATTTGATATATTATGCTGACTTATTTGTTAAATAGAAATGTGAAAATGTCTTATTGATGGTTTTCATAATATTATTTTACCACTAAAATACCATGCCTTTGTAGTCTAGTGCCAAGAGCTCCGATATTTATCCTAGTCTTGGAGATCTCAATATTGAGTGAGTATTTTATCAATTTAACATTTTGAGATCTTGGAGATTGTATTTTCTTTGTATTTTCTTTGTATTTTCTCGTCAAGTTGATTTTGAGTGACTTTGTTACAATTCTCTCAGATTTATTGATTGAATTGGCATTATTAAAAATAACAACTTTTTTATTCCCACAAGAATTTAATAACATAATAGTTTACATAATTCTTTTTAATAAAGTGATAAAGTTTTAAAAATGTCTAGCTCTTTTATGTAGTTTAAAATATTTATTTTTCTATGAATCGTTACTTCACAAAAAACTAAATTAATAGAACTACTGACGATAAAACTGCTTAAAACAGTATCTACTTGTATTTTATAACTGTTCTACTACTTCGTAAAGATTATATTTTTATTATATTATTATCAGTTGTTGTTGACGTTTGTTTATTTGATGAATGTTAGCGAAAAGATGTTTGAATTTTCTAAATGACTTGAAGCTTCCAAACAAAGACAGGTGTCTAACGGCTCAAGTATTTTGAATTCTGAGAAACGTGGTTTTATTCACATACGTATATTCAGTCAAGCTTATCGCTCAACTAACTTACCTTGTTTACACTGAATGAATAAGTAATATTATAAAATCAATTCATGAAATATCTACTCTTCTAAGAGCAAGTAACTAACCTTTCATAAGTCACTACCCATTTTCATCAATTTTCAACGTCATTTTAATATGGCGAAGAAAACACATATCCCTACTATATAACACAAAATACATGTAGGAATATGTATGTGTGAAACTGAAAATGCGATATTTTTGAAGTTTCAATGCTTGATAAAAAAAAGTAATAATAATAGTCGCCTAGCAACAACTCAATACTAATATATTCTGCAAGTGACAGTTAAGATAGTAACGCGAACGTAGATATTTATGTTAAATATTGAGTTTCATATTTGTGATTTGGTAGAAAGTGAGTGATAAATTTGTACAACGTGGTGTGGATCTGGAATCTTCATCGAGAATTAGCGTATGACTCTGGTCGTATGTTTAATGTGTGGCGCTGCAGGAGCGATTATTAAATGCAGATCAACAAGCTGTATATTGATAAGTTCTGCGGCGCCATAACAAGAGTACAGGTGACAAAATTGTCATCGTCTATTTTAGCTGGTTTCAACTCTTAACATTATTATTAATTGGTGTAATAATGTGAGTGTAACAAAAGAGGTGCGGCTGACGGTGATATTTTCAAATTTCAACATTAGCTAGCCAACGTCTAAATTTAATAACCTATTATCGTTTATAATAAGCGTTCACCATCTTGGGCCGGGTAAAAAATACTAGTTTAGAATAAAACTAAGATGTAGTTCGATTTTTTTCAAGCTAACCTAAATTTCTTCTCAATATTCAGTCTTTTTTGGCTTTGATTTGAACATATGTTAACAATTCACTCTCGCAGAGGCAAATGGAAACAGGCCTCGAGAGGCAAACAATCATGGTTACATGTGGAGAATGCACAGTTTTTCAAACATTACAATATGTCTATAATCGAAAATTTTCAGTCAGGAGCTAACCATATTGGGTGAACGATTCGTCTCGATTCGATATTTAGTATCATTATCAATACTGGATAGAGTTGGATTAACAATAAGACGGAAGTCAGAAGCTTATCATCTATATAACATTAAAATATGTAGTTTTGCTGTTAAACTGGTAGTTAAAATATGTCTTTGAGAAGAATTGTCAGGAAAACTTTATCGTAAGATTTTTAATTTCCTCTAATAATTTACTTATATTGTATTATAAATGAGAAATTGAGTCGGTATTTTTTTTCTTTTACTAGGCATGAGGTGGAGAATGAGACAATCAATAAAAAAAATGTTTTAATTTTATATATATTTTTACGTTTTGATGAGATAGCTTTGTAGATATTTCGTTTTAGTAAAAAAATTAAGTTCTTTATTAAATTTATTCTCCACTGTTTTTACTTTTGATTAGAGGGAAAAATCACATTGAAAATACATTATTTTAAATTACTATAGTATGATAATCGTAAAAAATCCCATTTTAATTAAAAACATATTCAGTTCAAGTAATGACGCACTGTGATTTGCTTACCAACATTTGATAGAAGACACAGAAGGGAAAAATGTATATTTTTGAATGAAATACAAATCTTGACAGTACAATTTGTTCACAGTAAAGTTTATTTTGAGGGAGGTGTGCAACCGTTGTTAAAGGGTGATGTATAAAGCGTAGGGAAGGGGATTCTCCATCTTACCTGCTCAGCAAGCGTGGAAAACAAACCTACGGGTCTGGTTTACTCTGCTACTTTTGCAAAACAAAATGTCTGTCGTATTTTCCGCAGGGATATAATACCACGGAGTTCAACATTTTGTTTGATACTCGATCGTAATAACTTTACGTTACATCGAAAAGTTATGCAGATGTATGTTAAAATATTATTCTTTAATTTATAAAGATAAAAAAATGTACATAATGATCATGGCCGGATTCGCTCATCACGAAATTTTTTCAAAACGAGACGTAGCGACAGCGATTAGAAAACCACTATTCCGGTCTTAGCTATAATAGCTATCCATTTTATCTCTAAAAAGGAGCAGTTGAAAGACTGAATAACAATTCGCGCTGCGTACAGCCCTCGTCGAACAACTTCCTTTTAGATAGGCTCCATAAGGAATCTATATGCTCCACATTGGGAGCGTACATGGTTATAAATAAAATATAATTCCTTTCCACCAAGATTTAACAGTTAAAACATTTAATGCGATACTAGGTCTTTCCTAGTCTCATCCTTATATCTTTTCCGTCTCCGAAAAATAGCGGTCGAACAAGTGAACCTATTCTCTATTAGGAGTCTATACGCGACACATTAGGAATGGACATGGTTGGTATTAGAATGCATCTTTTGTTTTTCGATAGTTGTATTTACAGCAGCATAAAATTATTGATAAACGAGATTTTCTAATACTCCTAAAATAACACACCCAGTGACAACTTCAACCGGTTTCTACAGAGGGGGCGCCGTCGAGAGCGTGAAAGGTTAGCGGTGGCGTCCCGGTGCTTTCGTGTTTCGTTTTGTTTTGGAAACTTACCAACTGGCGGCGGTTGAGGCCTGGTAACTTCACGAAAGACGAATTGTCGCCGAGAAGTTTTCTCGATTTCACCCATACCCACGAGCGTTACAAGCTATTGGCAACACCATCTGAGTGACAGAATGACATGCTCGAATCTCTAGTATCTGTTCCTATATTTAATGATCCATAAAGAAACGCTAGAACTTTCAGTGAATGTGCTGTCGAGTAGTCGATACTGAGTAATTAATAACATTGTACGTTTATAGTCCTAAAAAAGATACTTCTTACTATTGAAAAAAAAAAGCATTATACACTTGCATTATAAATATACCAAGTCTTACTGCCACTTGTCAACGTTCGCTCAAATACGCACTTTTTGCACAAAAAGAGAGAGAGAGAAAGTGTATCTTTGTATGTGTCTATGTTTCTATGTATAATATATATGTGGTGTGTTACAGATAGACAGATCAATCAATACATATTGTTATAAAGTAAAGGAGTCTTAATATGTTCAATGGATTCGGCGGTAACTTTGTGGAAATTCATTTTTAATATAAAATTAAAATTGGTAACTTAGTTATTCCACTGACTTTGTTAGTAATGTAACGCGTTTCTCTTCACAAGCTTATTTATTTTAAAGATAAAGAATGATTCTAATTCTTAAATTAAAAATGAATGGCACAGTTGGTTTATTTCTTTCTACTTGATATGGAGAGGGGCTAAGACCTTGCGATATAGTTAACCTGAAGATGCTTCTTACAGAAACGAAACGCGTTACATTAGTAACAAATCCAGTGGAATAACTAAGTTTAATTTTAATTTTTAATTTTAATTTTATATCAAAGGCGTCTTTATACTAAAATAATTATAATTATTTATGTAATGAAAACATTCTTAATTTCATTAAGTTTCATCTTATCAGTACATTTCTGAATATCAAATTGAAATGGAATATCAAATAATATTTGTATTTTTTAGTTAATTTATCTTTAAGCGAAAGATATTTGAATATCAGCCATACCGTAAATGTCAAAATCCTCGACTTGTATTGAAATTAAAAAGCGAAATGCCTTAAATTCGAATACCGCATTATCTCCTCGCTTTATTTATTCACGATTTGATATTTGTTATTCTTAAGAAGAAATGCGATACCAAATTAATTTATCGAAAAAATTGAGTGGCAAAGTAGAAGATAAGATATCTGTTTTATTTTCATTTGAGGCGTGAATACATTTCTCCATTACGGTAATATCAACAATACTTTCATCAAATAATACAGATTCATGAAATGTTTCTTTCTGAAAATTTCTGCGAGCTAAAAAAATGTACTTTTTTTCAGATAATCTCAACATATTTTTTTTTATTGTGTTTGATTACTTCAATAGCTTTAAAAGTTTTATTGACTAATTTAATATCTTAGCACAAATTATTCGTACCTGTCTCTCGCTCAAAAACTTTCAAATAGTTAGTTTTATTGTTTTTGAGATGGTGTGATATGAATAGAACTTCATATATTATATTTTAAACCAATCAAAATTCTGTTTTGAAACACCAATGTCAAAAGCCAAACAATAAAAAAAATGTTTGCAAATAATAATTAGTAATTGTTATAAAAAAAAATGTATTGAAAAAAATTAATATGCACTGATTGCACCACTGCTATTATGTTTAAATATTCGCTGTTTAGTTTTATGTAATTAATGTATTTTTTACAAAATAAAACACATTTCATTTGTACTACTTCCACATGTTTATAACGATCAGGACCGGTTTCGCTCATCACGAGGATTATCAACCTATCATCAGGTGATAATGCTAGTAGTGCAAATGAATTATGTTTTATTTTTTAAAATATAATGTCTTTCCACCAAGAATTAACAGTTAACACTTTAAAAGTGATTAATGTATTCAATGTAATTTTTGTCACAACTAATATTTCCTTATCAACGATTTTTTGCCGAACTGTGTACATACATATTTATAAAAATAGTATTACTATTTATTTTGTACAGAGTTCAAGGAAATCAAATTTCAATTTAAAATCGTAAGTAGTATGATTATGGAAGCGTTAAATAAAATGGTTCGTTACCAATGAAAACGTCTTTATCGTCCCATTTTCACTGTATCCAACTTATATATTTTTTTTGATACAAATTTTAAATAGGAAGGCAAAGAAAATATACTGGATGTGTTTAAACAACAATGGAAAATGAATATAAATATTGAAGAGGGATTTTGCTGACTGTAAGTCAGTTTTCAGAAATAGATTTCAGATTGGGCATTGATAAAAGAATAATAGGTTATAATTTATTAGTTTTTTTAACCATGCCCGATATAAATGTAGGACATAATATGGACTTCTAATTGAAGCATGTAACAGAAGTTATTTTTTTTAATGCGATGAACTTGTTTGTATCACACCGGAGATCAAGTCTCCTCAATGATACATTAAGTCTACAATAAATATTTATAATATAAGTAACAATAAGAAATAATAATAATGTAACATTTAAAGGAATATGATGAGTACATAATAATTATATTAAAGTCGTCAACTAACAATTAATTTAAATACACAGAACTTTCTATGGTGAGGCAACAATGAAGGATTAAATGGTGAGGGGCAGGGAAGGTAAACTTTTTCTCCAAAGGAGGCCGCAAATTTTTTGAACTGATAAAAGTTCTCCGGGGAAGAAACCAGATCCGGATGTCCTATAGGACCATCGCGACTATTTCTGCAGGACTAATACAGAATATCTCTTTCAATGGACATAATTGGGCAATCCCAAAGAATATGTTCAGAATCTTGATTTTTATCACCACAAGGACAATATGGGTTTGGCTTAATTTTAAACTTATATAATTTGGCATTAAACGCACCATGACCAGTGATAAATTGGGAAGTTCAGTGATCTGGAGAAAACCGTGTTGCATTCTGACGAAAGAGAATATCTGAGAAGAATAGATAGGTAGTTCTACCCCGAGGAGATATTAACCACCGTTTTTGCCAAGTCATTATAACAGTTAGTGAGCAGAGTTTTTTCACTTTAGCTTTGAGAAACTGTTGAGAATCCAATGGCTGAAGAATTTTGCTGCCAATTTGAGCTGGTTTCCCGAGCAATAAAAGATGAATTGCAGCTCTTCTTTGGACTTCTAAATCTAGAGGAATAAGTCCTAACATATCAGGAAGACATTCAGTTGAGCAGGTTCGATAGGCTTTGGACATGGCAAGAAGTGGAAACCTTTGCCCCCGAAGAAGTATTTGGCATATTTCCTGTCGTTGGGAACATCTATATGCCCAGCAACTTGCAGCATGACACGCAATACCAAGGAATATTGATTTGTAGTAGAGTCGCACCGTAGGAAATGTTAAGCCCCAACTTACCCTAGCCATGCGTGCTGCCTTTTCAAAGCTTATCTTAGAGCTGGCTAATCTTGAAACATCGTAACAGAAGTTATTCTACGAGAACTACTTATTATTCAATCGATATTATATAGTAAGGATTAAAAGATGGGGCTAGTGCTGGACTAGTAGATAATAGCACTCGCTACGCCCCGTTTATATGATCGGAAGGCTGGGAAGAAATATTAAACGTCTATTTCTAGAACACTGATTCATAAATCGGATGAAAAAACAATTTCTGAAAGTGGAGGTAAAAGATTATGGGCCCGACTAAATTCTAATCAAAAAGCACGACAATTGTCACTCGGCCACATGTCTAAAATCCTCTTCTTTGCCTCTTTATGTTATGAAATATTGTGTTGTTTTGCGGTTGATTTTAATAACACTAGCAAATTAGTTAAACAAATCAACGATTGTTTACTTTATTGTGTACTATAAAACCTACATCTTCTTAATTTACTAACTACTAGAAAATTGATTATTCATTTTAAACAAAAAGAAATAAAATTTATAAGCTCCAGCGTATAGGATATGTTTTAGGAAAATGAGTTATGAAGCTAGCTTATATTCTGAAGACACATTCATTTTTTTATCGATATATATGTACACGCTTTGATCTACCCTTGTTTCGGCTTCAAGAGTAAACAAAGGTGGGTGAGGTATGTAACAATTTAGTGTACGAAGTAACCGTAGACATTTTCCTTAAACATTAAATATAATGTATTTCAATCAATTTTTTTTCAAATTAACCTATATGCAAATAAAAAGCCATGTTCTTTTGATGCAATATTAGTATTTTGATATTCTGGTTAGCCTAACCTAAGGTTAGGGTGCAGATTACATGTTAATCGTCTTTTGAGAACTTTTTATTAATAACGTAATACATTTAATATATTCTTCTGTTTGTCATGGAAAAAAACTGCATGAATCACAAATTCCATATTTTTCCTAAAAAGAAAATCCTGCGAGGGAGGTATTTGGCGAAGTCGGCATTACTATGAGCTTAATAAAATCTACGGTAATCCCGACTCTGTAATATTTTTAAAACTCAAACCTATAAAACGTCTCACATTTTTTACTCTTGAAGGAATGAGTTGTTGGAAGCCCGTGACTTCGCTGGATAGAGGGGTTGTCCCAGGATTTACGAGTGCTGGTGGTCAGCGATTGGTGTAGGAAGGCGGTGTGGAGTGGAAGGGACTAATTGAGACGGCAAAGGCTCACCCCGTAATGTTAATCATCTAGCCTCTACCACTTTCATACGTGCTACCTTTTTGCTTATACAGTCATTGTTATTTTCAGCAGCACGAGTCTACAAGCGTACCTATCGCTGGAACCTGTATTCCATTGTCTCTTATAAGTTAATATAAAATTTATTCAATCCAGGATAGGCATAACTTCAATAAACAAATAAATTATACAGTAAACAAGTATTCAATAATATGATTCGAATATATCAATACGGTAAGACATTTATTATACTCTTAGAAACATTTATACAACTGAGCAAAAATAAATGTTTTCCTCGTGAACGCTCTTGTAAATATAATCATTGAAAATATATTCTATCTGGATAAATTCATTTTTTATAAAAGATAAATATTATCTGATACAATCTGAAGGTGCATTGTTTACTTTTCTCTAATTGGAACGATTATGAAAATGACAACTGTGTCATTAATATATTTATGCGTATAATATAATTTGTTATTAATTCAATTTTTAACTCATCCCTTTCGTTATGTTTCTGTCAGATATTTATACTCGTTTTAGTATAACTCAATTGATCGAGGAATAAAATTGTAAAATTTATAGCATCATATTTTAACGCGACCAACTGGTAAAGATGGCGAACAATTGTTAGAGGGTCAGAGGGGTAAGAGTGTCTGGTGGTTGGTTTATAATCCCGAAAACCAATCATCGACTAAAATTAACTATTCAAGACTCTTCGTTTTGAATATATTATTCATTTCATTCAAAATGAGATGAATAGATAAATCACACTTTAAACTTCTCTGAGTAGAATTTTTCTTAATTGTTGAAATTAAAAGAAAGCTATTTAAAGTATATAAATTTAAAGAAAGAAAACTTTGTGGTTCATTACTTAAAATTTTCCCCAGCAATACTCAATTGCAGAAGCTACATCACCAATAATTAAATTTCAACAAATACGTTAATTATATTATTAAGAGCAATCATTTTTACTAAAATATTTAATAATTATTTGTGAGCGAATGACATCACAATGGAAATAAAGCAATGAGGGAGCTTTTTGTCTTCATTAAGACATTTTCTTTCAAGAAAATATTATTTTAAAATGTACCTCGTGCATCTTATTATTAACTCTCGCTGTCTTCTGGCTGATAAGGATTGACAGACTTAAGATATAAGCGAATCGTTGTTTGTCAAGATTTTTTGAGAAAAGATTATAAATAATCTAACTCCTCCTCTACGCCCTATTATAAGGATCGGATGAGGTGGGTGGGAGAGGATAAAAACGTGATGGACATAGCTTTGGATTAAAATCAATTTATTTAAAAGAGTGTCATTAATTCGAACAATTGCCCACACAACCGCGTAGGACGAATGCCTGCTTTATCCGAGTGATGATAAAAATTACTCGTTTTGCTTTACGATAAAGAAAATTCTAATTAAAATATATTCAGGTCATTTCATATTCTTAAACCGTTAAATTAAAAGCCAGTGGTGTATAATGAGAAATACTTTATTGAATAAATTCAGATAATTAACTCGCTCAAGTTTGGATATAAAAGTTTCACTGACCTGAGCCGGAAACATTTCATCGAGTGGATCGGCTCTTCAGGGGCGCGCTAAAAACTAAGTATTCTTGAGAATCTTCCTATTTGTTAAAGTTATATTTTTAAAGGCAACAGGCAAAGACACTTAGGTAAATATAGACTAGTAGTAACTAAGTTTTTCGTTCTACTCGACACTACAATACTTCAAATCCTTAAATAATTCATAATATATACTGATATTCCAATCAATTTATATTTTTTTATCCGATCGTATTAAACTCTTTTGTTAATTTGTGCTTTACCAACGACCTTATCCTGATAAGAGGGCTCAGTTAAATTAAAGAAACTATCTCTTTCCTACTCTTATCCTTCTATCTTTACCTTCTCTGAAAAGACTAGCTTACAAATTGTTATTGTTTATCATCATTTGTTGAAAAGCGTCTTTAAGAGGGCTGCACATTGGGGGCAGACATGAACCACGTCAACCCAATACCGTTTCTTTATATAAATTTAAAATGAATGGCGTAAATCTTTATGGCATTTACAATTTCTTTAAAGAAATAAAAAAAATCATCTAAAAATACAGCTTTTTGATTATTTGTGATTTTGTGCACTTCCATGTATTTTGTCACTAACGACCCGGGTTTCGCCTTTCGGCATCTTCAGGCATTCGAGCGCACAAATGGACTCGAACTGAGGACTCGAACATTCGTGCGCTCGAATGCCTGAAGATGCCGAAAGACGAAACCCGGATCGTTAGTGACAAAATACATGGAAGTGTACAAAATCTCAATAATCCAAATTTGATATTGAAATTCCATCAAGCACCCTTAGTCGATGTCTTAAATTCGATCTTTTTAATTGAGGAGCATACAAATTTGATACATAAATGCTAGAGAAATTAACGATTTAAAGATGAAATTGTATTATTTGTGATATTTAAAATATGAATTTTGTTTGCCATGACCTTAAAAAAGTTTGCGTTGTTACACATACCAGCTGAAAATATGCATCAACACACCATTACAACTGACAGTTAATTTTAAGCAGATCGATTATCGATGTCCCCCTAAATTATTAGCTTTTTATAGTGAAACTTTAACAATTTCACCACTGACCGCTATAATCAATATTATCCAATTATAAAAAATGTCTTCGTGGGTGTCTAAATAAACTATACATTAAAGTCTTAAGGGGATTCCATATTCTATGTGTATATATTGGTAAAACTCGCACATTTTTTTTTGGTCGTATTCTTTGAAGCTATGAACGTTGTGGTTTAAATTTAAATGATGTATAATTTTCCACTGCTTCTTTTAAATCAAAAAACTACATTATATGTTTAAAAATGCTTACAAAATTTATGAATTTAGAAGTAGTGTTTTATAATTTCAGAAATTGAAATGTTTGCTATACATAGTTAGCGTATGACAAAATCACGGATATCTTATAACATAACTTAAGGACATATGTACAGGGATAGGCTACAAGGAAAGTTATACCAATGATGCCCCTCGTGGTTTTCCTTATAATACATATGAATCCAGCCGTTTGACAGTGATCTCCAAGTCCAGTTCCAAAGCCAGCATTTCTCATTTTGACTGTGATTAGCAATAAAAACAGAACAAATGCACTAGGTAATGTTTCGAGATCCCGTAGGGAGCAATACGGAGCAGTTATTAATATAATTATGACAAGACCTACGTCAACTAAATTGCATTAATAAGAATACTTGATAACAAACTAACTACTTTACATTCATTTAGACATATTACACTATAAATTAAAATAGAGAACGACTCACAGATGGTTGTTATGATAATTATTCATTGTCTGCTTATTTAAAATTTGGTCTTCATATTATGTACGTTGTTTCTCTATCGTTATTATGAAACAGCTTATTTTTAAGCTGATTTACAATTTACAATATCGAATCAAGAACTATTTACAGATACAGTGTCAAATTAATACAATATTTGAAGTCAAATAACATTTTTTTAAAATTTGAATCGTTACATTCTTGTACACTTCCATAAATATTGTCACTAACGACAGGGTTTCATCTTTCGGCATATCCAGACATTCAAATACACGGATGAACATTGACTAACAGGTCGAGTCGAGTTTGCGTGAATTTATCAGTCTTTTTGAAGTTATTTTCATAACATCAAGTTTTCAACAGCATTTTTTAAATTTTACATAAAATGCCTATCCCGTTATCGTTTATTATTACATTGTATGAACCAGTTTGATGTCAAGCAATAGTCATTTTAAGCCCCATTGCCGCAAAGACCATAAAACTTATAAGTTTTTACACAAAAATCTTAGTTACTAAAAAAAGATAACCAAACTATAAGTGCAGCCCATTTTTATAAATAGTTTTACGGTCACGTTCAATGAAAATAATTGATCTGCCTTTCTCAGTATATTATATTTATGTGAGACGACTGAAAGCTAAAACCGATATGTCCACTTTACAATGTTAGTACTAAACGGTGGTTGACTTGATTTAGTCCACGCGAAATCATCCTGACATTAAATCGACCTACGTACATAATTGGATTCTGGATGTCATTAAGGGTCTAAACATTTTTTTTCGTATACCTTTGTTAGTTTTTTCAAGTTATTTATCGTAGTCATCGCCCGTCGAACTGGAATTCTGTCGTCACTGGTCGAACTGGAAACACCTCCTCTGAGCTCCATAATCGTCATCATCATCATCATGATCATCATCCGTACCTACTGTTTATTTGCATCACGTATTCAACATTAGAATTATATTCCTAAATGACTTTTATTGTATTACGTGTGTTTTTTTTATCGATTTTGAAAAAATTTGGTCTTATTGGGTTAACCTTTAAATGCCTTAGACTTTGAAAATTCACGCAAAACAAATTTGCTCAGCTATACATAGAGCTGGCAATACTGCAAAAGCATTAGGCCATCTAAATAGGTTTCGATGGAGGGTAGGGCCGTACAGAAAGATAAGATTGCGTGCTGATCGAACCTCAATGGGTGAAATAAAATGAGCGACGGAATACTTTGTACAGAATCATTTATAAAGCAAGTATATTGAAGAGAATAACACGTTTTCTAACCCCTACCGCAAGCATGGTAATATCACGGGTGTATCACAAAGGGGAAATGACAAAACACAAATTCGCAAAAATCGAATCTTAATTATTTAGATTCTTTTTCTAAATTTATGTTAAAAAACGAGAAATTCTCTGAACTTCAGATAATCTCATAATTATTTAAAAATATCACATTCATTTGATAAGTTCAACTTCGTCAAATAAAAATGCTGGCGATTAACGAAACCAGTCCTGATCATTTGAAAAAATTGTTGTATCGGTACAACAAACTGCCCACAATATATATTTTATATTACACACCTCGGTCGCCGAGCACTGAGGTAGGGCTTCCAATCCCAGGATCCCGAGTAACTAATCAATCCCGTAATCCCGGGATTGAGTAAATACAAATACCGGGATTTCAGGATTTGCTATAAAATATCAAAAATGAATTCATATTTAAAATGTAAACTCTTACCCGGTGAACAATACGAATAAAAATCGTTTCCGGTGTAACTTATTTTGATTTATGTATGTATTAATATTTGTATTGTTATCGCCCTTTCGCTCATATTTCGAATCAGCTATAGACAGGAACATGCAATTTTGATTGACAATTTATTGTTTTTTGCCGTAATAAAATGTCAAAAAACAATTGGAATCATTTTTTATACGTACCATCTGCACGTCGCTGGCGATGTTTTTGTCATCTTACTATAGTGTTTTTAATTTTGAATAATTAAAACGATCAAATTTGAATTGTTGAGATTTTACACATTTCCACGTATTTTGTCACTAACGACTCGGGTTTCGCCTTTCGGTATCTTCAGGCGTTCGAGCACACGAGTGAACTCGAACTGTCAGTGACAAAATACATGGAAATGTACAAAATCTCAACAATTCAAATTTGATATTGAAATTCTATCAAGCACCCTCAGTCGATATCTTAAATTAAAACTATCTTTAATAAAATTTAAAATACAACAATTTTCGACAATAAACGCGCAATTTACTATGAATATTCTGTTTGGAAATACTATTTGTGAGAAAGGGATGGACGATAAATGCAGTGTAATAAATGTTTAAGTGATTAAAAACAAAATATGGATCTACTGAAAGTCTTCAAGTTCAAATGAATTCAATTTATAAAATGAATTTAATATAGTATCAGAACATTTATAATTTTAAACATTTTAATGTGAGATCATTTATATGAGTTTATATTGATAATTAAGTGACTTCTAAAATGTTAAATATTTGTATTCACTTCCTAAACTAATTTTATATATAAATAATAATATTCGTGATATAGTATTTGATTAACTTCAAACTCTATTCGTTATATGTATCTCTTTGTATTTGCAAAAATCTTTTGTGTGTAAATGTAATAAAATATTATTGACATCGTGTTAAATTTATTTGAGTCCAACAAACAACAAGACTCCTAAAATCTCAACATCTAAAAAAATCGAATGAGATATACATTAAATAATTAAAAAAGAAAACTGTTTTATATGATTGCACGTGTATGTAATTATTATTATTTGGTAGGCATTATACCTATAATATATTCAGCTGCAATAGTAAATAAGTATATCATAAATGATCTTTTACACGTTTTTTTGGAATACATTCACACATTTTATATGAGCTACAAATCCTCCTCTTTTTCACAGTTTTTTTAAATGTTATATTAGCATAAATATTTATATCGTTTTTTCACGGCTTTCATTTGCATAGTTTATTATGGAACTTATCTACTGCGTATCTATTACGTTAATCAAGGGATGAATTTATAATTTATAAGTTATAATTTTTTCAATCAAGTAAATCGTTAAATCCCGGGATTAGAAAAGGGGTTCAGGATTGGATACCCTAGTACTAGCATGTTGTGATTTTGGGAAACACTGGGTTACGAGATGTAAATAAAAACAAATTTTCCAGTAATTGTTTATTTTTTATTTCAATAATGATTAATCGTAAACATATATTTACTATTCAGCATATTATGAAGTAGTACATTTTGACATCAAATTAACGTAAAACATTGTTTTTATTTAAAAATTCAAATCGGTAGATTCATTAGAAAATAAAATAATGATTTAAAATCAATGTAAGTAATTCGACATAGTCATATATGGAGGGAACAAAATCTTATAATACCAAATTTCATAATAATACCTTAAATTTTATTTATTTTGAATAATTGAAATCAAATCAACATAGATAAATATTATATAAATATTAAATTTTTTTATATTTCTATTTGGCACCATAATTATAGTTAATAATTATAATTCTTATATCATTATGTTTTATTTACATCTTATTTAATAAATAAAATTCGATATGAATTGAATACATAATATTATATTGTATAAAAAAAATCTTTTGAAACATATTAATGAAAGATTGTAATATTACCATATTTATATTATCCATATAACAATAATATAACCTTTATCTAGGTCTACATTCGGTGAACGATTATTGATATATTTTTCTAAAATATTTTCAGAAATTGTATTTAGTTCCAATACATTTTTATTGTTATGTATAAACTGAATATCATAAAATTAATAATTATTCAAAATAGTAAGGAAGAAAAGTTTGTCACACTTTCAGATAACTAGATTAAAAATCACCACAATTTATCTATTAAATTATTATTTACTGCCTTGTAGAACTCCAATATAATATGGTAAAAATAGTTAAAGTATTTGGTATCACAAGTATTATCTAGTAAAGTTAATAGCTATCTCATCACCGCCCCATTTTAATCGCTATAGCAATTATAATATTATTTAATGATGCAGATATAGCTATACATTTGTGGATTTAAATGTTTTACTATTGTTAACCTTGTCATCTCAATTTTGATTGAAACATGTTTAAATTATGTTTGTATATGGTTTTCATTGAAAATAAAGTTGATAACTATTATATATTTTACATTCCATATGAGTTATAACAAATAAATTGATATTTAGTCGAAATACATGAATCGTCAAAAGACAGCGTGAGCTCAAACAGGACGTTTTTTTAAGGATGGCTATTTTATTAAAATTTTATTTAAATATCCATTAGTCAGCAAAGAAAAAATATATATAAAAAAAATATCTATAGAATATGTCGTACAAATTACATTATGTGATTGAAAACCTCCGATTTAAAAAATATCTGACTGTACTTAGTGAAGTGAAGTTTATTGAAGTAGAAATTTATTGAACATTATTAATATTCAAGAAATTTTAAACAAAAAGAATCAATTTACTAATTATTTGTTTGCTAACTGAGTAAACGATTTACATTATTACATTTTATTTTACGAAAATTTAAAAACGAGGTCAACAAACATGTTGTGCAAGCAAATTAATCTCGTAGTGTTTTTCACAAAAAAAAAAATCAAAAGAAGTTCAGCTATTTAATCTCAAATTTCAAGAGAACCAATAAACATGTAGCATTAGAAGAGACTATGAAATATTAACAACACAAATATTTTATCGTATAATAAATCAATTATTGTTTAGTATGACTTTATTACCAATAAAAGCATCTCAAATCAAGGAAAATATTACATTTTGAACTAAGGATATCCAGATTTAACTATTTGGTGGTTGTTGAAACATTTACAAAATTGTTATTTATTTCATACCAAATAAAAAGATACAAGAGTGTTGCAAGTATTCAACACTTTTTGTAGAATCTGATTTCATTTTAATGGAGTAGCAGTTCATTCATGAAATATTTAAACAGAATTTATAAATATGTTGAAATTCTAGCAATAACGCACCGGTTCTCCCTAACTTTTTTTATAAACTGCGCTGTATTTGCTGAAAAGTGTTTCATATTCCATTGTCTAAGAAATTTAATAATGTTCAATTCTCATTCAAGTCAAAATTGTTGAATAAAATAAGCTTCGTTGCGATATTTAGTTCTATACAAATACATACACAAATATGAATATGTGAATAAAAAATGTAAACAAATAAGTAGATTGAGAAAATCACATAAACTCGATTGCTCTAACTGGTACCACTGATTTTTTAATGATGTTTTTTTTAAAAAGCATCATTACGAATGAGCCAATTTTTGATACTACTAAATTAAAAATATATAATACCTTTGCAAATCCCCAATTTTTCATTTAGAAACAAAATACCAATTGTTTTCGATATTAAAAATATTTTTATTCTTACCCTATACCTAAGAGTGTTTTCGATGAACTCCTTATTAAAAATGTATATATTACATTACCATAATATAGAGTATGTATTTATAATTTCTTTGAATTAATCAGTACCTAGAGAAATCATAAAATTCTCAAGAGTTGACAACCGTAAACATTACAAATAAATTTAAATTACATCATTTGTTTCATATAATATATAAATATGAAAATATTAATTAAGTTACACACAAATGATAGATTAGATAAAATTTCAGGTATAGATGATTATTTTATTTTTTGATTTGTTACTTCTTGACTTCTTATGAACTCAATCATTGTTTGAAGTATTTTCATGTTGGCTAAATATGTTAATGTTTTGGAATAAAGTCCAACCGACGGAGATAATTAACCGATCTTAACAAGTCGGAAATGCTTCAGTTTTGAATATCGTCCACAAACATCCAAAAACGCATATAAGACCATATATATTATTGTTTTGTATTGTTTAAGATATCAACTGAGGGTGCTTAATGGAATTTCAATATCAAATTTGAATTGTTGAGATTTTTTATATTCGTGTGCTCGAATGCCTGAACATGCCGAAAAGCGAAACACGGGTTGCTAGTGACGAAATACACGGAAACGTACAAAATCTCAACAATTGAAATTTGGTCTTGTATTGTTTTGGAGACAACATGGTAGTAAAACAGCGTCGTCGGGGCTATAAATAAAGCATTTCGGTTGTGCACAAAGGATTGTATCTAACTGTCCAATTTTGACAGTTGACCGAGATAATATAGAAGCCACGTACAGAGATTAATTGAAAAGTTTCATTGTAGAAACAATGCGTCATGCAAGTTGATTTGATTTGACTGTACTATCAATCAATTTGAATAAGCGACACAGAAATATGATCCGAAAGCTGAAAAAAGATTTTACATTTTTTATGAAAATCTCCATTGCAGCGAAAATTGCCTATACATATATTTTTTTAGGCCTAACTACAGAGAGAACCTCTATAATTGACAATCTATTTGTCTTGGCGAAAGCTTCTCGTACAATACGACTAAGGCATTCAATTACCTGGAGATAATTTGACCAGTTTTTATAACCAGTTGTTGGTGTTTTTGTTGACAAAAAACCGGTTAACCGGTTTAAACCGAAATACCTCATTTCATTTTTCTCGAAAAAAAATCCTACAAAAGTTTTTAAATTTATATTAGTATAATGTTAAACATAAACAATATATCTTTAAAAGGAAAAGGAAATATTCAACGTATTGTATTATGGTTATGAATTTTAAAATTGCTTACTTTTGTTATATTACAAATAATATTCTAGTCAAGGATTTCTTTAAGATTTCTACAGATAATTTTTCACATTCACAATAATAGCTATTGTGTGACATGTGCCTTATTTATCACAAATAGTTTAAGCATCTTTGTGTTTTCTGGTAATGTCATGTAATTGCTTATCGTGTGAAATCATTTATGTACATAATTTCGACAACTTTGTGACATAAATGATTATTCAACAATATGTAAATTTTCCCCTCTGAAACACGTTGAATTTATAAAATAGTGTAAATAAAAGAATATTTTTAAAAAACGCGTTTCGGTTTAAACCGGATCGGAAGCCCTAAATACACCATAAATTGCATTTGTTAGTCCTATAAGTCATGTCAACATGATAGGTGTTACAAAAATAAATCAACTTTCTCAGGATAGCGAGTACATTATATTAATTCATAAAAAATCCTCCACTATTAACATCCTTTATTTCTTTCTGTAAAAGTGTACAGTAAATTAATTAAGAGTGATTATTCTCCAGAGTGAGAGATAAATTCCAAGAGATGTATCTATGTAAATTCTATAAATTTCATCCGAGTAATGATTATTGTCAATTACAATCACATACCCAGGGACTTATATTTGTATTTGGTATCGATTACATTCAATAATTTTCATCATTGACAGAGAACTTCATTTGTTGAAATTTTATCATAAAAAAACGGTTCCATTATTCCCAAATGTTTATATAATATCGTTACAACATCTTTTCAATTAATGGATTTTTTTTTATTTTACCTTGCAATTCAAGCAGGAACGACTAACGGTTAATGAGAGCGATTAATTAACTACTAGTTTTGTTCTAGCCCTATCCTTCTATCCCTACTCTCTTCGAAAAAGAGAGACAAGAGTTCTAGTAAAATTAAATATATTTATAAGTAAAGTATACCTATAAATATATGCTGAGATACCTCCAATACTTACATTGGGAGAGGATATGGTTTATTATTAAAATTTTGCTTATATTGCTTCTAACTTTCCCGCAGAGCATAAAAAAATATTATGCGGTCTTTTTAAAAAAATGTTTTTGACACCTGATTGAAAATATTTTTTTAACGACGAATAAACACTTAACAACATATTTTCAAGTTTTCAGATAAAAATTATAGCGTCAAAGCAAAATTATAATTAAATTACATCTAAATGGCCAAAAGCAGAGCGTAAGTATTTACTAGGCAAACTGACTTAACTCGAAAATAATGTAAGTTTGACGGTATTTTGTCAATCAACAGCGTCAAAATGTTATTTTGACATGTAATCTCCATGGATTACCCATGAATCGTACGCTGATCGATTAGTATTACCCAATTTGAACTCCCATGAGAAATTACCATCCAAATTTGTGTACAGTACGCAGTGTTTCAAAATCCACGATTATTGTGTCTTAATTAGATTAAAAAGTATATGTTACTTTTTCGTGTACATTAAACTTTCGATTATCCAGATTCATGTTGTCGGTAAATGAAATTAATATTGAAAATTGATTTAATTATGCTAATATTACTAAATTTATTATCTTTTTATTGAAAACTTCACATCGTAATCAGGTAGAAATACCAAAGTATGATTTAGTTTCAAAAGAATTATATGATATAGTTGATAGATATTTCGAAATAATCTCGCCATTGTCGGAACTATCTACTAAACATTGTTTTGCTTGCTTCATCGCTTGATATGAGCACTTTAAATAATAGTCAACGAGTAAGAAAATTGTTCAGTCATCTTAAATGACACTTAAAAACCATGGTCATATTCAGCATGATGATAGGATCAGATTTTTTGCTCCACAGTGTCAAAGATAACTTTTAAAACAATCTCATTTATCCAATGATAACTGTCCTATGAATGCGGCCATGTAATAATATGTCACTAACAAAGCAAGATGAAGGCTTCGCGTGATTATCGTTTCATTGATAATTATAACAAAGTTTCAGTATTAATTACCTGTAATATGATGAAATTGGATATAGCAAGATGGCGTAATTCGCAAATCATTTCAATGTGGATTAATTAACTGCGTAAGACCTCAGCATCACGAGATTGATTCATTCCAGCAAGCAATAGGAATTGTTTAGTGACTGGATGCTAATTTGTCATCGCGGAATTTGATTATGTCACCGATCGCTTAGTGCAAGCATTGTAGTTACCACATGCATTTATAATAGACGCCGCAAATAATAGAAACTAAGATAACTAAATCAATTTCACACATAATTACTTCTCATCTACGATTAACAAGGACCTTGATGTACACGATTTCCGTTTTGCATGGTCAAATAATTGCGTCAGTATATTTTTAGATGGTAATTTTGATACTACCTTTTTTTACCCCCGGGCGGAAGACACGAAATGATCGCTGCGTTTCAGTCATCCATAATATGACATATGACACGTCACATAACTCACAAAAACTATAGCTCCAAACTTGCATGCACGAGTATAGTTATGTTTGCTCCCGCCTCCGCTTTCATGACCCACTCCAACGCTACCAACGTTCGTCAATCATCGCGATTTTGACTATCCATAAACGTCAAAAATTCGGGAATATCTTCTAATATAACAGTGAATGCATCCCTACTGCCCAACGTCGTCCTCCACATAAAGGTTCATTAAGTGTCCATTATTATATTGTGCGTTTGTAACAATCGTACTGCAGTTTCCGCACCGCGCACCTTTTTTTAAAGTTTCTCATGCTTACGACAATATAAATATCGCTCATCTGAAGGTTTGAACTGGGTATTCGAGTAAGCATGAATACTGATAGGTAATATTCTTAAACAAATTATACATTTATGCGAAAATGATGGTCCATGCGCTTGCCGTGTATTTCTCTTTCTCGCTCAATCACTTGTAAAGTGAAGGGTCCGAGTGACTACAACCTACTTGCGCATACGCACGTTAGGTTGTGTGATAAAGATATAAATAAATCCACCGCACGCCGATGGTAGGTATAAATGTGTTGTTTATATTTTTAAATCGGTCGTGTAATGATTTAATATTTTAAAAGAAATCAATATAGCCGAAGAAGTAATATCTATTATTGATAATTTTTCACCAAATAACAGACAACACAAAGGTTTCTCTGTTGCTTACATCGACACTCTAATATAGAATAACGTATTTTATACATTACCTATTATACTTTTCAACTGTATGCTTAAATAATAATAACAAATGAATAAAAAATTACTAAATATAGTCTAAATTTGCTGAGAATTACATGTCATTTATGAGGACCTAGTCTCCGTGTAAATCAAGGGACAGATGTAGTTATCACTCATGAAGAGCGATTATAACCGATTAAATGTGTCTTACGTCTTAATGTATTCATAATATAGTATGAGAACCTTTGCAAATCAACAATAATCATGAAGTTTATCAGTTTTCATTTTATAAAAAAATGTTATGCTAAGCAATTACCATAATAGTGCGCTTTCGTTACAATTCAGATTATTTGTTTATTAAATATTATCTTTATTTTAATAGAATAAAAAATTGATGACGTAAAAATATCAAAGTATTTAGTAATATAATAATTATATGAAGTGGTAGTTCTGAAGATGACGTGAAGCTGAAATACATATCACCAAATTCATATAATTCTTGTAGAACTAAATACTTTATCATAATGGAGTTCTACCGAGTAAATGCCAATACAATCAATAGAATAATTAAGACAATGATACGGTTTTCATGAAAAAGTTTTTGTCGGATTTTAGATCCATTCTGAATATAACTTAATACATAGCATAATATCGTATTTTAATTAACACATTTTAGGCAGGACCGTTAATCATTCTCTTTTGTTGAAAGTATGGAAAATTGTATTTTTTTTATTTTAGCTAGAAGATCTTTAATCTTAAACATCGATTACTATAATAATGAATAGTAATAACATCAATATATGAATACAGTAGAATATTTTATTTAGCTTTATTAATGTTAAAAATAATTTTCCTGTTCGATTGAATTTATAGTTTGGAATCAGCCGGTAAATGTAATCATCTTTTTAATTTGACAAAAAGCTGTAGAGAACATTAATTATGATCATGGTGTTCAATATCTTTAACTTATATATGTTTTCGTGACATGCTTTTTTTCTGTCGCAATAAGAAGTTTAATGTTCATGTGTATTTACCATAACAAATAAGATGATGGTAAGCAGTTAACTTTATTACAGAAACCTGTGAAAATATAATGAAGATTCAACTGAACTCAAATTATTAAAAACAATATTCGAACCGAGTACAACTGGTTTTAAAACTGTCTCTTAGCTTTTTTAATTCTTCTCAGTCTTTAAGATTAAAAAATAAATTTAAAATAGACCTTTTTTTACTGTAGTCGTTATGTGTATGTTCATTACAAATATTTATGATTCAAGATAATAATAAAACTTGATTTATCAAAGTCAAGTCAATGATTTTTTTAGCTGTTTTGAATTAACTAGCATACGTTTTTTGATCATTGACAAATTGTTTCATAATTACCACTTTACTCTCATATTTATCATTCATTAAAGATACTATGTCTAACAAGGTGAGACGTGATACTTTCGTGTACAGAAATTTGACTGCAGATAATTCATCGTACGAACAAATAAATAAGGCCGATTACAAGTGGCGTAAATTGTAAAATCGTAAAGTGAAAAGGAAATCCGCAGAAAAGATGGATGGAAAGATACAAATCTGATATATTCGTGCAATGGATTGTCTGCGATCTTCTTGCTTAGATACATTTGAGAGCTTAGGATCACAGTTGCCAGACTACACAAATTAATTTTTTGTGTTAAGCCCTAACGTTAAACTTTTCGGTAATGCCGTAATCATATTTATTAATTAAAAAGGCGCTATCTCGCATATATAAGCGATAATAAGATATAGTTGGACATATTAGCTATAAATGGAAATATTAAGTTAATAGCACAATGGCATATTAACTGTTTTTACTTTTCACTCTTTTTGTAATTTGGTAATTTATATACAGTCGGTTCCGCTTAATTGGTACCTCGGTTAATTGGGACAGCAGGCTATTTGAGACAAGTCCCTAGAAACAGAACACAAATGAAGAAACTAATACCAATTTACTTCGGTTATCCGGAACACTATGTCGTTTAAATGGGACCAAAAAAATGTACAATATGGATGGCGATGTCGATGGGCCCTTGTGATCCTAATCTACCGAATTCTGTGCGAACATACCTCGTTAAGTAAAATATTTGCAACCTAAATGAACGAATACAAAGAAAATGATAGAATATATTTTATAAATGACACAATTATATTATTCAGTCGTATATTTTGAATGCAAATATCACAATCGTCATCACTGACAATTTTTCAAATGATGATGCTGTTGCTCCTGCAGTCCGATCAGTGGTTGTGATGATGTCTCTCGCCGCTTCTGCAAGACCTTAGAAGGTTCAAACAAAGTTTATTTTACAAGGAAAATAATAAGTAAGCCAATTATATAGTACGAAAATGTACCAAAAATGCAAAAACGGATAAAATAGGAATTAATTTTGAAAAGCAATAACAAAAACTCAATCGGATATAAACAGTTTGTTGTGCTCTTAAATGGTAAAGAAGACATTAATAAATAAAACAATTTTCAAATGCGTAGTGTAAAAATGGATGACTTTTGAACAGATTTAATGAAAATGCTATTGAAAATACATGTTCCACATGTTTTTTTAAAAATACCACTTCCGATCAGTTAGTAAGTATTTTCAGGTGAATGTTGTTAGAAAACTTCCACTAGCTGAGTGAAACTGGTCGTGTTTTTTGTTTAATAAAGAATACAGAATACGTGCTTTGAATATGTATATTTTCTCAGCACAACTTATAATGTTTACCAGTAGTAATTACCGCGGTTACGCGGTTTCGAATCCGAATGATTGGTATATCCAAAAGATAATATGTGACAGATATTAAAATAAACGTATAGCTTTAATAATATATTTGTATAGGTTAATTATTTTAAAAACAAATGGAAATTTTATTGAAAGTATTAAAGTATTCACGTAGACAGAGATGAAGCAGATTGATTAAAAATTTTGAAACGAAAACACATTTTCAAATGCATTAAACTATACGCTATGTTACTTAATGTATATACTATTAAATTATATTTACAAATTTTTTGGCGATTATGTTACTCGATCTTCGTGTGAAAGCGGAGAATTTTGCATATACCAATAAATATTTAAAACGATCAAGAGCTATAAGATTAAATAATAATAAATGACAAAGATGTATTTAATTTTCCACTGAAGCCTTAAAGAATAATATTTTCAATGTGCGCTATTAATTATATATTAAAAAAGGCAACAAAACTTAGGCTGCCGCAAAAAATATAAAATAAACCATACGTGTGATTCAAAGTGTAAAATAAATAGATCATGTAGATAATATCGATACATACGAGGTGCGACAATTTTTAACACGCGAAATTCAGTCTAAGAAACTATTAGAGTTATGTTGTACACTAGTATTGTCGCTTTCAAAGTAAAAATGCCACTTCTAACGAATTTCAAATGAAATTTAATTTTGATTCGCCGCAATAAATTTCGATTTCCCATTTTTATGCAGAAGTGCACACAGAAAAATCAGAGAGAAATTATCGTGAGTATTGGTTTAAACATAGGCGTGACAGTGAGTGACCATTCCGCAAGTAAAATTGTCACACTTGTACATATTTTATATAATGAATATTCTGCGAAAAATTCAAAAGACAGCCTAAGTTTAGTATTTCCCATAAAAAATACTAAACTCACCTCCCGAATCGCCGACCTGATTTTCGTTCGACCCGTGAGCAAGGTTCGGGTGTACCTTTATTTCTGCAAAGAGAATAAACAACGAATTTTTCTACAACTGTTTTTTTAGTTTTTTGCCAATTATTTTCACTTCTATCGACACACTTTGAACAAAAAAAGGTATCTTTACAATTTTTGTGCCGATTTTTTATTTTTTACGATTTGGAAAATGTAAAAGATTTTAAGATACTTATACATCTTTATTACCGATGACTCTTTCTCAGAGGTCGAAAAAATGTTCAGTAAAACAGGAAGGAGCGGTTTTTATATATCTTGAAGTTTTTTCACTATTCGTTTATCAGTCGGCATAGATTCTCTAAGTTTCTATGATAATAGTTTATTCAATTGTTGTCTGAGACATTAATTATGATAAAATTTAACATTTTATGAATAATAATTCTTCTTCGCGTTGTCTACTTGTCTACATACCATTTTTGTATAATATATTTGAATCGAACAATAATTTGTAAAAAAATATAAACAAAAATGTATATTATGTCACAAATCTTGTAATTCAAATATGTATTTCGGTATTCCATACTAAGTTAATACATAGTATATAGTATAGTTTAAAAAACACAATAACAAATACATTTAATTATTTCGTATCTTGTGTTTTAAACATGTTAAGTAAAAAATCTTAGTAAATTTTCAATAAGTCAAGACAGCTTATGTGAAGTTTAAATTGCAAAAAAATAGGCAGAAGCTGCCTCAATAATAGATAAATTGTGATTAATATATGTTTAGTTTAAAAATAATAAATAAATACAGAACTAATAGCCACCAATCTGGAATAGATTAAGTCAATAAAAGAAAAATTACATATATCAGTATCTATATAATATTTTTAAAGTTTTGTCAATCAACCTAATTACATATTTACGCTCAGATTTTATAAAATTGAGTAAGTTCCCTAAACAAAAAAATATATCGTACACATTCTTAATTGTTACTATGTATTGTACTGATTGAAAAACGCGGGTTAATAAAATTTCAATGATTAAAAGAAAATCAGCGTTATAAATAGATAGACGTAAAAAGGAACAAGCAATGAATTATTTTATTTATTCTTTTATTCTTTCGAATTGTTTTGAGAAATCAATCATCTCATATTGTTTCAACGAGAAATTTACTAACTCAACGGCGTTGAAACGACTGGTCCCCTTTTTCCTTTACGCGTGCTTATATGCATTGTAGTTAATTTGGCATATTCAACTCATTTTTCGATTTTTAATCTTAAAAATACGTAAATTTTCTTAGTATGAAAGCATACATATTTTGATAGCAATATTTTTATTAAAAATATTTCTTTTATGTTTTTAAAATACTCGTTTACAAACAGTATTTGATTACGAATAAAATACACAGCAATGCGTAATATAAACTAGTATATAATATGTTAAGCGAGATAAACTGAGTACGTGACCCAACATTTGTTTTGCATACTTTTTCCTGGAGACACTCTGGCAATCAATTGAAATCTCTAAGCACTACTTACTGTGTTATGTGATAGAATTTTGCTAGTATAACGGAGTATACATCCATATAAATTAAGAAACAAATATTGTGTTGAGTTAACCAGGAAGATAGAGATGTGCTGATAAGAATTTAGTATTTTTGGAAGTCCAAATGTGATAAAGATTCAAGTGCATGCGCACTACTAATACAAGTCCAGGACCGTAATATTCAATCTCTATCGTACTGTAGTCTTCTAACAGTTCACCATGTTTGAGTATACTTTAATTTTTTTTGTATTTAAAAAGATCTTATTCTGTGGAATGTATTGAAAAAATCAATATATAGAATATAACAGAATATTTTATATCTTAAGGATTTTCCTTATGCTTTTTATTTCATTCATATGAAATTTAACAGCTATATGTTATTCTTTGGATAAAATATTTTTAAAAAACGTATTTTAATTTTCTACGAAGATTGTAAACTATGAAATGCTTTTTTATTGAAATTCATTTAGGTGGTTTTAGAATAATTTCTTTTTTTAATTTAGTATCATTGGAGAATCTAAGATACATTTTTAAATATCGGAGATTGTTGCATAAAGGGCGTGGAATATTATATGATTATTGGTACATGCCAGTGGTTATTAACCGGTGCACCGCGGTACATTTAGTGCACCGTGGAAATATGGTAAAAAATTAAAAAACTCGCGAAATGTTAAAAACCGGAAAAATGCTTCACGAAATTATAATAGCCGACGGATCGATTTTATCCAATCGACCGCACGTGCTTCCTCGCGTCAAATGATTTTTGGAATTGGTCACCTTGTCAACGAATCGTAATCTGAGGTAACTATGGAGGAATTTTGGATTTTTGTCCAAGTTTGCATGAGGGTACTGAAAATCTTATTACAGTTTTCAACATCATATCTGTGTGAGCTAGGTTTCTCAACAATAACTTGACACACCCTGATTTTTGTTAAGTATAAGTGTCATTAATGTCCAGAAGTGAAATCACCCAGCGGCAACAGCAATATTTCGCAGAATAGGCTCTTTCTTGTTGCCAGGCGTTTAATAGCCGCCGGCTACGGCCGCTGGACGAGTCCATTTTGACGGAAAGGGGTAGCTCCGACGATGCAGGGAGTTTTTTTAATTTTTGAAAACAGTCGATTACGATCTGCCGAGCGGGACGAGCTCCGCTCTCGTGGTGGAGGTGACGTGACGATGTGAATTGTTTGTTTTTTTTTGATTTGCATTGGACTTAATTTAAAATCGTTGTGTCATTTGTATTATAACTTAAAGTAAATTCAGTTGCTAAGTAAATGTAAATGTAGAATCAATTTTATGTGTTAGGATTTATATATTTGTGTAATGTAAACCACTGCATCTTGGATGGAAAAATAAATAAGTTTTGAACCGGATTTGAACCGGTGTTTGTCAGAGATCACAGCCCTTTCAGGACTCCGGATAACCAGCCGCTCACCTCTCTTCGATCCGTGGTCTTCTCAAACTAATATAAAAACTAAAAAACGAGAAACACTTACGAATTTAGACGAAGAATTGGGAGGAGCTATATCAAATATTCGATCTAATATTTATAAAATCTGCAAGATCCGACAAGCTCAGGTTTCACATTAATTCATTTTCAAATCAAATAATCTCCATTTTATTATGGCTAATTTTAGTTTTTCCGTATATATATTGTACTATGACTATGTATATATTTTCTTTAATTATTTTTTGTTGTATTACTGTTGTATAAATATGTTAAATTTATAATCAAGTTTATATTCGTATATTTTTATTTGTTTCATATTCGTTTGATTTTAGTGCACCAAAATTTTCTCTTATAACAAAAAGTGCACCGTGGCTTAAAAAAGGTTAAGAACCACTGGTATATGCCATTGATAATTTTACTATTACAACGTAATTATTGTTGACAATAAATGAAATGTATGAAAATGAACGAAATAAATAATAACTATGTAGTAGATACCCCAATATAGATATCAAATTTATGTGACATAATTTTGACCTCGTGATGTGTAATGAAATTAAATAAACATGTGTCGCAAATCAGTATTAGTTGACTTTTCGTCCCCAAACGAATGTAAGTGGCAATTTATTATGTATGGAAACCTACCGTATAAGCGAAGTGTTCCTTCAGATTTCCCAAGCGAGTTGGTAGACACGCAGTTGTAAGTTCCGATGTCAGCCTTTGAGAACTTTTTAATCATGAGCCACATGAAGACTTTGTACGAAGATTTCTCTTCTTTGATGGCATACTTGGGCCTGCAATGAAAATCGCCAATATATTATTGAATTATATATTATCTTATTCACTTCTAAGGTTTTAACTGTCAATTCTGGTGGAAAGTCATTGTGTAATCTAAGAAAAAAATCGTATTTTTTTCCGATTCCACAATTTTATAGAATTATTAGGACCGGTTTCGCTTATAGCGATCATTTTCACTGATCTGTTTGGCAGGTCGCCAGCCGGTGCACTCAAACAAGAGTTCTGCATGGGCTTTCACTTTCAAATGGGTTTGGGAGGTTAACATGGACAGCAGAGATTCGGGTGCGGGCAGGAGTCGGGTAGGAGATTTATTTTTCAGACAAATATATCACACTGCGTTTGGGTAATCAGTCAGCCATGCGGTAATACTATTTATAAAAAGTTAGTAACATAATTTATTTATTTCACATTTGTTATGAGTATCGTTGGAAATATGGCAACAATATCATATATTGTTTTAAAAGTATAGCGTCATCATGAATGTGTTTCTAAAACAATACTCTGTTTATTTACGAATGACCAATATATTATTATGCGATGGTTCATAAATAAATCTGCTTTTAATTGATTTTAGATGGGTGAAAGTAACAAGTGTAATACTAAGACTCGGGTCATGCCTGAAAATACCGTGCTCGGACCGGGTAGCTTCATCAAATTTCGGCCCGTGCAGACTCTAATTCAAACACACGCAACATGTCCACGCTCGCCACCAGCCAGGGCGAGAAATCGCGAAAATCCCATTAACTTCGCTGAGATAATTCAAGGCCAGCGCTAAAGTATCTAGTAGAGGGTCGGATTCGGCCCACGGTATAATTATACGTTATATATCAGGGGTGAACACGTTGTTTTCTAGGAGCGTCTTGTTGATAAAATTATTGATGACGGTCGACTGATATCGCTTGCAATTATATCATGAGAGAATAATAAAAGTCATATTTTTATAATTCATATATATAATATATTATTTTGAAAACAGATATTTTATACACGTAAAAAATATCGCATTATATAATAATGTACTTCTAAACAAAATAAGTACACATTATTAAGTGTAATTTTGACACAGTTACACAATTTGGATTTTTTTATATATTTCGCTGACATGTCATTGAGATGTAAAAATCACCCTGAAAAGTTGTCATTCATTATTTTTATTAACGGATTTTAAGAGCTGGAACGTCGAGTAGTTTTTACTCGTTTGAACAAGAAATAGTACAATAGAGGCCCGCAATCGACGCACTGGCCATCCCTGGTATATATGATGCCTAACAGTAATGTGACGATTTGTGAAGAATGGAACAACGAACAACTATCAGGTATTTAAAATATTGCTTCCACTCTCTTTATTGGCAATGTCATAGACCATAATATCAGTAATTTAAAAATTAGCAATTAAATATTTTCATTGTGTTCAAGGGTTGTTAGTAGAGACAGAGATTTTTTTTACAAAATGTGACGATTTAAGAGAATATATTATACATATTTGTTTTAACAGCATTACTTTATAATAAAACAATTGGCTTTGTACACATTTAGATTCAAAAGCTCACTTTTATAATTTCATTTATAATAATGAGCTTGTAATTAATCCATTTACATAATTCAGGGATTTCTTTGAACACTCTTCTGTATAAAAATGGTAATAATAGCTCACGGATACAAAACAAAGACTGGAAGGAGGATAGACTATGAAGCATGTAAATACTCAAGTTTTATGGCAGAATACACATATTAACTGTCAAAAAATGGTGCCTAGGAAATCAGAAAACAGTTAACTGTAAAAAAAGAATAAAATATACATGCAACCTTCTGATAGATGCAGTAACCTTTGAGCTACTCTCAAAATTATGTTGGTGACTGGGTAAGTTAAATTAAACTCTTAAAGATTAATATCACGTTACGATAAAATTATTAAAACAATAATCGGGCATTATGTTTCTGTACATCCGCAATCAGTATTCGTAAGGATTTTTTTTTTGATTTTCCTCAGATTCAAAATCTTTAACTGACAGAATCTTTATGAATACAGTACTAAGTGAAGATACATTTGACAAAAATAAAGACTTTTCTGAACCCACGTTAGAAATAAAAAAGTTTCCTATCTGCGAAGTTTAAGTACCTAGTTTCAGCAGGTAAATAAATATATTAGATAAAATCTACCATTTCATGTAAGGTGAAGGTTTTTTACATTATTTTGACGTTCAATTAACTGTCTTGTATATTTATATCGTTTCTAAGAGGTTTATTTATATATTGTTTTAGAGACTGTGTTTGAATGACTATTTTATCAATTGTGAAAGATGGCTTGTTAGGCGATTCTGATGTACTAAAATGTTAAATATTATTATTTATTAATGTAATTTATACCGATTTATGGAGTCAAAGCCTGGACGTTAAAGAAGTGGTTTATCAGTAAACAGGATGATTTAAAAATAGCACTTAATCGAATTACGATGAATAGATCTTAGGTTCACACATCACCAATGGGGAGTTTTAAAGACGAAACAATAAGCCAACAGATCGTATAACGACCATCAAACGAGGAAAAGCTTCCGAATAGGGATTGTAATACTGCTATTACCAAAAACGGAATTCCAATTTTTTGCCAGTTTTCTGACACATGAAAATGAAAAATACCTGCATGTCAGTATTGAACATTAAGAAAAATCGAAATTTACATGTAATTGATTTGATGTTTATTAAAAGATTAGGGAGTGCAGAATGTTTAATGTATTACTTGCAGTCACCCGTTGGTTCTTGATAAAGTTGCACCAATAAACGTTTTAAAGCAGTAATTTGTTAACAGACAATTCTCGGTGGGAAGGTATTATATTTTAAAAATAAAACACAATTTGTTTTGTACCACTTCCACATGTTTATAATGATCATTACAGGTTTTGCTCATCACGATCATTATCATAAATATTTTCATTTTTATGCGCTCATTTTATATAGAACAATGTATTTCATTATATTCGTATTGCGATACGAATTGGCCGTTATAATTTTTTCTCGTGTTTATCTATTTCTGCTTTAGCGGATTTGACATTTTTTTACAATATCCACTCCCTACTCGTAGCATGTGACCACCACACCGTGCCTCCAAGATAATCTGTCCCCCAGCAGCCCCTTTACGTATTCCCAATGATGGCAACGATTTGTAATATCGGTATCGATACATTCGTCCGGTATTGCAATTCCTACTTCGTACATTTAAAAAAGTTGGTAGCAGAGAAACGGATGAAAGAAATTTCTCTTGGCTAAGTATCCACCGTAAGTAGCTTAATATTCAACACCTTAGCGATAAAAAAATGACTAGCTTAGGATACAAAGACATGGCGCGATTCGATTGCCAACGAATATGACAGCGTCAATCTGAGAAATCTGTTCTCAAATTGTGACTTCAATTTAATATTCCAATCAAAAATGTATACGAAGAATATTGAAGTTCTGCGTGGATGAATTTTTTTAACCTTCTGTGTTTCAAAAATAAAGCAAGCTAATAATTTTTGTAATCAGTATTTACCAAACAAAAAAACAAAGCCATTATAAAAATATACACACAAAAAAAAACGCAAAGGTAGCATTACTCGGCGAAAAGTTAAAGATATTTATTATAATTTCATTTCCCGCCCAAAAGTTTTCCTATTAAGCGCCCTGAGAAGTTGAAAGAAATTTTATATTTTTTTTTCGAATTATTATACAAATTCTTTTCACCGTTGGGCGATTTTAATTTTCATTCAATTTTAAAGTGGCTAAGAACGTAGAAAGAGATGAAGTAATAACATCCTTGAAAAAGGGTCGATTTTGAGAGGGGAGTGTTATAACACTCGGAGATTTCATATTTAATAAAAAAAGTTAGAAGCCAGCCAAATTTCATGAATAAATGAATCAAATCAACACTCAGAAATGATAACTATGAAATACAGACAATTAAAATATAAAAACGAGAATTTCTTGCGTCTGTGTTGTATTATATCCTTCATTCGACGGACGTCTACTCTTTCCCTTACAATTCAAAATTACGCTGAAGTTTGATGTGCACTTGCTATCTTGTCCACTTTCGTTTGATGTTTGGTATGTGTTGTTAGAAGGGTTCTTCTACCTATATTTCAATTTTTGTAATTGTTGACGCTTAGAGTAGAACCGTAATCAAAGACCCCATGGCTACTAGGGCTTCCCGGGATCTCGGTGAATTATTCAATACCGTAATCCCGGGATTTTGGGATTCACTGTAAAAGCAAAAAAATATTTAATATTAAAAATTAAATAATTCCTGATTAACTACAACATATACTTCGGTCTGTTCGTGTGCATGGTTTTTTTATAATATGTACATAATACATTTACATTAAATAATATAAATGTACTGTGGTCGCCTTCCTTCTCATATTTCGTAACGGCTCTTTTTTAACTCTGAAATGGATACCAGAGGAGAATAAATGAATGATAGACAATATTTTAAGGTCGAATTGAAGGACATGAACTCTTTCTGGATACCATCTAGTAAAGCGTACCTATATAATGCAATAAATAAAAAATAATTTAAAATTTTGATCATAATGACTGTTTTAATTTTTTTGATTCGAAACCAACAAAAAAAACATTCCAATGCCCAAAAAATATTAAATCGTATTGTTTCGGGATTCGATACCCTAATGGCTACGGTATATAAAATAATCGCAGTCGGTTGGTTTTTGTCGTGAATATCAATGTCAAAAATCAACAATGCTGTCATCAGTTGATAATGCTCGTGATGAGCGAAATAAATATGTGGAAGTAGTACAAATGAATTATGTTTTATTTTTTAAAATATAATGTCTTTCCACCAAGAATTGACAGTTAACACCTTAAAAGTGAATGCTGTCATATTTATGATCAAGATAAAAAGTGAGTAAGCACAAGTGTGATACCTACACTTTCTTCTTTTTATATTACATAATTATATCCAATTATTATAGCTTGTAACTTAAAAATAGACAAAAAAAAGTTTTTTGTAAAATTTTACTTTTAAGTAATCATTTTTCGGCCAAATTAGAAATTATTTTCCTATGAAGAATTAGCGTTAATTAGTTTCGTTTTTTGTGGCCATGTTTTTCCCTTTTGTACGAGAACCGCTGCGTCTACTTTGCCTTACAATTATTGCCGCCATGAAAATTTTATTAAGTTATCATTTGCTTTATTACTATAGCTCTTGCGCACCTTTACTTGTGCGGCTATAATTGTATATTCCCTCAGCGGAGTGAGGAATTAGTTTGAAAATTTTAGAGAGTAATTTTTACACCACTTGAATACTCGATATCTTTGTGGTGAACTATACCAGTAAATCAGCGATTAGAGATTAGAGCTTTACGCAATATCAAATCTATAATTTAATAAAAAAATATCTGACACACAAAGTCACACAGTATTAGTCGATTAAAAGTAAATCAACAAACACCGAAACATTAATTCTGACATAGTCAGAGCTATACAGAGACAGACACATGGTTTCTGAATGCAAGTTACTTGCTTTATCTGAAAACAATAAGTTTAGGGAATGACTTTTTACGCGTTACCTCTAGTGCTTTATTGGGATTCCATATGCTTAACATTGAAAGACCTCATGGATTAATAAGTTACTCTAATTTATTATAAAAAAAAACATTACAAAACAAGTTTTTCCTCAAAATTCTTGCTTAGGGATAGGAAACATGTGACCGTGTAGGTGGTCCCCAAATGGAATTTTCTTGAATTTGGTGTTATTTTTTGTAGGTAAATTAACGCACCAATAAATATGAAAAGGTTTCCCACTTTTATTTTACATCAATGTTATGTTGTATTTATAGCTTTTGTTGTAGAACTGTAAAAATGGCGTTGTAATTTATGGCATTTTAGGTGGATTTCTTTGGGGTGGAGGTCTTTCAATTCAAAAATGTCTCCAACCACTTCTTTTATGAATCATCTTCTGTTGTAATTAAGGCTTCCAATCCGGGGATAGACCCGGAATACCAATACCGGAATTTCGGGATTCGCTTTAAAATATTAACAAATAGTTCGTATTTAAAATGCAAATTCTTATTCGATGAATTATAGGAATACAAAACTTTTCTGGCCGTGTAACTATTTTCTATTTATATTTAAACTATACACCAAGAATGCCCAACCGGTCGATCCCAAAGCAAAATTTGGTCGATCCCGAAAACTTCCGTGAATTTGGTAAAAAAATATATTATTTTATATTAATGAAATATATGTTATATATGTATATATTATATACAACAAAACAAATGATAAATACTCTGTTAAAAATATACGAAATTAGTACACATACTTATCTAATAATATTTTGGATTTAAAATAAACATTTTTAAGTTTCAAGAAAGGAAAAAACGTTAAATGCAATGCAAAAAGAATCATATTAGAAGTCGATCCCGAGAAAATTTTAAATTAAAAAGCAGCTCCTAAGGCAAAAAAGGTTGGGCACCCTTGCTATACACACTATTAATATATGTATTGTGTCCATAGTTGCACTCATTTTTTGTGACAACTAACAATGACAATGACAGGTAGGAACAGACAATTTTAATTGATAATTTCTTGTTTTTTTATTCAACAAAAGAAAACCAGTTGAAATCAATTCTATTTTTAGACTGCAGCTGCTTATCACGAGTGAAGTTTTTTTTCATCTAAAGGAACATTATTTTGTATTCCAAATAATATCTGAAGCAATGATTTCAAGCAACATTTTAATATTACACAATTATGATATGTGTTTATTTTACTAGATAATTAAGTGAATTCTAAAATGTCTGAATGCAAAATATTTGTTTTCACTCCTTAAACTAATTTGATATCTAAATAAGAACATTAATATTTGATTAACTATAACACGCTTTTGATTATTGTAGGTCTATGATTTTTTCTCTTTTTTGGTAAATGTAATAAATATGTAAATGAATACTATATTTCATTTACATTTTTACCTCTAGTCTACCGTGTCAAAATTCAGCAAATGATCGAATCGAATGATATTTCAAATATAAGCTATATATAATAATAATAAATTATGAACATGTGCAATCACATTTTCATTTTCATTTACTTTGTACAAAAGTGTAATTTATAAAAATAAGTGTGATATTCCATAGAGTTTGAAATAAGGAACGTTTTGGAATAACTAACTCGATATGTCATTTTGTTCGATTTAGTGTTTTCTTCCAGAAGAGCGACGATAACCTTTCATTTTGTATGAACTTCAAATCCTTTTTCAAGGGGTTTTATTTTTATTTTTTATGAGCTTTTTTACATTTTTTTTCGTGACTGCATTTACATTGGTTTATCGTGGGACATATTATCTAAACGAAATTTGTTTTTTTTTTCAATCCAGGTATCAGAAAGAGTGTCCGAGATTGGATGCCTTAGTTGTAAGCAATAATATTATAATGTATATTTAAATGATGGAAAAGTATTTTTATAATACTTACATTTAATAAAATCAGGTCTCAAAACTAAAAACTATTTGCAGAGTGTTATTAAATGGTTTATTCATTTTCATTGTGTATATAAAAGCGTGCACAATCTTTTTAGCCGAAGAGTTTTTCTTTTGTAAAACTGACGGACGCTACGTACTTCATTTTTATGAAACTTGACTTTCGCGTTCCTTTTTTGTGTAAAACCTCTTAATGCTTTTATTTAGTAAGCTGAAAAGGCTTAATTAGACGAAAAATGTGTGTTTTATTTCACAGGACTTTTAATGTGCTACTTAAATGATAGTGATGCGGTTTGTGTTAAGAATTTATACAAAAAATATTACTACAAACATTTTTTTAAATTAAAATAAAATGACTGCTTCCAGTATGGAGCATATGGACTTTTAATGGAGATCATTTCAACAGAAATTGTTTTACGAGAACTGCTTATCGCAGAGCGTGCATCCTCATTTCTGTAGAGAGTAAGGATAAAAGAAAAACGCTAGGACACGACTATTGGTTAACTGATTGTGCTCGCTAGGCTTCGTTTTTAGGATTGGGTGAGTGGGAGAGATTTTAGACATCGCAGACATCCATCCCATTGAAGATAAATCATCTGTATAAGAAACAACCGAAACCAACGACGTGGACTACTCAACAATTCTATATATGCTAAAAGAAAAATCACGTAATAAACATGTAAGATTTCAACTGTTTAATAAAAAAAAAATGTTGTTGACCTTGCCAAAACTCAGACTCACCTGATCGCTACGGTTGAGCTCTTACCACTATACCACTGACGCTAACATGCCTTCTTTCTTTGTACATATATATATATATAATGAATTTCTATCAACAGTTGATAGTTAACACTATAATAGAAATTAAATACTCAGGATTACATATAAAAAAACCATTTCTCACCCGTCGAGCAGCATTTCCCCCCTGTTTTTGACCCAGTAATTGATGGTGTTTGGGAAAGCCTCTATGTAGCACTCTAGCTGGACGTCTGTGTCTAAAGGAGCTCCAAGAAGCTGATTTGGCACTTTGACCGTTGGGGCAACTAGTGATGAAAAGAACACAATAATTATTTCACGGAATTTTGATTGTCTTTCATTAATTCTAAATACTTTTAGGAAACACACTGAAGATCAAGTTTCATCATTTATACTTTGAGGTTACTTTATAATCACAGCATATTTTGAGACAAAATACCGAATATTTTTTAAAATTTTTTTCAGCTTACATTAGACATTCATGACTCATGAAAGGCTGGAAATAAAGCATCTCTAAATTTCAAAAAAAGAGTCGGCGATATTTCTTCTCGTCAATTTTTACTTTATTTTTCAAAAACAAATAAGGCGTTCCGGTAGAGATGAATTCATTTATTGAAAAAAAATTAAGAAGTCACTGCTTAACCACGCCACTGGCGCCCTATGTTACGTATACGATAAACGGTAAGTGAGATAGTATCGTGAGGAATGCCTTAATCAACTGAGATATTTTTAAAATTCTAGTAAGGTAGATTTTATTTAATTAAGGAATTTTTGTAAAAAAACAATTAACAATGCTTTGTGCTACCTGTCAGCATTCATGCAATACTCTTGATGTGAATACTGCGCAGACATAGAGAGAGTGAGTGTGTAATATGCGTCAAAAATTCACACTTGTAAAAGCTCACTCTCGCACAACCTCTCTCTGCTCATGCATTATGTTACATACAGAATGACGGATAAATATATGTATATATTGTAATTATGTAATGTATAATAAGTTTTAAATTAATTAATTAATTAATTAAGTAAAAATATCTTCAAAGTTGTGAGATAATAATCAATAAGTCAATATACTCACAGTTGACATTGAGGGTAATCCTCTTGCTGACAGCTGGTGGAACCTCATTAGACGCTATGCAGAGGAATGATCCCATCTGCTTTCTATCCAGGCGCCAAAAGTGCAGCTGACTTCCATTGTAATTGTCCTCTGTCGACAAAAATAATATTCGTTCTAAAACAGCCATCCCTCGATTTACGCGATTGTTTATAATTTCCATTTATTGTTTCATAATTTATTTATTTCATTACCTACTACTTATGTTAACGAAAAATTTATTGTACGCATGTATAGGCAAATTAATAAATAACAACAGTATAGACTTTTCTTGAAACTTATCCCCACATTTTTTGTATGAGCATCATATCCTTTTTTACGCCGTATTTTTGCCCTTAACATGATTTCCCTCATGATTTTATATGAGCTTCATTTTTCAACGCGGTTTTTCCAGGTACACATCTACCGCGCAAAGCGAAGGATGTGGGTATAAGAATAAAAGTTATAAAAAAATATTGAGAACACACTCAAGTTTTTCCGGTTTTTGTCTTCTTTAAAGAATGATAGCGGAACAGCTATCAAAATAATTATAAACACTTATTAAGGGAAAAGAATCGTTATTTTGACACAATTATGCTAGATTTTTTTAAAATAGCTTCTCAAACAATATTATAAATACGGAGTGTAGATACGACAAATGTGGGTATTAATTTGGTTAAATTTAGTATATATTTTTTATAACATTGTTTAGTATTAATTGAATACAGATTTATTTAAAAAAAACTCGTTTATCTATTATATTAAATACTACTTTATTATAATTTAAGATTTTAAAACATAAAACACAATTCATTTGTACTACTTCCACATATTTATAATGATCAGGACCGGTTTCGCTCATCACGAGCATTATCAACTGATAATGCTCGTGGTGAACGAAACCGGTCCTGATCATTATAAATATGTGGAAGTAGTACAAATGAATTGTGTTTTATTTTTCAAAATACAATGTCTTTCCACCAAGAATTGACAGTTAACACCTTAAAAAAATATAATTTAAGACATCGACTGAGGGTGCTTGATGGAATTTCAATATCAAATTTGGATTATTGAGATTTTGTACACTTCCATGTATTTTGTCACTAACGACCCGGGTTTCGCCTTTCGGCATCTTCAGGCATTCGAGCGCACGAATGGACTCGAGCGGACTCATATAATAAAAATACAAAATACATGGAAGTGTACAAAATCTCAATAATCCAAACTACTTTATTATACACAAATTATATATAAAAAGTGAGAGTGATTAAGTTGAAATAAATGTATAGGAAAAGCAAATAGGTGAGTGGATAAAATGTATAAAAAATATGACACTAGCAAAGAGATGTGAAGACAAATGATAAATAACTAATTGTTATATACCATCTTTGTCATGCCGTTTTATCCTACAAGATCTTTTACTTGCGCCTTATAATCGTTAGTAGCAATTATCACCATACATATTCAAGAAAAGTAATTATTGTCAACTTTGATTTTAAAATGGTTAAGCGCTAACAGCTACTGAAAAAGAAAATAATAATCACAAAATGTTTTTATCTTCCAGTAGTATAAGCATTAGTGATCCAGAACCTGTAAGCCGATAGCATTTCACTATTTCTTTGACTGCACCGTAGTCTTTTAATATCATCTGATCGGAGTGGAGTTTCTTTTTTATTTCCTTTGACATAGCTAAGCGAGCAAACAAAACTCAAACTACCGTTTCCTTTCTTTAAGAGTATATTGATATTTTTATTACCGAGTAAAATAATGCCGTTAGCTGCTCATCTAAGCGGTAGTAAATTCTGTAGATAAAATAGTATATTTAATGAAATAATTATATTATTTGTGAAATTTATACTGATTCTTTTTGACCATACCCGTTTCATATGTATAGCATATGGCCACCATGCATTCCATGGCATCATTTAAAAAGTTGCGTCAAATAAACCATGTGGATAGTAATCGAAGGTCGTCCAGGATACCAGAATCCAACCGGTTCTAACGTCTCTCCGTGACTGCTGACGACGTCTGGTCTATTCCCTAATTTTAAAATTCGTCACGCCCACAAAGCTCGGCACAAGCATCCAAAGACAGAGTCTTCGCCATGTGACATTATTCGCTTAAGTAAAGCGGTAGTGGTAAGATGCAAGCGCTGAAACAAAGGCATTTGGTTTTAACCAAATACCACTCTGTGTCCTAGACAGTCCACATTTAATTTCATGTGACTATCAATAAATTAGTAGTGAACTGTTTTCTGTGCTTAATACATTTCTCTAAATTTATTTAACCAATTTTTACGCCAAAGCGCGCAAAAAGATATATTTTACCTTTCCAATAACTAACTAATAAATGTCTCACCTTTAAATGTGCGAACATATTAGTTCAAGCATGAATATGTGATTGTTATTTTGCTTAAATTGCTTTTTCTAATTCTAATTAAGTTTTAAGCCTTTGTTTAACAACACGTTCATTTTATTCAACAAGTCAAACAAAGAGGTGATAACCGTGTGCGTTATTTCATAAGCTTTGTACTGTGCTGTCGTATGTGAGTTCGGAATTATTACCGTTGGCCAACACGAAAGAGCACTTTCCAGTTGACATAATATTACTCGCATTTGCCCTTAGAGTAATTTACGATGTGAAGTCGCATAAAATTTGTTCTTCCTGTCATATTTGGCTTGCAACATTCTATTCACTGAATGAGGTATGCGTCGATTACCATAAACATGTGGATATTTACTTCAACCACGTCTACTCCCAATTTAGGGCAAATTAACTCGTAATGGAATATTTTAACAGATGTTATTTTACCAGAAATGCTTCTTGATCAGTCGCTCAACCTCTCTTTTTCTGAGAGGATATGTGAATGGGCCAGGATAAAATTATTTGTAACAACCGCTGTCGCTACTTCAATTTTTTCAGGATTATATAGATGTGAGGGGATACAAATAAAGCAGATATCACCGATTGAAAAATCAATGTATTAATTTTTCTTTACAGAAATTTGAACCTGCGAACGAATTAAACAAAGCGTTATAGGACCGAATACGTCAGATATTAAGAATCCGTTTAACGGATAATTTCTACTTTTTAACACATTGAGTGATACAACAACCATCGCTTGAGTCCCGGAACCGTGTTTTCACGTGATATACCAGCCTATCAAAACAGTCATATTTGCGTCATCAAGCGATACGTATTACTATGGAATCCTAGTTGTTTAAATTATAGTCAATACTTAAAAAACTCCAAAACAGTCATTTAATTTGTGTTATTGCCAAAACAGGTTTTGATTATATCGACTATCGAAATTTAGTTGTTTAATATTCCCCTTTCTGGAGACGATATTACGGTGACACCGAGTCCACTCCGAGCTAGAATTTTGCAAGATCTCCAAGACAAGATGTTGGCGGATATGTTCAAGCACATATGATACCGATTCCGTCAACAGAAAAAAATAAGCCCTGTAGAACATGCAAGGTGAGTGCAAAGCACAAGAAAAGGAGTGAGACTCGGTACATGTGTAAACATTGTCGTGTGGCTCTTCACAAAGGGAAAAGTTGGCTATTTTACCAATATGTTTTAAACAATTCCACAAAGTTTCATTTGATTTCATCCACTATTTTCATAGTTATGACACTTTTAGTAAAAGCTTAAGAAAAATGATATTTCTCCAAAAATGGGCCGGGCACAGGGGTTGTTTTATCTGATTTTGGCCGGAGCGACGAGAAGTAACGTGATAAATTTTACCTTATTACAGCTTAGTATAGTACACGCTGTATAACTTTTCACTTCGGCTCCAAGTCCGACTCTAGGATTTAGGATCAAGGGATCCATACACGGCTCTAGGATCTGTCCTGATACATACACGGGATCCATAACAAAAAGATACCGTCAGCTCCGCAACTCAGGTGTATTTAGTGGTATTGATGTGCAGAGGTTAGACGGCCTCGTATCATCTACATCAATGTTTCTCAAACTGTTCTATATGGAATCCAAGGGTGCATTTCGACATGCACGGGGTCTATATCAGCGAGCAAAAAACATGAGTCCACGAGATGTAGAATCTATGTCTACAGTTTTGGTGGTTGTTTGCTTGGTGCTGGGGACATCATGGTCTGCGGCATGTTTTTGATCGCGTTATATATACATATACACGTAATATACATTTTTTTTTCAATGTCCGCTCCCAATGTGGTGCATATGATCTCCTAATGGAGGTATCTTAACAGAAATTTTCTACGAGAACTGCTTGTTACTCAGTTGCTTTTTTCGAAGAGAGTAGGGATAGAAGGATAGAGCTAGGACAGGACAAGTGGTTAGCTTATCGCTCTCGCTACTCCCCGTGTGGATGGGATGGGGGAAGGGAGGACTCAGACTACAAACAGAAATCCATAAATAGATTGAAAGGTCAATCGATGAAAACCGCCCGAATCGGGAATTGAACCCGAGACATCCGTAGCCGTAGCCAGCGACGCTACCAACTGCGCCACGGACGCCGACGTATATATACACACCCATAAATGAAAATGAAATTAAAATATTAGAAGAGAAGGAAAAAATATTAGTAGAAAAGAATAAATGATATGAAATTAGTCTCGATAGAGACAATTGGTTCTCGAAGGTCTTCAGTGTATCTGAGGTCAATTATGAGTCTTAGAATGTGTCTGGCTGCTTTGTTAGGTTAGATTAGGTTAGATGGAAACAGGTGTTGACTGTGCAGAGGCTGGAGTGAAAATCATCGATCATTTTTGAAAGAAAATACTTATAAACTATATCCATATTTGTTTCCGAATGAAATATTATCCGTAAGCGGTAGTTTTATATGAATTTGGAGAATTAAGTGCGATGCAAAATGAAACTTACGCTTGACCATATCACGGCTGCCAGGTTGTTTCAAAAGCATTTTCTCTCCGTCTTCCCGACGCCAGACAATGCGAGGGTGAGGATGTCCAGTCGCAGTGCAAGTAAGCGTCGCATTCTCATTCTCCTGGACAGCCATGTCTGCGGAAGTATCATCGTTCACTATGTCTGGAGGAACTGAAATCGAAACAAACGCTCTGTAATAATCTATCATCTGTTATCACTAGTTTTCTTAAGACGCAATATGATTCTTAATGAATTTAAAATTTAGATACAGTGTAACCCATATTTTACGTTTTTGAAGTGGCATAGATCTTTTTTAAAAGTATTTTCTTATTTAAAAAAACACGCAAATTGGTTTGTTTCATATTTTTGGTTTATGCAACGTAAAAATTCAAAATTGATTGGTATGAAACTTACTTACAATCTCGTAAAAATCATAATTTTGCAGTTGGTAAATCACGATTTATAAGGAAATACCTCTCAAAAATCATAATTAATATTGTTTGTGGAGAACAACAGGTGAAATCATAAATCAGAAAGGGTAATGCATGTATTTTTTGCGATAAATTTCATTTTAACTTTCTACTTTCCACGTAGCTTCAGCTTGCCAGCAGATTTAACAAAGATAACAAAAATTGTAATTAGATTCGAAATTTCAACAGCGGTAGTAAAGAACAGGGGATTCTGAGTCTTGCCTGTCTCTTCTACCAAACCTGATGAATTCCGTCGCCCTGGACGACAGCTGATGACCATCCATATGATGTGCGCTGCTACGGTACGCCGGAATGACCTGGGAGAAAGCAAGACTGGCGGGGGACAGAGAATCTAGGTGGAACTATGTGCTCCGAGTAAAGAGCGGACAAGGTTTAAATAAGTCAATACTTATAACACAAACGTTTGCAATGTTAATAACACAAACCTAACAATACTTTATTGATTAACCGTAAAACTTACCTATCATCAAATATAGAAAAGCTTTAAATTTATGCTCTTTACAGTCTAAGCACTCTAAGTCAATTGCTGCAAATTGAATTAAACCTCCTCAAGAATCATTCATTCACTGCTTTCATGTTGATCATTCGATACATCCATAACGAACAAAGCAAACTTCTATTATTTAATAGTTAATACTCATATGTGATTACACTCAACTAAATGATTGCAAATTGTTACGTTTTTAATAATATCGTTCGCAAACTAGCAATATTTTGTAACCTACTAATTACAATTGATGGGTTACAAGTTACTACATATTGCTGTTTTTCGAACCATAGTATAATACAGTTTCTTTGACGTATTAGTTTTTAGATAATCAATGTTCCTGTAAAGGATTGCAATTTGCGAAACAATTTTCAATCCCGAAGTACCGATTTTGAAATCGAAAAATACGAGAAATACATCGGTATTGGATAAAAAACTTCAAATATACGAAAAATTTCGCGAAGAATTAATGTATTTCTTATCTTTCACGGAAAATATTTAAAATAAGTGTACAACTATTTAATGATTTATTTTGGAATACGGGTTTTCTATGTGAGGGTTTTTCTACAGTCGGACATATTTACACGAGAATCTGATCATGATAGACTAGTTCCAGAATTCATTAACTAGCCTTTTCATATCAATATTTTAAATTATTCAAAGTCACTAAATTTAAGGGCTTTATGATAATCAGCCTTTAATGATCATGCTATTGATATTTTTTTAACATCGTATTTCTTATGAAATATCATTCCCCATTGCCGTTTTTGTGATACCAGTATTGATATTTGCAAAACCGGTATTTAATGGGAAACACTAGTATTGATTTATTCATTCGGCTTTGCAATCCCAGGTTTCAGTTACATCAGTAAAAGAGGAATGTTTTCGTTTACTTTGAATTTTATTTAACAATATTGGATATACAATACGATTTTCAAGATAAATACTACGTTAAAATAAAAAGCTTACGTGTTAATCGATATACTTCAATATTTTCCAGATATAAGCATATATTTATATTGTTCTAAGACACTTTTATATTTATATAATATATTACATCTATGTTTGCGAACATATTTGAACGACTTGGGAAAGTGGAAGTACTTCATAAGGGAGTCGACGCTTCTGCAAACTCCGCCTGTAAAAATCAGTGAGATTACACAGGCAAATTGCTTTTCCGCTCCATTCGCTAAAAAAACGAGCAATGCAAAATCTAATGCGTACATCTACAAAACAACATCTGTCAAACTGTGTGATCTGCAAACTAAATATTCGCATTTTTATATTGACTTAGCAATCCAGTTGGATATTCGCATCACAGGCTTAAGTAGGAAATGAATAAAGGGGCTGAAATACTGGTACATAGGAATTCCAATCCCGGTCAGTTAATTCATTACTGATTCTAGAATTGATACCTGGATTGTAAAACATGTATTTCATATATAGTTTTCAATATATTCTAGCACGGTAGTGAGTTCTGTCTACAGTTAGAGCGTATTCGAATAAAATAGATCCAATTACATCCCGAGGGAAAAATCTACACCGCACTCCACAGGTTAATAATTTCAAGTAACAATATTAAATTATATAGTACCAAAAATATTGTGATGTTTGTTTGATAGCTATAGCTGAACCAATGACAAATTCAGAATAGACTCTCGACCGTAAGTACGTACGTACGTACGCATACTCGTTTTTTTTGGTAACATCGCTGGCAAGCCTACCGACAATCTTGAGAGGCTCATCGTCACAAAAAAAGTTGAAGGCAGAAGGAGACGCGGAAAGATCCCGACTCGCCGTAATGATCTCGTGAAGGACGCCACGGGCCTCTTCTTACCAATGACCCTCAGAACAGCGGAGTGCAGTAGCGAGTGGTGAAGAATCATCGAGGAAAACGGAGATGTCAGAAGAAAGTGGCCACCCTCACCAGTGAGACAAACGACTAACAGAAGATCTATTTTGGTATAACGCCATCTAATCTAACTGTTCTGAGAAGGGCGTGATGCAGAATGAACTTACAATTGTATTAGCTTACATAATGTTTGTAGAACTATCTTATATATAATAGCCCAGACCGCTCTGTAGACGTTTTATTATTATCACATATCACATGTAGGTATAAAATTCTCTCATGACGTAAGCGTTCGCGGTGTACATAAAATAAAATGTTATGCAATGCACACACAGTTCCGACGTACTAGCTACTTTAGACATTCATTATTTCAATTTCAATACCGTCACTTATGAAAAGTGCGGTTATACTAGTTATAAATACTTTTGTATTGTTTTACTTTATTATAACGAATGTTTATCAAGCTAATGACAATCTAATTAATAATAATTCCAAAATGTGATACATAATAGGCGTATTAATAATTTGTTGATTGAATTGGCATTTACTTGGTAGAACTTCATTATAATAGGATTAAATAACAAAGTATTTAGTTCTACAGATTTTTTTTAAACATAGTTGATAGCTATTTCGGCTTTACGCCATCGTCAGAACTAGTTAAAACCTGTTAAAAAAATTGTAGAACTAAATACTTTGTTATTTAATCCTAGTATTAATAATTGTTATAAATACAAAACAAATATTGTTTTCGATTTAAAAGCTTTTACATCTACGAACCCGAGACATCAATACATAGCCAGTATAGGTGGATATATTCAGCTTAGAGCTTTGTTCGCAGATCCATTTTTACGTTTTTTCCCTACTTAATATTCGTTGTATTTTTTTTTTTCTTGATAATGTACCCTCTCACTCATCCGATCCTACTAAAAGGAATGAATGAACAACGCTTAGTTAGCTATTAGTCTTTTCCAAGTGTGTGTTTCTATGTTTCTTATTTCACAAAACACGATTTGTTCTGAACTACTTTCGTATGTTTATAATAGTTAGTTTCGCTCATCGCAAGCATTATCAACTTGAACATCTTTTTAATGTTGGTACCATAACCAACATCATACTATAGGAAAGAGGTCAGAGGTAAAATAACTTTACATCAGAAAACAAGAACAGAATTAATAAATATTTATTCTTTTTTGAGGGACCGTTTTCCACAAAGCAAATCATTATAATTTGTTTGAATATTTTGAGCTGTCGTCATATTCAAAATTGACGATAAATGCTGATCGGTTAATCTTGACCTTTCCGGAGTTTTGTTTTTTTTCATTACAGAAAATAGTTGCGCGCATAAATATGTGCTTCAGAACATAGCCATTATAAGCATTACGGAAGACAACATTTTAGGAAACCGATCAGCAAGTAAATATTTGTTAAATTCTGGAACTCCAATTTCAGAATATTTTTGCTTCATCAAAGTGTCACATTGTGTTTCAATTATTTCCATTTGTAATTTAATGTGGCGCTGCTGTCACTGCTAATCACACGAATAGTGTTGCTTTATGTAAAATTATTTGAATGTAAAATTTTAACTAGATTGTACGCAAATAAAAGAAAAGTTGTTTATATCAAAATAAAGAATTAATATTGTTTTAAAATTTCCAAGATATCTCGGCCGGCCGCCAACTGTTTGCCGAAGGATCGCATGCGGCCCGCGGGTGCCGTGTTTGACATGCCTGGTATAGGATTATTCAGACTCAAAAAACTTCTAAAAATTAAAATTAAATAATCATGGTAATTACTATGCTAAACGTTGACTACCAACATCTGGACTTTTGAAAGATCTTCTAATAACAGCAGTGAACAACGCCGCAATTAATACCGCATTTAAATAAAAGACTACCAACACAAACATATGTATAGAGGAAATACAAAAATCACTATGTTCGGCATAAAGGTGTAAAGTATTACAGTCTAGGCTGTATTAGTGTCTAGCCTCTTATATATGTGAGATGCTTCATTAGAACTCCATACACTGCACATTAGGTGTGGGTCATTTGTATTACATTTAAAAAATAATACATTACCACAAAACATACAAACCTTTTTGTAGTTTAAATTTTTTGAAAACATTTAAACAAACTTGTCGCCCAGAATGAAAAAATTTCCTCCATCCCTCTGGATACCTAGAGCGTACTCATAATAATTGTGTTTGTTTTAAAATGTAAAATTATTTTATTTAGTGCATTGGTTTCAGCCGTAATGGCATATACTGTTTTATTTCAAATTATATAATTATGCCAGGTATTGTAAAGAGGTTGCGTGACTTGCGTAGAGTCAATTATTGATAAACAACAAAACAGCTTATATGTTAATATGGTCTCTTTGTAGTTTATATGTTCTAAATTAGCAATGGACATGGTTTTGAAAAAATAGATCAAATCGTATCGTTACGAATGCAATTTGTTTCGAAGATAATTTTTTATTTTGTATACCAAAAAATGTGTTTACGTAAACACAACGAGTGCTGTGTAGATAAAAGAGTAGGAAAGTGTCGGATTGTGAACACCAATAAATCATCGCACGATGTGCCCCTAATTGAAAACGTAGCGGCAACCCGGTCGAGTGAGCCGTCAGATAGCGACACGATATACTAAGTGCCTCGCATATTATTTTCGTTTTTATTTGTCTATGTGTGTTAAAGCATTGCTTCCCAAATTAGGGGCCGCAGAATGTTCCAGTAGAGCTACAAGTATTTAATTATGTATTTTTTCCGTTTAAATGTGCATATTATATTCTGTATATAATAAAATACTATTTGAGATTTTGTTTTAAATTTTGTGTTTGACGCGATTGTATAATGCAGGTGTATGTATAAGTATATTATACATAATTTCAAATAAAGCTTTCGATAGCTAAATTAATTTAATTTTCGGGGTAGGGGATTTTCGCAAATTTGATGGGCAGTGAAATGAAGAAGTTTGGGAACCACTGTGTTAAAAAATAACCAGACAAAATGATAGTGAACAGAATGGTATGGAAACAATCACACGGGCCTAATGGTACAAACAAAATGGTATAGTACAAAATGGTGCACACAATATACTAGTATGGTACAAAACGATTCTGATAAAAAACATATGGTTTAAAATGGTATGCGTTAAAATTGCATGTAATAAACAATACGGATAAAAAATTAAATGTAAGATCTTAAACGGGTTAAATATTTGGTCATCTCAACATGTTGTCCGTACCGTTAGGTCTACACCATTTTTGTACACCGTTGTTTTTTAATTTTAAAGCTTGTGCAACCTAAATAACTTATTCTATGCCAGATTCTAGGGCGGTCTATGTCTTTAGACAAGTTCCCGAAATATAGCATCTTTTCTGCTAATTTACGTTGTTTTTTTGATACAAGACTATCTATAAGAGACGCCTCATAGCCATTATTAATGGCAATTTGTTTAATAATGTTTAGTTCGTTAATTGAATGAGCAGCTGAACCTTCCTAATTCTCCGCTATTATATCCGATACGTTGAAACACCTAACAGATTTCACTAAATGTGGAATGATTGTATATATTTACCCATTCGTCGAATTACATCCCGTCAAAACCCACAATACTATTATAATTGTAAAATCACTGGTATTTCTAAAAGAAGTTGAAAAGCGGCAATCGCCACTCTGGTAATATGGTGTTTACAAAATAAGGATTAGGACGATTTCCGAAATTTTAACTCAGGTATCGGTGTGGCTCTCAGACGTATAATGTATTGCCTCGTAAATGATATTTGTCGCATTTGTATCTTCTATATAAGCGTTAGAAACTGTTTACTGTCTCTCAGTTCGAGTCCATTCATGTGCTCGAATGCCTGAAGATGCCGAAAGGCGAAACCCGGGTCGTTAGTGACAAAATACATGGAAGTGTACAAAATCTCAATAATCCAAATTTAATATTGAAATTCCATCAAGCACCCTCAGTCGATGTCTTAAATTAAAAAAAAAAACATAATAAATCTAACATTACAATTATAAATAATTCTTCATCGCTCTTTCTATTGTAGATATTATAATATGAAACTTTAACTGTATTCTTATTATGGAGTATCCTCTAACAAATACCCGAGTATCTCTTTGCACAAGGGACATGCTCCAGGGACCGCCATGCGAAAAAAACCTCGCATTAAAAAGACATAATGAACACAGAAGAATGAGATTGGTTCATTACTCTAGACAGCTTACTTATAATTGCTAACAAAACACATTGTTTAATATTTATTTATGCATAATAATATTATAATGACATGCTTTGCAATTTTAAATAATATTAAGTGTAGTTTTCTGATCATAAATACATATGTTTAAATACATAACATCCATTAATAAATGTATCAAGCTGTGTTAGAAAAGAATTGGCCAGTTTCATTCGACTAATATTTCAAAAGTAAATTGAAAGTACAAACTTCATAATGACATCGTTAGTCTCAGTGCATAACTACTTATAACTTCTTCAATAGTTTCATTGTTTATTGATAAATACATTGCAACTGCAGATAGTTTCGTTGTGTTTCTTCAATTTCAAGCAATTGATATTTATACAATTTTAGTAGATAATAAAATTATCTAATAAAAATTCGATGACAATTTTTACGTTATGTTATAAACGAAATATTATCATAACTTTTTTCAAAATTCTATGACGTTTTCCGTTTAATATGCTCACGGTAAGCGCAATTAGTCCTGATAATTTGATAAAATTGCTGAATTATTACATAAATAATTATGAAAAATAGTTATTTAGTGCAAATAAATGAAAAAATTTATTGAAAACCTCCGGGGTCAAATATTTTTCAATATTAATCCATTATTTAACGATGCATGATCTGAGGCTTTTCGCTAATAATAAACGGATATGAAATGAGATATCAGCAGTCGTTTTACGCTTTTAGACATGAAGAAATTTTGGTCAAAATATAAATTAGCAACTTCAGATTAACTCGTTAGTTTTTGTTTATAACGTAGACATTGATTCTATAAATTCTCAACTTACAAAAGACAAAATTAAGAATGGGATTTTTCAAAACAGCTATTGGAATAACAAGTTTATCAATTTTAATTCATATTAAAAATTAATTTTCAGCTCGACGTTGGCCATCAAAAATTGAAAATATCTAACAGTTCGTTTTAAATACAAGCAGGTCCATTAGGAAAGATAGATTGAAAATAACGAATTAAAATATAAACTTTATTACTGATACTAACCATGGACATCGAGGCATCCAGATTGTTTCTTCATGATATTGGTATTGATTTGACACATGTAGCAACCACGGTCTGTCTCCTTGAGCTGGCGAATGCGCAACTGCCATGTGTGGGAACTGTCATGGCTCACGCTTACTCGATTGTTGTGAGTCACCACCCTGTTGTCGAGACTCAATATGGTCTGGTCTTCAACCCTCAGCCACCCGACCTGATAATAAAAGAAATTAATAGATTATTCTCACCGGGGATAACTCTTGAAATTTTAATGTCATCACACCATTATTTGTGCTGATATAAAGATATTATTTTAAGAAGCATATAATAATTAAACAGTTCAACAGATGTTCTACATATTTATTGATGCATATGACCTAACCAATGGACGGAAAACTTATACGTAATATTAAATCACTTTAAATTTGTTTATGAACATTATAATAAAACAGTTATTGATGTAGTATAAAAGCTTAATATTCTGTGATAGTGACATTTTATTAATGATTATATTAATAATTAATGAAATGAAGGTATATAAAATTGAAATAGAGAACTGTCTAAAGATATTTCTACAACTAGTCTGAAGTAGTTTCTCAAAGAGACGAAATACGTGTTACAGTTAGTAGCACAACCATTGAAATAACAAAGTTATCAATATTAATTTTATGTTAAACATGAATCTCCATAAAGTTACCGCCGAATCCATCGAAGAAAAAAAATCTAGCTATCTATTATTTTGAGGACGTCTTACTCTCCTATTATGGTTCAAGATAGATAACTTTATTATTCAATTGATTGTGTTACCAGTTGTACCACGTGTTTCGCCTCTTTGAGAAGCATAGAAGCCGTCTGAAGAGTAGTCTCAAAGAGAATAAACATGTACCACAGATATTAAATACATCTGGTGAAATAATCGAGTTTCCAATTTTATATTAAAAATGAATTTATCGAATATGTTAATTAATGTATTCCTGACAACATTTTTCCACGAACTGCCAACTGTTTAAGGTAAATGGCATCCTTAAACAACGATTTTTTTTCAGTATACTAATTCACTATAATCTAAATACTGTATAAGAAGATCACTTAATTTTTTGATTGCGAGAAATCCAAAGTTAATAAAGTGTCGATATAGTAACCGTTAAATAGTGCTTTGTTAACGATGGTGGCATTAAGCTACTTTTTATTGTACGTCTTTAAATATAGCATTTAAGTAGACATGAAATAATTAATTGAAAAAATACGCTGTTAAAGCAACATAGTGTACTCTACTGTTCGTTCCATAAAGTAGAAGGTCAATGGAAAAGTATTCAAAAATATATCTGAATCAGCTGACAATTTTTTCAATTTCTAGCTGGTAGGTTCTTATGAATTAAAAGAATCTTTGTAAAAAAATAATTCAATAATTTTTCTCATTAATGGATGTCATTGTGACGTAAAATTAACAAATGCGACAGCTAGATTCCGTTGTATCTTTGCACAGATGTGCCCCGTTGTTTTATTTCAATAATTCATTTTAATATAAGTACTTTTGAATTTTTTATCACGCGAGCCTCAAAAACTTTTCAAAGCTGCCAAAAATATTCCAAGATGTTTTCGCGAAATTCCTAATGAAAATGTTTTACCAAAACATTGCCTCACTAATTTTGCCTTTGTTTAAGCAAACCACAAACATGGTGAAATATTGTATGATAAATATAACATCCAATGTAGATTTATGAAACCTTTGTAAGCGGCAGAAATTACGAGTCGCATTTTCCAATAACTATATCTTATTTTCACTGAGAATGTTTTCTTTTAAAAGGTTCTGTGATAACATTATGACAATCAGTTTTAGACAAAACAAACTCCGGTATATTAAAAAATAAAACAATTGTTTTTGCCGTACAGAAAATGTACTATTCAAATACCATGGCATGTCAATTTAATACGAGAATCGTAAGGGAAAATGCTTATAAAATAACCGAAAGTTTTCTCTGATCAAGCAGTAATTTTTTACTGTCAAGGTTTTTAAAAAAAATATTTACTGGTATTTTTTATTGCAACGAAAGGCAGAATTTATATTTTAAAAAATAAAGCACAATTTCTACTACTTCCACATGTTTATGAATTTCATAGCATAGTTTTATGAATCGTGAAAATGTATTGAATGACATATTGAATCTTTAAGTTATTTGTATGGCAATCTTTTCAATAAAATATTTTCCACTTAAGACTCGGAGATCTAAAATATTTTCCGAAAAAATTGCCAAACTAATTTGGCATTTTTTTATATTGCTATGTATTCATAAATCGTGACGGGCAAAAGAAACGGCGGCTTTTTGTCGGTAGGCAAATAAAATTATAAATTTCCAACATGACAGCTGTTCAAACATTGAGATAAATATTTTTATGAGAATAAAGCGGGAGGACGAAATGATGAAAGGAATCTTGTAATCACTTTCGCGGCGAACTTTGTCAACGAGGCGGGAAAACGGCGGCCATTTTGCAAACGAACAGCCATCTTGGGGGATATTAAAAAAAGTGAACGAAACAAGCAATATCTAACAATAAATTCAGCAATGTTTTGTTCGGACGAAATATCTCTGTGATTTTATTCAATGTTAGCGTCGTATTTATTTTTGTAGCCAAAATGAATAATACTTCTCATTAATCCTATTAAAAATCACATTAGATCAAAAATACTGAAATTTTGAGCACAATTTTATTTTTGAATATTTTTATAATGTAACCTTTTAACATTTTTGTCTCTAAGGACGATACAACAAAACAGCTGCCTTTTATATTGATAAAAAAACAAAGTTAATCTAATATTGAAAAATAATTATACCGGATGAGCGCTAAAGAGTAAACAAAACAACGAATATGTTCAGAAGAGCGTTGTTTTCATTTACGTTGTTAAATTTAATGAAATCATAAAAATATGAGTAATTTAAGACATCGACTGAGGGTGCTTGGTGGAATTTCAATATCAAATTTGGATTATTGAGATTTTGTACACTTCCATGTATTTCAGGCATTTGTGTGCTCGAATGCCTGAAGATGCCGAAAGGCGAAACCCGGGTCGTTAGTGACAAAATACATGGAAGTGTACAAAACCTCAATAATCCAAATTTGATATGAGTAATTATAAAATAACTCTTGTTGCTATTAACTTATTCGATTGTGGAATATAAATGCATATGCAATGATAATTAAACTTATAAAATCAGACAGTTTTGTATAAATTATTATGACGAATGAATGGTTAATAATATACTCGTATTCCATAAAATACTAGCTACCCGGTACTGCTCCCTACAGGATCACAAATACAAATATTAATATGTATTTGCTAATCATAATTAAACTGATAACTATAAACTTTAGAACTGGGCAATACATATTGCCGTATTTCAGTAGACATGTCTTGAAATTATTAAATTTGACATCAATAATGTCATCATAGCAACTCAAACTTCGTTTAAGTCACTGCTGTGTACAGTGCATAGTGTCCTGTGGTACTGATCAGTTCGATGCCTGGAGGATGACTCTTTTCGAAGGAATACCATGAGAGGTGTACGAGTACACATGCCCTTAAGTTACATTATCGGACATCTGTGAAGATATCATAGCCTCGTAAACTATTTTTAATTGATAGTAACGGTTGTCGGTTGTTATCACAGCACCCCGAAATTAACAATTATAAAAATTTCCAAAATAAAATATCATAAATTTCATGAGCATTTCTGCAGTTATAATAAAGTTACTCAACTCAAAATATAGAGCCGAAAATAATCAACGATATAAAAATAAAACATTTAAAACGGTCTATACCTCACAGAGAAAATAACAAAAAATATGCGTGACGTTACGTATACTACGAAATACTCTTAAAGATTTTAATATATATGATAAAAATAACACATCTTTAATTCCACTAAGCTTATAAAATAAATTTGAGTTATTTCAGAATCACAACGTTATCAAATATATATTCTGTAGCAACGATTGTGTGTTGCCGAAATAGCTATCAACTTTATCTCATTATTCTTGAGGAATTAAATACTTTTTTATGTTTATCTTATTAAAGTGTAGTTCTATAAAGTAAATGTCAAGTCAGTAAATAATATATATATTATACACTAATTGTATTTGAAAAATTTGAAATTTTTAAAGAAGTTTTGTCGTAGAATGAGTCGAGTTATTGTCGGTGGCCATGATTTATTCGTTATATCATTTTTCCATTGTACCATTTCGTTTATTTTATCTCACGGCATTTTCAGATTTATTCGAATTAATAAGATGTCCCTAAGCGGCAAAACAGGTTCGCCTCCTGGGGAAATTAATCATTCTCATTTGAATGGGACCATAAATTAAATACGATCATTACACCGAGCGCTATACTTTGCGTTATCAAAACGCCTCCCGATTCACCATTAAATCGGATTCGACTGAAGTGACGTGCGGTGGATATTGTCGTGGATTCTTCGAGGAAGCACCACAAATTTATATTGCTATTGCAGTATTGTGCAACAAAATTATTTCAATGACGATAAACTATGCTGAAACCGCCATTCAGTTATCTGCTCTGAATATAAATAGGAGGCTTGCTTTGACGGTTTGTATGTGGCTAGTGAAACTGATTTATTACGTTGTTATCGTGTAATATTACTTTGTCATACAAAAAAGCTGGACATATTCACACGGTTTAAAAATAAGCTTTATTTACTTTTTATTATTTCCACTTCCAATATGGAGCATATGGACTCCTAATGGAGGTGTCTCAACAAAAGTTTTTCTTCCAGAACTGCTTGTTACTCGGTGGCTGAACCTCTCTTTTTGGGAGGGTGTATGGGTAGAAGGATAGTTCTAGGACGGGACTAGTGGTAAGCTAATCGATCTCGCTACGCTCCGTGATCGGATAGGTGGAAGGGAATTTGGGACTTCACAAACATCCATCCACGCCTACGAAGAGAAATCCATTAATCGATTGAAAAATCAATTTATGAAACTGTCTATCCCAGGATTTAAACCCGAGACATCCATAACCGATGCCAACGACGTTGACCACTGCACTACGGACACAAAATCATTACTTATTATTGTTGAAGGTTAAAATATATCGTAATTATTTATTTCCTCATAGTTGATGGATTTTTAAACTTAATATCCTTTTTTTTATTTAATAAAACACAATTTGTTTGTACTACTTCCACATGTTTATAATGATCAGAACCGGTTTAGCTCATCACGAGCATCATCATCATCAGCGTGGTGATCGAAACCGGCCCTGATCATTATAGACATGTGGAAGTAGTCCAAACGAATTGTGTTTTATTTTTTTAAATATAATATCTTTCCACCAAAAATTGACAGTTAACACCTTAAAAGTTTACCTTCCCTGCCCCTCACCATTTAATCCTTAATTGTTACCTCACCATAGAATGTTCTGTGTATTTAAATTAATTGTTAGTTGACGACTTTAATATAATTATTGTGTACTCATCATATTCCTTTAAATGTTACATTATTATTATTTTTTATTGTTACTTATATTATAAATATTTATTGTGGACTTAATGTATCATTGAGGAGACATGATCTCCTGTGTGATACAAACAAGTTTATCGCATTAAAAAAAAAAAAAAAAAGTTAACACCTTAAAATAACTAACGTAACCGCCGTATCATTATTTTTGTTCATGTATTTAGCACAGTGCCTATCAATCTTTTCGCTCTCACGGCACACCATAGTTTTCCCCAAATTTCCGTGACACACCAAAAGTAAAAAAGAGTATATACAGATACTATAATAAAGTATGCCACGGCACAGCGGTAGAAAAGCACTGATTTATCACAAGGAATAATATTTAAATTATGTTTTGGAAACAGTAATCCATTTTACATACTATTTATATTCTTGATCTTTAGGTTGATGTTTTTTTAGGACCAAGTGTTTATTGGGAAAACGCCACTGTGAAAATTACTCAGATAGACATGGGCTTAAAAGCCGTACAGTAATGACCGATACTAATTATCAGTATCGATATAACGGCTTTAAAGTCCTGTCAGATCGAGCCTTTGATAATACAACAATTATTAAAACGTAATTGCAACTAGACATCTCATTATGTATCATAATCCACACAGGGATACGAAGACCATCTACCTTTGGTATCAGATGGTTTTAAGAAGAACGATATCAAATTTTGAAAATTGAAGTTTAACATTTACTTTGGTGGCATCTGACATTTCTATCCATGATGGCCGATTATTTTTTCTCCGATGACTTCTATCATTAAAAGTGGTATTATTGATACACGAAGCAAGCAACATGAAATCTTAATCAGCAAACCGGCTAACTACTCTTGGGAAAAATTTTCAGGGCACAAATAAAACTTGAATAATAATTTATCCAAAATATGCTTCGTAACTTTTATTTACAAGTCGACAAGTATCGAAGTGTATTTTTGGAATTGTTAAATTGAGGTGCCCGTGATGTGTGTCTGTTTGTCGCGCAACACGCACACACTTTCTCTGCGCTTGAGTGGAGGCAGAGAGTGTGTGATAGAACGTGAATACTGATTGAATGTTACTTCCATCTGGTGTATACTATAACTAGTATTTAAATATGGGTTAAAAATAATTGCACTTTGTGTTAGATAGTATTCACTTGGTACACTTGAACTTTAATTTCGATAGTTCGCACTTTGGATTATATAGTATTAACTTAGTACACTCAAACTTTGATTTTTATAGTTTCCACTTAGTCACGGATTACTTTAACAAAGTTAGTTAAATTTGGATTATTGAGATTTTGTACACTTCCACGAATGGACTGAGTCCAGTGTGCTCGAATACCTGAAGATGCCGAAAGGCGAAACCCGGGTTGTTAGTGACAAAATACATGGAAGTGTACAAAATCTCAATAATCCAAATTTGATATTGAAATTCCATCAAGCACTCTCAGTCGATGTCTTAAATTATAAAGATAGTTAAGTTGTAGTAGGTTGTTAGAGTCTGTCCAGTTTGGTTTGTGTAATGTATTCTAATGCGTGGAGCAAAGAGAATATAGGCGGCCTAATATAGGATAGAAGAATAAGTGACATTTCATTACAGCTTCATGCAACTATCGATTTCAAAGTGTGAATATTTATATTGAGTGAAAGCTATTCAATTTATGTGACAATATTTTTTCGTAAGTGTAATATATTTCTTCAATGTTAAAATATATTTTATTATATGGGATCTCTTTATATTCTCTCTCTATATCTTTAAATATTGCTTCTAGTGGTGACAGTCGATGGCTAGATAATGCAGATACGGACGAGGATATTAAGTTAATGTGTTGTAATAAAACCTTTGGAAAAACGAGCAAACTCATTTTCAGTGACTCTATCATGTCAATTGAGAATTATTAAATATTATTTCCTCGATTAAACACAAACAACTTCCTTCAAAGTGTGAAAGGGCAGCTTGAAATTTGACGCTACAGTGTTTGCGTAACCGTTGTAGAATTCGATAAGATCTAAATTGCCTTTCAATTTGCTGGAGCGTTGGGCATAAAATCCTCTTCGAAATTTATTTCGGTGAAATTTCAAAACAAATTCTATTCAAGCCAAAACAAAATATTTACATCCAAGTGTCTAATAAGACGGAGGCCTGATTTCATAAGAAACAAAAAATGGGGAAAAAATCTCAATGGATATATAAATTTGATATTTTTCAATATATTTTCTTCTTTTTCATCCATAATTACTTCCTTTTTCTCTTTTCCTTTATTCCTTGATCATACTAAATTTTCAAAGCCTGAATGCGAATACATCCTTAACAACCTTCTAGGACTTGAGCTTTAAACAAAAAATAAAGTACATATATATAATAAACATTTAATTCATAAAGATAATAAATAACAATATTCAGTTTCTGTGTTACTAAAAATCTTCATTATAATGCTATAAAATGTCAATAATCACGTATAAATAAAAAAAGACGCATTTATTGCTCGAAGATCATTTTTAAAATATTTGATCAAATTGTTCAATTAATATCATCAATTTACTCGAAACGATTACATCCGAATCTTAATTTTTACACTTCAATTATTTGTTTATATGTAAAACATTTCGTAGACCAGCAAACATAATGATAATGCCTGATAGATCACAATTCCAAATCATTGTTTTCTTGTTACGAAAAAAGGGTCATGCTTAACGTCGTTTCCTCTTGGGATTATCACTAAACTTCGTTGATTGTACGCAAGTATTGAGGTATGCGGTATACGGTATAAATTTCAGGCATACTACATTTCACGATTGTGTAGCGAAATCAAACTTTTTCAGTGTTACTTCATTCACGCACACTTTTTCATTTAAATATGAGTCAGTCTTCAATAATCAGCTTCTTTCTCGATGGGAGATATTTTTGCGTAATGATCGGATCGATATCTACATACATACATAAGTCTAATAAAAAGATATTGTATCTTTTTTTACCACAAATATAACTAGTTTTTTTGTATTTACGTTCAATATTTTTTTTTAATGCCAATAGGTGCTAAGCATCCGTTTGATATTCGATGATTTTGATGCGTTCCATCTGTTTGATGATGAATTTAATTCACTACAATGTTGTTTTAAGCAAATGTTGGTTCTTTATGGCCGAGTTGTAACGTTTAGTCTTTTTTTCTTCACTAGAGGCATTCAAACATTGATAGAAAGGTGGAAACAAGTTAAATCAACTGAATGAGTTTATACTTTGAATTAAAACAAAAGATAAACAGTTTTTAAATTCTCGATTTCTGTATTAAAAAAATCTTTAAAATAACCACACTCATCTATCATATGGACAGCTGACAGTGACATACTAATTTGATGTCAACTGGTTTTGAAAGTGCAAGTAAAAGTTATTTAAAAAGCGTAGGAAACAGTTTGGGTAACAATTATTTTCAGACTTCATAATAGCAAGTAACGTGAATAAGAAAACACCTTTAAACGCTGGTATATTTTATCAAATAAATAATAATCAAATTCGACTAGTGCAATGGGTAACCTATGATCGAGATGTTTTGACATAACGTGGGCTGTAATTCATCTGGCAGGTGATCAAATAAAACTGCTGATAAAGATTAATGACGACTAAATAAATTCAGACTGTTCGTTCAATATGCTTAAGAACTTTTCAATTTCGCTCAAAAGACGTCGTTAGCGTCCTGTCTCTCGTCTGACCGTTTATTACACACCCCTTCCAATATTTTCCTCAGCATTAAAGTCTTCAGTAACAAGTTGTTTGAGTGAAAATCTGTGGCCGTATTCGGCAAGCTAGTACATTTAAACTCTGCTCTTCGTCTCCCATCCGAGCAAAGAAACCTTAAACGAGAACACTGCCGACATCAATTTCAATTTATATTGTAGCAACTCACTGTATTAGTTTTAAATCATTTTCATTGGGTTTGTCTGGGTAAACAGTGAGTATTTACTATTTTTATGATTTAAATAAATGCCGTAAAATGCAATCAGCTTATACTTTTTCCTTGTTAATATGACGGCATAAGGTAAGGTATACTAAATCATCCGTAAAGAACTATCCGTACTGAGATTCAAACCGGTGAGCACCACAACCGAACCAATCGACGTTGACCACTCGACCACGCATATGTGATTTTATTTCAAACAAATCTTTATAATATAATTAAAATTATGAAATAATAAATGTGTGTTAAAATAATAATTGAAATTCACCATGCTTCGAGTTGGGAGAAAACATTTTTGAGCAACAAAAGCAACAGCGTTCGACTTATAGTAATGTACATTTTTTAAATTAATAATAATAAATCGTCTGAAACGTTGCTGATAAATTTAAAAAACATAACTACGTAGCTAATAAGTCCGTTAAAAAATCTAAGTGAATGATTTTGGTTTGGGTACTGGGATATTGATAATCTATCGGCTGCAGGAAATAATCAACGTCAAAATATATTTTTTAAACACTTTGATTTAAAAAAAAAAAGATTTTAATTACAAATGCGAATTTTTTTCCTGAAAGTATTTCATAAAAGCCCGTCAAGTAGTATAATATGTAAGACAAATTTAATTGCGATGTCATTTTAAAAAGTAATTCAGAGTCCACTTACTAATTGATGATATTTCTGCTGTTTTTAACAACTGGTCAATGAGTATACATTATTTTATTTAAAAGAAGACAATTTAACAAAGAAATGCACATTAACGTACATGTTATTATTAAAAAAATGTTAGTTTTATTTTCACATTGAGAATCATTGAAAAGCTGTAGTTTGTCGAAAAACGCATTTTTTTAAAATAAATTACACTTAATAATTGTCAATGCACCCAGATAAGTCATTTGAGATCAACTCGAGGAGGAAGGACATCACAAGCCTCCGTGCTCAACATCTCAAATTAAAATTGAGAAAATCTAAATTTTACATTGACTTTGCCAGGAGTTAAGCCCAGGCTGATCTAATCATCCAGACCAAATGTGTGTCTTTAATAGTCAGATGAGGAAAAATATGTCTTTATTTAGTGCTTTTTTTAAATAACTTTTTCATCACTGAGGACATTGTCTCTAGTTACACAAATTCTTAGATTATCAATACGTCATAAGACCCCGAAATCGAGTGGTCTTTGCTCTTGAGCTTTCGCACTATTTAATTGCGTGACTAAGGGCGCGAATTCTCGAATGAAAAATTTTATCTTATGGAAGTCTTATGATTTTTTTCCCCAATGGCTTGGTTGTTTGTATTGTATTCATTCATTCTCAACCGTTCCCTACCAGATGTTAAAAACAACGGGATGTATACAGAATGATTAGCTAATTACTCTTCTTTTCCAAGCCACATCTTTCTTCAGTCTGAATGCTCTAAAAGTTATCCACATGCTTCACATAGGAAATGGATGTCACTAAAAAATATAGCGTTAAATGAAAAATGTAGAAGACAATTTTCTGTTGAATAAAATAAATGTTTTTGAATAAATACAATACTACCATACCTCTTGACGCCCTCTTTCCCCTCTTTTTTCACATGGCTGGCTTTATGAATGATGGCCTTCTTTTGTAAATAGCCTGATAAATCCCTAAAATATTTATTATAAAATGAAAAATAAAACAACACAACATAAATATTCAACCCTTTTAAATGCCGGAGGGTTGAAAAGGATGAACGATCAAAGGAAAACTTTCTAAGCTTTCAAATAATATTATAATCTTAATCACGCTTTAACACGCCTAATTATTACAGACAAATATCTCCAAATTTAAAAATTTTACTCAGTTTTCTCATTTCAATTTGGTTTCAGTCGTAACACATATTATTTTTCTACGTTTGGTGTCGTTTTCTATCAAAGGTTGGCTATATTTACATATAAATTTATGTCTTTGATACTTGACCGTATTGTGGATGAAAAATTAAAGTTATTTTGACAATTTTATGAAACTAATACAGTGAATATTGACCAAAATTATATTTCCAATGAAGCAAAAGTATTGTTTTGTTACTTAAAGACTTTCCATAGATAGTGAGTCGTACGAGATGAATCTGTACCATTACATTAATTTATTATTTGTTCATAATCTCTGATCTCTGGCAGAATATTTTGATTTAACCAGATAACGTACACTATTTTTTCGAATACAGCAGAGGGTATTCGGTGTATACCCCAAGTGCCTGACGTGGACACTACAAATGTGACTATAACATATTAACTTGTAAGTTGTGCCTACGATCAACAATAATTATACACATAGAATCATCAGCACGAGAATCATATAGTAAGTTTTTTAACACAACGAAGTCGAAAAAATTTTAATTCAATTCCCTCTTTTATGAGTCCATCCACGTAGAATAGTCATATCATTTATAATAAAACAAACATAAACTCAGAATTTTAGTTATGATATCTATTATTATACGAAATTATTGATTCTAGGAAAAAACCGAACAGGAAAAAACCGTACAGGAAAAAAGCGGACTAACACAATTAATCATCATCATTTCAATACTACTTAACACAATTAATGATCCCAAATATAATTTAATGTTGAACTACGTCTTAGGAATAACGAAAATTAGTAAAAATACTTGTAATATACTTTTCATATTTCACCTCCATCGTTATCTATCAGTAATCCGATGGCAGATCCAAGATATAGATTATTTTATTTTATTTATTTAACAAAAATCTATATTACTCAGTACCAGACTCTAAGCAAAGGAGTGATGATGTATCACATTTGGAACAAAATGAGCATTTAAAGTGAATAACAGTAGACTCTCAAACAACGCCAGTTTTTGGAATTCGTCTAATCAAAACACGCATTTTGATTCGTTGTTGACTGCGTCTTCATATAAAATATCGTATTCTGTACCATCAAGGACATAAGACATAAGTGATGTAGCATTTCATAACATAGTATTCCAATATTTTATAAGGGATAATCCTCCTAGTGGCTGACAGCCTTCCTACCATTTTCTACTTACGGTTATTCTCACAACTACTACATTTTTGACAACAGCTACAAGACGCTCCTCGAATTCTAAGACAACAAAATAAGAAAAAACATGCGCGCTGTAATCGATAAAAAACGATTATAACTTTTCTCATTGACAGATATTACTATAATATAAGCTACTTGTAATGTTGTACATTACAAATAGTATATATAAATAAGGAATAGGTTGGACTAAGTATACCAACTAAAATTTAATAATTGAATGTCCACGCAATGGCAATTTTGTGTTAGTTGCGGGGGCGCGGCTTGACCAATCAAGTCGTGCCGTGGTGGACAAGAAAGAACCAATAAGGTCGTTTCAAATTAAAGATAATTAAGCCAGAATAGGAGCAAAGAAAAAGATACTTCAGGTCTGGCGTTCAACCGCAGAGGTGGTCCTCCAAGGGCTACCCAACCGAGCAGCGCACTGATGGAAGTCATCCGATCCTGATGGAGCAACAACATCTCTATCAGTATCATTTTTATATTTTTTTGTTATTTTTATTGTAATAACTTAAGCTATGGTCATTCCATATGTTGTGCATATTGCAACCTTTAAATGTAAAATCTTATTTTTTGTTAAACACGAGGTTACTCTAACTTTTTGTATTAATTTGTGATAATTCATTGTTATATATTAAAATTTAATTTGTCACAATTCTTAGCATTTTATTAATTAAAAATTAATTTTTGTCTGAAAGTTTGTTTTCAGACTGGCGCCCATTTATATATATTTATAGTTTTTTAAATACCCGTGTTCTTATAACCTTTTTTTATTTAGGGCAATTTTTGTCATGTAAACTTTATAATATCTCTGTTAATTGCAGAAGGGTACTTACATCCCACGCCGCGAGATTATTGCCGTAATATCTTGCCTTTTGACGAGCTAGTTTCTTTTAAATTAATGATGATAGCTTATAGTGCGAAGTGGAGATAAACCATTTTGCTTCCACTGTACTGTTTTGCTTCATCTTAATTATCTTTTAAATTTAACGTAAAATCATTCGACCGATAATAATTTACGCGTTACACTTCATTTTTGTATCTTCTATTTTTTAAACATGACATTCTATATTACTCTTCCCTCAAAAATAAGTATGTTTTAGCATGCCCGCTCCCAATGTGGAGGATATTAACTTATAATGGAGCTTATTCTATGAGAACTACTTGTTACTCAGTTGCTGAACCTTAAGTTGCACTCCGTTTTTAGGATCTGATGGTTGGGAGGGAATTTTAAGCACCACAAACATCCATGTGTTTATGCAGAAATCCATAAATCAATTTATGAAACTGATTCGAACCCGTGAGCTATGCAACCAAAGCCAACGACGTTGACCACTCGACTGCGGACCCAATAATAGCAGTATAAGATATACTAAATAAAATAGTGTCACTTCGGAAATAGTATAGCTTAACAAAACACCTCCCAAATTTTATGATAAAATTTATTATAATGACTAAATATAGTACAGTATTGTATAGTAAAGTATGGTACAGTATTATAGAATTTCATTAGTTGTCTGTATTCAGGTTTTTCGTTTGCCAAAATAAATATTATAATTTGAATTGTGTACGAAATTATTCAATAAGCGAACAAAGATAAACTACGGAACAAAACTAAAGGGAACCAATATATCTTGACAATAAAAACATGTATTGGGAGAAATAATTCATTTTTGTGCGCCAGAACTTTCTCGACAGGGCTTTCCTTATTCTCGTATAATTAAACACCCTTCGTTTAATACAATACTTTCTTTGAACGCTTGTTGTCCTGCGTTCCATAGACACTACAACATCTATGTTTAATTATTATTGCATTATATAATACTTTATCTTCTTTTACTATCAATGATTCTTTAAGATATGGTATTGTTTCATTCTGAAGCCCGAATATTGTTTTCTATCTTCAAACATTTTTATATTATTCTACTGGGCCTAACTAACGGTTCTGGCTTCTCAAGAATATAAACTTACAAAGTTCTAACATATATCTATGTGGTAAACGTATTACTATATTTTATCTAAAAGTGTTTTTCGCATCGGTAAAATGAGACGCTTATATCAAAGGCTATCTGAGTTTAGAGAAACAGTTAGCGATGACTTTTTTTCATTTATTTCTCTTAACAATTACTAACTGATTCTATTTATTTTTAGACACCTGTTTTGTGTAATATTATACATGTTAAATTCAAAGTTCATTAGCGTTAGCTGCAATGACATGTATTTTTACACAACAAATGAATAGAGAATAGGCCATACAAACAACTTGAAAGAAATGGGTTGACCCCAACAAAATTCGAAATAATCATTTTTTATTCATATAATAGTAGTATTATAATTCAATTGTTCAAACAATTCATCAAAGACAATCTATATTCAATGGCCGTGAAATGTCTGACGACTTAGTCTTCAGACTCAACACTGGGATGAGTGCATTTGAACGAATACGATAAACGATAATATACGATATTTCAAAGCAACATTTTACTTTCTCTGAATCACAAAGTTTTAAACCAGTCTTTGAAACGAACGAACAAACACTTAAGACCAATATCTTCAAACGATGTTTAAAAACTATTATTTCTGCAACATAGAATAGAAATATAAATGTTGCACAGGGATTTCAAATAAAATATATAAGTCCCTAATTTCGAAATAATAGTTTATAAAGTTAATTAAACACAATAGTTTTCCAAATTTGAAATTTATACATAATATTTTATTTTGGAATGACCTGCTACATCGACAATTAATCAAATAATATTTATATGCAAGCATAAAACAAGCTTTATAATTACACTTCCGTTATGAAATACGTTTTAATAATTGAATAAAAAAAAAATATTTTTCAATGCCTATTTTTTGCATAAAAATATTCCTCGTTGTAAGTTATTTATATTTTTTTTTAATTCGCGATTGTATTCTACTTTACGTTTTACCTTTAGCATTTAAATGTTAAATATCTATCATACCATCATTGCAGGAATAAAAAAATATATGATTCGAATAGAAATTTTAACTGGCAGATAAATTCTTCAATAGAATAAACCCATTATATACTATGTTCATGGAACATTGGAAAAGTTTTCTTACCTAATTTTCGCTGATTTGTAATAAATTTGTTGTAAAAGAATATATGTTATTTCATCAGCAGTGCAGTTTCTCAATTCACGTTTTCCACAAAGATGTTAAGAATGGGTTAGTCTACTTTACCGTGCACACTGCGTTAAGTTTCTAGTACTGGGAAGGACATTAAGATATGAAACGATACATTTGAATGCAAACCTTTCAATTTATGAAAAAATCAATTTATCAACATGTCCATTCAGGGATGAGAAACCTTGACCGCGAAACAAAGCAAGTATGTAGACCTAGAGCAGTGTATGCCAAACGAATTACCGCGACAGATGAAGATGAATTAGAACTGTGGATAAGACAAGTTAAAAACTCAAAATTTAAACGCGTTGGTTTTTCAGAAAGGTATTTGGAAATGAAATTAAAAAACGAGAGCGGCTAAAGATGGTAGATGAGAAGTTCCGTGTTTGTTTTATCAAATTTAGAGAGGCGTTTTGACATAATTCTTTCTGAAAATCAATTACATCATTCTCACTAATAAGAAATTTACCACCTCTGTATTCCTATATTATATAAGTTTATAAAACAATATTGTGTATTGTTACCCACACCAAGATGTTCTTTATTCATATTATGTATTAATAAAGTACATTACATCTTTTAAGTAATTTTTATCTGGTGTGCCGCGGAAAAAATCCTCCTTTCCCAGTGTGCCGTGAGGTAAAAAAGTTTGACAGACACTGACCTAGAGTGTTACTGCTCGGTCACATTTTGAAATTACGTTTGTTTCTCTTAAATAAATTGACTAACGTTTTCAAACAGTTACATAGAAGTCATCTTGGATATCTCAATAAAAATATTGCCGGATGTTCGAAATATTTTTTTTCATAAAAAAATAATTGAAATAACCATAACAATATAATGGAAGATATAAACTTTGTAATTTTCAAATTAATGAGAGTTTCCAAAATATATTATTCAAAAAAATAAGTCCTTTAGTAATAGATAATATCGCTTTTAAGTGCTTAACTGTCAGTTCATGGTGGAAAGGTATTTTAAAAATAAAAAACAATTTATTTTGTACCACATTTCCATATCAGTTCTGTTGGATTATTTTTTGAAGATGGAAGTCTTGAAGATACAAGTTGATCAAAAAATTCATTTACATGCAATGGTGGGTCTTCATTTTGATCAGAATCTATATGTGCTCGAAATTCCGGATTATCAATGTTCATCATCACTGAACTCCATTCCATTCTCACTGTTAGATAAGTTATTGGCACACTCCTCAATATCCTTGCCAGTCAAATACTGTCGTCGAGCCATAGTTTTCCTTAAAATGTCAAATAAAACCTACACAAAAATTTTAGTTTAGTACATATTTTATACCCGTAAACGCATGGCGTATTAAATAAAATAATTCGTATGAAAAAATGACTATATTTCTGCTAATATAAGAATAAAAACGAATGTAGAGTTGACTAGTTATAAAAAATGAAAATAATTCAATGTGAACATATTGATTGAAATTATTGGCTTGAATCAACGCTAGAAGTTAAAAATTGTAGACGAGACATGTATTACCATATTTTGTGAGAAATTTAATACAGTACGCATTTAAGGGTAAAGATGTTCAAAATGAAAAAATAAAATATCCTTATTAAAGAAAAGATATTTCTCAAAGATAATTTAGTATTTATTTTCTTTAAAACGAAAACATTTTAAGCATGTCCATTACTTGCTAATACCGATCTTTCAATCCTAAAAGCAACAAAACAAAGAGAGCCAGGAATTTTATTTTGAAAATATTCTTAAATACATAAAGTGTGGTACAAGGCATTCACTTCAATTTTTTGTCTGTAAAATCTTTATGTTAAAACATATTTACAAAGAGATAACATAATTTGTTGAAATATACACTGACAATTATAATGAAAAGTATGCCAATATTTTTCATTAGTGCAAATTACATATAAGCGATGGAAGATCGTAACTTCACTGGATGGATGGTGTCATAATACGAATGCTGGATGTCAGAAATTTTCGTGGAAAGTCAGAAGACTGATTGCAGTGGAGTGGACCGATTCAGGTGTACCGTGCACTGTAGCACAACTAAGAAGGAGAAGATATATACTATTTAATGAATTGTCATTTGCTTAGTTACCATACTCTATATCAAGGTAAAAAATATTAAAGTATTCAGTTAAACAATAATTATATTAAATATGGATTATTGAGATTTTGTACACTTCCATATATTTTGTCACTAACGACCCGGGTTTCGCCTTTCGGCATCTTCAGGCATTCGAGCACACGAATGGACTCGAACTGAATTCGTGTGCCCGAATGCCTGAAGATGCCGAAAGGCGAAACCCGGGTCGTTAGTGACAAAATACATGGAAGTGTACAAAATCTCAATAATCCAAATTTGACATTGAAATTCCAACAAGCACCCTCAGTCGATGTCTTAAATTAAATAATTATGTTGATACCTATTTTAACATCACACAATGCCGAAATAGGTAACAACTTTATACCATAATTCTTGAGAAACTAAATTCTTCACTGTTTTTAACCTTACTTCTCACCTGACTTCTACAAATTAAATGCCAATTTAAATTATATTTTAAAAAGTTTATATCTCTTCGAGACAATTGAGGGGGGGCGAATTATATACTTGTTAATTATTGCTATAACTCAACTGGCCATGATTTATCATTACAGTGTTTTCCTATTTTACCATTTGTATATTTTATCTTATGGCATTAAGAAAAGAAACACATTACGTTAAATAACCACAAGGAAGTTTTAATATGCCTGAACTTATCAGTTTTATTTAAATAAATATTTATCTTATAGCCATTATAACTATCGCGAAACGTTAAATGACACTAGGTATATTTAGAAAAACCTTTAAGTATAACAAATCTTCAGACATAAATATAGCGAACTCATTTTTATAGAAGACTTATAAAAAATAAATGTCATACAATAAATATATATTGTACTTCCATAATCTCTGTGAAAAATGATAAACTATCAAATACTGTCGTCGTTAGTATTAGGGATTTGAGCAGTATAGGCGTATATTATTTTTCCGCATCGCCTGCCACGAACGGGGCTCTACGCCGCAGCTTACGGCAGTTGCCTACGATCGATACGCCGTAGGCCTAATAAACCTCTTCCATAATACGACTAGCCTATAACTCAAAATGTATCGATGATCGGCAATCGGCTGGGTGATAGATTGCACATATTACTGGATGCCAGAGCTACCCGCGAGGGAATTCAAGCGGAGTTTACTTGACCCGATTATTCCCGGAATATTCTTGCCTCGTTGTCTGCCTGTACTAATATTTCAACAAATTTCTGTATAGATTTTTGTTAGATTCATTAAAAACGTTCAATTTAGTTTGAAGAGTTTGTTATAGAAGTTAAAATCCAATAATACTGAACAAGAAAAGGTCTTAATTAGTCGTATCTGTGATTTTCATGTGTCATATTCAAACCGTGTCCGCTACCAATGTGATACATAATGACTCCTAGTTGAGAATTTACATAGTTTTAATCGAATTAATAGTCGTAGTAATAAGTATTAATAGTCACTTAATCTTGTTGAGCTTCTTATCCTCACAAGAAAAGAAGTAAGGGGTTAAGAAAGGACCAATAGTTAGCATATAGCTATCCCAGTGAGGGTAAATTAAAACGATGAAAATGACTGTGTATAAAGTTCAATTGAGATATTAATATGTACTTCCATTCGAGAATTCGAAACCTAGACCTCGGTTGCATGGGTATGTGAAAGTACTAGCGCTTTACTAGTCGGTTACAGCAATCGAAAAAGCAATATTCATTTTTATCTCCTTCGACATTTATTTCTCTTCCAGCTGAATTTTCTTTTTAAAAATTCATTTATTGTTTAAAATAGTTTATCTTAAAAATAAAATACAATTCGTTTGTACAACTTCCACATGTTTATAGTAATCAGGGCCGGTTCCACTCATCTCGACCATTATTAACTGACAAAAATTCAGATTAAAACAAAGTTATTTATATAAAATTTAATGTTAATAACTACAAGGTATATCAAGAACTAAAACAAGAATTTACAGGTAATCAAACAAATTATATATAAACGAAATTATATAGCTCGCAGTTTAAATGTTAAGGACGTCTTACAAATGAATAAATACTTATTCAGATAATTTATAAGATTTCAGAATCAAAAATTAAGCCACATTAAATATCAGTTATTTGACAAAAATATAATAAGTTTAAAAATAATTCATAAATATTCATTAGCCAAAACAGCAAATGGAAAATTTTTAAAGAAAGTTGTGAACCACTTAAATATTAGCAGTTATTAATGGAATATTAAATATGTGCTACGTATACGCAAAACTATTTTCGCGTCTTCGTCTCTTTTATATCCGTTTCATTAATCTATGCATATTTATTATATCAACAAATTTATTTTAATTTCATTTGTAAGAGTTGATTTTGGTATCTTTAAATTCGTTTTTCAGATATCTCTTGAATGCTCCTGACCGATGTCCATTACTAATGAACTGTTTAATGTTGTTTAGTGTTCATTTTGATTACATTTCTAATATTATAATATATATATAATGTCGTTCCATCAAGAATTATTAATAAACATTAATAAAAAATTTACTAGTACCTATATTAGTGTATAAGTAACACATACTTTTACAATAAGTGGTGTCCACTAAGTTATCAATTAGAATTTAGCGATAAACGTTTTAGGGATAACGTATTTTTTGTATTTTTAAAACTTTAATTTTTTTATCTAGTTAATTTCGCGAATTTGTAATGTTAATAAGCAACTGACGTGAAATTGGACAATACATTAATTTTAATGTCAGACTTGCAGATCTACATTTTTTTTCAGAACTATTTTCCTGTAAGAACGCTTATTCGTAATATTTGCATCTGTTTTTAAAAAACTGGAAAATAAAATTTATTTAAATGAATGACAGCAAGAACGTTTGATGCTACATGGTTACTTTCTTTCAAGACAAATATCCTCAGCCCAATGCAAAAAGTCTTTTAAAAGCAGTATTTTAATATCCAAATAATATAATATAATGTGAAATCAGGGTTGAATATATTATAATAATATATATTATACGGCGATATCGTAATAACGATCAAATGTAATAAAATAAATGAATTTACCCATCTCGATCTTTACCCAATTACACCATGCACCGGACTGATATTTTAACATGTATTTTGTGACTTACTAAGCCACTTGAATTCAATGTATATTTACGTTTCTTTGACTTAAATCACATCTTTGACCTAAGTTCTATTTGAAACTATGAAGGAATCAAATGTGTCTCAAATCCTTATGTTACAAATTTATCGAATGCCACAAAATTTAAAAAAAATATTTACGTTCACAAAATGTAAGTTCTAATTATTCTTATAAATCAAAAAAACTGGTTTTGCTTCAGTTAGTAACATGTATATTATTATATTCTAATGTCCATGTATTACATACAACTACTATTCACAAGTTTAGGAGAAGAAAACTTGTTAGCGTCAAAAAAAGGTTGATCGATTATCTTCCGCTTTGGAAAGTTTCATTGTCAGATACTCAGATACCCTACCGCACAGAGTGTACTTAAAGAAACTGATACTTAGTGATTTATTAACGATATATTTAGTTATTCTTTTCACTCTGGATGATCGATTGACTAAAATAATTTAAAAATAATTTATAAGTCTCGCTTCTTTGAGAATTACCTAATTAAGATGTGGGGATCCTGAGGCCTCAAGAGCGGCTATAAACCGAATCCAAATTTCTCATTTCAGGTTTTATTAATTTAAAAAATAAAGTAATCACATTTTTAAGTATAGATAATTTAAATTTACTGAATGTGGCCTTATAATTTTACATATAAATTAATGCGCCTTGCTTCGAAGTGAAAAGATTCGCCATCCTTATTTAGTGACTTCTTCGCAAATTGTATCACAAGATTATTTATTATATTGCATGTAAGGTATGTTTTGATCTAAGCCCTATTTATTTTTTACACTGAAAATTAAGAACAGAAAGATGAATTTATCGAGATATTCTTGAAGGAAGTTATATAGCAAACAGTGATACGACATAAAATAAAAAAAAATTTTAACTTGCCATTTTATAGTACGTATTTATTGCAATCCATCATTATTGAATGTGCTAGAAACTAAGCGTAGGGGGTTTTTAACACTACCTGGGTATGAAGTGAAGGAAGTTCATAACAATGAAGAAGTTACATAGAGAATAAATTTAAGATTGAGCACCATGCGCCCTGATTAAAACTTCTTTACCAAGAATTTAGTGCCATCAAGTCGATTAATGAAATCAACACGTATGTTCTGGGCTATTTGTAATATCTTGGAAGATATACTGATCATAAAATAAATATAAGCTATAATGAAAAAGTATAAAACGACTTCTGTTTAATATATTACACATCAGCTAACTTATTTCACGAAGAACTTGTTTTAGATTAATTAAAAATGATTTTGTGTTTGAAGAATTTAAAATGAAACAGATCGGGTCACAATATTTTTTCATATTGCAATATCTTCGATAAATTAAGTCAAGTATATCCAAGAACAGTGGTCGAAAACTTCAAGGTCAGATTTATTTAACGGAAATCTAATAAGGCCGTATTCAATAATTTTGAATTACAATAGATAGCAATATTTCTTAAAATGTATTACATTTTTTTAAATGATTTTTTAATCAGAGAGCCACACTTGAGGATATATAAGGCCGCAGGTCTTTATCTCTGAAGTTACTTTTCTGAATTATATAAATCTCCTTCAAATTGTCGTCGTGTGCATAATGATGAAAGTTAAATAGATTTATACTATTGGGGTTATCGTATTTAAACTAATGGGATAAGCTAGGGCTTAAACATAAAAATTACTAACGTAACACGTTAGCTAAAACGTAGAATTTCGACTAGTAACTGGCATTAAATTATATTATTGTATGTCAAAAAATTAAATACTTAGAATATTTTCTATTCGGGGGGCAACAAAATACAACGCTCGCTGGATTTACTGCAGAGACGTACTTTCAGGGATGCGCTGTAATTTATTGAAACAAAATTTCACTATCTTGTCGATACTATGTACTTCCCAGTGTGGAGCATATAGCTCTTAACAGAGCATTTTACAGAAACCGCTCAGCCTCATCCCTAATAAATGTGATATGTGATGAGGTATGGGTTAGTAGCTAGTCTTTATTCTCTCTTATATGGTTTCAGGATAGAATTGAGGTTGGGTAGGAGGTAGGACAGAATAAAAACGTCATAGAAATCTATTCATTTTGAGACAAATCCATTAAAGTTCATTTTTCAAGCAAAATCATATATCTAATCCACGGTAAATTAAATTCAAAAGAAAATTTCTTGTTGATTATTTTGTACTGTGTGTAGATGGATCGTGAAAATACTTCTAAGATATCAAATATAATGGTTGTACAAAGGCAGAGGATTGACTAAGACGGGTCGAGCGCACATAATCATCACGATTGATGAATGGCCAGATCAGTGCCTTACTTGATGCCTTTAGAGCAGCTATCACCAAACTTTTTGAGAAACGGGCTGGATTGTTTTTTTTTTAAACTTGGAGAGGGAGGGACTGGACGACAAATAAATTCGTATTGGAATACAATTATAATATTAATTTATATGTGCTCACATATCAAGCACAAACTTTCAAATACAACTATTGGAGATATCTATTGTTCTAATTTGCCTGCACTATATTCTTAGAATTTCAATATATGAGAATATCCTAGAAATTTTGGATTAAACGAACATCTGGCCGCCTCCAAAAATACATTTTACGTCTTTCACTATAGGTCCACTACCTGATACTATTATCCTAATTGATTAATTAAAAAACTAATTGTAGTGAATTAACAACGAAATCATGAAATTTTGTAAAATTAATATTTCCTATATGAATAATTTATACACAAAAATCGTGAATTTTTTGGAGGGGCGGATGAAAATCTTTGGTGGGCCGTAGTTTGGTAACCGCTGCTTTAGAGCCTTATATTATAACGGGTTCACATCATGAACACATTTACTTTTTAGGTAACAAGGTGTACATTTAATATATATTATCTATTAATTATTTACTAACAATGCATGTTAACTGTTTTCGAATATGATATTATAATTTCTGATTTTGCAGCAGACATAAGAAATGTATTATCCACTAAAGTATTTCTACCATTCCAGCTTCCAATGTATAGCATATGGCCTCCTAATGAACGTATCAAAAGGTTTTGATCTACAAGAGCTGCTTGTTACTCAACTGCTCAATCTCTCTTTTTCGAAGAGAATAAGGGCAGAAGGGTGGGGCTAGGATAAGCTTAAAGATTAGCTAATCTCACTCTCTTATTACGTCCTGTTTTTAGGATAGAGTAGGTGGAAAGTAATTTTAGACAACACAAACATCCACGCCTTTGAACAGATATCCATGAGTCACATGAAATTGTCCGTTATGGTATTAGAGCCAATAGGATCCGTAACCGAAGCCAACTACGCTGACCACTGCACCACGGACCAGGCAATGAAGCAGTGAAGTATATTCTCCATTTAGACTTATTTTTTATCGTTAGATCAAAAATAAATGTCTGGCATATGACATTGGATTGTATGGATGTATTTGATCAGCTGTAAAGCTCTTGGAACAGGTGTCTTATATGAACAAGGCAAAAAACGTCAGGTAGATAAACATGAGAGGCATGTAAGTTTACAGTCTTAAAAACTTCAGGATTATAAACACGGCTCCGTAGAAGAAGAATAAAATGCTTTAAAATCGACAACGATCTCTGAGTTTCACGACATTAATAATTGAAACAATAGCACTCCTAAATAAATTTTGTCCCTAGTACCGTGTCAGGTCAAAACGAGAAATTTGTCCTTCTTTACATCAATATTTAACGGTCTACAAATTATTATTACTTTTAGGCTTACAATTAAATGCACTTTTGTTTAAATCATATTCACTTTCATACAAATAGCTTTCACCTATAACAAATACATTCCACATAATAAAATATATTTTAATTTTGAAGAAATATATTATATTTACGAAAAAAAATGTACACAGAGAGAAAATAGTTTTCACTCAATATAAATACTCACACTTTGAATTCGATAATTGCACGAAGCTTTAATGAAATGTCACTTATTCTTCTACCCTATATTAGGCCGCCTATATTGTCTTTGCTCCACGCATTAGAATACATTACACAAACCATACCAGACCAACGCTAACATAACCTACTACTACTTAACTCACTTTGATAAAATAATCCGTGACTAAGAGAAAAATATTGAAATCAATATTTGAGTGTACTAAGTTAATACTATATAATCCAAAGTGCAAACTATCGAAATAAAAGTTCAAATGCACCAAGTGAATACTATCTAACACAAAGTGCAACTATTTATAACCCTTACTTTTATATTGTGTTTGTATGTATATATATATTAACAATTTATTTCATATAGGCAATATTTTTGTCATCCAACCCCGCTTTTGTTCAATCACCGAATACTGTCTATGAATTGATTCTCTCGGAAAATAAACAAAGCGTGACGTTGATTTGGATGACTACCATCAGAGTTCGAGAGAGAGTGGCAAATAGGCTATTTCTCATTGTCCATTACCATTATCTATGAAGCTAAAATCAACATGCATGGTATCATATTATAACCTTTACGAATTGGGATAGGGTTGTGTAATTTTGATCATAATATTACAAAACTTAAATGGTATCATTATTTTTCTACCTTTGTTTACCAACTGAAACCATATGGAGCCTGACTATTTACTCAGAATCAGGTGGTGTAGCAAACGTTAAGAAGAAATAGTAGATTTTTCACTTAACATCTCAAATCTCACGACCCGTATTTTTTTTTAATGAATTGCACTACATACCTTTTTCTAAGATTTCTTCTTACACATTAAATCTCGGTAAGTTACAATAATCTCTAACGAGGTCATGGCGTAATGCAGTTTAATCAAAATCTGGTAACAGCTCTTTGATAAGATAGGCTTGAAAACCTTTCTTTTTCAATGGGAAAAAATGTAATAGTGTAAATAAATACTCTGAGACAGCAATTACAAAAAGAAAATAGACGGTTCATGAGATTTAGGTGACGGTATATGATTCTCGTTAAGTAATAAAAATCCACTCTTCCCTCTTAAGCGTTACCTAGCGAGACGCTACTATGAGTTAAGTTATACTCGCGCTCCGTATGACGCCGCAAATTGAAGAAAACATGGCTCTCCTAGTAAGGGTTATAGTAATCCATACAACTTTCATTAAAACATACAAGATAGAGAGACTGAACAGTCCTGTTTCTATTTGAAAGTATTTCTTTGAGTAATAGTATTTCTATGTAGACAGCTTATATAGTCCGCTTCAGCCTTATATCGATTTTGTCTTTCTTGGTTTGGTATTTATAATAAAATTTCTTTGCATTACTCTAAGACTAGAGACCGCCATAGTCGGTTCTGTTATCACAATAGACGGGCGAACGTCGATATAGAAATTTGCTTCCTTATGAAATTCTTTGCCAGTATATTTTCAATAGAAAATTATGTTATTTATCTCAGGAATGTATCATGAATGTTTAAAAGACATTAAAGAGATATCTATGCTGTAATTAATCTGCATCTAATCTAGGCCTATATTAATTTGGTAGTATTTAATTATTTTTATATCAAAAATAAATAGTATTAAATAATTTGTCAATAATATATCGAAGTCAGTATATATATACGATGGACAATATATGCGGTCAGTTACTAGAATAAACGGCAAGTTTTAACGTAGATAATCATAAATTCCACTATACATAATCTTACCTAAGCAAGATACTGTAAAAATTGCTTATCGTGAATGATTATTACTGACCGCATTTTTTCACAGTTACTGACTATTTACATAGTTAATTACTGACCAAACAATCATCTGCCATATCACTCAGACGAATAGCAAAGTATTTAACCTCATTTTAGAAGTTTTAAATTTTTCGAAGTTCTTTTACTTAATCCATCAAATACAACAATATCAAGCCAACGATGTAAAAATTAACAAATCGTTTACTCGAGTGATCATAAATATAACGAAAAATATACTCATGAACATAAATATTCAATAGATGACATTACTATAAAAAATAGTAATGTTTATTATTCTTACAATATTTTTAAATATTCCCGATAGATTATTCGTAAGTAAAAATAATGTTAATTGATACTATTAAATGGCTTCTTTTCTCTAGGAATAACCGAAGAAGTTTGCTTGCACATACAACTATATTACTAATACGAAGATAATAAAACATGGATCTTCTAAGTCACTGCAGCCACCTAATAACGCTATTGCCATTTTTAATACACTGCTCTTTAAACGAATTCGCCCAGAAAACGAAATTTTTAAAAAGGTGGAGTATTTTGATAACTAGTAAATAGTGGCAGATGATGATGAAAATTTGAATATTATAACACCTATTTTTGTATATCTTTCTCAAAATAAAACTTGTTTTACGACTCCTTTGGTGTTATATTTAAAGCTTTGAACCTTTTGCTTCAAAGTCACGGAAGAGTGTTTTTTAATTATATTATTATGTATGCGGAAATCTTTCAAAACATGATATCAAAGCTTTGTCCGTTTAAATAATCTGGAATGCGGCTTTAATGTCAAACGAAATAGCAGACGTTCATTTTTTAATATAAATAAACGAATAAACATTCCTTGCAAGGTTCAAAAATACTAAAAACAAACGAATGAAATAATGTTTTTTTAGTAAAAATAACAATACATTTTTCAAAAAAATATAAATCTATGTGTAAAAGATTGTAATATTAACATGTTAGAAATATAGCGATGTGAATTCATATTTATTAGGTTAATATTCTGCATTTTTATAACAAAACAAATAGAATAGTTAAGAAAGTGTTTAAATATATTTTCACATTTTGTAAGTTATCTAGGTATTTTTTCAAGATATCTAAACGACTGACTACCTACTTATTAGTTTAAAGTTCGATTGGATTATTTTTTTTATCTTGACTAGAGAAATTTGACGGAAACTTTGTGTAAATTCAATTTCAGGATGAAATTTAAATCTATGGAGAGAATAATGAAAAGCAATTTGTTTTAAACATAATATATTCAAACATTATATTTTGAAGATACCAAAAAGCTTAAAAGAATGCCGCGCGGTTGGTTTGGCCTACTTAGCCTTTTGGTTTTCTGCACTGAGACTCTCTCGTTTAAGATTAAACGTGCTCCTAACAAAGGTACTGTCAAAAATATAAATTAACTATAGCTGTATTTTAAAATGAAAGAAGTTTTCGCTCTTTACCGTTTATTAATTTCGATGGTTAGAATTTTAATTCATATTTGTTTTTAGTTATAAGTTAAATTAAAGAGCCGAATTATAGACAATTGTCACGGGTCTCATTTGACGCGCAGGCCGCACTTTGGGGGTTCCTATACCATCAAATCTACATGCGGTCATAGTGAGGGGCGACATTTGTCAAGTGAGATTGTCCCGACGGCAATTTTCTTCGCCCGGTTGGCGTCGTCAGTCAAAGGGGTTCTTTCTTTGGCATCTCATTTCCTTCGGCAAATATCATTGAGACTTTTGACCTCGCCACTGCTAGCGATCCCACGGAAAGCTGGTTCATAACTTGTAAGATTTCGGAATGCCAAACCACTAGGAAATGAGCATCTTTACTTTAAAGAAAATTATTTCCAAAGGTTGACTTTTGAAGATATACAAAACTTAATATTTTTTATACTCTTATATATTATACGTACGTGGACATACATTAAACTCCTGTCTATCCTGGATTTTGATGACGAATGTGTGCGCGTATAATCATAAATTTAAATAGTTCATATCTTTAGGACTGGCTATCAAACCAATCTTGTAGCCGAGTAGGTATACTTTTAGGCGTTCATTGTATTCGTTGGCGGTGATCAAGGTTTTGAATTCGGACACTTTTATAAATTTATGTATGGACTCCGTGTATTATTTTGAAAATAAAGCGAAAAAAAACATTTCAGATTCTTCTAAAAATGGTGCGAAACCGAATCTTAAGATAGTTTATTCTTAGTCTTAATATAGTCTTAAGATAGTGGCAATAATCTATCAAAGTATTAAGATAGTGCAACGCAATAAATTCAAATTCAATTAATCGCCAAAATTCCCCGTTAGTGATTGTTAGAATTATTCTTGAAAGTAGCGCGATTCTTAAATATGTAAACTAAAATATTAAATACTTTCTAACGTCAATGTTATAAAATGTCCGCTTTTATTGAATTTGGGATAGTAAAGCATTTTCCAACCAAAAAAAATGTGGAAAACCGCTTGACTAGACTTAGTTACAGGACCATTGCGGTATATATTATCGGATATAAAGCGCACGGGGTTATGTAAGGTCACGGTTGGCTTTTTTTTCTTTTGATAACATCCCTTATCGGAAGTCGGCCACCGTCAGGGGTTTTTGCAGTCCGAAACAGTTTAGCAAAGCTGTTGTGCCCCTAACAAAGACGGAGATTTTTTGCCCATAAAATGCTGCGTCATCCCCTTTGAGCCATTGATTCTGCTCATAAGCGATATTGTATAAACTCTTTTTAAGCAAATTGAGAAAATCTTCGTTGTTTGTGCAATTTACATGAAAGATTCTTTGCACCCGGTGTAGAGATAAGTTTGTGAGATATAATAATTGGTTTACAGGATGAAAATATCATTTTTTGACATCGCCCTTTTCGATGGTCAGTACTGCTAGTAGCGTGTCGGTTGTTGATATGTTAACACGTGCTTCTTTTAACATTGGCAAGACATCTTAGCAAAACTCAAAAAGTATACATTCTTTCGCCGTATTACAAATGGAGGGATCTGTGCGGAAAAGCATTTTTACGGAGACGTATTGACTGTTTGCCAGTGTAAGATATGATTCAAAAAGTGTGAATTTTAATTTAAATAATAAAACTTGAAGTGAGAATGTAGTGAAAGTGGACAATGAAGTATTGAGTATTGAAGTTGAAGCAAATCCAAAATTCATTCAAAAGTTTACATTTATGCTTGGATAATCGTGGTATATTGCACAAGAAGATCTTTAAAACACTGCCAATATTGATTAATTGTATTTTTTTGTTTCTGACCAGTTTTCCCTCAATGTGAAACACATTTATGGGCTCTTCACAAAACCAACTTCTAATTTAGTCAATAAGTTTCAGACCTTGAAAACAGTTAGTAGAAAAAGATGGGACTAAAAAACTAAATTTTAATAACTCATTACTGTCTCTATGCTCAATTTTTTAGATTGCATAGAAGGTGGAGAAGAACTCAACATCAATGTACTCAAAACTAATGATGACATATACAATCAGTGGCGGCCGGTGACAGGAATATTAGGGAGTGCAAAAAAAGATTCACATATTTATGTAAGAAATCCATCCTCCACATATTGGATTTTGAAAGTACTATTAGACATATACGAAAATATAAGTCTGATATTGGCGATATCAACTGTTTCTCTTCACCACGGTATCCCAAACCTTTCCTGCGGATTAATTTCGACGGACCACCTTTTTTCTTTTTTTTGGTAGGAAATATCAATATGAATTTGAGTACGTCTAAATTTGTTGCAGCCCTAGCAGCATATACAACCATTCCAGGTTGTCGCGGATGATAGTTTGGGAAACCTTGTCTGTCTTTAGTCGTGGTATTTCTCAAAATGAATTGATCCTTTTTAAATTTTAGAAGTAACACTCACTTTCGACGGAAGTCATCGATATTGTATAAATTATTTGTAATGGCTTAACGGTTTAGCTAAATACTACATGTATTTTTTATTCGTGAAGAGTTGAAGTATAGACAGGGCTCCAACAACATCGTAAAAATCTTCTCTGCTGTATAAGACAGTTAGTTCAATTTAAGTTTAAATTCCTCCATGAAATCGTATGTTAAGGTTACCGTATTAATGTCTGCAATTGGAATAATTCTGTATTAAACCGGAAATTTTTCGCATAAGTATTTTTTGGGAAAGTAATTTGTAGAATTCAATATTGAAGAATTTAAAAAATATTAGAGGAAGGTGTATTACGAAACTGAACCAAATACACAGTTGAATATTATGGAATAGGTAAGGCCAGCCAGGTAAAAAACTTGAAACTATCCTATTTTAAATATTCAATTATATCCACTCGGTATTATACACGATCATAGTTATAATTTTATAAATTGTATTCATCACTCCAAAAGTTATAATGGTAGGTAAATATTATTCTTATTGAAGAGCCTATAGTTAAAGAATCATATTGAAATTAAATGAGCTACTACGCTTGTTCCACTTCTCTTTTTCATTCTTACAAATGACTGTTCCAGGCTTGTAAACTCAAACGTCAAATCGCTTTCGGGCACGTTCGGGAATTTCCGCCAGGAGGATCGCTGCTCAAGGGCCAGCAAAAACGAGTCCATACAAAATGCAAATAACGCGTAGTTCATACTGGTTCATACGTCACAGATATGTCAAAATACATAGAACATTTCAGACGTCTAAGGAGTGCAAAAGAATTTATGCTCCTACCGCGTCATCGACCGACTTTCATGCGTAGTCTGTATAATTATTATATTTGAATATCGTTTATTAATGGAATATTTTGATGGAACTTATTGGAGTGCATTGCACCCTTTGCTCCTTTACAAGAGCCGTCCCTGTATACAATATATACTTATTTATTAACAAAAGACGATACATACAAAAATAATCAATGGCTAAACTGACACATGCACAACTCATAGCGGCAGATGCAAGGTTTCAGTCCACAAAATAGCTTCCGGTTCAATTTTTTGAATGGTTCAAATTTTCCAAGGAAAAGTATACCCGGCAGATTGCCAAAGTTTTGCGATGTGCTGTTGCGTTTAATGCATTCACGAACACGAGCATTAACGAACTCACATATAATATTATTTCTCCATTTTGTTTTTTTTTTTAATTTTTCCTTTTCCCACTTATATTTCTCTACACAACTATATAAAAGCGAATGATGTGCGAAACCGGCTATTTTTTTAGGGGTTATACATAATTGCACTTTGTGTTAGATAGTATTCACTCGGTAAAATTGAACTTTCATTCCAATAGTTTCCACTTAGTCACGGATTATTTTAACAAAATGAGTTTAGTTATAGTAGGTTATGTTAGCGTTGGTCTGGTTTGGTTTGTGTAATGTATTCTAATGCGTGGAGCAAAGACAATATAGGCGGCCTAATATAGGGTAGAAGAATAAATGACATTTCATTACAGCTTCGTGCAATTAACTATTTTCTCTCTGTGAAAATATTTTTTCGTAAATATAATATATTTCTTCAATATTAAAATATATTTAATTATGTGGTTTTATTTCTAGTGAAAGAATTTGTTTTTTGTGGAATGTATTTGTTATATGTGAAAACTATTTTATATCCCGAATCTTAAGCATCGAAAATACATCGTTTTCAGTCTTAGGTTAAAAGTTAAAGGTAGAGAGTTGACAGTTGAAAATAGCGCAGTTGAACTAACAATTGCAACTAAAATGATATGTGAAAATTTCACTCGCTAATGTGCGCCGTTTGGGAGGAGTTGTTGTGACCGACAGACATACAAACATACATATTCCTTCATGTATTTTGTGCTATATAGTAGAGATTTCTTCAATGTTAAAATATATTTTATTATTTGGGATCACATTGTTTTTAGTGAAAGAATTTGTTTTTGTGAAAGTATAAGTGAAAACTGTTTTTATGAAAGTGAACATGACCTAAAATCTAAAAAAAAGTGCAATTAATTGTAAGCCTTATTAAGTGGGTAAAAAAACTACTAATCCGTTTTAGGACGCTAACTATCAATTATTGGTGGAAATGTATTGTTTATAAAAAATAAAGAAATTATATTAATTCCACAATTTTATGTAAAGATCTGGACCAGTTTTGCTCATCGTGAGCATTTTCAGTTGAAAAAACCGAATCAATTAAAAATTCTCGCGATGAGTGAAACTGATCCAGAACATTTCATAAAATTGTGAAATCGGTACAAAAAGGTGATTTATTTTTATAAAAAGAGTAATTTATAAGACTAAGTCTTTATATCCGTTTTCCGCGTGTATTCCAACAGATTACTGTATTACTAAATATTTAGCTCTAGACTTAGGATGAGGAAAACAGTTAAGAAAACTCTTTTACGAATACAGATTGTGATTGTTCGTAATGCAATTTTAAACCTTAACATTATCGAGATCGGATAGTAAATCGTAGATACATTTTTATGATTATAAATCTACACAGTTTAGTTGAACACGAATCTGAAGAAAAGAAATACTGAGTACTTTACCGAACGTCTAAGGTATTCTTTTCGATAATAAACGAATGATTCATTTGAACATAATTTGTTTTATGAAAACTACTGAGTCAGTTCTAGTTTGTTATATATTGGTCATATTTAAATACCTATGATCTTATTTGACTATCGAGTTTTTGTTTTCTTTGAAAAAGATTGCCTTTCCGACGCTTCTTTTTATTAAAAAAAAATGTAAATTAATTGACACACTGAATGTTGAGAGCAACCCAACTTTGAATTTTTATCCTGAAATTTAAATGCAGGTAAAGAAGTTTATATATTTATTCCACTTTTTTTAAAACAACAATATCTGTTTTTTTACGAATCTTTGAATGGAGATCAGAATTTATTTGGCTATTACAAAAGAGGTACAGCAATTGAAAAAGTTTGACAATCCTTGCATGATAGGTTTAAACATCACAATAATTATTTTGACTTAAATTATCTTGATAACAGCATTTTCAATAATAGAATAAAAAGAATTATTTGGTAAAGTTTTCTATCAAAGATAACTTATCGAATTTATTATTAACTAACTTTTCTGAGAGGTATTCTAATTTTATTTGAGTGGTATTGAATTCAACTTCTCTTTTGAGATCTTTCTATCGCTTTGTAAAAACCACACAGCTCCTTCAAGGAATGCTTGAAAGAATGATTGCAAATATAAATCGTTTCCCCAAAAGCAAAAGGGATTTCAATTTTAAATTTTAATAGGTTTTACGTCACATTTAAGTCTTAATCCTACATAGTTCAAATTTTTTTCTTTCTTTTATTGTGCAACTCAAACTTCATAAATTTGGACCTCTCTGACGAATAAAGAGGACTATTGACATGTCTTTTAGCAATTGTTTTGCATACAAATGGTATACGTAGACATGCGCAATATTATATAAATAGCCCTGTTTGAATCTATTTTGCATCAGTTTTATGCTCGCGATGAGCGGGACCGGTTCTGATCATTATAAAAATGTGAAATTACTACAAAAACTTTTAAATTTGGATTATTGAGATTTTTTACACTTCCATGTATTTTGTAACTAACGACCCGGGTTTCGCCTTTCGGCATCTTCAGGCATTCGAGTACACGAATGGACTCGAACTGACTCGAATGCCTGAATATGCCGAAAGGCGACACCCGGGTCGTTAGTGACAAAATACATGGAAGTGTACAAAATCTCAATAATCCAAATTTGATATTGAAATTCCATCAAGCACACTCAGTCGATGTCTTAAATTACAAAAACTTTTGTTTTTTTTATTGATCCAAAATCCTTATTTATTTTCTGATGTACCTCTTTTTTAATAACAGTATATTTTTCACGCTTTGACTACCTTCGTACCATACTCCACCCTACGAACACACCCCATCAAGGGTAGATTTTGAAATATTCGTACGTTTTATCATTTTCAACACATTTGGCGCACGTATCCTTCCGGACCGCGCTGCACGTTCCGTTTGTTTTGAATGCCGTCGGGAGTCAACTTTGATCATTCCACAAAATAAAAGTTTTTTAATACAATATGGTATTATCATAAGCTTTCATTTATACTGTGCTTAGCCTGTGTATATATTTACAATTTTGTGTGAATAAGTGAATAATAAGATACTCTTTCAAAAATATGACGTTTGAGCATATTTTATAAAATACTTTTTAACACGTTTTCAAGTCGAAGTAAATATCAATAATATTATTAACCTTTATCCGCCCAGCGATCTCGTACGATACCGTTGATGATGATACATTTCGCGATCGGAATACACTGATTTATGATAAAAGTATTCAAAATGTAAATATTACTTTACATAAATAATGACTTTGAGATACCAAATCATAATTTTATTTTCGCATTCAATAAAATTTTTTGTCATTATAAGTAATGCAAACATCTGTGTTTCGAGGTCATCGATATTCACACGCCTGAAGTTTAAAGATGGTCAATATTTAGACAAATGTTTTAAAAATTGGCATACGAAAATAAAATAATCTTTCTGTAATTTTAAGGTTTTAATTGCAGTTTTACTGTTTGTTTCGCTATTTTTGTAGTGATTTTACAGTTTTTACTTTAATTTTGGTGTCATTTTTGGTGTATAAAGTTTTAATTCTTTAACTTTAAGTTAAAATTATACAAATTGTGAAAAATAGTGAATAAAGCTTTTATAAAATTTAAATAGTCACTTTTTTTTGATAATGCTTTTTACTTTACCCAAATAAGTTGACTAATTTTAGATATCTAGTTATTTTAATGACAGCTTAGGATCATGCAATAATTGCGAAAAAAAATGGTTGGGCGGATAAAGGTTAATAAAGTTTATTGTTTACGGTTTATGAAGCGTCTTAGCATAGTCAACCTGTGTGGTAATAACTGTATCCTAGCGATGTAATGGGTTCAAGTGCTGGCAACTCAATATCAAATTAAGATTTTTTTCAATCTAATATTTGAGATTTTGGGCATTTAGGTGTTTCTAGTCTCATTTAGTCTCTTCTCCCCGAATTGATCTCAAGTGATTTGAAAAATTCAAAATATCTGGTGATTTGGCTTTTATTAGCTGTAATCATATATTTTAAAAATGTATATTTTGTTTATTTATTTAATAATTCAATTGTACGAGAACTGATTGTAAGTCAGTCGCTCAATTATTTTGCTCGCAGAAGGAAAAGAAAAAACGGTGAAGTAAGAAAAGATAAGTAGAAAATCAGTAGCTCACTATGCGCCCCGTTTTTTAAATAGCACAGAAGGTGGAGGGGGAGATAAAAAAACATGAATGTTTTTTGTTACATATACATAAAGCGATTGCAAATTTTATATGTGAAGGTTTCCATTCCACTGAACCCGCAACCGAGTGAACGAAAACTCAAGATCGTTTACCATTCGGCTACACGATAGAAATTTTCAAACTAGTGACTTTCTGCATAACTGAAAATATCGGTCCACATTGGACATACGTTTAAACGCAATATAACTAAGAATTTTTCAGAAAACTAATAAAAATATGTAAAATAAGATCTAGTAGTCTTGAAAATTGCAAAGAAAAGCTGTATCCTTTTTCAGAATTGTCTCTTTTGAAGAAAAAATATGAAAACGAAAAGTGGAAAAGTTTGTAAAAATTTTATTTTCACGACGTTTTGGGTGACACATTTTTCAAATTTTCACATCACCTACTGAAACACGCATTTCAAACCAACTGACGAAAATTATTTTAGATTACGTAATTTTAAATGCAGTGGTACAATTAAATTAATATAATAATTGTTTAACATAGTGTACTAAAAAGTGTTTAGCCTTTAGCCCTGAATTGTTTTCGCACAGTTTTTTTAAGAAATTACAAATTATGAGAATAAAAAGAATTTCTGAAATAGAGTAAGGTCTGGTGTTCAAATAATTAATATATCTACCCTGATTAACAAGTCAGATTAACTTGAGATCAAGAAGATGAAGAAAGTAGGGTGGGGCTAAACAATTAAATAACTAATCGATCTATCTGTATCCTGACTTCAAAATCGGATTAGGAGTGGGGTTATAGAGTTGAAAACAACACCCATGCCTTTAAATACAACTTGTTATAACAACAAGGTAATTTTTAAATAATTCGTATTATGTAAGTTTCCATTCGGAGAATCGAACAATAAAACCGATCTCTCAGCTACGGGGATTAATACAAAATCTTACTGTTTAGGTTACTGTTTCTTATTAGAAACCAATAAATATTTTTTAAATTCCTTATTTTTAATGAAATTAAAATTGATTCATTAATATCCCCACAAATATTTTTTCTGACCAAGCATTTTTACTACGCTAACACTGCAATTACGATTCAATTTCCTTTTATTACTCGGCTCTTAGTCATTGGTACGTATTCCACCCTATAATTATTGTCTAGTCTGTCTAGTATTAAGAGGTCGGTTATTTGAACGTGATTGAGTCATTTCATCTATTCTGTTGATTGTATTTCGCAATGGCGTTAGTGAAAAAACTTCTTCGATGTTTAATCCATGATGGTTATTTAATTTCCTTTGGAATGGCTAACGATAGGTTTATTTATGGGAAATTATTTAATTATTATTTAATGAGCAATGAAGCTCGATTGCAGGCCGAATGAGATTGTTTGCGGTATCGAACGACCTCACGGAGATGGTTTTACCAGCACCCAATCAGAAACCGCAAAAGTGTTGCTGGACGCGCTCATTCTTCAGGATGATTCATCCTCAGATAATGAGCATCTAAAACAAGCCCGCGCTTTAGCCACTCTTCCGCTTGATACCGCCCACTCAACACTGCCCTCTGAGGAGGAGATTGGTAAAATCATCCAGTCGTTAAAATCTGGCAAAGCTCCAGGTCCAGATTGTATCGATAACACTCTTGTTAGACGATCCTGGGCTCTCGCTGCGCCAGAAATAACAAAACTTCTATGTCAATGCTTCACTAGTGGCATTTTTCCCGACTGCTGGAAAACAGGGATACTTATAGTCATTCCAAAATCTGGCAATCGGTTGCCGTCGGACCCAAAAGCCTATCGACCATTAACACTTCTGCCAATTTTTGGCAAAATTTTGGAAAGACTCATGTGTTCCAGAATTGAGGCCCATCTGGCTGAGATAGCACCACTATCTAAAAATCAATTTGGGTTCAGACCAGGCAAGTCTACAGAAGATGCAATCCGCACTGTACTTGCCACTGCGAAATCTTCTCCGAACAAATATGTTCTGGGGATATTTTTGGATATTGCTGGAGCTTTTGACAGTGCTTCTTGGCCACTTATTCTGCTGAAACTTAGACTGAGATTAATCCCTGGAAATATATATGCTCTAATCCAAAGCTACTTCAATGGCAGATCGGTTCTTTATGAAACTGGTCAAACTATATTAAAACGGAACACCACAATGGGCTGTCCACAAGGCTCCGTTCTTGGCCTTTTGTTATGGAATATTTTATTCGATGATCTTCTATCGATCTCTCTTCCACCTGACTGCAACATTTTTGCTTACGCAGATGATGCCTTACTCCTGGTAAGTGCGAACAGTCGCGCAGCACTAGAAAAAACAGCAAAAGAGGCGCTTTCATCCATTTCAGCTTGGGGTATCACCAATAAGCTGTCATTTGCTCCCAGGAAAACTGAAGCTATCCTCCTTAAGGGTGGTGTTGCACTCAATAGACATAGGCCTCCCACTATCCGCATGGGAAGTACCACGATAAAAGTTTCTGAAAGGGTCACTTACCTTGGAATAATTCTGGATGACAGACTTTCATTTGCATACCATGCCAAAACATCGGTAAGCAAGGCTACCACTGCTTTCTACCGAATCTCCCGTTTAGCTGGTAGTAACTGGGGCCTGAGGGCTAGTGCTCTTAAAATCGCTTACGAATCCATTTACATGGGAATTGCCGGCTACGCTGCTAGTACATGGTACAAGCGATGCGACCTTCTGTTCATCCAGAAAATCCTTCTAAGCGGCCAACGTAGTGCGTTGATAGCCCTAACTAAAGCATACAGAACTACTTCAACAGATGCATTGCCAGTACTGGCTGGTATACTTCCGCTAGATCTACATATTCAAATAAGAGGTGCAACAGTAATGCTACATAAGGGTTTCGAATCTGAGATGGGGGGGATTCCTTTACTGCCTCCTCCTCGACTAAATCCATACATTCCTAATGTTCATAAAATTGCATCTCGTAGTGTAGCAATGGATGCTGCAATGCGGATATGGCAGAATCGATGGGATAACTCTTCTAAGGGCAGGCATACTTATAATTTTTTTCCGAAAATAAAGTGGCGAATGGAGATAACCAAAGTTTTGACTCCTGATTTCTGGACCAGCCAATTCATAACTGGCCATGGTCACTTCGCTGCCAAGCTCTTCCAGCTTGGCCGGTTGGTAGATAGTCCACTATGTAAATGTGGCAATATGATCCAGGATGCTGATCACATCCTTTGGGAATGTCCAGACATGAACAACGAACGGGAAAAATTGCTCAAGACGATACGACTATCAGTCAGATCTGTCGGCCCCGTCGGTCATGCCGACTTGGTTGCATCTCTGACAAATTACAAGGCATTTAAAGAGTTTACGGCGTCTTATGGAAAGCGATTGGAACGCAATTCCTTAACACATTAAACCCCTTGTTTTACCTTTTCTTTTTTTTTAACACTTATTTTAAACATAACCTACTGCACACTAGAGTGCATGCAACCAAGTCTTGAGGAATTTCTCCTCGGACATTCCTGGCAAACATTTGAAACACGCATAACGTTGTTACGCTGCGGAATACACTCTGTAAGAGTGTGAAGCCGTAGTGGGTGGTGGTGGGTACAACGTTGAGTACCCTAGGGCATTTAAAAAAAAAAAAAATTATTTATATACATTTTTTACCACTAATAATAAATGAAGCAATATAATATTTACGTTTTTTCAACCATTATCGCTCCCAATGTGGAGCATATGGAATTTTAATAGAGCATCTCAACAGAAGTTGTACTGCGACAACTTTTGTATCAATCTGCATGTTTTACGATCAACAGGACACGAAATCAAAAATTCTTGCAAAACGGGTTAAGCAAGCCCCTTCTAGTAAGTAAGCAAGTAAGTTTATCAAATTCTCTTTGAGACTTTCTCAAGACATTGTATATTCAGGATATCAAATTGCTGTAATGCAAAATAATGTTTTATAGTAAAATAAAAAAAGTCAGTGGAGTTATCCGAGTAGAATTTACATTTAAAAAATATTCTAACAAATGTAAAAATCCAAGCATAACGTTAAAAATCTTATTTATTATTAAGCACCAATTTTTTTTTACCGAATATTTTTTGCATTTTTTGTGAAAAAGTTTAGTTTGTTTAACATTTTTTTTATACATGAAGTATAATATATAAAACTAAAACTTTAAAAAAATGTCAAATAGTTTTTTTTCTTAGTAATAAGTATTGTTTGTATATGAACAACAATAGTTAATAAATTTGGATTATTGAGATTTTGTACACTTCCATGTATTTTGTCACTAACGACCCGGGTTTCGCCTTTCGGCATCTTCAGGCATTCGAGCACACGAATGGACTCGAACTGAGAGACAGTAAACAGTGTCTAACGTTTATATAGAAGATACAAATACGACAAATATTATTTACGAGGTAAAATATTATACATCTAAGAGCCAAACTGATACCTGAGTTAACATTTTGAGAATGGCCTTAATCCTTATTTTGTAAACAACACATTAACAGAGTGGTGAATTGCCGCTTTCGAGCGACAAAAGCGACAATGTCGCATTTGTATATTCTATGTAAGCGTTAGACACTGTTTACTGTCTCTCAGTTCGAGTCCATTCGTGTGCTCGAATGCCTGAAGATGCCGAAAGGCGAAACCCGGGTCGTTAGTGACAAAATACATGGAAGTGTACAAAATCTCAATAATCCAAATTTAATATTGAAATTCCATCAAGCACCCTCAGTCGATGTCTTAAATTATAAAAAATAGTTAATAACTTTTTCATCTACTTGTATGATGTATCTTCAATTATTAAGCCACAAGTGGATGGAAAAGTTATCTATTACAAAATTATCTAAAGTAAAAGTTTTTTTAGTAAATTAGAGTCAAAGTCTTCTAGTATACTTTTTTCAACTAAGGACAATTTATAAATAGTGATTTTTTAAAAATATTTAAAATCATCACGATATTTTACGAAGTAAGAGTTAATGTTTTAAATACTTCAAATGTGCCATTTATTATTACCACTGTGATGATTGCTATGGATAACGGACATAACAGTCCATTTATTAAATCATTTTCAAATAAAAAATTAAGTAAGTAATTCACTTTATTTACTACCGTAATTTTAATTTTCAGTCCACATGAAATATAAGTATACAACAAAAAACTGACTTTTTCTTAAATTATAACAAAATATCTTCATCCACACACGTATTCAATTATATTTACTATAAGTGAGTACCCGGCATGCGTTGCAATGTCACTCAAAGAAAGAAAGTGTTTTTGTTTTAATTCTGTCTATTGAATTGCTTTTGGATACACAATATTTTTTGTTTCCGTCGTCGCTGTTTTTAGGTATTTGATTCTTTTTTTTTAGATTTTAGATTTTTTCATCAGAAAAATTCATGAGTGTACGCACAACAACTCAACAAAGTTTCATCAACATCGGATTAATGGTAAAAAACTCATAGAGGACAAACATATATATATATACTAGTGATTACCTGGCATGCGTTCCAATGCCACTCAAAAAAAAAAAGGGTTTGTGCTTTAATTCTGTTTATTGAAGTGCTTTTGGATTAGAGGTCTGTACGGGCCGAAATTTCATAAAATTAACCGGTCCAACCCCATCATCTTCAGGCCCGGCCCAGCTCGAGCTGAAGTCTCAATATCACACTTGTTACCCGAATCCAACCTGAAGCCCAGAATTATTTTTCGCATCTCATTGATTTTTAAAACAATTTATGGATTTCTCTTCGTAGGCATGGATTTTTGTGATGTTCTAAATTCCTTCCCACCGATCTGATTTCAATAACGGGGTGTAGCGATAGTGACTAGCTTAACCACTAGTCTTGTCCTAACCCTATCCTTCTATCCCTAATCAGCAGCACAGCATCCCTGCTCTACAAGCAGTTCACGTAGAAAAAAAAATTAAAATACTTCCATTAGAAGGTCATGTGCTTCACATTGAGAGCGGACATGGCAAAAAATCTATGACGTACGAAGTCGACCACCTTTTCGTTGGCCCTTCGGCTTCCAGATCATCCGTGTCTCCGCAATGCGTGACTTCCAAATCTATGTACATTACCCATGGTTATAAACTATTAAAGTTGTAAGGGTATGAGTTATAGAATCATAGACAAGACGAATAAAAGTATCATGGCATAAAACGACGGACACGCGATCGTCATGTCTGGCATTTGTTTTATGAATTAATCTTGGGTTGTCGTCAGACATAACGGCTATCTTTTTGAATTATTAATCTTTCAGACTCATTTTTTGTCTAGATTTATATTTCATTTTTTTTTAATACAAATGTATATAAATTTTGTATTAACGGGTATTTGATTCCATACCGGTATCGGTAGCCCAGTGATAAAATATACCTTGTTAGGGTCAATACATCAAGCTTTGACGTTAATTTTATCAATTTGAAATTTGACTTGAGGTATTTAGGCATGTTTATTTGTAATGTGTAGTTCAAACTTTATGTATTTCCAAATATTTTTATTTTACTATCATAATGTTTGTGTGTGACTCGATGGCGCCACACGCAAGGTCATACTGACAATTTCAGTATACATATTCTATATAGAAAAAAATGATGTTAATAATAAAGGTACAACAATGACTAGAACAAAACTAATCTGTTTCTTCAATAGCATATTACCTTCTATTATATATAACTATGTCCACAATCAATCCTTATAAAACCGGCCGATATTTGAAGTTCGTATTCCCGTTTAGACCCAATGTGTGTCACGTGGTATATTATTGTCATGTAAATAATTTATAAGCTTAATAAACGAAAAATAATAATTATTCATCCATACATACAAGTTGGTTGGCTCACTTCCACCCGCTGTTTCACGGCCGCCTTCCATAACTCAATAATAATCAGTAAAACAAACGAAAGCTTGATGTGGAGCTGTATGAAACTGCTTTTTAACCATGCACTGTTGTGTTTCAGAAAAGAAAAAATAGAGAAAAAAAAGAAAATTTGACTTGCTCGGCCACTTAGTTTAAGTGATAATAAGTATCCTGTGTATCTGCCGTGGCGCTAGAGTTTATTCTATTCCGCGTTGAATCTAAAGAGGTATCGAGAGCAAATTTATCGAATGCCTCAAAGTTGGCCTTGGTTGAAATCAAGTCAGCGTGGCCTATTGGGCTAGTATGAGGACGGACCACAACAAACAGCTCTGCTCGTTCGGCATTCATCTTGGGTCAACCCCACAGAATGTCATTGGCGTCCTGGTGGTTTTGTCGACAAGTTCCGCCATTCAACCAACTTTCCCAGCCCAAATAGTTTACCGTTGAACTTTCCAAGGTCGGTTACATAGCCATACTGTATCTATTTTCCTGAAAAATTTTATTTTTAAATTATTTTAACTTTATAAGCCGTCCATCTAGCAAAATTTATCGAAAGGTTTTTTTCGTGAAAACTTCATTCGTTCATCACTAGATCTCACGTGAAATGAATTGCTAAATATATGTTGTGTTGCTTCACCCTTAATACTCTTAACTGATCTGAAAATATCACGCTGTGATGAAATTTACCCTTCGTTCAGTAAAGAACTTGAAACGAAATTACTTTATCAATTTCCTAGATCGATTTCATGAAATTCAGTTTCCATAATATGACAGTTAATCATCATGAAGTATACCTCTATCCACCCTGTTTTCGGGTCCCTTTTTTATACATCTCTGTCAAACATACCCCGTGCATTTTTCGCCACCCCTATCGCCTACTCTGAGTTTGGCATCCGCTCCGTTAGCCACATTAATGGCTAGATTGTACAAAGGACCCACTAGAAGTATTTTTTTCAAACATGACTGTTTTCCCCAGCTGACATATAAACTTCAACTGTGTGTCGTAATCAAACTAAAAATCGAACAGTTCAGTTTATACGTAAAAAATATTATTTGGTATTAGTGTTATTTGTGTAGCCAGAAAAAACAACAATCATGCGTTCTGTACATTTTTTTAACGATGCATGCAAGGATAAAAAGAGTGACATTACTTTTTATGCGCCATTAATTTAACGTAATAGAAATTAAATGTGTTTTGGAGCCATTCTATATTATCATATGTTGACTCGGACTGTACGCTTTTCCCCATCGTATTTCGTTTTATTGTTTGTTATTTTCATTTTTTTTCTGCAAGAACGTTTGATAAAAAACCATTTCTTCTAGCATCATCGCTAAAAATCCTTGCTCTAAAATAAACAATAAACAGAGCTTATCGCTGAATATATCCATCTCTCTAGACAATGTATTGGTCACCCGGAAAGCCCTTGCAACTGATATCTCATATTATGGTACAAGAGGTATAGGTTATAAATCTAAATGGTGTAAAATATGTGAAGTCACTTTGACTAACAAAATATTCACGAAAACACAAATTGTTTTAAACTAAGTAAATTGTAACTCAATCAACGAGCGATGACGTCAACAAAGACTAATAGACTCAGCTAATACTAATATCCCAAGTTTAATTAAAAAAAAACAAAAAAAAAGTTGTAATTTGGGGCACATAGATAGAAATCGGTAATAGAAAATTATTTTTATAGTCTTGGAAACTTCAGCTATATAAACTTAACTCGTAGAAAAAGAGAAAAATACTTTAAACTCTGAACGATCTTCGATTTTCAAGAAAGTGAAACGATAGGATTCCCAGAATAAATTCGGTTGTGTTCTAATAATATTTTACATGAACTATAACTTTGAGAGTCATAGCGAATATCTTAACAAACGAACCATCTCTTCAGAAATAAAGGATACAAAATAGGCCTTTAACATTCCTCTCGTGAAACTCTTTCTCATTAATATAAATACGAAACAATAAATATCAAACTTCCTCTGCTCCGGACAACTACTTCTTTTTATATTCTCTCCCCTCATGCAGGAATGGAACAAATTACACATCCAAGTGTCCTTCGCTACCAACGGGAACTGGGGAAACTTTCCTACTAAACGAATACTCTGCGTGGAACCAGATAATAAAATGAATCCGTCCTTTAATTTTCTACTGATGTTTAGTAATTACCTAATCCTTATTTCCCGTTAAATATTGTACTTTTATATTTTAAAAATAGACCAATAAATATAGAATACAAACACTTACACTTAACACTTTACCCTTATAAAACGTTTGATAATCTGTTTATAAACGAATTTATCACTTTATACATTGATTTCGTATAATTAATTATATTTTGATTCAGTAAATTTAATAAATTCAAAGATTCAATGAAAATTAATGATGATATATTGTATAACTTGAGCCTCTAATAAAGTGTGATAATAATTTCTATTTTTTGTCAGAATTATCTAAGAAAGTTTTAAGCTTTATAATTATTATGCTCATATGAGAGACATGTGTAAATTAATTCTTAAAGTGGTGCGTAGCTTTATGGTAAAAATTTTCCATTTTCTATTTCTATTAAAGAATATTTATGAATTATTTTTAAACTCATTATATTTTTCACACATAATTGATTAATTTCGTTTATGCATAATTTATAAGATTATCTGTGAACTCTTGAACCAACTGTATGATATGCCGAGTAATTATTAATACTCAATTTTATATAAGTAGCCTTGTTTTGACTTATATTTTTCTCGCGATGAGCGAAACTGATTCTAATCATTATAAAAATGTAGAAGTTGTAGCACAAAAAAATTTGTTTTATTTTTAAAATATAATGTCTTTCCACCAAGAATTGACAATAAACACCTTAAAAGTGTCTTTTTTTTAATTCGAGATGTGCTTTCATTTGTCATACTTTGCTAGTAAAAAATAGCTGGAAGCATATGATAAATGAAGTTATTGTTTGATTAAAAAAGGTTTTTCATTCTTTGGAAAATTGGTATAGTCTTCAAAATAGGCACCGTCTAAGAATGCCACATGCACCATATTCGTCAGATTTATACAGCTGACGATTAGTGCAGTCATATTTAAGGAATACCTTAATCAACTAAGAAGTTTTCAAACTATTGAACGGAATTTACAATAATGTTTCGAGGACAATTATTTAACCATTTTGGTCATTCATAAAATTTAAATAATGTTTAAATTAAATCTTAAATTTAATCTTATTGTATTTAATCTACAACGCTACCAGATCAAGAAGACATGAAATGGTAGCGTTTATTCATATTACAGAGATTTATGCAAACCATTCAACGGGATATTATTGTTTGCTTCAAAAAATCCTTTTATCTCTTTATCACCCTTAAAGCAACAGTTTTAGGCTAAGGGGTATAGCAAATGAGACTAATCCCCATATGCGGGTAGTTGCTCAGCCCACATGTCCTTTTAGTAACGGTTATTTTAGTTTACAAAGAAATTTAGTATATTGGAGAGGTTTTTAGTTAGTGATGATCTGAAAAGATTCACACTGGACTTAGAGCTGGCAAATCAAATTAATTTAGTTCGTTGCCAATAACATTACTTAAAAAGGGCGTGCAAATATCTCAAAGTATGCTTAATTTCAAAGTTTTTTAAGAAATTGTGTTTATAGAATATTGTTCGACAAACATCAATGTGTTGGCTGATACATCAGTAATAATTTGCATGGCCAATAAAAATTTTCCAGGTGTTCTCTAAAAATATACCAAATGCACATAGTGAATTGTTGTACTCTTCCTTTTCTTACAAAATCAATACAAAAAAGTGTTTTGTTTTCCCGGTGCGAGTCTGTAAATGAAGTTTTAACATAATATCAACATAAGAAAAGAGATCTAAAAATAAGAAACCAGTAAGTAAAATCGAATCGCTTTTCATAATTATTATAACAACTATGCCAACTGCTGTGGTCGAATGGTAATGCTGTAAGGTTTTTGATCAAGGCCAATTTTTCTAACTATATTTTTTCAAAATGTATTGATGTTTCTATTTTTTTCATTCCGCCACACTCTATCCACCTCGTTGAGAGGGTTACAAGATGATGTAGCTATTGAAAAGATCTTAAAACTCAAAATAAACAAGTTGCATTTTACACCCTCTTTGATATGAAATACGATATTTACATTTAATGAAAACGATACTTACTCTACGTTTGTGTGACGTTATTTCTCTCAGAATTGACACTAACAATAATAAATGTATAAAAATTCAGACGCACGAGTGCACAAGTAAGCCATAATGAATATTTGACTATTTTCATTGTGAATATATAAAGTTGCACAGTAAAATATTCAAAAATATTTCCATGAACGCTTTACACAAAAAATGACTTTCATTCATTGTTGAATACAAAAATTAACGCATATTTCCTCGACAAATAATGATAATAATTATTACGATTAGCGTGCTTTTGTTTCTGGACCCCACTGTTTTATAAAAACCCGCCCTTAAGAAGACGAAAGATTGCTCATGCGTAACTCTATGGACTTGTCCCTTTTTCATACAATGATATCCGATTTTACGCTCCTATTAGCCATGATAAATGAACAAATGTTGTTTTATTTTTATTTCACGACATAATGGAAGCGCTTGAGGGGAATTATAATAAATGTAAATATTTCTTTTCGTGACAAAGGCAGAAAATAAAAATATTTTGAGCGCATTTGTTGAACTGTAGAATAATAAGAGTTTCATTAATAATTTTCAGACATGAAAAAGAACAATTATGGTCTGGTTTAAATTTTTGAGCTAAGAGTTTAAATTGACAATTAAGATGAAAAGAAATACGCAAGTCTTCATAATCAAAATAACCCTCCAAGGACGGCTATGTCAGATGTTGGATCCAGATGACTCATTCATTCTGGATTTTATAATATAATGTACAAAACCGACACAACAGTCGCATGAAAAAGTTTGCTTGTTTTGTAAATAAATAATATATAATGTATATAACCACTTTGTGGTTTATTTATTGAAGCTGAAGCAAAAGCTTCTGTTTTTGTGGAAGTGTCATATATTTATCAGAATAAAATGATGAATGATCTTTTTAGAAACATTCGTGCATTTAATAAATTTTAACAACCTGAAATTTTGAATATTCTCAATTGATTAAGCGATTCTTATAATATTTTTCGACTGACCATCACTTTTAAGGACTCTTTTTTACAAATAAATTAGTTCACTTTTACGAGATATTTTTTGTAAAAAAATATTTACCAAATTATTTTCATAAGATATCTCTTTCACGAAAACTAAAGCTTTCGGCTCACTCTGAAATAATAATTTCAGTCTTTAGATTAGGTTATATCCTCATTTATTTATAAAAAATAGTTTTTTATATGTTGGCAGGAGATAAACAAATCAGCTGGAAAATTTATTTTGGTAATTGTCACGAGTTGTACTAAAATTCTTCTATATGACGTTGATGTCCGATTTCAAAATTAGCATTTTTTGCCTAATCGAATGCAAGAATCCGATATTTTTCGACTTAAGTTTACTTTTTAAACCATGTCTCCTATTCAAATTTGATTGCAATAATCTTTTTAACAATAAATTTTCATGATTAATCATTGTATCTCAAATATCAGCTGTCGTACATACGTAATAATTAGTAGTGTATAAAATAATTGAAACACGTATCGCCTACATATTACGGTGGTAAGTTTTTTATGTGCGAAATTGAACCTTATTATTGAAATTGAACGAAAGTCTATAAAAACTACAAACGTTAAATATTTAAGAGTATATATAATATAATATGACGCTAATTATTCAGGATATTAATCAATATTAAACAAGCTTTTTAGTTCAATATATTGAAGATACCATACTTTTTTTCAATAGTAACTTAAACATATCGATTTCGATCTTGTTTGACTTTTAAAAACGTACACGGTCATCACCAGAAAGAATAAGAATAAAGTAGATTCGTGAAGATAGGTTTCAATCAAAGATAAAAACTCTAAAACATGCTTGAAAAAAACCTGTTAGTAGGTAAGTTTTAAAAAAGGTTTTCAGTAAAAGTTCCATCCGATTTCTCACAAAATCTCTTTTGGAATCAACGCGAAAATAAAAACGATTGTTTTTCAACCTCTTGTAAAAAAATATATCCTTTGACATTTTTTCCGAACCGTGCTTTAAGCCTTTGTTTGTATAGAATCGGTTTTCAGTGAGGGTTTACAAAAGTAACTTACGAGGTAGGAAAACTCAATTCTTATATGTATATAATTCTCTTATGTAAATTGCGCTTTCTAAATATTTTCTTTGAACTGTCACTAAGCTGAATACTCAGATGTGATTAAACCTTAATACTGAGGTTTTATATGATTCTCCTTAATGTTTTTTTTATCTTTGATTGCTATCATTCATTTATCTTTATCGCTAAACTTCAACACTATTTATACGAAATCATAGAAAAACGAAACTATAACAAGATATACAGAGAAGTTTGAAGAAATAAAGACGAATAAGCATTATGTCAATGTTTAGAAAAATTCATCTTTTCGCCAGACATCGAGTTTGTTTTAAAAAAATTAATAGAATATATTGAATATCTTTGAATGGATGATTGTTTAGAAAATATAGGAATATGTTTGTTACAATGGGGCGGCAATAAAGGTATAAATGTCACGATGAATCAATATTTCGACTCTCACCTTTGACTGCTGGTATGGTGCATGCGTTATATTGTCCGAATCCGTGTATTATATATTCACATTAATAAAACAGCATCGGTCACACAAACAGATTTCATTAAAGTTTATTTTCAATTATAAATTCAACGCAAATATATCCTGAAGTCACAGGCTTTCCACATTGCTGGTTTGATCAATGAAAGATATTTAAATTTCATATAATCATTTGAAATCAGTAAATAATATTACTGTAAGGTTTTGTTGTTCAGTTCCTTTAATCTAAAATGAATCCATAAATATTTGAATTCAAGGCCAAAAGTGTGTCATTTTTCAGTACATTCTACCCTACTCACTCTTTGACGACAGGTCAATGTTGATAACCATTAGAAATAAAAGAGAACAACTCCATACTATAAAATATTATATGTGCTTTCTGTTCACCTCAATTTAATCGTATAAAGAAGTGAAAATTCTCCATTGACAAATAATTTCGTCCAATGCAAAAAGAATTTGATCAACCAAAAATTACTACTTTTGAAATGAATCCAAATTGTATACATCAGATTTCTTAGGCTATGAATAATTTTTATAAACAAATAAAACTAAAATATTACCAATTTACATGAATTTCATTATATTTGAAGTCGATTCCTTTTTCTTATTATAAAGTTAAATTACTTTATCCTGCAAGAATAACATTTTGTATTTGATATCTATTTTGACATCACTCCATCGTAACAATTATACGAAAATGGATTTTTTTCCACTAATATAATCTTACTTACAGCATCTTACCTGTATTATAAAATAATATTAAATTGAGTTTAAAAACAGATCAATTTTACTTATTAGGTACTGATAAAGTAATTGACACATCCTGAAAAATGCTCTTCTTGTGAAGTTTCACCATGTTTCCGATATTCTAAGTTACGCACTTCTATTATATTTATCACTTGAATCCTTTTGACTTTCAATTATAGGTGCAAGAACATTAGGACATATTTTTATTATACATCCCACAATTTTATAATACGGTCAGACCTGTTTCTGCTCAACGAGGAATTCAAAAATGAAAATCTCAATACAAGTTGTTACTAGTTTAAACACACTTGTACAATCTCTCTATCAATATAAAATAATGTATATGGTCTATAAACAACGTCTATGAAAACACTACTCAGTGAAAATTCGGTTTCTTTCTTCCCAGTTTTTTTTTTAATCTTACAGTAGGTGAGTAAAAAGAAAATATCAAAATCACAATGACACCAATCCATGTATGATATTTTCCGTTGTGCAAATGAAAAGAATGAACGTCCATTATCGTCAACTATTCGGTTATAAGACAGGTTAATATTATAGTTAGGCTCAAATCGACACATAAACAACAACCACCATCTAATGCAAATAAATAAAATGAGGAATTCCTTCAATAAAATCGATAAGGACACTTAACGATATAACAAATAAGGAATAATGATGTCATTCATTATACTTATTTGTTTGTATTTAGTAGGTGCACGGGATCTACTCGCTTATGTTTTTCAGGTGAATTTATACAGGGAAAGTATTTACTGAGCCTAATAAGGGATATAGCGTGATAAAGTGTCACCCCCCGGGGATGAGTGCAAAGACGTAAAGATATGACGCGCATACGTTTTGCTTATAAATTGTGAATTAAGTAGCTGGCGCTTAGTGTAGTACAAAATATAAAAAATGCACATTTATGATATAAGCCTTAGCCATTTTGGTTGAATTCACAATTACAAAAGAAGAGTGAGCTTCGCCGGACTTGTTTGAAAACATATTTTAACTTTGTTACTTTTTTAAACTTTGCAATGACGTTATAAATATAATATAAAATACTTTGTATATGTAGCACCCACGACTCACGACTGGGGTTTGTATACCGTTATTGCAAAAAATTTCTCTGTCCGTGGTTGAATGGTTAACGTCGTTGACTTCGGTTGCGGTCTCATAAATTGTTTTTTTCAATTGATTTACGGATTTCTGTTCGAAGGCATGGATGTTTGTGATTTCTAAAATTCCCTCTCCCCACCCATTCGATCCGAAAATTGGAGCGTAGCAAGAGCAATTAGCCAACTACTAGCCTATTTGATATTTCAGTCAGTCTGTTTCGAGTAGCATCGGCTGAGGTGTCGCGTCTGACATACCTGCACATACAGGCACGTGGTGCAATAACTCTTCATCTGAAGAGGATCAACACGGATATTGAAGGCGTCCCTCTGACGCCCCTTTTGCCGCAAAATATACCCGTATCTCACACTTATCGTTCATTTGTATATATGCCTGCGTCCAAAACAGCCCTAGCAGTCTGGCAGACTAGGTGGTCTGCACTCACCAAAAGGCGTCAAGGATATCTATTCTTACCGGACGAGAGCTAGAGGAACGATTTATTTGTGTCTTGTGATTGTGTCTTTCACCTGGATACTAAGTTTGCCAGTTTATAACCGGCCATGGCAAGTTCAACGGTAAACTATTTGGGCTGGGCAAGTTGGTTGAAAGGCCGGATTGCACTTGTGGACGCAACCATCAGGACGCTAATCACGTTCTGTGGGACTGCCCCGAGATGAATTCCGAACGAGCAGAGCTGTTTTCTGTGGCCCGTCCTCAAAAGGGCCCAGTAGACCACACTGACTTGATCTCGACCAAGACCAACTTTGAGGCACTCGATAAATTTGCATCATCATATGGGGAGTAGGATATTCTCGATTCCTCTTCAGATTAAACTCTAGCGCTACGGCGGATTCTCAGTATACGAATACACACGATACTTAATATCGCTTAAACTAAGTGGCTGAGCAAGTCACATTTTCTTTTTTTTCTGTCTATCTTTCCTTTTCTTAAGCACAATAGTGCATGGTAAAAAGATCGGTGCCGTGCAGCTCTGCATCGGGCCAAGAATATTAGGAATAAATTCGTATCTTCTCTTGGTCGCTATTGCGTTATGGAAGGCGGTCGTGAAACAGCAGCTACATACAAATAATGGATGGAGGTGGGGCAACCAACTTGTATCACGGTTTTATACCGAATTGGCATTTGTATTGACATCTCCCGCCTATCCTGGATGCTGATAACCAGTCATTCTCTCCACTTCGACCTGGCTTTCTCAATTGATAGATTAAAATAATATTGGCATCATGTGAACAGTCAATATAGAACGATTTCATCCGTAATTTTGAAACTTAATAATGCCAAAAGGAGTTAAGTTCTCTAAACTGCCGTCAATTGTAGCGATTGAATAGTAACTCGATTGGCTATTTGGTTTACGAAATGAGGGGCCGTAAATCCAGAGAGTTACGAAATATTTTAATATTTTAATAAAACTACTAGAAGTGAATAATATCCACTTTTTGAGAGCAGAAATGTTCAAACCCCAGAGCATATTGTATGGTACTGTACCTTGCATGTCTTTCCCGGTGAAATTTCAAATATTTACGGAGTTGAACAGAAGCTATTTTGTGAATTGAGGCCTTGCTAGTGCATATATTAACCCGTTTTTAATAATATATCTTGATTGCTATTTTTATTTGTTTTAATTAAATAAATTCTACCACACAAATGAATCATAAGTTTTAATGAGTCGCAATGAAATAAAATAACGATTTCTCATTGCAGTACACCGCCAATATTGTCTTGAATAGAAAAAAAGGTATTTGATATTTGACCTCACCGTGTAGTAAGCCTGGACCCGGAGTGGGGTTTTATATTTATACGTTTGGTACTCAATGACCCACCGGTTGGATACCACTGTTATGATATTATAAAATTCAATATATATTTTAAAATAAAATGATAATTTTCTGGCCAATTTTATATAGTAGTATATGGTAAATTCTCTAAAAAGATCAAAAATCTTAATTTACTTAAATTGCAAATTTCCCTTTTCTACATTCTTGCTTTACTTCAATCTACATTATTTTATCTCTAATTTGACATTTTCACTCCACTATTCGCTTTTTCTTTTGTTAAAATGCTAAGTAAGGCAAGGGAGATATTTAGCATTTCGCATACAAAGATTGTATAATTTCATATCTCCAGTCTGGCGAATCATCTGGATGGTTGGGAATAAGTGTAAAACGGAATAAAAGAAAACTCAAAATTTTGAGATTAAATATTCCTTTTGGCTAATTTTCGTTTCTAGGAAATGAAGAGATCAAACATTGTAAATTATGTTAAAATTAATTTTAATTTACTTCTGTTGAATAATTACACGAGGTGTAATAATTATTTATACGTTAAATATTAATTCTTTAAGTGAGATAACCATAAATTTTCAAGAAAATTATAAAATTCAAAAAAATATTTACCTTTATTTGCCTACTGAACTTATTTTAAAAATGTATTTTTTTAAATATAAAACGTTTCCACCAAGAATTGACAGTTAACACCTTAAAGGTAAGTAGTATACTTATATCGATCTTCAACTCAAAATCTCAGTTTTCTGGCTAATTTCTTTTTTAGGTTGAGTACAGGCACTACAGACTTTCAGTAAACAAAATTGTTTAATTTTTTTCAGGAATTATTCGTTATTTGATTTAACTTTGACTTGCCCAACCCCTATTTGTCTTTCGAGGGTGGCTCAAGGGCAAGCGCATAGACTTTATTCGTTTTATGCTTCATTTTAACTATCCTTATATCGACAACTTTCTGCTAAAAAACGACGAAAACCAATTTTTCTTTAAAATCCCACAGTAATACCTCGTTTAGCACTTCTTCGATTAACGCTGTTTCGAGATGTCGTGATCTTATCTAAGTCTAAAAAAACCTTTACGCTTATTAAAATTACCGTGGTACTTCATTCATTCGTAACGAGGCTGTCGCATGGCGGAGCTAACGTTTAAGCTGCGCGTGTCTGTGTCCGTCCGCAGAATCAAGCGTTTGTATGATGTTCTGTTTATTTATGGATATCAAAAAATGCAGAAATGCAAAAGATTAGAGGAAATAAAAACTTTTAAATGTCAAAACTTTTTACATGATTCACGTGATATGCATTGCAACACGTTTTTTTTTTAATTAAGTAATAAATATCGAATAACTACCTTTGAACAACAAATAAGTGTTACACAATAAAAAGAGCTTTCTTTTATTTTTGTCAACCGTGGATTGTCGTAATAAAATATGCAATTTACAAAGCAATAATAAAGAACGCAAGCGCTTGTTCACAATGAATTGAAAATAATGATCACAAGTAAAAATAACACAGAGTATTTTATCGAAAGAAGGGTTTACGGGTATTGGATCTCATTATTTCCCCGTATTGTAATCCTCGAGCGTTGGACCGAAAGCTCACGATTGCTGGATAAAAGCTTTTGCTTTGGAAGCTCGCACCGGCCGAGCTCGCCTTGTCTTTATTGGGTATCTGAATTCACGCTTAAGTTCCGATATTTGTGCAAGAGATGTTATCGGTGGATTGAAAAAAAGTGTTCCAAAACGTTTTATTAAACGTATGACCATTTCGTTACTTCATTGAAATGTATGAGTTAAAGTAAAGTCTATCTGCTCAGGTGGGAAATTGTGACCTTTTGCATTGTGTTAAGTGAAGTAATGTGGCCACACTCCACAGAAAGGCAAGTGGAAAATTAAACCATTAGTGTACCAATTATACGGGCTCATTAGGGTTAAGGGTAAATGGTATGATTGTTGAATAGGTAATCATTTTGAGAGCATTATGGCTATAACCGAAATGTCAATTTAATTATTTAGAAAACCTCAAAGCCATTGATTTTTTTATAAATTAAATTTCGTTAATCTTTGGTAGAATGACATCATAAGATCAAGTGATAAACATATGCATCGCACAAGGTTTTATTCTTATTTGTTTTTCTATGGTCTACTCATATGATATGTCACAGATAAAAGCTTATGCTAAGCCATGCTAAGCATTCTACTTTAACTAATAATTGTTTGATGAGCTGGAGACATGAATGTTGTCTTGCAATTCGTAAAACTAGACTACTAAAGATGATAACCCTTTAAAATACTACAACGTCAGTGCTTCGGGTATCCACAGTTTCTTAGACACGGGCGTGTGTGAGTTCAAACAAATACTGTTCCATAAGTTTTTAACGAGATCACTTGAATCGTGTATAATATCAATTTTTGATGCGAAGACAATATGTATAAAATAAAACAAAAATTAATGTGTAGTAAATATTTTTCTATTTTATACTATAATTAGGACCGATTTCGCTAAGCTAATCGAGTGAGTATTTCCAACTGATAACAAATTAGGTTGTCGGAATTTTTCCGTTAGATTATCTCTTCAGCGTTACAGCTCAAGTTGAAAAAGCCTGCCAGAACTCATCACCACGCTGTCCTCCCATCGCATCCTCAACTGTCCTACTGATATTTTTCGTCTTGAGATCCCTTTGAAAACGTTTTTGGTATCCGTGGCTACGAAATACACTGCACATGCCTGCCTAGTTCGGCCTCTGCACTTTTATGAAATTAGATAAATTTGTAATCTTGTCTTAAGTGATATAGCTGATTATACCTGATACCGTTGCTTTTTTTCACATTTGAACATTTCTAAATTATGAAACTATTGTTAAGACATCAACTTGATGTTTTTATTTTTTTATACAGTTATTATTTAAGATATCGACTGACGGTGCTCCCTAGAACATCAAAATAAAATTCGAATCACTCGAATGTTGTACACTTTCGTAAGTTTACTCACTAACGTCACAGGCTTCGCCATTTGGTATCATCAGGTATTTAAGTGCACGGATGAGCCGTTACCGAGAAAATCAGGGTATATATTATTACCACTGTCTAGAAACTACATTTATGTTGATCTGAATTTATTTTATTACTGATTTCATATAACTGACGACCAATGTTCAAAGCAGTTTGTCGTCAGTGACGACTAATCTTAATCGAGGAAAATATTCAAATTAATAATTTTAAAATTTGTCACAGGTAGTCATAAGAAGCAAACGAGTATCTGAAGACACTTCAGATTATTCAAGATTTTATTACATTGCTACAAATATGTAACGCCCCGTGGTAGGTACGTAACTCGCTGCTACACAGAGACCTAAAATTCGAGAGTTCGTTCGCAAAATGTCTCAAATGTTTCACAGTGATGTAGGCAAACATTATAACTCAACGATCTCTTACCTACAAAATTACGATGATTTAATACTTAAGAATCGGTTTAGACCGAGAGCAGTTCTGCTCGACGACCAACCATAGATGAAAACAGGGATTTTCTTTATTTAAATTGAATAAACACGACCCCTTGTATTACTTTGAATGTGTATGCGTTTGTATATATATATATATATATGTATATGCGTGTGTGTGCGGTATGCGGGGAAGTAAATTTATATAAATGTGCCCACATGAATTGCTTAGCTCTGCAGCGATCACACCCTTCTATCTGCAACCATGGAATTGAAACAAAAAAAATAACATTAGAGATAAAGTAGACTCAAAGAACTATGACACTAACGCTCCCAAAAAAAATCGTTGTTGGGGAAAGTAATTTTAGCATAAATATATCTATAATTTAAGACATCGACTGAGGGTGCTTGATGGAATTTCAATAACTACAATACGACGATGTACGATTTTGATTAAAAAGTATTTTTACGATTTGCATCGTGCGTTAGGTTAGGTTTAATTAGTTCAGATTTACTAATAGATAATTATAATTTTAATCATATCTAGTAACACCAACAACAATAATTTGTATAACAAATATTAACAAAAAATTTTAAATTATCCCGGACATTTATTGGTTCTAATCTGCACATACTTTGGATTTTCCGCGCAGAAAACCTCTCGTCTTAGCCCTCTAAGTACATCATATTTTAGTAATGTCAATAGTTAGGTTAGGTTATATTGTTTAGTTAGGTTCGGTTAGGTTAGGTTGCAATATCAACACAAAAGCACAACCCTATAGGGAGAAAAAGAATACGTTATTTTTTTTTTTGAATATGAAACGATTATTTGTACATGAACCAATATTTTGATTTATTTTTGAGATACTTTTATAGTTTTATTCGTGTTGATATTTCTCCGTTGCAATCACCCGTGTGTTGTTGCGCTACCTCAGTTTGCCAGTCGTAAATAATGAAATTCGGACATTTTCATTTAGTTATTGTATTATTTCGTCAGATTTAGTGACAAAATTCATGGAAGTGTACAAAATCACAATAATTCAAATTTCATAAATATATCGATTTTTGGGTTTTTATATGAATAAAATACCAGGAGAATATTTTGAAGATTAAATTATTTTAAAACGCTGGTTAAATTAACGATTATTTTACTGTGCCTGTTGATATCTTATGTCATGTAAAGGATCGATTTGATTGAAAGAAATTTATACAGTTTAACTTGATTGCTCGATTCTGTTGAATTATTGCTTTTTGCGTGACATCTTCAAAAAGGGTGTTCTTAGATAAATAAATATCAGCATATAGAATGCGTCTTGAATAAGTAATGTGATTAATATTGACAAACTGCGGGAGAAGCTTTATTTGTGCAATCGTCTGTCACAAGTGTACAAACACTCGTAAAAATTCAATCAGCCTCTCGAAAGACGCTGCGCGCACACAAATCCTGGGAACAGCCTATAGCATAGCTACTTAAACTTTTTCAGTGTTCGGACTTGTATTTATTTGTCATTGTAACCAAGTGGCTGACTTAATTTTGTAAATAAAAAAGTAATAAATAGATAGTAAACTTTTGCCAAATAAAAGGAATGCATAATGTCAATACTTATAAATACGTTATTATATTCAATTGTGTCATCAAATTTCCGCTCGGTGTATTTATGTCAAAAACTAACGTGAGATTGCCTGTTTTTAGATATTGCTACTACTTATCTGGATACATTTGAGAATAGTTATGCGTCCTATTCTCAAATTTATTAGAGTTCGGATACAATAAAGCCTTCTCAGTAGTGCTTAGCACCTTTACGTCACATGCTTATTAGGTTGGTATAAAGAATAGAACTTGAAATACGAAAACAATTCAAGAAAATTACTTACCTAAATCCGTCGGCTACCAATACCGATGACGTTTGATAGATCGAGGGAGAACAGCAGTAAACATGTGTCGACCTTATCCAAAAATTAGTACGTTCGGCGTAAAGGTGTCAAGCATAACTGACCGGGCTATATTAATATCCGGACAGTAATGCATATGACAATAGGCTTACAATCTAGTCTCACATAAGTAAATCGATGCAAGTGCTGAAATAGGTTGCAGCGTAAGCCATACAGATTTGAGAATTCTGCATTGAATTTCTTCAGAAATTTCATCACTTTTGGTTCCAAAGAGATAACAGATAAACCAACATCGTTAGTAACTATTGTGGACCGGCTATCGCTGACCCACCGACCAGCATTTGAGTAGCACTGGCCTAAATGACATCCAACAATATGCTTGTTGTAAACTTTTGTCTTTCGCTGTTAACTTATTTTAAATTGACAAAGAAAATAAGTTAGCTGATGTGTTCTTATATTAATGTAGTTACTCGGCTCTGCTGGTTCATTCAATTGTATCGACGATGGGTAATTTAATTCCATCCAGGGCTGTAGTCGTAAACTTCGCAGAGGGTATAGAATACCCTATATTTATACTCATACATATACTATGGATGAATGGATGAGAAAAAGGAAAATGAACCAAAATAAAAATAAACAAATTTATTTTCACGTTCGAGATGCTGAAACTGAAACAATGACTCTTTAATCCTGGCTACCTGCGCTGAAAGCCATTAGGGACATTTATACTCTGCTTACAATATCATAAAAAGTATTTTTTTTATATCAATTAAAGATTTATATTTATTCCATATAATATGTAATGTGTTTTATCTCCAAATTGATGTCGAGTAAATTAAAACATCTGAATTTATCTAGCATATATGCATTAGCTGGAAGTATTTTTTTTTTTAATTTAAAAACATTTCGATTACAATTGCATTGTTTGAATTCGTTCACGACATGTCATATCGAAATAATCAATAAAGTTGTCGACAAACTATATCAAAAATATTGTTATACCAATGTACTTTTTACTTATGACCACAGTATAGACGATGAATGATTTTTTGAAATCGTTTTAAAAAATTAAGACAGGTTTTTTAGTTAGAAACCTTATTTCCTGCCCCTCGCCATTTAATCCATAATTATTGAAATTATTTTTTTTAGTATCGTCATTTTGTTAATTTAAGTTAACTGTTGTTTGATGACATTATTTATTTACTCACTTGTCATACTAATTTTCTTTATTGCCATTGTTTATTATTGTGGTACTTCGGCACTAGATAACTCACTAACCTTATATTTATTATGTATCAGGGCATTCTGCTTACAATCAATTTAAAATAAAAACTAGCTACCCGGCACTGCTCTTCCTTGCATAGGAGCCCGAAAGGTCACAATACATATAATCCTATATGTAGGCATTTTTGCAGTCGTATAATCGTATCAAATTATTGTGCTCCTCGACTTAAAAGATAGAGTGTAAAACTATCTGTAATTTAAATTTAATAAAAAAATGAACATGTTTATAATCTCATATAGATGACTTAAAAAAAATGCATGACGTTTATATGTATATATATCTATCTATATATATAAAAATGAATGTCTGTTTGTTGGTTTGTTGGTTTGTCCGGATCTTATAGGCTCCTAAACTACTCAACCGATCGCGAGGAAACTTTCAGGAAGGACTTTTGTGATCATGTCGGGAAACATTATATAAACTAAATGTTTGTATGTTCTTTACGCGTTCCTTTACCATTCATACGATTTCGATGAAACTTCGATGAGTTATTGTGCACACACCCGTGAAGGGTTCTGAAGAAAAAAAATTGAAAATCTAAAATTGAAAAAAGAATCAAATACGTACATACAGCGTCATCTAGGAAAAACCTTCTGATTTATTCGTGTACGCACCAGACGAAAAACAAAAATATTGTGTTATAACAAGTGTGATATTGAAACTCGGGTTCGGGTCGGGCCAGACCTGAAGATGATGGGCTCGAACCGGGTAAGTCTATGAAATTTCGGCCTGTGCAGACCTCTAATCCAAAAGCAGTTCAATAAACAGAATTAAAACACAAACCCTTTCTTTCTTTGAGTGGCATTGCAACGCATGCCGGGTACTCACTAGTATATATTTATATATGTGTGTGTATATTTAAAGCACCAAGTACCCTTTACGATTTTAATATACATGATATGTAGATACATGTAAATGGAAAATACGAATGCTCAACGCTGTGTAAGATTGACATATTATGCATGAATAATGTCTGCCAACCAATACTTGAAAATATCTGTATTTGCATTCTATCTGTGTATGCTCTTACGTTTAAGAATGTTTTGTAAGTACTCACCTTGAGTGGTTTCTGGAAATTGTTATCATATGATATACGTGAAATTATTTCAGTAGCTCTGTTTGTGGAATAGAGCTTTAAAGTAAGTACTCATAAACGAACTCTGACAAAATGGAAATTTGCATGTTATTATATATTTACGATGCGCCGCACTTATTTACTCCAAAACAATTTAATTACTCTTCATGTTAGTCGAACTTTAATAACATGTTGGTCAAACGATTTCAAAAATATGATAATATAAAATATATTACCATAGAATGGAACACTATTTGATATTCAAAAATTGAATATTAATTTTTGCTTAGCTGTCATTCAGTTATATATTGCTTTATCTCAAATTAATTCATAATTCATAGCCCTTCGATGTAATAGAATACAGTTTTTTTTTATGAACAAATCGATTTATTTGTTTTTTACTTTTAAAAGATAGCTCTACTTATAGACATATCTTCTAATGTTAAAATTTTTAAAAGGTCAACCTCATTGAGAAAACACAAAAAGGAGAAATGGCAACAAGCATCCATATTAAAATAACGGACGGCACAAGTATTGCTCACTTACAATATTTTCAACTGATGTAAATATTAAAATAAGGCAGGACATACAATTGTGTGAACAGTGGGAAAGTTATAGAAATTGAAAAATACAGGGGTTAATAAATATAAATTAACAGGCTTTTATTATTAAAATGGTGATTCATTGAAATTGAAATTCTTGAATGTCTTTAATAATTCTACGATTTAAAAAATAATAATCATTAAATTCTAATGAATTATATGAATTTACAAAAACAAATAAACAATTTAATGTAAAAAAAATTGTAACAATTGACACAAAAACATTTAAAGATATTAAAATCTGAATTGGTATTTTGAGTTATCTTATATATTATCATTATCCCATTTATTTAATTATGAATAAATCAATTAATCATTTTTATCTTTTATAAGTAATGGTAAATATGATTGTAGTTATATACAGTTAAAAACTATTAATATGTTTTCCGAAATTATATGTTAAGACTTGATTCAAAAAATTTTGCAATAAATACTTTTAATTCTGTTAAAAAAATATTTTTATTTTTTAAAGCGTTTATAAAAGGTTTTCCACTATTGTCTTGTCCAAACGTTAAAACACTTCGTAGAGATAAAAACGACCAATCCTTCCCTAAATTTATCACGCTATTTTTACACATTCCAAAAGTATAGATTAATTATACTTACAACAGATCTTTGTAAAAAGTACGTAAAAAATATGAAGTGAAATAATGAAACTGAAATATATATATTTTCAAATAAAGATTTAGCGGGAATTAAATATAAGGAATATTAAATATGTAATTTATAAGTTAATTTCAAGGAAGATTTAATTTCTAAGCATGCGGAGGCTCACCAGATTGGCCTTGTGAAGGGCATGACAAACTAGTTTAAATAATCTCTTGAATCGAGATGGAGCCAAGCGTTTCAACTCAAGCAGAATAATGTAGACTTTCAGTGAATTATTTTCAAAGGAAGCGTGCCATGTTAAAACGGCTGAAGAAAATTTACCCTAAAGCCCCAATGGAAGGAGAGATTAATTTCTCATGTGATTAGTTAATTATTTGTTGCGAGACCCCAGGCGGTGGATTCAAGGGGCACATAGCCCTAACGCAGCTCGACCCTCTGTGTCTAAATTGTGTTGACCGCACAATATGTTTTTCAAGACAAGTTTGCATTCATTACGAATACCAAAGAAAATATTATGGCTAATGATTAGCCTCTGGGCCGATTTTACATAATAAAACAACATGATTTCACATATAATTTTTAAATATATATATATATTAAATAAAATAGCCCAGACCACTCTGTAGACGCTTTATTATTATCACATATCATATGTCAGTATGAAATTTTCTCATAACCTAGGTGTTCGCGGAGTACATATAAAATATAATGTTTTTCAATGCACACACAGTTCCGACGTACTATCTACTTTAGCCATTTCAATGCCGTTATCTGTGACGGGTACGGTTATACTAGTATATAATATAATAGCCGGTTCTATAGTCGAATGGTTAATGTACACTGTATTTTATGAATTGATTATCTTATCGATTAATGGATTTTCGTTCAAAGACAGAGATGTGTCTGTGATGCTCACATTCCCCTACCATACATTCTATCGTAAAAAATACAAAGTAGCATAAGCTGCTAGTAAAATAATAGTCTGTTCCTAGCCCTATTGTTACGTTTTCACCGTTTCTGAAAAGATGAAGCTGGGCGACCAAATAATAAGCGATTCTCGATTCTGTTGTGATTCTTATCTCGGAGTTGACATCGGCATGGCATTGACATCGGACATGGTTGGAAAAAAGATTAACTTGCGCAATAATAAGTAAACAAGTTTTACTTAAATATTTCATTTTCAATTTATTTTAATAGCATGAAAAGGTATACATTGCAACACGCAGTGTAGGGGCTTAAATTATTAGTCGCAATATTGATACCAGTATAAACAGTAATAAGCAGAAGCGTAGGAAAGGTTGACGACAACTTTTATGCAAATAAGATCATGAATCGTTCTCCCACATATGAGAATTGTTACCATTTGTCACGACGAGAATATCAAATGCATAGCTAAATCCGCAATAAATGAGCTGTGACTCTGTTATTTAACATGTTCTCGGTTTATAGTGGAAACTGATCAATAACAGAAACGATGTGGTAACAATCGAAATAAATAAAAAAAAATCAAAATAGTTTTACTCTCTCCTGAAAAATTTCAATTTTGAGAGCTACATCAATTGGCCAAAACACCGTCGATTATATACTAACGGTCAACAAAATTGTTTTGATGACTAATGTAATGAAAGAAGTCCGTCTCAGCGATTGTCGAACCGATCAGCCACACTGACTTGATAGTTACGGAGGCAAACTGTATTGCAAATAATAACTTTCCGTCTTAATGCGGAACACCAGTAGATGATCTCAAGCATACGAACCTGCATAGCAACCAAGTCTTTGGAGGTTTCTCTTGAAAGCGACTAGCTCTAATGTGTATCGGATACGGCATGTAAGAAAGGTGTGAAACCATAACTATTCGCTATTAGTGACGCGTAACGCGTAACATTAAGTATCCTTTATATCAACGGTCACCAACTGGTGGTCCACGGAGTTGTTGCAATAACGTTCCATTGACATATTAAAGACACGCAGCAAGAAGTATTACGCTTATTATCGCTACACAAATTTTAAATTTAAATTTTATGAACAGTATTTTACATGTGTTCGTTTGAAGAGAAAGCATGTTAGTGGTCCATGGAATTCAAAATTGTGAGCTTATTGATCCTTGAGGTCTAAAAGTTTGGAAACAATTGAAACATTCAATCATTGCTTAAATTGTTTATTTTCTACATATGACATCTAACAGTATCACACAAAACATGTTTATGAAAATAGTATGTAATTTTAATGTAAACAATAACATTTATTGTTCCGTTTATTTTATATGAATACGCAAGTAAAATATATACTTTATTTTCATTAATTAATAATGAAACAAATCAAATTATAACAATGAATAATTTCCGTAAAAGCCATTGAAATAAATTATGATTTTATCAGAATTTACAAATTGGTGGTGATAAAAATGTTCGTATTGTGAATTATTCATATAATATTTGTTTGCACTCGGCTTTCGCGCATTGTATTGAAATTATTATTATTTATGGATGCGAGAGGTACAGATTTACATCTCTACTTAGCATTTGTGTAAGCTGGAGAGAATTGAGATTGTATGAAAACAAATTATATGCCACAATATCTAAGACAAGGAATTCGAGGGGGTCGTAATTCAGATAAATTTCTCTGACAGTATTCCATCATCTGTTAGTTTCAATCATTATTTAACGTCAAAAATGTATCATCAGATAAAGAATTTTCCACACAAAACTCATTGATAATAATTAAAATTGAAATCTAAATTTGTCTTTATACAATTTAAGACATCGACTGAGGGTGCAAAATTTCAACAATTCAAATTTATATCTTTATACATTACATTAAAACTTCGTCTGAACACGATCTATGATTTGGCTATTTTATCTAACACAACTGAAATGTTACCTTTTGTTATTTCACAAGGACCATACAGCAAAATAAAACTTTTTTCGTATACTGCATTGGAACCCCGGTCTATCGTTCTCGCATGTATAGTTTTTCATCGTTTTTTTGAGGGGCCTTTAATCAAAGAAATATCGAGATACCACTACGGTAGAACTTCCATTACTTATGAAGAAAAATTATCAACGGTCAACAAATACGGTTACCATATTACATTTGATGAAGACAAATCTGTCTCTATAATAACAACGCTGAGAAAACTTAAAAGTGATCTGCCTGCACCCCCTCCCTCACACGCTGTATTCTAGATATACCAAGACCTGCTTGGCACATTTGAGTTAAGTGACAACACAGTTGCCTTCTTGTCGTCATTTGAATTTATCGTTTTTCTCAGTTATAGCAAAATGGTAGACATACATGATTACCAAATTTTGAACATGTCGACCAGGAAGCATCAACCTTATTAATCAAGTTTGTTGAAGAAATTGCAATATCAACTTGAAAGTGGCAGTAACTAGAGAAGCTGAAGCAACAACTTTTATAATATCTTTTATTAATATTTAATATTATTTAATATTTTTGTTTTTCAGGTATTAAAAATTTAATGGATACTCATAGCTGCTCTGCTTTGTCCAATTAAGATGGCTGTTTATTATTCATATTGATTACATACTTAATATTTGATTATTTTTAAATGGTTCACTAATTTTTTCTTATAATTTCCCTGATTCATTATTGTATATTATATTAGTAACGTCATTAAAAATTTTGTTCAACTAAATGGACTTTTAATGTAGCTATATTTGTGATTTCAGATTAGTATTAAATGATTTGCAAGAGGTCCATAACATTTTGGTTGTAGATTCTTTCATTTGATTTATGTATAATTTGTTTGCTAATCAGTATTTTCTTGTCTCAGTTCATGAACCGTCAGTTTTATATACCTTCATTTTTACACTCAATTTTGTATAAATAAGCCTGTTATGTTTGTATTTTTATCAGTTGATAATGCTCGTGATGAACAAAACCGGTCCTGATCATTATAAATATGTGGAAGTAGTACAAATGAATTGTGTTTTATTTTTTAAATATATTTCGTTTATATTCTGCTTAGATGGCATCTTTTGCTAAAACTACATTGAATTACTGTGTGCAGTGGCACAAAATATGATGACGTTTATATATATATATGTGACTTAAATGTCACATACAAACATGTAACGCGAAATACCATTTATATTTTAATATAATATATGAGCATACAGTCAATTTATTTAAGTCAAACACTTATTGACTGATTCTGATATTGATCAAGTTTCGTAATAGTAAATCAAGCCAAAGCTATTATATAAGTCAACAGTGAAACCCAAACTCAAGCTTCATATCGATAAACTTGCGCAGCAGCTATGGCAGAATTGTTGATATTCACGGTAGAAGATTTGACTCATATAGAAACGGGTAAGGGGTTGCAATCTCGGGCAGCTGTTTTTATCCCGGGATTGAATAAAAACTTTAGAAGAAACAGTAGGTATGACATGCTAATGCAGTGGTCGGAAAACTACTACCCGCGAGTAATTGAATTACCCGCCAAGAAATTTATTTATTAAAAATACCAATAATTAAAAAAACAAATATTCTAAGAAATATCTTAGAATAAAAAATAATCTGGAGTTAGAATAGATTTAATTCAAATGTTGAGTTCTATGGACAAATAAATTTAAAGACCTTCGCCAGCATCTTGAAAACACAAAACACGATCACATGAATGCAATATCATCATGCCAGGCGTCTTTGCCAGAAAATATTTCATGATTAAAAAAAAAACATTTATTCTATTATCAACATTTCGTTCAACATATTCTTGTGAGCAAACATTTTCACAAATGTTTTCAGATTACTTTAAGAAATAGACGAAATAGAAAATCTTGATTCCTGTGTTCGACTTAAATCAATCCTGTATTTGTCAAATATTGAAAAACTGTCAATATTTGATGAATATTACATTACATGTAAGTTTTTTTATAATAATTTTGTATTTACCCATACGTATGTCAATATACGTAATAGGTACATATTATTTTATAAGATATATTTTTTTTTAAAAATAGTAAAAAATTGTTTTAAACTTTTACCCACTAACCAAATATTTTTTTCAAAATTGAAATTTTTTACCCAGCCACAAAAGGATACCGACCACTGTACTAATGCATTCCCCGAAAACGTGTCGAACCGGTCTAGAGCTTTTTGCCTTACTCGCTGGACGGCCAAGAGTTAGAATCCCAAACATACAATGTATTTGATTTTGTATCCAAACGCATGGATGTCGGTGCTTTTTTCTTTCCTCCACATCCGGTCCCAATTTGATCTAGAATAATTTGATGTACTAATCCTTTCCTTAGGTAACCTCTATACTAATTTCTTTTGTGTAAAGAATTGTTAAGCAACTAACTCACTATTTAGTGTGGTATTCACAGCCCTTATACATTTTTATTTGTATCGATAAAGAAAAATACGAATGGAAAATTCTTTGTATAAATGAATATCAATAGTCTTCGCACCATGAAAAAGCGTTTTAACTACCTTTATAAAACAGTCATAAGGACAAGATTTTATAATTGGATTCCTTATGAAGAACAAAAAACGTATGAAATATAGTCATTTTCTGTAACGCCCTATTCTTAAAATTTAAGACATTCATCGTTAAGATATGAATACCAAAACTATCGGGATTTCACATTTTTAAACATGAATTCTCGGGAAAATAAAAAAAGGTCAGATTGTAACCCTTATTGATATGATCCTGGAAAAGACGTCTTACATGCGATATGTACACAATGTCATGAAGTTAGCCATGGCAAACACTATAAATACAGCAATTGGATAAACGAAATAAATAAATATTTCTTTTAAGTCTTAATTCATTTTTAGCCAGGTGTTAAAAACAACATTTAATTTTTTTAAATACTGATTATTCGTATTAATTATTCCACACTTTTCAGCTGCGGAAGAAAACAAATTATTTTTCTAACATATTCGGTCCCAGTAGAACTTATCTCAACAGAAGTTTTTCTATGAGAACTGTTTTACTTTACGCAAGGTTTTGGAAATGACAGTACTAGTAGCTAGCTAATGGCTGGTTTTAATGATCGGATGAGCTTAAGTTTGATACCAGACGTACACACCTTTGAACAAATTCATAAATTAATTTATGAAACTGTCCGTACTGAGATTCAAACTCGTGAGCACCGTTACCAAACGACGTTTACCATTCGGCAAATCGTCATAAATAATCCGATTCCTTAGCTTTTTCAAATTGCATTTTTATATAAATAAGAAAATGGTCATTTGTAGTACGAAATCGGTCTTACAAAAGACACTTGTGTAATTGTTACAAATTTTAATCGTATTTTATTTAAAAAATATAAATGAGTATCTAACTCATTCAACGTTTGATACATTATCAGTACACTTCTTTTATTTACAAATATACTTTTTAATGTTTTATCTTTTTCTCGCTCAATCACATGAAAACTGAAGGTGCAAGCGAGATGCAAGGGCATGCGGCGCATGCTCTTGTATCCTTCTTGCTCATACCCAAATTAGGTTGTGCGATAGAGATAGTGATAAGTCCACCGCACGCCGATGATATATATATATTAAAAAATAAAACACAATTCATTTGTACTACTTCCACATGTTTATAATGATGGAGCATTATCAACTGATGATAATTATAAGTGATTATCAGTTGACAATGGTAATGATTATCAGTTGATAATGCTCGTTGTACAAATGAATTGTGTTTTATTTTTTAAAATATAATGTATTTCCACCAATAATTGACAGTTAACACCTTAAAAATATATTTTTACAAAATATTATGGAATAGATGTTAACGTGTGTATGTATACAATAGATTAAGAGATTGTTGAGTCTAGTCCTAAAATATCTTTCTACTTCAGAATTTAGAAATCATCAATCACAAATACGGTGAGCCCAGGGAATGGTGTTACTGGGAAATAACATAAAATATGCGAATAACAAACTATCCACCCGATTCTGTTGAATAACGCCCTTTCATTTGGGGTAACCCACGAAACACAAAAGATGGCTTATTTTCTAGCGTAGCATTTTCGTAAAATGAGGTAAAACTTGTATAAAACACAACTCATTGAGAAAGAAACAGAATGCTAGCACAATATAAATCCTAAATAAAATATCACCAGTCCTCAAGCTGTAATGAGAAGATCGCTCAATTATACCTATTCAAAACACGATAAACTTGCTTATTTCGAACGGAATATCAATGCAATATATTTTACGGGTTTAATTCTCATTTTCTTGGTAGAAATTCATTGTAAAAATACTAACATGAATCGTAGTTATCAAATAAAATTTGAATCGTTAAATGTTTTACACATTCACAATATTTATCACTGACGACCTGGGTGTCAGGTCCGTGGCACAGTGATCAAATTCAGTGTTCCGTTTAGAGATCTCATGGGCTCGAATCCCAGTACGGACAGTTTCATAAATTAATTTTTCAATCTATTATGGACTTCTGTCCAAAGGTTTGTGATCTGTTAAATTCCCTCCTAATCATGCAATCCTAAGAACGAGGCGAAACGAGAACGATTAGCTCATCAGTTCTGTTAGATCCCAATCCATCTTTCCCTACTCTCTTCGAAAAATAGAGGTTGGGAAACTGAGTAACAGTTCTCGTAGAAAAATGTTGAGATACCTCCAATAGGATACTTTATGGTCCACGTTGGGAGTGTTCATGATAAAGAAAACGACCTACGTTTTACCTATCGGCATCTTCAGACATTCAACTGCACTGGTGAATTGACTTGAAGCTGATGAAACCCGGGTCGTTAGTAATAAATCTTATGATAGTGTATTAAACTCGAACCATTAAAATTTTATATTGAAGTTTCATCAAGAACCCTCAGTCGATACAGTAAATTAAAAAAAAAATTGAACGATAAAACTAAGAATGATAGATTTAATAAAATTATATTGTATCTAATTCTAGTATGTGCGTATATGTTGCATAGTTCCAACGATAGCGTAATGCTGAAATAGCTATCAACTGTATTTCATAATTCTTGTGGAACTAAATTTGATGGTATTTTTTACATTATTATAATGGCAATTCAATCTATAAATAATCACAATTTTTTTATTTATTAAATAAACTATAAAATTTTAAGTATTTTATATTATAAAATAAAGTAGTACCAAAGTAATCACGTCCGAAACATTCATCAAAAAACATGAGTTTTATAGCCCTTTGTCGTCCGACGATTCCTTGAAGTTTTTAATACCGGCTTGATTGTACGAATTTTGAATTCATACATATAAATAATAAAACGAAAAATTTGATTAGAAACAAATGTCATTTCAGTGCCAAGTGTCAATATCATTCTGCCAGTGGAATAGCTAAGTTATCAATTTTAATTTTATATTAAATATGTATTTCCACCATACCGTCTAATCCATCGAAAACGTCATTCCAGCTCCATAAAACTTATGCGTTCCATGACACTAAAGCAGTGTATCTAAGCCTGGGATGCGAGAAAGCATTTTCAGGGGTCCAAGAAAAGTGTCCATCTTTGAGGTGTGTTATATAAAGTTTCATTTAGCTAAATTCTATAGACGACAGTGATTCAATAAAAGACGATATTATTTCAATAAGAGCCAATGCAGGTATTCAAATGGAATTTTAAAAATATACTAACCAAAATTATGGTGTAGGTACACAGTTAGAATCTTATCCACTGCTGAAAAAATAGCTCACTTTTACATATAAAAACAAGATCCAAAAAACGATTAAATGCAAATGATGACATACGCATGGCTCTTTCAAAAAGTAGACCCGCTTCAAAAGTATATTATGTTATTACAGTATTAACATAAATAAAAAAATCGAAACACTCCATCGAGTAAATCACAAAGGAGTTAAAATGAATAGTTTCCCGATAGCAACGCTTCCCGAACTTATTTTTCCGCGACCCGGTTATTTTAATATTTCTCCTTCGTGACCAACTAAATTTGCCATCGCCTATACTACCAACCGATCGATAAAACAAAACAGTATAATTATGTCCATACAGCCTTTATATATTATAATACAAAAGAATTTACTCTGATTAACCTATAAAGAAATCAAATGTACCAATAATTTACTAATGAGAGGTGTGCTCCTGTTTCTTGTTAACAAAAGCTCCAGGTCTAGAGAAAAGGATGATAGCTTTATTCTTAGATCCCGTTTGACTTCCAATAGGTAATTCTATTTATTTTTAAAGAAACTAATATAGAAAAACTTGCTTGATACTTACATGTTGTAACAAAGGGCATTTGAAAATGTATCGCCTTTTGTGCTAAAACTAGGTATTTTTGACAAGACAGTCAGAAATCCATCAGTGGTATTCTGTTGAAGATGTCTTTGAGTCTCGTTTCACACGAGAGTTCGATTATTGAATTAATATCTGAATCCTGCAATTATGTCTCGGATTCTACGTAAACTGTAAAAAGATTCCTTATCCACGCTTTGTTACTGTCGATTGTGGGTAATATACAGATTTGTTTTAGGAAATTGGCGATCCGGTATTTTGCTTTCTGCTACCCGGCACCGGATCACGACCCATCATTTGGGGAACAGTGGTTTAGAGTTTTTATAAATTAAAAAAACTGTTTACAGTAATCAATTATTGGTAATTAATATTTAAAAAAAGCCAGGCGGCTCACCACTTTTAAATTTCCCTTGGGATTTTCACCGCCAAGCACTGGTAATTAATTTTGTAATTAGTTGTGCTATGCAAAGTCCTTTCCTAGACTTTTATCCTCTCCGAAAAAGAGACGATGAGCGGCTGGATAATACTAGTTTTCGAAAATAAACAACTTGAACTGTCGAAGAAACAAATAATGCATAATAATTTTAAATCACGACTGAAAAGTGGGCTGTCATCATGGAACTGAATTTTAAGGAACGTTATACGAGTTACATTTCCAGGATCAAGTGATGTCAAATGGTCGGAAAGATATGGAAAGAAGAATATTATTGCTCTTCTCATTTCTCGCTTTTTGGTGGAAAGCTTAAAAACAGTGGCGCCCGTTGTAGGTCAATTGTATTTATAAAACTGTATCGCAGTACATTTTTAGTCAAACTGGTAACACTATTCCGCCTTTTTCTACGTTGGTGTGCTGCCAAGGGTTCGAATTAGGGTTTCCAACCCAGTTTAAACCGAAACCGGTTAACCGGTTTATCGCGTGTTTTGAAAAAAACCGAAACCCGGTTAGCTAAAATCTCCGGTTAATGGGAAGCCCTAGTTCGAATCCACGAATAAACACTTATATACATTGATTTGTTGAGGGCTAAGTGTATATTTTAAAAAGTGTATGTACACTTTGTATATTTTATAGTAGAATAAGAAGTAAGAATAAAAGTCTTTATTCTACCAACTTTTTTTTACATATATATATATATTGCTTTTTAGGAGTTAACTGTTAATTCTTGACTTAAAGGCTATATAATTATAAAAATAAAACACATTTTTTGTTAATCAAATTGACATTTTCTAGTTAGAACTACACTTTAATGAGGTAAAAATAACAAAATATACAAGAATTTTATCAATTTTTTTGTATTTAGATATTTTGCTTAGCGCCATCGTCAGGACGTTGTTTAAGCTTAATTATTTAGATTAACTGTATATGCTAGTTCAGAAGAAGTACACAATATATCACCTGACTCATTTTAACATCATAACTTATATTTAAAATTATTATATCAATCATTGTATCCTTAAGCAATAATAAAAACTTTATTTTTACATAAAAATACTTTGAAACTTCACCGGATTCAGTGTCTATTTTAGTAATCTGAAAAAGTTTTCCTAGAAAACATCTTCTTTTAATTTTTTGAGAGCGATTGTAAGACGTCATCTATTATAAGACGCACTTCAAATTCAAAGATTCCAAAATCTTTTTTTCTAGCGCTACAGTCCGGGGAGAAGCTTAGCCGCCTCAATCAGTCTCCTCCACTCCACTCGGCCCTCCGCCATCCCACGCAAATCGCTGACTTTCAGCACTCGTAAGTCTTGTGACACCCATCCCATCCACCAAAGTCTTAATGCTCCCACTCATCCATGCGTGATATATGTCTGGTCCAGCGTAGGCATTCAGATGTCTAGCTCAACGTAAAGGTTGTGCTGGCCTCGTGAAATGGTATGATCTCAGCCTTATAACATAAATACACTTTTTAAACTAGGTATACAATTATGTTTGCTGATGATATTGTAGCTAACTACTATTTTTGTACTACTATAGTAATGCTGTAGCTTTTTCATTTAAAACTTTAGTAAATCGTGAACGCCACTGTAACTTTCACGTGAAATATGCTTTCGCACACGTTCCAGATTTATTGAACTGTAAGTTTAACCTCCCATATTCGTTGGGCTAGGAACAATTTACTCCTTAACAGGTGTGTCGTAGTCTTGAAAAGATTCTAAACTCAAAAATGCATTCAGTAAAAGAAAAAAATATGTGCCGCGTTTGAAAAATGTATTTTATATATAGCTGTATTTTAATATAAATGTATGTAAAATTTAAAATGCATGTAACATGTATCATACTATTAAAAATTTATTTCAATAATCTATCAAATAACGAATCCGTCAACGATATCCTGTCATGCAAAGCTATCCCCGAGCAGGAATTGTTAGTTTCGTTATCAATGACGAGCATAAGCAGCATTTTTTTTCTTCCACATCCTGGAATTAAATATTTACAATATATTTAAGAGATGTTCTACATTATTTAATTAACGATTTAAATATATTTTAATAAATATTTTCTAGATGTTTTACAAATACATGTTGAGACTATTTTTTTCAAGTTTATATGTTTATTGCTAAGTTCGCATGTTTTGAAAACACTCTCAAATCGAAATAAACTCTAGGACACTATTGGCATAGATAATGTGGATAAATGAAGTTATCCTCACACAAACGCCTTAAATTTTATCTGATGTCCTGTGTATTATACACATAGCGTTTCAATGTAGTAAAAAGTTCAAAGTTATAATATAATGTATACTCTAATAGATTTGATAGTTCCTGGGTCCGTGGTGCAGTGTTAAACGTCGTTGGCTGCGGGTACGAATCTCACCGGTTCAAATCTGTGTATGGACTATATCATGAAACTAATGGATTTCTTTTCAAAGGTATGGGTGTCCATGATGTCTAAAATTCCTTCTCACCTACACGATCCGCAGAACGGGATATAGTAAGAGTGAGTAACTAACCATTAGTCGTGTCCTATCCCTATCTTTCTATCATAACTCTCTTTGTTAAATAGAGATTGAGCAACTGATTAACCAGTTCTCCTAGGAAAATTGCTGCTGATATACCTATATTAAAAGGTCTTAATATACTTCACATTGGTAGCAGACATGGTTTTAAAAAAAATAGTAGAATCTGGAGGTCTCGATTACTGTGATTTTAAAATGTTTTGTTTTGAGTAGCTGTACTTGAAAAAATCGACCTCACTCATGTGTACTGAGTTTATGTTAATTTCATATATTATTATATTTATATTATGAAGATTCACTTCATTTGAGATACAATTACGTAATGTTCATTAAAATTCCTTTACAAGACAACGATATATTTCATAATTATGTGCAATGAAATCACTTATAAAACATCTGTCTACTGAAGTGAATGGGGTATCATGTTTTATGTCGCCAACGTAGTGTTTCAATCAAGGTTTCTTATATTAAGTATTTATTTATGTGAATAAGTTATCAAGAGACATTCACGATATTCAATCTTGCACGTCTAATGAAATACGACGCATGGATTGAAAAATTGACAGCTTAAAATTCTTTGAAATCAATTAGAACCTTAATACGCATAAAATTTTACTTAAAAAGAAAAAGTGATACAAATAGAAAAAGAAACTCCTCTTCTTAAATTCAATTTTTCTTAAGAGGAATTATAAATCGAATGGAAAATTTGTGAAAATATTTGTATTTTTCAATACTTCCAATAATAAAGATAAATTTCTACGATTCATTTTATATTCAATATAAACTGTACCGAATTAGAGTAGTAGACGATCTTGAAATGTCATCATGATCGGCTTCGTGAATAAAGGTTCTAATTCTCTGAAAGAAACTTTCATGAACTATTTTTCAATCGATTTGTTCTAAAACGTAGATCACATTCGCCTCTTATACAATGTTGAAAATGGTGCGTTGAGATAGTGACTAATTCCTTCCTTTCCTAACCTCGTCCTTCTTTTCTTATGTTCAAAACACAAAACACCGAACAGATGCAACGTAACGTGGGGTATGATGACGGGAACATTGTGTTTATAATATGTGAAAACGAACAGCCCGTGAAATCATGACTCACATTCCGTCGCATCCAGTAACGTAGCAAAGGGGGCATGATTGGGTTAAATTTATGAATAATTATGCATTACACGTAGCTGATTATTCGATTAATTATTTGATAAATAATACTATATTTTGTATGTTATATATAAGTTATAATCAAAAAATTATTTTATTGCTAAAACTGACGTAAATTTCTAACACAAATACAATTTAGCTTATTTTAACATCAAGGATATAAATATAACAAATTGTGATAGCTTTTTACCGTAAACATATCGGTAGTTTCAAGTTAGGTTTCAATTTATTATTATTGTCATGTATGTTGATAGTATAGTGACTTACGTGTAAGTATGTGTGTACGGAAGGCAATAGATAAAAAGGGGTTTATAAACGAAGCTTACGAACCGAAAATGGCAAAACGGTCAACTACGGTACCTACTCTCAAATAGAGAGTCATAAATTCAACGAGTAACGTTGATACACGGCCGATCGCTACGCCGTAGATCCCAGGCTTTTCAACGACCCGCTACACACGTCAGTGAGGTGCTACGATATATACTACACCATACGACTTTGCATCGATTTAAACACCTTCACAGAGAAATGTACTATCATATTTTGGTTATTTATTTTCAAACTGTATATAAATAATCCATTGAACTGTATCAAACACAAAAGGGGAATATATACATTATCTTATTGTTTTTTTAACCATGTCTCACGCTTACAATGTGGGGCATATTGACTCCTATGGATTAGTTTATCTCACTGTTAATCAGTTGCTCAATTTCTGTTTTGTCGGAGAGAGTTGTATATAAGGATAGCGATAGGATAGGACTAGTGGTTGGCTAATCGCTCTTGATACTATAGATCGACTATGAAAATACTGTCACTGCATCTGAATCTGACGACATTGACTACCCGGCTAGAGGTCTGGCACCAAATGATTGTTTTAAAACATATTTTCGTGGATCGACTACTTTTTTTCTCGGCTCAGACAGAGGGTGGGTACTCCGTAAGCCACTGACTATACGCACGGGGTGTATCTTTACTTTACGCAGTGATGTATTATTAACGAAGGTAATCCGGCTTTGCCAGTAATAGCCTAGCATTTAAGCCGCGTGTGTTGAGTTACGTTGTAAAACCATGCCGCATAATTATTAATTACTCACCTTTTATGAACAACAGTGAGAAATTAGGGCGTTTCGTTTGAACTATAGTTTTTTTTAATGTAATATTTTATAGAATTTGAATCGTTTTTTTCTTTTACACATTTATTCTGTCACTTACAAGAGTATTATTACCACTATTAAGGTATATACATCTAAAACCTATACTGACGTTGATCTTAATTTATAAATATGTAGTGATTTTACATTAATGATGACTTTTCTTAATTGGTGATAGTATTCAAATAAATAATTTTAAAATCTTTAGGATTTCGTAATTACAGATGAAAATAAGAATCAATTACAATCAAAAGGTAATTGAGAAAGTGATTGTGACATACATACTGATATTAAGTAGTTAGTTTTTTATTCAATGAAACCATATTGATATAATTTAAGATATCGACTGAGGGTGCTTGATGGAATTTCAATATCAAATTTTATTTGTTTAGATTTTGTACATTTATGTGTTTCGACACTAACGACTCGAGTTTCGAACTATAACTGACTCAGTTTGAGTTCATTCGTGTGCTCGAATACCTGAAGATGCTGAAAGGCGAAACCCTGTTTGTTAGTGATTAAATACATGAAAATGTATAAAATCTCAACAACTTAAATTTAATACAATAAACCTATATTTAACTTCTCAATGAAAAAAGGTTGAGGATGTCAAGGCATATAGTTAGAAAAGACATGAACAAAAATGAAATACATACTAACGCGTTCTTCTTTAGAGGACATTATTTGAATGTTGGCACTTGACATTACATCATAAATATTGAATTAAGCTAGTGAAGTCATTCTCTTAAGCATAGTGATGGCAAGCCAATATCAAATGTTGATTTTATGGTGTGTTTTCTACTAGAGTTGATGTTGAATGTCTTTGTTTTAAAATTATACTTGGTTATTTGCTGCAATACATAGAATTCTTTTGATAAATTATTATACTTTCAATTGCGTTGACTATTCAAAGCCATTAAAATACGCAAATAAACAAACAGGAAACGTTGGTATTTTATTTGAAAGTACTCTAAGGGCACGACTACGTTGAGATTGAATTAATTAGGCAATTTTACCTGTTCGGGAAACCGCTTCAGAGAGTTTTCATGCTCCTTGTTGTGTGACGTCCAAACTTTTCCCATAGCAAACACCCCTGCCATTCGTCTCTCGTTTCCTCGCAAACTTGCCGCATTAATCTGTCTCGCTCGGTAAGCACACGTTACACTTTATGTCCGCATCTTTTAGGCATGGCGCTTGTTTGACATTTTCTTGAAATATACCAACATGTTCTGAATTTAAAATTTGCCACTTTAGCGGGTAATGGACACGAGAGGTGAAAATATTAAAAGATTTACTTATTTATAAATGTCACGAAAATAAAGAAAATTTAAATAACATTGCCATATTAAAATAATAATTCGTCGCTTTTTAAACATAATTTTAACTACTTTAGTTTTTCAAATTTTCGAACATAAAAGAGTACTTTAGGATACAGGCAACATCCTTTAAATTTAAACCAAGCACAATTAAATATTAACGTAAAAGAATATTTATTGTGAATGGTGAATAAAATTGTTGAATCTCTCTTTTTAAAAATAGTAATGATAGAAAAATGGGATTGAAAAATTACCGGAAATAAGATAATCACATTTTCCATTCACCAAAGGAAATAATAATAACGTCATATACAGCCATGCCTTTGTATAAAAAGACATCAATTAATAATATTTAAGGGTCCATTCGAGAACCTTTGAACGCTCAACAAAATAATGACGTTTAGCACTCAACTAATCATAGTTTGTCCACTTTGTATATATATATATAATCGGCGTGCGGTGGACTTATCATTATCTCTATCGCACAACCTAATTTGGGTATGTGCAAGAAGGATACAAGAGCATGCGCCGCATACCCTTGCATCTTCACTTTGCATGTGATTGAAAGAGATAAAGCCACCGCACGCACCTGATTACATTAATTACTTAATTTTTGACGATTCTATCGAAAAGAACTTTACATTGAATTTCATCAATTGAACTATTCTTTGTTGCTATGTGGGCAAAAAAGCTATAATAAGATAGTATAAGAAAATTTCAAAATTGTCTCATTAAATTATACTGAGAATAAGTGTTAAATTACTAGTGATAATTTTGTTAAATTATGAAATAACAGATGAAATTGCGAACCACTTAAATAATTTAATTTAACGTAACAGTTAATATTTCGTAACATTGTAAAATTTCCCGATTTGCTATTTCTGTAAACAAAAATTTATAAATTATTTTTAAACTCATACATTTATGTCACAAAATTGATTATTAATGTGGCTTAATTTTTTTATTTCAAATGAGGCGCTTAGCATTTTGTTGATTTGTGTGATTAATCTGTAAATTCTTGTTATAGCTCTTGAACAATTGTTTGATATACAATGTCATTATTAACACTCATTTTCATATACAGAGTCTTGTTAAGGTTTATATTTTACCAATTGATAATGCTCGCGATTAGCGAAACCGGTCCTGATTATTTCAAAAATGAAGAATTAATAGAAAACAAATAGTTTTGTTTTTTTTATTTTTTGCATTATGCCTTTAGACCAAAAGTTGACAGTTGACACCTTAAAAGTTATCACATTACTGAGAAATATAAATATAATTTCGGTTGAAGCCGACTAAGTTAAAGAAATAAATCGAATAGTTTTTGCAAAGTAGGATAACCGAAAAAAGCTGCTCAACATTGAATATTAAACTTCTCGTCAAAACAGGAGTGCTTTGAACATATTGTCGATACTATGATACAAAAATACCCAACTGCATTTAATTGAAAAATTTCTTTGAATGCCATCTCGCAGCTGTTGTTAAAATCTATCCGTGTTACAAATTATGTAAACTAAAAAATGTAGCATTGTTGATGTAAATGAAAATTGTAGCCCCAGCGTAAAGCATATATGTGGAGATATCTCAGCAACAACAAAAAATTTTGAGAACTGCTTGCTAATCAGTGGCTCAACTTCTCTTTTTTGAAGAGAGTAGTGATATAGCGATAGGTCTAGGATTTGACTGGCGGTTGGCTAATCGCTCTCGTTACGCCCCGTTTTCAGGATCGGATGGGTGGGAGGGAATTTTAGACATAACAAACATCCATTGCCTTGAAACAAAAATCCATAAATTGATTGAAGAATTAATGTATGAAACATTCTAGAAACGTACTAGAATTCGAATTCGTGGGATCCGTAACCAAAACCAACCTAACAAATACAGTATTTGCAAAATATATTGTTTTGTCTCTCTCCTATAAAGTTGCATTTTTAAAATTACACCATTTTAACTAAGATACGAACAAATAGGTTCTTCGTAAGCTATAAATTATAATTTACATCTAGGTAGGATAAACAGCTAAGGTGAGTAAATAATAAATTATATTTACATATATGTTTAAAAAACTTTTCTGGGAAATTTAATGTTTTATATATTTTTTAAAACACGCAATGTTTTAATTCCATTTGTAGAACTCCGAAGATCTTTCAACCAGCTTCAACGGACATCCCACCGCCTGCATTAGTCCGTCATATCGAGATTTTACCGTAATCCAATATATGTCAAACTAGTTTTAATAGTTTATAAAAAAAAATAATACCATCTGTCCTATTCTCGAATGTTGTAGTGTCCGGACGCTAACGGAGCCCAGTTAGTAATGATCAACATCTTTACGCCAAACTTAATGATTTTTGTATTTGATCTATTTATGTTTATTATGTTGGTACTATGGTACATAGCCAATATCGCAATACAGGAAGGAAGTCAGTGCCAACATATTACAAGAGCTAAATGAGTAACAACAAATGTTAAATAAAGTTGAAGAGCAAATACACTAATCATTTTGTTTAGCGTAAAGGTGTAAAGCATTACATACCGAGCTCTGTTAGTGTCCATTCACTGATATATTTGAGAATATGAACGCATATATTGTTTGCTTTTCATTTATTCTTGTATTTTAAAACTAAAAACATAGATATCTGCATAGTGTAGAGGCTGGGGGTGCGTGTGTTTTGCGTACACTTTTTTCTAGACTATTTGAAAACTTTATTTTAGTTTGATAAAAATTGATTTTAATGTAAAAAAAAAATGATTTTTGAAACCATGTATTGTAACAACATTTTGTTGAATCGCTGCAATTATGGGGTATTAAAATATTATAATTAATTAGCGCTCCCAGATTTTTTTATTTAGCACTACACCACTGGAAATTTTCGTCTGTATTTAAATATAATACACATATGTAATCATAGAAAAAAACAGCCCTGCTTGTATACAACATGTTGTTTTCATGTTTGTTCATGGCGAGACTAAAAAATACGTAAATACTGAAAATAAAAACCTTAGTTGTTATTTACACATTTGCTTCATACATATGTGCTCCATTATGTGTTTTTTATCGTCATCACGTAATCGTTTTTTCACTAACGCGATAGAAACTCTCTCTGGTCCCGAATGCACAATCATTATTGTTAAATGCGGACTAAATTTAGAAACGTGAAACATATTTTTTCAACTCATTTTTAATCATGGTCTCACTCAAAATATTGCATATGGACTCCTTATGGAGATTATATCAACTGAAGTTGTTCTAAAAGAACTACTTTCTATTAAGTCTTTCAAACTTCTCTTTTTTTTTGGAAAAGTATGGTTACAGGAATGGGCTAAGACAGGACTGTTGATTAGTTAATCGCTCTCGTTACGCCCAATTTTGAATGAGAGTGAATTTAGACATCACAGACATCCAAGTTGTATAAAAAAAAATCAAATTCATCAATTTACGAAATTATTTGAGCAGCTTTATTTATTATATATAGTACATTATGTTTTATGGATTTGTTTTCGATGGTACTGATAGGGATGTGCTCAAAATTATTTCCCGACCACTCAGTCCTAAAATTGGCCGTAATGAGAGCAGATGGCTAACCACAACGTCTGTCCTAGCCTCATATCTCTATCCTTGCTCTGTCGGAAAAAGGGATGCTTATTGACCGAACAACGTCTTTTGAGATAGGATTGCATACCCTCTAGTGTGGAAACGGTCACAGCTTTATTAAAAAGAGGTTAAGCCGAACGAGCTATCGCTCGTTCTGTATGTGCAAAGCTTTATTGTTTCGTGGCGCGATGTCGTGGTACGAGACAAAACTGTTAGCCCTGGTGGAGCGCGTAAATGTTAAAATTAAATTAATTACGTCCACGATAAAAGCTGATATGTGCCGAGAATAAAAAGACTAAATTTTTATCTTGTTACAATTTTGTTTTATCACGTAATATATTCGTATAATGCCATGGAAAATCTGTTCGTGCTTTTTAATATACGAGTACTAGATAAAACACTAGCAATAACTATACCATCGAACGTGATAACTCTTCGTCTTCTACCCTTATCCCGTGATCGAGAGTTCAACATAGCCAAATAGCTATTTTTATATATTCATTTCCAATGTTTTCTTCCATTCTTAATCTACCGAAACCTAAAAACAGATGTCTTCTAATTTTCATATTTGAAACAGTAAGTTGATTGAATGAATATAGTCATATTTAACAGCTCATCAGTATTTTTCTGTATTTGAGTTTGCTCTTACGAAAATTTATGCTTTTAGTAATATACCAGCTACCCGGTACCGCTGCCCACGAGATCATAATTGCTCACCTATGAGTTCTTATATGTTTTCGCTGATCACAATCAGACTGGAAATTATAAACCTTTGGTAAGGTTCTGGAGATCACTGACAGGTGACTGGAAGCTGGTTCATATAAGGGGAAACTACCAGTAGCATAATAATTTGTCATACCCGTTAACAGTATTTCAGTGCATATACCATTAAGTTATTAAATGTGACCTCTATAATATTCTATGTTTAAGTTGCTGTTCTCTACTACACTGATTTGGAGATGACTGGACGTTAATTTATATATGAAAAAGAATATACCCCCAGAACACATGCCGTAAGCTACTTTATTTGACATCTGATATGTTAGCACAGCAACGCAAATTATTTTGAAGTAGTATTTTTGTCAGTTGTTATCATAGGAACTCGCAATAAGCAAACATAATAAAATCTTAAGCATTTTTTCAGTCATAATATTATTTTGAGTCTAAATAAGAACAAAAGATAGAGCCTAAAATAACCGAGCATTTAAAAATAAAAACACTTAAAATGGTCATCACCTCGAAGAGAAAATAAGAAATATCATGTGTGACCAGCGTGACGTTACATACACCAAGAAATATCCATTACGATTTTAATATATTTATGTGATATTCTTTTAGAATAGATCAAAATACGGTGTATAAAACTATGATTTAGCGCTGTTGAAAAACCAATCTGAAAGTGACGATATTCAGACGTTTTTTTCCGTCGTGTCCACTGCATCTCTCAACAGAAGTTGGTTGTTATTCTGTATCTCAATCTCCCGACTGACGATTGCTGGCGCTTTATAAATAAAAATCGTTTGTAATATTTTAAACCATGTCTGTTCACAATGTGAAAAGTATTGAACATCTTCACAGACACTCTTCAACGAAGAATGAGAATTGGCTACAAGTCAGTCGATTTACTTGTCTCTTCGCAAAGGATAAAAAGATGATTATAGGTAAAGGTTAACTAATCGCGTTATGTACACAATATTTTATGATAAGAATGAGAATGATGAGAAGAATTGTAATCATCGCAGGCATCTATCCTTTTAGAGACAAATGCATCTATCAACAGGAAGATTTCTTATTTCTGTTTCCTTAAATTAGTGCTCCGCAACTGGTGCGCCGTGAGACGGTCCAAGGTGTGCAACGGCGCAGTGCGTCCAAAATGATAGTAAATCGAATATTTGTATTATTTTTGTATAAAAAATTAAAGCCGTTCGGTTAGTAATATCTCCGTTTAAATTATTCTCTTTGAAACATATTGCATTATATTGATATTTAATGGAATAATTGTATTAGTGTCTGCATGGGTAGTAAAACTGCAATGATGAGGAATAAAATGAGGTTTGTATCGTGTGTATATTTGGAAGCATTGATGGCGAAATATTTCCCAGTGAAATTGTTACAAACAATGAATGACTGTATCAAAATAATACACATAATCAAATAAAAAGCCTTAGGTTTACAATTTTTAAAAAACATACATCAATCCTGATTGAATCACACAGAAATATGTCAGCCATCCCAGGTAAAGTCATTTTTTTATTTCCAATTTTACATATTATGCTTTCTTATAATTAGTAATTTTCAAAAATTTAGTTTCTTAAGTTTAGTGTTCCATCACTTTAAAAAGGTTTAATAAGCTTTTATTAAAAAACATATTAACTAATATTTTAAATTCAACAAATAAAAACACATTAATAATATACATTGTAAGTTTTGTTCATAAAATTTACATATCTTGAGTTGTGAAATATTAATTAGTGTTTAGGTATGCCGTGGATGAGAAAAGGATGCGGAGCACTGCCTTAAATGATCTTATTTTTTTTTGTGAATTCCATGTGTATTTAATATTGATATTTACTTAATTGACAATATTTTTTAAATGACGTATTGAATTTATGCTCGGATAATCGGCAGTTTACTGTACAAACAGTCACATACGTCGGTTTCGTATTCACTGTAGCCAATGGAATCTGTTTCTATATACCCCTCTGTTAACCTCTATTTTTCCATGCATTATGAGTAGAAGTGCATCGTATTTTTACCCATTGTGACCCATGTATGAAGTTTTTCTCCGTTTATACGTCACTATGAGATCTCTTGTATAAAACGTTCTCATTGATGACTTGGTTGCCTCAGGATATTTCAATTCTACCCTTATACAGACACATCTAAAAAGCACAGGAATTTAAATCGCAATAAAATATAAAATGGCCCTTCTAGCCGCATTCAACTGATCAACTTTATTGATTGTTAAAAAGGTAAGGTCGAATCGATATTCTTAAAGAACACCACCTTTTGTATGCGAAAGGGTTTTTTCTTAGCGTAACATGATCGAACAATTTGTTCGGTAAGTACTAGTAAGGAGGGTTTCGAATTTACGAATCTAAACCCTTATCCCCAGCGACCGACCATTCTGAATTGTATTTCTCTTTGTGTTGGCGTTTTTTAGACTTTACATAAATCAAGTAAGGCTTGTTTTTCCTTTTTTGTTCGACAAACTCAAAAGGGGCGGAAATAATTAAATCATAGAAAGTTATTTTGCCCGACCGACTCTTTGACAATTGAAAAGTTTTCATTGATATCGTTTGCCTTTACCGATTGACTCATTGAAGAATTGTTCTATTAATGTATCTTCTTTTTTATTTAACATTTTTTAATTTAAAGTAAATTTGGATTATTGAGATTTTGTACACTTCCATATATTTTGTCACTAACGCCCGGGTTTCGCCTTTCGGCATCTTCAGGCATTCGAGCACACGAATGGACTCGAACTGGCAGACAGTAAACAGTGTGTAACGTTTATATAGAAGATACAAATACGACAAATATTATTTACGAGGTAAGATATTATACGTCTAAGAGCCACACTGATACCTGAGTTAAAATTTCGAGAATCACCTTGATCCTTATTTTGTAAACACCACATTTACAGTGTGGCGAATTGCCGCTTTCCAACTTCTTATGGAATTACCAGTGATTTTACAATTATAATAGCATTGTGGGTTTCGACGGGATGCAATTCGACGAAAGGGTAAATATATACAATCATTCCACTTTTAGTGACATCTGTTAGGTGTTTCAACGTATAGGATATAATAACGGAGAATTAGGAAGGTTCAGCTGCTCATTCAGAATTGGCAAGGAATTTAACTGGGCTCTATTGATTTCCAAAATTTCTTGATAAAATAATTTATGATCCCCCATGTTTTTATGCAACAGTTTAACCCCATCATCCGCATTAAACGTATGTTTCTCCATGAGCAAGTGATTTGCGAATGTCGAAGTTCTCTTTTTTAATCTAAAGGCAGCTAAATGTTCTGATACCCTTATATCTAATGTACGTGTGGTTTTACCCACATAGAAATGTTGGCAATCACTGCATTGTAATTTATAAATACCAGATTTGTTCTTAAAATGGACTCTATCTTTATTGTTAATAAACTACGGTCTGACACTATCAGCAAGTTGTTTTTTAATTTTAAAACTTGTGCAACCTAAATAACTAATTCTATGCCAGTTCCCAGGTTGGTCTATGTCTTTAGACAAGTTCCCGAAATATAGCATCTTTTCTGCTAATTTACGTTGTTTTTTTGATACAAGAGTATCTATAAGAGATGCCTCATAGCCATTATTGGTGGCAATTTGTTTAATAATGTTTAGTTCGCAAAATCTCAATAATCCAAATTTGATATTGAAATTCCATCAAGCACCCTCAGTCGATGTCTTAAATTAATTTAAAGTATTTTAAAAATGCTAATTTAATCCACTGATTGCATCACCAATTACTAATTATAACTCTATTATAATAAGGTAAATAAAGCAGTATTTGCTTCCACAATAATCAAAAGATTTACAAAGTTGCTAGCTAATTTGGCACAGTAATGCAATGCAATCAAGATTCTATTTTGTCAATCTTACTTTGTTCGCTACGTTTTACGGTTTTTATTATTATTATTATTTCGATTTTAATTCTGAGTTTTTTGCAACAGTGCAGTTTATAATAGTATTTTCATTGCACCACTGTATTAAAAAAAACTGCATTTGATGCAGGTCGCAGAGGACCATTTTTACGTGCGAAGCTTAAATGATGTGTTGGTTTTTGTGTTAAATAACGTATGCCTGAAAGTATTTTCAAATTGTATAGCGTGCAGAGTTTTATTGCAAACCTTGTTGGAATATTCAATTAAAAGAATAGCTAAAAGCTAGTTGCGTGGGTGCAACATACACCACCAATATCTGAATTTTAAGTTTGAAATCACTTTACGTACACCATAATATATGTATAATTGTAAAGTGTATTTTGTGTTATATCATATATATATTCGTAGCCGTCCCCCTTTTTTTGATGATATCTCTTTGAGTTTAAAACAATTTTCGGGTTTTTAAAATCAAAGTAGTGTATAAGTTTTTTGCTATAATTTTGTGTCGAGAAACAATTTTGAAACAGTCATGAAAAATGCCAATGAAATTTACGATTTTAAATGTGCATTTATATCATATTTTGGGATGACATGCCAACTACCAAGAACAATGTGACATATTTTACATTGCTTTGAAGTAGTATGAATACATCAATTAATTGGTAATAGAAATTTGAGAGACATGGTATTTGTAGTGGAATCTATGGTTATCAATAAACAGTGCTATTTCATTTTTAAAAGATCGTTAATAGATGTCACCTTGATGAATTCCAGTTGGAAATACGACAGTTCTCCTTTCGACTGTGATTAACAGTAAGAGTTAAAAAGGCACAAATATCTGTACAATGTTAGCATACGCATTCGAGTTTTTAGTCCTCTTTGTTTGGATTGAATTGGTGGAAGGAAGTTTAAATATCACAGACATCTATGCCATTAAACATAAATGCATATATCAATTGAAAAATCAGTGTATGAAAGGGTCCCTTTAGAAATAATTCAAACCGAACGAACGCTCAAAAGTGTTGACCACTCGGCTTCAAGAAAGAGAAATATTTATTAGCCCTATATTTTATTTCAAAATTACATGATTGACGTTTGCCCGTTGTAAATAATGAGCTTTTTTGTGACAGTTAAAAGTATAGCAAGTGTCGAGTCGAATTGAATTATACAACTTATTAACGATAAATTGATCTACATTAATAAGAATGAAAGAAGTAGTTTTTTTGTATATTTGTTTGTCAATTTTTTAAAAATTTTCCTGTATTTTAGAAATTTAATACAGATTAGCACCACTGTTGTATAGATACTTCCCACTAACCTATTTGGGTTCGAGTTGATACAAACTGCAAGTGTTTGCAAAGTTCTTCCACTATAAGTTTATACCGTTCCAAGGTAGTGGCGATAGTTGGTTTTCCGCAGCCAATGAAAGCTTTAGAGATGTAGGGGATTTCCCCGAGATAGCTTGAAAGGAGGAAACGGTCTTCGGGATGCTCAAACAAAAGCTTATTAGGGTTAAGCGCAATATGTAGATAGCAGATTAGAACCCAGTTAGAGATTTTCCGTTCCACGGCTGCGAAAATTTGTGTGTTTACTCTAAGGCAAATTTGTTGTCTTTTGGGATTTAATTGATCTCTTGAAATAACATTGTGAGGCCTAACGTAAATAATAATTTCATGCAAAGTCTAACAGATACCACAATAAAATACTTGTATAGTATATACTTTTGGTAAAGAAACTATTCAATATTTTACGAATGCTATTAATCTGAATGTATAATATAAATAATATTTTGTATGAATTCTATATTTGTTTACACTATTTTATATCACACATATTATTTAATGTATGCAGGGAAATTGAGCTATTTTCCGTGTTTCAAAATCTTGATTACAGTAAATAGTCGTTTTAATCTTTTGAGATACAGCACATAGTATTTTTCTGCAGTTATGATAAAGAAAAATGCTAAAATCGAATGAACATCAAATATTTAATTCGATGAATTTGCCGTATATTATTTGAGATACATTTGAATTTATTACAGAAAATAGCCGTCATAATCTTTCAAGTATATTATAAGTCGATGCAATTATACCGCGCACGTTGGTCTAGGGCCTAGACCAACGTGCGCCTAGACTACAGGCAAAGAAAAAGCTGTGAGTCTATTCGTGAACTTAATATTGAAAACAATACCTCTTAAGGGTAATGCTGCTGAAGGAAAACACCCATCGTTTATACAAGTAAGTATTAAAATACACTTTTTTACTTCTGATATAAATAATATGTGTGTAAATGTAATAAGAAAATTTTCAATTATTACATTTCTAAATGTCCTACTTTTTTTTAACAATATCCGCTCATTATTCGGAGAATATGGCCATCACGCGGTTCCTCCAAGCTTCTCTGTGTCCCCCCCTCCAAGTCTCCTCGCTTCCTCCCAGGTCATCCCAACGTCCCGTAGCTCCGCCGAATTCATCGTATGGATGGACATCAGCAGCCTTCCAGGGAGACGGAATCCATCTGGTTGGTAGAAGAGACAGGCAGGATTCAGGCTCCTCTGGGGCATCCGCAGCACGTGTCCAAGCTAGTTTCATCGTTGCTTTTTTATTTTGGACGAAATAAAGAAGCTGGTCTGTCCTCTCTCTTACCTCCGAGTTCCTGATAAAATCAAACCACCGTACCCCTAGTATTCGCTGCAAGCATCTGTTTTCAAAGCACAGTATACGGTTACCCTGTCCCTTGCAACCGTAAAGCAGCACCGTCAGAATGCAATGTCAATACAATGTCCTCTTACAGCTTCTTATCTTTTTATCTTTGGACGCTTAATATTATGTTATCTTGTAGATATAAGCAAAGCCTTTTGACGACGTAGAAACAACATTAGCAAATCTATTTAAAATTGTGTATGGCGCGCATCTTTTAGGACAGTAGAAAGTGCAACCGAAGTACGACTTCATACAGAAAGTAATATACAAAAACAAAAGTTTATTATACCTACATAGTACATCTACATGGATATGTAAGCTTTCACTTCAAATAACTACTATAAAAGCCAATTTTATTTCTCTTACAAACACATATAAAAGATTTCAGCGATTGCTTGTTTTGACGTAAGACTTCTTTCTTCAAGACGATTTGTTTGAAATTGTTTTATATTTATACAGAATGCGAAAGTTCAAGTTATTCATGTCTGACAAAATAAATATTTATTGTATGTTTGTCAATTTCACAGCAAAATAAGATAACAAAAAATATAGTTTTAATGTTTAGATACTGCTGAAATAGCTGAAACTATATTATGATATAACTCTTGTAATTAATGGAGCTTACAATTCGTATAGCGCTTGATACATATTTTTAAAATACTTGTCAATCTTGAAGTCTTATTTTTTTGTAACCATGTTCACTCGCAATGTGAAGCAGATGGACTCCTATAGAGCTTATTTCAACAGAAGTTTTTCTACGAGAACTTCTTGTTACTAAGTCGCTCAACGTCTATTTATTGCAGAGAATAAGGATAAAACCATATGAATGGGTAGGACGAATCGCTTTAGCTAAGTCTCTTTGAAGGATCGAATGGGTGGGAGGGAATTAAGACATCACAGACATATATTCCTTCGCACACAAATCCATCAATCGATCGAAAAAATCAATGCATGAAACTATCTATAGTGGGATTCAAACCTGTGAACTCAGTACCCGAAGTTATCGATGTCGACAAATCGGCGACAGATCTGAACGGCGTCTTATATCCACATTTAAATTTTATAGAAGTAAATATAGCGAAATAAATATTTAGTGCAATATGGCTACAATGAACTGTAAGAACTACTGTCTGGGCTATATTTTTGTGTCCGGTCTATATTAAATTTGAGAATAAGACCGCATGTACACTTTTGTAAAATGAAGTGAGTTGCAATTGGGCATTGATATGCCACGATTTGTATATTACTGAGATGTTTGGAAAGAAATATACCATATTTAAAAAGTAAATAATACTCTAATTATTAGGAAAATACTTTCATACCATAAACAATTAAAAATTTATAAATATCATCAAGTATACAGAATATAAGATTCGGAATTCAGTAGCAAAATTAGGTTTCCAAGTCAATTTGAAACAGGGTGTAATGAAGACAAATAATTCCATCTTAAAGTGCACGAGGGTGGCGCAGGTGTTCTAATACTACGTGCGAACCTTCTACGCTACGATAACTCGTAGCTCATACAGCCTTGCAACCTTTCAGGGATGCTTACCAAACAACGACACAATAAACTACGCTAAATTTCAATGAGCGTTATGTATGAGGTGGTATAAAAGCGGCTATTTTTTCTAGCGCGCTCATCTTTAATATTTCACCTAAATATTCAATTCCTAAAAACAATTTTCAATCACCATAAATGATATAAAATACATCAAAAAGGGTTGAAAGCATTTCTTCATTTAATCATGTCCGCTCCCAAATATAATATATGGACTCAAAATGGAGCCCCACAGTAGGAGCTATTCTACAAAAACTGCTCGTTATTTAACGAGCTATCTTTTTTGAAGTAGTGAGGATAGATTGATGAGCTAGAAAAATAATACTAGTGGGAAACTGCAACCGTAAAGGGGCAACGTTAAAACATTTCAACAAGAAATAGATGTAATTCAGACGTTCTACCACTCTCTTAAGAGAGGATTTAATATTTTAAAAGTATTTAGTTCTACAAGAATTTAAATATTGTTGACATCTTTTTCAATCACACCATCATCAGAATTTGCGAGACGATACGTCTCGCAAATTCTGATGTACAGTTTAAATAATATCTGACTATTATTATTTCATTGTATCTTATAATATTAACTCATTCCTGACTGATAACCAGACCCATTTGTATAAAAACATTCACTTCGTGCGCAGTACACGTCTAGTGTGTCCAACCAAGTATTGTGAAAACACGACAAAAACTTTGTAGTAATGATAAGTTTTTACATCCGGTCAGTATCACAGAAGATTCTGAAAAGGTCAAACTTTTTTGACCCCTTTCAAAGTAATATAAAATTAAAATTACTTTTAAGGTGTTAACTGTGAATTCTTGGTGGAAAGACATTATATTTTAAAAAATAAAACACAATTTGTTTGTACTACTTCCACATATTTATAATGATCAGGACCGGTTTCGCTCATCACGAGCATTATCAACTGATCTGATAAAATTAAAACACAATTTGTTTGTACTACTTCCACATTTTCAGTTGGTAATGCTCGTGATGAGTCAAACCAGTCCTGATCATTATACATGTGGAAGTAGTACAAACAAATTGTGTTTTCATTTTTAAAATATAATGCCTTTCCACCAAGAATTCACAGTTAACTCCTTGAAAGTGGTTGATATACAATTTTGAGGGTTTTTGAAACATTTAAAACCCTCATAAATAAACCATTATTATAACACTTTTCACAGCGAATGGCTTAAAGCAAACAATATTATATTTTTTTATTATATGTTTATTACTATTTAAACAATCATAGAACATGCGAGTGTATAAGTTATCGGTGGAGATAGTGATTTATTTACGATCCAATATGAACGGGCTAAAAACTATATATTTTCATTTAAGTTATTTTTACAAATAAAAAATGATTTTTCAATTGAATTTGACATTCAATTTTTTAAATTTTCTCATTTTATGATATATGGTCTTTGGCAGATTTGGGGTTGGTTAAATTAAAACAGTCTAGACTCGCAGCTTATAATTCTAATTTGTCAGCTCATCGTACAATTAAATAATCATTAAAACTATTCACAACTACTTAACTAAATTTGCCACAGAAAAGTTTTGCTTGGCGAGTTCGCTCTCGACTGTTATCCGTTTTAGGTGGTAACATTCACCTCAAAATAGAGGGCGCGAGCGGCTCTCACGTAATCATGGAAGCGTTCTCCGCTTCATAAAGAACACGTAACAAAGCTCCCTACTTGAAAGTGATAAATGGATACCGGTGGATTACCTCAGCGAAGCCTTTTACCGAGTAGGTATTGAAGTCAAATTAAAAAAATAACGTCATTAAATATAAAAACTTTGAAATCATCGGATAAAGAAAAATCTTAAAAATTAACATTGGTTCTCATCAAGATATAATTTCAAAAATAACTTTTTCCTGTACGTTTATATGAGATTTCTAAAAGCAAAACCCGATGTCCACTTTACAATGAAAATAGTAAGCGACGTTTTTTGTGATTCATTATTACTTTTAACGACATTTTATTTTTTTACCGTGTTGTATTTCCAATTAAAGAGCAGTAAGCTAATTTTTTCTAGCAAGGCCAATTGCAATAAATGTAAGCGAAATAATTTTTTTCGTATGCTCTTGTGGGGTTCTGCAAGATATTAATTTATCATGACAATGTGAAATGATTTATAGTTGATGTACGTATTTTTTGTTCGATTTTTACCAGTATTTAAGTGTTGCTTTGAGTTTAAATAAAGTTTTATTACAGATTTTTTCTTTAATGTGTTTTTGTTCTTTTCCAGACATTGTATTTTCATCAAACGACCTAGTAACCGAATGGTATACACTCTAGGACAAAGCTTTCAATTATTTCTAACATTCGATTTATGGATCTGTATTCATGGATGTTTAAGACATTTATAGTAATAAGACACAATATTTTTGTACTCATTTTTATAGATATTATGCTTTTCCACCAATAATTTTCACCAAGAAGACAGTCACCACCTTAAAAGTGATGACTTTGATGGTTACATTACCTCTCACCTATCCGGTCCTACAAACGGGAATAGCAAGGGCGATTAGCTTATTGCTGGTTCTTTCTTAACACCATCGTTACCCTCTTTGAAAAAAGAGAATATCCAACATAATAACGACAAGTTCTCATAATACAAATGTTGCGCTGTGAGTGAACATACCGACATTGTTTTTATGTGCATTAGTAATACAAGTTCGATATATAAAATAACATTCCATTTGGCAGAACTCACATAAAGCCCCTGAGATATTCGAGTGATATTTGGTTAATTAAATTTGGTGTAAGTGAGGAAATTTTGGTTTGATCAAAATTACCGGTTCAGTAATGGCGCTCGCTCGATCGCTTGTCAGTAGGGATTGCATTCCCGAACGATTATATCAATATCGGTATTTCGTATGGGATACCGGTATTACTGGTACGGGATCGCAATATCGGTCGAATACACAGTTAAATTAATTGTTCAATATTAGGTAAGCGCCACAAAAATTATCTAAATTAATGTGTATCATTAACAGTAAAATTGCACCTGTAATCGTGAATTTGATAATAAATAGAAATTTTTCAAGGACCAACGCGTGACTCAACGCAAGGTACAAAAATCTTCACTAAATTACAATTACATTTCGATTTTGCTTAATCTTCAATTCAATGAAAAAATTGCCAAAATACCGGCACCCTGGTTTCAGTTATACCGTTATTGTAATCCATACTTGAGAGGATGCGTAGTTTGAGATAAACATACCTTATACATTGAATTACTTATTACCTACTCACATCCCAAGAATATTTTATGTATTGTGGTGATAAATAATTGATTACCCTGTACATAAAGCATACATTCTATGCGTTTCGAATTTCTAACGGTTAGCTCCAAGGGCACGAATTGTACCTCATTATTCGTACAATTCATCAATGGACAAGCTACAGAGCAACTCGTATCGCATTGGTATCAAAGTCAATGCGAGTAAAACCAATATTCTCTGCAACAGTATTCAAAAATAACAATATTCTTTTTCTGTCCGGACCCAGACTACCATCTGACGAGCGAGGGCAAGACATCGAGAGAGTCGACGAATTCAGGCACTTACAGGTACACTTCATGAGAGATGGTATTCCGCGAAAATGGCTCGCAATCCGATTAGGAATACCTGGAGCAACCTTCGACTTAATGCGGATAGTCTGGGACTCACGGTTATACTCGGTCAGAACCAAGCGCCACCTATTCAACGCATGCATTCTGACGGTGCTGCTTTATGGTTGCGAATCATGGCACTTCACTTAAGCACAGAGTAACCGTATACTGTGCTTTTAAAACAGTTGCTTGCGGTGAATACTAGGGGAACGGTGGTTTTACTTTGTCAGGAATTAGGAGGTAAGAGAGAGGACGGATCAACCCCTTATTACGTCCAAAATAAAAAAGTGACGATCGATCTGGCTTGGACATGTGCTGCGAATGCTCTATGGAAGCCTGAATTCTGCCTGTCTCCTCTACCAATTGGATGGATTCCGTCACCCTGGAAGGCTGCCGATGATCATCCATAAGATGTACTAGACAGGCTATGGGACGCTGGGATGACCAGGGAAGAAGGAAGAAAGCTGGCGGGGGGTAGAGAATCTTGGCGGAATCGTGTGATGAACATATGCTCAGAATAGGGAGCGGATATAACTAAATATGAGTGAAATATAAGGCTCATTTATATGCTGTGAAAGTCCTGCCGGGCTTTTAAGCAAGCGATCAAAGTCTTTCTTCGGATACGATTGTCACTGACTCGAATCTCAGTATGGAAAATTTCATAAATTAATTTATCGACCGATTTATGGATTTCTGTTCAAATCATGTCATGAATGACTACAATTTCATACCGCCTATCCGATCTTACAAACGGGGCGTATCGGAATCGATTAACTAACCACTAGTATTGCCGTATCCTTCTATCTTTACTCTCTCCGAAAACAGAGGTTTTGTAACACAACTTCTATTGAGATAATCTTCATTTGGAACCCATTTTTTCCACATTTGGTATAAGACATGGTTACTAAAATGATGTTGAAATAAACAGAGTAAGATAAAACATTATGGTGTAGCACAAAATTTTCAATTGTGAAAATCTGCTGAGTTAAGCTCCATTAGGAATCCATATGCTTCATATTGGGAGTGGAAATGGTTAAAAATATCAATAAAAAATGAATGGTGAATCCAATATAAACAAAATATAAATCAAAAACAACTTAGAGCTAATATTGTTTTTATATATATTATATAACGTCAGTTTTCTCTTTTCAAAAACACTTTAGTGTACCTGAACATCTAGAGGTCGTGTTTATATTAATTTGTTGTATTTGAGCAATGAATAATTTGCAAATAAACATCAACCAAATCCTAATCTGCCATGCGGAAACTCAGGTTAATATAACGATAAGTCAAGGGAATAAACAATAACTCCAACGGGAATGTTGTCGGAAACGAACAGGGTCAGCTGTTCCGAGAAATGTAATATTATAAATAGCGGTGATATCACTATTAAGGTGCTCTCAATAATAATCGGTGGTAAGGCGTTATTTTATGTATAAATTCATTCAAACGAGGCTTATGAAGTGGATTTGAAAGGATTGTGACAAGAATTAATTTACACATAATTACAAATTATAATTATCTTAATTAAAATTAAAATATCTTCTGAATATGAAAAATAATATTAAATAATTTTTTTTAACTCTTATAAACATCACACTTGCCTCTGGCTTAAGAGCAAAATAAGCGTAAAAATGAACACTTTTCAACTTAAGTTTATGTTTGGATTATTAAGATTTTGTATTTTTTCACTGGGAACTCACAGACAGTAAACAGTGTCTAACGTTTATATAGAAGATACAAATACGACAAATATTATTTACGAGATAAAATATTATACGTCTAGGATCCACACTGATACCTGAGTTAAAATTTCGAGAATCGCCTTAAGACTTATTTTGTAAACAACGCATTAACATAGTGGCGAATTGCCGCTTTCCAACTACTATTAGAATTAGAGTTATTAGAGTTAGTGAAAAAATACATGGAAGTGTACAAAATCTCAATAATGCAAATTTAATTTTGAAATTCCATCAAGCACTCTCAGTCGATGTCTTAAAAAAAATTAACTTTAAGTGTTGGAGAAAGCTTATCATTTAGCTTCATATCCGATAACCATAATTTATTTAAATGTCATCAAGATGATTTCAAATGGGCAGTAAAAAAAATGTATTTTATTTTGCAAAACTATGACCTCACCATTTGGCGACGCTAGTCCAATATTAAGAAGGTAAAATTTGGATTATTGAGATTTTGTACACTTCCATGTATTTTGTCACTAACGACCCGGGTTTTGCCTTTCGGCATCTTCAGGCATTCGAGCACACGAATGCCTGAAGATGCCGAAAGGCGAAACCCGGGTCGTTAGTGACAAAATACATGGAAGTGTACAAAATCTCAATAATCCAAATTTGATATTGAAATTCCATCAAGCACCCTCAGTCGATGTCTTAAATTATTAAGAAGGTATTTTTTCACACACTTGATCTTTTACTTTTGAAAGCATGGCAATTATTGATTCTCTGTTTTTAGGTTGGCGTCAAACTGTTGATAAGCCATATATATGTGATTATAAATGTACAGAAAAAAAATTTGAATTCATTATAAAACTTGATTTTACTCATTAGAAGTCCACAGTAAAGTTAACAGATTGAAGATTGTAGTCGTATTTTTAGAATTTCCCATAGTTTAGGTAATCGAGCCTAATTATACTTGTTCTTAGACAAATTTTAAGAATTATTTCATCAAAATGATTCAGGTAAGTAATCATTTGGTCAAACTATTAGCTGAAATCAGTGTGAATTTTAACGTACGAATTCCCGAATAGTTGATATTTTAAAATAAATAAATTTATATAATATACCAAAAATTACATACAAAATTAGATCGCTACATATTTGTCGTAATGATTCACTTTGAATAGTCTAAGTAATAACTAATCTTTAAAAAAAATCACTGCAAAAGATGTCCTACCTTATATTTTCCAAGATTCTTAACAGTACAGGATAGAACAGCTTCCCTGCCAACTGGATATGTCAAGTTGCCTATGGGTTTCGCAAACTCTGGATCCGCTTCCAAGTGGTGAGCTGGAGGGTACATTTCTGAAACAAAATTCACCATCAATAATTATAGAATAAAACATTAACTCATGTCTCGATTAAAACATATAATCGCGTCTAGATTGTTATTTAATGTTTCGTAATTGAACATAGAGAAAAAGAATTGTAACAAATCATTGGTTGTCTGAACCTTAAATCTGTTCTGCATTTGTTTATTTCTTCTTGAACGATATGTGGAGCATGTGGCCACCAAGCTGTGCATCCAGGATTTCCTGTCACCCGCCAATCGATTTGCTTCCTCTCGTGAAATGCTAGAATCCTTCAGTTCGCAGAGTACATCGTATGAATAGTACCCGATAGTCGTCCAGGAAGCCGGAATACCACCGGTTGAGACATCAGCAGCACATGGTTTAGCTTCAATAGGCCGCAGTCTGGTTCGTTCGTTAATCTCCGAGTTCCTCACGGAATCAAACCATCAGCATAAATGCTTGAATCTTTGTACACGGTCTTTCTAAAACTTCGTCATGTGCAATTCGTGCTTCGTGCTTTGTCACTACCGTAAATCAGCACTGAAAGAATTCAAGCGTTGAACAAATGGCAATTTGTTTTAATGGTAAACAGCAGCGTATCTCGTGACTGCAGGCACTCCTAGACGAATAGCGACCACTTACTACCGCGATGTGTACACCGAAGTATCTGAAGCTGTCGCCTTTCCTCATGATCTATCCCACGCTAGTCCCATCAAAGTCATGACAGGTTTGGTTAAATATCACATTCGTCTTACTTGCGTTTATTTTCAGACCAATTCGACCAGAGTTAGTTAATAATGTATGCCCTTAACAGATTTTTTTTAATGTGATTGCATCATCGGAGTAAGAAATAAGCGAAGATAAATTATAAGCAGAAACAGAAACGTAGCTTATGCTTATGCTTATTCATTTTTTAATGCCAGTACTGCAATCTACAGATACAACGTCATTGTTTTTTCCTTTTTTCATTTCCTGTAGTAAGAATGATTCGTCATTCGTTGATAAAAAAAGATGATGTGTCTGTTTGAAATGGCTTTCTAAATTATTTATCTCTTGCTTAGAAAATGAAGTAAAATTTTATTATGTAGGTAAACCAATGCCCAAGTATAATATTTATCGTGCCTGCTATAGACATAAGTTTCTTCAATATTTCGTATGACGTTTATTAAAATGAATAACAATTTTAAAAATACCCAGTGTACAGTTATATATAGATCGAAGTAAATGGTAATTTTGCTACTCTCTTTCTCGCGAGCCAAGCTGTGCATTTCTCACTCCTAATTCAATAATATATTTATTTATAGATAACAAAGTCAAATAAATATAAAGCCAATTTACTTTGAAAAAAATACAGCATATTTTTACACAACATACAAATCTTAAATAGATTTACCATGACGTAATTAAAATTGAAACAATGGCTTTATTAACACGTAAAAATAATACATATTTTATGAAAGAGATTCAAATGAGAATTTTCGAAAGAAAATACACATTTAACTGAGAATTATATAAAGGTATAATTTAATTATAAAATTTAATTAAGACGAATTCTCGAAACATTAAAATGTGCTTCGTAAAATGCCCATATCTATCGGGATCGAATTGAGAAGTCGTAATGCCTCAACCTAGACGATTCGTGTGCTCGGCGGGAAATAGAAAAGGTGGTGTGCTATCACCCACTAGGATAGCTGACAGGGGCTATAAATTTGAATATTAATGAGGATTTCAGATTTTTTTTTCCTTTTAAAAATAAAAATAAGACTGGCTTATAAAAACGATATATGGGATGTATGGGCACCAAGGGAGTGAAATCCAAGTACTTTTTGAAGAAATTGGCAGACAATTCGAAGAAAGCATTGATTTACCTACATGTTTTAAATTAGTGGGTTATATTAGGCTGAATATAAGATAGGAATTTCAGGATTTTGATTGTTAATTCATGATTATTTTACGAACTTATCCCACGTAAAGGATATACAATAAAGGGGAGTTAGGGAGGTTAAGTTGTTCGTTCAAAATTGGTAAGGAATTTAACTGGGCTCTATTGATTTCCAAAACTTCCTGATAAAATAATTTATGATTCCCCATGTTTTGATGCAACATTTTAACCCCTTCATCCGCGTTGAACGTACGGTTCTCCAATATCAAATGATTTGCAAATGTTGATGTACCTTTTTGGTAATCTAAAAAAAATTAAATGTTCTGATACTCTTCATCTAATGTACGTGTGGTTTTCTCCACATAGAAGTTCTTCATTCGTTGAGTTCATTTATGCGCTCGAATGCCTGAAGATGCCGAAAGGCGAAACCCGATTCGTTAATGACGAAATACATGTAAATATACAAAATTTCAACAATTCAAATTTGGTATTGAAATTCCATCAAGTAACCTCAGTAGATATCTTAAATTATTCATTTAATAGTAGCCTAGTTACCTTTTAAACTAATGATTTATAAATTAATTGATTTAATAATGTCAACTGTTAATTCTCAGTCGAAAAACATTATAAAGAATATTTTTTTATATGTTGCATATTAAAAAAATTAATTTCATAATTGAAAACCGTTTTAATCGATAATATAATGTAAATTAAGATATTGACTCCTCGGTCAATATCTTAATATCAGTCTCCTCAGACTTGGTGTAATTTCAATATAAAATTTGAAACGTTCGAATTTAGTACATTTTAATAAATTTTGTCCCTAACAAAACTGGTTTGGCCTTTCGGCATCTTCAGACGTTTCAGTGCATAGATTTTTTATTACCTACCTTTTAGAGTATTTAACGTTTTTCCCGCCACCAACCGCTGCCAATTTAGAAGCTCTGAGAAAGAGAGGTTAAGCTACCGACTAAAAACCAGTTTTCATAATACAACTTCTGTTGAGATACTCCATTAGGAGTCCATATGTTTCACATTGATAGTGAATACGGTTGAAAAAAACCGTTATGTCACCGTGAAAGTAAAACCAGGTCGTTAGTGTACTCTTCCACTAACGACCCGGGTTTCAGGTCTGAGTTCTAGCTGAGGTCAGTTTGAGTTCATCCGTGAACTTGAATGTTTGAATATGCTGAAGTGTACACAATTTTAACGATTCAAGCTCAGTCACAGTCTTAAATTTTTATGGAAACAATTATTTGACAGAGTTAAAATGAAATTACACAATATTGATAACCAAATTAGTTAATATGAAAATTTTTAGCTCAATAATCTATTCAATTTATTGTTTTCTATTTTAGCTAACTTTTAAATGTAGAGAGTAAGTATGGATATATGTATTCTGATGCTATTTTTGCATATCAATCACCACTATTGTTCATGAGGGGTTTAGGAAGCTTTTGACTTTGGAAAGGTTGTTTCATTCGACACATTAGAGCTTTCGATACTTTATTTATAAAAAATGCACGAGCATACAACGGCGGGATGAAACCCAGATCTATCCTTCTCGTAATCATCGTTTTCCCGCAGTTTTATTTATAGTCTTAGCAAATAAGAATGTTTTTTATAACTTTCATTCATCTTTTTTTGAGGGGCCTTGAGGGAAAATGATAAATAGGGGTTCTTCTACATCTAATAATACTTTTTAAATTTATCACTATAAATTATTGACTACGTCTATGTTTAATGCCGGAAATATCATTCAATAATTAGAAACTTCGTTAGTAATTATTTATGGATCAAATTACCGTTTTTCGAAGTTCAGATTGAACGGAAAATTACCTAAACATACTTTTAATTAAAAAACAATAAAATCATTATTAGCTTGAAGCGATATCATTGAAAAACATGCAAATATAATATATACTAGCTGCCTGTTATTGCTTCCTAAGGGATCAAGGGCCTCCACCTCGTACAGCTGTTTTTGCTTATCACAATAAAACTGAGAAGTTATGGAGTTGGACATTACTGTATGATGACTGGCGAATGATTCGTATCAAGGAAGTCACGAACAGCATCAATCACAGTATTCCAGTTGCAGATCTATGCTTTAAAGTTTTTAAAGGCGATATCTCTCATTGCCTTAGCAACTCATTTGAAGTTGTTCAGCAACCAAAAATATTCTAATTTAAATGTTACAAATAATAAAATATGTATCAAATTTATATCCGTTTTGACTCAAAAGAGAGAGCGTAAAATTATCCATCATTTAAAAAAGCCTCACAGAGAAAATATCAACAACAATGCATGACGTTGCATATTTATATATGTATAAATCATGAAATACCTCGTGAGATTTTAATGAATATATAAATATGATTGAAAGTGAGCATCTATAAAGTAACTGCTGAATCCACCGAAAATAGCAGTAAGGGACGTTCGTAAAATCTCTATGTGTAGAGTATTTTTGATGGCAGAGCATCAAATTGCCACCTATCGCTTCAATTGACTTTGATGTATGCCTCCAATACGTCACAGAATGAAGCGTCGCGACGCCTACTTCGGTACTGCGGATATATTGACAAAGTGAAAAGGCTATGAGAATATTGGCGAAACATTTGCCTTTCGTAATACCATGGCACTCTCTTTAAAACATTTAGTGTTCAATATTTTATATGTATTTTTGTTTTAATTAGTATTAAACCATAAAAAACATAAATAAACATAGAAAACCTACGTATAACGACGTGGTTATTCCTACGGAGTCATTGCATCCGTGGTCACATAAACTTTCATCATTTCACTCGATGATAAATAGACTAATTAACATCCCCTTAACACAGATAAATTTTGAAATAGAATTAAATACCATAAAGCAAATTGCCTTCAATAACGGTTATGGGACCGAGTTAGTTAATAATATATTAAAACAAAAACAATTAAATAAATTAATACTAGATTATCTTTATACAGACCAAACACATGATAGAACTTTTAGCTGGCGTAGAATAATTTATTTTTGAGAGACGTCATTAAAAATGTCAAAGCTGTTACCGGATAACTTGCAGGCAGCTTTTTATACAGTTGACAAATTAGATAAAATCTTATTGAACAATATAGATAGAATAGAATCATTGGCACAGTGTGGAATATACCGCCTCTCTTGTGAAGACTGTCAAGCTTCCTATATAGGACAGACCGGTAGAAGCTTTATTAATATTAGTTAAAGAACATATGAGATGTCTCAAAAGTTTGCGTCATTTAATTGAAAATGATCATACTTTTAATAAAAATAATAACGTAGAAATACTCCATCGTGTAAATAAAATAGGTATTAAAATGAATAGCTTAGAATTTTTAGAAATCAATAAAACCATTAACAGTAATGGAGGATTAGTAAATAACATTTTAAACAGAACAGGCGGCTCGGCTCGCCATTATTAAATTTATTCCCCTTGGGGTTTTCACATCCAGGTGCCAGTAATTGATTTGTTTATAGTGTAACAATTTTTATAGCTTACTCCCTTCCACACGTCCAGTAGAATGTAATAAAACCCACCCCCACCCTTTTAAGAATAAAATCATCGTTTACTTTAGAAATAAATAACCTTGCGATACGGTTAGTCTGAAGATGCTTCTTAAAGAGGCGAAACGCGTCACGTTAGTGATAAACCAAGTGGAATAACTAAGTTATCGAATTTTTAATTTAATTTTATATTAGTATTAAGCCGTTCATTAGGGATTTCATATAAAATTAAAGAGGGGCTATATTTGTTGAAACGATTATGTATACCGTAGGACATTCATTATCCTTAATCTTGAATGAAAAAAGGAGCCACTATGAAATTCTAGTGAACACATTACGGTGTATTTTATAGAATAATGCCACGGTATATACCAAATATAGGGTATTCAAAACTTATTAGATAATTCGATATTTGATGATAGTTTTAATATATCACTGAATAATAGTGGTGTATGCTAAAGAAGAATAGAGAAAGTAAATGACTAACTTGCGGCCATTAATTGATTTGGTAGAAGTCCATCACAAAAAACTTACTTTCACCATCTCTATTTCAGTATCACTCTGACAATAGCGCGATAGCAAAATAGTTATTGATGTCGTTTGAGGCTTAAATACTTCAAATAAAATGCTCCATTAAGAGTTTATGTTGTACACATTGATGGAGGACATTGTTTTAAAAAATATATTTGTATTGATTTTTTATTTTCTTGATGTAGCCCACAGTACAACACTGCGGTTGCGCACGATACAGAACGGAGTATGTGTGTGAGCGTAAATATTGTACGAATGTTGACAAATTGTGCTACCATCTGGTGTATAATATGTCTCACTAGTAATTACATAAAATTTCGATTTCGTATTTTAATTTGTTTAAAATAAAAATAAGCATTCAACTTTACAACTACCCTATTTACTTCAAGTTTTCTGTTTTGGAGAAAACACACCTGCGGCAGTGAAATCGGTTACCAATTTAAGAAATGGGTTGGTTATTTTTATATGCGCTCGTATTACCTCCTGGAGCTGGAGATACTTATACCTTCATATTCCTTCATAGATTACGTATTCATAAGAAAAGTTTCAACACTATTCAGATATTTTCACGAATGAAAATTTGTGTGCATGGAATGTGTTTTTTTTATTATTTAGATACCTTTATTATCATATCTTCTCTCATTCCAAACCATTCTCAACCAATCCCAACCCCGCTCACCTTAATGAGGTTCACTGGTACAACACAAGTTTACGACATTTCCCTAGATCCGCAAAAATTACGCAGAATTTAGGTATTTTTGTATGAGCTTTAGCATCCATGGATTCCATAGGGTAGCAGTAGAAAAAACGTCGCATTCTTAGGCGTCATTTATGAAATATGTCCAAACCTCGCTACTATAGCAGTGATCAGGGACGTAATTATCTTAACGTTAAGTTAACTAGGCTGAAGCTTGGGGACCTCAAAAACCCCCAGGATCGATCTATATGGCTATAATTTTTTTATAAATAAATAAATATTCTAACTAAAATAAAAATTCGTAAATGTTCTCAGTATTCGGGCACCGACAAAGAGATATAAATTGTTTTATTGAATGATTCGAGCAAAAGACCCCTACTCCTTTACCTAATATTTTATGACTTTTTACAATTATTCTCCTTGGGACCACAATGCCTAAAATATAAAACGCTGTCCATGCTGTGCTAGTCCCGTAATCTAATTGTTACAACGGTTTGTTGACATTTTTTTTCGGAGGGGCCTCATAGGTGGCTTAGAGCCTCTCGGCCGTGGTGGTGACCAATCTTGAAGTGAGCTTCCAGGATTCATCGATTTTCAAAGCTGTGACGTCGAAAGGCTGCCACTTGTTTCTTGGCCTCTCCAGGATTCACATCTGTACAAAACCACATAAATTCAGCGACAGAAATTCGTCAATTATGAAAACAATTTATTTTACAGTAAACGAAAAACTCATTCATGAAGCTGAAATAGCTACTAACAACTCTTGGGTAAATAAATAATTTGCTATGGTAACCTCATTTTAATAAATATCTACCAAATAATTGTCAATTCAATTAATAAACTAAAAATTGTATTGTGATATTATAAATGAATCACTAGCTGCCCGGAATTTAAATTACGGTGCTCCTCGTCGTAAATCATAGTGCAGAAAATTATGATTTGAATTTACAAAAAAAATGGGAAATAGTTTTTGCCTCAAAGATGTACTATCAAAAACATACGGTGGTGGTTAAAAGTATAAATCATAATACATAACACTAAGTACCGTTAAGATTTTAATAATTATGTATAATTAGTTAATCGGTATTGCTCCCTACAAGATCACGGAAAATCACCTCATACAGCTATTTATATGTATTTTCTAAAGACAGTCAAATTGGAAACTGTATAACTGGATTTAGAGATAATTGTCTGATGAGAGAAGGCTGGTTAATATAACGGAAACCACCAGGAACATCATTTTTAATACTTGTACCCGTATTCCAGTGCACATTCATGTGCTGAAGTTATTAAATGTGAAATCTATGAAGTCGTCATAACAATTCAAACTATTGCAAGTTGGTGCTCTTTACTTTACTTTTGTAATGATTTAAAGAACAATGCTAGATTACTGGAGATTGTTTCATAAATAAGAGGAAGACCCACGAAGAATCTACCAGTACACATCCTGAGAAGTTACACTATCTGATATCATGATGTTGTCATAGCAACGCTTGCTATTTTGAATTCGTATAATTGTCAGTTGTCATCATAGCAAAATCATAAAAAAATCTTTTACATCATCCCAGTCATAAAACGCTCAAAACAATGGTCAAATCCCCACAGAGAAAATAGCACAAAACATGCGTGACGTCACATGTTACATATACTACCCCTTACGATGTTAAAATAACATATGATAATGGTTCATATATAATAAATTAAAAATCATAAAATTATTCAGCAGAAAATATTTAAACTCGTGGTTATAAAAGGGAAACATTCGGAGCGTGAACTCATATAGCACGTTTTAATGGACCATTAGATGTGAAACCATATTATATTTTACTCAAAAACTTCCCCCAAGTTGTTTACGATTTCGATACGAATCTATAATGGGGTGTTTTTCTCTGTGTTTTTGGGTTATCGTTTACTACCGGAATGCGATAAAATCAAATTATCTCAAATAAAACTAAAACACCTTTATGAGAACCATTAGTAACCATTTAAATTTTCTTTATGAAGTCATTTATACTCTGCCCCTTAAATTTGATTTCGTTTATAAAGTAAGGTGAAACCAAATCGTGTACTTTTAATGTATGGTTAGATAATAACACTTCCCTTATGCCTTTATTCACGAAATACAGTTTTATACATATGTACATAAAAGTAATATCAACTGTCAAATAATAGAAATATAATTCAAGTCATACGTTTTTAACTCATTCTATCGTACAACTTCATTGCCATTACTAAATTAAAATTGACGGTTGTGTTATTCCTCTAGTCGTGCAAAAAAGTGTGACACATGTTTTTTGTCTTTAAAAATATCTTCATCGCAGCTATCTTATTTAAGAGAGTAGAGATAGAAGAATATAGCTAACGCAGAATAATGACAAGGTAATCGCTCGCTATGTCTCATTTTTTGGATCGGATGGGTGGGAGATAAATTTAGACACTAAAGACATCCACATCTTTGGACACAATTCCATAAATCGATTGAAAAATCAATTTATGAAACTTTCCGTACTGGGATTCAAGCCCGTGAGAACGACGTTAACTACTCGGCTAAGGTCCGGTGATAAAATATAGGTTGAGCATCTAACTAACAAACAGTTAATCATAGAAAAACTTCATTGGGAACACATCGGGAGCGGCCATGGTTTGAAAAATATGATTCTAGGAACTTAATTACTGAAAATATTGTTGGGATTTACAAAGCAGGTGGAAAAGAAAATTAATAAAGTTTGATAAAGTAAACGATGTATCCATCTAAAATATAATAATTAGATTTATTTCATTGTTTTATTAATCCTTGACTTATTTACTTGAAGCTTGCAGGAGGGAAGAGGACTCACTATTAGCATTAGTGATCACTTGTGTGGGCCCAATGAATTAAATTCAAAGAGAAAACAATTTTGGAAGGTGGGTACTTATTCTATTAGAAACGTTATACACTTATAATTGACTGTTTAATTGTTACATAAGTAACTAGCAATGCTTTCGATCCTTAATTTTATAATACTGATTTTATACTATAAAAATTCAAATCAATACCTAAGTTAAATATACATCTATAGAACAAACTAAGTGTGTAGATGCTTCCACAATGAAGCTAAGCTTTTTATAGACTGAGCTACGCACATTATACAGTTTATTTAAATTTTACCAGATTTAACTACATATCTTGCAATTTTCTATTCAACATAAAATTCAATCAACGATACAGAAATTTAATTCTTATCATAAACATCAACAGACCTAAGATTATCATATATATATATATCTGGAAGTACCTCGTAGGGTTAATCAACGGTTAAAATCACCGACATATTATGCATAAATACATATTGATATTTCAAGCAATTATAAATGAATATTGAAACACTAGGATGTGTATGATAATTGTATGAATTTTGACCTTACCCAATTTAAAAAACAGGTGCGTAGTCAAAGCGAGTTTGAACGTAGGTTGAATCGTTGATGTGAGTGTTGTTGAATATCAGTTTCCATTATAACGGACAAAATTATATATATACAAGTAAATGAATACATGAAAATTTCCAATATTGGTTTTGGAGCTCGGGTTACTAATTTAATTTAATCAAAAATATAATAGTTGAAAATTATGACTTCGCTTTAAAAAATAAACGTGTATCGTTTATAAAATAGAATATTTGTTTTGAAATTAAATAAATATTTTAGAACGTATAAACAATTTAATTTAATTAACGTTTTCAATTTTCATTTTTAAAACGTAATAAACAACAAGAAAATGTGTCACCACGTGCATAAAACATTATTATAAAAAACTGATTTATAATTATATTTATAGAAAACACAGACAAATTATAAAAGTAAAGAATATTACCAAGTCAATTTTCTTTGGCGAAAAGAATATTATTACGCAATGTTGTAATTTAAAATAGATACATAGTATTAATTCAAATATATACATTTTATTCAAGTATAAATGATTTCTATTTTATTCTTTTTATACCGCTACTCGCGATTAACAAATCCCTGATATATTATAGTGCATGTGTTTATATGAAACGATGTGAAAAATAAGTCAAATTCAACACGTTTTTGGATACAGATATGTCCACACAATCAACAAAGCCTTTCGTTGCGGGCGGGTTGAATAGGTTGCGTGATCCTCAACCTGACCCTTTTGGTCAGTAAAGGTTAGCAGATTGTTCCTGGAAATCTTGCGGAAATTGGGCTTTCGACCATGTCTTTGAAGATAGACCGCAAAACACCAATTTATTAATAACTTTTATTCCATATTTCACAGTATTTCTATCCAATACATAACAATACACTTAAATATGAAACAAGCTAAAATAATTAACGAAGTATCTAAATGATACTTTGATTTACGCCTATTAAATTTATGGTTGGCATCATCATTGACCTCAAAGTCAATGCGAGTAAAACCAATGTGCTCTACAACAGTTTCTGCCAGGACCCAAACTACCCTCTGACGAGCTAGGGATAAGACACCGAAAGAGTCGACGGCTTCAGGTACTGGGGGGTACACATCACGGGAGATGGCAATACGCGTAAAGATCCGATTAGGAATACCTGGAGCAACATTTAACTCAATGCGGAAAGTCTGGGACTCACGGTTGTACTCGGTAAAAAGCAAGTGCCACTAATTCAACGCATCCATTCTGACGGTGCTGCTTTACGGTTGCGAGTCATGACACATCACCAAAGCACAGGGCTATCGCATACTGTGCTTTGAAAACAGATGCCTGCGGTGAATACTAGGGGAACGGTGGTTAAATTTTGTCAGGAACTCGGAGGTAAGAGAGCGGACTGACCAGATTCTTATTACGTCCAAAATAGAAAAGCGACGATGGCGTGGACACGTACTGCGGATGCCCCAGGGGATCCTGAACCCTGCCTGTCTCTTCTAACAATCAGATGGATTCCGTCGCCCTGGAAGGCCGCTGATGTATTCGGCGTAGCTACAGAACGCTGGGATGACCTGGGAGGAAACTGGCGGGGGAAAGAGAAGCTTCGAGAAACCGCATGAAGGCTCCGAATATGGAGCGGATATGGTTTAAAAAACTGTATGGTTATATTTGAAAGTTGCACGTCAAATTGAAAATTCCTTTATATTTTATTTTGAAAATTATTTATATTTCGAAACTTTTCACGCTATTACACATGTTGTGAATGGTTTGTCGATTGTGTAATTAAATATGCGTTGGAGCCAATATACATTATATTAAAACAAAACAATTTTTACGTAATCATTGCTAGGCGTTATTAATTAATTATTTTTCATGAACAACGTTTGATTAGAGATTAACTACAAATACTTTAATATGATCGTTATAAAAAAATGAGAATTACCTGACATATTATATACAGAATTTTGATTGGAACTAGGGCTTCCAATCCCGGGATCCTATTCAATTAGTCATTGCCGAAATGCTGGGATTGTCTTAATATCAAGATTTCGGAAATCACTGTAAAAGTTTAAAAAAAATTGTATAAAAATATTCTCAGATTTCGTAACACCCGTAGAAAGAAAGTAAAAAATTTTGAGAACAACTTATTTTATAAACCATCAGTTGCAACCATTATATATAAATATAAACTTACTTTACACTTGAGGAAAGAATTACATTTAAAACTATTTTGTACGCACAACATGCCAAAAATTGTTTATTTTAACAACGAGTTATATAAATCCAACATAGCTAATTTTTGTATTTATCACAAAATTAATGTTATGGAACAATATATTTTTTGAGACTTATTTATTATTTAACTTAAAACTTAAAATGTGTCATAAATATAATAAAAACATATATAGTATCATTTTGCATCCTTGGCGCAGTTGGTAGCGTCGCTGGCTACGGTTACGAATGTCAATTCCCGGTGCGGACAGTTATCATAGATTGATCCTTCAATCGATGTATGGATTTCTGTTCGTAGTCTGAATAGTCCCTCCCACCCGATTAACTAACCACTAGTCCTGTCATATCCTTCTATCCCTACTCTCTTCGAAAAAATAGAGGTTGAGCAACTGAGTAACAAGCATTTCTCGTAGAAAAATTCTGTTAAGATACCTCCATTAGGAGACCATATACTCCACATTGGGAGCGGACATGGAAAAATAAATAAATTATTTTGCATTCATTTGGGACGAAGGATTTTCAGGTTTGGAAATCAGTGATATCAACATGGAAAATTGCATTCCGTGTTGGAAATATGCCAAACACAAAAACATAAATATTTATGATGCGTTTTTTTAACCATTTTCAAGTGGAGGACTGTTTTTAAAATGGACGGAGGACATTATTTTAGAGTTGAATTGTAGAACGTATCCTCTTTTTCGAAACCATCTGGTAAAACTTAACTTACATATTTAGCTACAGTCAACAAAATAAAATGAAAAACTCTTTTGATTATAGGTATATTTGTGTTTTTTTCTGTTTTTTGTAAACTATAAAAATAGTTGGATATTGATATGGACAGAAATCTGTACACTAATTAACTGTATGAAACAATTTATTGAATTGAAACTTACAACCATGTTAATTTATGAGGTAATATATATTATAATATATACATATTGTAATATTTTTTTTGAATGCAAGGGAAACTATCTCTGATTGCTCTATATTCACAATGTATTTTTTTAACGTTTTTTTTTGCACAGCGATCCTTGGAACGTTTTCCTCGTGCAAAAGACGATGCGATTTTTTGTTACCTTAAAAACCTTAAAAGTTATTCTACGATGAATGATTGATACTCTGCTCAATTTCCCTTTTAAGGACCACTAATCCTGCTTTAGCCCTATTCTTCGACCCTTACTATCTTCGAAAAAGACAGATTGAGCAACTGAGTAACAAGCATTTCTCATAGAAAAACTTTTTCTAAGATGCCTCCACATTTGGAGCGGATATATTTTTAAATAATGCATTGTAATCGTAACATATTTTCCGTGTTTATACACGTCTTCCTTAATCCATAATTGCCCATTTCAGTTTAAGTTTCTGGATTAAAATTTCTTATACTGCTTCTTCGTTTATTGGATTGTTTTACTAAGCTTCTGAGCCGGTGTAAAGAAAGATAATACCACTCGCTTTGTAAGGGAAAATCACATGTCGGGTCAAGTGAATTTTCTTTTAAAAAAGCAATTGAAATAAATAAAAAAATATAGTCTGCAGTCAAAAATCACTTCGTTTTATAGTACAGTACACTTACGATTCTGGGAATTTTGCTGAGTGATCAACGTCGTTAGTATCAGTTTCGGTACTAATGGTTTCGAGCGCCAGTACAGAACAAATCATAAATTGATGTTTCAATCGGCTGCTGGACTTATGTTCGATGGCATGGATTTCTGCGATGTCCGAAATTCCCTCCCATCCATCCGAACCTAAAAATGGGCGTAGCGGAATCGATTAGCTTACCACTAGCCCTTCACTAGTACTCAACTGAGCAACCAAATAACAAACATTTCCCGTAAAAAAGGCGTAATCTATATGCTCTACACTCCAAATTAAAAAAAAATCTTTTTTTTATAAACAATTTTCTCCATACCCTATGTAAACATACTTTTTCCGTTTTTTCGTCATTTTATAACATAAAAATTTTAACTCGAAACCAGGATGGTGAATCTTTTTTTATTGGATGACCAATTTTAATAAGCTATAACCTAGCCTAAAAATGTACTGTAGTTGGCAAAAATCTATCTTATTTGTATAAGCTTAACAAAAGTTGGACAAAAATAGAGAGTTAGAGGTCTTTGGCAGTCAGTTTATTTTTATTATAGCTTTCAAATGAACAAAAAACCGTAATTATAATAGAATTAATTTACAGCCAAAAAGTCAACCAAATTTCACAGTATTTAAGTGTTGCATTTTTTTCTTTTAAACATTTCGCTTTCGCCACGTTGTGCCAATTAGAAAGCTGTCGCTTGAAAGCATTTTTTGAGTTAAGAACTAAGTGCATTTTTGTGTCAGTTATCTAACAATGTTGAGATGGGTCATATCCAATAATTACAACTCAGCTCACTTTGAAGTTACTTCGAAACACCGTATTATACTTAGACACTTCATAATGTTTCATCTTTCCGTTTTTATTTCAACATTATTGAGCATGAACATATATTGTTATTCTACAAGAACTGCTTGTTACTCAAGATTTTTTGGATAGTATAAAGATATAATAAGACAGGAATAGTGATTCTCTAATCACTCTCGCTACGCTCCGTTTATAAGATCGGGGGACGACTACAGGCCTAGCCTCGCTTAATTTTATAAAACTGTCATAAATAATAAACGTGTGTGTTTAATTTTAAATGACCATTAAGAGTGCAGTAACCCTAGTTTTTTATGTCCGAGATTGCCCATTATAACAAAACATAATTTTGTCGTAGTTATATCAAAAGTCCGAAACATTAGCCAAAATAATCAAATATGCTGTTCAATAGTCGCAGAAAGAATAGCTTTCTTATTATGAAATTTCGTGCCCGCATTCTTACGCTAATCGCTGACCCCCAGCACTCGTAAGTCTTGTGACACTGTTTCCATCCAGTGAAGTTGGGGTTTTCCAACACACTCCGCCTTTCCTTAAGAGTTTTTTCAAATTAATCTGAATTATAACACCTAAAAAAAAACAATCGAATATAATAGATAATATAATGTCGTTTAAAAAATCTTTCTCAGTCATGTATTTAAATTAAACGCAGTTACTTATCTGCCAACCCAATATTATCATACTGTTACTTCTATAAATTAATATACAATTCAGTAACATTTTCTATGCGAAAATAAAGCCCTTTATACATCTCTAGCAGCGACCGTTTAAATTTGCGGTGAAAAGAAGTTTTTTGGCAGATTCCGTGAGTATTTTAGTTTGTAAAACCACTTACCAACAGAAACTGACCCGAGGGATGTAGAAAAGATAAGTTTACGTTTAAAGATGGATTAGAATGAGGTTGCAATCCTTTTCTTGAAAGCGAATGCATTATTACATTTTAATTTAAAAATTCCTTCTCTCTGCCACTGGTAATAATACCATTACTAAAGTTCAACAAAATGTGTTTTATGTGCATATACAACTCTGTAAATTAAGAGAAAATAATTTAATTATATCACAATGAAACAAGAAAGCGTTCCTATAGAAATATTCGTTCTATTTCCGTCATAAAATCCAATTTTATTCATTTATTTCATTTTTATCTGAAGTTTTATTTTTACCTTGATATTATATGTAGATAATTAAATCAATCTTTTGAACACAAATGCCCCCTATTATCAACAAGACAATAAGAAAACATTCAGTGTTACATCTCTGAGAAATATTATCGAATAAATAATTGTTAAATGTCAGGTTACATAAAAACCAGTCAAAGAAATCAACACGATTAAAATTTTCAAAAGGATCAAAATATAAAAAGTGTCATGTGATAATAGAAATAAAAATAACCTGTATACAAAATATTTCTGTGTTTTATTTTATTTCCTTTATTGTCAAATTCAAATTCACCACGTTTTCATTCAACTTGGATTAAGTGTTTTAACGAATCACATTTGCTATAGCATCTTTTTTATATTACTTTAACACTTCCATTGCGTATATATGAGGCTTATCATTCACACATTGAATCATTAAAATAATTTCTCATCTCAGACGTCTTATCACCACGCACATATGGTACATATTTAAGGCAATCACGCGAAACTATTTTTGAAACAATAAAAGTGAAAAAAACCATAACTTAAAGTATTTTTTATAAGCACAGATATAATGAATGGGCCAACGTAGGCATTTCGTTGTACACACATTGCAGAAGATTCAAGCGGTCGCCCTCGAGTCACTCTCAAAAGATAGTTAGGGAATGGGTAAGGGTAACGAATTAGAAACAATTCGTGATCAGAATTGAAAAGGTACATATAATTTAAAAATGTCTGGCATAACAGTTAATGGTAGCGCCAGATATTCAGATTTTTTTTATTTCATTATTTTTAGTATTAGATTGAACAAATCTCAATTTGATATTGACCATGCCAAGACCTTAACTCAAATCCATCTGATTGATAAAGTGCAGCTCTTACCGCTAGAATCTGCAGAGGCTGACAATATATACTGATGTTGTATACTGAACAACCACTATCAGTATTCGTAAGGGGTTTTTTTCTTAATAGTTTTCCCTAGTCAAAAACTTACTTGGCTGCAATCTTTAGTAATATTTAGTACTATATACCTGTACTATATGCGGTAAATGGATATAAATACTTGCCAGAGCGTTAGAGCGAAGCTCGGAGCAACTCCAGCAGTGCGGTTGAGCAATGACGTTTAACCTGGAGCAGGAGCACAGAAAATTTACAGCGTTCCACTGCTCCGGATATTTTATGATCTTTAAAAAATCTTATAGGTATTAATTTTTATTATTTTATCATTAAAAATATAAAATTTGGTACTTCGCAACACTGTCATATTTAATATACGTATGCCTAATACTCAAACGAGTGGCAAGCAAATATTTTTTACGCGAAAATTAATTTCAATGTGAAAGAGACTAAAGTTGTTTTTTTGAACATTTGTATAAATGCAATACATAAGTCCTAAACACGCAGCCAAGTATGGAGAGGAGCTAGAGTAAGAACATACTTTGATGTCGGAGTGTAGCTGGAGTCGAGAATTGAAAAAATGGTCTGCTCCAATCCTCCGCTTTATGTAGTACAGAAAAGTAAATTTTCAAAAAACCCTTATTCTAAAAAATAAAATAACTCACTTATCAAAACACCTAGCAGCCGTAGTATTAAATACCGCTTAGTGTTCGAGATGAAAGTATTAAATTTCTTTATGAAATTGTAAAGAGAATGATGATACGATAAAGTGTTTTATGGTTGCGCGTGCTGGACGCATGACTTCCATTACTTCCTTGTACTGCATGCCAACAATGTCATTCCCTTGAGAAATATGTGGTACAGTGGTCTGCAAAGTGCCGAAAAAATTACATCACCTGAATATAATATGCTTGTCAGAATGGTTGATTTATACACACGTTTGTTGTAAAATCAATTTATTCTAAAATGAAGGCTTATTGTTTGACTCTTTTATCATCTACATTATCCTGCTGGAACAGCATTCCTGCAAAGTGGAGTCTCAGTTTACTAACTTATATATTTCGAGCCTGTAGCCGAGTGGTCAACGCCGTTGGCTACGATTGCGGTGTTCGCTGGCTCGAATCTCTATAGAAACAGTCTTATGAATTTTTCTTTAAAGACTTGGATATCTGGTATGTTTGAATTTCCTTCGAACCATCTGATTTTAAAAACAAGGTGTATCGAGATTGATTATCTAGTCACTAGTTCTGTAGCAGCTCTGTTTTATCCTTACACTCCAATTAAACAAGAAACGTTAAGTGACTGAGAACAAGGAGTTCTCATAAAGCTTAAAAATATATATACTGACTAGATCTCAACACCCCCTTCGTATAGGCTCTAACTAAGTGCCGACTAATAAACGACTGTTTTACCTGAAGGTTACGAATACTTTCTGTGAACGTCCACATCGAATGCAATTAGTAATGTGATATATATAAAAGGATTTGGTTAAGAAACAACTAGAAGTTAACTAATCGCTTTCTTTACATTTCGTCATCAACTGTAGATGAGACTGTGTGAAAATATTAGAGACAGTAATGTCTTTAAAGACAAATACATCGAAATATCAATGTATGAATGTCTCTATTCATGATTACTCCCTAAATATCTTATCATTTGTTCATCGGACTTAATTGTTATTTTTTGATATAATCAATATAAATGGCTGATTAACTTGTCGATACAATGAAAAAATAATTTGATTATGGCTTTTGTTCTAACATGGAACTGGAATATCTTAGACCTAACTACGTATCTCACAGGCTGTGTACCAAAAACAAATATTTTCATTTAAAATAAAATATATCGTAGGAAAAAATCATTCGACAAGAAATGAAAAAATAATCTTTCAGCTTGAACATTACCGGTTCACATTTACAGAATTGTGATACAAGACGCAGGTGTATGTAAGTAATACGCAGCACTCAGTTTTCGTCCCCTGTGGAAAGTGTGTCCTTTCGCGGAAGGGTCGTGGCGAGGTCATGACCGCTTATATCAGCTTGAGTATTTCCGATGACATCCTTTTGATTATTTCTTATGAATTTAAATATGTTAAATATGCTAAGTAGCCATGTACTCTGGTGAAAATACCATAATATAATAAACAGTTAAAGAAAATCATCCTCATTATTTTTTTGGTCAAATTTCGATGTATCATAATGTTATCAAGTTCGTATATGAATAATAATAAATATTCACTTTGTAAATAAAATTTCTCATAGACATCTTATTAATCTACGATACTGATTAGTTTTTATATTATCATCAAGGTGGAGGATAAAAATACCAGAAAGAGAGTTGGATTATAGGGAATCTAATTCGGGACACTTTTTTATGGTAGCACGATTTTGGGATTTATAATTATTTGTCAATCCCTGGATTGGTCACTACACATAATCTTTATTAAAAATTAAGCACAACTTGTTTTGAATTATTTCAACATTTTCTTATAAAACTCATGACCGGTTTCACTCATCACGGCATAAAAACGAAAAAAGTTAAAATACATATTATATTTTCTTAATTTAAAGACGTTGAAGTTATTTTTCTCAAGAATTTACATGCTTTTTAAATAATCATTGGAAAACATGAATCGTTTAAATTTGATTTTATCAAAATCAACGCAGAGCTTTGTTATGTTAAAATGTTTATCAATAATATAACTTTTGTGGTATTAACTCTCAATTGTTGATGAAAAGGCATTATATTCATAAAAATGAAACACATCTTGTTTGTACTTTTTCCACAATTAGATCAAAAGAACACCATCACTTTCGTTCATCAGTTGATCGTCCTTGACAATTTGAGTGGAATAGGTCAAGTTTTGTGATAATGGTTCAAAGAATGTAATGTAAGCAAACAATTATAAAAAATACTTAAAAATGTATGAATGTACATATTTATGTGTAATTTTTCATCCCTTATATCTAGGGCATTCAATTAACCGGAGATAATTACTAACCGGTTTTTGGTGTTTTTGTTGACAAAAAAACCGGCTAACCAGTTTAAACCGAAATACCTCATTTCATTTTTTTCGGTAAAAAAAATCCTACAAAAGTTTTTAAATTTATGTTAGTATAATGTTAAATATAAACAATATATCTTTAAAATTTCATAAAATAACTAGCACATAACGATATGAAAATATTTAGCGTATTGTAGGTCATGAATTTTTAAATCGCTAACATTTGTTATATTACAAATAATATTTAAGTCAACGATTTCTTCAATATTTCTACGAATGATTTTTCATATCCACAATAATAACTATTGTGCGGCATGTGTCTTATTTATCACAAATAGTTTAAGAATCTTTGTGTTTTTTGGTAATGTCGTGTAATTGCTTATCGTGTTGTGTCCAGGTTTCGGTTTTTCCAAAACACGCTGTAAACCGGTTAACCGGTTTCGGCTTAAACCGGTTGGAAGCCCTACATATATCGTACCTTGTCGTAAAAACGATGCATATGGAAAGCAGTTAGCAATCAACTAGCCATTATGAATCCAAATTGCTCGAAATGTAAGTAGTATAATAATTTTGTTTAAGATCTCTAGCCACATTTCGACGGCTCTCAATGGAATTTTGGTAGTTTCAATAAAAATTAAATTGCTTAGAAAACGATGATTGAAAATGAATATTTCCCTCAACCGATAAATAATTTTACAACATTTTGATGAAATGATATTTTTGATTGAAACGATAAATTATTTGACTCTGCTCAAACACTGTAGTATGTATGCTACAGTATTAGATTCTTCGTGAGTCATATCGCTGTATTCCACCATGTTAGCACAAAGTAATTCGATTCAATTATGGAGAAAAAAGCTAAAACAAATAACCACAGACTATGTAATTCAAATATTTTTCTATTTAATCGATGTTTCATCAATTATAAAATTAACAAATAAGTAAAAGATTGATAGCTAGGTATTTTTTTAAATCCTTAATACCAAAGATTGTTTCATTCTATTATTATCGACCCGTACAATGAGTGAAACCGAAAAGCTCGTTCAATTTAGTGAAATATTAATTAATAAGCAAAAATTTCTGTTTTTATAATAATAATAGAAATTGAGCACAATTTTATTTTTTTCATTTTCTTTAAAGCAAAATGCAAAAAAATATATCTCCATAATGATATGGACTTTATTTTTGACTACCCTAAGACGATATTTCCACCTTTCTCGAATTTCGAGTGTCTCATTTTTACATTGTTATTTTTATTATGATACGTGGATCTCATATTTACCGTGAAAAAGAAAATTTTGCTGATTCTTAACACAATATTTGAGAAATGGAACAATACATGTGACTAGCTACGCTTTTATATAACGTCTATTCTCAAAATATGGAGCATATTTATGTAGATGAAGTTAAATGTAAACAAAAGGTATTATTCTTTTTTCGATGCCATCTTTTATCGAAGATTACTGACCTAATTGCAGTAAGGCTCTCTATTTTAAGCCAGTCGTAAAAAAGAGCACCAAGAGTAGAGGAAAAGAATGAAAATATTTATAATACGTATAAGTCTAATGTATTCATCTTTTATATTTAATTTAAAAGAAACCTTCGTTTGAATCAACCCTTGTCCAAGAAACAACTGGCAAAGAAAAGGCTGTGTTTTTATTTGCCCGCGTTTTCGTACAAATTTAACATATTTTCTAGTGTGTTTGTATTATTAAATTCCTATCTTGAAAATTGGAGTGAAAACTTTGGAATTTTGTTATTGAATATATCACGACAGCGGCTTTTTCATATTGGTAATGAAAAAATACAGTAAAGTTCAACATTATTCATATACTATTATTTACCTACATCAAACAGGTGCCTTTGTAGTCGATAATGAATGTACCATTTATGAGTGTTTTCTATCAATTTGTTTGTCAAATTTTATCGAAATATACATTATTTTTTCGGCTCCGTGGCGTAGTTGGTGTTACGATTTCGTCGCAACATTACAATCTTCACCTATCAGCGATACGCACCTCGCTTCGTCATTGGTAGGAGACCACGGGGAAGCTTCGCCAAGAATAGTTAAGTAAGAATTGCGTTAAAACTTTCTTACGAGCCAGGATGTGGAACAAGTAGGACGTGCCGGTAACGCGCTGGAGATTGGCCTCGGACACCTCGGACTCGTAAGGTCGTAATTTTAAATATATATATTATAATAGTTTTCTTGTTTAAGTTCATAAATGTTGTTTCGTCGTGTAATTTCTGTTTTATTTGTTTATAATTTAAATTCTGTGCATCTACGGTTTCCGCATCTCTATTAAAGGTTGTGTAGGTGTAGTCAAGGAGCAGTTGCAAATTTTAATGAAATACGAGTTATCTGGGAGGGGGTCTACTGTAGTTTATATCGTTTAAATATAAGACAAATTAAGAAAAAGTGTACGAAGTGGCATTAAAATATTATTATTTGAACATGGTACAATCTTTGATCACGGTATTTTTATTCAATTAATGAAGAGCGTATGAACTTCTAATGGAGCAGCTCAACCGAAGTTGTGCTATGAATCTTTTTCCAACCGGTGGGATTATGATGTCCCAGACAACCGCCGGGTATTATCAATAGGATGGACGTGAGGTGGAAATCAAAGGCGCTGGCATTGGAGGAGGCAAAGTAATTGGTGGGTGTCATGAAATAGTGGAGGAATCGCGTAGTGGCCATATGCTCCAGACAGGGAACGAATATGGTTCAAAAATAAAAAGAAGTATAGAAAGATGTAGGACAGGACTATTAGTTAACTAGTCGCGCTTGTCACGCTCCGATGGTTCACATGGTTGGGATGTAAAGTAGACTTTACAGATACTTACATCTACATTGAACACAAATTCAAAAGTCGTTTGAAAAATTAATTTATGAAAAGTCGCTACATGGTTTCAAACCCATAAACAACACAACCGAAGACAGAAATATTGACCATTCAGCTACAGGCTATCAAAAAAAATTATGTTTTTTTGTAATACTCATTTTTTGGTCACATTATAAATAAAATATTTAATGGACGATAGAACATTTAATGTACGATTGAATGATTTGTTTTTTAAATATTCCTCGTATTTTAATGGGTATTCCGTGCACCTGAATTTGCTACGCTTTTATTCGTAATATAAATGATTTTGTTGAAAAGTTTGCGCGAAATTCAGCGACACCTTTGCGTCATTTTCTTTATCTTTCCCACGGAAAACTCTGAAATAACAACACGAACACGTTTTCGCAAAATTACTTCATTACATGTATTATACAATGCAAAATATACCGAAACCATCCTTACGCCTCGCTATGAATTTATCGTTCACCGTTGTTAGCAATGGATTGTTCCACTGTTCGTGGGAAAATTTCGTTTGCTTTCTTCGTTTCAGACAAGCGATTTCAAAATTAAACAACTGAATTAATGTGTTTCTCTTACGCTACGCGAAAGTGCTCTTGTTTTCTTTGCTATCTGTAGAAAATTTTACGCATTTTAACTACTGACTTTAATATAATTATTATTTTAATGACTTTGTATTTTGTCTTCAGTACTAAAACTACAACATTGAATTGATTAATATCCTTATTAAAGATGAAAATTCCATTCAAATTTAAAATAGACGTTTGATTAAATAAGAATTTATTAAAACGTGAAATAATTCGATTAATAATATTCTTTTTTATCACTTAATATTATAGAAAGGTCCATATAATTATAAAAATAAAAAATCACGAGTAGTTCATATTCTAGGCTTATTATATTTTGGCTTATTCTATTCTAAATGACACAAAAATTTTGAGGATTTTCAAATGTATTTTTATGGCTCTTTAATGTTTTCTAGCTGACAGAAAGGGCTTCTGAATCATGTAAATAAATTGTGGACTGAATTTTATTTTTATAACATTTCTTTTATTCACTAATATACCACAGTACTTTTGATCTGTTGAGCCGATATAGTCTATCTAAATATAAAACACACTGGTTTATCAATTTTCCTATGGATTTATGGTTTTTTATTTAGTAAGATAAGAACAGAATACATCTTGTTGTTAGAAGAGCGGCAGGATTCATGCTCTCCTAAGGCATCCGCAGCACATGTCCAAGCTAGTTTCATCGTTGCTTTTTTTATTTTGGACTCCGTGAAGGGCTGGTGCGTCCACTCTCTTACCTCCTAGTGTCTGACAAACTCAAACCACCATACTCATAGTATTCTTTGTAAGCATCTGTTTTTGTAGAACATTATATGGTTCTGAGGCGCAGATAGCGATTAGAAAACTACCGTTTTCTTTTCCATCCCCTTCTTTCTACCTTTGACATCTCTGAAAAGAGACGTTAACTCACGGGAAACTTTCTGTTTAAACTCTCCATTATTTTCATATTTACACATTGGCAGTCGATATAGTACTCACAAGTATTTCATTCTACTATTTCTTTCATAAAATACGAAGAATTTCCTGTGGCACTGTATAAAAGTTTCTGTGATTACGAATAATTTAATTATTAAAGCAATGTAAATTTGATGTTGAATTTTATAATCTCACACTCTTCTTTAAGGCCGAGACATTGATGTGAAGTAAAATATTTAAATCGGTTGACACCAGACAGGAGTCGTCAGGACATTCAATAGACCGTTTACAGACTCTTCGCAGTAAAATCGCAGCAATTATTAAAAGTTTTAAAATCATTTTCATCGTTAGTCTATGTAATTATTTAATGTTTCGATTTCATCATCCCCTGATAATGAATTTAAATTTAACGTGCATTCTGTTGCCAAGAGATAATAATTTGAGTGAAGCCAACTAAGGGACGGTTAGTTACTAAATTACAAGTTACAGATTCTCGGTAAAATGTACTAGCGACGGCCGATTCGAGGAATTCGTACAGGAAAAGCAATGATGGCAAACCTTTTTTGTGTGTGCCGCATGCAGAATACCCTACTTAATAATTAATAAAAATCCATGGTAGTTATTATCAAGTAGAGTTCGGCTGTTGTTAGTTTCAACGCCCAATTTATATCTGATTTATATTCCTTCATTAATTTTTATAAACAAGCCGAAGTTGATTAGTCAGTTAGCCTAAATCTTAGGTCACATTGCAAAAACAAATTCATTTATATAAAAACATTTTACACTTTTATTGATGCCTCAGTTCTAAAGTTCGAGGGGATAATATATATAATGAAAAAAAAACAAGTCTTCAAGAAAATAAACTCTTTAGAAGCAATGTTGAAGTGCCACTTGCGCACTCGGGCAAGACGTTCGGAACCTGTGATTGAAATTTTGAGACGCCATTTTGGTTAAAACAAAACATAGAGTTAGTAATTGTGTTTTCTTGAACGACGGGGAGGTTGGTCGTTGCACGACGCGAGTCGGGTGCTCGTTATTAAGGAATTGTCCTTTGGAGAATGACTCCTGTCGACAGTTTCGTCACGAGGCAACCGTGGTGTTGTCCGAGAAGCAAGGGAAGTGTTGTTTGTCTCTCAAAATTCCCTGGGTCTATTATTCCTCTACGAATTAAGGTAGTAATCGTTGTAGAAGATATCAACTGTTTGAACTGTGAAATTTGTACCAAGCCTAAACTACGACAATAAAACAAATACGAGTGAACGAGAGTGAGTTTCATTGAAGTGAAAATCTGTGTCTTTCGTCCACCTTGTATTAAGTGGCACAGCAACGTGGGGCATAGAAAGAACCTGTGTTTCTCGTCCACTTAGTATTACGGTATTACTTATTAAAAACATGGTGTACAGTTTTTATTTTCACGATTGCAATCCCTCATTTTAGACCGCCGTTATTATTTTATCAGCAACATGTCGCAGATAGATAATGAATAGTCATTCCTGCTAAAAATCAATACAGCATCAAAATATTATTACTTCTCCAGCATCGGTAACCCGAAGTGTTTGCTTAGGTCACCAGCTGTGATATGCGTAGGAGCGCTACGACGCGAAGTGTGCTTGTCTACGCTATCTATCAATAGATTTGGCAGGCGTCAAGATCAACAGATATGTCACACAGTATTGACAATATTTCAACCCAGCGCCTAAAATCACAACTCGGCCAATATACACGTTTCCGTTTGTTCTTGTACGCAAACTTCAAACTCAAATTCGAACCGTTTGCAACCAAATATTTTCGTTGACAAGTCAATAAATCATTTTTTAACGATAAAAGCTTTTCAACAAATCGAAGAATACAATATATTATGATCCTGATATGCTATTTATTTACAAATATATTTATTAAATAATAATTTTTATGATATTTTTTATATTTTCTTTCGTGAATGGGTTCCGCTGAAATACATCATACATATTTTTGAAAAACGTTAGTTTAAAAAATTCGATCAAATTTAATGTATCACATACGCAGTATTGAGTCAAAATAGTCAATAAATCATCCACAAGCTGTCAAAATTGTCCAGAAGAGCGTTACTTTAAAATAAATAACAAGCGATATATGTAAGCATTTTAATATGTTTGTCTTTTTAGGAAGGCTGAAAGGCCCGATTTTGAATTATTAATTTTAATGGAATCGGCGGTAACTTTTAAGAAATTCATTTTTAATATAAAATTAATATTAATTCCACTAGATGTGTTACTAAATGTGACATATTTCAGATTATCGCAATGTTATTTATTTCTAAGATAAACAATGATTTTAATTCTCAATTTTAAAATGAAGATGAGGTGGGACTATTTCCTTCTACTGGACCGTCTTCAGTTGTTCATTTTCTTTATTTTTCTCCATCAAATGGCAAGAATAAATGAATTTTTGACCAGCAGTTTTATCCTAAAATAATGACTTTTGAAACACATGTATAGTTTAAAAATGTCCAACAATCCATTTCATGACTGAATTAATATGTATATACATTTTAACCGTTTATTGTAAAAGTAAAAAATACAATACATTACATAGCTGACGCTAATACGACATGCATTTGACAAATATAATGTTGACAGTTCATAAAACAAAAACTATTAAGTATTGTTTTTATTAAGTAGCTTTTAAAATACCCGACTTTGGAAAAGTGGCACTCCGCTTCAAACTGCTGTGACTATTGAATATAAAAAATCATATAGATTGTTATATTCACATCTAATCCAAGAAAAAAAGTCATGCAATTTTTGAGAGAGAATTATTCTATTTAAAAATAATAATTGTCTTACCATATGATTCGAGCGCCGGTAGCATTACGCATATCAACAGAATCAGCATGTGACATCTCCTGACACGCTTTCCTGAAGAAGATCGTCTCTCTTTGCGGTTGCACATACGTTCTTTCATTGTAGTAATGTCTCAAACAAATAACTATACCACAGAAGTAACAACGTAAATGATTCACATTATATTTTGTTTGATTCAATTTTTCACTGATCACTGACACGCGTGCAACTTTTATTGTCAAGCAAAATTTAATTTAAATTTTTATGATTCCTTTATATTATAAAACAAATATTTGAATAATAAATGTATAAATAATACTTCGGTCCCATAACCGACGTATTTGGGTTTTCGTCCTACTCTCTTACGTACATTGATTTTAAGATCGATTTTTGGATTCATATTGAAATGATATTCTCATATATCAAGCCATCCATCATCTAAACCAGGGGTGTCAAACTACGACCCGAGCACCACTAATCCGACCAGCGGTAGCCCTGTGCTATGGATATTTCAGTCGCCGGCTAGTCCCAATACGAAAATTTGCGCGTAACTCAAAACTGCAGTGTATTAGTATGTTGAGCTATCTAGGTCTTAGCTCTTGGGACTCAGTGGAGTAGACAGTATAGCCCTTAGGCCAAAAAAATTGGAGACCCCTGATTTAACCGATTCCAGAATCGTGTAATCTTAAAAATAACGATTAGTCAATTTTTTCCAAACTCTATCCATCCTTCCTCGTTTTATCGTAAGATAGAGGTTGAACGACTGGCTTACAAGAAGTTCTCATTCAACGTGTTCTTTTGAGTTATGATGTCAAATGCTCTACATTCAGAATGATCATAGTAACAAAATATCTTATTATCAATGTTAAGAGCGGTATGAAGTATTTATCGTTAAAAACATTTTAGTACCTATTTAAACCGACAATAAAAAAATATTCTACAAATTCAAAATCAAAGGAAAATTTCGATGGGTTCAGCGGTAATTTTGTCATTCCACTTGTTGCGTAACTAGGCGTGATACCCATTTGAGAATTATGTTTAGACTTGTGCTATGTTAAAAATATGTTGAATAACGAAGAGTTATCGGAAAATATCGGTAAGTACCTACATAAAAAAACTCGTGGGATTCTTTAGCCAAAGTGACTAAACCAAGGTTAATTGCTAATTTTTCACTATAAAACTGAATAATGCTATTACTCGAATTGAATATATTGATAAACTGAAGTAAATTACAAGGCTACTGAAGAATCGCTTGAATATTTCGTGACGAACGTGACGTCATATAGAGAGGGGGGATAAAAGATTGTGTAATGAAATGTGAAGATGGGGATTTAAATTTGTGATCTTGGACATGAGTGACTTATGAATGATTTTCCAATTTTCAGGTGTAATTCCTAAATTATTTATTATTTAACCCTTAGGTTTCTAAAAAAAATACTTTATCTTGACAACATGCGGAATGCAAGCAGGCTGTGTCAGCCCAAGCTATACATTAACTAAGAAACTGAGCGGTTGCTTCACAGGCTCTACATCAGTATAAATGTAGTAAAAAACTGCATTCCTGCACCATTATTACTGCCAGACGGTCATCGATTGATTTCGTCCATTGTTTCTGCAATGATAATTTACATGTAATATTCAGTGTACATTCTTGCCATTGAATATAAGATTGAAATAATAATATACCGTAGTTTTACATAAAAGTGTTTTTTACCTCAATATTGGATGTTTATTCATTAACTTTGCCTAAGTTTTCAACAAAAACGATAAATATAACATTAGATTTTTGTGTTTAACATAAAGGTAAATAATTTCACTGCTTTATTAACACTCTTTCACGAAACGGAAATTATGTCGATAACAAAATGAAAGCAATCCCATGTTATGGCGTTTTCTTTCACACAAATACATAATACTGCAACATTTTCTCAAAGTAATCTGTGATTAACCATTAATCTACATCAAGAAGGCGTATTACATGGCACTGCCAGTAAAATAAAGTGTCGTTCGCAATTTATCATTTTTTGAAATAATTCTCTATGGGTGATGATGCATTGACGGCTCAATATAAGCCACGTCTCCAGCACTGATTGTTCGCTTTATTTACAATATTTACAAACTAGATAAGAAACAATTTAGAATAAATTGTTATTCTCTCTACTGTTATCCACATTATTAACCGTTAAAAACTCTAAAGAGTTTTAGTATTTTTCCTCAATTAATCAATAACCGAAAAATACATAAGAAAACAAAGCTTGTAATATTGATGTATTAACAATTAATATAAATTAATTCACATCCCAATTTGGACAGTTAAATAAATCTATTTATTGATTTGTGTTCGAAGATATAGATATCTAAAATTCTTTCGTATCCATCCGAGACGTAGCGAGAACGGTTAACTAATTACTAGTCCTATTCAAGCTCCAACCTTCTATCCTTACTCTTTCAAAAAAAGGAATAGTTTATTGACTGAATAACAAGCAGTTCTCGTAGGATAACTTCTGTTGATGTGCTTCCGTTAGAAGTCTATAGCTTCCACATTGAGAGCGGACTTGATAAAAATAACTTTATTTAATAATGAAATAAGTAATAATTCATTTTTCACCGATGAAGCTATATCTGAAATTAAATTCGCTTTCTTTGCAGTGAACATTTTTTTTTATTTAAGTATATATATCATAATATTTATGTAACTATTTTTAAAATCGCGCATTCCAGAAGCCAATCCTACAGCGCCAATGTATGTTTTAAACATAGTTCTATTTTTTATGAATAATATTATTTTATAATTTTTAACCATACAAATTGAATAAAATCATTTAATCGACCTGTTTAGAACGATTGAGGAAAGTTTTTAGAAAATGTAATTGTCGTTCTCGTGGTGAGTTTTTATTTACATCCATTTAAGTGGATTTAGCTATAATTTAAATGAAATCCATTTATACATTATCTCCTTTGTATGCCAATCTACAGTAGCAGAAGAAACTTTAGGTTAATATACTGCAACTCTTGTGTCAAAAATCCCTAAATAGAAAGTTCAATAAAAATTTGTAGGTACTTATATCAAAATTCTCAACTGCTGTGACATTGTAATTTTTTGAGTTATTTCTGCCAATTTCGAGCATATGGACTCAGATGGAGAAATACACATAAAGCCATGCATCAATGGGAATTCAAACCGTTTGAATTGTTTCTTGATGTTAACTTTTAAGCGCTTCACACCAAATTAGTGATTTTATATTTTATAGTGTATATTTTTTTAGATTTTTGCTGTAGAATAAGTTAATAAAGCTATCAATTTATATATATTTACTTCTCAAAATTTGTAGTTTCTTTGTCGTACAAATTTCCATACTTATTTGTCTTGATTAATGTGCCAATCTTTAACGTAGCAGACATACACAGACACACTCTGCCGTGCATGCGCAGAAAGAGAGTATTTAATTATAACTTTATCATGATTTTTACAAATGATTGATTTTTAACTGAAAGCACGATCTCTGTCTCTCTCTATATATAAATATATATATAAGCGCATCATTCATATGAAGTGTCATTTGTTCGGAAATTTTCAAACTTGTTTGACCATGTTCAAGATTGTTCAAAATGTCCGAACATTTTCAAGCTTGAGTGTGTGTGTGTGATCATGAGGTTGAAGTGATTTTTAGCACACAGCACACATTCTCTCCCTCTGTCTCTGTCCAACTAACTTACTTATTAGTTTTAGTTACTAAATTTCGTAGAGCATTGAATAAAAATAATTTTATCCTACAAAATATTATTTTCGGAATAGAATTTTTAAAATTGTTAACTTTTCATATCCGTCTATTCTCACCCTCTCTGAAACAGAGAGGTTGAGTGGCTGAATAACTCCCATTCCTTGTAAAAAAAAGTAATATTGTCAAATAGGAGTGCATACATGTTTATTTTAAAATTTTGATTACGATTTTAATAAATTATATTTAAACTTTACTTAATTTAAGAGGGTATATGAATTTATTTATAAGTATTGTATATCGGTTCAAAAATAGTCGATATTATAAGCTACAAACGAATACAAATCTGTTTTAATGATGGCGTGACATCGAAAACCCTTTAACAATATTTGGCAATTTTTAGAGTATTGCAGTTTTATTATATCTTAGAAAAAAAAATAAACTTTAAAATTGCTATAACTATTTTCTTTACATTTAAAATCAATCCATTAGAAATAACCTTTACAATGATAAGACAATGAAGCAATTAGGCTATTAAATTTAACGTATATTTTTCATTAATTTGCCAAAGTTTAAAATTTTACTCTATTATTATTATTTTTTATTAATATGGTTAATAATAGTAGAATACACGTCTTCATCAGTGGTATGAAATGAAAATATGTAACGATAAATTTTATCTGTAATCAAATTTGCAACTCTTTTTTCTTCTGTAAATAATTTCGTAAATAATCACAAAAAATTTTGATTCAGTGTTATTTTCTTTGGTTTATTATTAATGAAAAAGATAATTAACCCGATATGGTTTTCATTGATAAATAATTATTAAATATTTAATTTCTCCTGTAGATGTGCATAATTCCAACGTAATAATAAAAAGTCTTGAAAGAAAGCATTGAATGACGTATAATATTTGAGAACACTCCATATAAAATTTCTGGCTAGGCTAGGCTATTTAATGTCAATTTCAGATTTAATTATTTTGTAGATCTATAACATGAATATTTGTGATGTTTTTTTTGCCACGAGATGATCTCATGTCTCCTTTTGTTATTCTCATTGAGTTTGTTGATAAGTTTCAAGTATAACCAAACAAATAAAGTTTTTCTCTAGTAACATCAATCCATTTTCACAAAATACTAAATATGCGAAATAGTTATACAATACTTATAATCAAAATCCAAATATTGTATAATAAGTCATTAAAGTTATAAAACACTTTTTTTATAGCAGAAATAATTTAATCTCTCACTAACATTTTTTTAGTTTGAAATATATTCCGAAACAATTTTTAAAATAATTGCGATGCTTTCAAAGTAAAACTTTTAACAAGTCGGAATCTTTTAAAATTAGAATTTTTTTTCAAACAAAGAAAGAACCGAAGCGATTTTTGAATTTCAAATGTAAAAACACGTTCATTAAATATGATTTTGTTTCATCAGTTATTATCTTATTCTTCAATACAGGCTTTATGTAAGATTGCGTAAAACATTTAATTTTGGTTTAAATATTTTCAGTGATATTTAATATCATTTATTTATACAGAAAAATGTTTCGTGTTGAAAAAGGCAAGAAAAAATATACCACATAGCAGTCACATCTGCAAGTATTGCTGATGTTTTTATTTACACAAAGTTGATATTGCAAAATCAACGAAAAATAAAATCGTATGGTTTATGTCGAATCCTTCTTTTATGTGTGCAATAATGAGATTTGATTAATTATTTTTGTCTAGATATATTCACTTCACGTATAAATTCCTATGATCGGGGTCCGTCAAGTATCACTCGCGAAACAAAGCGCCGACAGCGTTGTGATTTTCCGGCGTTTCCAAGAGCGATGCCGCCTCGTCGACTGAATGCACCGTACTGAATGCCGAAATGGAAAGCACTCGGCCCTCTCCTACCTCAGTCGAGGGAGGGTTAATCGGTGCCCTATACCACCTTGCAACCAGTAGCGTGCAGTCTATAGAATCAAAAAAGCACTTCGTACCATGAATGCATCTATCTAAAAATATTTTTTACGTAATTACAATTAATATTTATCCATTTATCTGTGTACAATTCATTTATATTTTTAGTTTAAAGCCGTGATATTTTAAAAAAATTCAAGATTTTTTTACTTATACGGTTTTACATCTCTGAGAGTAAATTTGTGAGCAAATTAAAACACAAATTATGACTAAGATGGAAGTACCACAAATATTATAACCATGACACTTTTTTAGTATAAACCGTGAAATATGAAAATCTTTTTCATTGAAATATTCCAATGATCTTTAGTTAATTTACTTATACAGTTTTATATTTGTGTCACTTAGTAATGGTGTAACTCCAAAATTACGAAAAATGAGTTAATACCTCAAACACGTTCGAAAGATGTTATTCTATTGGTTTAATAATGATACACCTCCATATATACTCCTAATTTCTTTAAAAAACTGTTTTTTGTTTTTATATTCCCATATTTAACGATATTTTTCAGAATAATAGTGAATTGGAGGTACAATATCAGAATAAGAATGAAATGTCCGGACAGACTTCACTACTACACTAACGTTTAAGTTCTTCAGTGGTTGACAAACAGTTATTAATGGTTGTTATTTGATCCTAAAAACATTTTACAAAACCTTGATTCTTGATCTCAAAATTTCAAAACTGAAGTTACACCATTACTATTCTAAGTGGCACATTTCTGAGAGTAAATTTGTAAGCGAATATAAACACGTATTACAAACAAGATAGTGTTTAATAATGCATGATCTATTAATATCATATAGATTAATAAATTCTAAATGTGATTCAAAATAATTTCTGCTTGCGAAGTAAGTCTTATCACAAGAATTTTAAAATTTAAGTTTTATTTTAAACGTACAGATGTAAATAAGTGAGGTAAAGTTTACTCCCTGATTCGGTCTGTTTCCGAATTTTAAATGTTATTCAGTTTTGCCATATATTAACTGCTTCTATTGAATCCATTTTTGATCGAAGGCTGGCGAATGAGCCTTTCATATTGAGCCACTTGCGAAGAATAGATATAACCAAAGACTTAACTCTCTTCTGGACCAGCCATTTTATAACTAGCTATGATCATCTTGCTGCCAAGCTCCTCCAGTTTTAATTTAGTAGGTAGCGGTATAATTATTGAGGATGCTGATCACATCCTTTATGAATTTCCAGACAAGGAATACGAAAAATGGTTTGTCTGAAAATCCATGGCGTCGCATGGACAGCAAATGGATCTCAACTCGTAAAAGCTCTTCCATAGTCTTCTCTTCTTTCTGCACATTACAGTGCATGTAGCCAAGTTTTGACAAATTTCAGACACAAATTTTTAGCACAAGTAAAATTGTAATGCTGCGGACTTCTGCCTGTGAAGCCGTAGCGGTTGGTATTGGGTACAACCTTCTTAACCATGTGGAATATAATTGTAGTATTGTATAGTGAGTTGAAATAGTTCGTATCGTATTAATAACTTCTACAATACAATTAGTCACAAAACTGTCAAAGAAGTGAAACAATCGCTCTTAGTGGAATAATATAGTTATCGTTGTATATTATATCGAAATAATACCTACTAAAACATATGTCCTATGTAATTTAAGACATCGACTGAGGGTGCTTGATGGAATTTCAATACCAAATTTGGATTATTGAGATTTTGTACACTTCCATGTATTTTGTCACTAACGACCCGGGTTTCGCCTTTTGGCATCTTCAGGCATTCGAGCACACGAATGGACTCGAACTGAGAGACAGTAAACAGTGTCTAACGTTTATATAGAAGATACAAATGCGACAAATATTATTTAAGAGGTAAGATATTATACGTCTGAGAGCCACACTGATACCTGAGTTAAAATTTCGGGAATCGCCCTAATCCTTATTTTGTAAACACCATATTAACAGAGTGGCGAATTGCCGCTTTTCAACTTCTTTTAGAAATACCAGTGATTTTACAATTATAATAGTATTGTGGGTTTTGACGGGATGTAATTCGACGAATGGGTAAATATATACCAAACACCTAACAGATGTCACTAAATGTGGAATGATTGTATATATTTACCCATTCGTCGAATTACATCCCGTCAAAACCCACAATACTATTATAATTGTAAAATCACTGGTATTTCTAAAAGAAGTTGAAAAGCGGCAATTCGCCACTCTGTTAATATGGTGTTTACAAAATAAGGATTAGGGCGATTCCCGAAATTTTAACTCAGGTATCAGTGTGGCTCTCAGACGTATAATATCTTACCTCGTAAATAATATTTGTCGCATTTTTATCTTCTATATTAACGTTAGACACTGTTTACTGTCTCTCAGTTCGAGTCCATTCGTGTGCTCGAATGCCTGAAGATGCCGAAAGGCGAAACCCGGGTCGTTAGTGACAAAATACATGGAAGTGTACAAAATCTCAATAATCCAAATTTGATATGTCTAATGATTTTCATCAGAAACATGCGAAAGGCAATCATTTCACTTTTTTGTATTGGGGTTTTTATCTTATAATATTGCAAATTCTGAAGTCAACAGTTATTTGTAATACTTATTTGATAATTTTATAATTTAATCGAGAATGGTTTTACCCAATTAGTCATAAAAAATCTCGTTAAATTGAGCTTGTCGTTAGTTAAAAACGCTCAATCGCAAAAATTGGTACCGATTAAGTAAAAAGATTATGAAACTTTTTTTTTTCAAATCGTGTTTTATTTTTATAAACATAATATTTCTGCACCAAGAATTTTCAGTTAACACCATTCAAGTAACCTTCATTGCCATTAAATTTTATCCGTGCCACTGCTTGCACCCCTAATAAAAATAAATAACGCTCGCAGTACTTGTGCTAAAAGCAAATGTACCATTTTAACAGCCATCTTTCAAATAACATTGTACTTAATTTTTAATTCAGTCATGGAGAAGAAAGATAAAATAGACATAAACAATTCCCCCCTTTTCTCATCAAAACCGAACGCGTTTATTACATTGGATTTTTTTTACTTTAAAATATTACAGCGACAAAGTAAATCTATTAATACAGTCATCACCACAAAGTGCTACGACGGCACATTTTGGTTTTGACCGCAGTTTGTTAAAACTTTTGCCAGGAAGATCCGAAGAAAATTCACAATTTCTTCTTCAACGTTATTTGGAAAAGGTAAAAATAATCTGCCACAAATAATTGGACAGTTTTTATGAGTTTGAGATACCGTCCAGTTTTGTTCAGATACGTCTCTATTAGCTGTAATAATTATATTGTGTTTGTTCGTTTTTGTAATGCCGGTAATAATATATTCTTTCGGTATTGCTCTCCCTAGTTGCGATGTCATGTTATTTATAAGATAAATATGAACCTAAGCACTTTCAACTGTCAAAATGAAAAAGTACGTAGCGCTAGAACCGGAACGTGTTTCCGCTGACAGTGCGAGTACATTCAGCAAATAACAAAAAGAACAAACCACAACTATCACTATACTGCAACAAAGTGACAGCAATAAAATGCACTCAGGACCCAAATTGCGTGATACTTTGGTTGTCCGTGTTATAAAGAACTAACCCTTGAAGCCGATGCAGCATGTTTGTAAGCGTCAACATGTGAATGATTAAATTAGCTGTCGGTCTTGTAGCAGAGTGGTATTTTTTTGTCGGTCACTGTATAAAATTTAGAAAATAAAAATAGATTAAAGATGATTTTACGTGTAGATCCGTGCAGTAAGTCAATTATTATAAATTATACTCGTGAATTTACCTGAAACCGGTATTAAAGTAGCTAGTGCATTTAAATTAATATGAGAATAGCTCAGCGGGAATATGGTTCTTAGCTCAAGTTGTGAGATACATTATTGCTAATTCCGTATGATTTACTCTGCTTCGAAATAAAAACATGTAAGTTATAACGATTTGAGTACCATGATGGTCATAAATAATCAAAAAAATGATTAATAAATTCAAAGTTAGATTGATATAATTAATAGTTATTTATTAATTTAAAACAAAGACAAAAAAATCTTGTGGATAAATATACGGTACACAAAAGGAATTTAAATAATAAAACGTGAAATTCAAATGTATTAATGGTCAGGTATGTACTACTAAACTTGAAACATAATTGAAAAAAGAAATTAAGAACTAAATGAAAGTCCCGAAGCGTCGATCCATCTTTGCCACGTCGATCCCGCAAGACACTCCACTGTAGACACCTCTTTGTCGACTCCAACACGACACGGTAGACTGATATTCTGTAGACCGGCAGAAAAATTTTAAATCGAAATCTTGTTGGATCCTTCCTCCTTCCCAGCACACGCCTCTTTCGACAAGTACATTGCTGCAGGAAATTATCGATCGACAAAATTCATCATTTATTTAAATGTCCGGGAGAACTGATTGAATGCCGAATTCATAATACGGAAATCGTAACAGGTTTTTCACCCATTCGATTGCGGGGTGAATTTTAGTGAAAACCTTCATACATTTTTTTCTATCGACCTACATCTGTGTCCGTAGCGGGATTCTAACACGTGATCTACGCAACCGAATAGAACTGACGCCCTAAATCATTGAACACTCGATTTTCGGTCACATTTTAAGGGTGACGTTGCAACACGAATTTTAATACAGTAAGTCTTTGAATTTGTACTACGTGACTTAATAAAACAGTAATTCTATAGAAATTTGTTACCAAATTTCAATTAAACTTAAGTTTAGAGACCGGAAAAGAATTTTTTTCAGATAGTAAACAAGTAAAGAAATTTAAAATTAAAAATACAGGTAAATATTAGTTCCATGTTCTATATACTGCAATCTACGCTTCAGTACAATATTTTATGAATCAACGATAATTTTATTTACGTGTTTTTTTTAAGTACTTATATTCAATGCTTGATATGTTATTTAATTATAAGAAAAAACACATGTCGTATCAAAAATTTATCAAATGTCATTAATATTCGACTTAAGTGAAAACCTTTAGAGTTATACGATTAATTCGCGTGACTTTGTCCTAGTGAATTGATAATATTATAGAATAAAAATGTGATGCTAAAACTTTATGGTACTGTTATGTCCCTCGTAGTACGTTTGGTAGATCAGAGGTCCTCGAACAGTATTATGTGATGGCTTAGATGTTTGCCATCTATTAACAGTTAAAGTCGACAGACTTTTACTTCTTGTTTATGTTGGGTAATTATGTCAGGCTAATTACCAGAGCTTTGTTCAGTGAGCAGGTGATGAAACTAATTCAACTGTTTATTCAATTTGAGAATTACAGATACAATATTTAGTGTGTTATTCTGCATGGTGTTACAAAATAAGTGATAAGCAAATTATGCCGTAATAGATATTATATAATACAAATTTGAGTGGGTTTCTATATGATAACAATTATAGTTAAGAGGAAATGCAGTTAAATGCACTCATGGTCAATGCTCGAATTCGTAGATAAGATGCATTGTGTTAACGGTAATTTTCGGCTGGGTGATAATATATTTAAGCGTGGTTCAATTGCTAACAATTACAGGGTAGTTCAATAACAACTTAATATTAAAATGAGGTAGCATACCAAATCTTTAACAGTACGTTATTAAAATGTATTACTTATTTTAATTTTACGCGTGCTTTCTGACATAGGTGTTTTACAGTAAGTTTCTTTTTGTTATACCAGAAGACGTGCTTTGGAAACTAGAATATTTTAGTGATATAATTCGAACCACATCCTTTTTACAAGAACTAAGACAACATTTCGTAGTTTCTGGTCACGAATAAAAAATATTTAGGATCAAATAATTCATATGATTGAAAAAAACAGTCAGTTTATTGAAATATATTTTAAACTATACAAATACCGTGATTCAAACATTTCATTCGGTATGTAGGAATGGTATTTTAAATTTTCTCAGAGAAAAATGATATTGCGGGAATTTTCAACTTCGAGGAGTAAAATAAATTGAACGCATTGATTTCAGGAAATAGCTACTCAGATGAATGATGTCTAGAAGAGTATGAAACAACGCGATTTAAAATCAAGCTACTCAATCAGATTTCACTTACTACAACTTATTTTATTATTAAGAAAGTTTTGGCCAAAGTATCGGAATGGAGCTCGGAATAGGAGTTTGGAGTAGATGAGCAAGCGGAGGAGTGGAGACGGAACCCGGAAAATTTGTAGTGCATCAAAGCTCTATATTTTTTATGACTTCTAAAACTTCGTCCTAAATTAAATTGAATCAATTTTTAAATACTAATTCTCATTATTGTATCATCAAAAATATTATGTTTGGCACTTTCCGACACTGTAATTATTTAACATACGAAAACACTGCCACAAAATATTCCACTTATTACGCAAACGAAAGATGAGTTGCTTTCGGCCATTTGATAGAATCAATGATGATTACAACAATTTTGTAAGCTTATTTTAACTATTTTTTGAACAGGTGTATGTATATAATAAATAAACCATAACATTTACCCGGAGCAGGGAACGGATCCCAGAGTGGGTAAATTCAAAAGATGCTCCGTTTCAATCTTTTGCTTTGAACAGTGATAGGTTAAGGCAGTGATCGGTAAACTTATTAGCCAAAGAGCCAAATATGTACATTACAACGATTAAAAAAAAATTTGAGAGCCAAATGTGCTTATTATTTTATTATTATTTTTCCATGTCCGCTCCCAATGTGGAGTATATGGTCTTCTAATGGAGGTATCGTAACAGAATTTTTCTTTGAGAACTGTTTGTCACTGAGTTACTCAACCTCTCTTTTTTCAAAGAGAGTAGGGATAGAAGGATAGGGCTAGGACAGGAGTAGTGGTTAGCTAATCGCTCTCGCTACGCCCCGTGAGGATTGGATGGGTGGGAGGGACGACTCAGACTACAAACAGCAATCCATAAATCGATTGAAAGATCAATCTGTGAAAACCGTCCGCACTGGGAATTGGACCCGAGACATACTTAACCGTAACCAGCGACGCTACCAACTGCGCCACGGACCCCGATTATTAATTTAGTAAACCTTTATTGTAATTTTAGACCTTAAACGTTAAATTAAGGGTACACTGAATAAAACTTGATTTCATACTTTAAAAAGATTTTATTTATTGATAAAAAATAATTTGAAAGTAAGGTATTCATAAATTTTAATCGTGACAATGACTGCCAAACACTTAATGCGAACAATGTCCTTGAATCTCCTTGGAAAGTTTGAATATGTCAGGTTTGTATGTTGTTGTTTTTAATTTTAGGTACGATTCCAGGTTCTCATCAATAAGACGACTTCTCAGTTTACTATTGATAAAACTCATGCTTGAAAAAGACTTTACTCATGAATATGTAGAACCGAAAAGGGAAAGAACAGCAAACGAGAGGTTTTTTCAGCTGATCATAAGAGTAAAGAATACTATTCCAGGGGTTGAACATAATCATGTCTGCCTTCTTCGGGTCTTTAAAAGCAGACCACTTGTGTTGTGAACTGACTTCACATTTTTTCTTCTCCGGTACTTCCAAAGATGTTCAAATTTAGAGCTCCATATTTCCTTGTTTTTTAAATCCAGTAATTGTATTTCAAAGTTACTAACGTCAATGCCAAAAGGAGAAAATTTCAGATCTGTTATCGTAGCATTAAGAGGGTGCTCGTGGATATTTGTAGCAGAGCCGCTCTTAAGGGGCCAAACAGCCGTATGCGGCTCGGGAGTTACACTTTTCCGACCACTGGGTTAAGGCGTTGTTAAATTAAAGGTGTTGTTAGTGAAGTTAGGTATGATTTGGATTAAGCTAAGTATCAGTTTACGATGAAGCAGCTCAGCCTAGTCATCATTTCTGTTTAGGTTTAGCCACAAAGATTTTGTAGAGTTGAGGTCGGTGCGATGTGCTGTATGTGGGGTAATGTTAGGCTTGAATTAGGATAAACGTTTTAACCAACTTTGCTGAGTAGATCCAAGCGGTGATATTCCAATGCTATAGCGAATCGTTGTGAGTGAGGTTTAATTACATTCTAACTATCTTAAGACTTCTCAACTGATTATGACTAAGGTTGACCTGACTGTTCAAAAAATCTTTTGGTGGCCCACGAATGTTCACTATTCCGTTTTTTCGGTGAAATCTATCACTTCCATAGCCGTATTCCACGACGCTATCAACTGCGCCATGGACGCCGACAAAATTAAATAGTGAGTTAATATTGTTTGCACATCCCGGGTGCGAGTTAATTTTGGCGCTTTACAATTTATAGTTATATTGTGTGTTTTTTGATATGAAACAAATTAATAAAATTTGTATATTGAATCTATAGCAAATCTAAATAAGTTTCTATAACGACTATCTTATGGGACGATAGAATATTTTTTTCTGCATAAGATAGCGTTTTAACTCAAAAACTCAAAAAAGGTAGCAGTCGATATATGTATCTGTGTGTATGTAAAAACGATCAAAATCGTAGTTGTTTTGATTTATTATTGTTTTAAATAAATCTAAAAAGGAGATTCAAATAACCTAACCCAACGGAAAAACAAAAAATATTGTAAATCTAAATAGAGGTGTGCACGGGCCCCGGCTCGGGCGGGTAGAGACAATTAAAATTCGGGCTCAGGCCGGGCCCAGGTAAGGAATTCAAATTTAAGAAAAACATTTCGTACTATGTTCGGGTCATGAGTCAGCCATAGAGCAACAGTATTCATAACTTAATTTATTTATTTCATATGTGCTATGAATATCATTGAAAATATGGAAACATAAACAAATATTGTTTCAAAAGTTAAATGAATCAAAATATTTAAAAAAAATAAGCCTTTTTCGGGTTGAGAAAAAAAAGTCTTGGCTTCGGGTCGGGTTCGGGTAACAAGTGTGATATTAAGTTCCGGGCTCCGGCCTAGCCGGGCCTTAATATGACTAGCTTGAACCGGGTAATTTTATGAAATTTTGCCGGTGCAGACCTCTAATCCAAAAACGTTTCAATAGAATTAAAACACAAATACTTTCTCTCTTCGAGTGGAATTGCAACGCATGCCGGGTACTCACTAGTTGTTTATAAAAATGCAAAATATATCAAATGATGCTCCGTAGTTACAAATTATTATTATTATTCTTACTCGATTTTTCAGTCACATGTTTTGCTTGTGTCGTCATTTCTCATTTGCATTTTTTTAAACTTAGTTTATTTAATTACATTAAGTCAGAAGGAAAAATAAGCTTTCTTTATTTAATATTGATATGAGTATGGTGAGACCTGACGCCGCAGGTTTCTAAATAAATAAATGTTAGCAAGCATTATTATTTGCCAATTAATAATGCTTACTAATAAATAATATACCTATGACAAGACACGACGTTGCAAATTACGGAATGCTTGCAAAAATATTTGACTGATATCCGTCATTCTGCTGATACCGCGTTGGAGGTCAACGCTTATCAATTTCTGTCGGAACTAGATCACAAAACACAGTATAAATAGACAAGCAAATGACAACTAAAAGGATTCTGTATCGACCGCCGTCCGCAATACAACAACCATCCCATCGTGATACCTTTCGTCATCCCGCCGACTGATCTCTGGACCGCATCAACTGTCCTCATCACCAGCATCCGTCAATACCGCTTAATCACGTCAAGCAACAGCGTTGGAATCGTATTCCTACAGTTATATTGGGGCCAATTCGTTGTGAAAGAAAACTCATAAATTAATTGATATATCAATGTGGAAAATTGTCAGAACGGTATTCAAATCCGACACCTCAACGGAATAGGACGGCTTACAAGAACATTGACCACTCAGCAGCCGAACCGGCTCAAGTACATAAAATAATTTAAAAGAATATCTGTTTATCTAGTACCTAAAAAAACTACTATTTTTTAAACCAATGCTTTTTTTTTAATTTACGAGCCCATCATAAAATAAAATTTATCGCAACGAGTTGGGCACCGTTCTTCTTTATCGTAACAATTCACAAACTGACCGTTTTGTTTTAACCCCGATGCACTAAACGGGGTAAATTTCTCAGAAACATGATTAAAAATAATTGTTAATGTATTTAGCTGGTAAAACTGTTATAGAACACAACAGTTAGGTACTTTATATTTTTATATTTAAAGATTGCTTGTTGGAATACTTTTATATTAAAATTGAATGTCTCAGTATGATTTAAATTTTTTACACTTTTTATTGCTCATCTTCTTAAAACGCTACGCGGGGAATAGTTTATTAAAGCAATGTTGACGGATCATCGAAATAAAACAGTATGAGAAAGAATCACGCCGATCACAGCACGCTCTGAAAAATTTCTAGCTTACGAGTTGACTCTATTCATAGTATCTATTCGATAAATGCTACAGTATGTACCTACCTACATGTTTTCGTTTAAAATTCTGATGTATGTTTTTAATGTACTTCCAACAACTGATGATTAAATCATTCAAACTCGACTATGTGTAAAAATTAATAATTTATCATCTATTAAAGATTGTTATTTTTTAATGGTTTTATTTAATGACAATCGATGTTTAATATCATTTGTGCAAGTTTCAAAATTGGATTTAGTATATGTTATCTTGCACTGACTTACAGCGGTCCTGTGTTAATTTGCATGATCTTTGTATCACGAAAATCGTATGGAAATATAATATTCAAATCGAATCAATTGAATGATGAAAGATTGTTTTCTTAAATATTTACATATTTACAAACAATGAAAAGTTAGTGAATAGCGGGTAGTAATTCTTATATCCCGAGTTTCCAACGGAAGGGATCGCTGACTTCTAATTGGAAATAAATAAATAATTACTAAAATGTAAAATTCATCGTATAAATAACCTAATACATACCATAAGTTGCTTTAAAACTACTTAACTAGGAACGGAAACGTGCATGATCCGTGAATCACAATCGCTAATTATAACGATAAAGATATAGTAAATCATATTAAATAATTCATCTTCTGTTTACTTAGGTTATATATATTTAAATTGTCCAGAATTTTTTCTCCTTGTTAAGATCTTTCGCATGGAATGGAGGAGGTAACCTGCTTTTAAAATGACACGTTCTTACCATGAAAAGTTTTATGACGCACGGGTATCGTAAATTATTAGCAATATTGACTTAACGACAAAGTAAAATTCAAGCATTTTAGCTAAACCACATTCTTCAAGTTTTTATAAAAATATGTCCATGCAATAAGGCTATTGATTAAAGCTCCTTTCCAACCCACTCGTATTATGACTTTCTTTTATAACAAATAAACTATAAATGAATTGCCAGATGAGAAAAATATATTCAATATACACTGCCGCTAGTCTGTTTCACGACGCTACAAAAACATTCCCTATAATATAGAATATAGACGATATTTTAGCCTCTTCTTCTATAAGACAAAGCTTTCAATCCTGAAATTCTAACGACTATAAACATGCATACCGTTGATTTTCATCTAGTGGCCGCAACCATGACCAAAACATGTCTTTACTTAAGACCTGTTCTTCGCGTCAAACGTATGATACCCCATTGCTGTTAGCCTGACCAATGCATTGCCTAGAGAAGATATATTTAAAAACTATCTTCATGTTTTGTTTATTAGATTTTTTCTCATTCGAGTATTCATGTATAAAATAACGTTGTTTTCTTTTCAATGCTGTAAAATTTAGCAGCCCAAACCAACATATGCGTGGCATAGTTTTAAGCGGTATGCAAACAACAATATGTCGTAATTGAATATTTGTTGTAGAATATAGTGTTTTATTATACTCTTGTACATAAATAAAAGTATTTTTATAAATTTATTCATTTCTTGAATAAGGTATACAATAAATCGAATATTCCTTTTTCGGGATCGAATGAGTGCAAGCCAGCAAATTGTCAGTATGCGGGGGTTTCAAAATTGCCCAGGGTCTTCACACACTCTCACCTTAGAGGGATCATTGGCTACTAATCACATCTACAATGGAATCCCGATTCTTCGTTTTTCAAGGGTTTTACATGAAAAAAACCGATAAATTTTGAAACCCTTACAGCTGAAGGTCTAACTTTCTTCATGGGGGACATTTGAGTGTCAAGACGGAATAATTCACATTGGGAAATACGAAGCAAAAATTAACACTGGCATATTGAATGGGAGGACTGAGCAATTTTTACGTTGGTCTTAAATAGGTGATTCATCAACGGAAATATTATGGGATGGCTTTACAACAACAGGACGAAGCCTGCAGACTTGCGGTCACGGTCTTTTTGACTAGATTGAATGGGGTCACACAATCTGAGGACGATGAATGCGGAATTAATAAACATTGTTCGTAAGGACATTTAGCTGGTACTTTAGAAAGTGAATGAAACATACGGGAAAACAACGAATGAGAGAACTATAGATCGGTGTTTCGCTGTAGTTACAAAATAGTCTATAAACATGAGTATCAATTGACACACCCTGGTTTGGTTTGTTAATCTTAAGTTTTATTAGGATCCATAACTGACAGCAAACAGCTTTAATGACAATGATTCTTTGTAGTCGAACCGAAATATAGTCGTTAAAAATGAATCGGTTGCCGACTGACCGACGAGCTAAAATTAGAAAGCAGGCGCTTGAATAGACTCGGCTGCTTGACGACAATCATTGACAAAAGGGAGGAGCCTACAGTGTTTGAAGTTTAATTTTAATTTTTGGCAGAAATTCTGGGCTAATCGAGCTGGTCGGGTTATCCAACGCACCGCCGTCATTATAAATTGTTTTTGTTTGTTTTGAAATTGGATTTAATTTTAATTTAAAATCGTTTGTTGTGTCAATTGTATTATAACTTAAAGGTAAAATTCATGTGTTACGTAAACGTAAATTTAGACTCAATGTTATGTGTTACTGGTAATTTTTGTGTAATAAACCACTGCATCTTCTTCAAATAAATAAGAGAGTAATCGGGTGAAGTGGTGTTTGATTGAGATCCCAGACATCCTGGATGGTGATAACCAAACATTTGCCCCTCTTCGACCGGGCATTATCACAATATTTTAAAAATGAATTTTCACAAACTTATGACTGAATCCATTGAAAACGTTTCGTTTGTATTTTAATTGTCCGATGCATAACTTACCAGTGTCATCAGCTTTGACATTTATAGCTTTTTTTACGCAGACGTAAAAAGTAATATTTTGACATGTTATCATCTTCAAAACCAAAGCGAAGAGTTGAAAAAGATAATATAGACATGAATAACACAAGATGCCCAGACGGATAATGAAATATAATTTTAAAAAACGTCGACTTCCAAGTAATATTAACGTTATTCTATATAATAGAAAAAAATACTAGATTCACAACACACATTTTTATATTTTGATTCAGTAGGGTTATGCAGGACAAAGCGCAGTAATAAAGTGAAACGCGCGCAGGTGTTTATTCCGCGCTTATCTCGTATCTGTCTGTTACTAGCAAAGTGATTATTTATACAATCGTCCGTAACATTGTATAACGGCGTTGTACAATATATACGAGAGGGAGCCGTTATACAACGTGTCCATTTTACCTGAATTGCCTTTTATTTTAACGTTCAATACATACTTCTAATGGTTGATAATATTTTTTAATGCTCACATTGTAACATACAGCCACGCGGTACAGTATTCAACTGTACTCTTAATTCACAGGTTACAACTGTAATTACAGTATTTATTTATCAAAGATCTGCATTATCATCAAAAAGATAATGTATTAAAATAAACATCATATCAGAAGACTACTTGTGTGTTACAGGTTTCATTCTCCATTGTTTTAAAAACGACGGCAACATAATATAATTGTTAAAGTATCTTTTATAAAATTTATGAATATAAACTGCGAAAGTTTTACATCTTTAAACAATCGACTAGCTCCCCGGTACTAACTAGTCTTTATATAATCATGGGACATGACTATGTACAGCACAGCAGCACACATGTCACGTACGCTCATCGTTGTACGTCTATTTTTGTGCTTTACTAACTGTTACTGCTAATTACAGTAGATAAATTAAGGTGACATCGATCAGCGATATTCTCAAAATGAAACAATCCTGTGACACAGCCTCGTTTTTTTTGTTGAGTTTAAGTTTTATTAGGGTCCATAACTGAAAACGCAAAGCGTTAATGACAATGATTCCTAGAAGTCGACCAACTCTTATCGTGAGGAGCTCGGTCAATAGCCAGCGGGCACGTTCCCTGGACGAGTCCGTTTTTGACGGAAAGGGGTGGCTCCGACGGTGCGTGAGTCCTTTTGATTTAATGTGTTAGTAGTCGATTACCAGCCTTCGAGTGGAGGGGATCTGCCAGCCAGCGTAGCCGGCACCGTTGACGTTGTGGATTGTTTATGTTTGTTTTGAAATTGGACTTAATTTAAAATCGTTTGTCGTGTCACTTGCATTATAACTTAAAGTAAAGTAAATGTAAGTTCAGTTGTTAAGTAAATGTAAATGTAGATTCAATTTTATGTGTTAAGAATATTTTTGTGAATTTTAAACCACTGCATCTTTGATTAAATATAAGCAAGTGTTGAACCGGATTTGAAATAGTGTTTGTTTGAGATCCCAGCGCTTCTAGGACGTCGATAATCAGCCATTTGTCTCTCTTCGAATCGGGTCTTCTCACCTGTTTATTAATAACTATAGATACATGGATGTCTCTTTTTTCATTTTGTCGTATTTTTTTATTCTTTTTCGGCCATATGAGCTTATGGCCACCATGTGACCCTTCCGTGTTTCCCTGTCACCCGCTAATCGCTTTACTTTCTCCCATGACGTGCCAGAGTCCATCAGCTCCACCGAGTACATCCTGTGGATAATACGCGACGGTCGTCTAGGACGCTGGAATCTCACTGGTATGGTAGCAAAAAGAAGTAAGCAGGATTTAGACTCTCTGGAGGTATCCGCAGTACGTGATCCAGCCAGTTTCAACGTCTATTCATGACCGCTGATGTAACAGGACGCTGCCTGGTATGTTCCCTAATATCCGAGTTCCTCACGAAGTCAAACCATCTCACCCCAGTATCCGACGCAAGCATCTATTCTCGAAACGCAGAATACAATTTAATGTTTAGAACTATCGTATTAAATAAACAACATTACAGAAATAATCCATTCCTGTTTTACCTATTGATGATTTACCAGTATTTTCGATAATGTAGGAACTCACGCCACAGATAGAAATCTTTCAGTTTTCATTCTAAGAACTACGACATTTTAAGCCTTCGGAGTAAATGTTTTACAGTTGAAAACGGGTTTCAACCTTCAACAGATTGAAGCGATAGTATTTCCAGAATAAATTTGCTCGCTTTAATACTTTTTTAATAAATTAAGGAAAGGAAAAATCTTTTATATAAAACACCAATGAAATATCTTATGCATTAGTTCTTGTCATAAATTATCATAAACTTTAGGTTAATTGTGACTTACATTTTCACATTGAAAATTACCGTGGACGAAACAGATGGGTAGTAAAATGGATCTCTTTGTCTTGCAAGATTGGTAAAAAAAGAAAATTCAAGACAAAACATGATATTTCATAAGATATTGTGAGCAGAAGACGGATATTCAAACTAAAATGTTGATGTTGAGCTTGTTTAATAAACCAGTATATGTAGAAGGATGACGAAGAAGTGAGATAGATGAACAGGAGAGGAATGGTCATAAGATGGTATCTTGAAGCTACATTGTAAAGGCTGAAGTAAAATAAGACTGTTGGAAAATAAGACAAACACTTTACTGTAAACACTAAACACTGAATTTCAAGTATTTGGGAACGAGCATTGTCGAAAAGAACGATAAATCCCTTGAGGTTTCCAAGAACTTCAAAAGTGCAAATGGTACTTACATCGTCCACACAAATCTTTTCTGGTACAAGCAGCTGTCAATAAAAATGAAATTTAGTTTTCTTAAACTAGTTTCAACATACCTCACGTGCATATTGTAGGAGCCTGCCAAAGAACAAAAATCAGTAACTTAAATCAGGATTTACCAACTTTATTTTGTTGCGGAACAATTTCATATATGGTGTACAAAAAGAACGCATTTCATGCAAAAACAATCCTTTTTCTATATCAAATATCTTCAAATTGAGAGAAACATGATTCTAAAAGAATGTATCTGAAAAAGATAACTACAAGTTGGTTGCCCCACCTACACCCGTTATGTGTATGCATCCACTGCTTGACGACCGTCTTCCTAAATAACTTCTCATGTTCTTGGTCCAATGCAGAGCGATCATTCGATCGCACATAAACTTTTCATCACTCGTCTTCAGGGCCGGCTATTTTCTTTATATGATATTGTCAAATAAAATGTGTGTAAGAAATCATTTTTAAAAATGGATCATATAATGAGTATAGTGAGAAGCTAGGTAATCAATGAATACGTTGAGTCATGCTTAAAATAAAAAATAAAACTTACTCTCCTTAACTTTCCATTGAATGATTTGTTAGGCGGCAAGAAATATATATATTTTTTTAATTATTACTTTGGTTTTACTTAGGAAAACTTTTCCTTATGATTTTTTTTAAATTTAATCGAAGTCATATTTATATAGTCGGCGTCCGTGGCGCAGTTGGTTTCGTCGCTGGCTACGGTTACGGATGTCTCGGGTTCAATTCCCGGTGCGGATGGTTTTCATAGATTGATCTTTCAATCGATTTATGGATTTCTGTTCGTAGTCTGAGTCCTCCCTCCCACCAATCCCATCCTCACGGGGCGTAACGAGAGCGATTAGCTAACCACTAGTCCTGTTGAAAAGAAAAGAGAGGTTGAGCAACTGAGTGACAAGCAGTTCTCGTAGAGAAAATTCTGTCAGGACACCTCCATTAGGAGACCATATGCTCCACATTGGGAGCGGACATGGAAAAGAAATATTTATACTCCCAGAAAGAAATCTAAATCACTGCGTCAATTACATGTGCGGTCTTTTCGATTAAAGATTTGGCGATCCTGGGACAAACATCCAGACAATGGATTCTTCAATTTTTCTTGAAATGTAGGAAATATCGTACAAACACAACAACTCGATTTTCCGTCTGTACTTTATGAAGCACTGATGCGTTGACAATGCAGACGACAAAGAACTCTAAGTCTACTTGATCTCTAATCTCGTAAAGTGTGTGACACTTCCTTTTCTTCGCTGCCGGCTCAACATTGGGAAAATAGTCCATTACGGTAGAGTTTTCCTTAAATCTTTACATAGGTAACTTATTCACTATACATTTGTGCCATATTTCTGTATAAGTTTAAGCGGTATCAACCTCAGCTGAATATCTTCAAACAGAATTTCTTTTGCTCGAAGACGGTTTCTTTACTATTTTCTAATCATATTAAAAAAGAAAACAATATGTGTTTTTATTTTGTTCAAACAGTATTAAGCAAAACTGTGTATCGTGCAAATTTGATTTTTTGAGGTTCGTTTTTGTTCAGCCGGTAACAACTTTCAATGGATACCAATAATCAATTAAATAACAGTATTTGTTCACAATTCGCAATCTATATGAAAGAAAATTATTTTATTTACATGAAAGTAATGATCAGTATGCAAAGAATTAATTTATAAAAGCAATTATAGATTAAGACACCGATACACTATTCACCAGAAAGAGATGTTGTTTTTAATTATATAAATAGTATTATACAAGCGATTGGATTTTATAATTCATTTAAAGTAAGTAACTGGAATATACAAAATCAAATAACCATTTTATTGTTAATATCAAATATTGATAATTTCAAATTTAACCAATTAAATAAATGGAAACATTATTGAAAATACTTTTTTGTCGTTGCAAGACGGTTCATATTTCTTTTCGATTCCATTTTCACTACCTATTCAATTTAGATAATTAGTTGTTTGACAACATTAGATATAAATCAAAAACCTGTTATTCTATTGATTGTGTAATTATGTGAAACACGCGTTTCGCCTCTTTGAGAAGATTTAATATTAAAGATAACTATTGTCGCCGTTAAATCCATCGAAAATAGTTGTCAAACTATTTTGAGATTGAAATTTATCTACAACAGGATAAATGCCACTATAAACATGGCATATCTTTATATTCTTTCCCACGCAATGCTTGTCACCTGAAAAAGTCAGGAATTGGACGCCATTTTCGAATTTTTATATCGCATTGTTACAACTGATTCTTGATAATTCAAGTAAAAACAAATGCTAATTGTTTTTTTTTATTATAAATAAACAGCGTTTTTGGGTGTAGCGGTGGTAGAAAGGCGAAAATACCATTTGGATCCATCGAAGCTGTGTAATATTTCCAAACTAATAGTGAAGGCTTTACACCCTTATATCATCGAAGCAAGCATTTTAACTGGGCCATTTGAGGGCAAACTCGTCCTGATTTCAAGAATTCCATTCATTCCGACTGACCTGCCGTTTTCATTTAAACGGTAACAATTTCCTGTTCAACTTGCATTTGCAATCACAATCACGCAAAGGCAATCACTCAAAGTCACAGGTTTGGAGATGACTGACGAGTGTTTGTCGCATGGCTAAGTATTGCAATAACCGGATAAATACAACTAATTATAATGACTAAAGAATTAGTTTAAAAAAGCCAGGTAATTAATACTAGTATTCAAGAAATTGCAAATTGAAGTAAGTAAGGTAAGTTATATGCCAATTCGTAATAGAAAAGATTACGCATATTTTCGTACTTGTATCTTCTTAGAGTCAGTGGCCTTAAGCCGGTAAACAAGGACAAATTACGCTCTTAGCGGAATAAAGACAATAAAATACATGTAATGATTTCATTTCCGTTACAGAGCTACGCCGTAGAGGCCCTATTTCGAGAGTTACGCGAATTTCGGTTGCTAATTTAGGGTTTCTAATTAGAGCTCTACCACGTTTGGAAAACCGTAGCGAGGGCTAAAAGCAGTGGCAGCTGTTCGCATATACTTTTCTAGAATAACTGATGTATTCGACACTGATAATATTGTGAATAACTTACATTATTTATCAATCACTTTACTGTAACAGTCTCCACAATTACTGATTTAAAGATGATTACATTGTTCTACTCTATTTTGATCTAGCACAGGAATGGAAAAAAGATTTCATCTACGTGCCTAAAATATGGCAATGTTTACTTTGCGTCTTCTTGTGAGTCAAGTTCTGTACATCGCATATTGACTGAAAATGTGGCATGACAAAACTGTGCCCAACATGGCTGCCGCGATTACTCACAATGGAACAAAAACAGCGTCGTGAGGATGTTTCAATCGATTGTTTGGAGAAGTTCTACAGCAATAAAGCAGAGTCTTTGCGTTGATAAATAAACATGGGTCCATCAATTCACACTTGAGATGAAGAGACAGTCAAAAGAATGGATTGAAAGGAGAGAATCAGCTCCAAAGAAGGTGAAGAGAGTTCCATCTGCAGACAAGGTCATGGCGTCAGTTTTTTGAGATACGCGTGGGGTAATTTTCATTGATTATCTTCAGAAATCAAAAACAATTAACGGCGTGTATTATGCGAACTTATTGCAGCGTTTGAGTGATGAAATCAATAAAAAACGACTTTATTTGGCGAAAAAAAAGTTTTGTTCCATCAAGATGATTCACCAGTCCACACATCCGTTATCGCGATGGCCAAAATCAATGAGTTAAAGTTCGAATTGCTTCCTCACACACCCTATTCGCCAGATTTAGACCTCTCGGATTATTTCCTGTTTCCAAGCTTGAAAAAATGGCTCGGTGTTAAAAGATTTGACAACAATAAAGAGGTGGAGTCTGCGATTGATGGCAATTTTGAAGAGCTCGACGATTCTCATTACAAACAGGGTATCGAAGCTATTGAACATTGCTGGGGAAAATGTATCGAACTAAAAGGAGACTGTGTAGAGAAATACATATTTTTCCCAATTTTGTTGTGTTTTATTTTATTTGTATTACTTCTCGGACTCTCCTCGTATTATAACTTTGTATCTTTTACACATTTTTCTAACAACATCACTTTACCAAATTCCAATGCATAAGCAGCCTGCGACATCACGAGTGGGAAATATAGCTGCCTTTTTCGACCCAATTTGGATACTCGACAATAAAAAGTGTTTCTGCGATATTTTACTAAAGCCGGAGATGAGTTTTGCATATCTACACTAGTCATCAAAAATTAACCTGCCGCCTATTAGCCATCTTCTCAGGTGACAACGTATCAATAAGAAATACAGAAGGATTTATTAAACACTGATAACTACCCGCCTTAATCCTACTCGGTTGCGCGTTCAAGACCTTGAAACACTGAATAGACAACTTAATTCCTTGATTTTTCAATTAATATGTGATTTGTTTCTAAAAAAATCACATATTAAGGTTTTTAATTTTCTCAACCACCATTAAATCATAAACGTTGCACGGAGAGAAATATTATTCCTTTCCTAACCACATTCATATATCCTTACCATATCGATAAAGATTAAATAACTAAATAGTTTTTTACAAAATCTCAATAATCCAAATTTGAAATAGTTTTTGTTGAAACAAATCACTCTATGATGAATCAATATACTGTATATTGGGAGCAGACATGGTAAAAAAAAATTCATCACATTACATCATGTAGCTGAGTGGTCAACGCTATTGTGCTTTCACTCACTCAGTTGGAGGTTCGCGGGTTTAGATCCCGGAATGAAAATTTCAGAAATTGATTTACGTATTTTTATCCAAAGAGAGTGATTAGTCACCCTTTTCTAACTCCATCCCTTTTTCCTTCCCTCTAAAAAGAGGAAAGTTGAGTGTCTAAGTTACAACTATTACACATAAAAAAGTTGTTGAGAAACTCCATTACGAGTTCATATGCCCCATGTTAAAAAACATAATAAATAATAAAATACTTTTACAAAAATATTTGACATTACAGCTAATATTAGTCAAGATATCTTTAAATCACACTCGATGATAATATTAAACTTCGCTCGAGATGAATTCGGCGAAAAAAAATACATCACAAATACATTGACAAAATCTAAATTTGAAATTGATCTTGCCCAGAACCATCTATTTACTAGAGAGAAGCTCTTATCAAAACACTACAGATAATATTGTATCGTATGTACTGGAAGTGTAAGGAATAAAGATCAAAACACGTTTAATTCATAATAACACAGACGGTCATTACTTATGTAGTTTTCGAAATGTTTGTATATATCAATTTAATTAACTATAAAATTCTTTTAAAACAACGCTCCATTTTCGTCCGTCCCTGGCGCGCAGCCGAAAAGTGGAAACGGAGTATGTTATGGAGAGCAAGCTTTTCGTGGAGGATGTTTGGGTTGTAAGCAAAACATCTGCCATCCAACTGCTGACCAAATACATCCGTCGAGATGAGCCTCTTCAACTTTGTTGCCTCACGGATATAATATCGTACACTTTGACAACTCCTGATTGAGCATATATATTGAAAATTTGTTGACATTTGAGTGAGATTCCATTTTCAATAAGCTTCGTAATAGTTATAATGTTGCGGACCGAAAAAATAACAAAAATACAAATTTGAATTGTTGAAATTTTGTACATAACGCAGACGTCACTGTTAGTGACTAAATACATGGACATGTACAAAATCTCAACAATTCAAATTTGTTATTGAAATTCCATCAAGCCGCCTCAGTCAATATCTTAAATTAAAAACATTGTGATACATTATGGTTATTAGTATTACAGGGATATATTCGATAGGCTCAGCGGTAACTTTGTGGAAATACATTTCCAATATAAAATTTGTTATTCCACTGGTTCCACTTATTATGACACGTGTTTCGCCTCTTTGAGAAGCATCTTTAGACGAACTCTATTTATTTTAAAAAATAAACACAATTCATTTGTACTACTTCCACATATTTATAATGATCAGGACCGGTTTCGCTCATCCTGAGCATTATCAACTGATAAAAATACAAACATAACAGGCTTATTTATATAAAATTGAGTGTAAAAATGAAGGTATATAAAACTGAGGGTTCACGAACTAAGACAAGAAAATACTGATTAGCAAACAAATTATACATAAATCAAATAAAAGTGTCTACAATTTAAATGTTATGGACCTCTTGCAAATCATTAAATACTAATCTGAAATCATAAATATAGCTACATTAAAAGTCCATTTAGCTGAACAAATTTTTTAATGACATTACTAATGTAATATACAATAATGAATCAAGAAAATTATAAGAAAAAATTAGTGAACCATTTAAAAATAATCAAATATTAAGTATGTAATTAATATGAACAATAAACAGCTATCTTATAGCTATATTTGTGATTTCAGATTAGTATTTAATGATTTGCAAGAGGTCCATAACATTTTAATTGTAGACTCTTTTATTTGATTTATGTATAATTTGTTTGCTAATCAGTATTTTTTTGTCTTAGTTCGTGAACCACCAGTTTTATATACCTTCATTTTTACACTCAATTTTATTTAAATAAGCCTGCTATGTTTGTATTTTTATCAGTTGATAATGCTCGTGATGAGCGAAACAGGTCCTGATCATTATAAATATGTGGAAGTAGTACAAATGAATTGTGTTTTATTTTTTAAAAAAACATATATTCTTATCAATTTCACCGTTTTTTTTCATATACTATAATCACGTAAATTAAGTGCTTTTTCGCATACACGACTTGAACTCAAGATATGAAAAGAATTCAAATATATCCATATCTCAAAAATGACAGTTTCAGGCGAATGACACTTATTTACTGAGTTTGTGAAATTACTGACATTTTTTTATTGATTTAAATACAAGCAGATTGAGAATCCTGAGGGAAATGTATTCATTGGTGGCAATAGCTAAGTCACGGAACAATATTAAACTTGTTACGTAACATTTTCGCAACGTCTTACCATTCTGCGTCTTACCAAGTGGCTAAATTGTGTTCCAACACAACATAAACAACATCGAAGAGATACCAGTTAATGAACGATGCTGTGTGGGTTACTTCATAAATTGATGCCACGTAATTGTCATGTCTGGCGTTTTGCCACTTAAAGCAGTAATGATTAATCAGATGAATTTCTTACAATGTATTTTATCCCGTAGTGTTACAATCATTATCTTATGTAAATAAGTTTTGTTGCTATAATGTTTTCTTACCTTGATTGTGGAGCTGTCATTCATAGTGCATAAGAGTACAATTGTTTTATGTGTTTGAAATATTATTATTTTTTCCTTGTCCGCTCCCAATGTGGAGCATATGGTCTCCTAATGGAGGTATCTTTACAGAATTTTTCTACGAGAGCTCCTTGTTACTCAGTTGCTCAACCTCTTTTTTTTCGAAGAAAGTAGGGATAGAAGGATAGAGACAGAACTAGTGGTTAGCTAATCGCTCTCGCTACGCTCCGTGAGGATGAGATGAGTGGGAGGGAGGACTCAGACTACAAACAGAAATTCATAAATCGAATGAAAGATCAATCTATAAAAACCGTCCGCACCGGGAATTGAACCCGTGACATCCGTAACCGTAGCCAGCGACGCTACCAACTGCGCCACGGACGCTAAATATTATATAAAATATGTTTTAAAATAGTAGCACAAAAGTTACATGATACTTTTAAGCTGTTTTTCTCATCGAGTGAGCAATCTATATTGTATGTTGAAATCTGGAGCGTTTTTTTATATTTTTATCATTTGTAAGGCACTGCTGAAATCTGATTGGTCTGTCGTCTGGCAGTAAAACTGGTAAAAATGTATAGGAATTCGATGGTTACATGTTCACAGCAGGGTCAATATCAAATTTACATCTTTTCAATTCAACATTTGAGATCGTGCTTTTGGGTGTTCGCGATGTCTTTTCTCCTCGTTTTGACTTTAAAAAATATCATTAAGCCCATCGCATGCGCATTTGCAAACATTAGCTGTAATCTCCAATGCCAAATATTTTTAATTATTTTGATAATAATAGTAATCAAACGGCACTCTTAACCCCTCAGGGTTTGACAAACCTTTTAATTTTGATGTTATTTATCAAGTCACACTGACCAATTGTTTGTTTAACCGTGATGATCAAATCATTTTACTATACATACATATTAGGAATCATATATTCTTTACACTTGATTTTTTAATACAGCTAGATCGACACTATCTACCGTTTACCATTAAGGCACAAGATTTAAAAAAAATGTATTTCACTCATTCAAACTGCTTCTATGGAATTCACGACTGAACTTTTAATGGGAAAAGTCTGTTTTATATATACTATATAAATATTGCGTAGATTGTACATTTTCATAAACTGATTTTTTAATCGATCTATGGATTTATGTGAATGTCACGGATATATGTGTTGTTTAAATTACCTGCCACCCATTCGATCCTAAAAACGGGGCATAGGGAGAGTGATCTTCTGTATAATACTAGTTCTTTTCTAGCCTCATCATTTTATTTTCTTCGCTCCCAATGTGAAGTATATATGAATTCCTAATGGAGGTACTTCGACAGATTTTTTTACGATAACTGCTCGTTACTAGCTAAACTTCCCTTTTTCGAAGAGATTAGGACTGGAAGAATAAGACTATACAGGAATGGCGGTTATCTAATCTCTCTCGCTACGCTTCATTTTTTAGCATCGGAAGGGCGGAGGGAATTTTGGACATCACAAACATCCATGCCTACGAACAGAAATCGATAAATCGATTGAAAGATCAATTTTTAAAACTCTTCGTACCGAGAGTTGAACCCGAGACATCCGTAACCAAAGCCAACGACGTTAACCACTGCAACACGTAAAATAACGTCTTTAGAGTTCTCTATTAGGAGTCCATAGACTCCACATTGAGAGCGGATGTGGTGGAAAAAATACATTATTTACAGTCGCATTCTCAATGGCTGTATTTAGAATAAATAGAGGTATTTTATTATATTACACGTATTTGTCTGTGTATCCGTAACTCATTTATACTTCCGACGGTAAAATATGAATATTTCTTTTATATTTACATAATCAATGCAAGTTATATTCCATTCATCATGTTTTATTCTGTCTAACTTGTGACTCGCTGACAAAATATGCTTTTCTAGAAGCAGCATTTTTGAAAATGAGTAGAAAATTATGTATGTAATAAACAAATAAGAATTTTTATGCCTTGTGATTCGCTGACAAAATATATTTCTTTTATGAAAGATAAAAGAATAATCATGAAGCCTCAATGTCGCAAATATTGAAATGCTTTTAATTTATTTCCTCGCAATCGTTTTACTAGCTGTGAAAATTAAATTAACAAAAAAACAATTTAATATCAACAAACAGATTTTGATAATGTTGCTGACGATTCTGTTAAGAACAAAGCGAGGAAAAATAAATTTGTCATAATTTTTTTTAATGTTATTTTAGTAAAATCTACTGAATATCTTGTTCTAAATCAATTCACAATTCTTAATTCGTTTCTATGTTGAGTACATACCTATAATAATGTATTATACATTAATAATTTTATATTTCCATCTTAATAATAAATATAAAATTTATTTAAATGACTTATAGATTTTATACATATTTGAAAAACAAACCTGCGGGATTACAAATTTGATATTAAATATAACATTTGTAAGTGATAGGATTGTAAAAATATAGTAGATATTTTTCAAGAAATTATATGTATTCTTCATAATGATTTTCTGCGCAATGTTTTGCTTTTGATGGTTACAAAAAATTTTGGAAAAAAGGGGGGGCGGCAAATTCGAGAACCACCGGGGCGGCACAAACCCTAGCTACGCCACTGACTGTATAACATAAATGTGATTTTAATCAAAATAATTTATGTTGTAGAATTAAGTCACATCAAAACATTTTTATAGATGCAACTGACATTTGGTAATTTCTCATGTTATAATAAAGACAACATAAATAAAAACATTAGCATAATGCTTATATTAAAACAAAACAATTCACCCATATTTCACGACATCCGGTTCTGAAGGGTTAATACCAGTAAAGTGAACATAGCGGTACATTTCAAAATTAACACTTTCAAAACAATGGCAGAAAACTTGGAAGCATTTTATGGTCGGCTCAAGTACAGTCATGAATTTTGCTCTTCGAGTCATTTCCCTTAGCACCTGCGGACGTTTTACTTTTTATGGCTAATAAAAGGCTTGAAAATTAGCATTATAATGATAAGACGCTTCTCGGAACGTTTCCCCGTTTCATTTCACCTCAATAGCCCAGTTCAGTACCATGGACACTGGATCCTTGATCTATCGTATCCAATGGGATCAATAAAAATGAACGATAAATGTGGAATCGCTATCCTAAAAAAGTGAAATTGTTCTGTAGATATTTTATTGAATAAAGTGTATCATTACTTGTTGGACATTAACATTAAATCTATAATCTACACTCTAAAGCAGTGTCTGCCAAACTGTGAAGAAGAAATCTCAGGTGTACCGCGAAAAATGAAGGCAAATAAAAACTGTTGATCAGATATGTTAAAAAATCACAACTTAGTTTCTTTCAAGGCGTAGTCAGCAAAATTAAATGTCGCATTTCTGCAGCTTTTTCGTAGAGGACATTGAAAATGTTTTCTGCATTGTTTTGCAAGCATTTTTCATCTCTTGGTCATCAGATGTACCAGTGAGCCATCAACCCTTTTGAAAGATTTGACAATAAATACCTGATGTTAACGGAGGAGGAAATTTTAATAAACATTAAAAACGATCCGGTGTGGAAGCCTCATTTTTTGAAATAGAGTTATCAGTATTTTGGAATTCACTTTTCAGTCAATATCCTCGATTAGCAACTACAGATATTACGCCTCTGTTGCCGTTTGGATCATCTCATCATCACAAATTTGATTTTTCAGCGCGCATGGAAATTAAAACAAAGAAAAATTAAAAAGAAAAAGTAGATGAGGAGTTATGTGTATGTTTTATAAATTTAGAGAGGCGTTTTTATATAATTATTTTTAAAAAACAGTAATATCTTTCTCACTCATAAAAAGTTTACTTCTTTTCTATATCTTCATTTTACATGTTCATAAAAAAATATTGTGTATTATTGCCTACACTAAGATTTTCTTTATTCATATGCATTAATAAAAGACTTTTTTTTGGTGTTTCGTGGTTCAAATCCCTAGTTCCCAGTATGCCGTAAGGTAAAAACGTTTGACAGACACTGTTCTACAGCGTAAAACCTACATGATCAAAGTATTTAAGGTCGAAAAAGTACTTTTATGTAATAAATAATCATAATATCTTGAATTACCTGTCTGTCTCTCTGTAACACAGCACAAAAAAACAATTTCTCTCCGCTGTCCATCGTACGGATTCAGCTAATGTTATCATGTGGCACTACAACCAGATAATATAATGTGAACACCATAACCGAAGGTAACCACGTCGACCACTCGGATGCAGGCCCAGCTTAAAACATAAACAAACTTAAAAAAGAGTGGAAGTAGATAAAACATCTTAATGTTGCCGTTTTGTGAAAAAACGTATTATATTTGATATACTTCACGATATCGTCCGGAATATATATTATATTCTAATTTTATCTTCCACAACTTATAACTTGAGACGTACGAAGAACATGAACTAGCTGAAAGAAGTTTCATTAATCCGGATTAAGTACAATAAACCAGGGATCCGAACAGGAACCGAACCGAAAAAAACTGAAAAAACCCGTTATTTTGCTAGAAGAAAAACCGAAACTGAAACGATATTGATTTACCGGTTTTTTTCTGATTTATGAGAAAAATTTTCTCTAATAAAAGCCAGATTTAATTAATAAATTGTATTAAAACCAAAGTAATTAATATATTACCCATAGTGGTAAGTTAAATGTTAAGATACATTATTATTATTTTTTTTAACCATATCCGCTCCCTATTCGGAGCATATGGCCATCACGCGGTTCCTCCAAGCTACTCTGTCTCCCGCCAGCCTCCTCGCCTCCTCCCAGGTCATCCCAGCGTCCCGTAGCTCCGCCGAATACATCCTATGGATGGTCATCAGCGGCCTTCCAGGGCGACGGAATCCACGTGGTTGGTAGAAGAGACAGGCAGGATTCAGGCTTCCCTGGGGCATCCGCAGCACGTGTCCAAGCCAGGTCCATCGTCGCTTTTTTATTTTGGACGTAATAAGAGGCTGGTCCGTCCGCTCTCTTACCTCCGAGTTCCTGACAAAATCAAACCACCGTACCCCTAGTATTCGCCGCAAACATCTGTTTTCAAAGCACACATTATTATTTATTTCAAATAAAGTTGATTTATTATAATGAAAATAACAATTAACACATTATAGATTGGCTATCAAAAATTCACGATTCCAATTAAATACACCCATACCTATAAAAATAACTTCTATAACTAAACAAACTACTAAATAAATTGTTTCTATACTGTTGTCGTACTTTTATTTCTAAAAGCAGAGCCCGGTGAAAAGTTGGTAAACATAGAGAATGTCAATTAAGTATGAATAAAAAAATGTATTTTGTCTGCATTTTAACTACATCAGAATCCGCCCTCTATTCCTCAGTGCACCAGTGGCAAGCCGTCCACGTTAGGAAATATTCTCCATTGACATTTTAATTATGTATGGAATCACCTTACTCGCAGTTACTCGCGGAGTCGCTCGTTTTTTACAACTCCGACTCCGACTCCGCAGCCCTGGTATTTACATTAACTTACCAAAATTTGAATAAGAGCTGAACCGAAAACTGAAAACTGTAACTGAACCAATATATTTTTTTTACCGAACCGGAACGAAAAACATAACGTTTTGGGTCCCTGTAATATACTGTAGTTTCTATTCAGCCGTTTGAGAGTTTTTGTGCAGCGGACAAATACGAATATTTTCACTATTGCTTTATTTTAGATTTATGGTAATTAAATCACGCATATTAACAAGTTTTACAACTATGTGAGGGTTTCATTATAGATTCGAGTACTGCCGGGATCTTTTTCGGGGCATGAGATTAAGAAGCTTCATTACCCTCAGGATAAAGTTTCTCACCCCTTGTAATAAACAGTGTTGCTCTCAGACACTGTGATTAGAAAATAAATTACAATCTCTCCTCGCGTTGTTTACTCAAGATTACTGAGACTAACAAAAATAAAGATTTCCCCTTATAGCGTAACAGCTTTACATCTTTGTTTATTTATTTTATTTCTTTTCATATCTCTGATAGCTAAATAAATACATTAAATTAAAATGCAACCAAAGACTATCCCAGTAAAGTCATGCTTTTTCATATTTTGAAATCAGAATTTTTTTAACGTTATCTGCATGCAGCCCTGGGAAATGTAGCGATTTAGATTTAGATGTTGTGGGCTTCTTCCAAGAGGTGGTAAGCAAATTTAGAATCTGTTTTATTATTTTTCAATGATTCTACATGTTCCTTAAATCTGGTTGAAATGCTTATTCCTCTCTGTCTGATATAGATCGAATCACACAGGCCGCAGTTAAGTTTGTAAATTCCGTTTCTGTCTAGTTTATTAATTTTATCTTTGCTATTTTTAAGTTCTGTACCAAGACTATTACTTGCTTTAAATGCCACATTAACGGATTGTCTATCTCTTCTAAACAGTATATACAGCTAAGCAAACATAAGTTTAATTATAGTTCTGATGATGGCGTAAAGCCGAAATACCTATCAACTACCTGATGAAAATTTTGTAGAGCTAAATGCTTTGTTATTTTATCTTATTATAATGGAATTCTACCAAGTAAATGCCAATTCAATCAATAGATATTTTCAATTCCTAATCTATTTTTACGCGGATTAACTTTTTCATATTAATTTGATATTTTAATTACGCAAGCCTGTGATTTTAATGTCACGGCTATAAGTGCTGCAAAGATTTATTATACATTACTTAATAAAAATTATAAACATAGATGACTTTACTGTTTATAGCGAAGCGAGTTGCATACAAAATAATTATCTGTAACATCATCAAGAAATAATTTTTTCTGGTGCCCTTTGGCATGTTAAAAACACGCATTCCAAAGAACCTAGCACTCCAAGTAGCTAATTTTCAAGAAAATTCTCCTTACGCCCTTTGACTTAATGACCTCGATATATTTATATAATAAATACAACGCGTTACGAACAGTGAGCTCTGTCAATCAAAATAAAAATTAAATATTTTTTTTTGTGATTTTAGTTGAACATAAATTCTTAAAATATCTATGTACATCATTAAGATATTGAGAGCGATAAGCTTACAACTCATCCTGTCCTAGCCTAATCTTTCTATACTTATCTTCTCTAAAAAGGAGAACTTCAGCGACAGGATATGAACCAGTTCTCATAGAACAACTTTTTATCGGTTTTTCGAACTCTGCAAAAATAATTACTTTTGTGAATACGTTGTTATACTGTGATCTTCCAAAATTTTATGTAATAAATGCGACAAGTCAAAAAAGTTTTCATTCAACCCAAACGAGTGGCAATTGTTAAAAGACTCGACGGCATTCTATCTGGCAACGCTCTTGGCCATGACTGCGCTTGCACTCCAGAAATATTCATCATTATTACATCATTAGCCATACGATTGTTGTTGCTCTAAGTTAAAAGTCCAACATGTTTCAAAGATCTCTGAACCGTCGTTGGAATAGTATGTGAAACATATCGTGAAGCGTGTCTGGCATTGAGGCTACTCTAGAATGACAATCAATCAAACGAAATATTAAAGGAAGCTGCTCATTCAGATTCACCATCGAAAATTTGGTCACATCTCTTTGCAGTAATAATCCTATTTTTTGAACTTCTCAACACAAAAGTGTTTTAAGAGAACAATAAGAACTGTATGTCTGAAGATAAATTATTTTGAATATCTTTAGTTAAGACAATCTTCACGTTGTCTTGAACTATACCGATGGCATCTACAACGAGGCACTCATCAAGCTGGACACATACACGGAAAATTTTTGTTGGAGATTGGCTTGGTAAGTCCTTCACAACAGCATGCACCAACATGACTTGGGAAACGCTGCGATAATTAGCGTATGACTGATATAATGTTTAATGTTGAGGTGCTGGAGACATTGTCAAACGTAGGTCAACAAGCTATCTATCGATAAGTTCTACGACGCAATAAGAATAGTGAAGGCGGTGTAATTTGTATCTTTTAATATTGCTATATTATCAATTTATGGACTATATTTTGTGGTTGTTGAACGGGGTACGGTGATACCTTCAACCTTCATCCAAATTTCAACATTAGCTAACTCATATCTAAATAATCGTTCTCTATCGTGAGTAAAGTCAGGTAAAAAATAATAGATTTAAATAAATGTTTCCTTAAAATATACTCTCTATCAAGAAAGCTTCTTTTAAAAGATATATGACAAAAAAAATTCCAGCAAAAAGGTATAATTATATGTTATATTTCAAATGGAAACATAATCGATTCGTTGAGAATAATTACTTACTTATCTAACTATAAAAACAAATTAATCATAAAATCATTCACCTGTTTTATTTTAAACATTCATTTTATTCGCTTATTTTTTGTGTAGATTGCTCGAAGCAAAAGGGTTGCTCGATAAATTTTCAAAATGTTACGCCGCTACGTTGCGTCGACTGCTGAAATAAAATAAATGCTTTTAAAAATGCGCCTAAAACAAAAGTCGTATTTTAAACCCTTTCGCCAAAATAACCCTGAAAAAAAACTCTTTGGTATTCCTAGATTTTTTCGTCTTTATTTTTGTAGGATATTTATAAAGTGAAAAAATCAACGGCAATTCGCTCTTACATTTGTATATTTTTACCAACGATACTTTTTATTTGACGTTGAATAAGATTTATTAGCAACCCTTCTTATATTACCAATTAATATGTATATAGTATGAAATTATCGATAAGCGTTTTATTTTAAAGTATGTATAATATGTTTTTTGGCAATAAATTTCGACTACTGATTATAATTTCTAAAACTGTTTTTTCCAACCATTTCCACTCCCATTATGGAGCGTATGAACTCCTTATGGAGTATCTCATACGCCGCTAATACGTGGTACAAGCGATGTAACTTTCTTTTCATCTAGAAAATCGTAACCAAAGCATACAAAACTACTTTTAAGGATACATTCCCGGTCCTGGTTGATATAAATACTTCCGTTAAACCCGCACATCCAAGTTAGAGGAGCAACAGTGATGCTACATAAGGGTGTCGTGTCCCAGGTGGAAGGCATTCCTTTGCTGCCTCCTTGAATTCTTTCGTCTTTCCTTGAATAGATTCTTACATTCCTAAGTTGCATAAAATTGCTGCTTGCAGTATGGCAATAAACGCTGCAATGTGAATTTGGCAGAATCGATGCGAAAATTCATCCGAGGCAGGAAAACTTATAATTTTTTTCCAAAAGGTTTGACTTCTGATTTATGAACCAGCCAATTTATAACTGGTCGTGGTCACTTCGCTGCCAGGTTGTTACAGATTGACCGGTTTTTAGACAGGCCAACACGTAAATGAGGCAATATGATTCAGGATGCTGATCACATCCTTTGGGAATGTCTAGACATGAACAACGAACGGGAAAAATTGCTCAAGACGATATGACCATCAGTCAGATCTGTTGGCACCATCAGTCATAACAATTTGGTTACCTCTCTGACAAATTACAGTTCATTCATAGAGTTCACATCGTTATATGGAAAGCGAATGGAAATTTGAAACACGAATAACGCTGTTAAGCTGCGAAATACACTGTGTAAGAAGAGTGTGAAGTCGTGGTGGGTCGTGATGGGTACAGGTTTGAGTAGCCCAGGGGATATTAACTCACAGAGTATCTCAACAATTAGTTTCAAGACAACAACTGTTTGTTCCCTCAACGTCTCTAAAACGAAATGATGCTGGTATAGAGCTAGGAAAGGACTAGTGGTTAACTAATCTCTCGCTTTACTTACCATTTTCAGGATCGTATGTGTGGGAGAAAATTTTAACATCACAGACATCCATGCATTTGAACACTAATCCAGGATCCTAAACATAAAGATGGATCGACTATTTTTATACTAAATAGAAATATGAATTCTTTTTTAAAATCATCTGGAAAACATTATTTTTTTCAACAAGATGATCCGTGAGATTGGTGTTACTGGCCGAGAATGATTTTCGATGAGAAGCAAATAAAAGCTACCGATGCTCTTATGTTGATTCTTGTGACAAAATGAACCACATATTGTGTTTAATTACATTATATAAATATATATATATATATATATATATATATATATATATATATACATACATATTTCTTGATTTATCTGTCTCTCTGTAACGCAGCACACACACGTAAATAATCTCTCTCTGTCATCGCATACGCAGAGAGAGAGAGTATGAGCGTAAGTGTTGAGTGATTTTTAACGCACAGCACACGCACATACTATCTCTCATTGTTTGCGTGTCTGCGTGTCATTAGCATCAAGCGTAGTGAGCGAATACTGACTTGTTGCCTCGCCACCTGGTTATAATGTCTAGTTATTTAATAATCATGAAACGGAAAAATCCCAGTGTACAAAATAGGCAAAATAAAATACAATTATCACCCAATTTCTTCGGTCTTAAATCATAAGATAGACTTTACAATGGTGATGAGCGAAGCTTTATCTGGCGAAATTGGCACATGATGGCAGCTATTAAATTGTTATGAGATAATAAATTTAATGTAGATCACTTGGTATTTAGCTGTTTCCTTGAAATCGTCTTGACATACATGAGCAAGGGAATTTTGAAATATTTGTCAGTATAATATAAATGAAATGAGAACTTAATTTAAGTTATATTTAATCAAATTTGGATTATTGAGATTTTGTACACTTCCATGTATTTTGTCACTAACGACACAGGTTTCGCCTTTCGGCATCTACAGGCATTCGAGCACACGAATGGACTCGAACTGACAGACAGTAAACAGTGTCTAGCGTTTATATAGAAGATACAAATACGACAAATATTATTTACGAGGTAAAATATTATACGTCTCAGAGCCACACTGATACCTGAGTTAACATTTCGAGTATCGCCTTAATCCTTATTTTGTAAACAACACATTCCAAGGGTTCCTTGCCAATTCTGAATAAGCAGCTGAACCTTCCTAATTCTCCGTTATTATATCCTATACGTTGAAACACCTAACAGATGTCACTAAACGTGGAATGATTGTATATATTTACCCTATCGTCGAATTGCATCCCGTCGAAACCCACAATGCTATTATAATTGTAAAATCACTGGTAATTCTAAAAGAAGTTGGAAAGCGGCAATTCGCCACTCTGTTAATGTGTTGTTTACAAAATAAGGATTAAGGCGATTCTCGAAATGTTAACTCAGATATCAGTGTGGCTCTCAGACGTATAATATTTTACCTCGTAAATAATATTTGTCGTATTTGTATCTTCTATATAAACGTTAGACACTGTTTACTGTCTGTCAGTTCGAGTCCATTCGTGTGCTCGAATGCCTGATTATGCCGAAAGGCTAAACCCGGGTCGTTAGTGACAAAATACATGGAAGTGTACAAAATCTCAATAATCCAAATTTGATATTGAAATTCCATCAAGCACCCTCAGTCGATGTCTTAAATTATATTTAATCATTTTTTACGGTTAATGTGATTCTTAAATAATTTTAAATTTAGAATTTAACTAAGAAAAATATTGTCCACACCAAGCGGCAGTATAAAAATATAAAAATTAAATACTACTCCACGGCTACATGATATTAATATGTATATCTGTTTTACAATTGATAGTTTCTATACAATAATAATTGTTTTTTATCTCTCTCCTTATCATAAATTGAGGCTTTAATAATATATTAATCAATATTTACTACCAACCTTCATTTTCTATTTGAATATAAGGTGCCATTTTCTGGTTTACATTTTTTTCGTCTTTTTTCCACGATATAGTAGATTCACGTCTTTATGTATGCAATATATTTTTATAAAAGCAGCGAAATGGAATTTCCTCTTTCTTTACTAGCCGAAGTTCCATCAGCTTGTGTAAATAGAAAAAAGATTGATTCAAAATAGCAATTTTTGTAATATTTATGATTCGTGCTTTAAAAGTGGAATTATAGCATATTTCTTCACTGCGAAATTTTCAATAAAGAATCAATATGTCATGTCGTATAAATTTTGACTACGTTCATTCAGCCAATTTGTTTGTGCTTTATAGATATAGTATTTTAATGGCGGCATTATTTAACTCTAATACGTTATTCTTGTAGAAATAAATACTTTGATATTTACACCTTATTAAAATTGCTGTGTTGACCAGATGGGGTTAATCCAGAATAACTTTGATAAACTGACGCAAAGAAGTGAACAAACCCGCTTCACAAAGATTGGCAGAGATAACTGATCGCATTAACGCAATATGCAATCGCCTATTTCAGCAGCGCTCCGTCACCCAAATGCCAAAAGTATTAAAACGCTGCCGAGACTTTAAAAAACCCACTTACAGAAGGTATACCTATATCAATATTTCAGTTCTAAAGTGTAAAAACTCAAAAGGCTTAGTTCTGACATAATTAAGAAACAAATTTTGGGCAGACTTAATCTTCTACTGTACATCTAATTTTTTTAGATTTTGATAAAATTTTACCATTATCTAAAAAACATATTCATATTTATAATACTGTTAACGTAATTTTATTTCTTTTTAATTTTAATAATAGGAGTATTCAGAGTTCTTCACAGTTGATACAATTTGGGTCCAAATAAATAATAACCACAGATTATCACTTATTACACTTTGGTACTGAGGTAACGATATAATTTTCTAAAAATTTAAGAATTTAGGATTCCAAAGTTATTTGATTACATATGATTTTACTGAATATAGGCTTTAAATAAATAAACTTCAAATTGAGTTAAAAATGCTGATATATTTGAAACATTTATGAACTCCTTTCTATAACGAGTCATTCATTGATATTTTCCCACGCGTAATGCGTCTTGTGTCTAAGTCAACGTGTCGTAATGCTTAGCACGAAATGGAAACCTTTCCAATTTCCCGCTCTGAAGCGCACTGGTTTCAGTCGCAGGGGATTTCGCAGTTACAGTAAGTGGCGCACTCAGGCGAGCTTTATTAAACATGTCAGTTTACCGAGGTACGCAGAATATATGAATAAATAATACGCAATATGCCATTTTATGTTACTCCACATCGCTTGAAAAATAGTTTGGCCTATTATTTATATGATAAAACAGTTATCACGAGATACGCATTTATACAATACACGAAGTGGCACTGATAATTTATTGAAACTAACAACGTATAACCACGTCCGAGTTTATCTCAAACGATGTTTTTGTAAGAGAACTTCTTGTTACTCAGTTGCTCAACCTCTCTTTTTTGAAAGAAGTCGAGATAGAAGGATAGGGTTAGGACAGTTATTACAAGTGACCAGCTCATCGCTCACACTACGCCCCATTTTTTTAGGATCGGATGGATGGGTGGGACGGAATTTTAGACATTACAGATATGCTTGCGAACAGAAAAAAAACTGTCCGTACCAGCCCATGACCACCGCAATCTTAGCTTACGACGTTGACCATTTAACCGCGGATCAAGCTTCGACATAGACATATTAATATCATGTAACTGGAAAGAATTATTTATTTTGCTAAGATTTTTTACTTACAATATATTTTTCTTTATTAAACTCCAAATTTTAAATTGTTGGTGAATATTTCAATACACATATTCTATTTTTTTCATAGAACAACCTGAACCGAAGTCATCGGCAAAAACAAGTTATGTTTAAATAAAACTAAAGATGCTGCAATAAAAATATACGTAATATTTATTGCAGCTTTATTATTTTTGAACTTTTCGATTCAACGGTGTTGTGATTTAAAAAAGAAATGTATTTATTTCGCATATAAGCAATTGCAAGTAAAAAAACGGAGAATATAGGATAGAGGGATCACAAAATATGTAAAATGGGAGCTCAGCGGAGAACTAGGATTAAGTTATCACAGGGAAGTGGATAAGGTTTGCCAATCTCGGTACACTTTACTTTGTTCTGTAAGGAGAAATACATATATGTGGTAATTAAATTTTGGGCGCCAGGCGTGAAGATACACGCCAAATGAAAGATAATAATAATAATTAAAACACGGTTACCGTTAAAAACACATTTAATTAGAGATGCAGAAACCGTAGATGCACAGAATTTACATTATGAAGAAATAAAACAGAAATTATACGACAAAACAATATTTATGAACAGAGGGTTACACTAAAATTGGAAAACTATTATAATATATAAATATAAAACTACGACCTTGGATGATAAACCATCTCGGCGGCGAACTCGGCTGTCCGAGGCCAATCCCCAGAGCTTTACCGACGCATCCTACCCGTTCCACATCCTGGCGCGCAATCAAAGTTTTAACGCAGTTCTTGGTGAGGCTTCCCCTTCGTCTCCTACCAACGACGCAGCGAGGTGCGTGTCGCCGATATGTGACGATTGTCATGTTGCGACGAAATCGTAACAACGGACACCCCTTCGCCCACACTAATACATTATTCCTACAAAAGGTTTAGTGTATTCATATTTTTTTTAAATACTAATTAACTAAAATTAAATTTAAAAAAACACCACTGCTTAAGACGTTCTTTGTACACTTTATTCTGTGCAGCCCAACACAGTATGCGGGAAACCGGATAATGTTTCGTTGAGTCACGGCCCTGAAAGACGTAGAATTTGAATACCTAAGCTTTGCAGCCGGTATACCAACATGATATGTTGACTAATCCTCTCAAGTATGTACTATCTTTATGTATAATAGCAATAAATATGCCAGGTTTCGGCAATTGAGTAAGTTCATTAATCACGACTACATTCAAACTAAAACTTAATATAATTTTAATAAAAAAACTCCATGGACGGTATTTTCAATTTAATACGAATATTTTATTTGACTATCAACAATTCCAATTCCAACGTCGATAATATGGACTTATAATAAAGTTTCAACAGATAAAAATAAAGAGCAATATTTAGTACCAATTAAACATATATTTACAATATTCATGATTTAAAAAATTTAAGAAAAAGAATCATACTTACATACAGCGACATCTCGGAAAAAAACCTTCTGATTTATTCATGTACGCACACGGAAAATTATTGTGTATCCAAAATAAAGGTCTCCACGGGCCCGGGCTTGGTCCTTGCAGACTTATACTTTATACTGCAGGCATTTTATTTTCAGAAAAATATTTCGGACCATGTTCGGGTCATGAGTCAGCCATAAGGCATTCGCCCCCCCTCCTTTAGCATGACGTCATGTCATAGTAAAAAACATGTTTGAAAAAGTTTCCGTTAGAGGATATGAATCAGTAAGGTTATAGGGTAGGATAATATCTAAGCTGGTAAGAATTATAATACCCAAATATTTTCTGACAGATAAATATGTATACGCGTTGTTATGTAAGATCCTCAGTGGTTAGTGGTTTGGAATATACCACCTCAGCCCTCCGTTTTTATTGTCCGCTCAAAATCTTCTCAAAATGCAATCATCTCGTTACCTTTTCTTCTAGTTGATCTCGCTACTTTTTGCGCTGAATATCTTTATTGTAGATTATCCAAGGGTTATTTAGCAAGAAATATTGTGCTCCAAAGTGCTCAAAAACGACCTTAATATTATATCTTCTCTGTTATTAGCTAAAAAAGTATTCTTTTAAATCATTTGTTATAAAGAAATTATTTCTTATAAACAGTGGGTAAATTTATTTAAAAAATATTTTATAATAATTTTAACGAATCTGACTGACTTTTAAGATTATATAAAACTTTATACACTCCCAATGCACATTGACTCCAAATGGAGTATTTTAACCATAGCTCAACTTCCCTCTTTGGAAAGAGTAATGAAATAAGAATCTGGATAAGACAAAGATAGTTATCTAGTGGCTCTCTCGACGCCTCTTAAAATCGGTTAGAGGTGAATGAAAATATATGAAAACATGAACCCATGAAAAACCTTATTTCCAAAATTATCTATTCAGGAATTCGATCCTTTACTTCTCAACCAAGCTTAAGGAAAGCTCAAGATGATTAAAAACTCAGCTACAGCAACGTTTTATTAATAGTAGGGTCATTTCACCAGTGGTCGGCTAGTTAAGCGACAGGCGTACTTTCAAAGGGGATTTTGAGTCAATGAATGATAAATACATATTTTTTTTGCTTTTATTCCATTAAACAGGGATTAAGTAATGTAACCAACTAAAAATGAAATAGTTAATATTTTACCAAGCATAAAATAATAAAAGTTTTCAAAAAAATGCCAATTCTCCCAGTGGTAGGCCCCCAAAGTCCAATGATCGGCCTTTCGTTGCCCAGTGTTCGGTCATCATTATAAAACTTCATGAATATCGCGAAATAATTTACTGAAAGTAGACAGAACAATAAAAAAATAAGGATGCAAAGTATGACAATATAAAGTATAGTCTTCTGTTAGCGATCCCCATAAAAGATGAATTTGTCGAAACTTGCGAAGTAAAAATGTGTTTTTGTTAATTGCGTATTGCATCATATAGGTCATTATAGTGCAGATATACATTGATAAGTGGCAAAACTACGTGCACAAATTTTAAAAATCTGTTTTTTTTAATCTATCCACTATTATTTAAGTTTCCAGCTCAAAAGGCCGACTACTGGTGACGGCTGACTTTAGGAACACTCGCCCTATCAGTATTCTTGAGATATCTTAGCATTTATCTTATAAATTGATAAAGTGAAGTAAATGTCATAGGTTTAATATAATATTCGTATAATAAAATCCGATACATTAAAATATGTTGTGAATAAAAAACTAAAACATTGCTACTATTTTAACATGGCGAGCTTAAAATATTCATATTAGTCCAGACATAACAAACTGTAAATTCCATGACGCTAGAACATACTGTGTGAGAGTTGTTGTATTATCGACAGTAATGAGTATTTTGTATATTAAATTTAAGAAGATAGAGACCGATTTTACCGTGCGAGTAAGCTAAAAATGCTCGCTTACTCGTTGTGCTAACCCGCTCATGTAATCATGTTTTTTTCTTATAGCCAAGTCTAGCAGTTGATGCAATTTTATTCCTACTAATTCAGCACATCGAATTATATTATTGACGCGGAACGAGACAGTTTTTCATTAAAAAGGCCAATAAAGGACGACTGGGCTCTTTTTTGAGAGCAAGGACGAAGAAACTGACGGTTGTCATAATACCAACCTAGATAACTTTTATATTTAAATAAACTTGTTCGAATAAAATTATATCCTTTGGAATGGTGATCGCCCAGTTTTTATTCACCGTGCAGACTAACAATTTGCTTGTTGGTCGTATTTCGAGGAAAAGTATTTATAAGGTGGAATATAATTTATATAATTTAGGGACGAGGTTCTTAGTAATCACAAAGTTAATTAGGTAACACTTCGAATCGAAGAGAGGCGGATGGCTGGTTATCGACGTCCTGGAAGGGCTGGGATCTCAAACAAATACCATTTCAAATCCGGTTCAGCACTTATTTATTTTTAATCAAAGATGCAGTGGTTTAACATACACAAAAATAATATTAGTAACACATAAAATTGAATCTACATTTACATTTACTTAACACATGAATTTACTTTTAAGTTATAATGCAAGTGACACAACAACGATTTTAAATTACGTCCAATTTCAAAACACACAAAAACAATTTATAATTATTTGCGATACAGGCCGGTTCCCTAGCCCAAGGGCCCCGATAGCCGACTGTCGCCAAAAATAAAATTTCAGCCACTCTAGGTTCTCCCCTTTTCGTCAAAAATGGACCCGTCCGGACACTTTCTAATTTCCATAGGCCTTCGGTGGTTAGAAACACATGGCTTTCAACGACAGCAATCGGTTGGAATACCCCGGATCATGACCATTAACGCTGGGCGCTTTCAGTCATGGACCCTAATAAAACTTAAGCTTAACAAAAAAACCAGGGTGTGTCATACTGTTATACCACTTGTGAGTAAAACTTTCGTCCGAGCTGATGATGATGAGGATGTTTTTGGGTTTACACTCAAACACGCTCGTTTACTAGTCAAATTCACTTTATTCCAGTTAGTAGTTTACAATTTAAAATACAAACAAATTCAAAAAAACACAGTTTAAAATAGACAATTTGAATTTTAAAAAAATCAAGGCCGCAAAAAATTGGTAGCTATGGGCTAATATTCCCAGTCGCCATGGAGCGACAGCCTCTATAGGTTAACGTAGGCGCCGTGTCGCGCGTACGTTTTTATCTCTTCGCTATAGCGGTCCACTGACTAAATAAAAAATTCTACTCGCTCTCTGTCAAGGTTTGGAATGTGACCTAAGATGGTTCTCGCCGCTTTCTAAAAACTCGTCCGATGTTGCCAAAAACTGATACGTTTACAACGCCACATTATAACGTTTTTTTTTTCTTGACTTTGCGCGAGAGAGGTGATCCGATGAAAGTTCTGGGCACGATTCACACTGAATAATAATGGGTCGTGTCACACTATAGAAATATATTTTTTTGCTGTCAGACTTGAATAATAATTTCACGATTAAATATTTTGACAAAGTAGGTTTGCAGCTGGATCACTGGAGCGTTAGTGGTTTTGCTTGTAAAACTAATGCAATGTACATGGATCACCAAGAATTGTGCCAACAATCGACTTCCCTTTGACATTTTTGCGAAAGACGTGGTTTTTTCTGCAATATCAATTCCCACCGCCATCTGTGCAAACGGGTATTCTATTTATGACACTGTTCACTCAAAGTTCACTCAAAAGATAGTTCAACGTCGTAGATACATTGTCAAATTTGTTTAATCGGTCAAAAACCAACCATGAACGTATTTTTTGAGTGTAAAGGTAAAAGGACAGGGCTAGGACAACAATAGCTATCGAATCGCTCTTGTTGTACGCTGTTTTTAGGATTGGATGCGTGGAAGGAAAGTAATCATTACAGACATCCATAAATCTCATGAAACTTTACGTATTGGCATTTGAACCCGTGAGCACACAACTGAAGTCAAAGAATTTGACCATTCGACTACAAGTTCGGCAATGATGAAACGTTAAACATTAAAAAATTCAGTATGACAATATAGTCACTTTTTCCATTTTTATCGCTGTCGTTCAGTCTTTCTGGGAATAGTTTCAGTTCTCTTTAAGGAATTGGGATTTTCCCATTTTTCCTGTCCTATTCATTTTATGGGGAAAAAAAATGTATCAAAAATTTTAATACAGATGTTAAATAAACCACTGGATGTAGGTTAAACAGTTCTTGCGTTCATAGTTTTCTCACATTTATCGTTATTTTTATCTTTGGTTAAAAGACCTTTTTGGAAAGGCCTGTAAAACACTAATGATTCGGGGTTCCACTGTACTTAATTCTCACTAAATATTACATACCATACATTGGTGATACAGCGTGTTGTATCGGCTTAACACCTTATAAATAATATATATATTTATACATTTTTCAGTAGAAACCTATTTAAATATCATAAAAGCCGTGATCAAATTATCCAGAAAATTTGTCTGAAAATTCAACGAAAACGTACTTTTGCCTAATGTAATCTGGGAAACAGGGAAAGAGCTGACGTGGAAAACTTTTCATCAAAGTCACCCGCTCAAAATATCATTAGCCCTGTGAGGGTGAAACACTTTGCGGGCTCTAGTCTCAGCCGTCCACCGAATAATAAATACCGCAGTACGTTTTCCATATTTTACGGAATAAATTAATCGGACGAAGAAAGGTTGTTGGAGGTGTAGAAGCTTTGAGAAAGAATTCAATTATATCTCCACGGGGCTTGCACAGAAATATCAAATAATTTTCTCAAGAACAAATCTTGCCGAACTCGGTCAGCCTAAAATTTTACCTACAGTTCTTTATTACAAATTGTATTTCACTCTAGGGACGCACAGCCAGTATATATTACCAATTTGTCTTAAGGAATATCTGAAAAGGTTATATAGAAATCAATTTATTGAAAGATGATATTAAGTAAGCCCTTAAAGACGGACGTACAGTGCAATGTTTCTACTTACATGGACAAATGATTGTTTTACATAAATCTCGGTAATAATAGCCAAAATAATTTAGAAATATGTTTAAATCAGTGATTCCCAACCTCAATGCGAGTAAAACCAATGAGCTCTGCAACAGTGCCTGTTCTGACTCTAACTACCCTCTGAAGAGGGTGAGTCAGGACACATCACGGAACATGACAATCTACGTAATGAACTTGTGATCCAATTAGGGATAAATGGAGCAACTTTCAACTCAATGCGGAATATCTGGGACTCACGGTCGTACCCGGTCAGAACCAAGTGCCACCTATTCAACCCCTGCATTCTGACAGTGTTTTTTTACGGCTACTAGTCATAACATAACACTAAAACATAGGGTAACCGTTTTATTCGAAAACAGATGCTTGCTGTGAATACTAGGATTAAGCTGGTTTCGCTATGTCTCGGAGGTAAGAGAGCTGACAAACCAGCCCCCAATAACATCCAAAATAAAAATCTACGATCGACCTGGCTTGAACGTGTGCTGCGGATGCCCCAGGGGAGCCTAAATCCTGCTTGTCTCTTCTACCAACCGGATGGATTCCGTCGCTCTGAAAGGCCGCTGCTGATCATGCACATGATGTACTCGGTGGAGTTACGAAACGCTGTGATGACCTGGGAGAAAGCAAGAACACTGACTGAGTGTAGGAAAAAGAATCTAGGAGGAACCGTGTATTAGCCATATGCTCCAATAGGTAGTGGAGTGGATACGTTAAAAAATAAGAAGAAAATTATGCTATTGGGAACGGACACGGTTAAAAAGTGTACGTGTAGACTTAATGTACTCGTACCATGTATTAACAGTAAATAATATTGAAAGGTGTACCCAAATAAATATCAGATAGGAAATAGGTAACTTCGTTGATTTTCAATGACCTCACCCTTAGTTGACTTATTTCGTTTTCTGAATGTAACAACAGTGACACAAATCAAATGAAGTATAAAAGCAAACTAATGACCAATAATTCCTGTCAAAAACAGGCCATTTTTCAAAACATTACGTGAAAAGACAGAAATCCGAATCAGTCGATTTGTAAGTTAAAGGTCATACGGCTAATTGCCAATTATCTTTTTCTCTTCGCTACCGTAACACAATACGAAGTAAGTCGGGCTTAAGTTTATTATTTTTCGTTTATTCAAATGTGGAGTAAAATTATTACATACTTCAAAAATGAAAAAAGAGAATAAAAAGAAATGTTTCATATTATTATTTATTTTTTTTGAAATGGAACGCTGAACTTCAATGCATATATTTTTTGTACGCTAGCATTATCTCTCATATCAAAGGAATTGTTTTTTGAATATCTTAAAACACTGTATCATTAAAATATCTCATTTCGCTTATTTATGTTAAAAATAGGAAGCCTACAATATATTCTTTGAAGTTTACTTAATATCAAAACCTGATGACATTGTTGTCGTATTATTTTTAATTCGAGGCACATTTTTATTTTTTCATCAAACTTTAAAACAACATCTATTTGTAAAAATAAATCCACCTGCTTGCTGTATTAGTTAATATGACTTTACATCGGGGATCAGCAAACTACGGCTCGCCGTCTCTCTTTGTATGTGAAGGAAAGCTTTTTGGATTCAACATAAAGTTAAGATACATTCAATGAACAACGAACAGCTATATAGTTCCAGTAACATTTGTAATCGTGATAAGAGTGCAGACAACATTATCATACGTAAAAATTTATACAAAAAATTGTGTTTGTTTTTTTTGTCCCCTTATTATAAAAGTTTACAAAGCATTGATAGAAATTATAAACACAAAATTCTGCGTAATTAATTGCAAATATCGGTAACACTAAAACCAAGGTAGCACAGTTAAAAAAATCATTATCTATGGAACAGGGCAAATTTTGGCTTTCCAAATTTGAGAATTTTGCCAGGTTATAAAACATCAGAAGTTTTTCTCATTTAGACTAATTACGAAAAGTATTTTCATTTTATCATAAAATGATTTTATTTATTTTTATATTTCTTTTTACTTTAATTAAATGGAATTGTAAAAGTTTTATAAATCTCATTAATAATGATAACAGAAGGAATCATCATTTCAATCGATATTTTACTTGCTAAGGATAATAATTTTAACTATATGAATTAACTTATTAGGTTTGACCTTTCATGCCACATGGGACGTAAACGTCTTTATACCTTACGTTGCGGCTTCTAACCAGTGGGTTTCAACCCGTCGTCAACAAGTAAATAATTAATCAAAAAAAATATATTAACCTGATTGAATAACGGACATTCAAACAAACTGTCAATCGTGTAGAACACATTTGGGAAAACTTACCCAACACAATAAATTATAATCAAAGGAATAATATAATTAGATTGATTGTTTACAAACGAAATCTTCAAATCTCGTTTGCCCGCCGAGATATGTTTTCTGTAAAGACGACGTAATTGATTTTAATTCAGCGCGACATGGCAAAAAATTGCATTGTTGCACATGATTGGTATAGAGTAATGTATGAGAACATTTTGAACTGGATAAAATAGTGGGAGAAGAGACTACATGATCCTCTTTAGAAGCAATGTCAGTGAAGGAAGCTGCACAAATTCAACCCATATTTTACTGCCCTGAGTGTAACCAGTATTTATGACGAAATAGAAACAGATTAAATTCTTAGATGTCAGGTCAACACGGAATATGTATCATGAAAAAGTTATGGTTCAGTTTTGATTCTTCGCCATTTATCTATCGGCTTTCCATTGCTGACATTTTGCGTGTTACTTTCATTCACTATTACAGTGCTGAGCAACCTTTTGTCACTCACGGCACACTTAAGCATTCATTAATATTTCGCGGCACACCACATGCTAAAATATGTAAGTTTTATAAACGAAACTTACAATTTATTAATTCGTTTTTTTTTGATAGATTTAAAAAAGCAGCTAATATTTTTTTTTTTAAAATGTGTAGTTACGGCTCTTGTAATGTGTAATGTCTTATTTCTAAGGTAGGATTTTATTCTTTGACAAACCCCATTTTATTCCTCATCATTGCAGTTGCACTATGCTTGCAAAAACAGTTGTCCCATTACATATACAATATTTGTTGCAACGAGAATGATTTAAACGGAGATCTTAGCCACCGAATGGCTTTATTTTTTTCTAATATGAAAATACTCGACATTTTCAATTGCTTAACAAATTGGTATAAGAATCATAAAGAATTTTCGATAGAGATTATAGCTTTTGTTTTCCTTTTGTTATCTTGAAAAATGCTGAAAGCTTCAAGAAAAAGCTCGGAAAGCGTGAATAACAAAGACAGCAACCGATTTAAAAGTACTGCAATAAAAGTCTTCTTTTATAACATTAGTTTATTGTTATAGAAGTATGAAATTAAGTGACATTTTTTCACGGGTAATTAGATAGTCGATCTATAAACGGTACTTTGAAAAATCAATGTATGAACGATTCCATACATATATTTGAACCCTTAGAACGATGTATAACGGAAGTCTAATGGAAAGTGATTCATAGTCGCATAAGCACTTTGAACACAAGCGCATCATGTTTTTAACTGAAAACGACGAGCAAGCACAATCATGACTCTCACTCCGTGTCGTCTTCGGCGCTGTGTAGCACTAGTCTTACAACGGTGTGCCACTCGGTTACGAGACTGGCAAGATGCTAATATTAATTGAATATAATAAAACGTAATCGTAAAATGTTGGGAATCCGTGGCTAACCTGGCATTGATGGAAAAATCGCCAAACTTAAATCGTAAGTAGTCGGTGTTCTTCTAGCTCGTTTTTTAGTCTAACGTTTTCCCTCTTTTTACCAGATAATGTATAAAAGTGCTCGCGTCCCGAGGGGCAAGAATGGTCGACTCCAATATGAAACTTCATATAGTTGCAATTATCCCTACCACACAACCCCGCAAAACCTGTAAATTGTATACCTGTTATTTGCCTAACACGTTCTATGCATAGTCAGAAATTGTTTTTATTTTGGCAAAAAAAAAACATTACTATCGTTTTGTGAAATCGGCAACGATATATATATATTACTCTTGACGACGCATAATCGTTCCGTACTGCACATTGTATTACGCTCATTATTTTTCAAACAGTAATAACTGGGAACTTCTTACGCGACGTTTTATAAAATATGACATTTTTATTTATGATGTTTTCCGTGTGACGTCATCAGCAAGCAAGTCTTCGTCAAATCACTCTTAACATTTATTCACCTCATAGCTTTTTAAATAAGACAATTCAATACAAATTATTTCAAGGTGAAAAGTAAAGCTAAAGCTACTTTGGCAAAAGCATGATAGTATATGAGAAGACCCGAATCGAAGAAAGGCGAATGGTCGGTTATTGACGTTCTGAAAGGTCTGGGATCTCAAACAAACACCATTTAAAATCCGGTTCAACTCTTATTTATTTTTAATCGAAGATGCAGTGGTTTAAAATACACAAAAATAATTTTAAATTAAGTCCAATTTCAAAACAAACACAAACAATCCACAACTTCAACGGTGTCGGCCACGGGGGCCTGCGGCTCTGCCGGCTCGAAGGCTGGCAATCGACTCCGGCAAAAGTCAAAAATCGGACTCCCGCACTGTCGGAGCCAACCCTTTCCGTCAAAAATGGATTCGTCCAGCGAACGTGTCCGCCGGCTATTGACCGATCGCCCTTCACGACAAGAGTCTGGTCGATTTCTACGAATCACTGTCATGAACGCGGTGCATTCTCAGTTATGGACCCTAATAAAACTTAAACTTAACAAAAAAAACAGGGTGTGTCATATAATTATATACTAACTTTTAATAACTGTCAATTCATGGTGAAATGGCATTACATTTATAAAAATAAAACACAATTTTTCTCACAATGAACAGGACCGATTTCACTGTTTTCTATATAATAATAATGTATAAAACCTGTTTGAACTTTGAATTGTTGATATTTTGTATATTTTGATATTTTGTAGTTAGGAAATAGTTATATCGTTTATTGTATTCTTTACATAAGATGAATTCGTAAAATAACGTAAAATTCCCACAATAATATCGACATCGTTCTGGAAGAAGACACTACCTGAAAAATACTAGTTTTGAGTAAACTGACTTTGAAGTTTTTGAAACATTTTGATATAACTAATTCAATTTGTCATTATTTGATTTACTGTTTTCTCTTTCAGAACAACGGCGATAATATTATGTCATCTGATATTCCCACAAACAAAACCCACCAATTTAAAATCAGTAGGTATCTCTATGCTATATTTTTCCAAATTACATTTTAATGATTGAAGCTTCTTGGTCGCCTGCAATTGAAAAGTCCTATGAGTGTGTGATTGTTTATATGATAATTTTCCAAAATCGTTGTTGTCAAATCAATATTTAAAATAATTCAAATATTAATGTAGTTTCTAGACTTGGTAATAATATTTTTTTCTTAATTTATCTTACATTTAAACGGCATAAAGTATTTAATAACTTTCAGATGGTGAGAACTCGAATGCCTGAAGATGATGAAAGGCTAAGAAAGGGTGGATAGTTACGAATACATGGAAATGTACAAAATATGAACAATTCAAATTTCATATTAAAATTCCATCACGCATACTCACTCGAGTTCAGCAGTTTTTGACTAAAGGTTGAAAAATAGTTTTGGTGGATACAGTAGACATAGAAATCTATAGCTCAGTATTGAAAATATTTGAAACCAACCACGAGCCCTCTCAGTTGTTGTCTCTGTTTGTTTTTTTTTATTTATATTGTGAGTAGTGTCTCATGTACCCTTATATAGTAACTACTAGCTGCCCGGTACTTCTACTACAGGATCACGGGACATCACCTCATGCAGCTTTTCATATGTTATTGTTAATGACAGTCAAACTGAAAACTCTTGCCTTTGGAACCGGTGATCACTGTCGTTGCAAATAAGGAAGACCACAAGTGGCATTATTTATATTACCAATAGTCGTATTCCAGTGCCCATCCAAAGTTACTAATGTGACATCTGTGATGTCATAATAACAACGCCGACTAACCAGACTATCAACCAATGATACAAATAATAAAATACCTTCCTAAAAGAGTAATTTTAAAAAGTACTTTTGTAACAAATTTATATGTTCCTTGACTCGAAAGATAGAGTGGAAAATTTTCCACAATAAAATATTAAAAAAAAAAACTTACCACTATTGGCAATTTATTGATTACTTTGGATTTGATACAATTTATGAATTAATTTTTTTTTCTTTTCAATACTGAAAAATTTTCTCGTAAATCGAAAATAAGCGTTAACACATTGAGTCCCGGAACCGTGTTTTCACGTGATAGACCAGTCTATCAAAAACAGTCATGTTTGAGTCATTAGACGATACGTATTGTAACGTAATTCTGGTTTTAATTATAGTCAAAATATAAAACTTTCCAAAACAGTCCTTTAATTTGTGTTATTGCCAAAATAGGTTTTGATTTCATCGACTTAAAATATCAATCGAATTTTAGTTCTATAATACTCACCCTTCTGGAGACGATATTGAGGTGACACCGAGTCCACTCCGAGCTAGATTTTTCCAAGATCTACAAGACAGGTTGTCGGGGGATATGTCTAACCACATATTGATACCAATACCGACAACAGAAAAAAAATAAGCCCTGTAGAACATGCAAGGTGTGTGCAAAGCACAAGAAAAGGAGTGAGACTAGGTACATGTGTAAACATTGTCGTGTGGCTCTTCACAAAGAGAAATGTTGGCAATTTTACCATACAAAAAATAAATATTAAAGTTTTCTTAACAATTCCAAAAAGTTTCATTTGATTTCATCCACTATTTCTATAGTTATAACACTTTTAGTAAATGCTTAACAAAAATGATATTTCTTCGAAAATGGGCCGGGCACAGGGGCTGGTTTTACCTGATTTTGGTTCGGTTCGGTTTCGGTTATCGATCTGGCGAAAATAATGGTTTTTCCGGTTTTCTGTTTGGTTCCGGTTCGGGTCCCTTCTTAAAACAGTCAAAACTTACAAAGAAAAATCATAAAACATGCGTGACGATTTGCGTGCGTGGTATATATCTAAATATATACCACGAAATACTTGTTTCTATTTAAAGAAAAAGACTTACTAATGATTCTTTGAAAGCTTCTGAAAGCTTTGGGCGTATTTTAATTCAACAACAGCAAATTGGCCTGTCATTGTTATTATTTGTCTAAGTTTTCTCAAATAAATAATTTAAATATATATATATATAAATACCATTCATTGTGCTTAAAGTACGGTGAGGGTTAAAAAATGAGGAAAATTTCGTGTTTTTTTTTTTATTTCGGAACCAGTCTAGAGTCCCACCCCGTTTTCATACATCAATATACATTCAATTTGTTAGAGGAAAATCATATTGGCTTTTTCTCTGTCCCAGTCTTTTCATTCGTTATCCTCGATTCAAAACAGTGGAAAAAATATATATGTATTAAATCTTATACCCAAGCACGCTTTCATTAAATTTTTTAGCATTTTTTACAAGTTACAACAGAATTATGAAAAATAAAAATGGAAAAAAAATAAAACTGCATCGATATTTCGGTTTCTACAATCGTACATTTTTTTGTGAACGAAACCGGTCCTGAACATGGTGAACATTTGTAAAGTTGTGGAATTAGAAAAAAACAATGTTTTTTTATTGCTATAAATATAATACCTTTCCACCAATAATTGAAGTCAATCATTTGACACTTACTTTTCATTTTCGTAAGACAATTGTTTACTACATAATCACGCCAATAAGAGCACAATAAATATGTTTTAAAAAAAATAGCATTAATCGAAGTATTGCTATATCTTTCGATATAAAATACACTGCATTGTTTTTAAGTGCCTGCGATAAGGGGCGGTGCATGAATTTGCCCACTCTATTTTTTTCTTCATCTCTCTTTTTTTTAAAAAATGATATTTTAATATTTACTGTAAATGTTGTTCTATTATTGTATTTACAATGAAAGTTTTGAATCAAAAATACTTTTGTTTTTTTAAACCCCGAATTTTCCTGATTTTCAACAAAAATTTTAATTGAATAGTGAATAATTAAAGTAAAATCATTTAAATTTCACAATACTTTCCATTTTCATTAAGAATTTCGGGTTAAAATGTAAATTACCAATCGGGATTAAATTAAGAAAATAATATTGAAATGAAGTAATATGGAGCTTTTCAACAGTGTAAAGTATTACATATTTAGCTCCCCGAAAACGGGAAGATGAAATAAAGAGGCTACGAGGACTGCTTGGCAGTCCGTCAAATGGTATTTATTTTAAGAGAACATCACATACAACGAGTAGGTGCGTTAAAGAACTTGTTTTGAGACAAGGAGGCCTGGTTTTGAGATGGTTCAATCTGCTAGTGTAACGATTGAGAGAATGTTAGATACATTGAGCAATGACATCTTAAGACAAGTGGTTGTGCGTTAATCCCAATCCTTTTTTAGACGCTAATTATGAAGTAGACAGGTCACATTGAAACGTTTAATAAAACTGGTTGTCAATCAAGCTCTCTGAAAGAGGAAAGATGAAATGAACAGCTTACGAGGACTGCTTGGCAGTCTGTTAAATGACATTTATTTTAAGAGAAAACCTCATACAACGAATAGGTTGTTTCAAAGAACTGATTGTGAGTCAATCAATCATATTTTATTATGCATCGTTTTTAAGACATGGTAAGAACATAATGGAGACTTAAGGAGAACTGGTTGTGATTCGATCACATTGCTTGCTTTTTTAGATAATGTTAGATAGAATGAAAAGTTTAATATAACTGATTGTCAGTCACCTATCTGAAAAAGTTCATTAGATTAAGGAGGTTAGGAGAAATGGTTGTCAGTCAAGCTCTCTGAAAGTTATCAGTCAGTCAGTCACATTTTATTATCCGTCGCTTTTAAGAAATGGTATGCACATATAATCTACGATACAAGAAATGAAGTTGGCGAACAATTTTAGACACATGTGATGGGGTGTGATAATATAAAACGGCCATTTGCGATCTATAAGAGTCACCGTCAGATTATTAAACTATCGTAATATGGCACACCAACTTCTTACTGTATTGTGGATTCCGTTTGTTGACCAATAGATAACTCGCTGATCTTTTATATAATTCTTTCAGTTTAAGGTCTTTTTTTTAACAATGCCGTTTCCGTTATGGACTCCTAATGGGTCATTTCAAAACAAGGTGTTTAAAAGGTGTTAAGAAAGAAATATTCGTTAATAGCAAAGACGTAAGGGAAAGAATTCAAGATTGAGGTTAGGAAAATGCTAATAGTGGACTAATTGCTCTCTTTCTCTCTCTGGACCCCGTTGGGCGAATGTAGTATGAGGATCTTTGTATACAAATTCATAAATCGATGAAAAAAAATAAAGATGCGAAGAGTAAAACCAAAGTTCTTAGATAATCCATTAGAAGTCCATATGAACTGTATTAGGAACGGATATTTTAGTATAATATCTACAAGTATATAATACATTAATATATATCTATAATAGATAAACTATAAAAACCGCTATATCTGATTATCATAAAATTCTTGATTATAGTCGAGTTTCTTCGAATTCGGAAAGACATTACAAATTTTCCCACTGACTAAATTGATTTTTTTCGGTGTTGATTAAATTGTGGGCCGCAATACACGAAACAAAATATATATCATTCAACAACATTGGCGAATAATAATCTTATAAATATGTAACGATTCACGAAATAAATCAGAGGCCACAGAATCCTTAATAAGACAGAAAAGCCTTTCGTGTTCCCTAACGAGTTTCAGAGTGTGCAAAATTGGTAGCCGAATCCCAAACAAAAGACTCGCCACTAATAGAGCAGGGAATTAAAATCGACCAGTTCGTGGAGTATTATTTACCTAAAATCAAATGGGTAAAGACTTCATATTTCACGATAAATTCGTTTTATAACATTTATTTAAAATTGAATATATTTTTAATTTGTAGTGCAATTTTCCGGTCATGTAGCAGATTGATCAACGCTCTTGTGCGCCTCTCTATTTGGTTGAGATGACGTCGTGATCGAATCCTGGTACGGACAATTTCATAATTTATTCTTTGTATTGAGTTTTTATCACAGACATGGATATTGACATCGAATTAATAATATAAAATTAAAATCGATTAATTTGTCATTCCACTTATGATACATGTTTCTCTTTTGAGAGAAGACTAACTCTATCGCAATATTTTTATTTACGACGTAAACATCGATTGATATACTATCTTATAAATAATAAAAAGAAGGATTAGATTTTTTCTTTCTAGTGGAAGTGGAGAGGAGGTTAAATACAAACAATAACATTAGTAATTACAATATGAATTAATTGTGTAATTGTGAAGGAAAAATCTCATGGGAAATAAATTTACTAGCAGGGAACCACTCTCCCTGTTTAAAATGTTATTTACTTATAATTACCATTGAGACTCTTGTTAATTTCTGAAAACTCTAAACTTAAAACAAAAAACTAGGTATTAATCTATTAAAACAATAAGGTTGTTTGTCCATGTCTTAAAGTCAAATTTCAAAATCATTTTGTGACAGAAAGTAGTACGAGAAGTTGCTTCAAGTCGCTGATGAAATTTTGCCTTTGCGTCAGTAGTGAGAAGAAGTTTGAGAAACAATTATTTAAATTCTACATTCGGGGATTGAATGAAAAATAGCAAGTTAATTTTAAATGTAGAATTTACTTATTTGATATTTTATGAATCCATGATTGGTATGTAAATCCGAAAAACATTTAATATTTTAAAGGTTTTTATTAAATTTCTAAAAATAATTAAGTAACCATGTTTATTTTCTTAAATAACAAGACTGATTGATAATAAAAAACGTTCCTGATCAGAAACTATATAAGAGCATATTAAAGTAAGAATGTCACGTTTTCACTGCATGCAATTAATTTTAAAATAAATAAATATTGGAAACAATAGATATAATAATTTCAAAGAGTTTTAGACAACCATGTTGCATGAATGCAACAGGACGTATGATATGACACTGATTTATTTAACCGAAAATATATCAAATATTTAAAGGACACTTAAACCGCGTGGATCGCTTACATGTTGGATACTTTTGAGCTGGAGTGTGCGTTCCATAATTCAAGCCTGAAAATTGTAAACATCAAAATGGATGTCAGAGGAGAAATATTGCAGCGGTAACTTGCACTGCTCATGGCTAAGCTTTATGTACATTTTTGAAGTCTGTTGAAAAATCATTGGACCACAAACGGACATCCATGTTTTACTGAATGACAAGTAAATTTGCAGGTTATATTATTAACACGCAATTATTAACGCGTACAGAGTGTAAGGCGATACAACTCTCCCATTTTATTTGCATAATACACACGTGGTGCACGTGTAAAGCGGTGCGTCCTGTACGGGATGGTATACATGACTTAATCCATTCTCCTTCGACTGTCTTTACACACACGCTTTCTCGTTTTAAGGTATGCAAACCATATAATCACGCAGAAAAGGGCCCAGGTATGAAGTCTGCTAGCTTTTTAATTGAAAACGTGGAATATATATTATATTAGAGCTACAACGTTCGACTTTCGCTTTTTTTCGAGTGGTATGTAGATGATATTGAGAAGGAAATATTTACACGAAATGTCAATATTTATTTTTTTCCATGTCCGCTCCCAATGTGGAGCATATGGTCTCCTAATGGAGGTATCTTAACAGACTTTTACTACGAAACTGCTTGTTACTCAGTTGCTCAACCTCCCTTTTTTTTCAAAGAGAGTAGCGATAGAAGGATATGGATATGAGAGAACTAGTGGTTAGCTAATCGCTCTCGCTACGCCCCGTGAGGATGGGATGGGTGGGAGGGAGGGAGGACTCAGACTACGAACAGAAATCCATAAATCGATTGAAAGATCAATCTATGAAAACCGTCCGCACCGGGAATTGAACCCGAGACATCCGTAACCGTAGCCAGCGACGCTACCAACTGCGCCACGGACGCCGACAATATAAACATATTAAATTAATGTTATATGTGCAGAGATAATATTATATATTATCATACAATGTTAATAATTACTCACAAATGAAGAATCATAATATTAACATAGGTTTTTGTTTAAATTTATTGTAAAAATAGAGCTTTTGATGGATATTAATTTATTTTTTTGGGGGTTTAGGTTGTTTTTTAATATTTTTGGGTGTCATGGTATGAAAAAGTTCGCGAAGTACTGAGCCGACTCAACTAAATACTTGAAATGTCCCACTATTCTAGTGTTTCTTTCATTCACACTAACTTTCCCCTACGTAATTTTTTTTAACTTGCGATGTTTCTTTAAAACTTATAAGATACAAAAGAAGAATCTTCGATTTTATCGCGTCAAATGGGTTTTAGTGCCGGAATCTCATGCATAGCAAAGCAATCGCCATCCGGAATTACCTGCTGGAACCGATCACGCGGGAGCATTTTTCAGGATCAGTCGAATGTAACCAATTTCTTGGCACATGATCCTTTGAATATCGTGTAGCAAATATCTCAAAGGGTTTTGTACACATTTTAAACATAGAGATTGTGGGGAAAAAATGTGATATTATCTTTGAAACGTGACATGCATTTTCGTATATCAGGGAATGCCAGAACCCCAGTTTACCGGTTATCCGAGAAACCAGCACTATGAGCACATGTATATTTGGCTTGTAATTTACTACATATCCGATTCAATATTACAATTCGATATAAAATGCCAGATTAAATATGTTTAAAAAAACAAAAGGTTGACAACCACTGGTACTATTACAGTAAAATGTCAAAAATATTATGCAACCACGTGTTTTACAGCTGCTCTCCAAATTATTTTGAAAAATGTTTATTGGTTTAAAAGTTATACGTTTTTTTCGAAAGTATCTAATTTTTTACTAAATTTCGCGAATATGCCCAAATGCCCATATGTAACAAATGTGTCTTAAGGAAAACTCTGCGCTTAACAAATAATTAACACGTAATGATATATACCTATCATGAAAAACCCGAGAAAAAAATTTTAAACTCTTAAATACTTCCAGAAACCGTTAAAATTAACAGTTACAAGCTAAATTTCTGTGACCAATATTTTTTCGTTTGAATTTATTACAATTATCGGTTAACAGGCTAATGAAAATAGACATATTGTCCTTAATTGGAAATACAATACGATAAAAAAAATAAACTATGCTAAAAACCAATAATTTAAGCGTGAAGCACGAAAACTTCGTTTACTATTAATATTTATTACAAAGTGGACATATCGGTTTTTGCTTTTAGTCGCACTGATAATTTGCTCATTTGGTCTAATATTATGATTTTTAATGATCTTATTATACCAAGCCGATCTGTAGCGCAGTGTCACGTGTATTTACTGGCTACAGTAGCACCACCTGAAGGTTGCAACTTATCACGTCTCGAGGTACAGGACTAACACCGAACCAACGAACCACCCGCCGTAATCTGTCCCATTTATCAATGCAACATCCAACAGCTTTATATATTACCACTACACCGCGTTCTGTCTGTGAGGAATGGTTTACTTAGGTTTATTACAGAAACTTAATAGTAACTCACGAAAGCGTCATATTTGTGTAAAATATCACATCCTCGTTAAAATAACGTTGTAAGTAGAAATTGTCATTTTTGAGTTATGGATATGGTTGGATTTGTGATAACGGTTGTATGTTGTATTAGCTATATTTTCTATCAAAATCATGTACATGCGGTATAAAACGCAAAAGAAAATGATCCTTGCTACCAAAATCAGAACGATTAATAACTTTGCAAACAGAAGTGAACTGTTTGGTAAATCATACTTTCGACCAATCACAGAGTTACCCTAAAGCTAAGTATGCATCTGGACACTTCTAGGCAATCAGTTGCTAGACTGAGTGTCCAAGTGTGGACAGTCAAATAGAGCAGTGTCATTGCTGTCTAGCTAGACTGCTCTACCTAGATTGCTCTAGCAACTTATTTGTGTCCAGATGTAGACAGCGTTGACACTGCTCTAGACACTGAATTTTCAGATGTATACTTAATGAAATACATTCAGTGCATTGTTTTCGATATTTAACCAGAATCTGAAAAGGTCGTTAGTAAAGCGATAAAGGGTAATCGCAAATATCAAGAATTACGTCGTTTTGTATTTGTGTAAATTCCTGTTCAATTACTGTTTTCAATTCGTCGATTGTTGGCAGATTATAATCTTTGTAAAAATCGTAAAAATGCTGAGGGTATTTTACTAAACCTTTTCTTCCAATTCGTCTGTTTGCCAGATTCTCATTAAGGGAGGCCGGTAAATTACGTGCGTGTTGTAAGAGTAACCTGTCGTTTTGAAAATGGACCTCCCAGCCAGCGGGTCAAAATGCGATATGCTTTGTTGTATGTATAGTCCTACAAACTCATCTGTACAGTGAACAAAAATACATTTCAAAATTAGGATTAGTCGAGTGGTAAACGTCATACTTTTCATTTACAATCAAAAAATAATTATTCAATAGATTTATTAATTGATTTGTTCGAAGGCATGGATTTATACGTTTTCTCAAATCCTCTGCCATTCATCCAATCATTAAAATCGACGCGAAACGAGAGCGATTAGCTTATTTTTCGTATTTTCCCAGTTCCATCTTTCTATTCTTACTCTTTCCGAAAAAAAGAGAGGTCGAGCGATTTAATAATAAATAGTTTTCGAAAGAAAACTTCTGTTAATATTTTTAAAATAAAATACAATTGGTTTTGTTATGTGGAAAAGTGTGGAAGTATTACAAAAACAAATTGTTTTATTTTTAAAATATAATGCCTTTCCACCAAGAATTGACACCTAAAACCTTAAAAGTGATTTTGTTGAGATTATAGAGACTTCTTCTTGGGCATCTTCAGAACTGACTAACTGACGTTCGACTTCATTCGTGTGCTCGAATGTCTGAAGATGCCGAAAGGTGAAACCCGGGTCGCTATTGACGAAATACATGGAAATGTACAAAACATCAACAATTAAAATTTGATATTAAAGTTCCATCACGCACCCTCGGTCGATATCTTAAATTTTATCAAAATTAGGATAGTTTTCAGTAACTTACAAAACTGTATCAACTATGACTTTGCAATTAAGTCTGTATATAAATTTGAGTCAATGCATGCATTTTTTATGACATCCTGTATTAAGATATAAAAACAATTTGTACTAGATACTAACTAGACGGCTTGTGGAAATTGAGTTATACCTCAGAAGTCAGGTATTAATTTCTGCTCTTTTTGCAAGTCTAATCACCACGAAATGTTCCATTAATTTCACTCCATACAGTTTCCCCGACAGAATTTATGCAAACAAGGCATATGGGAGTGTCAGTTAACGATTAACTCGAAACCCATCTCTTTCGTCTGCGAGTGTGCTCTCTACGCAACAAAAACTGACAATTTGCATAATAATGCTAATTCCGTCGCGTTTAATACATCAACGGCGCAAAAATATGTGCCAAACTTTGCGCCAGGGCTGTTTGCTGTCAGTTTAATTGGCGGCTCAGAATACTCTGCAATAATTTCTCATTTCGAGGAGGATAAGCTAAATTAGTTGTATATCTATTCTATGAACCGACATTGCTATCAAAGATTATATTTCTATTTAATAATTCTTGTAGAACCAAATATTTTCCTACTTTATACTGAATTAAAATAGAGTTCCACTAAGCAATTCTCAATTCAATCAATAAAATTAATGGGAACGGTGTGTTGTATGTTATTTATTTCCTTACACGTTCTTTCTACTGATAATACTACTAAACAATTCTTTATAAGTAAAAATAAAAAAAAGCTCAACTTCATTCATAAAAACCTAGTTCATTTATACTAAGTGCTATACATTTTAATATAATTAATACGTATAAATATAAAACCTGTGTTTGATTTATTAAATTTTATTAACCGTCTCACACCTCGACGGAAATTTACCCCTACCTTTTTTTCTAGAAATGTTGTATTTATTTCTCGTATTTATTTTGGCTCGATTCCGTTAAATTTTCGACCCATTGACATTGACTTAAGTGAACATTTCATTTTCTCTTACTTTAATTTCGAATGTTGAAAATTGTATTTAACCTACTTCCGCAACATTAATAGGGGTACAAAAACTTTTTATTTGAGAACATTTACAAATATGCGGGGTTGATTATAAATAATTATGAACAGCAAAAATTGTGCCACGCATACTAAATAAATATTGTAGCTCAATAAAATAGAGCCGGCCCAGAGCTCGTGTTACAGTTGCATTGCTCTCCATGGTTACATTAAACAATATTATCAAAAAAATACTACAGCATCTTTTATTTAACGTATTGATATAATTAAAATTATAATTTAATTTACTGTCTATTTTAAAATTTCATACATACAATTTGAATATTTAATGCTTTTTAATCTAAATCATTTCAAATACTTCATATAAATGATTGGTGGGGGCCGGCCCCTGTGGCCCTTAAAGTCGAGTCGCCACTGGTTTTACCTAAGCTGCAGCTTTTTCCATAAAGAAATTTTCATTTATATTCTTTTTTATTTATTAGTGACATCTTTATAATTGCATACCTACCCACTTTTGATCTGATTTCAAATTGATGAGAAGTTTCCTTACTAAAGATTTCTTTTACTACTTATTCATAGATGGCATTTATTAAACACTTCCTTTTACTGAAATTTTCAAAATGTACAAAATAGTGTGGAAGAAACCAAAAATTTCTAATTGATAGATTTGGGACGGGGAGACTTAATATTCGAGTTTGGTTACAATCATGAGTTCTTTCTAAATTGCGGAATAGTTTACATCTGGAATAGTCCGTATGCGGAATTTTCTTGTGCCCAATCATCGTATTCGGAATAATCTGTTCGGAGTATTCGTGTGCGGAATAATCTTTTGTGGAATAATCACCGAATCGGGAATATAATGTATTTATGAGAGTGAAGATCGATAAATTATATACGAGGTGATTTGGCCAATTGATATAACCATCAAAAAATACGGATTAGACGATAGAGCAGGTCTCAGCCAAATGATGTAAATAAGAAAAAAAAATTGACTTCTTTTTGGAAGGGAAACATCACTTTTTATTGGTTTTAGGTTTAAAAATTATGACCCGCCCACTTGATGTAAGATGTAAGCCATTATTATATTGACAATCTCTACGTATAATTCCGAATCTGCAATCACGAGAATTTACAGGAGTGCATTTCAAAGATTCATAGCTCAACTCACCATATATTGTTTTAGATAAATTCAGTTTTCACTTTCTCCTGAACAATTTGAATTTTGAGGGTTACATTAATTGGCCAAAACGTCAATAAGATGCATTAGCAAATTTACGTAATAGCGTATCAATGAAATTTTGTTGAAATTCTTCATTCTTATTGATTGAGTTTAATTTTATTTTTTTAGTTGGTTCCACTATAAAATTCTTGTCTATATTATTACCTACCTACACGACTAACTAATAACATAATCCGGTACCGGCTACTAAATCATTTCTTAAAAATTATTACCTACCTACCGACATAATATATTATCTTTATCGTGCAAGCCATAGACAAATATCCGAGCTCTCAAATATTGTTTTTACCCTCTGAAATCATGGCCGATCTAAATAACATTGTAAATTATTGTAATTCTTCACAATAATATTGAAGTAATAAGTGAAAATAGAAGTGAAACTTCGCATTCATCACGAAATATGTAAACTATTAGATTTAAATTGATTTAATATTAAGGATATCTCTTATTATCTATTTATATCGCAAATCTACTTTTATCGATGTGGTTTCTATACTCATTTTAGATGTAAACATACTCGTTAATATTTATTTAACATCTGATTATTCATCAATCTATGTCAAATTAAAGACTGCTATCGCTTCAACCGCGGTGCATCCTTACTTTTACTGATGTTTTGAATAGCTATGTCTCGTTTTCCCACCAAAATATGCAATTGTTGTTGTATTTCTGATATTTTGCTGTCATCTCATTAATTGTTCGATTATTTATTATCTTTTAGATTTGGTGATCGCCGACGAGGTAGCTCTGCAATATGTCTATCAAGGTGAATTTTGAAATCGGACATGAGGCATCCATCAGAACAAAGAGAACTCTTGAAGGCTTCACCCACGATTGGGAAGTATTTGTGAGAGGAACAGAATCGTCGGATATCAGTCACTTTGTAGACAGAGTTATTTTCCAACTACACGATACATTTCCTAAACCAAAAAGAGGTAAATTTGTACATACAATTTGGAATTATTACACCTACGTTATTCCCACAGCTGCATCTGTTTACAACACCCCTAGATCAATCTCTTCAACACATAATTTACTGAAAACCATCTTTGTAAGAAGTTGTTACAATTATTATGAAAAACCTAATGTTCAGCTTCGTATTAGTTGAAAATATTTTCCGTTTAGCTATATTTATCCAAAATTATTCAATTGTGAAGTGTGAACATTATTTGTTAGCCGCCTGTAGCGGAATGGTTAAAACACTGCTTCTCCATCAGACTATCCCAGTATCAATTCCTGGCAAGGTCATATTGAAATTTGCTTTTTTCAACTCGAAAATTTGATTTGAGATCTAGAGTAATGGTATTTATTGACAATGTATTTTCTCCTCGAGTTGATCTTGATAGCAGTGGCAGCCGGCGACTTCAATAACATGAACATCAAAGTCCGATACTAACATTACCAACTGTTTCTCTACACTTAACATCGCAAGAGCATTTAGTCTATCTTCAGTCATGATATTTCTCAAACTTTTTAAAGTTGAGAAGGAACGGTCATTTTCCACTGAAGTCATGGGAATCGTACAAATAATCTGTATTACTTAACACACTATCAGCGAGCTTTGTTGCGAATAAGTCAACAGTACGTGCAGCGGGCGAAAATTAGCAGCAAATGAAAAAAAAAACAAATTTTATAATAATCTGTCTATTTTCCAAAGTAGTGGTTATTTTTAAATGAAATTTGTAATGCATACTTATCATATGCAGGTGAGGTGCCCACTAAGAAATATTCTAATATTCTTATTCTTTTCAATGAATAATTTAAGGTGGCATAAGTATATTACGGTTATCACGCATTCACAGCAAGATTTTTATAAAAAAATTATTCTTTCACTCTAAATACATATATTATCCCACATAATACTATTTAATATTTGGATAAAGTACCGATTTCTACTTAAATCGGGTTTGATTTCAGAAATTCGATCCACAGATGTTATGTTTTTTTTGTGACACGCACTGGTGTAACGGGCGATACACGTGCATGTGCTTTGAATGCATTTTGACGGCTTACGAAGTCTCGCTTTTTCGCTCACTCAATGGAAGGATAATCAAGTGTTTGAAGAAACCAAGTATATTTCTGGTATCGTTGTAAGAAATAATATAAACATTACTGAAACAAACTTTAAAGACTTCATTACGATTGCTGAGATGTCGTATTTTTCGCTCTCGCGCCAAAGGAAATCTAAATGCAAGAAGAAGACAGACATTATTTAGACCATCATAGACTGTTTACCAACACTAATTATCAAAACCAATAACACTACACACAAAATCTCATAAAAAATACTCGTAAGTATATGTAGGTGATTCATATAATATGAAGTGTTGGTGCATAAAGGAAACGAAGTATCATTATTTTTTTTGTTAATGCATGTGTAGCTATGACTGGAGAGATTGGTATATAATAATGATTTGAAATAATCGAGTGGATATAGTTACCCTCATTTAAAGCGGATCCGGCGGAAACGGTAGAACTACTCTTCCCACCGTCGAGCAGCAGTCGAGCTGGCGGGTAGAACTACCCTCCTCGCTCAAGATGTGTTAACACTTTCACTGAATACTTATTAAACACATAAAAAGTTAAAGCATGGACAATGGCATCCATCAGTAACATAAAAATCTTTCCTACTGTATACGGGAATGACTTCATTTTTAAGCTTTAATTTGTGAATGAAATCGTAAGTTGATGTTGCAAGATTAAAGTTCGCTAAAGGAAAAATTTTGGCATAGGACGACCTGCTGCTTTCATTTCCAGCCTTTTTGAAAAATCCCTAAGATTTTCTTTAATGTATGCAGTATTCATTATTAAAGCCCGTCGATATTATGCGTATATAACTGAAAGTAAATAAATTTGTTCGTATCCGTTTCTTGGTGGATATGCTCATTATTATTAATAATAAGCATATCATTAAAATAAAATTAAAAACAGCTTTTCTTATGCCACAAGGCACATAAAAAAATAAACATTTTTTTTTTTTTAGAAATCTTAACCTTTACCGCTCGAGTCTTTTTTCGTATGTGCCTACCACTAACTCGAGACGTTCTTCGACGAAAAGCATATTTTCAATACAAAACATCTATTGGTGAAAAACATGTAAACAAACAAAAAAATGTTTTGTTATTATTTCCGTAAAATGGATTATATGGACTCCTTAGAGTACTTCACATTAGATTTGTAAGCTTCTGAATCTGTATAATATACTTGTAAGTATTGTCAACAATGACGATCTGTTCAAATATAAAACTGTAAACAATACGAGACGCCCTTAATTTTTAAACAAATAAAAGCGACTACTAATTTTAAAAAGAAAAAAACACACTTCAAATCTTGCAAAAACTGTTCACCCTCCAGTCACTAGCTCGTTCAATAAATGAGTTTTATAACCCTATGCGACAAAAAAATATCGCTTGCACCAAAAGATTCAGATAAAAATATGTTGAAATTACGCACGCCGTCTTCATTTGGAGACTCTTTCTCAGATAAATGTAGTAACCTATTATTATTCATTCTAACTTGATTGAAATCGCAATAAAAAAATAGCCGAAAATATTTAAAAAAATTAGGTCACAAAAAAATAAACTTGCATACGAAATTCCTTCAACCCGAGGAGAGCGATACCAAAACTGCACCTCCTCGTCGTAGGCAGATTTTCACAAACGTATTATTTTGGCGCGAAATACGTTCACTAAACATTGTTGTGACTCATCGCTGCTTGCAATATTTTTTTTTGGGGAACACACGGGTAATTTAAAATTAGTGAATTCTTATGTTTGTAGATATATCGCTTATTGAATATGTATATAGGAGTACATTCGATTCTTCGCTCCTTTACAAGAGCTGTCCCTGCTTGATAGTATTTATAAACTTCTTGAGTATATCACAAAATATATGCACAATATTTTTACATATCATTTCAAGGATACTTATGACACTTCATTTTGATGAGCTCTTCAAATCCGTATCGATTTGAGATATAAAATTTAAATTTACGGGAATCTGATTTTTACCATCACTCACCATTCTCATTGACATTTCCGTATACATACAATTAAGATACAGCAATACCTTCATTTACGCAAGTCTGCTACAACATAGTCATTTTAAAAATATTATTTTTCATTAAAATCAATACAATGTAATCAATACCTGGAAGATCCCATGCGAGTACATCGATTACAATGAATATGTTCGCAGTAAAAGATGAGGAATGTAAACCTCAGCAAGTCCTATCTTTTGGCCCACCGATGCATTATTCAATTCAATTTCGGCTGTCGCTAACTTATTTAGTGCTGTCTCAAGGCACTCCTGCACAAGCTGTATCACCATCTTTCCAAAATGTGACTACTGGTGTGATATCCAAGGAATTGAGTGAGCCGGTCACGCTACATTGAAAATGTGATTTACAGTTACCGAGGCAACATGCTAATCTGTGTCCCTGAGCAAGATCCCGGATATAAAGTAGATTAACCGAAAATCAGACTGGCTTTGTGACCTAAATAAATAACCTGAAATGCTTCTCCAGCAAAGATTCAATAAGATTGAATAATTGAAGCGACTTGAAGATTCAATAAGATTGAATAAGCAAAGATTGAATAATTCGCTGGCATGCCGCATTCCTGATAACTAGAAAACTTTTTACTGGCCGTGTGCTCATTTATTTCTTTTATATATTACAAATAATCAGTCTATTGCTTTTCATTTGCTCGTAAAGAATGATAAAAATATGTTTATATTTATAGTATATAAAATATGCGCAGCTTACAAAGCGCAATTGCTAATAACTCATTCCTAAATTATTATATTATTTATGTCAATGCGAATGTAGGTCATGGGGTCAGTCCGAATAAATATTTTGAACACTGCTGCAAACGCCTTATCTATTATAAGCAATTTTCATGTATTTGATATCTTCAAGAATCCACGGTAAAACTAAACAAATTTATGTAATTTTTGTTTGTCCCTCGATCGACTTACACTTGTGAGATAATTTTTCACACGACACTACACTTTTAATATTGAGATATGTCATTAATAAGTCTCACCTCTATCGATCAATTACCGCATGTCTGAAAATATTATGATTACTTCATATTCACCGTTCTGCTCTCGGGCACGGTTGACATAGTAGAACAAAACTTTTGATCGGTGTCTAATGACCGACCTCTTTTTCAGTCGTGAAGGAACCACCTTACAGCATCAAGGAGACGGGCTATGCTGGCTTCAATCTTCCTGTTGAGATTCACTTCAAGAACCGGGACGAGCCCAAATTCGTCCGGTTCAACTACGACCTCAGTCTCCAGCCGTCCGGCCCTGCCATAATCAAAGTGCAGAAAGAGAAGTACGTCTTCCAGAATCCGCCTGATGATTTCAAACGTAAACTGCTGAAGGGTGGCGGGATGATCACCGGAAACCAATTCCCCACGCACCCCGCCCCCGAAAGGGACAGAAACGGAAGAGACTCACCCGCCGACGAAAGATCCGTTCCGCCGACCCCGCAGCTCATAGGAAAACCAAAACTGGGTGGGGACCGTAGTAAAAAGCAAAAATCCAAAGAGCGTCGGCCGGATGACGCGCCTCGTCCGTCGTCTAACTTTACCGACCTCTTCGGAACGCCTATCCAGAAGACGTCGCGCGTCTCCCCTGAAGCTGAAAGACCCTTGCCTAATTCCAAAGCCGAAAAGAAAGATAAAGAGAAGTCTCATCCCGATAGAGACAGACCCAAGGCGGCTCGCGAGGGGAAAGAGAAAGAAGGAAGAGATGAAAAATCCAAAATGTCAAAAGAAGAAAAGGACAAGACGAAGGATGAAAGACGCTCCCGACCTCAGAAAGAGCGAGATTCTGAAAAAGAGAAGAGTGCCAAGAGGCCGGCCGAACGCCCACCCTCTCCTGCACCTCCCGTCAAACGACACAACCCAGACTCTAACCTATCCACTAAACCCAGTGTCGCTGTGCATTCTAAAGATGATATCAAGCCAGCCAAGGTCGCAGAGTTGGCAGAAATCAAGAGCAAACCTTCCTCTAGGCCTGTTGTTCTGGAGGCAGTGCCAACCAAGGCAGATAAGAAACTTAAAAAGGAGAAGAAGACCCACGACAAAGACCGTGAAGCAAAAAGAGAGCACAAAAAAGACCGAGATGCATCCCGTGACAAATCGGGCAACGCAGAGATCAAAGAGGTCAAACCTGCCAGAGACACTTCCAAGGAGCCCACTAGGGAGCGAGACAAACCTGTGAAACCAGAAAAACCAGAGAAGCCTATCAACAAGTTTTCTATTGAGAATATGCTCAAAGACCCTGTCGAACCCGTCAAGCCGGTCAGCGGTGATCGCAAAGAACGGGGTGACAAGGAACGCCGTCATAAGCATAAGAAAAAAGATAAAAGACGTGATGAATCGAGAGAAAAGAGTAAAGACTCCACTGTTAAAGAGAAGAAGCATAAACACGAGAAGCATTCAAACAGAGAGAGAGCGCACGCAGATGCAGGCGAGACTGTTGACTCTTCTGACAGGGCCGAACCGGAGCCGGTCCCCAGGGAGGTCGTCCAGCCGACCCCAGTTTCGAAGCCGCCTAAGGAAAAAGACAGGATCCGATCCGCCGCTTCCCCTGTCCCACCTGAAATTCCCCCGCGGCCAGTGAAGCCCTCTAAAGCCCCCGAGGAGGTCATCGTGTCCGCAACAGAGGCTATCACCAGCTCGGGCGGCGAATCGGACGGCTCCGCTGCTTCTGAAGACGAATGCATCTCTCTGCACTCAGAGTCAAACTCTAGGAGTGCCAAGTCCTCCAAAAGACCTAAACCGCCACCCCCTGAAACGTTGAGAAGTCGACCACCAAAAACTGGCTCATTGTCTGAATCGTCCAAAAACGTTAAACAGCCTGAAAAAGAAGAAAAACCTCCGCAGCCTTCGTCTCACAAAGCTCAAAAGAATAAAGAGAAAAGTTCTAAACATGAGAGCAGAGAGGAAAAGAAACAGAGGAAACGAAACAGCGGCAGTGTCAAGTCAGACGATTTAGAGAAAGTAGCGAAAATAGATGATGAACTTGATCACGTTCCAAAGAAACGTTCCGAATCATCCGACACTGGTCAGCGGACGAGACCTGCGACTTCCCCCCGCTCCAAGACCGACACCAAAGTCCAAGATGATGGGGTTTCCAGCAGCCTCAGCGACCACCCTTCCCTCAAATGCGATTCGCCCGTGAACGAGGAAGTCTCTCAGACTATAGATCTGAAGCAGATCTCCCCCGAGTATATTGTTCAGCTGAAAGAGCTGCAGCAGAGGATAATGACTATTCAGAGCGGCGACGAACTGGAGAGAGTGGTCAATCTCATTGCTGAGACGGGAAAGTACGAGATCAACAAGAAGACATTCGACTTCGACCTTTGCCTGCTGGACCGAACTACCGTCCAGCAGCTGCAAGAGCTGATCGGCTGTGCCTCCAGAGCCTAAAATTTTTTGTCTCGATCTTCTGCGTCAGTAATGCGTGTCGTATCTCTAAAACGGCAGTGGTAAACGGTCGAAAAACATTTCATTTTCACCTCATAGTGTACTAACAATCTTTATGTAAGTGTACCATTGAATTGGAGATTTTACTAGATTAATTGGAATTCATACCAATATGTGAAACATCCACATTTCTACAAGTTACTACTATACTATAATAGAATAGAGTTTATAAACATTGTATAGTATTTGTTTACTGTGGAAACTGCTTAGGTTAGTATCATACCAGTGATAAATTGTCACTTTAAAGGTTTATAAACATTACAACCTATCATCGGAAAAATTTTAGTGCGATGGACTACGGCTTTTTCGAATTTAATTCATTGAAAATATTAATAGACGTACTTTTTCCTCATAATTACCATGTTGTCACTGTTTATAAAATGAATGACGAATCATTTTTAGAAATATGTATTAGGTATATGCTCTAGTAATGGACGGAGTATTGTAAATTAAGTCTACGGTATAAGAATAGCTTTTCAATGAAGTTTTGTTAATTTAAAAAAACAAAAAATATATTTGACTCCCACCGAACGCATTCTGCATCGCTTCAGCGGTGCATTCTGGATTAGTTATTCAAAAATGGGAACAAATCGCTGACAACTCAACAGGGTGCTAAATGTTTAAATAAAAAAAACTCTGCATGCATTTTAAGAACGCTGATGATAGGACAGAAGATCTGGCAATCAACTGTAGCATCTATTTTTACTATGAACCGATTTTCTTTCTATATTTATGCTGTATTATCTTTGCTCTTTTCTTTTTGCTACAATTGTGCCATTTTAATGTGAAATCAATTACAAATGATAGTTGAAAATCGAATTAATGCAAAGAGATTTACTTCAAAAAAATATTGTATGGAAATTTCGATATTGAAGAATGTGTTTAACACAGATTGTTGCAAAAAGCAATGTTATGTAGATAGCAATTAATTATGTAACAACTGTTTAAATGAAATGTGAGATTCAACTCTAAACTTAAATCAGAAGAATGCAACACTCCGGCATCCATTTTAAAGGCGGAACATCCATCGATCATTTGAAATGACCAAGCTTTCAATTCAATTTAAGTTTATTGATTTCAGTCGCTTTCATCCCGAAAGAATTTTCTATAAAGACAGAAGTGTTATCGCTCTTATTGTACATTGACACAGCCAGTACATTGGCAGGGAATCAGCAAAATTGGACAATGAAACGGATAGGTAAATTATTGAACTGCCCTCCAGTATTGATATAAATTATTTCTACACTAATTTAGTAAAAATATGTAAAAAGCTTTATGCTATACGATTATTTTAATTTTAGTATGATTAATGAAAATTGCACTATTTATACCGTATTTCTCACTATAAAATAAGAGTTTATGTTACTTTAGACCAATGCTCCGCAACCTTTTTTCAACCAAGGCATACCTAAGCACTCATTAATATTTCGCTGCACACCAAAAGACAAAATATGTGAATTTCATAAATGAAAACTTACAATTTATTAACATGTTTTTATTTGATGAATTTGAAATAGTAACTAATATATTTTTTAAGAAAGGCCAATTAAATCCTTTTACTTTTTCAAAGTGATAGAACACTCGACACACAAAAAAATTACAAATTATGAAAAAAGCATTTCTAAAAGTTGTAACTAAAAATATTAACTAAGCTTGATTAACTACTAAAAATTAGCAAAGCTAAGCTGAGTGTATAAGTATTGCCCATTTTTTTTAGCCAAATCAAAATAATAATTTTGTTATCAATCAATGATCTCATTGGTCCTTCGGAACATTTTCAGTGATCCTAATCGTTACTCACTTTGACAATGTTTGAGTTTCTGTTTGAACCCGATTTATTTACCAGAGCATGTTAATAACTTTTCATTTCAACCTTTCATTTTTTGCTTAATTCATTAAGATGCTCAAAGATATCAGCAATGTAGCATGTTTGTCCAATGATTAGAGTTGAAAGAGTTCTGGCATGTTTTGATTAAGCAAAAAATAAATAGTCTCAGTAAAGTTCAAATAATCTTACCAAAACTTTGCCTCGGGACAGCCAACCTATTTCTGTGTGAAACAATCGACATTGATTTTTTTCAAAAAAAGGGTGTATTTAAGGCTCTTGATCTGATAATGTGTATTATTTTGATACATTTGTTCATTGTTTGTAAAAATTCCTCTAGGAAATTTTTCGCCATCAACGCAAACTAATATATGCAGCAATGTGTAATTTGTAGGATTTTTTTACACTTATTAAAAATTTTATTCCGCATCGTTACAGTTGGTGCAAACACTAATACAATTATTCCATTCAATATCAAAATAATATAATATTTGCTTCTACAGGAATAATTTCAACGGTTCTTAGATCTTAGCCACTGGCTTTAATTTTTTTCTAATATTAAAATACTAGATTTTTTCATTTTGGACTCAGTGCCGCGGCACACCTTGGATCATCTCACGGCACACCGTGAGACCGTGGTTGCGGAGCACTGCTTTAGACAGTCCTTAGAAGTAGTACCGACCAAATTAAGAAATAATAAAATTCAGCAATATTGTTTTATTCTCTATGACTGTGAATCGAATCTAAACAATTTATGATTTAAAAATTGTCACAATCCAGTTTTTCAGATATAAGTTTATTCTTGTTCTGAGACAAAAGACAACAACATATTACTTACATGGTCATATTTTTATGACATTTCATTGAATAAGATAAATTTCAAGGTCATTCAAAATAATTACAGAACAAAAAATTGTCAGTGGCGGCAATGAAAACAATATCAAACTATGAAGCAACCAAAATGATGCACAATGTTTGACGAAAAGATAAATTTCACACTACACATATACATAAATACATTATTCATGTCAAGAACGGACCTACAATTTTTGTTGTCGATATTGTCCATTTATTTTCAAACCACAGTTACAATACTACAGTGAAAACTTTAACTTGACATAATATTTTTCATTAATGTAATATCGACCTACGAAACGCATTCATCATTATTTCTGTTCAGGTATTGACGATTTTGAAAAAAAATAATTATATTAGAAACAAAAAGATAATGTACAGCTCTAAAATGAAGATTTATATTTCAATTAAAAATCAACTGACGCTCTCAACGAATTTTCACATTGTCTGAATGAAAATATCTACTCTTATTTATCTTGATTTAAAATACATATCTACATCATGTCCATAGACCTGTTCTTTCAATCAGCTCGGTTTTTACCATTTGTAAATTACAATATTGTAATATTAGTATTTTAGTATGTAAATTTTGGCTTAAGTATTATAATTTTGATGTATTTATTGTGTAAAATAATTTTATAGGAGAGTATATTTTGTGAATAGATTTAAGTTTTTTGCAATACTAGGTTTAATATGCGTTTTTTTTGAGATTTTTCATGATTCATTCAATAGTAATATTTTCGATACCTCGACTTGTGAAAACATTACTGAAATAAAAGTCAGCAGCATTTACTGGATACTTTTTATTTATTCAAATAATATTTAATGCACTTATTAATTGTCGTAACGAAGCGTATGCAACATTAAAAAATTGCAATCGATTCCAAAGGAAGACTTTATCAGGGAAACGGTCAATTTCCTCATTTAAGATTTCACTCGACAGACGGATTCGGTGATTCTTCCGCATGGGGATTCTCAAATTTCGTTATACACAAAACAGTACTTGTTATAAAAAAGAAATCCAACAAACAAGTAATGATATTATCAGTTTAAATGAAGGCGGCTGACTTCTAAAAAAAAAGGCTAGTAAATGATAGACTATGCCAAAACTGTAGCTTGAAATCTGAAACCCTGAGAGTTTTATATTTTCGACTCTTTCCACCTGAGGTGATTCAGTGCTTTTGAATTATATCCAATAAAAGTATATGAAATGTTGACTACGAATTGTAACTGCAATAGTATGTTTATAATGATTGAACAAGGTCAGAGATAATTTATCATTTAAAAGTTTACAATACTTCATAAAAGAGTTGTTCTTATTGTGCGGGACAAACATACTGAATTTATTTACAATTCTATGTCATCAGCTGACTTCTTTTTATTCTTCTTCTGTCTAATATCTCTACATTTATACAACTTTGCATTATTTAGGCACCATGTTTAATTTTTCTTCTAAGTTACGACATTATTAATTGTATGCCCTTCATAAATATAATTCTATTATTAATCATTCTATGATTGATTTGAATCTCAAGTTTGACTCAATTGAAACTTAAACTTTACCTTGTATTGTATTACTATTAATTCGAACTAAATTTACAGACAATCACAAGTCGGCTTATCGTCGAGATGTAATCCAATCGGTATGGATCGGCTAAAAGTGACTTGGCTCAAACCGATTCTTGTATGACATATCATCACATGATAAAGTACTTAACTGAGATATCGATGTGTTACATAGTTAAAACATTAATTTATTTAGAACTATTTTACCGTACTATTAATTTATTGAAATAATTATATTTAATTTCTTAACGTTTATAGTTTATAATATTTGTTGTGATGTATGCTTTTGTTTGTTTTATTCTTTAGTGTATTCGATATGAAAGTAAACCTCAATAATAATATTTATACTGTAAAATGATTCTCTGTCGCTTTATCAAATTATTCTTTTATTTACCTTTTCATACATATGATAACTGCCAGATTATAAGACCGATCTTATAATCGACGATAATTACTTACAACCTCTAAGAATCATTTACACATCTCAGGGTTTGCATCCTATCTGTGCCAAACTTCAAATGGATATTCTTTACCGAAGTATTGACGATTTATGATTTTTTTTCCATGTCCGCTCCCAATGTGGAGCATATAGTCTTCTAATGGAGGTATATTAACAGATTTTTTCTATGAGAACTACTCGTTACTCAGTTGTTCAACCCCTCTTTGTTGTCGGCGTCCGTGGCTTCAATTATGAAATTATTCAGTTAATATTTCATCCAATGGCTTGTTCAACTAATAGTCTCCAAGCCCGGAGTATACTACATTTTCGTGATATAAAATTTAAGCTGTTTGATTTAAAAATCTCAGGTCTTCGTATTGCGTAGAATATTTATGTTACTCAGAAATTGTAGGAAGTTAACAACAGCGTTATCCTTGTATAATTAATTGTAATTATTTCTATGTTATTCAGGGTTTATATTATACGTGGGCTTACGGAAATACATGTAAGGCTGAGCGCATACTTTTTAGGAAAAACTGGCGGGTGATGAGTTGCCAGTTATTATTATCGTAAACAATGAATTTTATTTTGAGTTCTGTGAGTTTAACACGGAAGATGTTCATATATTTGCAAGATTATTTGCTACTCTTGCAAATATATACACAGTTTAACGCTCCTGACCACAGAAGGCTAATCTATTGATGCAAACTTCAATGTTCCCAACTTCAGTCAACCCAATAAATTTAAATAATCTTTAGTCACATATATTATGTTAACTTAATAGTTTTTGCAAGCGTCTTTTAAAAATATGTTGAGATTAAAAACTAGTTTTGTTTTCAGATAAATACATAAATATATTTATTACATAGGCAAAATAAAATTCATGATTTAATTTTTTTGGGAAGATGTAATTGTATTTTGAAATTCAAAAATATTATTTTTCTATCTTTACCAATATACAATATTTATTTTTTACATTGTCAAATAAATTAATATAGCATATAACCTGCAACAACACTAAATTGTATTTTTTAAAAATCAGAAATCTGGAATCATATATTTTGACAAATACAATTATTGCTGTTGATTGAAGATTTCAGGTTTTCATCAACTTAAGGCAGGGTAACATTCTAGCATCACGTAAGTCAGGTTTTAATATAAACATAACTTGTTTAACTGGTGGAAAAATCAACAGCTTACATAACAAACTTAAAGAAAAAGAATGAATTAAAAATCCAAGCGATGGAATAGACTAGAAATCGCCATTGATTTAATTCTTCTAAATATATTTGATGCTTCTTTGTTTTACTGTTTGATATTGCTTATTATCTTTTTGCTCATCATTTCTTTCAACTCCCTGATTGATATACCTGACCCCTTAGATACATTCTAAGGCAGTAATGCTCAACCTATTCAACAGTAGGATCAATTTATCCATTTTCCAATTGTTCACGGGCTGCAGTGGTTATAAGTTTATATCTCTCCCAAGTCTAGACATGTATCGTATATTTTTTATTTTAAAATCTACATAACAGATACTCGTATCCTTATCTACTCTGCATTACATGCATATAATGGTTTCACGACAAATGGTTTACCGACAAAATGTTGTTGTATACGGGTGTACCGACAAATGGTCTAAAGACACATGGTCTTGAGACAAAATGTGCATGACAAAATGTCTCTGCGACAAATGGTTTACAGACAAAATGTTTACTATTAAAATTTTCTGATAGTGTTTATAATGTTCAGGAAAAATCGGTAACCTGGAATATGTAAATTTAAGAAAAATGTAAAATTATGTCATCTCTGGATTACATTTTTACAAACTTTCTTTTGAATGAAGTAAAATACTAAAAAAAATTACGTCGTCTACGGATCACAAATGACTTGATAAAGAAATGCTAAGTATTCGTTTTGAAAATATCCCCAAAAAAAAGTTGTAATATACGAAAAGTTTGTCATAAGAAGACGTGTTTTGGTTTAGCAAATTTCGAATGGTGAAACGGGGTACTGCATTTGCAAACAAAGAAGAAAATGTTTTGGTCGCGCAATCACTAAAGATAACAGACGCACATTTAAAATATCACGGGAGCACAGTCACTTACCGAGTACATTAAGGCTTGAGATGCGCTAACTCCGAAATAACATGCGACAAATGGCAGCTAACGCCATTGGTGCTAATACCATCTCACATATTTTACAAACATCGCTATTAACAGCATCTGCTGTGGCAATGGCAAGATTGCCCGAAATGTGCAATCTAAAAAGAAACATACAAAGGCATCGAAACAGCCCAGATTCCACTTCCACTGCCACCAACAAGAAATGAAATAAATATTCCCATTGAATTTCAAAACACTTTTTTTCGAATAAAAAATTGCAATTTCGTGCTTTATTTATTATTATTTTACACCGAGCAGACCAGACGTCTCTTCGGCGTGTTTTTCTAACCCAATGCATGGTAGTGAAGGTTTAAAAAGTAGCGGAATTAATTCATTGTCTCCATTATTATAAAGATACAAATATGAAATAAACTGTATTTGAATCCTGAGTTAATACAACATTAGATGGTAGAATTTTTTTAAAATATGAATGAGCGCAAATATGCTAAATTCCCGCTCCAATCCAAACAAATGACATGGTATAAAAAGTTTCTTCTACATAATATAGATAAATGTTTCCTTAATTTATTAACAAAAACTGGAAATTTTCGAAAAAACAAATTGTTTGTTCACGAATTTCGTCATTCACATAATATTAGTAGACTTACTTAATTTTATCAGTTGTTAATAAAGATAATAGCTGCGCTGCATTCATCTTGTTTTTTGTCAAATTGCTTTTACTAAATTGAATGCCTTTCTACTTATCGGAGTGAGTTTTACTCCTTTTACTTTTAATAGTAAACATCTTGTCTGTAAACCATTTGTCGCATAGACATTTTGTCTCAAGACCATTTGTCGGTACACCCGTATGTTAGCAAATGTAATGTTATTGCTTTAGAAAGGAATTACACGCAGCGCAACCTTTTCGAGGGAATATCACTAAAATATATGTTATGAAAACAGTAATCCAAGAATAAACTACACTGCATCGCAGATAGTATGACACCATCGGCGTGCGGTGGACTTATCACTATCTCTATCGCACAACCTAATTGGGTATGAGCAAGAAGGATACAAGAGCATGCGCCGCATGCCCTTACATCTCGCTTGCACCTTCACTTTTCATGTGTTTGAGCGAGAAAGAGATAAAACCACCACACGCGCCTGTATGACACATATTGTTCGCTCTTGAGAACTGTAATCTGAATTAAAAACGAAATAAATAATAAGGAACTATTTAAAATTAGTGGGTTGTAATAAATGTCATTTTGGGCTACGGTTTCTGGATCACTGTTCTAAGGTGTCATAATCATATATTGTCAACTTAATTCCAACCACCAAAATACCATATTTTCACATAACATGTTCACCGGTGGTTTCAGCCCACCGTAGATGTATAAAATAACCATATTTTACTCATAGATAAAGCAGTTTTACTATCAAAAATAAATTATCTCTTTGGAATTATCATTTTGTGTATTTTTGTTTTATTAACAAAATATGCAATTTTTCCTTGAAAGTTTTTACTCGAGGAGTCTTTCTTCATTTTCTATCGGGCATTTCTAAATCTCATAAAGTTTTTGAGCAGTAAATTTCTTTTTATATACATATTTGTAAAACCCATAGATAAAAATATGAGCATGAATTTGCATCGTATTACTAATACCATCTATTGGAAAAAAAATAAGATTTAAAAATCCTTAATGTGAAATAGTCTACAATGGTTAATTGGAATAATTCCAGCTGAATCTATTGTACCTTTGATTTCTGGTATATTAATTATGTTGTATACTTATATTTCGAAAATATTTAAAAGAAAAAAACCCCTTCGGTTCTTGGTTCATTTATCAATAGAGAAGACGGATTATAATTTTAATGTACCAAATTAATGCTTGCAAATTCTCTGCATAAAGTTAACAAAAAGATTATTATTAGAATTCAGAACCTCTGTTAACTTTGGTTTATATTATTTTCGTATATGGCCTTGTTAAATTTTTGATTACATTAATATATGTAGCTATATTTCTTTTACTTTATTATAGAAAAATTCATTAAATTATGTGTGAAGATATAAGTAAGGGCTACCTGTGTTTATAAGATGTATTTCATTCATATAACATCAGTTTTATTTTTTAAATACACACTCAACTCTTATTTTACACGGTGGATACATTCCACCGAAAACCATGTAAAAAAAAGTGATATACCACATAGAAAAATCGAAGATTGGTTCACTAAATTTAAAAAATGATAGAAAATCGTGTAAAAAAAGTTTAATAAAAACTTAAAAATAAATTCTAAAAATATTTTACATAGGTATCTTAATTAAGAAAGGATAGTACAATATATCTGTGGCGAAAGGAAAAGGGCGCTAAGTCTAAAATTGGTACTTTTCAGGAGAGCCAAAACAAGATTTGCATTTTTATGAAAAATGTGATGTTTCAATGTAAATTTCACTAATTCAGCATCATTGATTCGACTGGACATTTTAACTGAACACCTTGTTTATTTTATTGGTAGGTTAAATCAGTATGAATTCAAACATGTTTGAATTTTTGCAGTCTTAGCAGCATGCACAACCAATCCAGGTTTTCATGGAACACCAGTGTTCTGCAAAACATAGTTTGGGAAACCCTGCTGTAAAGGATAGGTAGAATTGTTAAGCCCCTACGCAGTATGCAATTCAATCCCGTTTATTGAACACCGGGAGGCAATATCGCACGAAATTTAAAATACGTAATATAATTATTTCTCGGAAACGTGTGGGAACAAATAATTCGAGTAAAATGTAGTAAAAATATATGTTCGTTCTGTTTTTTTGACTGCGTTATTTGAAAACAGTGTAAAAAAAGAGTTGAGTGTAGTTATAAAAATCTTTTTTATAAATTCAATGAAGTATCCAACGGCAATATCAAAATGACTGATAATAAGATTTGTTTCGATAGCATATGTAGCACATTTTCATTTTGCAGCAAAAGGCAACTTTTACAAAGAATTCATGTATGACAATCTAATAACTGGGTTGAAAATTATGACGAAGCCATTCACAGACTTGATTCAGTAAGGTCTAAACATGGCAGCTGCGATATCAAAAATTGTAATAAATACTTTTGTATTAACCAAATAACACATACTCTCTGGCAGGCTATGTTTTATGGTAGTAGAGAAGACAGTCTATTGAAATTGAAGCGGAGACACTCAAAGTGATAAATTTAAAATCAAATAATTACAATCTCTATAGGCTGTCATTGTTTGGTTATCGATACATTGAATGTGGACGGTACATTGATTTGAATGACGCAATAATTATTCATGAAATCTTAACACCTTTCCATCAAATACAGTACGAGTGAGGGAACAATCACATAAAATAACTTTGACCCATAAACTGAACTGAGAAGAACTCGCTATTAATGTTTAAGTAATATTTATTATCATTTAGCTGTAGTATAAAGCTTTCATTATATTCAGAGGTAAATTCTATGTTGTAATATCATTTAGTATCGTTTTTATCAGACACTTAAACTGTACATATTACATTGATATTTTCAGCTTAATTCGTTGACTATCATTTAACAGAAAATTCGTGTTTTTTTTTAAAGTTACAATTTTTTTCGTAAAATATAATTGACAGAATGTCACTGTAATCTCTGCTGAATATTGATCAAATAAATTTCTTAAGAGGTAACTGTAACTAACTCGTAAAAATAATCTTAACAAAATTATATCATTGTTACTTTTTTAAGAGCACCATTGTATAAATTGTACAGTTCCATTCCATTGATTTCACAGACCTGTCAATATCGAAATGTGCAATTTGCGAATTTTATTCTTTTCTAATGACTACCTTATCGAATATTTACAGTCAGTATTAAAATTTTACTTTTTGTGAAGCTGAGATGCACCGTTTATTGATTAGGAGGATGATGCGAAATAAAATAATACATTGATGAGAAACGTTAGTGGATTTACATTTTCTGAATGTGCATGTTTTCTCAGATATTGTAATTGACGACAAAAATTATTGTCAAATTTGGATTATTGAGATTTTGTACACTTCCATGTATTTTGATATTGAAATTCCATCAAGCAACCTCAGTCGATGTCTTAAATTATATAAAAAAAAATTATTGTATCAGATATTTTCATTTCAGCTTGCTGTGTATATAAGAAGTGTCCGACAAAAGCGCCACATCTCTTTCTATTAATGATATTTACAATAAATACATTTATACCTACATGTTGTATTAATTATAATGTCTAAGACTTTAAAGTACAAACGTATTACTTTGTAGTTTATATGAAAAATTCTTTGTGTGGAAACATAACTTTAAGCATTGTTTGTTTATAATACCTATAATGTAAAAGTTTTCGTGTCAAACTGAAGAATAAATTACTTGCACAACTCTAACAATATTATAATATTTCTTTGACTGTAGTCCCCACATTTTAAGCCATTGACGATGGAATCGGCGAAAATCGAAACCTGTAAAAATACAGATCCAGTAATGTTGTACAATAAAATGTGTATACATAGTATATTGTCGTTGTTCTGGAAGAAGATGCTAACTGGAAAATACTAGTTTTGAGTAATTGGACATTGAAGTTTACCAAATGCTTGAAATGCCATACGTTTTTCATTTTGTTTGTTTGTATAGAACTGTTTTTAAGTAAAAGTATAATTTATAAAAATAAGTGAGTTCTGTCATACGGTAGAGTTTAAAATAAGGAACATTTTGGTATAACTAACCTAATATATCATTTTTTAGATTTAGTGTTTTCTTCCAGAACAACGACGATGTATAATATTGTATTAATAGAGTATTATAGAATAGTTTAGGTACACAGGCCCCATAGGTTAGGAACCAGGATCACATGTCACAATTAAAATAAGAAGTCTTCTCAAGGCTCAAATGATAATCGTTTATCGCAGTAAGTAATTAACACATGTAGGCTCCTCAGACAGATAATTTCAATTGACTGGGATCCGTAGGAGCGTATCATTTGAGAACCGATCTTAGTAGAGGAGGCAGCGCTCCATTAGACAGATAGTTTCAAAAGGTTGGAATCCGTAGGATTACCTCTGCGGCTAGTGAAGCGTAGACAATACATGTAGAACTCGAGTAGTCTGTTGCTTCAAAGCTGAGGCGCAAATGTTTGAAGAGGTAGGGTTTCTATAGCCCTTCAATAGCGTAGCACATACGCCTTTTAATATGCAACAAGGCGCCACCTATTATTTACAGCTAAAAGGTGATAAATGGTTAATTATATAATATATTTTAAAATAAGCTAGCGACATCTATTTAAGCTTGTATTTTAATGCTTGTTTTTATGAAATCAAATTCACTACACCAAAGTTACAATTATTCTTGTTTAATTGATCGTTTCTAAATTTCAACATTTAAAGTAAAGTAGAGAATTAAAAAATGGCACGGATTGCCAGATAAGTTAGGGAAAGTTAAATATTAGATATAAATACAAAATACCTAGTATATTTATGACAAGTAATCGTTACACAAAAACATAAAAACAATAATCTGGATAATTTCTACTATACTATGCAATTCATAATGAAAAAATTAAATTTTTATGTTCTCATGTAAAGCTGTATTGTCGAGTTATGAACTTTGCCCTCTAAACTAACGATATACTTACATCAGAAGTTCAAAATAAGCACCCACTCCACGTATCGATGAAAAATGAAATACAAAATAGTTAACATCCATTTATTATGTAGACGATTATTAAATGACAAGATATTGAATGAATAGGACAATTTCAATTGAAGGATTAGACGGAATAAATGAAAAATGTATTATTATAAAATCAGCCTGTTATTTTAACCACACGTTTCGCAATTGCCAATCACTCTGCCAAAATTTCTACTCCCAATCTCCGGTTTGCCGAGCACTCTCACTGATCATTGCTATAGGAGAGAAACGAACCCTTATGTAGTTTCATTACATACCAAAATCGATAGAGATTGACTTCTGGTTCAATAATTAACACCGCTCACGGCGGTTCAAATTGACCAATCATCTCTTTCTACCGCTTTTGCCGAACGAATTCTTCCGTTTGCTGCAGAATTCTTGAATGTTTTCAATGGTAACCCCGGCCGTTTGAGCGACGCCTGTGAAACTAAAATCTTTCTGTTCGACATTCACGAGCTCGCTGGAGCCCGTCAACAGCACTATTATATTATTACCTTTACCCGGTTTAAGCTTACAATTAGCATCGTCGTCTTCGACTTTATTAGAATTGAGTGCGTCGCTTTTATCATCAGAACTGTTCCAATTATCATTACCGTCAGCGGACTCATCGGCCTCTTTGGATAAGAAGTAATGACAGAACTCAATTATCTGAACAAAATTTTGAACATCCCGATGCATTTTCTTAGGATACTTGACACAGGGCAGCGGGGCGGTCTCCGAAGGTCTCTGGGCTCGAAGAAAACGTGATCCGTTTCGCAGTTGGACTTCCAGCCAGCGGATTGCACTTCGGGCGCCTCCAGATTCTTTTTTGAGCTCATCAATGGATTGCAACACTGGAACATTGAGTGGAATAATTTATACAGATCGCTTTGCGCAATATTTTTTCATATTTCTGAAAACTGTCGATCGATTAATTTTTACGAGTAAATAATCAGAATTCTACTTGCAATAGCTATATGAGATTGAATTTCTATATATTGTAAAAATAGAGAGAAAGTCCCACACAAAAATTTTAAGAAATAGTCGAGAATTATCTATTTATGAAAAACTATTTTCTGATATCAGTCAATATAACTGACAGATTTGGAATAATTACATACCTATAGTCGGAATCAACACGATGACTTTCTTAGTATACACAAGCTGTTTGACGAGATGAGTGTATTGACAGAGAGCCTCGGCGTCAACCACAGCGTAAGGGGGCAAATGATGTTGCTTTTTTCCACTTCGAACGGCACTTTCCAATTCTCGAACCTGCCCTGACAGCCAAAGCCTTCCGAGGTTCTTCATGAGATTGCTGTTGGACACTTTGGGATCCGGCTTGCCGTTCTCCAACTCAGAAACAGGTTGAGACGGTAGGTTCGGACTCTTCGATAACGGTTTCTGCGAAAGTGGTGAATGCGAATGGGTTACAATATCATAAAGCAGAAAAAATTGGATACAAGTCATCACACGGAAAAGGTAATTTAATACATTATGAACGGGAAGAGTGAATACCTGTTTCGGCAACAGGACGGGTGTTTTTACCATTTTTGTGCTCGTTATCGTCAAGTAAAATATTTCGTTTAATATTTCCCTTTTTTTTAGCTATTTGCAAAGCTTTTTCTCTAACTATGCTGAATGGATCCACCAATAGGTATGTTTTCATTTATTTAAGATATCGTCTTGATGGAATTTCAATATCAAATTTGAATTGTTGAGATTTTGTATGGTATGGATTTGGTATGTTTATTAGTTATATTATTGAAAGTTACATACCTGATATTTGGAATACGGTCCCCGTATGTCTCTGTCAGACTTTTTGCGGTTGAGCTGCCCCTTCTTGCTCGATTCTTTTTTCAGAACATAAAGCTTCAAACGTTTATTGTAAACAATTCCTACTTTCAGTTTGGCAATAAAAACTCCAAAATCGATGAACCTCATAATACGAATGGTGTTGGCGTCCTTTGACGAGAAAAACTCTTTACATTCCCAATGCATACCCCGAAGTCCCCTCTCGAGTACGCGCAGAGTCTTCCCTTCGATATCCTCGGGGAGCGGTTTGGTCTTGTAGCTGTTTTTCAGGGTGAAAAATGACTCATGAAAATTGCTCAGACACTCGTGAAATTGATTTTCAGCTTTGTAGTGGTTGGCTACCATCTTGGGGAAAATTTGACGGTGGATTATGTTCAGCACGTCGACCAATGTTTGAAATAAAGCTCGTCCGCTGACTTTGCATGATATAATCAAATCGGTCTCTCCATATAACCAGTTCAGTAGCAATTTTAATCCGATCAGGATGTTGTCACTTTCAAATAACTTCCTAAGTAGAACTTCATTGAATTCTTTCTTCTCGGGAGGATTATTGTCTTTATTGTCACCGTTGGTATATTGCTCATCTTTCCTTTCTACGTTATCTTTACGAGACGATTTCTCCTCTGTTGATGCTTCCGATTCAGTTTTCTGGAAATTATCAATGTTAATTGCGTCATCTTTGGCTGAAAGATTTGCAGGCGACGTCTGCCGGTCTTTAGCATCAGCCGGATCTTCGTTTTCACCCTCCGAAGAAGAATCAGAAGTGTACGATCCTTCGCTCGCATTATCATCGGAGCCTGAGGGGTCATCTGAACCTTTGTTATCTTCTAAATCGCTGAAATCAGATGATTCTTCAGAGTCCGACTTATCGGAGCCATTGAAAGAATCCATACGACGTCTTCTACGTCTCAATTTTGCATGGCTTATATTTTTTTTTTGTTTGCATTTTTGAGATTTTTGATCAGCAGTCAGTGAACTGACACCGTTTGAAAGTATTACATCAACTTTCACATTTTTTATTAGTTCAGAATCTACCTCTGAGGCTTCAGCGGTTAACAATTCATTTTTCAGTAATCTGTCATCTGCCGTGACAGGTTCAGGTGTGATAACTTTAATATTTTTGTCAGAATCTTCAGCAATGTCACAGTTAGAATGAGCTAACTCGCTTGAGTCGTTTTTAATATCTTGTTGGCTATGTTTCAAATTTTTCGTTTCATTTTTATAGTTTTCATAAGCTTTATCAGTATTTTCAATTTCAAATCCAATTTCAGTGAAGTCCGTCAAAAGCCTCTGCAGCAATTGCGACAGGGCTGCCAGAGTGAAAGCTTTCAATGGGTACAGATTTGAGGAGTTTTGACTTTGCAGCGAGTCCATGCAGAGTAAACTGACTACTGCAAACTTATAAATAATTTTGGAGTTCAGGTATTCCGGGTTGATTTCGTTTTGATCGAGATACTTCAAGTAGTCTTCGCGGCACGCCTCGAGATCCGGCGAAACGAGGGGACGGTATTGCAAGCATTCTTTCAAATCGTACAAGGTGGAGGCGCACAGATCGTTGAAGTCGGTAAAATCTTTTTGGAAAAACCAAAAGTCCGTCAGCGATAAAAACTTACAAATGAAGCTTTTCACAGACTCCTGCTGGTCTATTATATCAGGATGGGGCGGGTTGCCGATCTCCAGGTACTTGGCGTTCTTGTCGAATATTCTCATCAGATTGCTCTCGGCCCCTTCGAAAGAGTTCACGCACATAAGACACGTAATATAATATCGCACCGAATCCAGGTGGTGATTCTTTCCAGTGTACAGCGTGCCCAGTTGGTTGTACGGCATTCCGGCGGAAGGATTGATCCCGGCTGCCTGCGAGTAGTACCTGGCGGCCGCGGAAGGTTCCCAGTGATCCTCGTAATCAGTCTTATATCTGCTCAAATCTCCCAAGTACACAAGAAAGGTCTGTATACAGGATTTCGCCCAGTCTTTTAACTCCAACTCTCTGCTCGCTCTAATGCTAACATTGCATTTGAATTCGTCGTCCAACTGCGGATAATCAATGAAACCTTTTAATTCGAGCCCTGCCTCGATTTGGACTTTGGATATGAGATAGTGGTAGTGCCCTATACCTGCATCTATGTGAGCTACGATCAGCTCGTCGTGAGTCGCCCTGTTGGCTCTCAACCGTTTTGCAGTAGAGACTGCTTCGTAGTAACCTTTCCGCCACAGCAACTCCTGCGCTTTTCGCCCAAACAGAAGGGGGTCAGCGAAAATTAATTTTTCGCAATTCTCCCGAAGCTTCTGACGGTAGATCTCTAAGGAGGATGCGAACAAGTCGACTACCGATTTTGACCTAGCCGTTCCTTCGTCCACTCTGCGAGCGGCTTCACTAATATAACTGAAATGAAATACAAAATATTTAGTCTAACATGTATCAAAATAGTGCACATAAAATTACAATGGCAATAAAGATACAGTTAAACTCTGGTGCTTCGTTTTTTAATGGACTCTAAAAAACAATTTAGTTGGAAGATGGGAAATACAAGGCAAAAATTAACACTAGCCAACTAGGCGAGACGACAAAACAGTCCATACACACATAGGTGCTCAGTAGGCGAGTCACCGGCGGAAACATGAGTTGGCATCATAACAAGATGACACTTGCAGACTAGTCTCGATCGTCTTAGAATAAAACTTATAACTCTATAAATCTATTTTACGCCTGCAGGGAAAGCATTCTTCAAAAAAAATCCAGTGGTTTATTTTTGTAATCTGAGTATTTAAGTGTCGCAAAAAATTTAGCCTGGTTTCTTACATTCATTTGATAGTTGATTCATATAAATTACGTACAAAAGTCTCACTTCATTATTTAGTATTGAGGAAATATACACGTCATCTGGCAAGGACTTGTTTTTATAAGAAAATTAATCACGAAACGGAAAATCAAACAATCCAATCGATGATAATCGTTTTACAATTTGTATTTTTGGTAATATTGGTTGGGACATTAAAGAGCGACAGTAATATGCTACTTAATTTTAGACTTTGTATCCCTAGTGTGTAGGAGTTTCAATTTTCATGACCCCCCCAGGAGGCCGCAACCCATGAATTCAGGAAGTACTGTTTTAAAGCATATTTACCCAGATCTATACTGTTGATGTGAATTCGGAGGCAGAGAGTTGTGTAGTGATGAGTTATTCGGCAGCAAAAGGGTAATCCTTATGTGGCATTAAGTTATATCTTTGATTTGATTATTTTACATTTGCAATAACAGTTGAAACTGAATAGTCAAATGATATGGGTTTGTTTAGATTAAAATTGGTTTAATAGTAGGTGTGTCATTTTTTACTTTAATTTTGAAATGGTAAAGTGTGGAGTATGCTTCACTTCTCTCTTGACGTTGAAAAATAGATGCCCACAGTTAAAGATGATGATTGAAATCATGTCATGAATTCTAGACACAATTTTTAATGAAGTCGTTTGTACCATGTGCAATAGATATTGGTAACAAATTATCTTATCATATATCTGATTTTGTAAAACATTAGGATAGATTGATTGCTTCTAATCATTCAAAATAATGAATAGCCTACAATTATTTTAACACATAGTAGGTATCTTTGAGACAGTTTTCGAGGAAAAAGACATGTTTCAGATTTGTTTTCATTGCATTGAAGATGTCATTGAAAAACGTGGAACATTCCTGTCAGGGTCAAAGATTCAAAAAATGAATGAATTTTTACTACGTAGAAAAATTGCGATCATTAATAAGGGGAGTATTATGAAATGACTGAATAGTTGAAGTAGTGGATATTTTCGCACTCACCGGTATAACTTTCTCGTGAGGGCATTGCGATCAGCAACGTCACCCTCCGACGTCTGATTGATACTTTTCTTCATTTTTCAAGTCATGTTCATTGAAACACATGTCAAGATTTCAACAATAAACGGCCAACATTGTAGCGGTTGGCGGATGTCATGCGGTGTTGACTCATCTCTGTACCATCAGTTGAATTTATGAGCCAAAATCTTCGCACCATAACAATTTGTTGATGAAAAAAGAATATTCATAGAGATTTTAATTTTCTCCAGATCCTCCCGACACCAAGTGGTATTTAGAAAAAAAAGCTGCTTTGCCGATAAGAACGAACACTAATAACATAAATAATCAATAGATGGCGACAACAGCTCAACTTTCAAAAAAATCTTAATTGAATCAAAGTTCTGTTTTACCATGAAAATAATAAATGATAATAATATATCAACGATGTCCCCTTTTCCATGTGGTCGACCATAGACTAATATTAGGTTTGTGACTTGTGATTGTCAATTTTAAACATAATTCCTCTATAAGTAAGCTAAATTAGTAACATTAAGGATCTAACTAATTAGTAATACCTACATTATTTTTTAAAATATTAACACACGATAATATTCTAGTTTTCACATGTGGATAAATTCCAGAGAATACATGTGCCACTGCAATTATTATACATGGTAGAGCACATGTGATTACATAATTATTCCTGCCAGAGGCTAAAGATCCCACATATATAATCATTTTTATCTACTCGACAATCTCGATTTGGTTGAAAAAAATTTAAAATATGGATAACGAATGCTAATATTATTCATTTGTAGATGGCGCAAGACGCATAACAATAACAAACAACACCAGCAGAAATCTGTTTTTTCAGCAATCGCCATAGATGGCGTTACATTATCGACTCGTAATATATATAATTATTATGATGTACGATTATTGAGCGACTAAACTAATTTCGGCTCCGTGGCACAGTTGGTAACGTCGTTGGCTACGGTTACGGATGTCTCGGGCTCAATCCCCGGTGCGGACAGTTTCATGAATTGATATTTCAATCGATTTAAGAATGTCTGTTCGTAATCTGAGTGATAGTGATGCCTAAAACTCCTTCCCACCCATACGATCCTCAAAAACGGGGCGTAGCGAGAGCGATTAGCTAACCACTAGTCTTGTCCTAGCCCTATTCTTCTTTACCTACTCTCTTAAAAAAAGAGAGTTTGATCAACTGAATAACAAGCAGTTCTCATAAAAAACTTTTTTTTTTTGTTTGCCTTTTTGAGATTTTTCAGTCAGTGAACAATCGTTTGAAAGTATTACATCGACTTTCACATTTTTTATTGGTTCAGAATTTAGCTCTAAGGTTTCAGTGATTTACAATTCATTTTTCGAAAAGTTATATTATATTACTTCAATATATTTAATAAATTATTTTTCATATTATTTTAATGAATACCATTTAATCTTTTATGATACAAAGTTACAGATATACACAGGAATACACGAATTATTAGTTAAACGCACAAAAGGTTGGTAAAGAAGATACCTGACTATTTTTTGATAACTTGACACTTTGTCGATATAAATCACAGTAATTCACCAGTTTGTTGAATTTACACGAGGGTAGTATTCAATGCACAGAAAGCTTATCGTGGGGGGTGCATAATCGTGTGCCAGTTGAACCTCGTCCCACGCGGATTGCCATCTCCCGTGATGTGTACTTCCAAGTACCTGAAGCCGTCGACTCGCTCGATGTCTTGTCCCGCGCTCGTCAGAGAGTAGTCTGGGTCTGGACAGAAACTGTTGCAGAGCACATTGGTTTTACTCGCATTGACTTTGAGGCCAATGCGATACGAGTCGCTCTGCAGCCTGTCCACTGTTTCCTGAATACCCTCGACAGATTTGTCAAATATGACAACGTCATCAGCATACTCGAGGTCGCATAGTCTAAGATTGGGGGCAACGGTCACACCTCGGTCAGGTGGAATTGACTTCCTCAGGATGAAGTCGAAGATTATTATAAAGAGGAGCGGAGCCAAAACACAGCCCTGTCTGACCCCGGTTGGGACCCCAAACCATTCAGTCGTTACGTCGCAGATTCTAACACAGCATTCACTGCCCTCGTGCATGCATTTGATGATGGCGATAATCTTGGTTGGGATTCCATACAGTTTTAATATGTGCCATAGGGAAGGCCGGTGCGGACTATCAAAGGCCTTCTCGTAATCCACGAAGCAACATGCCAGCGAGCTGTTGAATTCGTTGCTTTGATGGAGAAGACATCTTAGATTATGAATTTGGTCCGCACAATCGGCCTGGTAAGAAACCGGCCTGGTTTTCCCTGCGGATACACACTACTGAAATCCTTATTCTCACCAAGACTATCTGCGCCAAAACCTTTCCAGGCACGCTGAACAGCGTTATGCCCAGGTAATTGTCACAGCAGAGTGGGTCACCCTTTTTGGGAATTGTGATGACCTCACCATTGACCCAGTCCCTTGGATAGCGCTCCTGCTCCCACACCTTACTGAGAAGTAGGTGCAAGGGCTGCAAGAGCGCTTCCAGGCCGTACTTGAGAAACTCTGGGTGTATACCATCCACGCCTTCCCATTTTTTAACCAATGCACGGCAGAGGTGATCTCAGGGTACGACGGTGCATCGTCGGGGATATTTGGCGCTCGGGGGATATCTACAAGTGTGGCTTCTTTGAGTATGTCAAAGGGGTTCGATGGAGGAGGACGGTTTAGCAACCCGCAGAAATTTCTTCAATTTTCTTCCACATGTCGTCGGACATCCACTTTGGCTGTCCACTCTTCCTTTGATGTTGGACAATTCCGATTCGATGGTGTTGCGTCGGGAGTTTTGCAGGTCATGCACACAGTTAGTGAAGTTCTTTCTCACAGCGATGTCGAAATTCAACCGAATTTGTGGAAATTGCAGTCTCTCGACGTCGATCCTCTTTCGAATCGGGGGCCGTACTGTATGTCTTAGTCTGAAACGGATGTTGCCGACAAGCAGCTCATGATTGCTGTGTATGTCAGCACCCCTATAGGTTCGAACATCGAGAAGTTCCTTTCTGTGAGTCGCGCTGTATAAAAAATGGTACCTTTTGTACCTATATAATTATTATGGACTTCGCGGATTAAGTTTTCAAAGGATAAAAACTATTTATTTTTTCAGCCAGTGGAACAACCAAATTATCAATTTTAATTTTATATGGATGAAAATTAACCCCACTCACTATCTTATATACAAGCTTTGTGTAGATGCAGCAATATTGCGTGAGTATGCGAGGCAAGTAAAAAAGACAGTCATGCATGATTATCTTGGAGGGGACAAGCTTTCAAGCCAGTAAGTTGATAACAGCTAAACCTACTAGCTTACGATCTCACCCCTCTACACGAACACTAAATATGTATTAATTTAAAATATATATGTCGCATATTTCTTGAGATCAAACACATCCACACAAACACAGTAAATATTAATGCGAGCGGTATGTCCTCTCCATGCATGGCTTTCGATAAACCTCCCCTCATACAACACAATAAGTGTAATAAAATAAAGAAGTCACTATCTCCAACAAGCATCAATTTAATTACATCCTATCTCTGTTGTTCTGGAAGAAGACACTAACTGAAAAATACTAGTTTAGAGTAATTGGATTTTGAATTTTGTCAAATTTTTGAAATGTCATAACTTTTGTATTTTGTTTGTACAAAACTGTTTTTAAGTAGAAGTATAATTTATAAAAATAAATTTGTTATTCTATACGATTGAGTTTGAAATAAAGAACATTTTGGTATAACTAACTAAATATGTTATGACGTTTTCCAGAATATGGATATAAATATGTATATTATATAGATGCCGAAATACTGCTGAAATCATTTTTTGCAATTTTAATGTTTCAAATTTTGAATGTGTGTTAAGGGGTTAATTTCACACATGTGTACATACATCTTTTCTTTCGCATACATGCGGGTAATCGGTATAGTATGTGCATATTATAAGCACTGCGCGCCCCTGGAACATGTAGGTCGTGAATAATACAAGATAGCGCTGGCCACTCGACGTCCTATCACTTTTTCATACCTCATACCGCAGAGCGACTGGTTGGATACAGTAGTATATCTGTATTCTGTACGGGCTCGCACAGTGCACACCATGTACATTACACACGATGTGATTTTATATTGCAATATTATTTTGGATACTTTATTTTGTATCTAAAACTACTATTTTTTACCCGACTTCACCCTAGATAGGGATGGCTTATATTAGTTAATTTAACACTTTTCTTTTCGTTTTGGGCATACTTCTTATAAATCCCACTATATGAGGATTTCACTGTTTTAAAGTTTATAATCATGAATGATGTATAATTTTCCCCTCAAATTTTAATTTTTTTAAATTTCACGATTAGCATGAAAAGTTACTGTAATAAAAAATGTATAGTCGCTAAGCAAATTCAACACAGATTGAGTTGTTATGACGACATGACGGATTATTTTAGTGTGGAGCGGACTAGTGATTAGCTAATCGCTCTCGTTACGCACCGCTTTTAGGATCAGATGGTTGGGAGGCAATTCTAGATATCGGAAACATCCATGCCTACATACAGAAATCCATAAATCGATTGAAAAATCAACTTATGAAGTACATCCAAAACATCCGTAACTGAAGCCAAAGACGTTGATCACTGCACCACGGATCCGACATGTGTTGTACCGAAATCTATATTATATTTAAGCCTAGACCACTCTGTAGACGTTTTATTATTTTCACATATCACATGTAGGTATGAAATTTTCTCATGGCCTAAGGGTTCACGGTGTATATATAAAATAAAGTTTTATCCAATGCACACACAGTTCCGACGTACTAACTACCTTAGACATTCAGTATTCCAGTACGGTTATACTTGTTGTTATATAATTATCCAGAAATCCAGATTATAGGAACATGACAACTACGACCAAACATTTACTGCAAGCAATGGATAGTTCGATAGATTTAAAAACGGGCGAACTATCAAAATATGAAAATGAGTGGAGAGGCAGCTAGTGCGGATTAAATGACGGGTGAAGATTTTGTTGAAACATTTGATACGTGAAAAGAAAAATATGTAACATAACAAAATTTGAATGCTGACGAAACCGCGCTCTATTAAAATATGTCAATTTACGACAATATTGTGATTGTCATTTGACAGCTACAATAGAAGATTTGAAAAGCGCTCGTTGATGTGTTAAAATGTATCGTACCATTTTTGGTTGCAGCTGCTTTCCACAAATGAAAGTGACACAAGTCGAGGACAACCTGTATTTCATAGGCTTTCTTCTTGGCTGAATTTTTATTATTATTTTTCAACTTAATATGATAAACTTACATAACTTTAAAATTAGTGAAAGTAAATTATAACCGTATGGGAAAATTAACGACTTAATCAGTGGTTCGTTATTTAAGCTTTGAGGCTTTCGCGGGTTGTATTCACAAATTATTATTTTTGGCAGAATGCGTATTTAAGGTTAACATTTTCTACCATGCATACTATTACCTTATTCTTTATTATTAAAGATAATCGGGAAGATTGGCATCTCCGGATAACTACTAGTACACACCCAGGATGATGGTACTAAAAATAATGAGCTCGCTATTCGTCTAGAAATAGCTTCAGTTCAATTTAACTGTATGCTGACTTTGTGGGAAACGCTTTGAAAAAACACATTTATGGAGATTCTGCTTTTTGATAAATTCGAAGATTTGCTAAAACACCCGATAGGACATTGTTACGTCAGTTATGAAACATATGCGTTGGAACTGGCTAGGAGATATGCTTCGGATGCCTCAGGAAGGCTTGAACTTGTTTTCCCCATCTTCCGAACGACAGGATTCCAGAGTCATGAAAGACCAGGTGGGAGAAAGGGAATCCTGTACGAGCGCACATTGCGGAAGAAAAAGAAAATAGATAAAGTAATAAAAAACGCGATTCCACATTTCAATGGAAACTGAAGAAATGAATCGATACACTATTTTTATTTAAGCGTAACTTTATAACAAATTTAACAAATTTACAATACAATTATCACACACGTAAAAATACCGCTAACGGCTACCTACCTATCTCACATTACAGAGAATCTTGTAATAATACGACGCACATAATTGTAACAGCAAGTGGTTTTAAATATTTTCTAATAAAAAACATTTGTCTTATTGAAAGATTGACGCGTGTAAAATAGTCTTTACACATTTCCCCACTGGTATGTAACCTCCGTCCTTTAAAAACCACAGCAGGCGACGACACAGGCATGGCTATGAAAATTTATATAATAATACCGAAAATAGTTTAATTAACTAGTACAGCAAAAAAATATAAAATACTTATATCATATTATTAAATGATGTTTTTTAGCAGAATTTTATATAAGAACTACAATCAAGCTAATTAAAAGTAAAGAATTTATTACATAAATGATATTGCTAAATGAATGGTAATTATAATTAACGATTGCTTCAAATGATGTATATTTGGACATTGTTTGACTCGTTAGAGATTATCCAAATTATGCGAGTAGATTCAACACTAGACTTGTCGAATATATAAAAGGTGTCATATAATAGTTCGAGCGAACTATTTTAGAAAGTCTATCTAATCTTGTAGATACCATTTAGATTTCATCATTATAGGGGTGTAAATAAATAACGATCACTGAATTTTAAGAAACAGAAAGTTTCTTTTGCATATTATTGTCACCCACAAACTTTTTAAATGAGTTGAAAATAACCAATTTGTCATTATTTATGAATATTTAAAAAAAACTATATTATTATCAAAATTCAGTCTAGTCGACAAAAGGTTTCAATAACCATTCCTGCGTTTGGCTAACCATTAAATGCTATATAATTATGGGGAAGCCATCGGTTTGTAAGGGACAAGGACACCCTTATATGTATAACATTAGAGTGACAAAGAAAAAATTATGGTCGCCTTCGTCTCACTTGCACGCTTTTGAGTTTGGTTCCTTAGCCGTCTCCCTCTGCAACGTTCTAAACTCAAAGTTTATCTCATTTACCGCTCTCTCTTTCTTACAAGAGCAAACTTGTATATTTATCCCTCGGTCGAGTAGGTGAGAAATACATTAGCAATGCAGGCTCTGATTGGTCGGTTTTGTTAGAAATTTGTATTCGGGTCCACGTGGAGCATGCTTATTCACAGAGCCGTACGAAAATGAAAACGATTTTCTAGGAAGCGTAAATCCAAATCGAGTTAATAATATCATGAGAACTCATTGAAATGCATTTTTAATATGTGTTCATTCGTTTTCATAAAAAGTCAATAAAAGTGAAATTATGAATGCTTCGTACTCCCAATATGGTTTACATTATCTATAGTACTCTCTTGTTAATGATCACATTCCTATAGAGTTTATACTTATAATATACCTATATTGGACAGCCATAATAACGAACTGAATATTTTTTCAGCACGTCAGTGAATTGAAAGTCTTAAATCAACTATCGCGTATATTTTCATGTATGTATCACAGGCAAACTAGCTATTTTAATTTTGATGGGTAAATTGCAACGAGTACGGTTATTGCAGCGAACTGACGACTAACTAGGCATGCATATCCTACAATTATGGAGTGACCTGTCCAAAAATGTATTTTTGATGAAATCAGATACCCAATATATAAGCGATGGTTTTCATAACGGTCTTTTTTAGTTTTCTTAAAGTTTTTTTTTATAAAAATAAGATAGCCTATACTTAGTCATTTTATTAAATTTTACAGATAATCGCGACTGGTTTTGCTCAGCGAGGAAGGATTTTCGACTGGGTTATCATTTTTTTCATTTCCACTTCCATTTTAGTTTGAATTTCAAATTTAGTCGAAAATTCCTCTTCGCTGAGCAAAACTGGTAATAAATATACTGTGAATCGAAAATTGCGTCTTATTTAAATATCTTGTACCTGTCTTTATACCAAGAATTGACAGTCAAGTGTTAACTCTTCGATGAACTAAACATATTTCATACTTCCATAAAATCATTTTGTTTGACTATTCTTGAGAGTTTTTCTTAAATAATGAATTAGTTAATCATAGGTATGCGTTTATTTTATTATATTGTAGTGTATTTCTTTGGTTGGTATCTTATTCAAATTGTTGGTCAGTAAGTATTGTAAATTACCAGTTTATAAACCTGTGTCATCGTCATCAAATTAAGCCGTCAGTAATTTATACAAAACTGTCGTAACCCAACTTTACCAAGTGTATCATAACCTAACCAAACATAAATATATACTGGTCACTTATTAAGACTAGATATTCATACATTTGACTACTGGTTACATTATGAGTAACTCATTATATCTCCAAATAAACATTGGCAACTGAAGAATATATTCAGTACCAACTTGTACAGAACTGTAGAATCATCTTCAAGATTTTTGGCTCTACAATCCAGATTTAATCTTTCGAAACTAACCGCGGACGTCGGGCACAATTTTTCAAGTTTAAAATATTTTTGATTCTTAAAATTTAAAAAATATGTTAATTTGGCATTACAGCTGACAACCAATCAGCCAAATATTTTGAGGATCAGATAATCATGCGAGATAAACTGGATGGAAATTTTTTATAAGTCACTCGTATGTGCAATATCACAAATTTAAATTGAAAAAATCTGAACTTGATATTGAACTTGCTGGGACTTGAACCAGGACCCACCTGATCGCTAGGGCAAAGATATTACCACTAGATCACAGAGGATGACTGAAACTATCAAATCAGATAGTAACAGTAAGATTAGAGTCGAAGCGCCCACACTCGATGTCCGAGTTTTACATGTTGATATTTATAATAGTTATATATCTAGTTAACAAAAAGCTTTATTGGTTCCATCTTTGTATAAATGTAGAAATTTGAATAAGCGGTTCCATTCTAAGAAATAACAAAATACACAGTTTATTCAGTGTTAAATGCCTAAGTACACTTCTGTCCTTCACATTAGGATCGCATAAATCTGTTTCTTTCTCGCGCTTGTGAAAACCGCTTATGTCTTTTGAGTGCGTACTCGGGGCCACTTGATAAATATTTTAAATGTTTCTATAATCCATACATTATCGGATGATTGTTAATATAGGGTAACTTGTATCTACGACTATCAACATCATACAACAAATGAATCACAATGTATAATATTACTTTTCTCTTCATTAATAAAAATACTGTATGATTTAAACGCAGTGGTGAGTCGCAAGGAATTTAGATTAAAAGGACGGGGTTCTCTTAAGTTTAAGGAACAGGCTATTTTTTTACCATGTCCACTCCCAACGTGAAGCATATGGCCTCCTAATGGAGGTATCTCAACAGAAGTTTTCTACGAGAACCGCTTGTTGCTCAGTTACTCAACCTCTCTTTTTTTCAAAGAGAGTAAGGATAGGGCTAGGACAGGGTTAGTAGTTAGCTAATCGCTCTCTTTGTGCCCCGTTTTTAGGATCGGATGGATGGGAGAGAAGATCACAAACATTCGTGACTACGAACAGAAATTCATAAATCGATTGAAAGATCATGAAACTGTCCGCACCGAGAATTGAACCCGAGACAGTTCTGACAGGCTATTAGTCACATTAAATTAAAAATAGCATCATTAACGGTCTCTGTAGCATAACGATAAGAGCTCCGCTTATCGATTAAATGTTCTGGGACAAATGCTGTCCCTTCAATCAATTTCCTTCTGATCGATAATCGGTTCAAATTTCCCCATTATAAAATATAATCTCTTCTTCTTCTTATTTGTCGATACAGTCCATCCTTGGCCGCCCAAATAAATCTTCTTCACTCCACTTCACCCGCATTCCTACGCCAATCGTTGACCTCCAGCACTCGTAGGGCTTGTGACATCCCATCTATCGAGGTAATTGCAGTCTCTCGACGTCGATCCTCTTTCGAGTCGGGGACTGTACTGTACGTCTAAGTCTGAGAGGGATTTGCCGACAAGCAGCTCATGATCGCTGTATATGACGGCAACCCTATAGGTTCGAACATCGAGAAGTTACCTTCGATGAGTCGCGCCGTATAGAAAGTGGTCAATTTGTGCAACCATCAGGAGAAGTCCACCTGTATTTGTGGAAGTCTCTGTGGGGGAAGATTGTACCGCCAACGGTGACCTCATTCAGAGTTGCAAACTTGATGAGTCTCTCACCGTTGTCTTTGGCTTCACCGAGCCATGGCTTCCTCACTGTGGGGCCAAGCAAAGGCTCCATTACCACTGTCTCATTGAGGTCCCCCATCACGCGGGGATTGTGGAAATAATGGCCGTGTGGAGAGAGTCCGGTAGGGGCATAGCACTGAAGGACAGTTACCGGACTACCCTCCAACAACTTTTTCCCGACAACTTTCCAACGCACCTCGCTCAGCCCTAAAACATCAAACTTATAGGTTTGCATGATGCGAGTGTCGTGTAGGTCCTTTCCTGGGCTACGCTTAGTACGCACATTGTATGCGCCTATGCTCATAGAGTAGTTGTTGGAGAGTATCATGTCCTTTTCGTTGCTGGGTCGTCGTTTAGCAGGCCTCAGCTTCCGAAACCTTTGTAGTGATGGTGTCTTAATCTTTTTATTTTAAGATGACCGTGTGATTAGCCCTGCGCTTCCGAGGCTTGAGTCACTAGGGCACTACAGATTGGGTCAACCCAATTTTCCGTCAGGGATTTCCTTCCATTAGCCAGAAGACCGGTTTTAAGGCGTCGGAACGTTCGCCTTTTGCCCACTGCTATTAGCTACAGCTAAAGCTGCATTGCCCGATGGTCGCCGTGGGGAGGCCAGCAGATGGACTTGCTGGGTTAAAAATTTTCCATCATTTTTCATATTTAGTCTAGCTTAGTCAATATTTTTAGTTACACCCACTATCAATGTATTTTCGTTAAACCTGTAATTTTCAAAAATACGAATGTTTTTTGTTTTGAAAATCAATCGATGTGTTCTAATCACCTCGAAAAGGTGAAAGATCACATAACTAGGTTAGAAAAGGATTTAATTGGTGATGATTTTCAAAAAAATCAAACTACTTAAAATTCATGAAATAAAAAAACAATAAATTGAAATTCTGTTTGTGAAAATTACAGTGCTTAAGTGTGCCGTGAGTGAGAAAAGGTTACAGAGCGAAACTTTTCATTCCACGGCACACAAAATTTTCAAAAAATAAATCACGGACCCCTATCACGAAAATTTAATTTATTTAATTATCAAAAGCTTTATTTGACATTATATATAATATTGATACACTGGCGTAACAAGGAGGGGATGGGGGGAGCAGTCCACCTCAGACGACACGTCTTGGGAGGCGGAATTTTAGAAAATGAAACGAAAATTTCGGCGGTAAAAAATAAATATTTTTTTATGTTAACATAATAAATGCAATCTATATTCTATTCACCATGTTTTCTGCCGTTTAGTTTGTAACTCGCAGACAAAATATGCTTTTCAAAATGAGTAGAAAGTTCCATAGGTAATAAACAAAAAAAAAAAAGCTATAATGTGTGATTCGCTTGCAAAATATAATATTTCCTTTCTGAAAGATCTAAGTATTATCATGATGCCTCAATGTCGAAGGAGAGATAAGAAATTGTTGTCTGTTGAACAATCACAAGATGTTGAATTATCATTACAAGCAGAATTGGTGAGAGAATGTTTTTTTCACTAGACTAGACTTCACTCATAAAATAGCTCTGAGATTTCAACAGCTTGTAAGTTAAATTATGATAATGATGATCGGAAAGAATTCAATATTATGTTGTTGTTAAACATACCTAATGAAACTGATGTGTGGAAGGATATCGAAGATTTAATTTTTATTAACAATTTATTCAAAGATATAATTTTATCTTCACAACTGTGTTGCTAGCTCTGAAAGGAGTTTTTTGAAGTTGAAATTAATAAAAAAACTATTTAACCGGTTGCGCACCGAGCTATTTTCAAGGCCCCCAAAAATTGGGGAATATTATTAATATTTTTTTTAAGAATTTGTACGTGCATATTGATGGGTGGTTTATCGTTTTTTCCGGTTTTCACCTGAAAACTGTAAGATTTAGAAAAAAAAAACGGAGATGCCGGGTTGGGTGTCATGTGCAAAACTTGAAATGTTGCACAGCTGGGTATAATTTTTTTTCGACAAAACAAGAGCCGTGTTAAACGAGGGTTGGGTTTACATACTGTAGGTACCATTTGCTGTGTTCTTAGATTTTGTAAACAGCTAAAGTAATAAGTGTCGGAGTATTAATGATATCTATTATTTACGACAGATATTATGAAAACTTTCAAGTTATGTAATATATTGCCGCTAAATCTTTGATAAACGAAATAATTATTTTCATATCTTTCAACAAAGTTATAAAACATACATAATACCAACATTAACGATGTTATACTTATTAAATGTGTCAACTTTTCTTTATAAATTCCGTTACCGATTTCTCGAGTCGGATCTCGGTGTTATTGGAAGCGGCTTTCCGGATTATGGGTCCTAGGTTTACCTGCTCGGCCGATAAGAGCAATAATGTTATTGTGTAGGTCTGGTGATGCGAGTGTCGTTGCACAGGTACCCATGCATGCAGAAATAATCGCGAATCATGAGGATTCCGGTTGGAATGTGCTCGACGGGAACCGGTAGGTTTGCGTTTTGCGAACGAAACGGATAATGCAACTGCCGATCGAATGATTCAGGCGCAAATGTTTTATTCGCGCTGCCTCGCTTGTATTGTCACCTGTAAAACATTTCTAATGAAATATTCAATTTACATATTTTTTTAAATCCGATCAAGTTATCTAAAATAGTAGTGAAATGAATGAAATCTATATTACATTATGCATGTAGGTAACTGCATTTTAAATTACATATAAAATTTCATATACGAAACCATTCAGCTGTTTCTTCTTATGGATATACCCATAGATCATTGTTTTTTTACAAACTTAACTATCGTTCATTTGACAGTATCAAACAATGTGTTGTTCCCTGATTCTGATTAAAACCATACTACTAAGAGGGGACTACATTTTTCTAGAAAGTGATATCTTCGTATGTATCATACAGGTAATCCTGCATCTCCAGATGCAGGACTCTCAGCGTCTTGGATTTGAAACCCAATGGATACAGTGAAGACGTGGAATTGAATGGTATGGTGGCGTTATATGAATCATTATGCAGAGTGAAGAATCGCATGACGTAACTAAAGCACCTATCAAGGATGTGCCTGAAAATGTGGCACTCGGTTCCCTTTTCGCAATCCCGGATATCCAATGCTGCTACACAAACAATCTGTATACTGCAGTGCTCCGCAACGTTTTTCTCACCCACGGCACACCTAAGCACTCATTAATATTTCGCGGCACACCGCAAGCCAAAATATGTAAATTTCATAAAAAAACTTAAAATTTATAAATTTGTTGTTAATGTGTAATAATGAGTATAATTTTGATGCATCCGTTTATTGTTCGTAATAATTCCACTGAGAAATTTTTCGTTATCAAAGCTTCCCAATATATGCAGCAGTGTGTAATTTGTGGCGTAGGGTTTTTTTAGTTGTACACATGAGGCAACCCACATTTTACTTCCCATCCTGGCAGTTGCACTATCCGTGCAAACACTAATAAAATTATTCCATTAAATATCAAAATAATGTAATATTGGCTTCAACGAGAAAAAATGAATCGGAAATCTTAGCAACCGAATGGTTTTATTTTTTCTAATAAAGAAATAGTCATTTTTTTCTCATTTGAGAACACCTGGGATAGTCTCGCGGCACACCGGTTGCGGAGCACTGGTATACTGCATGAATCGCTTTCGATGTTAGACGAGGCGCGAACTTCTGTAGAGCATCGAGGGAAGTGGAGCGTTGCTCCACATTGGACCGCACGAATTAAAAAAGATGGAGAATTACATAGACATTGACTTCTCTAAGTAGTGACTCAATGGCCGAAACATTTCAAAAAGATATTATAGAAAGTTTGATCACGCGTAGAATCAGTATTTTTGACAGGATCAATCAATTTCTCCTCCAAATATTTCTCTAAAATGTATGTAAGCACAACGAGTAAATATAAAAATCATTAATTCAGGAAAGCGCTCATCGTGTTTTGAAGAAGTTCATGTTCATAGTTCACGTATGTACCTTGCTAACTATTTTGTAGAAATAATTCGTTTGTGTATCTACCATGTAATTGCGTCTGGTTTTAAATTTAAATCTTGTCAAAAGCCGTGCGACCGGAACTAAGCGTGTTAATACTGCATACATGAATATCCATTTTAATTAATTGGGCTAATCCAAAAGTCGCGGTGATATTTATCAGCTGATCACTGATCACGATGATCAGCTGAACCCGTCGCTTGCGGCCATGCGACTCACGGATTCACTAACACAAATTTAATTGATTTTGTACACACACTCCTGTTATGTATTAGATATTAGATAATACAGCGCGCGAGAAAGTAAACATTCCAATATTCATATGTACACAATACTAGTTATGTTCTTCGAGACCAGTGTCTGCCAAACTTTTTTACTTCACAGCACACTGGTGAATGCGATTTTTTCCGCGGCACACCAAATAAAAATGCCTTAAAAAAGGAATGTGCATTATTAATATGAATTACGGGAATCACAGTGTAGTTAACAGTTTTTAAAATATTTTATTAACATATATGTACATAGGTGGTAATAATTTTATAAGTGAGGAAGGATGCAATTGATTTTTAGAAAGAATACTGTCAAAACGCGGCTTTAAATTAATAAACAAACACGTAACTCCTCATCTACCAACTGTAACCGCTTTCGTTTTTTTTATTTCATTTCGAACAAACGCCACACAGTTTGGCAGACAATACTCTTCCGACAGTTAGTAGACTATGTTGCAATATTTAAATTACTTTATAACGTTTGGTTTGATTTCTGTGTTTGTGTTTCAAACTATTTTCAACTCAAATTTGGATTATTGAGATTTTGTACACTTCCATGTATTTTGTCACTAACGACCCGGGTTTCGCCTTTCGGCACACTGAACTGAACAGTTCGAGTCCATTCGTGTGCTCGAATGCCTGAAGATGCCGAAAGGCGAAACCCGGGTCGTTAGTGACAAAATACATGGAAGTGTACAAAATCTCAATAATCCAAATTTGATATTGAAATTCCATCAAGCACCCTCAGTCGATGTCTTAAATTATACTTAAATTATATTTTCAACTCGTTTGAGATGAGTTTTGCTTTTAATAAATATATGCTTTTCTGACGGTTTTCTTTGTTTTTATGACGGCTTATGACTGTTCCGCTATTATCACGTATTTTGTGTTGGTTTGATATTTAAGGCACATATACACAAGCTTACAACATGAGCAACATGCCGTGGGATATGGCGCGAGGCATCTACGTCGAAATTGCGGAAACAAAGCCGCGGAACATTTTGCTTATACACATCAGGGCTCACGTCAGTTGTCGCAGAAATGTCGCCTGAGTAGGTTATGTTGGTCGATTTCTAGACAAAATAAGTTATGAATGTAGTTTTGTAGTACCTATATGAAATTAATGTTATGTTAAGCCTACGCCAATGCGCTCGCTCGCAACGTGAGCGCATGCAACATGTCCTAAGAATAGTCCTTTGAGGGTTAGGCTGTTTAAAAGCTGCGTGTAGATATGCAAGCTAATTATACCTCACTTCTGTATCATTGTGACGTTCGCTGGCTATCTCATACAAAATTGATTAAAAGGGTGTTTTAATTCAATGAAGAAATAGTAACATTTCTCGAAGAAAATTACCATGACGGGGGACATTTGTGGATGAACGACAATTTTATTGTTAAGCTTGCTTATTTGGTTGAAATTTTTAGAAAATTGAGCGGTTTGAATAAAACAATGCAGGGATCACAGATGCATCCACTTGTTCAAAAAGACAAAATGAAAGCTTTCGTTAAAAAGTTGAAGTTATGGAAATTAAAATTACAAAGAAATGAGTTGGACATGTTTTCACTTTCAAAAAATATCTATCTACTACCTTAAAAATAACTAATTTTACATTTATTTGTGATTTAAGCATCTATTCGCATATTTTACGAATATCGCATTTATTAGTATCAACCTATTCCGAATTTTGTCATCTATCGCAAAATGCTAAAAATACGTGTTTCTAATAATAGGTAATGGGAAGAACATTAAAATCTTATAGAAATGTTACTATAGAATGCGTAAATAATATAGGTACAAATTCAATTTAATAATACCTATATATTATTTTTACCTTTAACATAAAAACGCTACACGCTACAGTAATACATGTTTCGATGTTTGTAAGAACTTGAGCAAATTTATATCAAATAATAATGAAACACCAAGGAGAGATGAGATCAGTAGCGGACTGGCCATATAAGACAGGTTGCCCGATGGTAAGTGGACCCCGATATATTTTAGCGACCCCTTTATGAAAAAATAGAAATAACAAAAATACATCATAATTTTTTTATTAAAATTAAAAATAAACAGTAGATTCTCGTCTAAAATAGGTACGCTTGATTTTTAGAGCCAGTCCAGTCCGCCTCTGGATGAGATGAACTAAGTAATAACATTAATTAATAATAGAAAATGAAAGTTGATAACTTTATTGTCCTCCTTGCTGTGTCACATTTAGTAACGCAGCCAGTGAGTGACAAATTTATAAACATTAATTTCATATTAAAAATTCACAAAGTTACCGCCGAATCCATGGAAAATACTAATAGGGATTTCTTAATAAATTATGTATGTTGGATGAATTGTCGGGACGCACACATCAACAATATTAAAAAATCATAATTTTTACTGCATAGATACTGAGATCAGTAGGTACTTTTTTTACGAAAAAAATACAAGCAGTATAAATGAAAAACTCTTTAACACTGCCACTACCTTCTTAATTATTGAAATCTTTCGTTCGAGATCGTAATAATTTGTATTTTATTGCTGGCAAGGAGGGAAAGAGTAACGAAACTATTTTTGAAAAAGATAATATTTTCGGGCGCTAGCAATATTTGGTTTGTGAGCAGCTGGCGTAGGTGCCATCGCGGTAGCCACACAACCGCAACACCGCAGATATCACGCGGTTTTGCACACATTGTACTTTGAAATAATTATGAACAGCCTACATACCGATAAATAATTTATTTCTTTTTGTTTATAATGCAAATTAATCACAATCTTTTGCCGATCTTTGTGAACATAAATTGGATCAATTAAATAGTTATTATATTTCCATGAACGGAATTTTAATGCTTCTCACAGTAAATAGAATTTGAAATAATATTTCGACGCTTTGCGTCAAATGATCAAACAATTTATTGACTGGTTTATTGTCATATTTTTTTCAATTTTGATGTTTGAATTAAACTACCAGAAAGTAAGTGCAGGATCAATAAGAAAAACTATTATGTACAACCTTAATTTCCAAAGCAAGGATCATAAAAAATATGCAGGTGAATTATTTCTCCATAATGTTGGAATAACCTTTTTTCCGACCCTCTGAAATATTTGAACGAGTGTAGTCTTTTTGTGTTTGAATATTTTTATATTCCCACAGAAGAAGATCGCTATCAAAATTGTCCATTGATTTAATATACATATACGGCAAAAAATCGTTATCGTTTGACGTATATATGCAGCATACAGGTAGCTTTAAAATCCTTTCTGTAATTGTCGACGTGCCCTATAACAATGACAGTACTAAATAGATCTTTCGATAGAGAAATACTCAAACGACTCTATATTCCAAAAATAATGCTAGTGGTCTAGAAAAGTTACCCCTGGGCTACTGAATATTTTATCCGTAGGCTATTTACAACTGGCCCATTAACTGGGTGCGTCCTATAAGACAGCAGCGGTTTCAAATAATTGTCAGGTTTGTCTGAAGCAGTTATGAACAAGTTGGATTAGGAAAACTTCTCTGAGCTGATTTTGCCTCGCTCTCCGCATTAAAAGAAAGTAATTATCTTAAGTCAACTTCATGCATACTTAAAGTTCATTATATTGTTCATTATTATCTTCTAAATATTTCTGGACTCGAGAGTCGTTCTAGGAGCCAGTGTCGTGATTTATAATATTTTAAACTGATCGAATTAGAACTCATTTCTTCACTATATCTCAAATATCTAGAAGGTTAAAATTGGTAACTTTGTTATTCCACTGATTGTGACACGGGTTCCGTATTCAAAATGAATGTATTCATGGTTACCACCGAATACAATGTATACATTAATAATATGTAGAAGTGTAACTGTCAATTCTATATTGAAAAATGTATTACAATTATTCCACAACTTAAAATTATGCTTAGGATCAGTTCACATTTTCACCTTAAGAAGATGATCAGTTTAAAACGCTCCTTCGATTATCGAAACCAATTCTTACCATAATATAAAGTTGTGGATTAATTACTTTAATTCAGTGTTATTTTGATAAATATAGAATTAATTGTCTAGATTTATCTGTCTCTCTAACGCACAGCACAACACAACATAAGAGGTTAATGGGCCCATATAACGTTGCAATCATTTCGGTCCGTTAATATATTAGTTCGAACCAATTTAATCTGGTTATTCGAACTTGTATTCCATGTGTGCTTTGTCAATCTTTATCAATGCTAAAAATAATACGCTAAATACCTAATAAATTCTAAGTATGACTCTAGAACTAATTTCATAAAATGCAAGCAATCAATTATTTCATTAAGCCGCCGCTAGCCGTCATCATCGGGTTAAATAATAATTGAAAAGCGCTGGAAGCAATATTTAAGCCATGTTCTCTTTTTTGTTGTATTTAAAAACCGGGCGATTTTTGAAAGCGATAATTAAGGGATTGCGTGTCTCCCTTGGCGCGCCATAAAATTTGATCAAACGATCACGAGCGATAAGCAATCGAGTAGAAATATGAAATTTCATATAATATTGCTTGAAACTCTCACTATTAACCAGTAGAGCGCATTTGTGATATTAAAAATCACAAAATATATTCAATGATCGTGGTAACACTAGGATAGATCAAATGGTTACTACATTAAGGAATGTCTGTTTGATTGTTGTCTTTGGCTAGCGCAACGGTTCTTATAGGTCCATCCAACCATATCTTTCTCTCACACTCTCTATTCATGCGCAACTATCCTCTCTGCATTCGTCCTAATATTGTCTGCCCTTATCGCTGGGGTTGAGAGAGTGATGTTATCTCGAGAGAGCTAATGTCTAGTCGTTTCCTAGCTACATCCTTGTATGCTTAATCTCACTGAAAAGAAAGAGAGAGAGTGGCTGAACCTCTTTCTAAGCAGTTACCGTTCAATAACTTTATTGGATTCAGGATTTTGCTCTCGTAAAGGAAGCAAAGTGTGCACTGTACTCCCATTTACATATTCAAGTAATAAGCGATATAAGTACAAACATAACAATTCACTAATTTTAAATTCCCTACGAGTTCCTCATAAAAAATATTGCAGGAAGCGATGATTCACAAAAATGCTTAGCGAACGTATTCCGAGCTAAAATAAAAATAAATACGAAGTCTGCCTTTGTCCAGGACGTGCGGATCTCGTACTGATACCCCTGGGTTTTAGGGGTGAACGGATAAAACCGTACAGGAAAAAAGCGGATAGAAAAAAGCGATAAAATTTTTAATTTTAAAGAACGTCAAATAATAATTTTCAGAAACTCAGAACGTCCGACAACGAAAGATTCATTTGTTGCTTTCTATCTTTGTTTGAAAGTGTTGAGTTGTTGATAAATTGTATCGAGACATTTATATAGGTTATTATTAGTACGCGGTAAGACATAACTGTGCCATAAAGTGGTAGGATAGAAAAGAGGTATGTTTCTTATCAACAATCCATAATTCGCGATTATAAAATATTTATGTAATTGTTAGATCGGGCTACCTGGAATGCATTTATTCTATATTCAAAATCCTGAGGGTCTATGACGCAATAATTCTACTTTGAGCTTGTTGGTGCCCTTGTCTATTTTATGTTAGAAGTATTTTAAATGTGAAACTTTTTCTACTCTATGTCCGGTTTTTTCCTGTTCGCTTTTTTCCTGTACGGTTTTATCCTAGAACCGGTTTTAGGTATATCGCACACAAGTTTGATTTTTTGTGACGTCATGTGTGTTGCTTATTCGTATGGGCCATTATGATTTTAGTACTAAACTTTAGTTTTTTGTGACTTCACTTGTATCGCAAATTCTATTTGCAAACGAATTTTTTAGTTATTTAAGAGCAGTGCATTTCTTGCCAAATGCCGAATTATAACGACCGTTCACGAAAGTATTAACAATCTAGCACATACCTGTTACATATGTCTTTTATGTGGAAAAGGCCTGTAGTATATTGAGACTGTCTGTTCACAAAGAAACGCATTTTAACCAATTTATTGACTTTCTAATTAGATAGGTACGTCTAATATTTACGTGCTTGAATAACGAATACACTAAAGAAAATCATTCGGATTTTTCGAAAAGGCTGGAAATTAAAGCAGCAGGTCGTCCTATGCCAAGTTTAAATTTATTTCAGGAGTGTGCCGTTAATAATAAAGTGTTTAATTGGAAATGTAATGTAGAAATGTACAAAAAAAACATTTCGTAAGTAAGTAATTACAGATTTCAGTGGAAAGTGAGCGTTGTTTCTCAACATTAAAAAGGATTAAGTCGTTTTTGAGAAATACCATGACTCAAGACAGACTAAATGCTCTTGCGATGTTAAGTGTAGAGAAACAGTTGGTATCGTAAATATCAGACTTTAATGTTCGTGTTATTGAAGTGTCTTCAAAATCCAAGAATCGGAGGATGGATTTCTTGCATAAATAGATGAGTATTTTCTTGCACTCCCTAATATTCTTGTCACCGGCTGCCACTGCATGATAGACTAAATACTATTGCGATGTTAAGTGGAGAGAAACAATTGGTAACGTCGATATCGGACTTTGATGTTCGTGTTATTGAAGTGTTTTCAAGATCGGAGGATGGATTTCTTGCATCAATAGGTGGACACTTTTTTTGCACTCCCTAATAGTTTAAAAAATATGACACACTAAAGCCAGCATCTCAAAATATTTAATATATGGTTGCGGACATGTCAGAATTTTGGACAATAATCTAGAATGCTATCTTCGACTACGGGTTACTTCTTACCTTGCTTTGTCTGTTTTGTCGCTGAACGGATCTGAATGCGAGGTAGGGAAGACCTCAGAACCTCAAACCACCTCATCGGTGATAAAGTAGTTCTCTTCGGGGTAGAACTTATTGCTGTTGCGGGGTCCAAAAGCTATGTCAGCCACGTTTATGGTATTGGAGGACAGGGTTTCAGGAGGAAATAATGAGTTCTTTGTAAGATTCACACGTCATACTGGTTAATAGCGACAAAATGGCGAGTTATTCCTTGAATGTGCATCTCCATCGATACAGTGCCTATTCGTGCGGGAGCTGAGATTCTGGAGGCTGATTCTGCGAGACCAATTGAGTGTTCAGTGGATAAGTATCGTTATTAAAATGGTGGAATTAAAAATACATTCCAAAAACATATTATAAAAAGTCAAGCTGACGAATTATTAAGTATTTCATTTGATTAAGAAAATATGCCTAAAATACCCCACCTCCCACCATGAAAGCTTGAATCGCCATTAGTGGTCGATAGGGACAGGCGGACGCCACTGCTTTAGATAGAGTAAAAATTGCATGCGAACATACATCACAATGCGCTGCGCCATGCGATCTATCTCTCTCTTACAAAAAAGAAAGATGAACAAGTTGGATTTGTCAACCATACCTTTTTCTAATGAGTCGGAGAGTAAGGTAAAATCTGAGGCTTAAACGACTCCACAGCACTGGATATATTACACAGTCTTTCAACTTCATGTTGAATTATCTTCATCAAATCATTTAATACATTATCTAACAGTCTAATCTTGATTTTATACCGGATATAGTCAACACGTTATATCTTAGATACCCGTTCCATAAAAACGAGGTACATGGTAACGAAGATACGCAGTAACAGCAGGAATTAATCGTTTCTCGGTTTCAATTAAAACGGAATAAAATGTGGAGATTGAATAAGCAAATAAATAAAATACAGAACGATTTACACGCCAGGCAGTGTTTGAGGTATTGTCTCTTAGAAAGTAAGCGATGAAGCAACTAAGGGTTTTGAGCCATTGCTTAAATATAACAAAATTCGGTAGATCTTTGTATAATTATTGGATAAAGATCCTTCGCTTTGTGTAGAAATAGGTTTTATTGTGCCTACGTTTTCAAATTATCGTTAAATTTTCACGTATGTAAATGTAGTTTCATTTCAGATAAGGAGCCATAATTACCCGAAAACTTCGTGTTGGTCATTACAATATATTAATCACTATAATAAAATGACAAAACGTCTCATCTAGATAGTTGAGATCAATTGTATATGTGGGGGTTATAATCAGTGGTCTAGTGGGACCAAGTCGGGCCTGGTCGCCGACCCGGTACTTCTTTTCAAGCCAGGTCGCCGCCCTGCCACGTCTTTAACCTGGAAATTACTTTTTGAGTACTTATATTAAACAAATATTGTGATACGAAATATTGTGGGTAGAATTTTACAGTATTGTATTCAAACTTGTGCAGCCGACAGATATTACGAGAATGCAAAAAATATACACCATGAAAAAAATTACATCTGAATAGGATCAGAACATCCTCAAATATGAAAGACAGTACGGAAATATTTAAAGTTTTTTTTATTAAGAATTGGATCACCCTGAAACTTCTTGAAAATAATGTTGTTATTTTTTTGAATTTAAATGCATTTGAACTACCGATATTAATTTTTTTTTAGATAACGAATAAAAGGGAGGAGAGGGTGAAATAAATGACCGCCCTGGTACTATTTTATTTAGCACTACTGTTATAACGGTTTTGAAAACATTTATTCAATTTTGCAGGTGCTTTAAAGTTTCAGTGTAAAGATTCTTAGAAACGTCTCGAGAAACAGGAGTCGCAAAAGTAAAAGAAAATGTGCAGACACCCTGCACCAACGTCAAGACAACCGGTCGGACATTTGCGGGCACACATGCCGTTCCCGGATCAATCCTATAGGTACCAGTGTTGCGCCTTTTTTGCCGCCTTCAATTATTCACGGAGCTCAAGAAGCCGAGCTGCTGAACAGGGATGCAAAAAAATGGAGACTCCACGCCATTGTAGCAGTGGACAAACATGCTAGCTGCCTGCCAATTGATTTATGATCGATTCATTTATTTTATGTGAATTTGAAACATATTTTCTATATAATGTGTACACTGGCTGCACAAAAAAAATATTAAGCTGTTCATTTGCGACGAATTTGATGATAGGAATCCTGGTTTTTTTTTAAACTTTGTTTGATAAATTGGGATAGAAGCATCAGACTAACATTACGCTTGAACAATTTGCATTTTTAATTTACACAACATTACCTAATTGAACGAGCTAATCTTAAAACAAAAACCAATAAATCCACATTTTGTCGAAATCTAACAAAAATACTTATATCACAATTAATATTTAATATATATAACCATACGAAGTATGTGTTTTTGTTCTAATTCGATAGTTAAGTTATTTTTTAAACTGTTTTTTTGCTCCACTGAATTTTTTTTAGATATATATCATATTATTATAGATATCATTTTTTAGATCTGTGTGAAAAACTATGGTGGGCCAAATACTGAGCATGTCCGGTCCGCGATTGCGGGCCGGATTTTTGGTGCACGCGGGCCGAAGACCCCTACTCTAGGCTGTTGACAATACTCGGAATACGGTCCATTCTATACCTATGTGCAGGTGTAGCTATACATACCGAGTGAATCGTTTTGTCTCTAGTTTATTTCATTATTAATATTATTGCTTCGTAAATATTATTCGTAACTTCGTAAATAAAACTCCCTCCCAACCATCCGATCGTCAAAAACGGGGAGCAGCGAGAGCGATGAGCTAACTACTAGCCTGTCCTAGCCCTATCCTTATATCCCTACTCTCTTCGATAAAAGAAAGATTGAGCAACTGCGTAACATGCAGTTCTCATAGAAAAAAATGTTTTGAGATACCTCCATTAGGAGGCCAAATGCTCCACGCTGGGAGCGGGCATGGTAAAAAAATGTATTACTACTTCGTGACAAATAAGCGATAAAATGAAAAACAGTGTTTTCAAATATAAAATTAAAATGGATGACGGGCTTTTGAACCTTTGACAATTACTGAAATTAATGCCTGAATTTACTTATTGCTTTACCAAAGACTTTACACATATATTATTCTTTTGCTATCTAGAGACGACTGCTGATAATTTTGGACTTTCTTAAGGCCTCGGGTCCGCCCAATAAGTTGGGACGGTGTCAAATAATATACCTATTAATTGAGAAGAATATCATAATTGTACATACGTATTATTTGTTGTGTTCTTTCATTTACAAACAACTGTCAACAATAATTATTACTTATTAAATAGTGTAACGAGTTTCCTTGAGATATTTATCAAATAAATATAAAAATATCTGTAATCATTTTTTATGATATATAACTGTGTTTATTTCATATGCTTATCAAGTCAATTGGCAAACCCACAATTGTGTGGCCAGAATATTTGAAATAGAATAAAGGGCGGCCGGTGGAACCAGAAACGGTTCTTGTAAAGGAGCAAAGTGTCCACTGCACCCCCATGTACATATTCCTTTATAAGCGATAATTATTATACCAATTCACTTATTTTAAATCCCCCGCGTGTTCCCCATAGAGAAATATTGCAGGAACAATGATTTAATAAACAAGCGCAGCGAACGTATACGCGCCAATACGATAAGACGTCTGTTAGTCCGTCTATGATGAGAAGGTGCAATATCAATTCCGCACTCACTATCTGCCTCGAAGTTTGTATGGATATCCCGATTTTGGTGACGTGGCGGACCACGTGATCGATTTGTTGTAAGAAATATTTTCCCAGCGCAAGGTGCACTGCTCTCGTTGATATTTGATGAGCGATAGCTTGTAGTGGCTTGTATTGGTATAATGGAAAGACCTGTCCACAAAAACCGCAAACAACAAATGTCATTAACACATTCCATATGATGTTTGGAAACTACGCATTATATAATAATAATATATACCTATCCTGTAAACTTTTGAATTATAGAATATTACTTATAGCTCTATAATTATGATCGTATATAACTTTAAAGGATTTAAAGTGGAATATTTAAGATGGATAGTTTAGAGTTTTTTCAGAGCTGGCATAGGTATTATATTTGTCTCAGCTGTGTATACGGTTCGGTTTTATAAACCCCTTCCTCTAAAATTTAGATTCTTTCACAATTAATTCTACAAATGACTTATCCTGTGGATGCGATTTCATTGACTATCTGCCATAATTTTATATAATATGTAATATAGCAGAGAAGATATTTGCGTCACCGATGAAGCCATTGTCCTTACTTCAAATTTTCACTAATAAGTAGGTATTTAGCGAAATTGAAAGTAACCATTGCTTCTCAAATTGAAAAATGATGTCATTTTTCAGAAGTAAGTACATCATTCAGACATACTAAATGCTCTTGCGATGTTAAGTGTAAAAACACAATATCAGACTTAAATTTTGTGTTTTCAAGGTTTTTTCAAAATCCAAAAGAATCGAATAGTGGATTACTTGCATAAATAGATGAATCTTTATTTGCACTCCCTAATATTTCCGTCACTGGCTGCCACTGGTAGGAACAACTAGAGACCACTAACGCAAGGAAGTTTTAGAAGTAACCAATTCTTGGAAAAGAGTAAGACTATCGCGTGTTGCCAAGTCAACAATGATGATGATTATGATTGAAATACAATTCATATTTAACTACGAAAATCAGACAAACATTGTAGACACTCGGAATAAGCAATAAATTGTCAAGAGAAACCCCGCAATCAAACACGGCCAGAACGAAGAAGAAAAAACAACAAAGAGAATACATAAAAGGTCTGTCCCTCAAATGGATAACATCTTAAAATCCCGTTTTCATGTTCACAGAATGAGATTCAGTTCAATTCTCGGAAAGGTTATTGAGAGCGCGAAATTGCTTGGAAAGGTTGTAAAATGTAGAACGATGTGCATGCATTCAAAAGGGAAAATCGTAGGTTTCATTAAACATTTTGTTTTGTTTCAGTGTCACCAAAGTTCACCGAATAAAAAAAGGAGAAAGCATGCGCTTATTAAAGTGACGAGATTTTATCTTTAGATGACGTTTCATTTTTTTTCAAATTTTCCAAGAGCTTAGTGATTAAAAACCATAAACAACTAGTCGCTGTAGGGTCGGTCACTCAAATATTCGTATTGACGAAATGAAGTCGGCCACGGACCGATGGATCGTAGCGCCAGCCAAAACCAACAAGTACACCTGCCCTATAACATTAACATGGGTACTATAATATTTAATCTTAGTACGTTCATTTTTTTTAATTGTGTGTATGTACGCGATGGACTGGTTGGTGTGTGGGGATATTCTCCCAAGAGCCCCTTGACACGTGCTAAATAAGCTTTTAGCTTAATCCATTGATGCCCCTATAGCTCACCTGATAAACACAATACAAGAGATTAAATCATAATTGCATTAATGGTAATTATTTATGACTTTAAATATAGCCAAAACAATTCAAACCATTAACATTCGTAGACATTTATGAGATACATTATCCACTTAATATCTCTTAACGTGTTATTAATTCGTTTATATTAATTTTATTTATAAACAATATACGCATTTATGGATCCACAAACGTTTGCTTTATTAATTATTGGTTTTTACATAATGAGATTGACCATGGTTGCCTTCACTGGCGACAGGTATACAGTAGTAGACTTTCTGTCTATTTTCTTTAATAAAGCATTCATCCAAATGAATGTTTAATCCAGGGGTGACGAACCAGCGGCCTTATGGAGTCCCAAGTGCGAAATTTTGTCAGAAATAAACAAATACGTAAATTAATAAATTTAATTTGTTCTTTCATTTACAAAACATATAAAAAAAAAGGTTTGTCTCCCCTGGATTAGCCCACAGTTAACACATTATATTGCATATTAGAGTTTGTTAAACTTTTTTATTTTTATAAATTACATACCTTTAATAAATTGGCACACCCTGGTTTTGTTTGTTAAGCTTAAGTTTTAAAAGGATGACAATGATTCTTCGTAACTAATTATTTAGCCAAACCGGTTTATGACTGTTAAAAATAAATCGATTGCTTGACCGACCGATGGGCTAAACTGAAATTAGAAAGCAAGTCTGTTTTCGGAGGTCTCGGCCGGTGGGTGAGCTGACCGAGGCGTCCACCGCATCGCAGTCATTATAAATTCTTTTGGTTTGTTTTGAAATTGGATTTAATTTATATTTAAAATCGTTTGTTGTGTCAATTACTTACCATAAATCTCCATGACGCGGAAAATTGTCCTGCAGGCAGAAATTTTTTATGTTTAAATATAATTTCTTTACAAATATTTACTATATTTTTACAATCCTGTTATTTACAGATTTAGATTATACAGATACTTCCATATTCATAACAAAAATCAGAATACACTCACTGATATACATGTGTTTGGATAATCTCTCGTCAATGATAATTACACGATTTCAAGAGAAAAATCGTTGGTTATCTTACAACAGCCCGTTCTTACTGAACTGCAACCCAAATTAACCCGATGAGGGTTACTGCACTGATAAATTTATACCTAGATCCTTATTTTATTAAAAATATTCATTCATTACAAATACGTTTTCAAGCCGAATACGTACGCAATTCGAATAAACAAATGTCGTATTTATTTTATATTACTATTTTTGTCAATATCAATAATTTATTCCTATAGAACCGTTGGTGACCACAGATAAATCCTCTGGTGGCCTATTCACTACTTGAAATAATAAGTAATACCTATTCTCCCAGAAAGAAAAATGGTTATATATTTTTTTGTGAAGAAATAGTTTAAATAATCCAAATATACAAAAAAACTAATAAGTCACAAATCAAACGGTTAAAGACAAATGAATAATGATAGCCATGGATGATAAAAATCAATCAAGCAAGACTAAACTTTCCAATAAAATTCCAACACTTCGCACCTTCAATAAGTTTTTTGCCGATAGTTTTTATATTATACCTACACTTTTTTTTATGTATGTATAGTCAGTATGTAATGAAAATTGTTACTTTTTTTGTTCCGCGCAGGCGCAGACACTCCATAATCATCTCTGTACAAAATGACCGCGGAGTATGTAATTTATTGTAACAGCTTAAAAATGTATTTTATTTGTTCGACAGTGGGTCATTACTGCGCGGTCGAATATTACATCTATTAATACTGATTGCCAGCAACGAACCGAGCCAGAACAGAGAGATACTTGCTATCCATCCGCAAACAGTTTAGTCACATAGGTATACATGAATAAAATATTCTAATATCAGAAAGTCAAGTCAAAGCGGGACGAGTGACTAGTTATCGGCATCCAGCGGGAAGGTCTCAATACAAACCTTCGGTCCGGTTAATCTCATTTATTAAAATTCAGTGGTTTAAAGAAATGACAACATTGATATTACATTGATTTACACTTTAGGAATATTTTAAACAAATTTAAAACAAACACATGAATTTCTTTAAATACATTTATAACTTAAACGATTGAAACAAACAAATGAGTTTACTTTAAAAAAAATTATTACCTAAACAATTTCAAAGCAACAAAAACGAAAAACGAATTCAAAGCGCTGGCCCGGGCTGTCACCCCAGCCACTCGCCAAAGGGACTCGAAAACAACTGAATAATGATAGAAACAATTTTAATATTAAAAAATATTATGCATAGCCCCTTCTTTTTGCCAAAGGATTATAAAACGGCCGAGTAAGGTAATTAGCCCTATCCGGTTAACGCTTTCAATTAACTATCTAGAATTGCATCGTGAAAGTTGGCCGATGGCCGTTTTGGATCCTTCAAAAACCTAGGCTTCACACCCAAAAAGATTGGGGCGTGTCAAATATTCTTTCTGAAAAAGAATATTTAGCAAATGAAACAGTCCACGCTTAATTATTACTACTGTTGAATAATTTCATTATTGGGCATTTATATGCACTCCTATTTGAGAAGTTACTCAATGTATTATATAAGTCACGTTTTTGTATGGATGAAGAATCACTGTGTGTCCATTGTTATTTGGAATAGTTTTATTTAATATTACAATTGACTTCGTAGACAAACTGTTTGGAGTCTTAATAAAAGATGTTTCCCTTCTCACTGCTCACTTCACTCCAAGTCACAGGCCCCTCACACAGCACTAAAGGCGTAAAGTACACACAACAATGCGGCGCCAGCAACACTTCTCAAATATTTTTTTATTCAGTGATAAGTTTTTAACACTTTCGAGGCAAGAAAATTTGTACAAAATCAATTGGCACTTTAAAGTACTACTGACATTAAATCTTCCATTCAATGAACAATGTTTTTCATTCTATAACTTAGACAACGAATTTTAAAAAAGAAAATCAAAATGACATATCCGTAGTATAATTCTTCTTCTTGCTTGAATACACCCGCTCTCTATATGGAGTATAATATGGTATCTGTTACCCGCAATAACATTGGCTCCTATGGCATGCACAGCCGCATGCAGGGGTGCCTGTTCCAACGTCTCTCCAAGATCACTTTTAAGGTGTTAACTATCAATTCTTGGTGGAATGGCATTATATTTTAATCTCTGCAAGACTACTATGAGCCTCTCCAAGACTACTGACGTTACAAACAGCTGCTTAATCCGTTCGATAATCTCTAACACCCGACAAAGTCTAACCAACTCATTCCAAATATCTGACTCTTGAATCTATTACCAAAGTTTATTATACAGTTTTTCTTCGCCATATGCCATAATTAATTATTGTACAGCAGAACCGCAAAAATTCAAGATTTGATTCAATGGCATATTGTTTAAACCGAGTACAACTGCTTTTAAGCACGTATCGTTATAATTTACGACAACGACTGAGGATGCTTGATAGAATTTCAATATCAAATTTGAATTGTTGAATTTTATTACATTTTCATGTATTTCGTCACTAACTTAGTGTAAAGTACAAAATATCAACACTTCAAATACGTATCGTTATCATCTACATCCCAATATTTTATACAAGCGCATTCATATATTCAGGTCAGGTGTATTTGACGGTATAGAGGTACAGAGGCCAGAAAGCCTCACATCCTCTAAATCTATACTTCTGGCGGTTCTTTACTTGGTGCTGTGTCAGTATGGTCCGCATCATGCGTTATATACAGACATGCATACCCACATCGCTGTTTTAAAGTATAACAGTGCGAAGTCTACTGAAGTCTTATTATAGTAAATTTGGATTATTGAGATTTTGTACACTTCCATATTGAGCACACGAATGGACTCGAACTGAGAGTCCATTCGTGTGCTCGAATGCCTGAAGATGCCGAAAGGCGAAACCCGGGTCGTTAGTGACAAAATACATGGAAGTGTACAAAATCTCAATAATCCAAATTTAATATTGAAATTCCATCAAGCACCCTCAGTCGATGTCTTAAATTATATCTTATTATAGTCTTTGATATTTCGAATTGATGTGTTTGGGTGGTCGGCCATGGAGCGATAAAATTTCTTCGACAGCTTGATGATATGAAAGTGGACTGTTGCCAGATCTAAGTCTCTGTGAAGGCTGTTGTTGGGAAGTTACCATTGTACGTTCGTGATTGCTTACAGAGTCTGTACTAATAATACTTTACGGCATTCGTCCAGTGGGCGCTACGTATGTCATGATAATCGAGGTGCAAAGAAGAAGCTTGCTTTTTAGCGCAAGCTTAATGTTTCTGCCTATCATTCTCCTATTCGCAAGTTCTTGGCTTTTTTTAATCTCTAAGTATCGATCAAAATTTAATTGACTGTCTAGCGTTCGTCCTAAGCATTTTACCGTTGGGTCGTTTCATTTCGATTGGTAACATTTCGATTTTAGGTATCTGTATGCATTTAATCTTTTTCGCATGACGGTTGGCGAAGTTTTTGGTCTGCATTTATTGTTATGCATCATCCTCGCACCAATTCGAAATGTTTGACGTGGTTTGCTCAAGGTCTGTTATTTGGTTTCATTTAAGTGATCTAACGAGGATGGTTGTATCATCAGAGTATTGGGCTATTATGGTTTGCGAACCAGATGATACTGATTGGGATATCATGAGTATACATATTGTATAAAAGGAAAGAGCGGTGAGTCCTACGGGTCCTTTGCGGAGGCGATTCGCGAAGAAAATTTGACACCGCCAATTTTTACTTTGAATTGTCTTTTTGTATGGAACGAGTTTGAGATTTTAACATTCTATACAGACTCTATCGAAAGCTATTGCGGTGTCTAGAATGAAACCGGTTGTAAAGTGGCGATGATTAAAACCATTGGTTATAAATTCAGTAACCGGAGTAATTGCTTAGAGTTTCTCGAATGAAGACCATGTTGTTCGTCTGGAATAAGTTTCTTATCGGAGACCGTGAGGTCTCTCCTAACCTTGAGTACCCGTTTTAGAATTTTGCTCTTGGCCGGGAGCAGACTGATGGGTTGGTTTCGGGGATCAAGTGGTTCTTGCCGGGTTTTGAGATGACGACTATGTATAGCGTTGGAAAGTGATATTGCTTAAGGCACGCGTTAATAATGTTCGTGAGAGCGCCAACTCCATTATTTGGTAAGTTGTTTAAGCGCGTTATTGTTTATGTCGACATTTCCAAGGGTTTTGTCAAGTATGACAATAAATCAATTTATGTTGATTAAATTTCATTTTAAGACATTAGTTCATTTCTAAGTAGTACAATACCGATGTTTTCATACAGATGTTTGAGTTTAAAGTTCGTTTATAGTTTCAAAAACGGACACATAACATCCAACGTCGCAAAATCAGCGGACATATACACATTGACTAATTATAGAGCTAGAATCCACATAAAAGTGTCATGGCTACCGGGTTTGATGCAATGTGGAAACTTCCTTCTAAGCTAAACGATCTCTGTCAGTTTTTTTGAAAAATGTGATTTTTTTATTTTGGAGGAAAAGTATTGTTTTCAATTAAATAAAATGGATTCAAAGACCGTTCGAAAGCGTGTGGCTAATCCTAGCGAGTGGAAGAGAGCCAAATAAAAGACATTAAAGTGAATACTTTCAGAATATACTATAAAACTTCTTAAATCTCAATGCATCTTTTTTAGTGTGGTTTATTATTAAAATGCGATGTGTCAAGCCTCATTTCATGTTTTGATGAGATAGTAATGTACTTATATTAATATTTAAGCAGTTTTGCTCACTATTTACATACATATTACACTTGTTTTACATATTTAAACATAGGTACTTCGTTACCATATCAATACTATGGAACCGAATGGATAGTCCAAGAAAACACAGTAATTTTTCTACGTCCAATAAAGCATTGATTTTTTCCAGATATTCTGCAAAATACATGCCTTCTTTTCCAAAATGCGGTCATCGTCATGGTTTGAAATGTAGGATATTAACAATGCAAGATATAAGGAAGTTAGACGAATCGTTTTATTCCTCACCAACTAAAGACAAGCAAGATTCTTTTATATTAAAATTCTAAAGGCCTCTTAAAGAAAACCATAATCAAGATCGAAGAATACCATAACGTTTTTATAGCACATGGAACATTAAATATAATTGAGCTAAATTGGAGTCCACATAATTGGAAGGAAGAAGCTTAAATTAACATAAAATCCAAATACCTTACTATTGTGATATTGCAAGAAAACAACAAATTTTGAAAAAAAGTAGACCATATGAGGGAATAAATCCTAGCCCTATTTCAATTCGCGATAAAAGTCAATGAAAACAAAATAAATGATGACATTATTGAAGATAATAATAATTTTCCAATCCACGGACAACTCGCAGAAACTGTTGCTGAATGTGAATGCTTGAAAGAGGTAGAAATCATTGATACCTTTGACGAAGACGGTGCGGAACTTGTGGAAGTCGAATTATCATTTCTTTAAAAATTCCTATTCATTTTAAAATATTCCATACATTGTTAATTTTTTCAATAAAAAGAGTTTCTGAACTACCCTGAAATTTTGATCCAAATAAATGAATTTTGTATCAAAAACGGACATAAGCATTTTTGAATGACTGTATTTGTTATTAACAAGGTTTAAATCTTGGATTCAACTTATTAAATGTGACTCAGTACTTCTAAAGCTTTTCTTCATTCTAAATGATAGTAGGTATATTATGTTTCAATATGTATGAAATGAAAAATCACCTCTGCTGTACATTTTCGTAAATGGCATATGTCCGACTTTGATACCAAGGTACTCATGGCACATCTCAAATAATTGGGGCAGAAATACAAAAATATCAATTGAATAAGATTGCATTAGTTTAGCATTTTAGTTAATTTAAAAAAACAACTTTATGAATAATATAAGTGTTTATGGAGTAATTAAAAGTTTGAGAGCCGTTTCTGTAATTTATTGTGTGTCGTTTAGGCTCAAGTTTGATGCTCGTAATATAGCACTGTTGGCAGTTAGGCGAGTCAAACCATGGAACATACTTATTTTATTTTATTATACCTCCGCATTTATGATGATACATACATGCACGTGTATAAAAAAACACATCGACAGGCGGTTTATGCATACGTGTAGGTCGAGTATCTATAATGGATACGTGAATGCCTGTCTATTGTATAACACTGGAATATATGGTCGGCCCGTTTGGAAGGGGACTGTCAGAAAAAAAAACGGAAAAAGTTAGAAGGAATGGAATGGAATAGAGAATACGGGCGTACAAAAATACCGTGACTGAATTTTTACACATCTAATTTAATAATATTTTAAATTATATAATTTCCAAGTTATGGAGGATAAGAAACCAATAAACACAGTGTATTTATATAAATACATGTTGTTAATGTATTAATTGTAATTTAATAGATCGAAGTTCCTAATACTTTTAATTTTACTTAGTTCCTAGTAATTTTACAGTTTTGTAATTTAATTTCTATAGTTTTATTTATTTATTCATATATTTAATCTTTTTTTATATATATAAAATTATGATATAATATGAACATAGCAATATGAATAAATAAATACATTACCACAAATAAACATTTAAACAAATTTGTCGCCAAGAATGAAAACAATTTCCTCCATCCCTCGAGCATTCCCTCGTTGGATTTTTATGCTTATTCGCTGTCTAAGGTATTCACTTGAGCAATTTACATTAGCAATAGTTCTGACGATGGCATGAAGCCGAAATAAACTAATAAAATTCTTGCAGAACTGAATAATTTGTTATTTTTACCATATTACAATATACATTGGGTGTCGGGCCACAAGTTTTCAATATTTAAAAGTATTCTTTTAAATATTGAAAACTTGCGACCTATTGACCAGACAAAGAGTTTGTTTCAAATCAAAAATATTTCACATTTTTTCACACACACACGAAAGAACAAATTTTGTTCTTTCGTGTTAGACCATAGGCTCCCAACTTTTTTCGGGTGGCGACCTCTTTTAATAAAAGCCATGTGATCCGCGACCTCGATTGAAAAAGGCCTTCCTAATAAGGTAATTAAAAAATTACACCATCAAAAATAAAAATTGCATTATAGTGAATGTTTTTTTTAGTTGACTGTATAAGTTGGCGACCCCACAGAAAACCAGCCGCGACCCCCTTCGCGACCCATAGGTTGGGAACCCGTGTGTTAGAAGGTATCATAGGTATTTTATGTTCTCAGTGTGTACCTAGTCAACTAACGGATATTGGCTTACTCACAGTAATATTATGTACGTTTCTATGCATACATTGCATACAAATACTTGAGGTAAGCCAAACGCAGTGTAATTATAAATCATTACAAATTTGTACCGAGTATCTATCCTCACCACACTATTCTTTGATATTATAACATATCGAAGAATCGAAAATCTGAACAATTTAAATTTTGAAGGGTACATCACTTGGCCAAAACACCGTCAACATGAATTTTGGATTTTTCGTTAATAATTGACTTCATCCTAAAAATAATTATTTTACTGCTGAAATATGTATAATATGGCCTACATTTTAAATAGAACAAACCACTATCAAATTTATTTTGGGATTTTTATCTCCAGACACTAGTTATTAATTTTGTAATTAGTTGTGTTATCATAATAGGTACTATCATCGTTTCTACCCTATCCCTCCCCACATTCAATAGAAGGAAAATTTCCCACCCAGCCTTCATTTTTATGTTGAGAATTAGAACCATTGTTTACCTTAGAAATAAATAACCCTGTGATATGAAGAAACGAAACATGTGCCGCATTTAGTAAAACAGCCAGTGGAACAACAAAGTTTAATCAAATTTAATTTTATATCAAACAGCAACACAGTATAGTATTTACAAAGTAATCAATTTCAAAATTAGCATTGCTTACAGTTAATCAATCGATGATGATCAGTTGAAAATTAGCTGAGCAAAGTCGTTTGTGTTATGAATAAACCTTGTGACAGTTTGTAATTCATTCACTGTTGAGAAGTGATGTTTTCGTTGCCTAGGATTGTTACACTCTTTTTACTTTATTGACTATGACACATTTGACTTAACATATTCACACAATATGACCAAAATATGCGCAGCGGCGAGGCCGTGAAGAAATGAGTACATCATGTATGCATGGCTTGTGAACAATTAGTGTATGACAATAAAAAAATAACGAAACATTTAATAAGTTTTTAAGGTGTCAATTCTTGGTGGAAAGACGTTATATTTTAAAAGATAAAACACAATTCCTTTGTACTACTTCCACATATTTATAATGATCAGGACCGGTTTCGCTCATCACGAGCATTATCAGGATCATTATAGTACAAAGGAATTGTGTTTCATTTAAAAAAAAAAAAAAATTTAAAAGTTATACGCGATTAATGTTGACTATATCGAAGGACGCAGGATACGCATTCCGCCACTCCACAAAAATCTCTTTGACGCGGACTCCAAGTTCACCGGTGCTAACGAGTTAATACTGATATAAAATTACTGCTGATAACTTAATTATTCCACTTGGTTATTGGTAAACCAAGTGGAATAACTAAGTTATCAGCTTTAATTTTATATTAAAAATGAACTTCCACAAAGTTACCGCCGAATTCATAGAAAAGAGTTAATACTGATATAAAAGTATTAAATTTTACTCTTATAATTCAATTATAAATTAAATTACAAAATTTAAAATCAGTCTCGATGTTTTTTGATCATCTGAGATCACAGGGAAGGAGGGATAGGGTAAGTTTACCTCTGTCGTAGCAGGGGCAAGCTCGCGAACAAATCTATCGCGGCCCCTCAATACAATTCGAGGGGACATTTTTATTCTTAGGGGGAAGATGGGGTAAAAGTAAGAAGGGTGTTTCGTTTCATATTTTGTGAAGAAATCACGCTCTTCCGCAATTGATATAATATGTACATACCCATTCATAGTCAATGGCGTGCACAAGTTCTGACATATTATTTTTTCGGTTTTGATGTGTATAAGTTTTCGATAATTATTGTCTTAATTGTATTTTGTGTACGTTAATTGTACGTTATGAACATATCGAGGTCATAACGTAAAGATAAGCGGTGGCCTACTTATTCGGTGTTGTAATCGATTTTTTCATATAAAAGCACAAATTATAAAATTTTTGGACATTAAATTTGGTCTAACATGTCAAATTCTATCACTTTTAATAAATAATCAGTACCGGTTACGCTCCGTGCGTAAGCATTTTCAGCTGATGCAGCGAAAATTTTAATGTTACACAAGCAAATTTCTTTTTAAGAGAATGATAACTAATAATTATGAAAAATAATAAAACATGTTTAAAGAAAAGTAGGGGCTTGGTCTGAATACTTAAAAGTTATGATAAGTTAATAGTTATAATATTATGAAAATATTTATAATATTATGACTCGGCGTCCGTGGCGCAGTTGGTAGCGTCGCTGGCTACGGTTACGGATGTCTCGGGTTCAATTCCCGATGAGGAAGGTTTTCATAGATTGGCCTTTCAATCGATTTATGGATTTCTATTCGTAGTCTGAGTCCTCCCTTCCACCCATCCCATCCTCACGGGGAGTAGCGAGAGCGATTAGCTAACCACTAGTCCTTTCCTAGCCCTATCCTTCTATCCCTACTCTCTTCCAAAAAAAACTTTGCATCTTTGCATCTCGCTGTTTCGGGTTCATTGTGTACATACCTAGTTGTAAGGTTTTTGTTGCCACTGCATAAATATATGTACATACTATTAAAAATGTATTTTTTAAACAATTTTTTTGGATTATTTATGAAATTTTATACAGAAAATTTACATCAATAACCTGTTGTAAACACATACTTATGTATAGATTACCTATGTATAGATACCTACTTATTATATTTAGATTAAAAACATAATCTGTCGTTGAAAATATCCCTAACAATATTTATCATTTCGTTGTATCATGCATTATTTTTCACAAATACGGTTAGGTATTTGAAGATTCAGGAAAAAATCAATAAACTGCAATAAAATAAAAGGCAAACGAACATTCTAGAAACTTATCCTATTACGAGAAAGAGTTCTAAGAGAATTTACTTCCTCTAGTAACAAATTATTATATATTAGACTACAGACTACACCACTGTCATATCATAATGATAGTTACATTTATCTGCCTATATTTTTTGTGTGTTTAGTAGGTAAGACGGAATTCCTGTGAAGATACTCACTTTATTCGAGTAGAGGGGTGGACAACTGACGTGTAATTAAATGATCGCTATATTGTGCAATTAAATGTTTTTTTTAATGCTGTTAAACTTACGACATAGGTACATTCTATATAGAGAGATCAGGTTTAAAAAATGTTATCGATGTTTAATGCTTTGCAAATTTAATATCTCCGATTTATAATGGAATCCATTAGCTGGACTAAATAATTTATTTTTATACCATGACGTAGGTATATGTATTGTATTGGTATAAATATGTGATATTATAAATAATAAATTCTGTTCTTTGGCCATATTTATCCACTTTATCTTTACTTTCTCCGAATATATTCTCCTATGATGAAGCCCACCAGAGGCATCCGCATCATGTGTCCTTTTCCAGTTCATAACCACTGACTTAGCAACCTGCCCGGTCGGTTCCCCTATCTCCCCCATACAATGATAAACCACCTTTCTCCCAATATAAACCACACCTTTTTTCAATAATATCGGGTAGCTAATTATTGCATCCATAAGTAAACTTTCACATTATTGGCTGTTCTAAATTCTCACCTTTTGAACGCATGAAATTCCTTTTAATTAACAATTTAATAGTGAGAAATTCTGTATTGACATCTTCATTTAATAATTGATTGTTTAAAGATGGTGTGGTTCAGTTCGATTGGATTAGGTTGGTCCAGGTTTATAGTCACAGTCGCATTAAGCTACTTGAAAATCTTTCACTTTCACGAATCTCCACCAAGATAGGATACTGAAGAATAAGAGGTACCTACCTATCTATAATGGTTAAAATGTTTTTCTTACAATCTTCGAAAGACTAATAATAATAACAAGTCAAATATGGGATAAAGTTAGCTATTGAAATTAATACGTCGGGCTACCATATGTAATACTTCGCATTTAAAAAATGATTTATAAATTGTTATTTTTTTGTGTTTAAGCGACACAAGTTTCAGCAAAATAAAGTAAATAATCCCATGAAACGATTCGGCGAGCCACCCTAATAACCAGTAGGCGAGCAATGGGGCATGTCTTTAATGTTGGCATCTATGTTCATATTGGTTCGAAAACTGGGTCACTAAAAATTGGCATACTTTTATTTTAAATTATTTTTATGATTAAAATATTTTTTGTATTTTCATAATATGTATAACTTTATTTCTTAAACCAGTGCTCCGCAACCAGTGTGCAGCGGTACACTGGTGCGCCAAAACGATCCTAGGTGCGCAATGCGTCAAAAATGAGAAAAAATTGAGTCGTAGAACTTAGAACCAGTCGGCTGGTAAGATCTCCGTTAATATTAATCTCGTTTAAAGAAATATTTTATTATTTTCACTTTTTAATTAAATAATTTGTATTAGTATTTATATGGATGGTGCAACGGCATTGATCTGGAATAAAAAGGGATTTGTCTCGTATGTAAAACAAAAAAATCCTACCGTACAAATTACACATTTCGGTATATATTCGGAAGCATTTATGTCAAAAATTTTCCCAGTGGATAATTATTACAAGCAATGAACAAATGTATCAAATTAATACACATTGTCAAACCAAGAGCCTTATATACGCAATTATTTTTTGAAAAAATGTCAATCCCGATTGTTTCGCATAGAATGTGAACACGAGACTATCATTGAAAACAGAAAAAAGTGTCCTATCACTTTCAAAAGGTATAAAAGTTTAATTGGCTTCTATTCAAAATATACATGTCACTATTTTTAAATTTATTTAAAATTTAAATATTTTGGCTTGTAGTGTGCCGCGAAATATTTAGCTTAGGTGCGCCGTTGGCGAGAAAAGGTGACGGAGCACTGTCTTAAAGTATGATATTGGGAGTAATAACTTAAAATAAGCACCTTCATTTTTCAATTCAGAGAACTAATAGACAGTAAAATGATTAGACTGCTCCATTCTATTCACCAATTAAAATTGCTGATTTTATACCTTTAACAAATATTGTTTTTTGTTTTGATATACCTAATTATGATGACATTCCACGATGTGTGTAACTAACGGTTCGAATAGTAATTCGTATGTATGGGAATTAAACCTTAAATTTGAACCTTCGTTCCGATTCGTTTTTACCTTCGTGTACTGGAATGCCTGAAGATGCCGACAGGCGAAACCCGGGTCGTTAGTGATGAAATTCATGGAAATGTACAAAAATTTTAACAGTTCAAATTTGATATTGAAATTTCACCAAGCACCCTCAGTCCATGTCTTAAATTTATTAAACCTTAATTAATTTAATTTACGACATCGACTGAGGGTGCTTGATGGAATTTCAATATCAAATTTGGATTATTGAGATTTTGTACACTTCCATGCATTTTGTCACCAACAACCCGAGTTTCGCCTTTCGGCATCTTCAGGCATTCGAGCACACGAGTGGACTCGAACTGACAGACAGTAAACAGTGTCTAACGTTTATATAGAAGATACAAATACGAAAAATATTATTTACGAGGTAAAATATTATACGTCTGAGAGCCACACTGATACCTGAGTTAACATTTCGAGAATCGCCTCGGAGAAACCCGGGTCGTTGGTGACAAAATGCTGAAGTGTACAAAATCTCAATAATCCAAATTTAAACCTTAATTGTTATGAGACACTAAATTTCGTACATACAAAATATTTTTCCACAATTTTGATGTATATAAATGATAATTATATAAACTGTATGATCAAGATAAAAGTTAACTTGATCAAAATAATAGAATTTGAGTGAACTAAATTATTAATTTAAGTAATGAATGACCGACTTGTATCAATTGCATATTTACAAAAATAACGTGCTGGTGAGTCAGGCTAAATAATTATATACCTATAATGATACTCCTTAATATATTTCGCTGATTCTCTAGCATTCCTCAGTGCAGTTATCAATTAACGGTACATAGCAAACTTATTAAAAATTGTGGCACACGTGTAATTAAAATGTAAGTCTGAACGTCGGCGCGATTATTCATCAGTTTGACTTGTCTGCAAGTTCCAAGTAACTTAACTCGAGAAGATATTAATTTCATGAATACACTGATAGATGTATATTCCGCAAATATCCAACACCAACGACGTGTTGGGTTATTAAATAAATTGTGCGAAACAATTTGATATTCATCCAGTTAGGCATTGCGGACTATCATAGGTCTTTTTGTAATGCTCAAAGCATCACGCCAGTGAGCTGTTAAATTCGTTGCTTTGCTGCAAAAAGCATCTAATATTGTGAATTTTAACGCTGCACAGCAGAGGTGACCTCAACATGCGTCGGTGCATGGTCGGGAATGTTCGGCGCTTGGGAGCTATCTACGACTGTGGATTCGTTGTTCATGTCTAAGGGGTTCGAAGGAAGAAGATGGTTTAGCAGCCCGCAGAAATAATCTTGTCAGATCTTTTTAAAACGCTCCACTGGAACTACGAATAGACCCGAGGGCCAGTGGTCTTTTACCACAAATTTTGCGCGTGATTTAAAAATAATTTTCACCATTTCATTTCTGCATGCTGTCCCCTCTGCTGTATAAGTTTGCTTGTCTAAGAATCAGCGTTTATCTCGTCACACTTTTTGACACTCTCATCCTGGTGCTGATAGCCAGACCTGCAGTTACAGTTGACGACGGTCTTTCTCACAACGACGTCGAAACCCAACGAGTTCGAGGAAATTGATGTTTCCTTACGTCTATCCTCCTTCGAGTCGAGTGCTTCATAGGACGCCTAAGTATATGTTGGATTTTGATGATAAGCGGCTCATGATCGCCGTTTATATTGGCACCCCTGTAAATTCTAGCATTGACAATTTCCCTTCTGTGAGTCAGGCTGTAAAGAAATGGACAATTCATGCCTTTGTGCAACCATCAGGAAAAGTACTTGTGTAGACATCTGTCTGTGTGGGGAAAAATTCTACCACCAACGGTGAGCTTACTCATACTTGTAAACTCGATGAGTCTCTCACTGTTGTCGTTGACCAAGGAAAGGATCTGTTCTCACTCTCGCATTGAGATTCCCTATTACGATCACATGGTTTCTGTGAAGATTGCCCGCGTGGAGAGTCTCAAAGGCTAGATTATAAATGAAATGAAGATCTCTTGTCTATATAATAAAGTGCGTGAAAAAGATTATCGCATTGTTGAATAACTAACAAGTTAGTACATATCTCGTCTTAGCTAGTACTTCAGCTTTTAGCTTTTTTTTAAAACCATTTCCGCTCCCTAATCGCTAAGCATATGGCCATCACGCGGTTCCTCCAAGCTTCTCTGTCTCCCGTCAGTCTTTTCGCTTCCTCCTAGGTCTTCCCAGGGTCCCGTAGCTGCTCCGAATAAATCCTATGGATGGTCACCAGCGGCCTTTCAAGGCGACGGAATCCGTCCATGTCCAAGCCATGTAAGCTATAGGTTAGCTACATGTCATATATATTTTCCATGTCCGCTCCCAATGTGGAGCATATGGTCTCCTGATGGAGGTATCGTAACAGAACTTTTCTATGACAACTGCTTGTTACTCAGTTGGTCAACCTCTCTTTTTTCGAAGAGCGTAAGGATAGAAGGATAGGACTAGTGGTGAGTTAATCGCTCTCGCTACGCCCCGTGAGGATCGGATGGGTGGGAGGGGGGTTGTTAGACATCACAAACACTCAGACTACGAACAGAAATCCATAAATCGATTGAAAGATCAACTTATGAAAACCGTCCGCACCGGGAATTGAGACATCCGTAACCGTAGCCAGTGACACTACCAACTGCGCCACGGACACCGACCACATATCATATATTCACATAAAAATATATTTTTTAAATAATTTTAATTTATTCATATATAGGTAATTTAGTGGTAAAAATATACGCGATATGTGCGATTTTTTAATTAACCTTTTCTTGAGATTTACGAAAATCTGCAAAAATAAAAGATGAAAATGTATACCAAAAAGAACTGATACGAAGATCAGCTCGTGAAACTCTATTCCCCTTTGCCGGCTTGTGCGAAGCCCACTAGATTTTATCTCTCTACTCGAAAAATGTACATAAACATGCACAACAAAAACCGTTGCACACAGGTATAATAGTATAACGTCTGCGAGTATAGCATTACTACACGGCGAGCCGCCCGTACACATGTATGAGCATCTATATGTACAGTCACTCGCCGCGTTTATTTTTTTACTGTCGCCCATTTTTGCCGGTAACCTATACAAATTTATGTTTGATGCCCGCTCGCAGACACCAGCACACGCTTTGCTCCACTGTACGCTCTTACATCGCTTCCAACGCGAGTCCACGCGGACCGATTCAAAAACGTAGCCCAGCAATGTAGAATAAAAGAATTCTATCTCATTGGCCGCATGCGGACACGTCTATTGGCGCAGACGTGAAGAACGCTTATTAAAGGCGGGGTTTAGCCTTTCTGCAAGTATTCATTGGGTAAGAGGCCGTTGTAGCATCTCGCGGTTGGTTTGGCATATTTTTGTAAGAGATGCAGTCCGCGTGGACTCGTTTATCTATTCGTGTTGGGTTTGAAGACTGGGGTGAGGCGGAAGGAGTATACGGGCAATCAGTATATTTATGTGTGTGTGAATGTAGCGCTTTGCGGTATGAGTGTATAGAGGCACAACCATATTTATAAGGGTTCCGGGGGTGCAATCACGAATGCGCGAGTGAGAACGAGACGGAACACCTTCGCGGGTTATTCATTAAAAAGAGACGCACGGTGCATATTCGCTTGGCAGCCATTTTGAGGGCTTTTTTATTTTATTTTTTCCTTGGGTTGATAGGTATGTAGCTCTGGTAGGAAAAACGTAGTACGTCCGGTTGTATGCTGTGAAACGATTCGATCTTATTTATGTGCGGGTATATTTTCGTGCTCGCTTATGAATGCTTTTTCATATCAGATGTATTGAAGCTAATATTGATGATAAATAGAAAAAACATTGTGGTTTGCCTTTGGATCGAAACACGAAGCAGAGGCTGGTAATCACAGCGTTAATTATTTATATTTTTGATCGACCGAGTTGTTGTACCTATTATTATAATCTCATCTTTTTTATCTATTATCTCTTTGCCACGATTTGAAACAGCTTAAATGTAATCTTGTGACAATTTATAATTAAAATACAATATACAAAAATTTCGCTGTTTATTTTATTTGAAAATACACACTACCAATTAATAAATCTATACCAATTTTCAAATGAGGTGTCCAGTTCCAAAATCTGCCTTATTACCTTTTGCTCTTTTTGAAATAAAAACCGCGGAAAACGATTTTGACAGGTTTGTTATAACTGAAGTTTTTATTTAAAACTTTATTATGTAAAAAACATTATTGGGTGAACGCTCCTATAGTCAGCCTGTGCCTAATGTCAGTCTCTTTCGTCATATCGTGAAATAATAAGAATATTGTGCACTGTATTACCATCTATGAGACTGTTTATGAAGTAGTATCTAATAAACCAAGCATGATTTGGAAATGGCAGTTGTAAATTATTTTCTCTCCCTTCATTCAGCCGTTGCTTTCGAACAAGTGAAGACTTGTCCCATTCGCTTACGTTCCACTAATAAATTTGCAATTGACAATTGTTTCAAAGTAAGTTCAAAAACCTTAAATTTGACATATATTGTTGATTAATGTGTTATTTTACGCTTTAGTGATTGTTTTTCAATGTTTTGCAGCATTAGATTCATGGTTATGATGTTTCATTTTTGCAGTTTTGTGGTGGCTGTCTTTAGGAACATATTTTGTTAGAGCATCCTAAAGTCAACCATAGGCGCTGTCTTTTAGCTATGTTTTGGTTTTTTCAAATATGGCATCTAAGTATGTGGTAGTGTTCACTATCTTTCTATTGTGATCTTACGTACACAAACACATTAGTATAAAGAAAAATAACAAAGATGAGCCGCCTCATTTTGTTTTGAGGTAGATGTGGCTGACTTTTGGAACTTGATGCTCCAAATGTCAGCCATCAGTGTTCTTATACTCTGTATGGCTTGATGAATAATTCAGTGTTTTATTTGAATTCCAGGTAGTAATCATAACAAAGTCCAATACATTGCAGCAAAAGGAAAAGATCATGCCGAAGGTGTATAAAAGACCCCTTCTTCAATACGACCGGAGTAAAATTAAAGATGCCCTCCAAGCAATAAGGGGAGATCAAATCAGCATTAGAGAAGCCAGCAGAAAATATGAAGTTCCTAGAGGAACTCTACAAGACCGTCTACACGACAGAGTGGGTGAAAATAAAAATATGGGTAGAAATACTACATTAACCAAAGAGGAAGAAGAGTCGTTCGTGCAATGGTTATCAGAATTGGCAAAATTTGGATTTTCGAGAAAAAAGGATGATCTTTTGAATACAGTTCAGAAAATTATGAAAGGTGACATACGACCAAACTCATTTACCAATGACCGGCCTGGAAGAGAATGGTACAACCTGTTTATTAAGAGACACCCGATATTGAATGAGCGTGTTCCGGAAAGAATTAGTAAGGATAGAGCGGTCGTTATGGAAGAATATATTCGCAAATGGTTCAATGCTCTTAAAAAGTACCTGAATGACATGAATGCTATCGACCTCTTGGAAGATCCAAGACGAATTACGAATTGCGATGAAACCAGCTTTAGTGTTTGCCATAAAACTGGAAAAGCTATCGCCACAAAAGCCTGGAAAAATGTTTATGAAATCCAAGCCGGGAATGAAAAAGAGACAATAACGGTATTATTAGTCTTTACAGCTGCAGGTGACACTTTACAACCAATGATCGTCTTTCCATATATTCGGCCGCCGCGAGATGTAATTGAAAGTATGCCCAATGGGTGGTTTCTTGGTCGTTCGGAGACTGGATGGATGAGAAGTGAAATATTCTTTGAATATGTAACCAATGCAGTGAATTTGTGGTTGGAGAAAAACTCTGTATCGAAACCAGTATTTTTGTTAGTAGATGAGCATAAATCCCATCTTACTCTTGAACAAATTTTGTCATGAAAATCAAATCATTCTGTATGCGTTGCCCCCAAACACGGTTCACTTGATGCAACCAGCAGACGTCAGTGTTTTCCAGCCTCTTAAAGTGGAATGGAGAAAAACTGTTGGAGAATGGCAAGGAAATCCAGAAAATTTAAATTCAGTATTATCTAAGAGCACATTTTGTCCATTATTGAACAAAGTGCTAAAAAGAGATACAACTTAAATTATTAAGAATGGCTTTAGAACATGTGAGCTGTTCCCGTTTAACCCGGATGCCGTCGACTACACTAAATGTATTCAAAATACATTAGAGCGTACCGTAAACACCAACAGTAATGAAAAAATAACGACTCCTGGAAAAACGGGGACTTTTAACCGAGAACAAATGAGGCACCCAGTATCAAAGTTAGCCTAGGCACTTTTTGACATTTTTTAGTTGTGTATGACATTAAATTCTTTGCACCTATACCTACCATTCTCAAAAAAAAAATTGAATCAAAATCGTCCAGAACCTTCATTAAATCGACTTTTAAAATTCCCTGAGTATCAAAATCAGCCAAAGTTTTTGAAATTTTTAACAGTTTGTTCCATTGTTTCAAAACAAATGGCTGAAGGACTGACAAGCCAATTACAGGCCTTGAATTTAAAAATCTAATATGGCCTCCATAATACACGTTTGATTCACAAAACTTGTAAATTCTCATCTTTTGGTTGTATTTTATTGATTTTATTGGTTAAAAAATATTAATTCTTAAAAAACCAAACGCGAAAATGGAAGATTATGAAATTTGTCACACTATAAAAGGTAAAAGAGAAAGAGAGAGAAAATTTGTAAAAATGTGCAAAACAAACGGAAATCAAGTGAATTACAACCATAAAAAAATCACTGCATTAGAATATAGTCTACGTTATTTAATATGGAAATGAAATGGGTTCATACTTTTCATATGTGTCTCAGTTGAGATAAAAGTATGAATATTCTATATATTTCATTTTTTTTTGCTCTAGACATTTTGTTTATCTTAAAATGACAATTGAAATCTCATCTGTACTCGAAGTTTTATCATTTCGCAGTAGCATTTGTGTAATTTGTGTCGGAGTTTATAACCATGATACTAAATAGAAAAAGACATTTGTAACTAACATTGTCAGTCCATTTGTCGGGTCCATTGTCGAATAGTCAATGTCGTAGGCTTCGTTGCGGTATTCAAGTGTTAGAATAACAGTAACGAACAGTTTCATTAGTTGATTTTTTAATCAATTTATGGATTTCTGTGATGTCTAAAATTCCCTTCCACCCATCCTCACCGTATGTCGATAGCAAAAATGAAAAAAATATAAATAAACATTACAATCATAAACCTTGTACATATAAAGTTCCCCACCCTATTAAGACACTATTTCAAAAATCTTAATAAACCTTTAAAATTATATATGTAAAATTTATTATTAAAAAAAATATTTGACATTACCGTTATTGGCAATGCATCAATTATTTGAAATTGAAAAATGAAATGAGATTTTTTTACCATGTCCGCTCCCAACGTGGAGCGTATGTTCTTAATGTACGTATCTCAACAGAAGTTTGTGTATGAGAACTGCTTGTTAGTTGCTCAACCTCTCTTTTTTCGAAGAGAGTAACGATAGAAGAAGAGGGCTAGGACAGGACTAGTGGTTAGCTTATCGCTCTCGCTACTTCTCGTTTTTCAGGATCGGGCGGGTGGGAGAAAATATGCATGACTACGAACAGAAATCCATAGATCGATTGAAAGATCAATTTATGAAAACTGTCCGCACCGAAAATTGAACTCGAGACATCCTTAACCGTAGCCAACGACACCACCAACTACGCCACGGATGCCGACGAAATTAGATAAGCCAAATGAGAATTTTTATTAGTCACTTGAGGTCAACTCGAGGAGAAACAACATCGCAACATCGCATTGAAAAAATCTGGATTTAATATTGACACTGCCGGGACTATTACCCAGACGCACCTGATCGCTATGGCAAAGCTATTACCACTAAACCAAACAGACCAACATACCCCACCCTACGTCAACAATAAATCTCAAAAAACCCTAATAAAACTTGATAATGATGGTGAAGTCCACCTTATAGTATGAAATAAAAAATAGAAATCATCAAGAACTGTTTTCTATTTTAATAATTTTATTTTCATGTATAAAAATAAAATGAATGAATTTTTTGTGATATTATAATGTCTATTTTTGGGTGGTTATTTGTTTGAGTTGCATATTTTTCAATAAAACATGATAATCTTACTCAATATGCATTGGCTATTTTTTTCTCCTTTCATTTAGTATCAAAAAAGGCCAAAAGTTCATTGCTTACTGTCAAAAACAGCCAACGGAAAAACTCACTATCAAAACGGGCCAAGAGCATATTGGTACCTCATGCTAGAGCCTTAATAATCAAGTTAGATGCCATTTTTTCATTTTTATGTATTCTTGATGGCTTTTAGTATCTTGTGGAAAATATTTCACTTAAATATTTATTGTCAAAAGTCTAGCAACAGAACTTCCTTACTCCTGAAAAAACTGCAAGGGTACCTTTGGCTAACTTTGATACTGTGCGCCTAAAATAATAACATCACAAAACATAATCACAAGCATAAAAAACAAATTGGAAGATGAGCATATAGACGCACTTCGTGTAATCGAAATTATTGAAACTTCTTACAATGTAGCAGACAACCGCAGTGTCACTATTGGAAACTACTTTTTAAATTCCACTGGAGTTCTGGACCCAGATGTTGGCCCTCAACCTTCAACTTCAGGCTACGAATTCCATGTAACTAAAATAACGATAAACCCCGACTAAGGCGATATCGGAAAAAAATAATTTTTGCCTATTCCAGACGATGCGTTGGAATCACTGGACATGACAAATCATTTTAATTTCTCTTCTCTCTCAAGCCCTGCCTCAATTATTATAAAGTGTGAAAATACTCCACTATCGTCATTGCCTGCAACACCTTTGTCATCCGCAAGCATCAAAATTAGAAGCGGAATATCTCTCTTCATCAGAGATCACCAGAGATCATCAAAGAAAATTGAAACCAGGAGAACAGATGCCGATGACAATTTCATCTGATGCTTGGAAGAACTACATGTCCGAAATAGAAGGGATAAAACAGGTATTAGTGGAGAAGAGGATTGAAAGGCAGGAAGCTGTACAAAAAAAGAAAAGAAGAACAAGTGAAAAGAAAGGAAGAACAAATTTGAATTATTGAGATGTTGTGCATTTTCATGAATTTTGTCACTAACGACCCGGGTTTTACCTTTCGGCGTCTTCAGGCATTCGAGCACACGAGTGGACTCGAATTGACACTCAATTTGATATTTGATTCCATCAAGCACCCTCAGTCAATGTCCTTTAATTATTAAAATTAAAGAAAGGACATGTGAAACGAATAGGAAAATTGATCAACACCAGAAAATGGGACGAAAGATCGGAGAAAGTAAGAACAAATTAAAAGTAACATCTGCACAACCTAAAAGTTCATGCAATGGATGTGAAGAAGAATTAATCGGTGATGTGGAAGATGATGATCTCAAAAATGTTGGCTGTGACATCTCTTCAAGATGGTATCACCTTAAGTATACCCAAAAACGAGGTATAACTTATGCCAGTGATTTCGAACTGGGGAGTCGCCAAAATTTTGTAATTAAACAATAATTTTCATACCAATATATCTACAAATAAATAAAACTTCATATCGTAACATAACAGTAAACATTCAGTGAATGAATGTTTATTTTACTCATTTGCAAAATATACTCTTGGAGACAGCATTTTTGAAAATTAAAAGAAAATTCCGTAGGTAATAAACAAATAAAAATAATCTAAGGATAATCATGAAGCCTAAATGTCGAGACAGAAAGAAGAAATTGTTGTGAACACTGATGCTAAATTACCATTTTGTGGCTGAAATTAATAAAAAAAATTATTTAACATTGACAGTAAGCAACAAGCCTGCGGGACTCTACAATATTAATTTATTAAATATAACATTTGTAAATGACAAATTGTAAAAATATATTAGGTACAATTTAAGTATAATTTAAGTATAATTTAAGACATCGACTGAGGGTGCTTGATGGAATTTCAATATCAAATTGGGTCGTTAGTGAAAAAATACATGGAAGTGTACAAAATCTCAATAATCTACCTAATTTCAAAAATTTGATATTAGGTACATATTTCTCAAGAAATTATGTTTCTTCACAAAAACCTTCTGTAGCGTGACGGTTTATAATTCAAAATAGATATATAGAAGTAATTTTAAACATACCCTTAATTTGGATTGTAACACTATTGTTAATTTGAAATCATTTTTGGAGGACAAATGGGGGGGAGGGAGGAGGAAACCCCTTGCTACACCACTGCATGTACGTATATGTTATAACAAAATCTTGTTATTGGGTTTTTTTAATTACAGTTTAGTCAATTTTTTTAGTCAATTTTTATTATTTAAAATGTGTCTATATTATTATATCAATTTTAAAAAAGTGTAGGGAGGGGCGGACAAAAAAAGTTTTTTTAGGTGAGGCGTTGTAGCGTTAAGGTTGGAAACCGCTGCCTTTTGCGGAAGTTGCTTCTAACGAATTTATTTGCCATATCTGTCTGCTAACTATGTAAGTAGATGAATATAAAATTGCCAGTATATACCTACCTATTTTGTTTCATTTCATGGCATATGTAATTGTTTCAACACCCTACTGCATATCTATCGACTAAGATTGACTTTCGGATCACAAAAGGCTCCAGCCTTAGATAAGCACAAGGTGGCTGACATTTAGTGATTTTGGCATATTTTTTTGCAAGGTCTTTAAATTATTTTAATCAAAACACGACAAGTTGATAACCTGTTCTCTGAACTATAATGAGGCATAATTGTTAGAATCTTAATCGCTAAATACCTACTTTTTTTTAAACTGTCATAAATCATGTAAAAACGTTAAGCGTCTAGCCTTTGGGACATTAACCCTATTACCTATTTAATTAAAAACAAAATTCGCTTACTCACTCCAGATACTTAACTAATACCTAACTAAATCAAAGGCGCATTTTGGAGCAATATCAGAAATATGTCAGCTACCCAGAGACTTTTGGAAGTAAAATGAAAAAATAACTGTAGGAAGAATTAGTAGGCTTTTTCTCATTCAGCGAAAATCGTTAATCGTATTCCTTAAAAATATGAAACGGCGAAATATATATATATATATATATTTTTAATTGCACTCTCAGAGTATTTGTTTACACTATTATACTTTTATTTGACTGAAAATAATAACGTTTTCAAGCCTGTGTAGCAAAGAGTTGACAACTGTTTTTCAGATATGCTTTTATTTGCTGTATGTTGTGACACGATTAGGATTTATTCTAGGTTACCGAGATTTTATGTCTGAGACAAAATCGTAGAACAAAGTATTTTTATGAAAGTGATCGATATGGTATTTGCACTTTATTGAATATAACAATTCTATAAAGATTTTTGAAATGTACCGAAGAGTTCGTTTTCTCGCACTTTTTCTGACTGATATTCAAAGTAGAATTATATGACACACCCTGGTTTTTCTTAAGTATAAGTGTCATTAGTGTCCCGAACTGAAATCGGCCTGCGGCAAACAGCAATAATTTGCAGAATTGTCAGGCGTTTAAGAAGCCCCTGGGCTTCGGCCGCTGGACGAGTCCATTTTTACGGAAAAGGGTAGCTCCAACTTTGCACGGAGTTTTTTTGAATTTTTGTAGACAGTCGATGACGAGCTGCCGAGTCGGACGAACGAAGTCTCGTCGCGACGAAGGTGATGTGACGATGTGAACTGTTTGTTTGTTTTTGTGTTTTGATTTGCGTTGGATTTAATTTAAATTCGTTGTGTTATTTGTATTATAACTTAAAGTAAATTCAGTTGCTAAGTAAATGTAAATGTAGAATCAATTTTATGTGTTAAGATTTATATATTTGTGTAATATTAAACCACTGCATCTTGAATGGATAATAAATAAGTTTTAAACCGGATCTGAAATGGTGTTTGTCTGAGATCAGCCCTTCCAGGACTCCGGATAACCAGCCGCTCGCCTCTCTTCGATCCGGGGGTCTTTTCATATACTGAATCTATTTTTTATTGAAAATGATGAAAAAGGATCGACGTACAGTAAAAAAAGAATTGAGATAATTAAGACAATAGCAGAGATTTAAATGCGATTGATTGTCTTTTTCAAAGCATCAAAACAATCGCGCGTTTTCCATCGGAATACATAAGATTATTAATGGCGATAAATCACAGTAGTGTGCCTAGAAAAATAATCAATATTAATTGGATGGATAAAACAAGTCAATATTTTATAAAACCGTGTTTTGAATTCTGTTCATTTCACACTTGTGGACAGACTGCCATACCCCCTTTCACTCTCTTAATATTTCACCTACCCCAGAACCTGTGGGGGGCATAGTTCAACAAAATATTTGAATCCACAATGAGTGAAGATGCGGATAATGTGGACGGTATACACCCAGAGTTTCTCTTGCAGCCCTTGCATCAATTTCTCAGTAAGGTATGGGAGCAGGAGCGCTGTCTGAGGGACTGGGTCAACGGTGAGGCACCGGCCTTATCTATGGCACATATTAAAACTGTACGAAATCCCAACCAAGATTATCGCCACCATCAAATGCATGCACGAGGACAGTTATGGCTGCATTAGAATCAGTGACGTAACCACAGAATGCTTTGGGGTCCCAACCGGGGTCAGACAGGGCTGTGTCCTGGCTCCGTTCCTCTTCATCATCTTCAAATCTTCAAATCTACCCTGGCCGTTGCCCCCAATCTCAATCTGTCATATTTTCGAAAATATTCAATGGACAGGCTGAGTAACTCGTATTGGTCTCAAAGTCAATGCGAGTAAAACCAATGTTTCGTAACAGTTTCTGTCCGGACCCAAGCTACTCTCTGACGAGGGACAAAACATTTAGAGAGTCGCCGGCTCCAGGTTCTTGAGGTTATCAAGGGAGATGGCAATCCGCGTAAAGAACCCGCAGTCCGATTAGGGATAGCTGGAGCAACCTTCAACTCAATGCGGATAGTCTGGAACTCACGGTAGTTCTCGATCAGAACCAAGTGCCACCTATTCAACGCGTGCATTCTGACGGTGCTGCTTTACGGTTGCGAGTCATGGCACATCACAAAATCACAGGGTAACCGTATACTATGCTTTGAAAACAGATGCTTGCGGTGAATACTAAGTGTACGGAGGTTTTATTTTCTCAGGAACTCAGAGGTAAGAGAGCTGCTGGACCAGACACTTATTACGTCCCAAATAAAAAAGCGAGGATGGACCTGGTCCGGCCATGGGCTGCGGATGCCCCAGGGGAGCCTGAATCCTGCCTGTCTCTTCTACCAACCGGATGGATTCCGTCGCCCTGATAGGTCGCTGATGACTATCCATAGGATGTATTCAGCAGAGCTCCGAGTAGGGAGCGGATATGGTTAAAAAATGAGTGACGAACTCTCTGTCATGTTTTCAAATTTCAGAAGTTTTAGAGATGTCAATGTTGGTAAAAGTAACACAAGTAAAATCGATTGGTATATAATTATGATCATTGACAGTTGAGTGTATGACTTTATAAATGTTTTGCTCATTTCAGACGAACGAATTATAAAATTACAGTATATCCCGTTGTGCACCTTTGTTTTTGTTGCACATTTTTTGTCGCTCTACCCAAATACTTGCATGTGTGCGTCTATGTTAATACTGATGTCGTTACCAAGGACCTGTGTGTGCCTCTGCATTTTTTTGTTAAAACAACAATGTGGTATAATCAAAATCTTTTCCAACGTCTGTTGAATTTGCCAATGTGCATTTAATGAAAAAACTACAAAGTTACTTATTTTCGAATAATTAATAATTGTAATACATATTCGGTAACTGACGATTAATTATATTTTTTTAGATGAATGTTTACTAAGTAATTATTTAATACGAGCTTCATCTTTCAATATTATTAAGTGCAAAATTCCATAAATTCCTTTAATTATGTATATAATATTACATTCTTACATTTCTACATTTCTTCAATTAGATTTAATAAAACAATTATACCATGTAAACATCCGCTGTTATTTAAAATTTAGTGTTAAGCATTGTTTGATCTCAAAATTTATAGGTAATATAAAAAAAACACCCAAAATAATACACAAATAATCGTTGGTCACCAGAAAAGTTTGCTAAGAAACAATTGGATGAACTAAAACAAAAAATGATCAAAAAGTTTTGTTTTAGAAAAATACATAACTTATGTAAAATCATTATAATTGGATACCATATTATATTAAAAAAAATTACACCAATACTTATATTTCTGGTTCGTGGTCTAGTGGTCAACGTCGTTGGTTTCGGTTGCGTTGCTCACGGGTGCAAATCCCAGTACGGACACTTGCAATAATTGCTCATGATTGATTGTTTGGACTTCTGTTCGAAGGCATGGCATTTACCTCCCACCTATCTGATCCTAAAAAAACGGGCCGAAGCGAGAGCGATTAGTTAACCACACGTCCTGTCGTAGCCCTACTCTCAAAAGAGAGGTTGAGCAACTGAGTAACAAGCGGCTCTCGTAGAAAAACTTCTTTTGAGATATTTCCATTAGGAGTCCATATGCTCTACATGGTAGTGGACATGTTTAAAAGGCTTTATATTATTGCATGTTGTGCAACATTTAATTTCTTTCAAAAGCGTTTATATTACAGTAAAAGACTTATAATACCTATGTCTTAAGCGGTATATAAATGTAAGGAAAAAGAGAACGCAGTTCATTTTGTCATCACAACCTTTTACTTCATTGAGTGAAGTATCCTTTCAATCAAAAATTATTTTCCGCCCTATCAATGATTTTAATTACAAGAATCCAATTAATTTTTATTGTAAACATATACTTTTAGTTATTGATCAAGGATTTTGTACAATATAAGTTATATTATAACATACGCCTAACAAAACATTTATTTATTTTAACTATTAGCCGTTTTAAGCCCAATAACACACAATACCTATGTTATGAATTTAGAATAAACGTTTTAAAATATCGTTTGAGTAGTTATTTAAAAGCATGGCACAGACTTTCTATTATCAAAGAGGTATACGTTTATCCACTTTAATGATAATACACCGAGACAAGATGTTTAGCTGCAGGATCATTTAAACAATAAATCATTCCCAGGCTCAAACCCAAACTATGAAAAAAAATTAGCTAAGGTAGTAGGCCGACAATTTACAGTCGAAATTCTTCGTCGCTGTATTGTGTTGAGGATTTCCTATTTATAAGCAAAAAAAACAAAGCCTTCCTGGAATTTCTCTATCGAAAATGACTGTTGATAAAAGACGGCATTGATGCCGATATCTTGACTATGGCGAAACACGTATTTATTTAGATAGTTAATTTAAAAAAAACAGTAAAATTTTCTTTAAAGTCTATTTTATTTCAGTTAGAGGTTGGTTTTTTATTTGCATCACATCTATCAATTCAGATTCATATCATCATTTGAGATTCAGTTTATGTTGTCTGAAGGTCTTTGAGATGCGACAAAATGGTGTCAAATAGAGTTACATACAGTGGCGTAGGTAGGGTTTGTGCCGCACGTGGTGGTCCTTGAATTGGCAGCCCTCCCCCCACCTTTTCTCCAAAATTTTTTGTAACCATTAAAGCAGAAAACACTGCGCCGCAGCCAGATATTTTTTATGAAGAATAAATATAACTTCTTGAAAAACTTTAAATATTTTTACAATCAAACTGACAAATTGTACAATCAAATCTGACAAATTTTATGTTTAATATTAATATTTTTTCTTCAAAAATGTTGATTTTATATTGACAATAGTGTTGGGTTAATATTTTTTTTGATTACTTGTTATTTTGTTATTAGCACGACGGAAAAGATTGCGCCGCAGGCAACATTTTTTTATGTATAAATGTAATTTCTGGCAAATATGTACTATATTTTTACAATCAACTCATTTCCAAATGTTATTTTTTATTTGTTATCAAATACGTAGAGGTTTGTTTTTCAAATATGTGAAAAAGTCTATAAATCTATACGTGTAAATATAAAATTATCCATGTACAAAACATTGATAGGTGTATATTGTACATAAAAAGGAATTTAAAATTGTGAATCGATTTAGAATAAGACACTCAGTAGATTTTACTAAAATAACATTCAAAAAAATTATAACAAATTTATTTTTCCTAGCTTCTTAGCAAAATCGTCTGCAACATTATCAAAATTTATTTTTTCTGCCAATAGGTATGCTATTGAAAGTATTTTTAATCGCACATTGCTCACTGTTGATATTAAATAGTTGTTTTATTAATTTCATTTTCAAAAAAAGTCTTTCAGAGCTAGTAGCACAATTGCTAGGAAATAAATTAAAAGCATTTCAACATTTGCGATATTGAGGCTTCGTGACTATTCTTTGAGAAATATTATCTATTATATCTTTCAGAAAAGAAATACATCTTGTCAGCGAATCACAAGACATAACAATTCTTATTTGTTTATTACCTACATAATTGTCTAATATTGTGTAAAATGCCCCCTTAAACGTAAAGCCCACCCTTGTTACGCCGGTGGTTGCATAACAAGTAAAATAATAAAGTTATCAATTTCTATTGGCAAATATTATGTGAAATACTTAATAATTGCCAATACGCTATTTTAAAAAAACACGTAAAGCAAGCACAAAGTGAATTTTATCGAAGTCATTCGAGATGAAATCGAAAAGAAAGTACATCACAAAAACACGTCCAAGATCTCAAATGTGCCGTTTTTAAATCATTTCAATTTTCTATAAATTTTTATCCGGCCTGTTCAATATAGCTCACCGTGGTCCGTTTATGAGAGATCTAGTTTTAAGCTAATCGCACTTCTCTTTATTTGTCCCGAATTCAGAATTGATAAGACTAGAAAGGGACGAAAACACAAAAGACATGCATGGAATTCAATGCGCATTTATAAACAATTACCGAAAAAACAATTTATAGCTATCATGTCATTCGGGGCTTCGAACAGTTTACCAGGAAGAGCAATAAATTATGGTATCATATTGTTAATGTAATATATATTAATTAATATTGATTTTACACACAAACTGATTCAAAATAAATGATATCAGGTTATCATCGGATCTTTTACCTTTTTAATACATAATATTTATTAAGCAACTTGTTATTTGGTCAGCAATATTAGCATGACATGTATTAACAGTCAAAAGTCAACTTAATAAATGATCAGTAACTATTTATGAAAATTGACAGTTTTTTGAACCCAGATAGGTACATAGTAACATTACGGATAATATTACTGGTATCTTAGTTAATTTACTGTGAAAAATGAATAAAATAATGATACCATTGACAATAAATCAATAATCGGCCCTAAAATGTATTCTGCCGCTTGGATAAAATCTAAGAAAAGATTTCCCTATTTAATGGATTCACTGCATTTCATTTTATTGGGTACCTTTAAATGGCTATAAATGAAGAAAGGTATGCGGTTGAATCTAAAGAACTCTGACAAAATGTTTATTTGAAGCATTTCAAATCTTACAGGACAATAAACGATGGGAACTAATAGATAGGAAGGTACTTTAAATTTATGCTATTTGCTTTGGGTGTCTTATGGAATTTCGTTTTCAATACGACTTCGTGATCGAGATTCAACTCTTTATCGAGATTGAAAATGGGTTAATCCATAATAACATTATAAATAAATCAATCTTAGAGACTTAAATAGTGGTTTGAAATTTTACATGAGATAGGGCGAGTGTTCCTAAAGTTAGCCGTCGCCAGTGGTCGGCCTTTTGAGCTTAAAACTTAAATAATAGTGGATACATTTAAAAAAACTAATTTTTTAAAATTCGCGTAGGTAGACTTGCCACTTTCCAATATATATCTGCACTAAACTGACCTATATGATGCAATACGTGATTAAAAAAAAGCGCGCAAGTAAGTGTAGTCTGTTTGTATTTCACAAAAATTATCTAGTCCTACAACTTTTCCCCCAGTTTTTTCCCGGGCGATTTTTGCGTAAGAACTGCGCTGTTCAGATTTTTCGACTGCTTTGGAAACAGTCTATATTCAGTGCTGTAGTGGGGCTAGGGCGCCACCCTGCCACTTTTTTGTATTAATGTATCTATAACGATAAAAATATAATAAATTATCCCGATAAAGCCAGGCCAGGATAGTTTCTTATCAGCATTATCAACAATATGAGAAAGCGTTTGCTGGTAACACGAGGAATCTGCCGATATCATCAGCATTCATGATATTAGATCACAATACCTGGCCAGCTGATATACCCACAGATTTCGGAGATTTAAATCCACTACTGATGTGTTTCAGAACAGTGCGGTGTAGGGTCGTCGTTCGGCCAGTTAAGCGACAGGTGTACTTTCAAAAAGGCATTTTGAGTCAATGAATGATAAATACATATTTTTTTCGCTGTTATTCCATTGAACAGGGATTAAGTAATGTAACCAACTAAAAATAAAATAGTTAATATCCTACCAAGCATAAAATAATAGAAGTTTACAAAAAAAATGCCAATTGTCCCAGTGGTCGGCCCCCAAAATCCAATGGTCGGCCTTTCGTTTCCCACTGTTCGGCCATCACTATGAAACTTCATGAATATCGCGAAATAGTTTACTGATAGTAGACGGAACAATAAAAAACATAAAGATGCAAAGCATGTCAATATAAAGTATATTTTGTTGGCGATCTCCATACAAGATGAATTTGTCGAAGCTTGCGAAGTAAAAATGTGCTTTTTTAATTGCGTATTGCATCATATAGGTCAGTATAGTGCAGATATACATTGGCAAGTGACAAGACTAGGTACACGAATTTAAAAAAATCTGTTTTTTTAAATATATTCACTATTATTTATGTTTTAAACTCAAAAGACCGACTACTGGCGACGGCTGACCTTAGGAACAAGCACCCTAGTTCTGAAAAGTGAGAATGAGGGCTTAGTTGTATAAATGTAATTATAACAGATACTCGATCTAGGCTATTGATTAAACATACAGCAAACCTAATGTTTATTAAACTCCACGGCCCACCAATTGACAATTGGAAGCCAAAACTTTATTTATAAAAATGGTTGAGAAGACATCGATCGGCCATTGATACGCAGACACTATTCTTGTTAGCAGTATTCCAGTCGTTGAAGAAGATGCAGTATAGAGATTTATATTAGAAGAGATTTAAAGCATTGTTATTTCAGGAAGTAGGAATTTTTTCATTATTTTTGATATGTTGCTATTTTTTTGAATTTGAATAGCATTTGAACATCCGTTATTAAAATTTTTTTAAATACGAATAATAGGGAGAAGGGGTAGAAACAATTGGTACTTTTTATTTAGCTGTACAACACTGTTTATATTGTATTCCTCGGTTCCACATTAGTATTGGGTAGCATTGACTGATACACCTAACCCAGTGGTCGGCAGCCTGTGGCACATTGGGCAATTTGTGTGGCTCTTTCTTTGCCAAATTCACGATAAACCATTTTTACGAAATTCAATTTTTTTTCCCAATTGTTATGTACATATTAATTTGCAGGTCGGTTGGGTTAGGTTCGCCGTCTATATAGCCTTACGCGGCAAATTACGTTGACGAAGTTTTGCGAGCGTGAGGCGGCGAGGCGGCATTGGGCGCCCTTGCCGTCGCATCGCCGCGCCGTATGTTTTCGTTTTTTCAGTGAAGTTTCCAAGATTTAAAAAATCAAAGAAACCCTAGAAATTATTTTTAATCCGCTCATTACAAAATTTGACAAAATTTTTTTAATATTTGCAATCCATTTATGGAAACTTCACCGGCCTTGTATTGTACCGTTTATTTTCTTTATAAAAAAACGGTTTATAAATAATTGACTTTGTATAGTATTCACTAGGTACACTAGAACTTTTATTTCGATAATTTGCACTTTGGATTAGACAGTATTAACTTAGTACACTCAAACTTTGATTTTAATAGTTTCCACTTAGGGTTGGTCTGGTTTGGTTTGTGTAATGTATTCAAATGCGTGGAGCAAAGACAATATAAGCGGCCTAATATAGGATAGATGAATAAGTGACATTGTGAGTATTTATATTGAGTGAAAACTATTTTATCTGTATGAAAATATTTTTTCGTAAGTGTAATACATTTCTTCAATGTTAAAATATATTTTATTATGTTGGATCACTTTATCTTTCGTGAAAGAATTTGTTTTTCTTTCAATGTCTTTGTTATAAGTGAAAACTATTTATTTTTATGAAAGTGAATATGATCTAAACAAAGGTGCATTAATTTTGCAAGTCAAAAAAGCATTAGGCTTAAACAGACACCCGTTCACCCGCATCGGTCAGTTATATCAAGATCCTCCTCTACATTTATAATTTCCACAATAAAAAAAGAGAAAACTTTCAAATATTTACATTACTTTTATTCAGTTAATCTTCCTCACATAATAAATTAAAAATACATAATGAAATTAAATAAGTCAACATAAAAATATTCTTTTGACTCCCCAAAGAATTCTAAGCCGTTTGCTAGGTACTCACATTTGGTCCAAGAGGTTGCCGACCCATGACCTAACCTAATAAAATGTCCAGCTTCAACTGGCTTACAAGTTCTTTATTAAACCTTACTCAATAATAGTCTATTGTAGACCTGAACGCCTCAGGCATGGTTGTTGTAATAAATTGACATGGACATATTGAAAAGACAAATTTCTCCTTAGGTGGCGTCCATATATGACGTCCCACGATTTTGAGTATTTTTAACCCCCCTTATACCTTCGCCACATCTCTTCACTTAGAATTGTATCAAAAAATCAGCAATAGTCACATTATATCAGACTCCCCCTCTAGAGCGTGACGTCATATATGGACCGAACCCTTAACCAAAAAAATTCAATGATGCTGTATACCAGTGGTTCTCACGGAAAATTTCTCCGTGGCCGCATTATAAACATTGGTGGTCTTATGGAAAATTCTCGTGACCGCACCAAATTTTTCAATCGGTGATTAGGCCGATGCATTTACTAAAAAAGGGATTAGCATATTAGTTTATTAAATAAAAGACTTTTAAACACGCTGGTAGTGGCGCAGCTAGAGGTTTTTCCACCCTGGGTAATCTTTGAGTTTGCTGGCCCTGCCCTACTTTTCCTCTAAAAACGATAATCTTTTATATCTAAAGTTGTGTTGTGGGTATTTTTAAAATCAACGACATGTGGGTTTTTTACCATAGACATAGAAAATTTTATAACTATAATTTCTTTAAAAATATTTACTATATTTTTGCAATCCTGTCATTTACAGATATTGTATTTAATATTAATATTGTAGAGTCCCGCAAGTTTGTTTTTCATGTATGTCAAAAATCTTTTAGTTATTACAGAAAAAAATATTTATTAGTAATATGGAAATAAAAAAATATTTATGTAGAATACATTAATTACATGAAAACGATTGCCAAATTGTAAATTAATTTAGAACAAGATATTCAGCAAGATTTAGTAACATCTTCACTTAAAAGATTTGATGGAGTAAGAAAACCATATTTCTCAGCAACATTCTGAAGTTCTTAATGAAGAGTTATTTTATGAGTGACTGTCCAGTGAAGAAAACATTTCTCTCCCCAATTCAGCTTCAAATGATAATTATTCAGCATCTGATTGTTCACCAGACAAAAATTTCTTCATTCTCCCTCGAAATTGAAGTTTCATGATTATCATTAAATCTTCCAGAAAAGAAATAACAATTTTTATTAATTTATCACCAACGGAATTTTCGATTCATTTTCAAAAATACTGCCACCAAAAGATTTAATTTTTTTATAAAGAGCATTACACTAAAAAGTTGTAGTGAAAATCGACAAAATTAACGGAGCAATTGTTGATAATTCTTTATATTGGCAGGATTTTTGAACAGTATTATTATTAAAACGGTCTGTCAGTATTTGATTATGTCTAATTTCTACTATTTTTTTATTTGACGTTAGTCAATTTAACTGAATTTAATACTGCAAATTATGTTAATCTATTGTGTTGTGATTTGAAACTTTCATTTGTATATATATTATTTGAATACAAATAATTTTGAAGCCTTCGCACTTCTTAACTGTTATTATCATCTTGCTGGGCCAAGCTACACTTTCATTCTTCTGAATGTGTGTTTACATTTAATATCCATTTTAACACTGAGATTATATCAAATTTCTTTCAAAGTTGGAAAGATACAGAATAACATAATCTATATATTATGCTTCCATATTTATAAAAAAATCATAAGATACTCACTGATACGCATGTATTTGGATAATCTCTCGTCAATGATAAATACAATATTGTAAGGTGAAAAGCGTTGGTTATCGTACAGTAGACCAAATTACTCACTGCACTGCAGCCCGAATTAACCCGATGAGGATTATTGTAATGCTCCCGATAAATTAATATCTAAAAAAAGAACCCTAGTCTTTTAAATTAATTTCGAGCCGTGTACATACGCAATACGAATAAACAAATATCGTATTAAATTTGAATTGTTGAGATTTTGTACATTTCCGTGTATTTAAAAAAAAAACAATTCAAATTTGATGTAGAAATTCCATCAAGCACCTCAGTCGGTGTCTTAAATTACATAAAATGTCGTATTTAATTATATATTACTATTTTTTTAATATCAATATTTATTACTATATAACCGTTGGTGGCCACAGAAAAATCTTCTGGTGGCCGCACATGAGAACCACTGCTGTAGATTATCTACTATTTTCGAGTATAGCACAGCATGGTCAAAGGGTCGCTTACTTATTTCCTCGAAAAACCGACATTGTAGGGAACGCGGTGGGTAAAAAAAATACTGACAAGAAATCTCACAGAATTCAAAATGGTGAGGTTGTTCATCAAGGAGTAGAGCCATATGGGAAATTATTACAGAATCTGTCGACGCTGAGATTAACGAATGCTGATTTTTTCATGTGGCAAAATATCCATTATCCATTAATTCAAAAATCAATATGCCTACTGAAACATATTTTTATAACCAGCTGGTACACATACCTACATTTAAAATATTTTACTTATTCAGTTCTGTGGAATCGTTCAAAACGACAGACTTTGACTTTATTACCTTACTCGGATTTCAACTGATATATAAACAAGTTCAGTTGTTTTGTTTTCACTATGTGTAATCGACTTGCCATGTATTTATATCGACTTTGGAAAGGAAAAAGGACGTAACCCACACCAAAAAATAGTGTGTATAACTCACACAAAGCGTGCTAATACACTATATTTATATATAAATGTATAATATATCGACTGTAGAAAGGCAAAAGGATTTGTCCATCCGTCTTTCCAAAATATTTTTTTTTTTGTTAATCACAATGTATACAATTTAATACACGTTTTGTTTGGGCTATACACAATACATTTTGTGTGTGGGTTACGTCCTTTTTCCTTTCCACAGTCGATATGTAATCTATATTTTACCAACTTCTTAGACGAATATGTATTGTTTCAATAGTCCTGCCTTCATTTCATAGGATCTATATTTAAAGATTCGAAGGCAGGATATGAAAAAATATACTTACTTCATATACAACAACAAATAAATTTATGAAAAAAGTATATCGTCGTTGTCCTGGAAGTTAATACAAAAATGGCATATTGAGTTAGTTTTACCAAAATGTTCCTTATTTAGAACTCAGTACAAACTTATTTTTATAAATAACACTTTTACTTAAAAACAGTTCTGCACAAACACACTAAATAAAAAAAGATCCAATTACTCAAAACTGGTATTTTTCAGTTAGTGTCTTCTTTCAGAACAAAGACGATGACAAATAGCAGTCTAAAAATTAGGTGAGTGAGTCAACTGAATTCTAGCAATTGCGACTCCACACGATAATACCTTTTGCAAATTGCAATGATAGCTGTAATGTGAATGAACTTGTATGGAGGGTCAGCATTATGTGGCATACTATGTTTATTCCAAAAGAGATGCTGATAAAAGTTATGGTTTCTGCCATCATATAATAATTATATTTGTAAGCATCCTTCAATATATTTATTGTAGGTGCATTGTATTATTAAACTTGTAGGAAGCAAGTTTACATACCTATTTGGTCAGTCGCCGTACACCGGTCTCTGGCTACAGTGGCTACAGAGGGCTGGTGTCGGCGAGTTTGCGGTTCATTGAGGCGCTAACAGTGGCTACATTATGCTAGCCACTCTTTGTTCTGCAAATGTGCCATGTTAATTGAATTATTGCTCCATGTGTCCTAAACGCCCTGCAGATAAACTCAACATTATTGATGCCAGTCATATTCTCGACAAAAAAATTTCCGGGAACAATTAAGAATTTTCTTTTTAGATCTGTCACATATTCTCTTTTTTTTATTTTAGATATTTAATATTATTTTAGAAGAGGTATCACAGATTATTTACAGTAGTAGTATTAACTCGTAGTATGTATTACAATCCCTGAGGGAATTGAAATCACTTCAAAGTATTATGAATATAAATGAAAATTACAATTATCTAAAAAAACAGAGAATATTTTTGATCTTCCTTCATCTTCTTCTCTTGTTGAACAATTCTTGTCTTAGAGACCTCGAATAATCTCCTCCACTCCGCCTTCTTACTCCAATCGCTGACCATCAGCACTCGGAGCTCTTGTTAGACCCAATCCATCTGTCATAGTCACTGTATCTTCCCTCAAGAGAAGAAAATATGAGAAAATTGGCACGTTTACTTCCATGCATGAAATAGCCAAATCTGACCTTAGGCGTTGAGATTTGACAAACCTGACAATGTCTGAGTCACCATTAAAGGTATTAAATTAACCTCATCGTTATGTCGACCCCACCAAGTGACATCCTCGCTAATAAGAGCGAAACAGATTCTTGATTATTCTAGATCCAGAGAATTTTATAAATAAACTACCTATTCAATGTATGATTGTTACTCGAAAATGCTGCTAATTTCTATCTACTTGGACTAAAACTTGTTCATCACGTCGGTAATATAAGATGCGAGTTGCAAAAGCTAACGACAGTTACAAGAGCCGACTGATAAATGCATTGTCTAGATCAGTGCTCCGCAACCTTTTCTCACCCACGATACACCTAAGCACTCATTAATCTTCACCATCATTGCAACACTAATACAATTATTCCATGAAATATCAAAAATAATATATTTGTTTCAATGAGAATAATTTAAATGAAGATCTTATCAACCGAGTAGCTTTAATGTTTTTGTAATAGAAAAATACTACATTTTTTCCCATTTCACAGCACCGCGGTACACCTAGGATCGTCTCGTGGCGCACCGGTTATGGAGCGCTGGTTAAGATAAGTGGATATGCATTTCAATCCTTACACTATCGAAAAAAAGGGTGAACATTTAACTTGCAAGCAGTTCTCATTAGCAGCCTTTAGTTCAGTGCTCCACGACCGGTGTCCCGCGTCATAGTGCGTCCAAAATCATAAAAATCCAGTGTTTTTACAAAAGAAAAAAATTAGAGCGAAATTAAAGTGGTTAAGATCGCCGTTTAAATTATTCTCGTTGAAAAAAATATTGCATTATTTTGTTATTTAATGGAGTAATTATTGTAGCGATTGGATAGTGCAACTGCAATAATGAGGAATAAAATGGGGTTTGTCTCATTTGTAAAACAAAAAAATCCTACCGTAAAAATTACACGTTGCTGCATATATTGGGAAGCATTCATTGATGGCGGAAAGAAGAAATTTTCAGCTAAGCTTCACTTTTTTTATAATTTTTAGTATTTAAACATAGTTGGTGATTTTAGTTACAACATTAACAAATGTTTTTTTTACAATTTGTAATTTTTGTGTATCCAAAGTGCTCCATCACTTTGAAAATAGGTAAGAGGGTTTAATTGGTTATTATTAAAAATATATTAATTACTACTTATTTCATATTCATCAAATAAAAACAAAATAATAAATTGTAAGTTTTGTTTGTGAATTTACATATCTTGGCACGATGTACCGCGAAATATTGAGTGCTTAGGTGTGCCATGTGTGCGAAAAGGTTGCGTAGCACTGCTTTAGTTCATGAAATATTTGGCCGTAATCAATAAATAGTTAATGAAAAATTCGTCACTACGCTTTCTGTATAATACACAGAGCTTCCCAGTGTACTAATATTTATGGATCCCGCGTATGTATCAGTATGGATTCTAGAGCCATGTATGAACCACTTGATTCTAAATCCTAATGAAGTGCAAAGTTATGCGGCCTATACTCTATTGAGTATACTATACTCCATATATGACTTCACGCTCTAGGGGGGAAGGAGATCTGATATAATGTGATGATTGGTGATTTGTGGGTAAATGACTATGTGAAAAAATGTGACGTTGTGAGTGGGGGGGTTCAAAATAGACAACATCGTGTATATGAGTTTTTACCTTCCTTCAATGCTTTGTGGTAATTATTATTGTATTACTAGATTTGGCGGCCCCTAAAATTACGACGCACGGTAAACGGTTTGCGGGTGTTTTGAAGTATTTTTTAATAGCGGATCTGTATTTGGAGTAGGTTACGGGCAAGAAACGGGCAGATACATAATAGCGTGTCGAACGAATTGTGAATCAACTACCAAATGCGTGTCGGGGAGAATGGAAACAGGAAAACCTACAGTCCGCAGCATCGGATCATTTGTTATTCGGCATTTACCATTATTTACGTGACCGACACGCTTCGATTATAACAATTTACAATTTGTGTATAGCTAGTCGTTGTAAATTCAATCGAGACGGGTTAATCGCTCGAGACTGCTCCGCTTCATTATCATGAGTATTGTGTAGTAGGGACAGGTTGTTGAATCATTAAGCTGATGGGCAGTCAATCGGCCAATTTCTAGAGAACGACAGAGACTACGGTGATGGCCACACTTGTATTCACACGTAGCGAATTACTGTTGAAAACGATCATAATACTCGAGAAAGGAGGAGGAACAATTTTTTTCCAATTAAAAATACAAATTTACTAAACATCTCATAGTTCAACGATACTTCTTTGCCTACACTGCTTTTCCATTCGTTTATTTTATATAGCAGTATCCAGTGGTGTAGCAAACGTTATGCGTGTCTACCAGGGACGGCTTTTGCAAAGGAGCAAATTGTGAAATGCACTCCCATGAGTCCCATGTACATATTCTATTAATAAATGATATTCAAACATATTATTTATACTAATTCACTCATTTTAAATTTCCCGCTTGTTCCCGATAGGAAAATATTACAAAAAAAGAAATTATTCCGCGCCAATTCAGAATACGCATGAAAGTCGGTTGATGACGCGTAAGGAGAGCATAACACGCTGTGCACCCCCAACCGAGACACAGACGGTTAAATTTAGTATGGTATTTGTGACGTCATGCCAGTATGAACCACGTGACACATAATTTTTGTATGCAAAAGTTGGTCGACGTTGGAGCATTGCACTCCCTATAAGCTAAAATTTTGGGACCGAAATAACGAATGAAATTAACGAAACGAGCGTTACGATGAGTTATCGACATGCTTGCATTAGGTAGTTGTACGGATTTTTACCTTTGATTTCAATATAATTCCCTAACTACACGTACAATAATAATAATATATACCTACAATGATAACTTTCTGATTGATCAATAATATTTATAACATTATAGCTATGATTGTGTTTCACAGTTAAGGAGTTTTTTTTCAATATTTAAGATAAGACAGCTTAAAATGTTTTTAAGGGCTGGCTACAGGTATTTCATAATGTTCAACTGTGTATTCGGCTCGGTCTTATAATATGCATTCTACTAATATTACTTACCCCATTATATTATCCACTATGTAATATAGTAAGCGATAATATATTGGATCAAACGAAAAACCTTTTCATTTGCCAAGGTCATTTAATTACAGTTAAATTGACTTCCAGTGAAAAATTTCCGGGTTAACACAGAATTTTTCCAATTGCAGACTTTAATGTCAACTTAAAAATACGATTTCATGGTAGAATTAATCTTTCACGAATAAAATCGTACAATCCAATGTCAGAATTTAAGGTTAGCAACATCCAAGAAGAGGAGGATGGATTTCTTACACAAATAGGTGAATCTTTTTTTGCACCCCCTTAAATTCTTGTCACCGGCCGCCACTGGTGTCTACAGGCTTAACCGGGAGTGTCTCAGAAAACCCAGCCCATGACATGGTGACGTCCACTTTGATCTGCAAAACATCAATCTTCCAGATAAACGCGAAGCTTCTATGATATAAAATTAAAATTGGTAACTTAATTATTTCACTGTTTTTGTTACTAACGTAACACGTTTCGCCTCTTTAAGAAGCATCTTCAGATTAACTATATCGCAAGGCTATTTATTACTTTCCACGCTCCCCACATCCAGTAGAAGGAAACAAATCCACCCTTCCCTTAATTTTTAATTTAAGAATTAGAATCATTGTTTACCTTAGATATAAATAACCTCGCGATATAGTTTGTCTGAAGATACTTCTTAAAGAAGCGGAACGCGTTACGTTAGCAACAAAGCCAGTGGAATAACTAAGTTACCAATCTTATATTAATAATCAATTTTCATAAAGTTACCTCCGAATCCATAGAAAATATTAAAGCTTCTATGAGCTCAGTATAGACCAGTGGCTCTCATGTGCGGCCACTAGAGGATTTTTCTGTGACCACCAACGGTTCTATAGTAATAGATATTGATATCAAAAAAATGAGTAATACAAAATAAATACATTTGTTTATTTGTATTGCGTACGTATGCGGCTCGAAAACGTTTTTGTAGTGAATAAATATTTTTAATAAAATAGGGATCCTTTTTTAGATAAAAAAAAATAATCGGGTTAATTTGTGCTGCAGTGCTTTAAGTAATTCGGTCTGTTGTAAGATAACCAACGCTGTTCATCTTGTAATCGTGTAATTATCTTTGGCGAGAGATTTTCCAAATACATAAAGTGTAATAGTGATTATCTTCTGATTTTTTTTTATAAATACGGAAGCATCTGAATGTTATGTTATTCTTTATTTTCCTAATCTTCAAGGGAATTTGTGTAATTCCCGAGTTAAATGGATATAAAAATTATCTATAAACAAACATTTAGGAGGATGAAAGTGTAAAAATCTAAAGACTAATAGATTTTTAGACATATTTAAAAAAAAACCTGTATGATTCTGTAATATTAATTATAACATTTGTAAAACACAGGACTGTAAAAATAAAGTACATATTTTTAAAGAAATTATTTGAAAACATAAAAATTTCCTGCGCAAACTTCTCCGTCGTAATGGTTTATGGTTAAAAAAATTCAATTTTTATAAATGCATCGGCCTAATATCTTAAATCATGATTGAAAAATTTGGTGCGGCCACGAGACATTTCCAAAAGACCTCTGATGTTCATTATGCGGCCACGGAGAAATTTTCTGTGAGAATCACTGGTGTAGAGAGACACATTGCAGTGTGTTCGCCAGCCTTCGATATGAAACGACAATAGAAGAAGATTGTATATCGTGTTCATTTTTATAAACCATCTTGTGGAACATGTAACGCATTATATATAGTCAGACAGGAATAAGTATGTCTTATGTCAAGTAGTAATTTGAATCCTTGAACGTTTATCCGAGTAGTAGCGTATTACTAACGAATAATGTTGATTTAAAAGCTGTGAATATAAGCGTGAGGTATATTATGATTTATAATTGCGCGAGGCTTGCGCGAAAGGCCTTAGAAGTGACTGTGTTGTTGCTGTTGAAATATTAAGAGACACCCAGATGTTATTAACGAATGATGAAACAACCCAACACCGCTCTAATTATAGCAGACGAGATTCAATGGCCGGAAGGCCTGCCTGACGTCGTTTGCTGCGATATTCTGTTTATTTTCGTGAGACGTTGCTATAAAAGAAAATTATTATACTGACGGTCGAATGGTGGCAACATTGAACCCATGTTTGTGTTGTCTAACTTCGAAACCAGTTTTATAATATCAGCCAGCCACTTGAGTCGCTTACTTACCAGTCAGTTTGAGAATACTCGTACAGCAAAATAATCAAAGCGGAAGACTTGCCATAATAATATAACAAACGGTGACTTTACTAAATCTTGTACGCTACACATAGCGGTATAGGTAAAGTAATGAATTGAATACCTCCTATATACCATTTTGTCTTTGCAACAAACTAGTGCTCTTCCCAGTTGGCATAACATATAATGGTCGGCCAATCTGTCATGTATTAAGAAGATTATGTGTCAACTTCAAAACTATAAAATATCATTTTATTGAAAATAATCATAATTTTAATAAACATATCGTAGAGATGCTCCATCGAGTAAATAAAAGGGGTATTAAAATGAATATCTTAGAGTTTTTAGACATGAATAAAATCATCAACAGTAATCTATTATTAGTAAATAACATTTTAAAAAGGAAAGGTGTCTCACCACTACACAATTGATTTCCCTTGGGATTTTCACCTCCAAACACTAGTAAATAATTCTGTAATTAGTGGTGTTATGGCAATTAGTACTATTATCGGTTGTGTCTTACCCCTCCCCGCGTAGAAGGTAATAAGCCCACAACACCCTTCATGTTTATGTTGAGAATTGGAATTGCTTTACCTGAGAAATAAATAACCTTGCGATAATGTTAGTCTGAAGATACTTCAGAAGCGAAACACGTGTCACATTTAGTAACACAGCCAGTGGAATAACTGAGTTGTCAATTTTAATTTGACATATTATGAAAATCAATGTGATATTTGCCCCAGTTCACTATTATATTAACTTCGTCATAATTATGATCAATTTGACCATGCAATACCACGGCTAACGGCAAACGATGTATTGTGACAGATGAAGGAAAAATTGTGTCTTATTACATCATTTCGATTAATGATATCACTTTCAACGGCTTAGCTGGGAATATTTGTTCTTGGAAAGGCTTTATATCAGTTGAAAACGTTCAGAATAAGCGAAACCGTTCATAATTAAAAATTGTGGAATAAATACAAAAGGCTGTGTTTTATTTTCATAAGTTTAACGCCTTTACGTCAAGAATTTACATTAAACACTGTAAAAAGTGATATAATGTATTTGAATTCACAGTTTATGTTTCAATCTTCAGAACAAAACGTTTGTCGGTAGCTTTCTATTTACTTATGACGGCAGTATAGGATAGGTCAGAATGAGAGTATATTCACAACCGCAGAGTACTCTATAGAGACAGATCTGGTAAATATTGTCCACTGTATGTAAATATTTCATAATTTGTTTACCATGTTTTGAAACAATGCGCCATGTCTGATTATACACAAGTCTCTAATGGCCTGTTTACACAGTTGTAAAGCGTATTTATAATTGATAGACTGTTGTCACTCCCGTTAGTAGGCTGCTCGCTACTGCACTTTCTTCCTACGCAATTTGTAAGTAGAGAGATGAAACTTTTGAGCATAAAATCCTAATTCCAACCGTTTACAACCTGAAGTTGGTTTCAGATGGATTAGATAATGTTTAATGGCACACCATAATTCATTGTCTAGTCCAGAGATGGGGATTTTTTTGATGTTGGGTGGCCGCATTTGAAAAAAATTCAACTATATATTTACTATACATTATTTTGTAAATTAATGAAAACGAAACATGGAAATACTGACTCAGTCAAAAGGCACCGCCTGAAGACCATCAAGGGTCGATTTTCTACCCTTGACTAGTCAATAAATTATCATTTTCTAAAAAACCTATTTAATTTTCAATAATATCTCAGGAAAATCGATCATTTCACATAATAGTTTGTAAATATAAGATTGATACTATTATTTGTTGTGCTTTGTTATGTGGTGCTTTGGTGTTCGTTGCCTTGCTAAATATATTTATGTATTTAAATAAATGAAAATGAGTTGTTTATATTCTATATGGGTATAAATCAACTTTCCGAAAACTCAACTATTTAATTAAAGTATTCACTCTTTGTAAAAAAATTCAGACAATTTATACAATTTAAATCATTATAACCGAGATTACGTTTGGGTTAACCACTAAGAATAAAATTATTTTATTATCATCTAACACATTGCCTAAAATTGAATAACAAATTCTGCGGTTCCATTATTAAATTTCAGACCAAACACCCGGATGAGAAAAACAAACACATTTCTGCTCAACAAATTTATTTTCTCTGAAGATCAAATAGATGGAACTTGTTTGAGAAGTCGTGCAAATACCTATTATATAAAATCGGTTGCCCTTCCTCCACCCGTTGCGTAACTGCGTTTATAACACGAAAGCAAGTCAATAGAAATAAAATTTAGTCCTGCAATTATTAATATCTGGCAAGAAGAAGAACATAAATGACACCATTATCTCATTAATTGATAAGATATTTCACTATTTTCATCATCTTCATCCGCTGCCTATCCAATGCCATATGAAGGTAAACCTCTCTCGTAATCAGTTATGTGCTGCATGTTGCACCATATATATACAACCTTTTTATTTCATTGATTCAGTCTTCCTTTTTACTTTTTACTTTACTCCTAAAAATAAACTCTATGATTTTTCAGTTGCTTGGTGTAAGTTCAAATATTTAATTCATTCCCTTCTTTTTCGAAATTTATGAACTAAAATGGAATTGGCTGGGGTATTTTGTCAGCTAACCATTGGACTGGCGAAGCTATTCAATAGTAAAGCAGAAACGATGAAGATACCAAAAGAGTCAAGCGTGGATTAAAAAAATTGAATCGAAGGAAGTATTTTATTTGACTTATTAAAATAAATATCAAAATAAAAAATACCTTAGTGTTAATGTCATGAACGTAATTCAATCAGTCGTATTTCAGTCATTTAAAATTAATCATTGATCTATAAGTAAGATTTAAAAGATTTTAATTTACTTAACCAATTAATTGTTTGTCATTTGAAAATTGACCCACATGAAAACGTGAACCATTTCCAAATGATGTGTTTTCTCCTCCAGTTAATCTCGTGTGACTTTACCTTTCCTTTGACGGATCTCCTGTTTATCAGCAACTAACGTATATTTTTTGGCAAAAACAAATTAAAAATATTTGCGCTATATAACAAAGAGAATGTTGTGCCTTACTCTAAGATCTACTAATGAGGTTGTAATCTTTATTCTGAAACTTCTGACAATAATTTCGCTAAGTTTTTGGATCTTGGCCTTCATGGGTATACATACCTACATATTAAAATCGGTTGACAAATAATAATGTTTAAGGTAGTATCGATAATTTATTACGTGACTTTTCCCGGTAGTTAATAAGATATTGCATGGAATACTTCTGTAATATTCAATATCATCAAATATTTTATTCATATTTTGTCTTTCGAAATGTTTTTTTGTTACGACGCTACTTTTACTGTCGGAAATAGCGCGATTTAAATGAATGACAGGGCCGTTTTTCAATATTCCAAAAGAGACATGCCCGGAATATAAATAAATGAACAATATGAATTAATAATAACTACACTCGGTAACTTTTTCACGTATTTAATTCCTTACGGGTTGACGAACTTGCAGAAATATTTCACCATAAAATGCATGAATTTTATGTTATTCTTACATTATATTTTGGTGTGGCTGTTGATTTTTAATTTTGAAGGTTGTGGCTAGTTTTTGCTTCCATTATTAAATAAAAAAATCCCATTGAAATTTTTAAAAGTAAATTTGAATAATACTATAATACAATATCACTTTTAGGGTGTTAATTATCAATTCTTGGTGGAAAGGCATTATATTAAAACATATTTATATATTTGAATTGTCAATTCGAGTCCACTCGCCGAAAGGCGAAACCCGGGTCGTTAGTGACAAAATACATGGAAGTGTACAAAATCTCAATAATTAAAATTTGATATTAAAGTTCCATCAAGCACTCTCAATCGATGTCTTAAATTATATATATATATATATATATATATATATGGCGCGTGCGGTGGTTTTATCTCTTTCTCGCTCAATCACATGAAAAGTGAAGGTGCAAGCGAGATGCAAGAGCATGCTCTTGTATCCTACTTGCTCATACCCAAATTAGGTTGTGCGACAGAGATAGTGATAACTCCACCGCACGCCGATGATATATATATAATCATCAAGATTTTATATAAATAGCCTTGTTAAGGTTTATATTTTGTCATTTGTTATGTTTCGCTATAAGATGATCATTACACAAATGTGGAATATTTTTTCACATTGTAAATGAATTTAGGAAATATAATAAATAATTGATTCATACCACATAAAAATATTATTTTCCACCCCCTCCCTCATTCTAGAACATTTTCTGGGTCCAATATAGTAACAACCTATTAAAAAAGCCTCTCTTTTCTAAATACATACTTAAATTACTTAACTATTTTTTGTTTAATAAACATCGTCGAAAGACTGTTGCCGCAAGGTGGTTTTCGTCACAGTGTGGTGGTGTGGCGAAGGGAGTGAGAAGGTGGGTATCCCATCATATCATTTACCCATTGACGCGAAACCTTTTATGTACGTTAGCAGCGCTAGTTGACGTTTACAGTCGGCTTCCGTGACACCCGACCCCTCCGCTACAACATCCCACTCAATTTTAGCCTCACTGCCGCGCAGGGTGGTAGTAGCAGGCCAATAAATTAATGTTTGCTGTATATTTCTTGAAGGCAATTTATGAAGAAAAAATACTAAAATGTGACAAGATAACTGACTCAAGTCAAAATATGCTAAATTATATAAATTTCAAATAATGTAATTACTATATCGACCTTGGATAGGCAAAAATACGTAACCCAGACACAAAAAAATATTCTGTATTGCCCACACAGGACGTGTATTAAATTGTATACAATGTGATCACCGTAAAAAAATATTTTGAAACGTTTTGTCTGAGTTTAACATAATATTTTTTGGTATGGGTTACGTCCTTTTGCCTTTACAAAGTCAATATCATAAGAATCCCACGGTCAATTTTCGTTGAGATAAAATTGTTTACGAAACATTTTTCGCACAATCAATTGTACACATGATATGAATTCTTAGAGTTCAATTTTCATAGATAAAAGATAATATTTCATTTCACTATAGATAAATCAATCAATATGCGTACAGAAATATAATCAAAATATATAAATCGACATTTAAACAGTAAGTGGTGTATTTTTTCATTAATTTAGCATTTAATAATTATTAAAAGCTGAATCTTTGAGACAGTTCCACCACTGTTTTGAATACATTGGCGGTGCGTTGCCGGTTTTATGTCCGGGGGGAGGATAGCTACTACACCCCTGTCTCTTCCATAACTGCCTAACAACCCACTGGCAACTCTTCGACTCCCCAGGGTCGCGCCCTAACTACCCAAGACCGCCGCCGACGTGACGTTTAACCCTTTCACGGTTCGAGATATGCAAACACACACCCCTCTGAGCTGTCGTGCGCGGAGTGTTAAGGTATTTTGCGGCGACATGAATATAAACACTTAAGCAGTATCCACAGCCTACTATCTCCACTCTTACAATGCGTAAGTCGGTTATTATCGAATATGTGGGTATTTTTAAAGATAATTTCGGTAATACAGACATAAAATATACCTATACCTAGGATTGGACTTGTTCGACCAACGATTTTGCATTATATCGCCGTTAAAATATTATATCGGAAATACGAGTTGTGATTAATCCTTGTTGAATATAATGTGTCTTCAATAATATACAATAGAACAATGTACTCTTAAAAGATCATAGATAAGAATAACTTTTGAGTGATAAATGGAAGTGAATCCAGTCATAAGTTTTGTTTTTGTTAATATTCAATAAATTAAGCAATGTAGGTATTGTTCAAATATCAAAACAAATACAACTATGAATTGTTGAGATTTTGTACATTTCCGTGTTCTTTGTCACCAATACATGGAAATGTACAAAATCTCAACAATTTAAATTTGATATTGAAATTCCATCAGGCACCCTCAGTCGATGTCTTAAATTATACAAAAACAACTGTTGAGCAATGAAAGTGAATCTAATAATTGACATATTTTTTTTTGTATATTTCATTTGAATATTATATTTAAGAATGCTTTTGGCACAGTTTAAAGAGAATTTAAATTTCAATGAGTTTGTGTGTTGTGCCAGAAGATGGAGATTGATAAATAAACATTTTCGTATAAACAACTCAAAATAAATGGTTTTTAGAAGAGTTGATGTTGATACTTACTTATAAAACCAATTACTTTTTGTACCCATATATATATATATATATTGGTCAAACACGAAGATCGCCTAATATTAGAATTAAAGAACATTAAGCTTGTGCCAAAAAAAATAATGATGAATTGCCTGCATTTGGAAACTAGTTATTTCTAAAAAAAACATACTTTTGATATAACAACAAATTTTAAAATCCAGCACTTAACCAGTTGAGTACCGAGGATTTTTCAGGGCCTCCAAAAATTTGGGGAACATTATTTATATATTTGAAGGGTTTTTACGTGCATATTGATAGGTGGTTTATCGTTTTTTCCAACTTACAATTGAAAATTGTAAGATTTCAAAAAAGAAAACAGGGTTGGCACAACATATTTATAATATACCTTTAATTCCTTTTTAAAATTTCCTACTCTGCTATTATGTTTAATGAATATTTATGCACTAGTCAATGGACTTTTAATGTAGATTTACTTTTGATTTCAGATTAATATTTAGTGATCTGTAAGAGGAAATTAATATTTTAATAGTAGACTATTTAATTTCGTTTATATATAATTTGTATGATGATCTGTTAATTATCATAGTTCATGAACCAACTGTTTTATATACTTTGTGATTTTTAATATTCAATTTTATATTAATAGCCCTGTTTTGAATGCATTTTTATCAGTTGGTAAAGCTCGTGATGAGCGAAACCGGTCATAATCATTATAAACATGTGGAAGTAGTACAAACAAAAAGTGTTTTATTTTTAAAATATAATGCCTTTCCACCAAGAATTGACCGTTAACACCTTAAAAGAGTTGTTCTATTTTATTTTATTACTATGCCACGATATACCTACTAGGGTGAGATCTAAGCCACAAAACGGATTGAAGTCAATGTATCTATACCTGTTCAGGTAGGCATTCCTGCCTAACTAATAGCAATTTAGCGTTGATAGTTAATAATAGTGACTGGTTGGGAGTTGGTATATACATAATTGATATTTTAATGCCAATTTCTACTTCATTCAAAATTTTTATTTTCATAAAGCACTTAACCACCATAAGTGCAATATGCAGTGCGCTTTTTTTGGATGTCTTTATTTCATTCATTTTATTCAATATTATTAAAATGATCCCGACGAGCGTTTTTTACCATTTTCCAGGAAGGTATCACGAGTGCAAAGTAAGATATTAATAATAAGTGTAAGTGTGCTAGATAATTACTATTAGAAGGGTATACATTTGGATTTTATATAATATGATAAAAATTTCTGATGCTTGGAGAAAATCTTATGTGGATTGTAAATGAACAACATTTTACTGCAATTTACTGCCGACCATGTGTAGCCGTGTATAGAATATCGAAACAAGGTACTAATGCCGCAACATTACGGTATTGCACATACTTGCCGGGAGCTTGACTGGATGATATTTTAAAAATCGAATGCAATCTGTATTACAATATTGATAGGATAAGTCTATTCCCCTTCTCGCTCTGCTCGATATGTACGTCACTGTTCTAGATCTGTCAAATTATGTAGGTCTGTCGCAGACGTCAGATATTTTATCGATGTCACATTTTGCTCTTATTATGATATTTTCAATCATTCTACGATGGATGTATGCCATATGAACAGAAAACTTCTGCATGGGTAGTTTATTGTAGTAAGTTAAAGTAAGTAGCTAGCGCAAAATGCAATTTTCATTTATATTGTAAATCTAATAAAAGCCTGTTTAAAAAAATATTTTATACAACATATAACATAAGATTGGCGCTTGACAGTTTTATAATGTCAATATTATTTCATTTCATAATAATTGTAGCCATCTAAAAATCGTGTATAAGTATCATAATTCATCATACAACTTTTAAGTGAATTTTGAAAATGTCAGACCCGAATTGCGGGAATGAAGCGTATGTGCCGGTATTAAATGCAGAAATTGCGGGAATACGTAAATTCTGTGCAATTTAAATTTAAAGTTTCATACAAAGTGACAACTGTCAAATATCCGACGAATGACGGCCATTGTAGTTTTAACTCACTTCACGTTACTGCACAATATCAGTTACCAGATACAAATTTCCCTGACACTATGGCAACAATATTGTCGGAAACTTTGCCGCATCATAGGTCTTTAAATCCTGCCGGCTATGTGCAATTTTTGATATTCGTTCAGAGATAGATATCAAGATATTTTAACTAGTATTTATATTTAGGTATTCCTGTTTACCCTATCGTATATAAAGAGAGTTTGTTTGTAAGTTATTTTGTTAGTAGTCTTTATGTACACACTCTTGTGTCCTTAATTCGTAATTTAAGAAAATCATATTCAAATTTTTGTCTTCTTCATTAAAACACTTCCATTGCTAATTAAAAGATTATAATTCGTGCGGTTCAGCATACTTCATTAAAAAGAATGTCTGACTTTCTCGCTTTTGGTCACCTTGTAAGAGAACATTATTATGGCTTACAATTAAATGCACTTTTATTTAGATCATATTCACTTTCATAAAAATAGTTTTCACTTATAACAAATACATTCCACAAAAAACAAGTCCTTTCACTAAAAATAAAGTGATCCCACATGATAAAATATATTTTCACACTGAAGAAATATATTACACTTACGAAAAAATATTCTTATACGGATAAAATCGTTTTCACTCAATATAAATACTCACACTTTGAAATCGACAGTTGCACGAAGCTGTAATGAAATGTCACTTATTCTTTACTGCGTGCAACATAGGATTTGTCACCAAATACTAGTTAATTTGTCGCAACTCTACCCTATATTAGGCTGCCTATATTGTATTTGCTCCACGAATTAAACTATATCACACAAACCAAACTACAACTTAATTCACTTTGTTAAAAGAATCCGTGACCAAGTGAAAACTATTAAAATCAAAGTTTGAGTGTACTAACTTAATACTATCTAATCCAAAGTGCAAACTATCGAAATGAATGTTTGAGTATACCAAGTGAATACTATCTGTCACAAAGTGCAATTATTTAAAACCCCATTTTTATAAGCCTTACATTATTTTTTGTTGATGTTTATTTTTTCTGTTAAGTGTCTTCTTTGGTAGAAAGACATTCATCTCTTAAGCAATTTGTAATGTCCAAATTATTTGTGTCGTACATTTATATAATTTTAGTTCATCAGTTAAGTTTGTTCTGTCCAAGTCCTCTTACAGCAAGGCTTTTGATAAACGTATGTGAAGATAAGACACAAAATTATGGAAGAATATCATGCCTTAAGTCATGTTGTATAAACCGTGAAAACATAAAGATAGATACTTCAAGAAGCCAAACTATCACATAGTTTTGAAAAGAAAAATATGTACTAAAAGTATGTACAGTGAGATGGTTTTAAGCACAGGCGAACAGTGCGGTAGACCGAGAAGGAAGTGTGGGTATGTTAGCGGTTGAGGCACATCTTGCTGGGGATGTGGATTTGTACACATACCAATGTAGCTATACCAATATAGACTCATTTGAGAAAATAATGTATGCATATTATAATATGAGTTAAATTTATAAAAGCTGACAAATGTTTATGTTACAAGATACTCGAATATAATAATATAAACGCTATTGCTTAACTTTCCACATGAATTTATCTCAGGTGAAAAGATTGAAACAATAATAAATACCTATGTTAGTTTTTGCCAAAAAATAATCGTTACAAAGTATGTGAGAGAACACCTAGTAATAAGAGATAATCTTAATAGAAAAAAACATCTTTGACAATAGCCAAACAAACATTTTATTTTGTATTACATGATATTATAATATAACGTACCTATCCGGCATTCGCTGATTCGGTGAAAAGTAGAATTGATTCGAACCTACTGTGAAAAAGAGATAATTTATTATTTTGATCCTACGATGATGGTAATAAAAGGAAATGAAATACGCCAATGAAAACATAGAGTAATAGGATAGAATAACAAAGTATCTAGTTCAACAAAAGTTTTTAGAACTAAATAGGTACTTTGTTATTTTATTCTTTAAGAATGGAATTCCACCAAGCAAATGCCAATTCAATCAATGAAATAATAGAGATTTAATTGTCTAATCCACTAGAGAATAATTAAAATGTGATAATTAATTATTAAATTAAATATCAATTATGATAAAAACGATATGAAACGTAGCTTAATTAGTGAATTAATATTAATTATGACATTAATTTCCAAGGCAACTTAATAATGTCATATATCGTCGATGCTCTGGAAGAAAAAACTAAATCGAAAAAATGTCATATTGAGTTTTTGTTTTTTTTTTCATGTCCGCTTCCAATGTGGAGCATATGGTCTCCTAATGGAGGTATCTTAACAGAATTTTTCTACGAGAACTGCTTGTTACTCAGTTGCTCAACCTCTCTTTTTTCGAAGAGAGTAGGTATCAGTGGCGGCCGGTGACAAGAATATTAGGGAGTGCAAGAAAATACTCATCTATTTATGCAAGAAATCCATTCTCCGATTCTTGGATTTTGAAAGCACTTCAATACCACAAACATTTAAGTCTGATATTGACGATACCAAGTGTTTCTCTACACTCAACGTCGCAAGAGCATTTAGTCTGTCTTGAGTCATGGTATTTCTCAAAAATGATTTAATCCTTTTTGATGTTTAGAAACAACGCTCACTTTCCACTGGAATCTGTAATAACTCACTTACGAACTATTTTTTTTTGTACAATTTCTACATTCAATTTCTGATTAAACAATTTATTATTAACCGTACACTAGGACGACCTGCTGCTTTAATTTCCAGCCTTTTCGAAAAATCCCGACGATTTTCTTTAATGTATGAGACGGAATATGCACTATTCTTTACTGAAGCACGTAAATATTAGAATTACGTTATTAGAAAGTAAATACATTTGATGGTATGCGTTTCTTTGTGGACAGGCCAATATACTACAGGTCCTTTCGACGTACTTACTAAACATATGCGACAGGTCTCTGCTTGTTTGAATACTTTCGGGAACGGTCGTCATAATTCGGCGAGAGGTGCAATGCTCCTGAATAACTAAAAACTTCGTATTTAAATCGAATATGCGACACAGGCGACGTCACAAAAAACTAAAGTTTAGTACTAAATCCCTTCTACTCTGGGAGAGCTATACAGAAATTGAACCTCCTCGCCGCATGCAGCGTACACAAACAATAATTATTATTATTAGCATTTTGGTGCGGAATACGTTCGCTTAAGCATTGTTGTGAATAATCGCTTCGTGCAATATTTCCTTAAGGGGAACACGCGGGAAAATTTAAAATTAGTTTGTACAATATCGCCTATTACTTGAATAAATATGTTCATGGCAGTGCACTGCACCCTTTGCTCCTTTATAAGAGCCGTCCCTGGTAGGTATAAAAGGATAAGGGCTATGACAGGACTAGTAGTTAGCTAATCGCTCTCGCTTCGCCCCGTGAGGATGGGATGGATGAGGATGAGGACTCAGACTACGAACAGAAATCCATAAGTCGATTGAAAGATCAATCTATGAAAACCGTTCGCACCGGGAATTGAACCCGAGACATCAGGGACATCCATTGAAGCATAGCCAGCGACGCTACCAACAACGCCACGGACGCCGACAGTATCCATATTGAGCTAGTTATACCAAAATGTTCCTTATTTCGAACACTCCGTATGGAAGAACACACTTATTTTTATAAATTATAATTTTACTTAAAAACAGTTTTGTACAAATAAACATTAATATCATTCGACAGTTAACACCATAAGAGTAATAAATGTGTAGCACAAAAAAAAAATAAGGTAAGTACAAATTAACAACACGCAATAGAAATCCGGTCGGAATTGATGTTACAAGACATTGTTCACCGCAGTCCCGTTTTCAGGTGTTTGTATTAAAAATCCTTGTATGATTGCTTGCAATCAAGTTTACCAAACGCAGTCATGAGTCGTGAACTTATCGCAAACCTGAATTTAACGATGATTTTCCCTATGAGTAATCCCATTTCCAGGCATTACAGGATTTTGATAGTTTTTGAATAGAATATACTGATGTATCTGGATTATGGTATACAGTAAATCAGAATCATTAAAGAGTTCTGACTACACACTTCAACTCCGCCTTACATAATTATTATTATCTATGACTCACTACTCCGACTGCACTTCTTTCTACATATTTTGATATAGCACGCAAGAAAAATAATATTTTTGTATTATTTGCTTAGATAACATACAAATAATGAATATCCGATACAATTTTTTCCTTGTAGGTACATTTTTTGACGATAGTTCGTACTTTTAAATAGGATACAATTTTAGATAAGATTTATATTGAATGACGTTTCACAACAAAAATGATAATTCCAACGATAACGTTTGCCATTCATCTTTTTGGTTTGAATATTTTTGAAATTATTTGTACAGAACAAATGCTAACATTAATAATAAAGTTACGTTGATATGACAGTTTTGCAACAGTGATCAGGTAAAAAATGTTACATTTTTTTTTAAAGATGATGATTTGTTTTTGTCATTAAGGTGCATAATTTCCAGAGCTTTGTATTCGTTTTGAAACATAAGGACTACATAAATATAACATGTAGCTCAACTCCGATTGTAATTATACTAAAAAGACTGAATTTTTACCTGTGCATTCTATTATATATTGTGAATATTGGTGTCTAACACGTGAAACACGTGTTTGTTAAATATTGAAAACGACAACATTTCACCATTCTGAAGGAATTGTATTTAAAGTCATTAACATGTGCTACTAAAGATATTTTTTCACAATATTTGATAATTGTTTTGGTAACCACTACATATCTTTTTATAATAATATTTATGTAGGTATTATAAAATCATTCCTCACAGTTTGAAGCATACTGGTAGAATTACTACAAAATACGCGTGCGACAGAGATGGACAAGAAACAAGCGCGTTTGCTAGTTCTTGAAGTGGTGGGGAGAGAGAAAAGGAAAACATAGAATTTTGCCAGTAGATGATTAACAATCCGTGTGAACGCACGTCGTTAGTTTAACTAAATGTTGAGTATCTTTTCGCGACGTTGTGAGTTGTGAATGTGATTTCGGTACAACAACCTTTTGGAATAATTAAAAAAAACAGTGCTTATTAAATGTGTGACTACTATTCGTGGCAATTAAAGTGGAGTTTTTGTCGTGTTTAGTGATGTTATTACAGTTCTGGATTAATTAAATGGTTTGTTAAATTTATGTTTTTTCTTGGTAAAACTTGATGCATTTTAAAAGGCAGCTAAAAATAATCAGTTGTTGATGCACGGCGAGGTTTATTTTTTGCTCACGTGGTTGTGTCGAAAAGAAAAAAGAACACGCCGCAACTGCAACAAGCTTCGTTACTGCGGTGCTCTTTTTCTCAGTGCTTGAAATATCTTTCTATAGATGGTTGCCGCGGGTCAAAAAAATATAATCCATACTAAACTTAAAAATATATGTAATATTTACTTTTCTTCCCTATATTTTATCACGTTTTACTTCATCTTGTATTTGAATTCACTGTATTTTTCTAACCATATCCGGCGGAAGTGAGAATACTTATCTCCTTCCACGATGCAACTATCCTATCTTATTCTCAGTAGCATCAAATGGTCGCCTTGTGGGGGTGTTTTAATATTTTTTGACGGAAACCCTTTCAGAAGAGGGTTAGATGGAATTTTTAGCTCTGACTAGGAAATGACTTCCTTAACTTGTACCACTCCATACGGCCACCATTTTCAAGATGACACGGGGTAGAATAGGAATGAAATACAACCGGCATCCATGCATCTGGATATAAATTCTCAGATCGATTTGAAAATCAATGATAATGCACATGTGATTATTCGAATTTTACCTACATAGTAACATTATTTATTTACCTTCGTTGCCTATGTCGGAAGTGTAGTAGGTATATAAATAACTCTTCTTAAAAGTTCACACTCTCCCAAGTTGTTATCTATGTGTAGTGTCATTAGTAATTTTGTAAAACAAGCATACTCTTGTCCAGTGCCCTGAACACCGATTTTCCGCGATACGCCAAATATTAGTCAATCGGTTTCTAAGATTTGCGTTTGAATTATACTCGTTGAAACAAATATTGGTAAATGTTCGTATTGGTGGACGTTGTCTATAAATGCATTTTCTTAATCTAAAAGCATGCGAAATAAATTGTTTTAAGGTAGAACAGTCTTTTACCAAACTAAATATATGGAAAATATTCAATAAGGATAAAAGGAAACGATGGAATAGTGGTTTGTTGATGACATGTCGCATAGCAGTTGCGTAGTTCACAAACTTTATTTTTGACCCTCTTATATTGCAATAAATCAGGAGTTCCAACCTAAAAAGCAAACATATTCATGTTTGTATCAAACCAATAAGAGTCTAAATGAAGATTCCTTCGACTTAAACTATTTTTATTTTACGTAAGGCATTTATTTGCTAGAACTCAAATATAATAGGATAAAATATCAATGTATCCAGAATAACTTTGTAGAACTGAATACTTTGATATTTTAGCCTATAATATTTGTATTCTACCAAATAAAAGTCTTACGAATAATAAAGATAGTTGAATTCGTAGGAATCTTCATTTAGAATCTTATTTGTTTGATAGAACTATGAATATGTTTTTTTAGGTTGGCAATCCTGAGTTTATTGCAATATCTCTGTCATAAATAAAGTTTCTAACAAACACAAATATTATGCGATTAACCACTGTTATAATGTTTACTTTCGTCTTTATTGAATATATTAAGCTTGATGAAAGAATATTATGCCGTCAAAACATTTCGCGCGCTTAAACAATGCTTAGATCACATCCACCAATACGTACATTTACCCAAATATTATTTTGATATTTGATGGAATAATTATTGTATTAGTGTTTGCAAGAATATTGTACCTGCAATGGTGGGGAATAAAATGTCTCGTGTCTAAAACAAAAAAAAAAAAACCTACCCTAGAAATTTTGCAGCATATATATATATTGGAATGCATTGATTTTTCAGTGGAATTATTACATTATCAAGTCAAGAGATTAGATATGCATTTTTTGTGAAAAAATATCAATCCCGATTGTTTCACACCAAAATATATTTGGCTGTCCCGAGGCAAAGTTTTGGTAAGATTATTTGCTATGAGACTTTTTATTTTTTACTTAACCAAAACATGCCAGAAATCTATCAACCCTTTTCAAATTAATCGTTGGATGAACTTTTGCTACATTGCTGATATCTTTGAGCACCTGAATGAATTAAACATATAATGAAAAGTCGAAATGAAAGATTATTGACATGCTCTGACAAATAAAATAGAATCTCAACATTGACAAAGCTAGTAACGATTAGGATAGGATCATTGAAAACGTTCAGAAGAACCGATGGGACAGTTATTGAAAACAGAAAGGTCGTTTTGGATTTGACTTTGTTGTTGAAAATGTTGAAAGAGTGATAGTTTTATATTAATTCGTAGTAAGTTTTTGAGCTTAATTAATTTTTTTTAATTCCAACTTTTACAAATGTTTTTTAAAATTTTTTAATTTGAATCTTGTGTGCTAATTGTTCCGTCACTTTGAAAGTGTAAAATTGTTTAACTGGCTTTTATTAAAAACATATAAGCTTCTATTTCAAATTCGTCAAATTAAAACGAATTAATATATTGTAAATTTTGTTTATTACGTATTTGGGCTTGTGGTGTGCCGTGAAATATTAATGGGTGCCTAAGTGTGCGTTAGGTAAGAAATGGTTGCGGTACCCTGCCCTTGACAACTGCTGGTTGTGATTGAAATGCGTCATCAAGTGTATACATAATAATTAATTCTTTCAGAAGCGCTAAAGGTGTGTGTGTGTCTTTATAGTTATCAATAATTTATTTACGATTTTATGAATGATCTTCTTTAATTACACTTCAGCAAGATACTTTCTTACATTCGTATCATATTCGTTCAAGTGTGTGACCCGAGATAAAAAAGGCTTACAATTAAATGCACTTTTGTTTAGATCGTGTTCACTTTCACATTTTTTTTTCCTTTTTTACATGTCCGCTCCCAGTGTGGAGCATATGGCCTCCCAGTGGAGGTATCTCACCGGAAGTTTTCTACGAGAACTGCTCGTAACATCTCTTTTTCGAAGAGAATAGGTATAGAAGGAAAGAAGCAGGACAGGACTAGTGGTTACTGAATCGCTCTCGCTATGCCCTGTTTTTAGGGTCTAATGGGTGGTAGGGTATTTTGGACATCACCAACTTTCATAACTACGAACAAAAATTCACAAATAGATTGAAAAATTATTTCATGAAGCTGTCCGCACCGGGACTTCAACCCGAGACATCCGTAACCGTAGCTAACGACGATAACCGCTGTACCACGGAGCCGACAAAAACGAATACATTCTACAAAAAACAAATTCTTTCACTAAAAATAAAGTAATCCCACATTAAAAAATATTTTCACTTAGATATTAATACTACGCACTTTCAAATCGATAGTTTGTACTTAGTTGTAGTTGAAACCCACTTATTTACTGCTAGCGACATTGGATTGCTACTGGCCACTCCACCCTATATCGTGGTTTTGCTGCAAGAAGTCATCAACTAACAAAATGATACTTTTGAGATATCGATGTAAAACTTTTCCGTTGATTCAATTATTTCAAAATGGCTTTTGTCAAAACTGTATAAATAAGTAAAGTTTTTTGTTTTGTATTCTTTATTACCATACGTTTACTCTACATCAATCCTGAAAATACATTTGAAGTATTTTAACTATTTAAGACAATATAACAAACATGCTTAGTGGTTTCTTGCATTTACCATTATTGTGAATAAAACAGTCGGTGTTTTTAGTTTATCGGCTACCACCTCTTCTTCATTCCATGAGTGAAGTTCGGCAGGAATAGCTACGAATTTTTGATGATTGACTTGCCTAATTTAAAAAAAATTAAAATGTCTACTAAATCCACTGAATTTATAAGATCATACTTAGTCTCTGGGCTTTTTCTTCTAAATTTCTTATCTATAAGCTATTGGCATAAAGTTTTTCTAATCTATGCCAAAAATCTGTTGAAATGGTTTTCATTATTTTTCCTGTAATCACATTCATTTATTGCTTATGAATATATTTATTTTATTTAAAAGTAGACAATAGCGCATTTAATGGGTAAACAAAAATTTATTCAATAATTAATTCGACAACACATGCGCTCAGAAGTGGAAGAAGCAGGTTTGCAAGTGGACATGCATTATATTGATAATTATAATTTATTTCACTGTTCATAACATACGCATCAACATTAATATAATCCATTTAAAAGTCCGCTATGTTACGTTTTGTGATACTTTGTTAAAAGAATCCGTTTCTAAGTGGAAGCTAATAAAACCAAAGTTTGAGTTAACGCTATGTAATACAAAGTGCAAACTATCTAATACAAGGTATTATATATAACCCAAAAAAGAAAAACCGAACACAGTTTTTGCAATAGTTGTGTTTTGTATTTCTTTTTACTGGTGCGAGTAGGCTTACCCAATATATTCTCCTCGAAAGGTTTGTGAAGGAACCCCACCACCGTTTTGCGGTCTTTATGATGATGACGCGGCACAGACCAGTTTTAATTTGAAGTGATACCGTTTTGAATTAAATATATTTATCCATACAATGGATGACCTTATATAGACACTTACATATTTAAGACAAAAATATTTTTAGTGTAAACTAACGTATCTTTTATACAAAGATTATCCCATAACTTCCCAACTACACCCTTTTGCAAATTAATGTGGACGGAACATTTTTTCATGAAGCTTTCAATGACAATCTATCTTCAAATAGTGCATGTGTGTGTATCGTTGGCAAAGTAACTTACACATTTTAGAGTGTTTTGACCTTCTGATCTTACATCTGAGATTTTTGTTGTTTTGTTCAGTTTTAAATGAAAGTTTAGATGTATATAAGTAATGGATATCTCAATAGAAGAACATTCTAATGTTATAAAACTATCTCAACATACTGAAGTTATTGTAAGGCATATAACAGAATAGTGTGACATTTCTTAAAGAGCAATGAATAAGCTGATCAAACTCCATTGAGAAACTGACTTAATTTTACCTCACAGAAAGGTATAATTGTGACCGAAAAAGGAAAACCATCAATAAAGAAGTCACGCTTTTTATTAAGGAACATTAAAATAAGCCCCATGAAGACTCCCGAAGATTTACAGAAAGGGCCAACTGTTGCAAGATTAAGTTTACATTTCTCAACAGTGCGGCGTCGTCTGCTAGAAGTAAGCCAAAAGGCTCGGAAACCCGTTACCCTGTAACGAAGAAGAAAAGGATAACTTCGGCACACACATACAAACTATGCACACAAGGTGACTGAAAGAACGTATTATTTGCTGACGAAAGCCATTCTTTGGTTCAGGGCATGCGTCACTAGTTTGTTTTCCGGTCCGATGGTGAACCACTTTTAAAAGCTCACATTCTGCAGTCAATCAAACACCTTGTGAAGCAAATTTGTTAGGACTGCGTCTACTTTTTTGGTTCAGGATCATTAGAACCTGTCACATAGATAAATAAATAGCGAAAATGTGTAAAGGTTTTGCAAGATCAAATGATCCCTGAGCTTTCAAGAATAAATTTGAAAAATCCGATTTTTCGACAAGACCTGACACCTTGCCATGCGTCCAAGATTGTGAGAAAGTACTTCGATGACAATAGTATAACCGTTTGGATCAGATAATTTACCAGACCTAAATCCAATCGAGATTTTTTGGTCCATCTGCAAGACAAGACTTAAAAAATGGATTAAACAACCAAAATCAAGCTCGAGTCGGTTGTTAAAGTGTGGTACAGAGATACGAAAACCCATAACAACTGCGAATCGTTGGTAGAATCTATACCAAAACGCATTATATTGGTGCTGCAAGCTATAGTGGACACGTACAATATAAATTCTTTCGATTTTATAACTAATTGCATTTTTTTGTATGAATAAAACACTTTTTTGAAGAAAAATTATCTTGTGCACATTAATATGCACAAGGGTGTACATTGAATAAATTGTAAACATAATGATGTCTACCTGCTTTTATTTGATCAACTGAATTTAATTAATAACATGGTCTCCCAAAGTATCATCATCAGCCTGAATCTATCCACTGTTGAATGAAGGCATCTTCAAGCTGCTTCCACTTCTCTCCGTCCTGTGTGCTGCGTTGCCACGTACTTTCGCAGAACTTTATCATTTCATCGATCCAGCGACCTCTAGGTCTACCTTGCGGACGTTTTGTACCTCTTGGATACCACTGGATGACTAAATTTGTCCAATAATTGTCTCTTCTTCGAGCTATGTGTTCAGCCCATCTCCATTTGAGGCTTTTGATGAACTCTATCACATCGCAAATCCTTGTCTGCTTCCTTATTCACTTATTCCTCTTCTTGTCCTGCCGCGTTATGCCTAGCATGCACCTCTCCATACCACGTAGTGCTATTCTAAGTTTCTGGATGGTGATTACGGAAAGCACGCACTGGTTGAACACTGCGCTTCAGGCACAGTGGAAGGTCACTTTTGAAGACACAATTCAGGCGGTCAAAAGCACTCCGGTCTAGCTTTACTCTACGAACAATGTCATCAAATATACGTTCATCTATAGACACTTGTTGTCTCAGATAGATGTAGTTTTTCACCTGTTCGAGTTGAGTGCCATTGATGAGGATCTTTTTTAAGCTGCCAAAGCAGTTGAACATTCCCAAAGTATATTAGGTACATAATTATTTAAGGCTCTGCTGATTTCTATGATTATGTTTCGGTTTTTTAAATTAGCTCATTAAAAATATATATTATAATACATTCCTACTTCAAGTAGACGTTTGTTCTAAAATTAATTGTTTCAGAACGATTATAAGAATCTGACACAGCCCTAAACTTCACGGCGGACCTGGGTGTTCAAAACCGCCTATACCCGTCCCTAACATGGCAAAGTTCATAATATGGGATGTTTTGACAAAGCATTGAGTAAATTCAGTCATTAATCGCATTAATTATTAAAAGTTTCAAAGCTGTCGCCCAGTTGAATTTGAAATACGAAAAGCCATTCTTAAGTTTGTCACTTAGCTGTTACTAGGCAAATGTCTCGGGAGACCAGCGAATTAGTGGAATGGCCTATATAGACCTGCAAAGTCAAGTAGAGAGACTTCTGAGTGTCCATCAGAAAGCGATGATGACTGTACAAGTCCAACTCGATTCATCAGTCAACATAATTCTTAGGCCACCTTTCATAAAGTTCATTTCCAATGGCTTGCAATCCTACCGATACCTCAGTTCCAAAGTGTAACTAGATGAAATATAAAACGAAATAAAAGTCCAAAACTCTATGCATTATTTATTTACAAGCAAAGTTAACCTTGCCATTTCGGGCGCACGCACAGAAGGTTTATCCAAACCTAATATTTTCGACGACGTCATTTTGTGATCAGAAAGCATTTTCCAAAACATATAATTTAGACAGTCGTTGGTAGTTTGGGGACGGTGGACGTCAGGATAGTCTTTGGACCAGTGGTTCTCACGGAAAATTTCTCCGTGGCCGCATTATAAACATCAGTGGTCGTATGAAAATGTCTCGTGGTCGCACCAAATCTTTCAATGGTGATTTTAAATATTAGGCCGGGGTTTGATTTTTGTACGGAGAGTGAGTCCAACCTGTAGCCGTTTTTATTGTGTGTGTTAGAGAAAAGTGGAGTAAGTTTGCTTTGGCCTCTACCTGCCTCCTCGGGTGTATTAAATCATTCTAAACCGGGTCGGTAATGTAGGTATGTATTCGTACCATTTGAACTTGTTTCACTGATTTTTATACATACTATAATAAATAAATATTTATATATATTCTTTTATCTTACGAAATTATCAATATTTTTTTACCAAATTCTTTTTTTTAAATTAATACTTAACATTACAGTTCCTATTTTATTTTTCCTACTTAAACCAAGAACGCAACTTTCATGTTGATTTTTTGTTTTCAACTTTGTATTTACAGATAACACGTTGTAAATTTAAATGAAAAGAATTCATCACTGGAGTTTATACCTATTACCTACCTAGTATCAAAAACAGAACCACAAAATTCATTTTTCTGCAATAAATAACTGATGAAACATGAAACGTTATGTGCGAATTAGAAATGAGCTTACATAGGAAAATAGATTTTGCATACAAACATAAACAATTTTTTTAAAATTTAAAACTAATTTTTATTTCTGGTATAAAAGATTCTAACTATTATTATAAGATATCTATTTTCTTGAGCTGTTCATGAAGTTCAATTGTAGATACTTGGTTCTACTTTTGATACTATATAACTCACTGATCAAGTATTGTATGCCATTTTTTTGGCATGTAAAATTACTGAATGTTTGGCGGTACTTAAAAGCTAAGATTGTATGTGGCATAATTGATATGTTTGTGATTCACATTGATGTGTCACAGCTTGTAGACAATGGATAAAATAAATGGTCGCTAACGTATATTTTCGTTTCGCGTGAATCCATGACGTGGGCGGACAAGAAACGTTGGCGTGGGAGTGTTGTATGTCGTAAAAATAAGATTGGGCAGCTTACCGGCGGCTAATTGCCGCCAAAACATCTGCCAAACTTGCATACTAGATTAATTTTATACTCAAAACATAAAACGTATCACATAATTTCACTAGACTACTACTTACTCAGTCAACTAAATACACTTGACAATATTATTACTACACTGCAATAATAAGTGGGCAACGATACATCATCTGTAAAGTTTTGAAGACACTAATACAATTCACATTATTATGCTTTGATTTCCATAGATACCTGCTTATGTACGTAATTTCTGTGGATTGAATAGTTAGAATATCATAGGGTGAGTGTTCATAAAGTCAGACGTCACCAGTGGTCGGCCTTTTGAGCTTAATACTTAAATAATAGTGAATAAATTAAAAAAAACAGATTTTTTAAATTCGTGTAGGTAGTCTTGCCACTAGCCAATGTATAGCTGCACTTTACTGACCTATATGATGCAATACACAATTTAAAAAAGCACATTTTTACTTCGCAAGTTTCGACAAATTCATGTTGTATGGAGATCGCTAACATGTTTAATTTATTTGAAAATGTACTAACAATTATATTTTAATAACGTGATAATGAATAGTCAGTTCAACAATTGCAAACAAAATATGTACAACAAAAAGAACAAATAATTGGCTGCTCAATAAATACAATGTTAGGTCGAAAGTCAATAGAAAAATGATAACAAATATAATATAAGATAATTAACAAGACATTTTTAATGACACGTATGTTTAAAAACGTCGGAGCTAAAACATACATACCCAGTGTTCATCATTTAGATCAGTGCTCCGCATATTATAAGCTACTATTTAAAATTAAACAAATTATAAAATTGAAAATTGTCGTGAAATTTACGTAAGGTCATTTCGCCAGTGGTCGGCCAGTTAAGCGACAGGTGTACTTTCAAAAGGGATTTTGAGTCAATGAGTGATAAATACATATTTTTTCGCTGTTATACCATTAAACAGGGAATAATTAATGTAACCAACTAAAAATAAAATAGTTAATATTGTATCAAGCATAAAATAATGGAAGTTTTCAAAAAAATGTCAATTCTCCCAGTGGTCGGCCATCACTATGAATTAAAAATATAATGATGCAAAGCATGACCGTAAAAAGTATATTTTGTTAGCGATCCCCATACAACATGAATTTGTCGAATCTTGCGAAGCAAAAATGTGCTTTTTTTTAAATTGCGTATTGCATCATATAGGTCAGTACAGTGCAGATATACATTGGCAAGTGGCAAGACTACCTACACGAATTAATAAAAAAAATCTGTTTTTTTTTAATGTATCCGCTATTATTTAAGTTTTAAGCTTAAAGGGCCGACCATTTGCGACGGCTGACTTTTGGAACACTCGTCCTATTTTGGCATGTGGTATCCCGCGAAATATTGAGTGCTTAGGTGGCCGTAGATGAGAAAAGATTTTGGAACACAGATTTAGATGACATAATACACAAGTTCGATTTGCCTCCTAATGAAATCAGTTTTAGATATTTTTTTTTCCAATTACATAAGTTTAAAATGAATAGTTTCGTCGCATTGCAAAATTATATACCTCTTATTTCGGATTTCCAAAGTAATGATTGGCGAATAGTTCGTGGCGAGATGCACAGATGCCTCGGAGTCAATGATCCGGTGACACCTTTACGCGGTAAAACGGTTTCGCGAGTTGTCAAATTGCGTCGGCCATTAATATTATTACTTGGTCCACGTGGACTGCGTTCGACGTATGGGACTACGACGTCTTAAATATAGCAAGGGCTATGTATGTAAGTATGAATATTAATCGCGTTTTGTATGTAATGTTTCTCGAATGCTATTAAATTAAATCTTGTATATTTTACTAATATTAACTCTGTCGATTTTGTCTAGTTCTATATCCTTTCCCCTGATTGTTAATTAATTAGTCATGCCTAGTTTCAGGGATACGTTTATAAGTTAGTATCAAATTAAAATCTCGTTGCTACTCTGACATAATTTGGTTTTTAAATGAAGTTATATAACTTACAGATTTTATTTCCAAATGTATTTTTTCGCATTCTATTTGCGTTTAACACATAATTGATAGAATTTTGAAAACTTTTAAGATGATCATTCCTATCCAATCGATTGTTGAGATACCAGGTGTAATTTAATTGAAGGGTAAAAGACACTTATTTCACAATGCTATAGATTTTATTATCCATTTGTAGAATTGTAGGATACATAAGAAAAAGCGACATTTTTTTACATTGACGTAGCAGTGATTATCAAATACATACTTAATTTTAATAATACGATCAAATCTATAAAAAAATCGTAATATATGCCTGTTATTTTGACCCGTTAAGTGCCAATCATCAGTCGATTTTCAATTTCGGTTACCTACATTAGTCACTATACCTAAGGCTACCATTTAGGAAAATGACATAGGTATCTGGTATTACCAAAAAGGTAGATATGGAATTGATAAGCTGTCACTTGGGTATTAGTAATATTATAATTGCTTGATTTACTAAATACCGTTGATGTGTATAGGTATGCGCTGAAACCAAAATAAGTAAAGTATTAAATGTTATACCTACATAAACATATCAGATAAAATGATAGATTTTTAATGGCCACCGGATGTGCGCGTTTGCGGTTTGCATGACTGTAACTTAAACTAACCGATTATTGACTGTTCGACAATGGTATTAAGTTATAGTAAGTAATTATTTTCCTTACAGGAAGGCAAGATGTTAACATGTATTATTATTTTGCAAAGCTATACAATTGGATGCATTTTCAAAGAATCGGACAATAACGTGATGTGTGTAAACAAATAAAGTTAATTCTGTTCATTAAAATCAGTTACCCAAACCGTTATTTTTTTTATTCCAATTCCCAACCGGTTCGGTAAAAAGAAATTTGTCGGTTCAGTTCCGGTTTTCGGTTCATCTCGCATTTAAATATTAGCAAGTTAATATACACCCACACCGTCCATAACTCTGTGTACTGCTTTTCGTTATAACTTAAGGTGATAACTAAAATGTCATATGAGAATATTTCCTAGCAATTATGATGTAGCTGATATCCAGACAAAATACTTTTTTTTTTATTCATATTACTTATTAATTGACTTTCTCTAGGATTGCCAACTTTTCACCGCGCCCTGTTTTTACGAACAAAAGTACGACAAGAGTATAGAAAGAATCTTGTAGCTAGTTTGTTTTATTATTATTATATACTATGTAGGTGTTTGAATTGCGAACTTTTGATCTGTAATGTATTCATTGATATTTTCATCATAATATTAAATCAACTTTATTTGAAATAGTATAATAATAATGTATCTTATCATTTCAATTATCTTCGAAAAAAAACCGAAATAAGTATCGGTTCCGGTTCGGGTTTTGATTAAAATAATAAAAAATATTGCTTTTTTATTATCGATGTTTTTTTTTAAATATGGGATAAAATATCAAACGTCAGATCAAACAGATTTTTTATGTTTTGGGTTTGATAGTGCCCCAAAAAAAAGTTAATCTATTTTCACCGTTCTGCATTTAATCATTGTCTTATCTTTATTTGATGGGCTTATTGGCCATTGAATGGACTCTGGGGTCATGATACAACAAGTATATATAGGTGAGATAGATAAAAAATGAAAGTCGAATTTGTGGCTTTGTTGGCGTCATTTACAATTATTGAGTTTGTTAGTATTTTGCCACAATTAAAATTTGGTTCGTCAAACAGATGTCACATATCTTATGTATAATAGCCCAGGTCGGTCTGTAGACGTTTTATTATTATCACATGTATGCATGAATTTTTTCATGATCTAAGCGTCCGTGGTGTATATAAAAATTTTATACAATGCACACACACAGCCAACATTGCACAAAGTACCGACGTGGCGCAGATTCCGTGGCAAACAAACAAAAATAACAATCAGTCCGTTAGTATGGAAACTAAAGAACACCGGTGTGAGCGATTACGTTGTGAGCGACGGCAGATATGGAGGGCGAGGCAAACGCTGGAAGCAGCAAAATCACGGCGTGATGCTGATGCCGAAGCACACAGACAACAACGATCACAAAGAACACCGGAAGCTGCACAATCCCGACGAGCCGCTAACGTGGAAGCTCAAACATTCAGTATTTCAATTTCAATACCGTCACTATGACGGGCGTCCCATTAGTATTTTAATAAACCTGATCTCGTGCCTATAAACAGTGGGAGTGACAGTAGCATTTCAAACATTTGACAAACTTCAAAGTCCAATAATTACTCAAAACAAATATTTTTCAGTTAGTGTCTTCTTCCAGAACAACTACGATATATAACATAGTGCAGTAAGTTATTTGTAAAATTCATTTTCGAAGTATGTAAATTTTAGAGGAAGGGGTTTGATAAAACCGAATCGGATACACAGGAGCATTAAGGAATACCTATGCCAGCCCTGAAAAAAACTCTAAGCTACCAGTCTTAAATATTCCATTTTATATCAATTAACGTTATACACAATTATAATTAGTCTGTCATAAATAGTATTCATCAATTCAAAAGTTCACAGGATAGTATACACAAAGGTAGGTATATATTATTAATATTATATAATATGTAGTTTTAAAAATCATATGAAATGAATGTTTTTGGTTTTTGTGGACGGCCTTTTCTATTGCGGTAGCTTGTACAAACTTACAACGTTCACTCGTTCAGCGCTCAGCAAAGCATATCGTCACAGGAGTGCACTGCTCCTCTTGCCCGCAATTTATTTCATACAACAAATGGTCAATGACGTCACCAAAATCAGGATTGTAATACAAACGTAGAGAACGCGAAGGAGAGCGGAATACTCAGAGCACCTCCTCGTCATAGGCGGGCAAACGGGCGTCTTATTGTATTAGCGCGAATATCGCCTGTTTATGAATTATTGTTTCCTGCAATATGTGGTGTTCCACGCTGGGGATTTAAAACAAATGAATAATTGGTATAGTAATTATGTTTGAGTATCGCTTATTAATGGAATATGTATTTGGGAATACAGTGCACCCTTTGCTCTTTATTTTATAATACTTGTCCTAAATCAGTGGGTTATGGTGAGCTGAAATTTGCAACTAATCTGTACGCCCAAGTTCAGTGGTGTACAACCGATGGCCAATTTATCTATTTTCTAATTTTTGAAATGCCGTGGGTAAATGTGTAAACCGATGATATATTATACTAGAATAATCAGATACTCCAATCACTCTGCATTACGTGCATGATGGAATTTAGTATCATACATAGTAAGATTTCATTCTGCACGCTGGCATCAAGCGATTTGCTACCGCGATCAATGCTTTTGGTTACTATCCTCACTACAGCATTGAGGTTATCATTCATTGTTCAATCGGTTTCTATGTTGAGACTTGATAAATTTTAATAAGGCTTGCTCGCCAAGTAAGTGCTTCCGAAAAGACTTGAATAAAACACTGCTTCCCAAACTATGGGTCGCGGCCCCTGGAGGTGCATGGGACTTCGGCGTGGGGCCCCTTAAAATGTTCCAATAAACTACAAGTATTTAATTACGCATTCTTTCCGTGGCATGTACATATGCAATGCATTACTCGTGATTTTATTGATTTTCTTGTCTTTAAGGCTATTGTAGAATGTAGCTGTGTATATAAGTAAGTATATTATATGTAATTATTCTTTTCACTTTTAAGGTGTTAACTGTCAATTCTTGGTGGAAAGACATTATATTTTAAAAAATAAAACACAATTCATACGCATTCTTTCGAGTGGAAACATATATTTATATAAAATTGAGTGTAAAATAGAGTAGTTATATACCTTCATTTTTACACTCAATTTTATATAAATAAGCCTGTTATGTTTGTATTTTTATCAGTTGATAATGCTCGTGATGAACGAAACCGGTCTTGATCATTATTAATATGTGGAAGTAGTACAAAGGAATTGTGTTTTATTTTTTAAAATTATTCTTTTGACAGCTAAATTAATTACATTTTCGGGGGAGGAGGCCGTGGTTTATTTTTTGTAAATTTTGTGGGCCGTGAAATAGAGGGTATGTGAAGCGTATCTTCTTACGTAGGGTGGGAAACTTCTCCTTGGGCATACATTGCAGATCGCCAGCCTGATATTTCGATCTCAATTGGTCATTGTTTTTCCAATCGATCAATTCTAGTTGCAAAGATGGATCGGTCCCGATGATTAATCACGTCATATATAAAATAGATTTTATATTCAATGAAACACTTGGTGATTAGGTACTTTTCATTATAGACCCCAAGAATATTATTGTGGGCCGCGGGTTGTGCATCACCGCCCTAGATAAACGAAGCAAACTTACTTCATTTCATTAGTATTTCACTGACTAATATGAATTCATGTGACTAATTACATTTTAAATTAATCGATCGCTTATTGGACGTGTGTCAATTACTATTGGCAATGGTCGCTGGGTCAGAACCAGTTTTCCGTTCAATTTACACCTTGTTTATGGTCGGCTCGTCTAATTGACACTGTTGCTAGCGTGTTGCTCCACACTTCATGCCTGTAATAGACAACACAGGTGTGCATGCATAATCGATCTGGTTTGGTTCGCACATTTGAGCTCATACATGTTCTCTGTTGACAATTGACGTAGACCAGCAGCTTCAAAGAAATCATTATAATTTCGCTACTTTCACATTATACCAAGTGTCATAATATTTACTTCTACATAATATTACTGCGACATTTTTTGTACACATAAACAAATCAAAATACTTGTGAATAAAATTGTGGTTTTGTCAATCGCTTTGAAGTGAGGATTATATTTACTCTATATCAGTGGTTTCCAACCCTAATGCTACAACGCTTCCCCTAAATTTTTTTCCCGTGCCTCCCTACCTTTAATTTTTTTAGTCGATATTATAATATAGACACGTTTTAAATAATAAAAACTTTATTATAAAAAACTGCTAAATATAATTAACCGAATAATAACAAGATTTTGTGGCGTAGCTAGGGACTTTGCCATTCTCCCACCATTTTTCCTCCAAAAATGATTTAATGTTTACAGTTGTGTTGGATTAAGGGTATCTTTATAAAATACTTTTTATTTATTTAAAATCATAAACCATCACGGCAAATAATGTATTTTTTATAATCATCAACTATGACGAAACAGAAAATTGCGTCGTAGTCAGAAAATTTTTATGTATGATTAAAAATGTGTACTGTATTTTTACAATTTGTCATTTACAAATGTTATATTTAATATTAATATTGTAGAGTTCCGCAGGCTTGTTCCTGAAATATGTCAAAAATCTATCTATCTAAACTATTAATGGTTTTCGCGAAATGAGAAAGAAAACCTACTACATAATATACTTACTCTTTTAAATAATGCACGTGTGATTTATTATTTTCTCACAAAAACGCATTTGGCTTTATGTATCAGTCAATCCATTGACGGCATTATTGCGGTATATGGAAGTTTTACTATTTTGATGATAATTAATTATTTGATAATGGGTAGCAGATTCATCAATATAAAGCAATACAAATATTAAAGATCAATAAGAAACAGGCAATTTTATCTTTTGTCCACGAATCTTATATTTTTTTTGTATTGTTTTTCCTTTTCAATTTTGCAATAAGTGAGCCATATGGTTATATTCCAAGAACAATTTTAACTAATTAATTTTATATAAACGTAATTAGATTAAAAAAGTAATGATACAATTTGAAAATTATTGCTTTTTCAATTGACAGTGACTGATGTGTAAGCTTTAATTATTTAATTAGAAAGCAACACTTAAAGATAATATTCTCTCAGTATGCAATACAAAAAATAATAATCCAACGGTCCTCATACAGGGTGCCATATTGAGTAATATTCTTCACATTGCAGTAAGTACAATGTTTTTTTGCTACGCTCACAAGATTTCGGTAACCGAATATTTTAAAAAAATCCGCATAATATGGGAAAAAGTCTTCAATGATTTGAAAAATGAGTTTTGTAATTGTTAACATTTTATTTTATATAAATAGCCCTGTTGTGATTTTATTTGTATCAGTTGATAATGCTCGTGATGAGCGAAACGGTCCTTATGTATAAACCTTTGTTAAATTGTTTTTTTTTTATTTTTTAAAATGTAATGCCTTTCCACCAAGAATTAACAGTTAACACATTAAAAGTGATGCCAAAATAACTACAGTGCATAGCTAGGTAAGGTAGGTATATGCTTAAAAAAGAAAACGGATCGGTCGAATCAACGCCACTGAATTAGAAAATTTCACCCTGGAACAACACACTTTTCAGGATGTTATCGATAAAGCAAACTTTGTTTTGACTCTTCTGAAACCTAAGTAGTTTTTCGAACACGTGAATTATGTACCGAAAGAATTAAAACGTTATATATTATGTAAAAGGAAATTCAAAAAAAATGGTTGGGCGTGTGTTCGTTAAGTTTTGAGAAACACTGTCTCAGTGTTTTTCTCACAGGTAATACATACAACATTGAGTAGTGAACGCAACAGAGTTCGTGTTGGAAATTCGGTCGGAATAATAGCCAGCGGGGGTCGACGACCGCGGTGTTTTGGCAACACTGCTTACACAGCGCGGGAATTCGTTTTAATTATTTTCAACAGATTAATCTCACTTATTATTAGCCGTGTAGATCTGTGATTGCGAAGTGATTCGACATGATCCTTGCGCTTGTGATTTGCTTTTTGTAATTGATTTTTAATTGTATCTATTGTCATTTAGAAAATAACCACTCAAGTTTATTGTTCGGAAGTCAAATTGATGAAATTGCGGTGGGTCGGACATGTCGCAAGGCGAACGGACGATCACTGGACGAATGCAGTCATTCAGCGGTACCCGAGTCCCAATACCCGCTGGATTGACGAACTTGTCAGGTTCGGTGGAAGTACGTGGCAGCGTAAAGCTATAGGAACCGAGAAGAGTGGAGGGAGCTGGGGGAGGCATTCATCCAGTAGCAGATCGACTCGGCTGAAAATGATGAAATTAATAGAAAAGTGGCAATTCTGCTAGCTGTCAGGAATTGCTGAACGGTTGCAAAAAAAAAAAATGGATTACTATGAATATTTTATATCTTTAATCCTGTATGAAAAAACTAATAGTCGACTTTATTTCTAGTAAGCTTATTCCAATCAAATTTGAGTCATCTTTGCCGACAGTCTCTATCAATTAGGGGAGATTAAAATTGTTTCTTATTTCGAAGAAGGCTTTCGCCGGAATCTGTTTGAAAAAACTTCGTAGCTTGACGTAAGCTGTTCACATTTCAAATTATTACTTTATATATTATAATATTATTTATATTATATCATTATGTATTATTGCTTATGTGATAACTATATAATTAATTTGCATACAATTTGCAATTCATATCTTAGCCAATTTGATTTCGGGCTGATTACAACATTTACTAGGAAACTTTGATTATGAGATTCAGCCGACAGTATGATATTCAGAGAAAAATTACCACATATTGGTTTATCAGAATTTATTTTAAGCTCCCAAATTATTAACACGACCAACGATAAGATAAAAATAGATTAATTTATATACTTAGCCGTACAATTAATTCCTTCATGGAATTGTAATTATGCGATGTTTTAAGTTGACTTAATTCTATATATATAAGCTGACCGTGTAGAACAATGTTATACGTGATATGCATCGTTCACGAACGAGCGAATCCTAACGACCTAATTTTCGTAGTGAATGAGATTCGCTCGTTCGCATCTATTGAAACTATTAGAATCACATGATTTTTCGCTATTGCACTGCTTTGGCAGCCAGAATTATTATTATTTGAAAGCATATTTATAACGTGACGTAAAATTAGGTGTGATCTTTGATATTGATATAAACGATTGAATACATCGATACCACTTGTTTATGTGTCTATCACACCTCGTCATATGATTTCTGACATGGGATATTACATAAGCATTATGCTGACTACGTTTTTCGATAGTCGTCAAATCTATTTATATGTATGTATAATATAATTGTCTTGGTAAAGAAAAAGCTGAAATTTCGCAAGTGTACCAAATTACATTTTCAAGTACTAAAATAAACGTTGTGTTCCCAGAAGGTTAAGAGATAAAATTACAGAAATATGTCATTTTTTTCATGTACGTACTAAATATCGTTTGTTCGTGTAATAAGCAGTAATAATATGATCAAATTAATAATTATCAACCCATAGCCTAGAATTTCCTCAATGACATTGTGTAGAATTAGTGTATACACTTTAAATACATTATTTTCAATTGAAGCTTCAGCAAATTCTTCAAAGAAAAAACGCTTTACATTAGACTGTGCGAAACCATAGTATAATTATGAATCTTTTTATCACATTTTGTACATCTCATAGTAACAATTAATAATTTTTGTTTATTGAATTTTTAACCGTCAGTATTCGTAAATAATTTTCTTCGTCGAAAGTCTTCCAGAATCTAAAGTAAGACTGTATTTAAGTAGAATATATTATGAAAAATTATTATTGTACAATATTATGTCGCTTATATAAATTTTCTATTAAGTCTTAGTTACAAAGACATTTATTTTATATAACATAACAGATAAATGTCTAACGAACTTATATTTTATAGCATGCCATCACTTATGTGGGCAAAATTTAACTGTGCGAAGGCCGTTTGACAACGATTAGTCGTGTCAGGTAGTGGTCAGTTTAGTTCGATGGAAAGCAACTTGCAAACAATACCTGCCGGGGTAATTTATATGTTGAACAATTCGGTGTGCAAACCACTTAATTGAACTAAATTCTAGGAATTCCGTAATATCAGCCGCTTAGATAATAAGCTGCGCGCTCAATAAAAATATTACAGTGTTCGAATAAACACGATCTCTAATAAAAGAACATTATCAATCCTTCATGAATCGTTCCAATAAAAAACAGATTCAATATCATATTCCTTCATGAAAGTAAGACCAATGTGAGGCGTTACTGCAATCGTCATACAACGGGTGTTAAGGAAAAGTAGTACAGGTATAATAATACTACGAACAAATTGATATAATACATAGGTATGTGACATATTTTAATATCGGTATTTTTACTTCCATTGCATTATGATTTCATAAAATGTTTTATGGTAATGAAACTCGCGAGAAAATCTGTTAACTGCCTGATCAAATTTAATTATATTTTTTTAAATGTAGTGTTAAATTTGTTTTCAAATCTTTTCAATCAATTTTGTGGAAGTATTACATCCCTTTTTTGTTGGTTTTCTCATCGGTCGTTTCATTTTCTTATCTTATACTATCTCATAATCATAGAGGTTAATGGATATTTGTGGTTTCTTCAGCATGTTGAATTCTTTTCCTTACGATACTTATCAGAAAGTTGGTTGTTTTCAAAATGAAATTAATCTGTTTTTTCTTTTTTTTCAGACAAAATTGATGGTCGGAACGCAAGCCACTGATGGGGGGAGAGGCTGTATTGTCGAAATAGTCGCTAATTCAGCAGTCGTGCTAAAATTTGCGCTATTACATGCTTGGAGGTAGGCTGTACGCTGAGATCGACGAATTCCAATGGATGATGCAGAGTGGACATTTCGTTTGATCGATGTAGCAAAAAACAGCGACAATTACTACCTACAGAAGATTGTTGCACCGAGTGTTCGCTGCTAATAATTGAGTGAAGTGTTTCAAGTGAAAGTGAAACCACTGATTTCATCGCATTCTATTGCCAATTGTGAAACTTGTCAGTGAGTTCAACATTATTAATAGGTTTTATTAATTCAATGTTGAGATAACACGATGCGCGTGCAGAATAAAACCGTTATTAGATTGGGTTAGGATTTCTTGTTCTAAGTAATCAAATATACACGATTTCGTCACGGTAGTGAGATAGATATTGTATTGAATTGCGGTAAAATCTAATTTAGAAACGACCTTTAAAAGATTTCTGTGGTCGGTGTTGGTATTACTGAAGTGCTCTTTTTGTGGTGATTCATCGATCGTGCGTTAGGTGCCACTCGAGATAAAAATAAGTGCTTTTTTGTGAGACTCTCGAGTGGAGTGTGGTGTTTTATCGTGTAGTGCCCGATGTCGGTGAAGTAGCTTTAAGTTGTGGGTCCAGGTTCAGCACCCGGGATCGAGGGAAATGTATCCCAGTGCCGGAGCGATGAACGCTGCGGCGGCGGCGGCAGCCGTCGCAGCGGCGAGGCATCCGGTAAGTTTCGCACATGATCACATCATGCAATTCGGTATAGTTATACTTCTCAAACTGGAGACAGCAAAACTTCCGCCAGGAAGCAATGAAATATGTCTGTATTAAAATTAAATAATTTATAAGCAATAGTTTTAGTTGCTCTTGCTCTAATTTTAATTTGTCTCGTGACATGAATGGTATTTTATAAAAAAAAAGCCTTCTTAGTAGATCGACCATTTGTTTCTCAATCTGTGAATATTGAAAAATAAATTGAAAAAGTCATACTTGCCATATTGTGTTTGACAAATTCTAGCGTTAGTTGTAAATATATTATATTGGATATTGTACATGGATATTGTACAGGTAGAGTATACGCCGCATAACTTGGCACTCCGGCTCTAGGGTGGCCATGATGTGATATTTTTTACATATTTTATTTGTTTATTTATTACTACATATATTAATACAAGTGAATATCATTTGGTCTAATTTTATGCGAGGTAAAATAAAAACTACGCAAATAATAATATTTATTTATTATCATATTAAAGTTGTTAACATAACATGATCGACAAATGTTCAATAATTATTTGCACTAGCTCACTTTATACCAACATTATTTACCCCACGATTTTGGTTGATTAGAGATGGAAAATATTATTATCGCTGTATTATTATATATATAAGCACATCAATGTTTCAGCTATTGAATCATATCGGCCTTGGAATTTGATATCGTAGGATTATTGATTCTAATGTGGTATGAAGCATTATCAATGACCACCTCAGAACTGGGCTCTAAATTGAGAATAAGTAATAATTCATGCTGTCATGGTAGTTTTCGATTTTTTGGTGGGAGTTCAGAAGTTATGGTGACCGTATTTTTCAATAAATAAACAAGCGTTCGCCCACTTCATGTACTGAACCTACCTAACCGATTGTCGTCAACTAATTACGGGATCCATACATTCTAATATAACGACAGGCTCTGTGTAGTAAGAAATGCTAAGTTATAAAGCGTTTACATACTCCAATAACTAGTTAAATATGTTCACGAACTACTTCATGGAACATTATATACCTAGTTCATTTATTAGTATAGCGATAAAATATGATTAATTTTAATATAATATGCACTTAAATTGTAACTAAGTATTCAAATTAGCGATAAACGAGGTGGAGCCGCAGTAATTAGTAGAATTCATTAGTATCTCAAATATGAAAAGTTAATGTACGCGGTAGCTAAGTGATTATTTTGACACCAGTATGTGAAGACTCACATAACCGGTTTGTTAGAAATAAATAACATGTTATTGGAATAATTTATCGACCAGTCATTTCGCTGAAACGGAAATTAAAATATTGGTAATAATTGTGAATTTATTTCTTTTATTCTTACACGAAAATGTTGAATTGAAAATTAAGATACATTAATGATACCGGGATTTTTCGAGAAGTTTCCATAATGAAAGGTTGCAGACATAACTATCTCAAAGAGAAAGGCAGTAGGTATGTGTTGAATAAGGATTCCAACTCAAATATTCCATTATTCAATATTCGAATATATTGGGCCTTTTTTTAACGATTCGATATTCGAATATTTTGGTAACTATTCGAATAGTACACATCACGATTATGTCTATTTGGGGTTTTGACATGAAATGGGAAAAGATTTAGTCTTATCTCATTTCTGTCAAATATCTCATCATTTAGAAAATATTGTATTCTGTAAATCAATCATTGAAAATTTGAATAAATGTGATTTTATTAGAAATGAGCTTGTTTGCTTACAAATTTTAATGTACAATTAAATTATTATTCTAGTGGGTATATATAATGTTATGTTACTAATTATTCAAATCGATTTTTTAATATTATTTTCATACTAAAGAAACTAATCGATATCCTTAGTATTCAACTATTTTGCATACCTGCCCTGCAGAAGTGGATTCGATTCTTATAATTTTTTTATAAAATAATTTTCACGATTCAATCAAATTTCATATGAAAAAAAAAGAAAAAATTGTATTTTCTTTCTTTTTTTATTCGGCGTGTCACTTTATTTTTAAAAACAATGTAAAAAGCCCAGACGGACCATGTTATCAAGTAACAAAATGAAATATATTTAAACCATCCTAGCTATATTATTATCAAAGCTTTTAAATTTTATTAGTTTTGTGTAGGTCGCACCTGCAGGTGTTTATCGATTTACCCTCTACGTCAATTAAAGTCCATATTTAACATTAAGTATTATGAAGTAGTATTTCTGGGGCAATATTTACATGTGAATCTAATATAATATTTTTATACTTAAAATATCACATTAATATACGGATTTCTCATATCAACTTACATAGCCCAAGGCAACGGTTTAATTTTAAATTATACCGTCTAATTTGGAAAAGCATGTTTTGATTTAATTACATAAATGAAGTTGTTACCAAATATAACAAATTTAGTAAATTCTAATCGATCATGATTTTCGCATATCTACATAATTATTTTTATGTTTTTTTCTACTGTTTTTATTAATTTGTGCGATCACATAATTATTTGCTGATACATCTTTCATAAGGCTCGTCGCCAGTGGTCGGCATTTTGCTTAAAATTTAAATAATAGTGAATACATTTAACAAAAACAGTTTTTTTTTAATTCGTGTAGGTAGTCTTGCCACTTGCCAATTTATATCTGCACTATGATTCAATACGCAATCAAAAAAAGAAAATTTTTACTTCGCAAGTTTCGACAAATTCATGTTGTATGGGGATCGCAAACAAAATATACTTTATACTGTCATGCTTTGCATCATTATGTTTTTTATTGTTGTGTATACTCTCAGTAAATTCTATCGCGATATTTATGAAGTTTCATAGTGATGGCCGAACATTGGGCAACGAAAAGCCGACCACTGGGAGAATTTACATTTTTTGTAAATTTCTATTATTTTATGCTTGGTACAATATTAACTATTTTATTTTTAGTTGGTTAAATTACCTAATACCTGTTTAATGGAATAACAACGAAAAAATATGTTTTATCATTCATTGACTCAAAATCCCTTTTGAAAGTACACCTGTCGCTTTACTGGCCGACCACTGGCGAAATGACCCTAATGTACCAAATTGCATTTTGTTTTCTTATAATTTAGACATAATAATTGTTAACGCATATTACTTGTCAGTCTGTTCGCCTATATACACATTCCATTAATAAGCGATACTTAGACATAATTATTATACCAATTCATTTGTTTTCAACCCCCCTCGATTACATATTACAGGAAAAAATGATTTAATGAACAAGCTCAGCGAATGTATTCACGCGAATACAAAAAGACGCATGTTGGCCCGTCTATGACGAGGAGGTGTACTGAGTATTCCGCTCCCCCGGGTACCGTTCTCTAAGGTTGTATGGATATCCCTATTTTGGTGATGTCATGGACCATGTGACTGATTCGTTGTATGAAATATATTGCCGGTACGAGGAGCAGCGCACTCCCTATGACGATATTTTTTGCTGAGCGCTGAACGAGCGAACGTTGTGTAGCTTGTACAAGCTACTGCAATGGAAAGAGCCTCCACAAAAACCACAAACATACATTTCATATGATTTTTTAAAAGTACATATATAATATTAATAATGTATACCTACTTTTGCATATACTACCCTGTGAACTTTTGAATTAATGAATACTATTTATGACATACTAATTATAATCTTGTATAATGTTAAAGGATATAAAATGGAATATTTAAGACAGGTAGCTTAGTTTTTTGCAGGGCTGGCATAAGCATTTCATAATGCTCAGTTGTGTATCCGGTTCGGTTTTATCAAATCCGTCCCTCTAAAATTTACATTCTTCGATAATGAATTTTACGAATGATTTACCCCACTATGTTATATATTATATTCTAATGAAGTATGCGATACTATAGTCACTATAGCGAATCAAAGGAAAGATCATTTTGCATACCATGGTCATTTAGTAACAACTTAACTGTTTTTTAAGTGAAAAAATCCCCGATCGCTACGGAATTTTTCCAAAGATTCTAATATGGCACTATCAATATACGATTTCATTCACAAGTTGAAACTTAAAAATGAACTAACTGCCATCTATGTAATATAGCAGGGCAGATATTTTCGTCACCGGTTAAGCCATTGTCCGTACTTCAACTTTTCACGAATTAAAAATTTATTAACGAATTCAGCGAGGTCTAAGGTAAGCGTTGCTTCTCAACTTTAAAAAGGATGTCATTTTCAGAAGTATTTGATTCAAAACATACTTAATGCTTTTGCTATATTAAGTGTAGAAACACACTAATTGTTCACTATCAATATAGGACTTTAACTTTTGTGTTATCAAAGTTTTTTTTTTCTAAAATCCAAGAATCGTAGGTTGGATAACTTGCATAGTAAGTTAAACCTTTTTGTGCACTCCTAAATATTTCTGTCACCGGCCGCCACTGATCTTGAGTGAGTATTATGGCGTTTGAATAAAAAAAATAGATTATAATATCAAGGTATAGTGTGACCTGCAGCGGTTAAAAATGTGATAATACTATGATCGAATTATATTAGAAAAATTATTTATCAAATATTCGAATATCAAAAAGCAACCGAATATATTCGAATATTCGTTCGGGATCCCTAACATGGACAACCATTGGCGACATGTTCATCAAATCGTGGTATACTTGTTTGCTCTGTGCATTGAACCGAAAGTGAAAAAAGGCGTTTCATAAACTACAATCGTCATTAAAGGAAGACAATTCTAATTATTTTCAGATTGCGTTCAAATAAATTTTCTTTTTCGTTACATTCACAGATATTTTATGTATTATTCACGCGAATCTGTTTTATGAAATAAACAATCATCGTTAATATAGCTACCTCACAAAACTTACAGTTAGTTGATTGAATAATAACCGTAATGTCTTCTTGCGTGTGTAATAATTTATATAAAATATGTATAATAATTACTGAATCGAATTTTATATATTTATTATTTATGGTTTAATAATGGACAATGAAATGACTTATTTGATTGATTTATAGCCTACAGTAAATTGCCTCCGGAATTCTTCACTTTAAAAGTACATTAGCTCTCATTCACATTATTTCCAATGATATGTAAACAATAGTCCGAGCCCGGGGTGACGAACATGCGGCCGTTTAGGGTTCAAGTGCGTTTGACTGAAATAAACAAATGCATTAATAAATAAATTTCATTGTTTTCCTTAATTAACAAAATAATGACGGATTTGATTTTATTTGACCTGGTTCATCAGATGCATTTTGGTAGTTTAGTTGGTATCCCACAAAGCAAGACTGTTGATAAAATTAATATGTAAGGGTGGTTGAATTGCTACTTAACACAGTTTTGTTCAACAGGTACTTAACATTATATGTGAAATAAACTAACATACCAAATTCATAACAGAAATATTGTTTGACAGCTTTGCATTGAAAACAACGAAGACTCCAATCGTTAGCACTGAAGCACGCTTGTTGTCAAAGGGTTCATGTTGAAATCGAAAAATACTTTTATCAAAATTGTTTTATTTTCTGCAAAAATGTAAGTATTCGTGTATCTTATTTATAACACTAAATACCTGCATAAAAATATCACTGATTTTTTCTGTTTTATTTAATTAAAAACAGGTAAATTTCTTAGGGGTGTTGACTAATTTTTTTCTGAAAAGGGGGCAGTAAGTCAAAAAAGTTTAAGAATTTATGATCTAAATAAACTACTACACAGACCGACTCTTTTTTATGATTAATACGTTCCAGCGACCACCATCTGAAAAAATAAGTATAAGCACAGAAGAATGATTTATACATCCCATTTCTTTAAAATTAATTTAGGTAGTTTTCAGTCAATTATGTTATTATCTGTAAATTAAAAGATGTGCCGGTCCGTGGTCGAGTGGTGAACGTCGTTGCCATCGATTTTTAAATTATTTTATGGTCTTTTGTATGAAGGTATGGATGTTTGTAATGTCTAAATTTCAGTCCCACACTTATCCGATCCTGAAAACGGTGCGACTTGCTAACCACTACTCCTCTCCTTATATCCTTACTCTCTTCGAAAAATACAGACTGAGTAACCATCAGTTCTCGTAGAAATCTTCTGTTGCGATAAATCTCCTTTAAGAGTCCATATATTATGCTCCACATTGGGAGTGTGTATCGTTAAAAAAAGAAAAGACATGATTTTTATCAGTGTTAAATAAATAAATCACTATCTTTTTTCTGTCTTATCGATAAAGCCTCTCGGTTTCATCGGCCGCATTCTTTCGCCAATCGCTGACCACTAGTACTCGTATGTATTATGGTACCCCATCTATGTAACGATGTCGCGGTCTCTATCGCTCCCTCAATAGTAGAAAATGGGAGGCGTTAAAAAGTCAATGTAAAAACATAAAGAATCGGGTGGATATAATAGAAACGGCATATCAATTTCTCAAACTAATCGTCACAGAGCGTTGCAACAGAAACAGCTTCACGCAGAAGTTATTGCAAGAAACATGGTAAGCCTGTTTCGCGTGATGGAATGTTCAATTACTAAAATGTAATTATACTACATAATATATGATAACGCTAATATTTTCCTACGCTTATATGATTTGTTGATGTCTTTTTAATGAGGTTTTCCTAGCTAGAGATGTTATTAATTATAATTTCTTTATGCGTGTTCATTCTTAACTAATATATCGTGCGACTTATGACTGTTTAATGAATGCGAATCAAAAAAAAAATGAAACAAACAATTCTCACGGCGTAATGCGAGACATTGAACCGAAAATGTTGTGTTGAAGATCTAGTCTGAGATATCTTACTAAGTACGAACGACTTAGCGGTTTATTCTCCGAAAATATTTATGTTATTTTTATCTTTTAAAACACAGTTGCGTGGTTGAGTTTTGGGGACTCAAGAATTTGGGGATTATTGATTATTACGAATAAAAATATAATAAATTTTACTAGACAATATAGTGTCGCATTATAAATATATATAGTGAGACTAAAACCTCGGCGGCGTCCGTGGCGCAGTTGGTAGCGTCGCTGGCTACGGTTACGGATGTCTCTGTTTCAATTCCCGGTGCTGACGGCTTTCATAGATTGATCTTTCAATCGATTTTTGTTTGTAGTCTAAGTCCTCCCTCCCACCCCATCCCATCCTTACGGGGCGTAGCGAGAGCGATTAGCTAACCACTAGTCCTGTCATAGCCCTATCCTTCTATCCCTACTGTCTTCGAAAAAAGAGAGGTTGAGCAACTGAGTGACAAGCAGTTCTCATAGAAAAAATCTATTAAGATACCACCATTAGGAGACCATATGCTTCACATTGGGAGCGGACATGGAAAAAAACTCCACATTTAGTCAAAACCTAATAAATACGTTCGTAATATATAATTTTACATAATTATTAAGAACATAAAACTTCCGCGAGCATACGAAAATGTTTAAAGCTTATTAAATTACACACAGAAATCAATGAATTCAATTTTTTTCGCTTATATCTATTCCAATTAGCGATCGAGTACCTTATAAAAATAAGCATATTGTATAATCGAAAATAAAATAAACTATCGAATAAACTAATAATTTAAGTGCGAAACACAATTTTAAAGCAAATTGCTAAACGGACATCGGTGTTTGCTTTTCGTCGGCTCATATTATGATGTATGTCGGCTCACATTTGTTTTTGTTCACAATATGTTTTTGAATCACTCACTAGCGACTGGTCGCCATCAATCACGAGGCATAAGAAAAGAAATTAACGTTAACGCATGTGGTTGTCGAGAAAACAAGAGCAGCGTACACGACCACTAGAGTAGAGAGCAACCAATGGGATAGCTTGTTTCATATCACGCGTTCCGCATTACACGAGCAACCAGTTCATCCCATATTGTCGTCCACATATTATCATTTTCTTCATTAAAAAAAAGTATGGCTTTCGAGAATGATGAAATATGTTGATAGAAGGCAGAAGATCAATATGGCACAAATCGTCAGTTGTTGGACTGTTCGGTGGTGCAGGAAGCACCCAATATCTCATTAATTATTCCTCTTTTTCTTGAGGAACAAAGCTACTACAATAATGTCTTCCAAGTTCATCTCGAGACTGACAAGATTTTTCGTATGTTGTTTGCCCTGTTAGTCTCTTGTCTTTGGTCGTCCACTTTCTGGTTGCTGCCAACCAGTGCGTTAGGGGCCTTTGAGTTTCCAACATTTTAAGGGAAAAGTGTAGGTCAGGTGGCTTAACAATAATATTTCAATAATATGTTTGACAATACACTAGAATACAGTATGAATACCCTTTGCTTAGTGAAGAGGCAATGAAAATTCTAATTCAATTCTTCACAACATATTTATGCGAAAAGGCATTTTCATGTGTCACTGCAATCAAAGAACCGTATCGATCTCGGCTTGAAATACATGCAGTTCTTCGTCTTGCAGTAGTTACATCATGAGAGCCAAATATAAATTTTCAAACAAACCAGAACATTCATCACATTATAAATGTTTAATGCTAAAATCTAAAAGTTCATATCTTGTATTTAAACCATTTTTTTTATTGTTTGGTTATAACAATTTTTGTTGAATTAATAAAATGTTTATTATTAAAAGTTTTATTTTATGAACTAGGTGCATTTTATGTCTTCTTTGATCACCTTTTTTCAGTACATAATATTTAGCACAAAAGTCCCGTTACAGGTCCGCTGGATTAAAATTATGAATTTCGAGGTCCGTGAACCAAAAAGTAATGCCGGCCGCCACACTGGAGTACGTTCTTTGGTTTTTAAACGTATTTTATCTGAAAGTAAATATTCAAATATTTTTTTTTGAGTTTGCTTTGGATTTCACGAGATTCCCATATAAATTATTATAAGTAGATTCCTGTTTTTATTTCTTTTTATGGATTATCGTTACTTTAGAACCTGTTAATATAATAATAATGTCTGATAATGTTGAGCATTTTATTTTGCTCAATAATGGATTGTTAACTAATTTTTTATAATGGATTTTAACTCCAGAATAATTTTCTACTTAACGAGGTTGATTGAATACGAAAAATATATTTTCCACGCCACTGTGTATCTTTTTTTTGTTTTAAGTGTTGTAATTTCAACAATTTGTAACCCCTTATATCGAGACCGTCAAATTTTCTTTTATTCAGATTCCATTCACGAATAACTTGCTTTTGTTTTAAAATGGCGTATCTGATATTCTCTTCAGTTAAATTAAATGTAACTAACAACAAATAACCTGCTATTTAAAGCTAATGTTATTTATTAGGGCTAACGTTATAAGGACGTACAATATTCGTTATATTTGGTTTATCTCGGTTTTAACCCTTTGTATGCTACACTTTTTATATTGACCAGGAAGAAGACCATAGCAACCAAAGGGTTAAATTATAGATTTATGCGATATTTGATTCTCAACACCATCTATAAACATAACCAATACAGTACACCGTTATCGCTATACACACAGTCATCGATTTAAAACATAGTTTAGTACATTTCTTGAATTTATTAAAACATTTAACCACTTTTAAGGTGTTAACTGTCACTTCTTGATGGAAAGACATTATATTTTATAAAATAAAACACAATTCATTTGTACTACTTCCACATATTTATAATGATCAGGACCGGTTTCGCTCATCACGAGCATTATCAACTGATGATAATGAGCGAAACCGGTCCTGATCATTATAAATATGTGGAAGTAGTACAAATGAATTGTGTTTACTAAAAAAAAACATTTAACCACAAAGTTTTCTGTTCAATTACATAAACTTTCAGTAACTCGTATTGAAGTTTATTTAATATGAAATGAAATATAACAAATCAATATCACACACTTGAGGTATGCCCGGATCCGGCCCGTGTGCCAGATTAGGGCGGGTAACGATAATTCAGATTCGGGCCTGGCTAAGGAATTTAACTTTAAGAAAAATATTTCGGACTATGTTCCGTTCATGGGCCATAAGGGAATAACGTTCATAACCATTTTTCCATGTATTATGAATATCGTTGAAAATATGTAAATAATATCATATTGTTTGAAACGCTTGGGCCGGGCTTGAAGATATACTCGAATCGGGTAATTTTAGAAAATTTCGGCTCGTGCTGACTTCCCCTACAGATGGGGAAAATCATTGTTAAGGTTTCAGGGTTAAAATTAAATTTCCCCAACAGAATTTTCAAAGCGCTTTATATGCATTAAACTTTTAATGAATTCTCGAATGACATAAATGTAAGTACATTGCTCACAATTTTTTTTATAACGCGTTTGTTTAATTTTGGGAAGAAGCTGAAAACCTCAATGGTGTCGGGCGCAATCAATCACAAATTACATCGTGGGCGTGTCTCGATAAAATTATTCGTAGTTTTTGTTTTACTTCAGTGTCGTATTGTTCGAATGCTTTTGTAATGCGATGCAACATGTCGATACATTTGATCGGCATATCGATTTGGACGACACTTTTTGAATGTTATCTTGACATCGATTTAGTCGCTCACGTGACCAGTTGAAGCAGGCACGAACGTGAGAGCTTTCACTGTAACCCGTCTTTTACTCAACCACGATAAAATGCGTTTCGTAAACTCATCAGTGGAGCCACAATCCCTGACCAGTGTTCACTGATACGAGGCCGGCCGGAGGATAACGCGTTTAAAACGATTTCAATAAAAAGGAACGAGATTTTTTTAGTTGCAATGTCTCAATTTGATTCAAATAAATACCATTGAGCACTTTTGTTCAAATTCATGTTATTTATTCTTTTTCAATTCGAATGCAAAAAATAAAATGATGTCTCGTGAAAATTAACGTTGGTCTTAATTAAAAGGAGGACATGTTGTAAAAAATGTTGTTAATTTTTGTACTTTCAAAACAAAATTAAATATCACGAAGGAAAAAAAAACCTGTTTCCATACTAAACATATTCAATAATGCTTTGATTAGATGAGATCTCATGTCTGGCATTTGTATTATTATGTCTTCCTTATGCGTCATTTTCATTTTGTTTTACGGTTTCTTAAAATGACGCCGATACCAGCTGTCATTGACGAAAAGCTGAACATGGAACTTGAATTGACAGAGAAACAAATTAAAATTAAAATAATGATAGAAATACATTGATGAAACAAATTAAAATTCTGAGTATGCCGAAAGGCAGTTCTAAAAATATTTCTTTACTTCTGCAGAAATGCAGTGGCTGCAAACCTTGGAGAATTATATACCTGTACAATATATAATGCATGCATGTATAGTAGTAACGACACACGAGTGAATACTGAACCAAAAAACAAAACCAGTCAAAAACAGTATAAAAACCAGGGCTTCGAACCGTTAATTTTTTCGTTTCGTTTTTCGTTTCAGTTCAAATAAAAAATATTTATATATCGGTTCCGGTTTTAGTTTTAGTTCCGAAAGTAAAAACGGTTATTTCGATTTTCGGTTAAGCTCCGAGTGATTCATTTTAAACGTGTTTTATTTTTGTTTAAAATTAATACTTACGTATAAGAGGATATTGAGTGCCAAGCGTTGTAAGAGTCCAACGGCCAAGACCCACGGCGGAAAACGTGTTGCGCCTAAGACAACTGAAGTGCGCAGTAAGATCGTGTTAACGCGCGTGTTTGAACATGTACCGAACAGACCGATATTTTTTCCGGTTAATTTTGGTTCCGGTTTTCATTCCGACATAGATAACGGTTTTTCCGGTTTTCGGCTCAGTTTCGGTTTAAAACACTGGCGACTATCCACCAAACGTAAGTAATGTCATATAATATATTATGCATATGACTTTATTACCAAAATACTCTCCTTGATTAAACTGTTTCTTAACCTTTCAAACATTTAAACGTGTATCTAAAGATAAATCTACCCTTTTGATCCGTTAGAAATCGACATCGTTATTCGGGTACTACAGATTCTGCATGTTTAGATCGAAATATTGTTGTGTATGTATGTACCTACCGGTTTTTTTAATGTATGGGAACCCCCAACTCAAACAAGATAATCGCTTCAGGCTTTACTTACATACTAATATATTCTCTCTAGAAATTGGCGACACACAATGTCGGACTGCTTTTCGGTTTGATAAAGTTTATTTTTTAACAAATCTTTCTGGAAAGACGAGCAAAATTGAAAATTTTCTTTGAATCTATATTATAAAAATAAATGATTCAATTTTATATGTAGTTTATTGGTTTACTATAGTGTCTATCAACTTTTTTGATTGAACGACCATACACACCGAGATTGTCAAGTTACAAAGGTTTGCTTGAAATATTAACACACGCAATTATTTTTTTTCATCACACCCAGCTATTTTCTTGCCACATCATTTGAAATTTACTTTTCATCATTATAATACGTGCTTTTTAAGCTATGAATGGATATGAAACATATTAATAATCTATCTTTTGCGTGCCACTTTTTTATGCTGGACTTGGGGAAACGTTTTGATTTTCCATAAAAACTTCCAATTAACTCCGCTTAATTAAATACATAATTAATATCACTCTTCAGTTTATCTTAATACTAATTTGCACAGATCCGCTCAAATTGTTTAGCCCTATGCTCCCTACATAATATATGTAGTAATGGCTGACACCAGAAAATAGGGTGCCAAAGTCCGCGATAAATTTCGCGACTGGCAGGGCTTTAAATGGATTAAAATGGACCGAAAAAATCGTCGGCACCAATGAGCAACCCGAATTGGATAGGGGAAGGGGTGTTGCGATGGGGTGTGTTGACACTTTAGGGGCACTGATTTGTACACCGAGGCACCCCTTTTTTGGTCTCTTATCCCTGATCACTATTTTTTGCGAGGGTCGCCAGCTTCAAGTGCCTGACGTTATTTATGCATCGTTTTCTATCCCTCGTTTCGCCCCCGAAGTTACGCATATATACATGCTCTGAAAGATTTCTGTAATTGTTAATGAAACGCTGTTGCTTCCTATCTATAGCAATTACCTTGTGGTTTTTTATATTTTTTGCTGGGCTACTAATTAAATGAATGTATGGATGCAATACTATTACCTAAAGAAAATACAATATTTTGCGAAATGCCCAGGATCGAAATGAAATAAAATATTTTTTTTCAATTAGTTTTTTTTTGCATTAAATCGGTCTCGGTAGCATTGCGCTTTATTAGAGCGGTCAGAAGTTGTGCTAAAGTCCTTTGGTTTTTTTTTATTTAGTTTAATGCTCGTGATAAGCGAACCGCTCCTCATCATTATAAAAATGTGGAATTAGTACTAACAAATTGTGTTATTTTAAATATATAATGCTTTTTCACCCACTATTGAAAGTTAACACCTTAAAAGCCTGTCCTGTGATAACTTCTTATATGAATCTGAAATGATTGTGTATCGGCTATTTTCCATCTTTCCAAATACCACTTCATTATTTTTTTTAAATTGCTTTTAAATATAAATACAATTGTATGATAATAATAGTAAAATTAATTCACTATAATAACGATTTTAACCTTCCCGTTTTCATGCTAAAAAAATCCCATCAGTTCTCATGCGGTCACATTGCGTTACCGTGTGGGTTTTGTCATACAAACGTATTTATAAAGCGAAATGACAATGTCAGAAAGTGAATATGGTTTTATGTAGTATTAAGTAATTATTTTACGTCATATTTTGTATGTAAAACCTGAAATACATATCGAACTATGCGAAATTATCAAAATACGAAAGAATCAAAATTCTTCATAGCAGAACAGGCTCGAGACGTGTTTCAGTGCCATTTGAAACAAAACGGTTGCCTACGGTTCGGTCATGTATCTCGGATAGTTACTATATTAATTGTTACTATAATGCTGCCTTTGTCGATGGTAAAATTCACGAGGTTTTCAAATTATGATTTTTTATAAATAGAAGACGTTAACAATAATGTATTTTTAATTACATTTTGAACTATTTTGTTTACAAATAGCAAAGTTTTCAAATTCTTGTCTGACCTATTTCATAGATAATTTAAAGGCTTAAAGGCCGAAGTAACGCATTGTTACGAAGAGTTATTGCCAAATCATATATTATTATTATGTACAGTATTTCTCATACCTTGTCACTGAAATCAGCGAAAAAATACTTCTTTCTGTTAGGAAAATGCGAATTGCCATTTACATTATCTTTATCCTCTTGTATAATATGTTTAATAGTATACACACACTAATTAAGAAGCCTTAATGGTGCTCTAAGTCAACAATGCGTTGCTTGCTTCGCAGGTCGATTAGGCATTTACTTAATTAGTACTTTCAACAGATTACTTCTCGCTCAAACTTTTAGGCGGGCGAATGAGAGCTTGCAAACCATTTAAACAGCTAGAATTATCGCCATAGGTACACATAATAAATGAAAATAAACGGCCAAGCAACTATCGTAAATTTGCAATGTTTGTCGACAACTACAAATATTCTTTTAGGATTTCCGCTCCTAATGTAGGTATCTCAACAGACGCTTTCTACGATAACTGTTTGTTACTCAGTTGCTCAACCTCGCTTTTTCAAAGAGAGTATTGATAGAAGGATAGGGCTAGGGCAGGAGTAATGGGTAGTTAATCGCTCTTTCTACGCACCGTTTTTAGGAATCGGATGGGTGTTGAATAATTATTTTTTTCCATGTCCTCTCCCAATGTGGAGCATATGGTCTCCTAAGGGAGGTATCTTAACAGAATTTTTCTACGAGAACTGCTTGTTACGCAGTTGCTCAACCTCTATTTTTTTGGGAAAAGAGTAGGGATATAAGGATAGGGCTAGTACAGGACTAGTGGTTAGCTAATTGCTCTCGCTACGGTCCGTTAGGATGGGATGGGTGGGAGGGAGGACTCAGACTACGAACAAAAATCCATAAATCGATTGAAAGATCAATCTATGAAAACCGTCCACACCGGGAATTGAACCCGAGACATTCGTAACCGTAGCCAGCGACGCTACCAACTGCACCACGGACGCCGACGGCGTTGGAGAATTATAGACATCACAATCATCCATGCCTACGAACAGAAATCCATAAATCGATTGAAAAATCAATTTATGAAACTGTCCGTACCGGGACTTGAACCCGAGACAACTTTAGCCAACGGCGTTTACCACTGCACCACGGACCCGACATCCTTGGTAGTATAGTGGTAAGTATCCCCACATGTCAGATATTATACCATATACTAAATTTGAATTGTTGAAATTTTGTACACTTCCTTGTATATATATCGTCACTTACGACCCGGGTTTCGCCTTTCGGCATAAGGCGAAACCCGGGTCGTTAGTGACAAAATACATGGAAGTGTACAAAATCTCAACAATCCAAATTTGCTATCATTTCCTTTGGTGATAATTATTTATGGATGTCAAATCGCTTACTGAATCCTTACTATAATGGTATGAAATATTTCTATAATGCTATCCACGAGTAGCATAATATTAATATAATATTTTTCCGTTTATTATTCAATAAGCACAAACCATTGTTCTTTTCATTGCCCAAACAACAATTTCTACATCCGTTTCATAAACACGCCAATACAATGTTGTCGACCTCTATCATTGACGGCGCAGGGTATATCCAACCCTCGCCCCACTCGCTATCAAATTTAAAAGCCCGTATATTTTCATTTGCTCCCCCCTCCACCCGAGGGTTGTTTTTTCTGTCTATAGAACGTTACAAATAAATTGGTTCCCTGAATTTATATAACAATTTCCTGGGATTTCAACCATTCCACGGGATGATAAGTTAGCGAATAACGGATGCCTGACGTATATATTTTTGTTTTTCACAAATGCAAATGGTATTTTGATAAATGGGCTGGTAATGCTACCTCTATTTTTTCATATTGTTGTTTTAAATTAATTATTACATGCAAGGACCCTATAATGGGTGTATTAAAAAATATTATTATTTGCTCTTATTTCAGTCCAACGTCTTCTCCTGCATGAAATACGTTTACTCGACAAATATTTGATTGGGTTCCTCAGTCTCGCCTGATATTTTCAAGTCAACAAACATACATACTTCTCTGTTTTTGTTATGCGTGCATTTTATGAACAGGAGCTTTTATGAGAGCCGGTAGCGCTATTCACTTTTGCAGTGCTCCGTAACCTTCTCTCATCCAAGGCACACTTAAGAACTCATTAGAACTGCACGGTACACCACAAGCAAAAATATGTAAATTTCATCAACAAAACTTACAATTAATTAATTTGTTTTGTATCTGATATTTGATAACGGTAACTTATACATTTTTAAAAATAATAAGTGGTTCTTAAGCTTTTCGAAAATTTATGATTTGATTTTAGAAATTGCAAAGAAAGAAACCTCTGAAAAAAAATAGCCATTAAAATAGTGTTTTTTTACAAATGGTAAAAAAAGTTGTATCTGAAACAATTAACTAAGCTAAAATATTGAAAATTGACTTATCTTAGTTGAGCGTATAAAAGCAATAAAATATTGCTCAAAGTCCTTTTGCAATAATGTGCTGTATAGCGAAATCCAAATAATCAGATTGTTTTCAATAATAGTCTTGTTGATCCAAAAAATTACGAATTTAGGGCTCTTAATTTGATAATGGGTTATATACATTCGATCATTGTTTGTAATAATTCGTCTAGTAAGTTTGTATCGATTAATAATTCTCGATGTCTACAGCAATTTGTAATTTATACGCTAGGATGTTTTTCGTTTTACACGAGACAAACCCCTTTTTATTCCCTATCAGTGCCGTTGCACCATCCATACAAACACTCATACAATTATTTCATTAAAAGTCAAAACAATAAAATATTTAGTACATCAAGAATAATATCAACGGAGATCTTAGCAACCGAATGGGTTCTAAGTTCTATGGGTCGATTGTTTTTCATTTTTGATGCATTGCGCCTCGGCACACCTAGGGTCGTCTCGTGGCTGCGGAACGCCGGTTGCGAAGCACTGCACTATTGTATGATATGCAACATATTCACAGATTATAAGTGTATATATATTTGTCTTTTAATGTACATATCACATAACAAGTTAATCACAGTAAAATGAATATTCATCAAAAATAAGCCGCTAATAAAGAAATATATGTAATTTTATTTCGACATTAATTTCTTAATAGTTACATTTAATATTTTAACTATTTAATTAAATGTCTGATGTGATCCCAAGTGGAGTATATGGCTTCTCAATAGATGTATCTTAACAGAAATTTTTACGAGAACTGCTTGTTATTCAGTTGCTCAATCTCTATTTTCGAAGAGAGTAGGGATAGAAGAATAGACCTAGGACAGGACTAGTGATTAGCTAATCGCTCTCGCTTAATTCCGTTTTTAGGATCGGATGGGTGGAAAGTAATTATGGACATCACAAACATCCATGCCTGAGAACAGAAATCCAGAAACCGGTTGAGTAATCGATTTATGAAACTGGGATTCGAAACTGTGAGATCTGTAACCGAAGCAAACGTCGTAGAACACTGCACCACGTTTTTAAGAGAAGTAATACAGATGTGCCTTTATCATTATAATATATCTTATAACAATAAATTAACACTGTAAAATAGTATTGCGAAATTACGACTTGTAAATAAGTTTATACTATAGCTAAAAAATCGCCTCTTGAAGATCGCGATGGCGTCGGTATTGTTTGTCCGTTTGCGGTTTGTCTCGAAGAGTGCCCGCCGTGCGGGCAGAATGCGGCTTTTCCGGACTCTAATCGATTATCAACACATCGCTCCGCCCCGCCACTCCGCGTCGCACAGTGGTTTCACTCCATACAAGTTTAACTCAGAAACAGTAAAACAGTAAAACTTTTATTTCTAGAACATGTAATCGAATTATCAAGAACCGTGCAATTTTCTAGGCACCACGAAAAAATAATGCAAAGTAGAAGAAAATGTTTTTAGTGATTCATTACTAGAACATAGGCGCTTGCTTGCTTATGGTAGGCGTGGGAGAGTAATTGATTTTATGATATCGAACGCTGCTCTTGGAAATAATTATAGATATTATGGAAACCTTAGTCGAACATTGGTTGTTGGTTGTAACGGAAGTAAGTCACAACATAATTGTTGTGTACAGGAATTCTTGAATATCAATTCTTTTAGGATTGAACACGGTGTGTGTCTTGCCACAATAATATTTTGAAAAACATCTTTCTTGATACACGATGCCAAAATATTTTTTCATACTACCGACTGATATTTGTTTGGAAGTTTTTGTATCAGTCTACGTTTATTTTATTATGTGAACAAATAGTCTTCGTATTTGCTTTGAGAACCTTAAAAAAACGGTCACAGTAAATGTTTCAAAATTTTCGGATAAAAAAAACATACGACATTTTAAAACCACAATGCTTCGGTAAGGTCGAGTCTGATCGTTTACGCTCCATGACCCACATACAAAGACCGGCCGATGCGTTGCTATCAAAACGTTTTTGCGGTCTACCGCGGGACACAATACTTGTGAAACGCGTTCATTAATAACATGATTATTATATCAGATTCCACTATTTCTCAACGATCGTCACCACCCGAATCAATTTCTAGATAGTGGATTTTAAATATTTTAAGCTGCTTTAATAAGGCTTCATCAGAAAACCTTTTTTCGTTTTGGCATTCACTATAAATGGTTTAGTTATGATTTTACGTAATTGTAATCCGTTTTACAAGAATTATGTTTTACAGTGATTTTCTGATGGCGATTCAATTCAATTAGTTTTTTTAACTGTTTAATAAGTATTGCGTCGATGTATACTGAGATATATCATATATTTCAATAGATGGGGAATAATGGATCATTAAAAAAATTGACAGGTGAAAAATGCGTTATCTTGCACAGTGGACTTCGAGGAGTGCAAACGCGTCCATGTATTTAATAAATTTAGCTACAATGGGCGTTATCGACCGGTACCGAGTTATTAGATATATAAAGTTTTTGATTCTCTCGTATTTCAGGATAACCAACCTCCACGGGGAACTTTGGGCTAGGGAATGTGCTGTTGATTGCTGGAGATGAAGAAAGAAACACCAGCGACAATATAGTCCTTCTACTGAAAGAAAAAGTCGAATCAGTTCAGCTTAGCACTGTCAATGTTACGACATAAAATATTCATTTGCAAGTAAATTCAGCCTAACATCACACTTAAACTATTTTTTATGCTTTGAACTTTTAAGTTGTTATACATTTTGAGTTGTTTCCCCACAATTTTCGCTTATTAGCGTATAATATATAGATAATTGCATACATTTTTCATTTAAGGTGTTGAATAAATCGTCGTCAAGTACATTCATTAACAAAAAAAATATATAACAATGTTATTCCACAGTGTTGGTTACTCGGTCTGATTCGTATCGTCTCTTTGAGAAGCAAAATACATATTGAATTATTAACTGTATTACTACTTACGATAACGTGCAGGTGGTGTAAAACATTGTACAAACTATTAAATAAACATAATATATTATATATGAAAAGGTTGGCTCGACCAGGGGTGCGGATGATAATGATGATGACGTCGAGGGTTCAGCTAGGGTGTGAATTATTTGCACAAAGAGTAAACGATTAATAATGAATTTAATGCACGAATATACTAAATGAATTTATGTTGCCTTGCTATTGCCTGTTCTCTCGCTAATTGTCATGGTGAGACGGTATTCGAGAAGAATCCTGGACATAATCCACGGATGGGCTGTGCCAAACACGATTGGGTCGTGTAACATCCATAGATTAATATGTCTAATTGCATAGTAATATTTTTAATCTAATACTACGCAGCTAAGTCTGACTCAGTCGCTATGACTCGACATATTCCAAGATCACAATGTTTGAACAACCAGACAGCTACTAAGCAAATATAAACTTATTGTATTTGTCTTTATGTTCTCATTTCGTATGAGCACTTATGTACACAGATGTGTGTGCTAGTGCAAATAGACGTTTTAAGGCAGGCCATTAAATAATGTTTGCCGTAGTCCTGTATACACTGGCTCGAAGTATTTTTACGTACATATTATATTATCTTACCTATCTCAAATTAAATATATCCACTGATTGACTAGTCATTTAATGGATTGTTTACCCCGATATATTATTTCTATATACATGGTTTTCCGGCACTGATCGTTTTCGAAAACCGAGCGTCTGAAACAATTAGTCTATTAAAAGCTATAAAAAACTCTATGTTAATATGGGGTTTATTTATTATAATAATTTATTTTCGAATTATTAACAATGTTTAGGATTATACGAGCCTTATGTGTCAATTCAGCACAAACTGAGTGTTCTTAAGAAGTATACCATCACGTTCAACACCGTTGTTAAAAAATAATTTTACTCATTTCAATTTCAAGCTTTTATAATAAATATACACTAACTCTCACTAAATAAATTAGGACTGCCACTGAATACTATGAGTGTAGATTTCAATAAACTTTCCAAATATTTTCTTCACCAATGATAAAAGAAATATCGTTTTTAAAGATACTGTCACTTTGAAACAGTTTCACTCATTGCATGTTTCAAGGGTTGTCATAAGTAACTTATATCATATATTTACTCTTGTTTAAATAATCGTACAATTTATGAAAGATATAAGGGTGAAAAATGAAATGTCGAACACGATTAAAAAAAAATATTCACTTCATTTTTTCCGTAATGAAGACTGACGTTGTTAATTTAGTTACAAGTAAATTAAAATTTAAGTGCATATAGATTTTATTTTAATTATTTTTTTTTTTTCGATGTCCGCTCCCAATGTGGGGCATATAGTCTCCTAATGGAGGTATCTTGACAGAATTTTTTCTACGAGAACTGCTTGTCACTCAGTTGCTCAACCTCTCTTTTCTTTTTCGAGAGTAGGGATAGAAGGATAGGGCTATGACAGGACTAGTGGTTAGCTAATCGCTCTCGTTACGCCCCGTGAGGATGGGATTGGTGGGAGGGAGGACTCAGACTACGAACAGAAGTCCATAAATCGATTGAAAGATCAATCTATGAAAACCGTCCGCACCGGGAATTGAACCCGAGACATCCGTAACCGTAGCCAGCGACGAAACCAACTGCGCCACGGACGCCTAATACAGACAATAAAATAATTAATAAATTTACTTTGCTTCTTTACGTGCAAACATTTTATGAAGTCACATTGAAACGAGGAGAACGATGATTTATGTAAATAATAGAGATTCGTTTTTAATGTTCGTAATAATAATAATTACGCGAAACGGGTTTACAATCATTTAAAATAAAAAAAACTACACTAGTGTATACTTTCAGTGGAATTATAAAGAAAGCTACTAACTTTGTTTTATCCATGTGCTCCTAGCTAAATATTATTATTTAAAAAAAATAAAAAAACACTCCTATTCTAATTAGGGTTGCCAACCTTTTCTGAGATAATTCCTGGACATATTATATTGCCCAAAACCGAAATACATGTACATGTAATTTCACAGTTTTCTATATTTTGACATTCAACTTGAATTCTGGACAGCAACTTTAATTCCTGGACAATTCAGGCTGATCCTGGACGGTTTGAAACCTTAATTCCAATCATTCTTTTCTAGTTTAATTCTTGGTTATGGAAAGAGTGCTGCTTATCATGCTTGGAATGTGACATCTCTTTTCTTGCCATAGAGTAAACATCTTATGGAAATAAATGAATGTACATATCTGTACCTTTTGAAAAAATGAGTTAATACCAATGTATAGGTAATGATCATGTTTATAAGTGGCAGAAAGATGAAAATCACTAACGAATAAAGGAATCTTATTACTTTTTTATCACATTAAAAGTACTTTTGGGATGCACCAACCATAACTCCCCATAGTAAATCAAAATGTTTGTTGTCTCTCCTGAACATTTCATGTTTGGACGTGCATCCGTATGCTTTTCAGCTACATATTTTGTACATCCGGAACTACTATTTATGACGAATTTTCGTCGCCATTTCATTAAATATTTTCCTATTTTGGTGGCTCATTATACAGTGTCGATAAGTGTCAATAAATGTCAATTTTCAGTGGTTACCTACTACCTTGATAAACATGACATTATCAAGGACTTGTTTCATTAGGATACAGAATTAAAGTATAACAATCAATAGTCGCAAATTGATATATTGACGGAAAATACGAGGATTATACTTCTTAAAAATAATGTGCCTACTTATTTTTTAGTCTAGTGTTGTACAATTGCGCATACTATCAATACACCGTGGTGTGCCTTTAATTAACCATGCAACCATGGTTATGTCGTAAATTTGTACCATTTGTTTTATTAGAAATGCTTGTTTTGCATCTTTTTATTTGTTCAATAAACTGGGGATAGAAAAGATATTTAGATTTTTTTTGGGAGAATATGTTTACATTATAGAAACGTCTTATAAATTATAATGAATATGAGGGAATATGTTTTATTAGCATAATATAATATAAAAACGTTAAGATGCATGATTACTCAAAATTGTGGTATTAATGTGTTGGATTGTATGGTTAGTCCGAGGGTTAAGGAGTAACTCTATTTTTCCTCAATTTCCCTGTCGATGAATTGCAAATTGCCTTTTATTTAGTTTAGGGTTTTTTTTTGTTAAAACATATCACCATGTTTTCCGAGTAATATGAATAAGCAAACATGAACACATCTGCTCAAAATGAAAACACTTAAACAAACATAATGCTCTGTGTAAATATTAAGCCTTAGCACACACACTGGGCTAGCTATTTCGTGCGTGTACACAGGCTAGTTATTGTGTGCAGTTCGCATACCTCTTTATAGCGCGACTCGCTGTGGCGTTACGTTTACGTTTGTTTATATTTCAATGTTACTTATGCAGCGTTAGGCAGATTGCAGTTGCTGTTTGCCGGAAATCGTGTGCAAGGACATCGTACACAATTATTGATGTATTCAAGCGGAAAACCGCCACTGTTGAGTAAAATGACGAATGCCTGTCAGTGTACACTTTATGGAGAATTTTTGTGCGCAAAAAGGCAGCGGAAGGAACCGTGAAGGCAAATCGTGCCGAACATAAGAATTTACACCGACATTGACCGAGATTTAAACGTGTGCACCATTGAAAATCTGACCAGCATTAGTTTAATGTGTTTCTTAATGTAATTAACACTATCGAATGAGGACGCGTAATAGAATTTCACTCCTATTTCGAATCTTACTTGATTAAGCGCACATAGAAAACCAAAATAAAGGTGCTTTAACTGTGTTATCAGCTTTTTTTTTTTTTTTTTTTAAATGTTAATGGCCCGAGCGTTAAAAGGTTACACAAAATAATTGAGATACTAGTTTTTTTTGAGAGTGCGATCCATTGGTCCGTTCGCTCTCTTACCTCCGAGATTTTTTTGGGTAGATGAAATCAATATGAATTCGAATACGTCTAAATTTGTTGCAGGCCTAGCCGCATATAAAATCATTCATAAAGTATAGACAGGGTTCTATCGACATGGTAAAAATCTTCCCTGTTGTATAAGACAGTTGGTTAAATTTCAATTCCTCCATGAAATATTAAACTATATTAAACCGGAAACTTTTCGCTTAAGTATTTTTCGGGGTAAGTAATTTATAGAATTCATTATTGAGGAATATAAAAAATATTACAGGAAGCTATATTACGAAACCGAACCAGATACACAGTTGAGCATTATGGAATACCTATTCCAGCCTGGTAAAAAACTCGAAAATATCCCATTTTAAATATTCAATTATATCTTCTTGGCATTATACACGATCATAGTCATAATTTTATAAATTGTATTCATCACTCAACAAGTTATAATGGTAGGTAAGTATTATTATTATTAAAGAACGTGTAGTTAAAGAATTATATTGAAATTAAATGAGTTTACTAGGCTTGTTCGACTGCACAGGATGGCTACAGGCTTGTAAACTCAAACGTCAAATCGCTTTCGGTTACGTTCGGGAATTCCCGTCAAGTAAGCAGTAGTGCTCCAAGGGCCCACAAAACATTCCATACATAATGTATGTGTCGCGTAGTTGATACTGGTGCAACGTCACAAATATGTCAAAAAACATACAACATTTTAGACGTCTAAGGAGTGCAGCAAAATTTCTGCTCCAACCGCGTCATCGACCGACTTTCGTGCGTATTCTGAATAGACGCGGAATACGTTTGCTAGTCGTGTTTATTGATCATCGTTTCTTGCAACATTTTCTTAAGGGGAACACGAGGAAAATTTAAAATGAGTGACAATTCACTGCACAATTATTATGTTTGAATATCGTTTATCAAAGGAATATTTTCATGGGACTTATAGGAATGCAGTGCACCCTTTGCTCCTTTACAAGAGCGATCCCTGTTCGCAACCGTAAAGGTATTACAATGAGAAAATCTTTGTCAATCCGTTATCAAAATCTTTTTTTACGAGTTTTATTTTATAAGTGACACATTTTTTTTGTATGCGCATAGACTCGGGACATAATATGAATTGTTTAAGTGATTGATTCACATAAGAATATGTTTTCATCCGACCTTCAATACATTAAAAATTTTCAATTAGGCCCCTTTTACGAACAGTTTGGGGACTTCTGTTATACAACTCTGATATGGTATGGGATGTATTTATAAATGTTATTTGAACACAAAGATAACACAACCTTTTATTAGAAAAATTTAATAAATCGCGTTTTCGTTGTTTTCATAAATGTTGAAAAGAATATGGTTTATTTTATTTATTCAATTTTTATTTAAGTAACGGTTTAACTTTCAAGTTCAATTTTAAAAACAATTTTAAGGTACTCGCGATAGAGACAAACGACCGAGACAGGCTTCAGAGGCAGGATACCGAGACTGGTCGCTTCCGATCTGATCCCTTTACAATATATGAAGTGCATTTGAAAGCGTGAGACAGAGACAGGCGCCCGAGACTCGCGCTTTCAAATTCACTTCATGTAATTTGTAAGCTCGATTCGACCAGGGGTGCTGATGATGATGATTATGACGTCAGGGTTCTGCTTCCGGGACAATCTAACAGTCAAAACACGCCTCTATCCAGCCAAGTACTTATCTTTATTGTAGCCGGTTATTGTTGATTTTACAATTACAGATTATAAATACAGTTTACAAAAAAACACAAACTTAAAATACGCAATTGACTCTAAGCCAGTGGTCTCCAACCGGGGAGGCGTCAAAATTTTGTAATTAAAAAATAACTTTCATACCAATATATCTACAAATAAATAAAACTTCACATCGTAATATATTAGTTAAAATTTAGTGACTGAAGGTTTATTTTACTCATACTCTTGGAGGCAGCATTTTTGAAGATGAACAGAATATTGCGTATGTAATAAACAAATAAAAATTATCTAAGGATAATCATGAAGTCTAAATGTCGAGACAGAAAGAAGAAATTGTTTTAAGCATGCTGATGCTGAATTATCATTTTGTGGTTGAAATTAATAAAAGAACTTTTTAAAATCGACAGTGAACAATTTGCGATAAAAAAATCTTGCAGCTTTCAAGAGAACACCAATTGGCAGATAAAATAGATTTTGAAAATATTGCTGACGATTTTCCTAAGAGCAAAGCAAGGAAAAATATTTTTTTCATGTTATTTTTTGCGAATAGGTGATGTGGTGTTGGTAAAATCTGCTGAATATCTTGTCCTAAATTAATTTGGAATTTTAATTTACAGTATATTAATGGATTGTACATCAATAATTTTGTATTTTTATATAAATATTACTTTAAAGACTAGATTTTTTGACGTATTAGAAGAACAAGCCTGCCGGACTCAATATTAATATTAAATATAGCATTCGTAAATGACAAATTGTAAAAATGTAGTACAATTGTTATTGTTTAATTATAATTCAGTTTTTCAAAGTCTTTATTATTTAAAACGTGTTTATATTATTATATCGATTTAAAAAAAGGTGGGAGGCACCGACAAAAAAATGTTTTTTTAGGGGAGGCGTTGTAGCATTAAGTTTGGAAACCGCTGATCTAACTAAGCACATGAAGCTATTGGCAAGGCTTCTGATCAGTGGGAACCCGCCCAGTTCTCAAACCTCGAGGCGGACCTCTTGCGGAGCCCTTAAAACAAATTTTGGTGCACAAACACGGCTTTTGTAAACAAATCTGATTGGGTCGTTTCATTTGACATTTTTCACACTGGCTGTCAACGGATTTAAAACAATTCATTTTTTCGTCATTCTTGAGTGCACTCAGTAAAGTGTGTATCAAGTGCACTCAGTAAACATGACAGGTTAGTTCAGCATGGCGGAAGGCCTGTCTCTTGATACCTTTAAATGCTTACCTGAGGCATCCTGTTCTCTCCTTGTGTGTGCTCAAAGCTAGATGTTATTTCAGTAGTTAACACCTGGTCTTGGGGAAGCGGTAGCCGACTCGTTACGCTATACTTGTTACACAGTAATCTGGCACTTAGTTTAATACAATAACCTCTTTTACAAACGAAGTTCAGTAACATTGTATGGATGTTAGATCAATGAATATGTGTAACATGATGAGTTGCTTTCTTGCTTATTTGATTGGATCGTTTGCCTTTTTATTACTTTTCACTGCGCATTTCTAATCCTTGTAGAGTGAATGTTTTTTCTTATATTTTGTTTGGATTATTATTCACTCAGACCCTCAATCCATAAAATTTACTTTTGGCTACATGCCCGAAGATTTATTTTCACATTCAAAATCAGAAATCACCTGAACATACTTTGCCGTTACTATATAATTATTTATCTTAATTTGTTCTATCTCTACCTGGACATGAAATGTCTGTATTTTATTCCTGATTGTCTTTTATTTATAAGAAAGAGCCCACTTTATACTTCCATTAAAAAAAGAATGCTAGCGAAAATTTTCTACGCCAATGCTCGGTCTATTGATGCATGATGCAAAAACGTTGTGGGCGTGAAGTTCACCCGATGCACTTAACTTTGTATGCAAAACACATTGCTTTCTGACTATTAATTAATTTTTTTATTACCTCACAAAAGCAGTGCTTCCTAAATAAATTTGTCACTTATTATAATATATTATTTGGTTTTTATTAAAACAATTAGGAGCGTGTAAATTAATAGACATGAGAATTTCAGGATTATAAACTCGTCTCTGAAGAAGAAGAGAGAAATGCTTTAGAATCGAAAACGATCTTCGTGCTTCAAGAGAGTGAAAAGATAGCATTCCTAAAAGAAATTTGGTTGGGTAGTACTCTTTTAGGGAACTATTAAAAGGAAAATATTTAAATTTTTTGAAATATCGTAGAAATTTCTTATGAACTCACTCCAATTTCAACTTGTAGGAATTTTCATATGGACTCCAGATAAGAAATCCATATTCAAGCGTACTGAGAACCAAAGAAATGTATAGAGTGCGAAACACAGTTGGGTTTTCGAATGGTTTACTTTGCCTAACTATAAACTCAAGAAGTTTGCTAGCACGCATAGCAACGGAATTAATATGTGAATGAAATGTGAAAGAAGAGACAAACGTTATACCGAGATCAACAATTTCAGATAAACGCTGTTAAGTATTATTCGATATCACATAGTTATATTTAATAGGAAATCTTGAGCGAAAGAAAGAAATGCAAAAGCATTTCGAAATGTTGAAGTCAAGTTTTTTTTTATAGACGAATTAAAAATCGAGTCTATAGTATGTTGCAGAATAGTACAATCAGACTCCTTCTTGATAGTTAAAAACAGTTTTAGATCATCTGCAAAGAGCAGATACTTTATTCCACTCATACTTTCCACAATATCATTAATAAAAATAAGAAATAAAATTGGACCGAGATTCGATCCCTGTGGTACCCCAGAATATGTTGGAAAAATATTTGTTGCGCATCCAGCGTATTCAACATATTGTTGTCGTTTTGACAAATAAGACACAAAAAAATTAATTAACTTATTTGAGCTTCCTATAGCACTTAATTTATTTATCAGAATATCGTGATCGACACTATCAAATGCTTTCGAAATATCCGTGTAAATAACATCAACCTGACAATGGGAATCCAAAGATTTTGATATATACTCACTATACACCATTAGATTGGTGCTAGTAGAGCGCGCTGATCTAAAACCATGTTGGGAATCAGTTAACTGACAGTCAACATGCATATAGATATATCTATGTAGTATTGATTCAAAAAGTTTAAAAATTTCATCTCTGTGTTAATAACAAATTGAAAGTGCTTTTGCAGTTTAATTCTATGTCAAGTATGTCGGAAACTATTATATTTGCTCGGCTAGAAATATATCGGTAGCTATCAAACATCGCCACCCACTTCAACGTGTCTTTTCAATTAGGCACTACTTGTTCGACAGAGCTTGTGTTGATAGTGGCTCGCCTCATTTGGACTTGTTCGCCTACTGCTCGCTTAAAATCCGGCTTCTCAACATGTTTCTTGGACCAAAGAAATTGTTATTGTTTTGAAAAATTTTTCTTAGATTTTTACCTTTTTTATACAATGTAACTCAAATAATTGTGGCTCCTGAATTCGAGCGGCCAAGGCTCGACTACCATAGCGATCGACTTTGGCTCGTTCCATTCAGTTGGGTTCGAATGCCTCAACGGAGACGTTTATTAATTTTTCGATCGGTTTTACCTATCCGATCCTAAAAAGGGGATACAATGAGAGCGATTAGCAAACCATTAGTCCTTACCTAGCACCATTCTCCAATGCTAACTGTCGAGAGATTGAGTGATCAAAATATAACCAGTTCTCGTATTTTTTTGTAAAATTCTTTGCTATTCACTTGTTAATTCGCGTCCGACGTTTTTCATTGCGAACAATAACGGCCTTTACAGACAGGTGCTTACGAGTCCGATTGGTTGGTGTGTGTGTTTTAAAACAAGAAAGAGGGCTTGTAACGTTCCCGTTTTAAAACACACACAACCATGCAAAAATTATTAAAATGTCTCATGTCACTCATTGATCAGTCTCCTGGAATTAATAAACACAATATTTATTCTTCTTTTATTATATTTTTTTTAGTAAACAAAACATTAAGAGCGTGAATGCAAATACAATTTTCCTTTAATGCAGTGTGATAATTTATCCTTCTTGCAATGTTCATTTTTTGTCCTAGACAAATTGATGTTAAACAAAACAAGGAAAAATAACTATATCTTATAGGTATCCAACGCATAAAATCACGGAAGAATTAAGTAGCGAGAACACACGTAAACATCAGTTTTATCACATTTTTCACATCTACTTATATGTGATTATAGTAGTCAGAAAAATTATTATGAATTGCTTTTTAGTAGTATGTAGAGGCCTTTACAGACCAAATAAACAGTCGCTGGTACATTCAATCTGTTTACTTATAGCTTTGAGCATTCAGATTAAGATTTGTGAATGATATTGGGTGGTGTATAGTTTTATAATGATAAATTATAAAAAGGCGATGAGGATTTTCATTGTTTTTATGCAGTAATGAAATGTTTGTACACCATTTTGTTATCTGTAGAAGTCGAACGAGGGCACCTTGCTAGAGCACCCAAAATGTAAAATTGAATAACAACATATAATTTTTGTTTCAATTTCGATTGTCAGTTTTTTAAATTCATAAACAACGGCATACATCACGCATGATATTTTATACCTTATTTTGATAATTCACCTCGTATATGCCTTCTAAAAAGTCCGCACGACTGCCAATACAGGTTGTCCTCGACTTTCGACCTATATTATACGTTCCTAAACTTTGGTCGTAAGTCGAATTTCATACAAAATATTAAATTGATCGGTTCAGGTCAGTTATAGCGGTGTCACTTTTATTAAAGGAAATAAAGCAGCTGGCACTAAAAATTGTAACACATCAGAGCGTTCATATTTTGATAATTCATCCATTTTTTAAATCTAGCAAACCGTATATTGCTTGCAGTAAATTTTTGGTCGTATCTGTCATGTTCCTTTAATTTTTGGTTTTCAAAGAGGCTTAGAGGGACTCGTTTTTCACAAAATCTTCTATTCAAATCACTAATAGTTTTTCCATTTTATAGATGGGTACCAGTCTTTTCTTGGAATTTATGGACGTTGATCCTTTATCTGGCACACTAATTCTTTCTTTATTCTTCAAAATTATAGAGATCGTTGAATGTGATTTGATTTTTGTTGAAGTCCTTAACTTTTTTACCATTCTCACATCGTTTAATTAATTTAAGTTTCGTTAATAATTCTATTACACTTCTCTTTTTATCAGCTGTATTCCGTTAAATATATTAATTATTCAATTCAAAAATTGAGCACACATTACATATATTATGTATATTGATATAAATAAATATCCAAATTTGAAAATGCTGTTACTGATCTTTCTTTTCGTATGCATCAACCATTGGCAATGGTGCTCCGTAATGCAATATTAAACTATTTTTTTAACATTTTGTCCGTTAGTGTCAACAGTCGTAAGTCGAACCATCGTAAGTCGAGGACTACCTGTAATCAAGTTATCGAAATGTTTGGAAACACTTTAATGTTGTATTTTATGTTTATTTTAAATCAGATACACAAATGTGTACGAAAAAAAACTAAGAGTTTATATTATATCCGATGTTATTCTTTTTTTTATAAAAAGCCATCTGAACAAGAAACTTGTTAAAATGTACTGAAAATGGTAGTATGTACTTGTAGAGACTTGAGGGACAGCTTAAATATTAGAGCACCACGTCATGTTGTGGTTCCTGGATCATGTCTTTCGCATGGATATATATGTTTTCATTATAAATAATGTATTTATGAACGGATAGATGAGGTTATATCTTGTTAATTTTACTTTTTATTGTGATTGTTCCTGCATTTTTTTTATATGTAACCTATAACTATTTTATCATGTTAATAGTGTTCTTTTCATATTATTTTAGGGACCACCACAGCCCGGACAGCCTTTTAAATTCACTGTGGGAGAATCCTGCGATCGGATTAAAGAAGAATTCAACTTTCTTCAAGCACAATATCACAAGTCAGTATTTTTTTTCATTATTTCCAACATATACCACAAAAAAATCAGTCAATTGGAGCGACCTGTGGTCTGCGATATTTTTATGAGAATAATACAGTCTAATGAATTAATATTTGTTTTATAGCTTACCGATTTAAATTGAAAGCTTATAATATATATACTTAGAAATATTCATTTATCCAAATCGAAATTTCACTCACGTCGTGTTCAATTTGGTGTTCTTCAAAGAATACTTACAGCTTTAGTTTGGCGTGATTAATTCTGGAATAAACATTTTGATGTAAAGTAAAGAGAAAAACGTAAATTATATTCATTTGATACAATCAAAAAGATTTTAATACTGCTTTCGAGGTGATTTTACATATTTGGTATTTATATTATAAGTATAAATGTAGAATTTTATCATTCAAAATATCTACATAAACAAATATATTCTGTAACAAACTGTTGCAACAAAATGTAATCCAGTAATCACCCAATATTAATTAATGAGCTCACTTTGAATTCTAAAAACATTAAAAACATTAATCTACCAGCTTAGTTGTTGCGTCTCTAAGCTAACAGTGGTCTGAGGAAGATTTTTAGAAACAAATGCAGTGTCGATTTTAAAATGAATTTAATAAATTTGTATTTATTTCAGGTTATTATTGGTCCGTGAATGAATACATTTTTTTGTTTTTTTGTTGGGTGAAAAAACCGTAAAATCATTTTTGAATCATTCAAATTTTGTACATTTCCAAATGATGTTTATTTTTATTGTTCTCAATAAATAATTCTGCTTTTATTTTTAAAAAAATGCGGTTTTCTATTTTTTACTGTATTTTACAAAACAAAAGATTTTACAATTAGATATCGACTGAGGGTGCTTAATGGAATTTCATAATCAAATTTTAACTCTTCAAATTATGTAATCGGAAATTAGAGTTCATCCGTGTACTCGGTGATGCTGATATGCTTTAAAGAAGCAGAACTATTTATTGAGAACAATATAAATAAACATTTTTTGGAAAAGAGTAATTGTTTCCTTAATATGTATTGAATATTTCATTGCATAGTAGTTCATAATATAAATTGTGGTTTTGCTTTCGGTCCATATAACTGAGTGATTAACGGTAGTTTTTATAATGGTAATTATTGTTTACAATAAATAAAGTTTTTATTTTAAGCGTAACGGATGAAAATGTCATTTTTTAATTGTCATCATTATTGAAACCATACTGAAAAAAACTGTTGAAGAACGACGATTACCTTTCTTTTTTATGTCTGCACTTGTGCAGTTATTGTTTGGCCGGGTTTGAATGCTCCGAAATCAGTTTTGTCCCAGCAGTCCCACTAAACAAACAAAATAACGTTTTAGCTGTAGGGCCGGGCCTAGGTGTGGGTTTTCGTACTTGCGTTCAATGTAGTATCTATGCATGAACTTTAAATAAACCTAAAGCTTTTAGAAAACGTCCAATAAAGTATCTATAAAAGAACATCAGAAGGTTAAGATGCTAAATTATTATCCCATTCGAGGAATTATTACGAAATACCAGATACATCAGGCGCGTGCGATGGTTTTATCTCTTTCTCGCTCAATCACATGAAAAGTGTAAGCGCAAGCGAGAGATGCAAGAGCATGCGGCGCATGCTCTCGTATCCTTCTTGCTCATACCCAAATTATGTTGTGCGATAGAGATAGTGGTAAGTCCACCGCAAGCCGATGATATACATGTTCTTAACACATTCAGTCCCGGAGCCTTGTTTTCACGTGATAGACCAGCCTATCAAAAACAGTCGTGTTTGAATCATCAAGCGATACGTATTACAACGGAATCCTGGTTTTAATTATAGTCAAGACTTAAAACTTTTCATAGCAGTCATTTTATTTGTGTTACTGCCAAAATAGGTTTTGATTTTATCGACTTAAAATCTCAGTCGAATTTTAGTTCTTTAATATTCCCCCTTCTGGAGACATTACGGAGACACCGAGTCCACTCCGAGCTAGAGTTTTGCAAGATCTACAAGATAGGTTGTCGGGGGATATGTCTATGCACATATTGATAGCGATACTGTCAATATACAGAAAAATAAGCCCTGTAGAACATGCAAGGTGTGTGCAAAGCACAAGAAAAGAAGTGAGAATCGGTACATGTGTAAACATTTTCGTGTGGCTCTTCACAAAGGGAAATGTTGGCAATTTTACCATACAAAAATTAAATATTAAAATGTTTTAAACTATTCCAAAAAGTTTCATTTGATTTCATCCAATACTTCTATAGTTATAACACTTTTATTAAACGCTTAATAAAAATGATATTTCTTCAAAAATGGGCCGGGCACAGGGGTTGTTTTACCTGATTTTGTGCCGGAGCTGACAGTGTTAACTACAACTAATGCCAATCCCTAGCTCAACTGAATAAATACGATGTCGCATCTATTTCGATGTCACGTTGTCCATTTTTGTACTCACTTATCTGAATAAATTGTTTGATTCATTTATTTAATGTGTTATTATATCTTCACATCATCTAAACGTCAAACAAATAATAAGGGTAATTAACCTGACGTACATACCTCATTCATAAATACAGATCGTTACAAATCTCTTATCAAAAGATAGTAAACGACATCTAACCGTCTATATGAACAACGTTATACTTCAAGAAAGTTGGATTGAAGAATAATTCCGAGTAACTCAGAATCTTCGTTATAACAGCTCGAGAGGAACATAACAGTACGAAGCGCAACCGATCATTTAAAGTGGTTTTTACAAAAATGACATTTTCGTCCGGTACACCATTATTAACTTATCAAAATGTCAAAAAACAACAATGTTCATTTATGTATTCTTTTGTTATGACTTAAATGACAAAACCGTTTTCATTTATTTTATTTCAGCAACGAAGAGGATTTTTCTTTCAGGTAAAATGGAAATCTGTGCGTGTTTAAATGATGTCATTGATTTTGTAACAGCTGCTATATGCATAAAATTTATACCATTTTTGTTTTCTTACAATTTTATGCTTCATTTAAGTGATAATGAATTATATTTTAATACACCTGATTCTCGTTTACACGTATTTCAATAAACACCGTGCAAGAAACCGGACTAATTTATTTTAACACAGTTTTATTGTAATAGCACATAATTTTTTCGTCGCAATTAAATCAACAAATTATTTTTATATTTTAAATCGAAACGTAAAATCAATTCAATTTCATACGTCGTTTCACTTTTTGAAACTATTAATATCATAGAAAGAGAAACTAAAATGCGTTTAGTTTTATTAACTTTAATTATGTTATTATCGGCGTCCATGGCGTCGTTGGCTACGGTTACGGATATCCCGGTTTCAATTCCCGACCCGGACGGTTTTCGTAAATTGATCTTTCAATCGATTTATGTATTTCTGTTGGTAGTCTGAGTGTTTGTGATGTGTAAAAAACTACCTCCCAACCATCCGATCCTCACGAGGCGTAGCGAGAGCGATTAGCTAACCACTAGTCCTGTCCTAGCCCTATCCTTCTATCAGTACTCTCTTCGAAAAAAGAGAGGTTGAGCAACTGAGTACCAAGCAGTTCTCATAGAAAAATTCTGTTGATACCTCCATTGGGAGACCATATGCTCCACTTTGGGAGCGGACATGGAAAAATGTAATTGAAGCTTAGATATCTCTCATTTTCTTGTGTTAACATATATTATTATTCCACTAGTTGAGTTACTACACGCAACACAACTAGTGGAATATTAAAGGTTGTCAATTATTATTTTCCTTTAATAAGGAATTTCCATAAGCCTTAACGCTGAAACCACGTGCAAAGAGAAAATCGGGTGTATTTTTCGTTCCCTTCCTCTCTTCGAAAAAAAGTGCAACTCGAACTCAAAAAGTGTTCTAAATAATATGGAATTTATAAATATTATTATATACGGTCGAAATTTCTCACCGCTTATGATTACCTGAATTTAATTGTAATATTTTTGTAATTTTAGCATAGCAATTATTGCGGACAGTGCTGTGTTACTTCTGAAGTATCTTGTCAAAATTAATTTAATTTTCCGAATTTCAGCCTCAAATTGGAATGCGAGAAATTGGCCAGTGAAAAGATTGAAATCCAAAGACATTATGTTATGGTGAGTGTCTAGCGAAGGATTTCGAACTAATGTCCCGGGAAATGTGCTTGTCTGCTTGTGTACATAACATTGTCCGTTTATTCACCCACAGTGTCCTTAGTGTGCGTCAGAAATGCTCCTGTTAACCAATGCTAATTATGTTTAATCAATGTCACTCATTACAGTTGACGCTTAGGTCTACGAAATAAAGGAATTTGCTCCCTTTTGGCTAAAAAACGAAAAAAGATACCAATACGATGATAATTTCATTACTTTATATTTTGTAAATACGTGCATAATTATTGGATATTATTGTGCTGTGAAACCATCGTTAATTCGTCTTCCTCGGTATTTTAATTCAATATTTCTTTATTTTGTTCTTAAGCGGCAATCGGTGTATTTCAAAGTACTAAAAAAAACTGAAGCTATACAGGAAAGTTTTTTAATTTTATCACATTTATTTAACGTGTTTTTTTGATACGCTACATATTCATTTGAGTGTTTTCTAACATATTTCAGAACTGTGAATGTATGGAAATCAACTAAATTACAAAATTTATTTTATTTTTGATTTTACGAATGACTGAAATGTTTTTATTATGCGATAAAGTTAAAATTTTTACTGATTTCCATAATTCTCGTGTAACTGTGACTAACTGCATTCATTTCATTAATCCATTTTTTTTCTCTTTTGTTTTATACCATCATCCGGCCCAACCATCACAATACTGACAAAAAATCTAACACGGTCGTGTTTGCACACACCTACACCTACTCGCCTGTTGTCTCTGTCTCCTGCACGTCATTGCTATGGATGTGTTTATGCTGTCCCGCTCGCACATGTGCTACTGCATTATTAAAAAAAAACTCATAATCTAACCATACATGCTTTGTGATTGTATCACCAGTCTGAAGTTAGAATGTGAAAAATTGGCACAAGAAAAGACTGAAATGCAAAGGCACTATGTTATGGTAAGTGCGATGTGTAAGCTTGTTTAGTCTCAACTGTTTATACTAACTTTTTACCGATACGCCGTTAATAGGTTAACCATAGTTTAAATTCTCATACCTATAAAACTTATGTTAGTTGTGTGTCCACCGTGTCTATACATTGTCTCAATTCGAAAACTGCGTTTTGAACGTATGTTATTCAAAGTTTTTTGTAAAACAAATAAAATATGGTGATTTACCGAGAATTGTAATGCAAAATTTAACCTATTAACGGCTTACAGCATGATTAGAATAGTATTGCCTGCAGAATTATAGTCAAGACACTTTTTAAAAAAATAATTTAAACAACATTATGTACATATAGCTGTTCGTTATTATGTTATTGCAAAAATGGAAACAAAATTTTTTCGATACATATGTAAAATAATTCTTCAGGAGCATGTTATAAATCGAAAAATCATCGTTTGACTGATCATTCGTATCCATCCGTGTATTCAATATTCATATAACATTTTTAAAAATCTGCTGTTTATTATAGTAGACATATAGTAAATTAAAAGCTCGGAAATAAAAGGACACTTGGATTTTTTCCGTTTATATTTCATGTTTCTTTTTGGATTGCTATTTATCGAAGAACTCACAAACTGTACCTCCGTTTCTGTAAGATACTCAAAGTTAGCGTCGTGGGCTACGGCTACGGATGTCTCGGGTTCAATTCCCTGTGCGGACAGTTTTCACAAGTTGATATTTCAATCGATTTATGGATTTCTGTTCGTAGTCTGAGTGTTGTTGTCTAAAACTCCCTCCTCACCCACCCATTCGATCCTCACGGGGCGTAGCGAGAGCGTTTATCTAACCACTAGTCCTGTCCTAGCCCTATCCTCCTATCCCAACTCTCTTTGATATCAGAGGAGAAATATATCTAATGCACAACTACGAGAAAACCTTTGATGGACTGTAATCCTCTCCTAGTGGTTTTAAATTATGAAGTGTCACACAAATTTTAAAACATGAGAAAGTTACTAAACTGTGCTATGGTGTCATCGCAAGTTAAAAATCATATTCTGAGCAATAAAACAAAATGATAACAACCCAAGTAAGGTTTATTTTTTATTGAAAAATTAGTATAAATGTCATCGTGAATCGAAATAATCCACAAAAAACTGATCGTATTCTTCATATTTTTTTCCATTACCTGTATTTTGACTTGTGATTTAGTTCCCCTCAATCACAGCAATGCAGTCTCATATTTCGTCTTCCGTTTTATCGTATTCGTGCAATTTCGAGTACTTGTTTACTTATTGAGAATGAGAAGCCCACAACATAACCGTTTAATCAGCTCCGATATGCTTACATTTGTGTGAAAAAAGCCTCAGGCTTAATCTATTGGAACAACTCGAAATTAAAAGATACAATCATGACAATAATCTCCTTAATGACCAAACCAATATTAACCCATCACCTTTACTTAAACCATTACAAGAAGCCCTGTAATTACGCACAATCAGAAAAAATTTCAATACATTTATTTTAACGGCTGATTAATAACACTACATAAGCTCCTTTTCTAAAAACACAATTAGTAACCTGAATGATTTAATTTTAAAATAAACATTATGATGTTTGAATACGTGAGATGACATGATATTGTCTATCTCTTCTAAACAGTATATATAGCTAAGCAAAAATAAGTTTAAGTATAGTTCTGACGATGGCGTAAAGCCGAAATAGCTATCAACTACCTGATAAAAATTTTGTAGAACAAAATACTTTGTTATTTTATCCTATTACTTGTTTACTTATTTTTTTTGTTAGTTTTACATCTTTAATGGGCACCGTAGATAAATTCTGATCAATATCAAGAATTTGCCAAAAACTATCAATTTGTGCGGTGGACCATATTGTTTCCTGTAACAATCTAAAATTGCCAGTAAATAAGTTTATTTTATAAATGTTTACGACAAGCAAGTAAAATGTGTTGAAACGCGTCTAAACGAATAAAGCCTGGCTTTACGATACAAATCAAAATCGTGGCAGAATGTATCGACGCGTAAAGTAGCGACACTGACAACGCATACATTACGGGTGTGTAGACTTTAATAAACATTTTTGATTTAGCACTTCGGGTAAACTGTGAATCATCGATTGTAAATTCGATCCGAAATATTCCATAATTTTTTTACCCTATTTCCGCTGCTAATGTATCAGAATTATTACTCGATTTTTGCAACATAATAAACTTCCCATAAATCTCGTTATAAGCCTGTAACTCAATCTCCCCTTTTCTCATAGGCTAAATATCAATACTTATTGGTCCCGCAGGTGTACCTATATTCAAAGTTGTTGAGCTTTCATCTGGTTTTTATGCCTGTAACCCAACTCTCATTTATGGACAGGCTAAATACAGATAATTTGATTTTATCCATTCGATTGCTCGGCAAAAGGTTACATCCCTGAATGAAAACTTTCATGTATTGACTTTTCAATCTATTTATGTATTTTAATCCTTTAATACACCTGTCTTAAGTGCACGCATTATATACTACGACAATTCCTAAACCTTCAAAGTTTTTTTTATCTTCGCCGATGAGACTTTAGTTAGAATGTTTCATTGCAAATCTATATAATATATTATGCTCTACATTGTAAGTGAAAAACGATGCAATGTATAAATGGGAATGGCGAAAGGAGCCGTTTACCGGTCACGTGCTGTAATGTAGTATAGCGAATGGGTCGCCTGGTCTTCGAAACCGCTTTATTGTTTGAAATTATCATATGGCTATGTGTGATTATTGGCAATTATTCTATTTGCTACTAATGAGCCCACTGCTGCCCAATCATAATTAATTGCTGCACTTTTAACACTTCCTGAAATTTCCGTAGGAAAACTTTCGTTGTAACGGTGGTATTATGTTATTAAAATGACTGGCTTACGTAGTAAATCAATTATTCATTTTCGCCTTTACACAAAACTCCAGTGCGTACATATATTTCTTGAAGTGTTCGGATTCCTAAAAATGCATAGTTCGTAAGGCATTATAAACATTGGCATGATTTATCTTTGGAATCAAACGAAGAAAACACAAACGAAAAACTTCTAAACTTTTGTAAAGACACCGTGATAAGATACGCAGTAATCGCTTAAGTGGTTAGAGAGAGATTTGCCGGTTTTATTTTCAACATTTGAGCCCATATGTGGAAAACAGCGTTGTCCTAAAAAGATTGTTCAGCGATAATAGCGGTTGGTTGTTGTATAGATACAATTTATCGAAAAGATTTATCTTGAACGAATGAAGATGGTTTGAGTAATTTTATTTGGAACACGCTTTTTTGATTAAAAAATCTTTTACGGGATAAATGTGTTGACAAAAAAAAACAAATAAAGGCTATTTTCCGCATATGTGATTATTTGTAATATAGTAAAAAATATTTTATTACAACCACAACCATTGAGATTGACGCCTTAAATGGCTTCGAAACATCAAGCGATTTCTAAAAACGAAATTGTCTTCCCAAAATGATAATTCTACGAATATAAACCGCCTAAGACTTATTTTTCAGTTTTGCAAACGTCAATTTAATGCTAAAGAAGAAGGGGTAGATTTTTTACCACTTGGCGAAACTCGTTAATCGTGAACCTTGCCTAAATCTCACGATACCTTCGAGTATTTGTTTCCACCTTTTGCATTTTTGTCCATGGAAATAGTAAAGTTTTCAAGCCTGTCTAGGGAAGAGGTGATATTTGTTTTTCAGATATTTTTTTTAACCGCTTTATGACATGACCTCATTAGAATTAACTGTATGTTACCGAGAATGCAATTATTATCACTGCAGATGTTTTATGGTTGTGGTAATAAACTATGTCACAAAACGCATGCACCTGTATTATATTGATCGTTTTGACGTTTGCTTGGTAGAATTACATTTCTTAGAATGTAGAAATAACACCTTTGAATTCAAAATCGTAAGTTCAAATGATGGAGAGATATGTAAATAGCTATATTTTAAAATAAATAAACAAATGGTAGGCTAAGCAGTGCGGCCACGCATCGATTTTAGAGCCCCGCGCACTGGATAAGGTGATGGCGTTGATTTTTTCAGAAAAAAATATTAAACATAACATCTATTACATCATCATCATGATTTAGTATTTTTGTTTGTACTAATTTTATATTTTTGCTTTTAATATTTTTGGTATGACATATAATAAATATGACTATAACTCAATGATTAAAACACTTAGTAAATATTACATATTTGACTTTTTTCTGTCCCTGAAAACAACGACAGCGCTTGCATAGATTTATTTACATATTAAATACTTGGTAGAACTCCGTTATAATAGGATAAAAAAGCCATCGTCAGAACTATAGGCGTAAAGCCGAGATAGCTATCAACTACCTGATAAAAATTTTGTAAATACTTTGTTATTTTATCCTATTACTTAGAAATATAATATGTTCTATGTGTTTTCATTATTTTATCATAAAAATATATTCAATGTTACTAAATTGTTCAGAATACTTTTTCAAAAAAATATTTTAACCTTAAACAAAACTTTCCATATTTTATTAAAATCCATTCTGATAAGTTAACTAACACAATATGTCTATTTGTGTGTTGTGATATTAGTATTTTATAAATTTTTATTAATATGTTTATATTTATGTTTACAGTACTATGAAATGTCATACGGCCTCAATGTGGAAATGCACAAACAGGTAAGCCCAATTTAAATAAATTGCTTATATTGATTCATGTTCTTTATATATTTTTTGTCTAAACTAAAATTATCCATTCAAATTGCCTCGGTGCAATAGTTGCAGCGTTATCTAGTGGTTAGAACATATGACTAAATTTATGATTATTCTTTAGCACACAAGCTTCCAACCTTTTTTGCTCCATTGCCCCTTTTACCAATGATAATATAATTAATATAACTCGTCCCTTCGTAATATAGTCTTACTTGACTTCAAAATTTGCTTTTCAAATACATATGCATTTATGTAATATTGATAATTTTTTTCTTTTTCGGCGGTAATTTTGTAGAATTTCATTTTTAAAATAAAATAAAAATTAATAACTTAGTCCACCAAGTGGAATAACTAAGATATCAATTTTTATTTTATGTTGACAATCTTTAGTAACGGCAGCAATTTCCACTCTTGCTTTCTGAAATTTAGATCAATGAGGAATTCCCGACTGGTTGAGAACCCCTGTTTTAGCCGGTAAAGATTTTTTTTGAATATGTCTTATGTCATATATTACTTTTTAATTACATACCGGTAATAACATAGCGGGCCATGATGTTTTGTAACTAAACGATTAGCGAGCGACATTGTGTTGAACATGCCTTTAGATTCTGCACACGGGAATTAATTCAGTATGGATAATATAATTTATGTCGGCTCCAGCTCTACCGCCAAAGCCGCAACTGATAACACACAGTGTAAAGTGTAAACAAATGATTAAGTGCACGTTTGGTATATTTAAATCGGTTGTCAATGATTTGTCACACAAAAGCAGGGTGGATCAGTTCCTTCAGTCCTAAATGATATTTTTTTATATTGAACATTTGAAATAGCATGAGTGATTCCTATGTGAAAAAATATGGATTTTAATTTTATATTGAAAATGAATTTACACAAAGTTACCGCTAAAGTCATTGAAAATCGAAAAAAAATATATTTGAAATGTCCCATAAATTAAATATCCGTATAATTGTAGAAATCTAGCCTACTAGAATTTTTAAAACGTTTCAGATTATTGAAATATTACTGATCGTAGTCTTTATAGGGGGGATATGACGCCAGTGGTGCCCTTAATTCTTGACTTTCTCATTTTCAATAAATAGCTTCTACCCAACAAATACGGTTCAACTCAAAAAAACTTAATTAACATCTTCAATGAAAAAAGATGTTCGACTTAATTGCAATAAAATTCAACTTCTGTGCGTCCATTTTATGCCTACATGAGGATTATTGTTTTTTTAATTTATATTTGATTGGCTCATTTTTGGGTTACAGTATCTGAAATTGAGTTATTAATAAACAATATTTGCGTGATTTGTGTCAATGAATACTGCATACAAAAAATGTTTTTTTATTACTACGTTTACTATTCGTCATTCAACTTGAAGCCTTTTCAGACTCGGTGGGCGGTGGGCGGAAGTGAGTGTTAACACACGAACGCCTAGGTAAGAGGAGGCCGTCTACTACTAATAAAACATATTATACACACCGCGAACATGATTGTGGTATTTGCGTGTTCACAATGATACACTGTGGGCTGCTAAAGGGTTAGCAATAACCTCTCTTTATGCACAATAGCCGTACTTCATGTCATGATAAAGCATGGCACACGCGTCCGCGACGCGCACCAGGCGTCGTATTTGACGTCGCGTTGACCTTTCCCTTACTATGTAAAATAAATCCGCGCGCTACGGTGGAGTGTATTCATTACACATCATGCATTTATGTCTGATTATAGTGATTGATAGCCGGAAAAATAAGAATATGCACAGAAATCGTTTAAATTTATTAAAGTTAAAGACGACATAGTCGACATGAAGTAATAATTAAAATTGTATCCCTGAAAACATGAAACAACATCGGCCACCGACAATCGGCATAGCAGACTACCTTAAACGTAGGCTCTAAAGCTACTGGCTTGCGTTCGACACTTTTCGTCTTGCGTAATCTTGAAAGAAACGACGCGACTGGGCTTCTCTGTCTCGCGCGTTGTCATTCATATGTGAGCTAACGTGAAAAATGTTCGGTGTTCCCCGTTGTCCGTTGTATTCACTTACACAACTCGCACATGTACATAACACACTCGCACACGTATGATTGTATTGGTAAATTTATTCCGGATTTTCGACAAAATATCCCCGCTGCGCCCAATGGCATGTTATTCTTATTACTATTATTATGTTATTGAATGCGAAAATGTACAACGGAGGAGTACCTAAAATCTAAACGCAGTATTTATTATATGTATAAAGATATTTTAATTATTAGAAGCTATGTGCACTAAATACACATCACAGAAAAGGAAAAGTTAATTGAATCGATGACCGTTCATTTTCAAAGAAAAATAGTGGCGTTAGTTCACGCATAAAATTGTATTCTACGCCTAGTGTGACAGAGACCTTTTGCGATACGAAGTTATTATATTAAAGGTATGGTGAAGGTTACTTTGACGTTATATTTTAAATGCGTAGTCCTATGTGAAACTATGTACTTTTTGTTGTTTAAAAATTTAATATCGTTAATTCAGTCGTAGAATATATTTTTGTAAATAAGTAAGAATTGAAAAAAATAGATTAGGCTTAGTTTTTCATCTATAGGAAGCGGGTACGAGGGAAGGTTTTAAAACAGACTCTTTTGGATACCAATTCAGACGTCAGTTTTTGTGATTGCTGATTTAACAAACATTTTTTAATTTCAACTATTTGAGAAATATAGCTGAAACTTTTGAGAAAAAAAATAAGATCCTGTAAGAAGTGTTCGAATATCGACCGCGTACTAAATTTTACCCAACCGGCATTGGATTCAGGCACCTCTTATAACTGAATGGAGGATCACAGCTTCGCTACCGATGCCAGCGAATCAAAGTATCTGACAATTCTAACCATCTTTTATGACTGATTTCACTTACGTTTTATTCGAAAATGTTGGCACAGCTCAATACTGTTATTAGAAGATTCAATTATTACGTTATGTTTTGTGTTGCGCGTACACAATGTGGTTACTTGGTAAATAATTTAATTGGTCAAAAGGCTGGCTTATTTGACCAAAATTTACGAAATATTTAATTGAATCCATGCAGTCTAAAGGATAATTCGGGACTACCGTCAGAATGAACATGACATATATGAATTGTATTGCCATATGCACGATTCCACGATATATAATAAAACAGAACTTCTAAATGAATATTCATGCAGCTTGAACCAACTGAACGTTGATATACTTACTATTGCATACAATATTTTAATATTATCGAACTATGTATTAACGATTTGTTTTATGAGATTCTTTCATTGTTGTTTTAACTATACCTATCCGTTCCCAGTGTAGAAAACGTGGACTCCTAATGGAGCTAAAACTCACATAAGGTGTTAACCGGCAATTTTTAATGGAAAGTCATTATATTTTAAGAATTAAACACATAATTTGCTTTGTACTCCTTTTTTAATGAACCTGCAGCTGAAACTCACTAAATATTAGCGATAGCTAGGTAAGGCGTGACAATTCGTTTGCTTGTCGCTATTTTTACAATTAATTTTCTGGACGGTAAAACTTTTGAAGAGTATAGATTACGGAGTACATTATAGATCGACATATCATTGAATTGTCATACCCACGAAAAGAATCGAGATTATGAATAGCGAAAAATAATTTCACAAAAATACGCTTGTAGATAAACAATACCAGCGGAATAATATGTAGTCATGTTGTTGCACTTTGCGCGGTTCTGTATTTTTTTAACTTGATATGACTAACATAATTTTGAAAAGAGTTTCATGATAAGCTTAATTTCTATCATTTTAAAACAGTAATTTGTGGCTATTATAAAGAATAAAATAAACTGTGATACAAACGTTTCTCTCGCATATCAGGGCTGAATGCTTGGATGCCTGGTGTAACCGCTCGACCACCCCAAACCACTCGCCTGTTCGGTCTCTTGTTATTAAAGGGGTAGTGCACAGCATCCCTTAATATACAAAGTTTGCAGGGAGCGTACGATTCAGTGTACATTTGAATAAGAGAGGGAAAAATCGCGTCGGAATTCATCGAAGTTTACATTTGTACTATGTATTTGACTATATTTATTACTATAATTTCTGTAGTATTTTACTGCTTATATTTATAAAAATTCCTTGTTCTTTCTAATTCAATATTGGGTATCTGTCAGTAAGGTAAATGAATCAATCAAGACAACTTTGTGCTTCATTAATCTAACCAATCCGTATCTGATCTAAAAAATGAATTTGTGGATTGATTCGTTTTGTGATACGCTCATCATTAATCTAAGCGTTAATCCTAAGTTTAAATTATTTTTACCAACATTCAAAACTTTAGATTGATAAAATAAAATTATTACGTTTCACTACTCATATTTTAATGTCACCTGTATATCTCTTAAAAATCACCCTTCCATATTGTGACCTAAGGGTTGTTATTTTGATGGGCAGTTTGCAAAGGGGGTTGCTAGTATTTTTCTCCCTTAACTCCGTTTTGCCATTCAAAATCTGATTACCTTTCCCCTCTGAATATTATACGAGTGAATTGTTGGCCCTTCTTTGCTTAAATATTTTTTTCTTTAAAATGCTTTGTTGTATACATATAGCGATTCGAAATGAAAGATTTTAAAATTAAAGATACTTTCACTGTAATCACTTATTAGTATTTTCTTAACCCTTAATGAAAGAAAGAGTGGGCGACCGATTAACAGCCAGTTATTGTTAAAAACATATGCACATGCTCCACATTGGAGGTGGATACTGTTTAAACTGTCAAATTCATTCACGGAGCGTTGCTCACACAGTAATCTGTTAATTTATTGATTGAATCTACTCAATGATCAAACGATATCAATGGATCACCTCTCCTTAATTCATTATGAAGAAGCGCACTAATTATTATTACACGAAATGTGTTTATATCAATTTAATTATATATTATATTATTTTGTTTTTTTTTTTAATTAAACCAAATATATGACATTTATATTGTCCTTCTTTTCTATATTCCATAGAATACATAGGTGAACAAATATCCTTTAGCACGGTTTGTTCTACACTAATCATTCCACATAATTTTACATATATGTTTTGCCATATAAATACTCTGGCTATTCTTAACATTAATAATCTGTTTTGTCTTCACAAAAGACAGTTTAATATTGCAACACGTACGATATCGAGTGATTGAAGTAAATACGTGAAATCAAAGTGCAACGAAAATGATTGGACTCGTTTGTAGAAGGTTCAAAATTTGGAGAGTGATGAAATAACATAGTCAACGGGAAACTGAAATCAAATAAACGTCCATTTCCGCAGCGAAACGAGATTCGAAAAATCAGGATTTAATTTCGTTATTTGTTCGCAGCGGTGGATTAAGCCAAAACCAGGGTCGGACGATTTACATTTTAGATAAATACGCAGATACAATTCCAAAACAATATTCCAAAGTGTCATTATTTATTCGTGTTTACACAAGCGGGGCCGCGGCCCAACAGCGGTATGCCCAAATAAAATTATATGAATTTATTCATAAAAGGGCTCTATCTACCGTCTCTTTTATTTCAATTGTTGGTTTACTCCCTCTCTGTCTGGCACGGGGATGGAAATTAAGGGTATTTTTATGCGAGGGTTGAAATAATCTTTTGATTAAACAGTGCGGTGCGCGGACGCGTGCATGTTTGTTTTAATACGTTTCAATTTTATTAAGACCCATATTACCCCACCCTACCCAACCCGGAGGCGTAGGTTTGAGAACGGGATTACTGGTTATTAATGTTTGTTTACTCGGAATTGTCGGATGTTTTATTTGGAAAAGTAACGTCTAATTAGAATTATGGGGGTTTTTTTTTATCGATGTGTGGATTTATAAAAATTCCCTTTTACTAGAAATATATTTGCATTCGGTTTTTAAACTACAATACGACCGGTTACCATGGCTCAAATACCATATCAAGGAATGCACTGAGAGAGAATAAATTTAATGTTTTGTTGAAAAAAAAGTTTAACTGGTTTCAACGTCAATTTTACTTCGAATGAAACGACTTGAAATTTCAGGAAAAGTTCTATTTAACTCTTCATATATAAAATAAAAAGACAAAATTAGTAATGCAGTTATTGGAAATATTTTATTTTTGATTTATTAAATCATGCAATAAGACACAAAGCGTTTTAGTGTGCATGTACAATATAATATTGATCAAAATAAGACGAAATAATGTATATGTTATCAGTGGTGTTAATCTATTATGAATATATGACAACTTTTCTGCTTAACTGGGATAAGGATGTTTGTTTATATTAGAATTTTATATTTTAAAAAATAATGTCTTTCCATCAAGAATTGACACTTAAAAGTGAGAATTTTATATGTTTGCTTTTTACATCAATAATATTGCTGTTTACATGAATGATACCGTAATTGATTTGGTTCAAATCAGTTGGTTCTAAAGCTTGTCATTCACATTCTTTTCTATTGTAGTAATTCAAAAGATGATTCTTAAATAACAATATTGTTTATGACTGATAAGTGATAATAAGCGTCAATATTTTCTTAACACGATCGTTCCGAATGTTACCAATATATTTTCGACAGCCTCAATTATCTGCTTTTACCGCCCGTCCGTCATAAATCATACAGATAATAATAATACAACAAAAATTGGTTGTCTCATCGGATCCCACTTCCATCATCGGCGAAGTCTCGCTGTCGTTATTGTCACGAATGTTCAAGGGGAGAATGAGGTGGGCAACGCGGCAGGGGCGGCGCGAATCGAATAAATGTTTTAAAAAAATTAACTGGGGTGCCTGCGACACCGTATTACTGTTGCGCATTATGAAATCGTTTCAAAATTATCCCTAATTGCGTTTTTTTTTGTCCGCGATGAAATTCAAAAGGGGAGATAACGCCTAATGTGTGTATGTGTGCGCCTTATGGCTCCCCTAAGGATACGTGTATTTGTTTGTTAATATGCGAAGGGGAGATGCTTTGATGATCCACCGGGTGCATGTTTTTAGCCCTCCGGTTCTTTCGTTTAACCAAATATATAAACATATACGCGCAAATAAATTTCTCAACAAATTGATTAAACACTGTGATAAACCAAACATTTTTCACGCATTTGATTTCCTTTCCTTAAACCATATCCGCTCCCTATTCGGAGCAATATGGCCATCACGCGGTTCTTCCAAGCTTCTCTGTCCCCCACCAGTCTCCTCGCTTAGTCCCAGGTCATCCCAGCGTCCCGTAGCTCCGCCGAATGCATCCAATGGACGGTCATCAGCGGCCTTCCAGGGAGACGGAATCCAACTGGTTGGTAGAAGAGACAGGCAGGATTCAGACTCCCCTGGGGCATCCGCAGCACGTGTCCAAGCCAGGTTAATCGTCGCTTTTTTATTTGATACCTAATAAGAGTCTGGTCCGTCAGCTCACTCACCTCCGAGTTCCTGACAAAATCAAACCACCGCACACTTCGTATTCACCGCAAGCATCTGTTTTCAAAGCACATTGTACGGTTACCCTGTGCCTTGGTGAGTTTCCATGACTCGCAACCGTAAAGCAGCACCGGTAGAATGTAGAATGCATTGAATAAGTGGCATTTGGATCTGACCGAGTACAGCCGTGAGTCCCAGACTTTCCGCATTGAGTTAATGGTTGCTCCAGCTATCCCTAATCGGATTGCGAGCTCTTTACGCGGATCACCATCTCCCGTGATGTGTATCCGCAAGTACCTGAAGTCATCGACTCTTTCGATGTCTTGCCTCGCACTCGTCAGGAGGTAGTCTGGGTCCAGACAGAAACTATTGCAAAGCACATTGGTTTTTACTCGCATTGACTTTGAGGCCAATGCGATACGAGTTACTCTGCAGTCTGTCCATTGTTTCCTGAATACCCTCGACAGATTTGTCAAATATGAGAGGGTCGTCAGCATACTCGAGGTCGCATAGTCTCAGATTGGGGGCAACGGTCACACCTCGGTCAGGTGGAATTGACTTACTCAGATTATTATGAAGAGGAACGGAGCCAAAACACAGCCCTGTCTGACCCCGGTTCAGACCCCAAACCATTCAGTCGTTACGTCGCAGATTCTAACACAGCATTCACTGCGCTCGTGCATGCATTTGATGATGGCGATAATCTTGGGTGGGATTCCATACAGTTTTAATATGTCCCATAGGGAAGACCGGTGCGGACTATCAAATTGTTGATTTCGTAGTGCAACAAAATTGTTAAATGTACTTCGGATTTAACTGAAGAAATTTCCGGTCAAATGTGAAAAACATGCTAAATATTCCGCGCTTGCATATAACTAGTCTACCGATGTTTTAACGCGCGGTAGGCCACAATATATTCACACATCATTCATTAATTTAATAATATATCATGTGCATATTTTAGACGGTCATTTTCTCGTTTAAAACGGTCACGTTCCATGACAATTTACTATGGATCGCTTTTTTGTAAATTTTTCTGAAAACATTTGCAGTTGTCCAAATCCTCACCTGGACTTGATGGTATTAGGCATTTAAATTTACTGACAGAACATAGATATACACATAAAAGTATTTCAAAAATGTAAATTGATTGAAAATTACAAATTAATTTATAATTCCTACTAACAATTTAACTACCAATGGCAAATACTATCGAGATCTGATGATGGATAAATCGAATCGAGTTTGTACGTTTTGAAATAAATTTTGTGAACATATTAAAAATTATTGACGCTTGTTTAATATTATTCCAGTGTTATTATTCGCCCAACAATATGATGTGCCGCTTAGTCCGTGTTCATGTTCCCCCAATTTTCATTTCGTATATTGAGTGAGTCAATGAGTAGGCAGGGGCAGACCGTCGATGGGGTAATTCAGCCTTTCTCTTGATTTTCTATTATTTGCGCACAATGCTTATTTCGTAAAAGGTGTTCAAACAAATCAAACGGGATGCTCAACGCGAATCACTAACATGGTTCACAACATTTGACACGTGTACAGTATTATTTGATTTATTGTCCACTCACATCGTCACTCTTTTTCATAATGAGCATGGCTTTTATAAACAACAGTAGTATTTTAATCGAATTAATTTTATGATTTAACAATTATCTTTATTACTACACCCGATTGTCTTTTTGTACATGGGATACGTTCCCAAGACTATCGTGCAAAAAAGCTAAGGTACCCATATAAAATTGGGCATGGAACAACTTAAAATACCCTCAAAATATATAATTCTCGAACTCAAAAACAATTGCAATTTATTTTTTATTTACATGTAAAAATAGTTTCAGAAGATACATACATAATGAGTTATAAATTTAAATTAAATCCATTGATAACAAAGATAATAATAAAATATAATCGAATCATAGAAGAGTAACATATATTTATCAAAACAGTAATAAGTCATGCGTGAGTCATGAACTCTTGCATTTTAAAATAAGCCAAATGGCAAAAATGATGATTAAATATTTACAGAGGGTCGAAGTGTTTTAAGTACATACATAAATATTTTTATGTAACCTTGTAAAAGCAAAAAATCAATGCAAAAATAATTTGTCTGTGTTTTTGATTCTGCAAAACGAGAATCGGCTGTATTTGTTTTTTGCGTGAAATAGCTTATTAATTGTCTTAGAAATAATATGAGTAAGTATTCGAATGTATTGGACAAATATTTTCTATGGATTCGGCGTTAACTTTGTTTCATTTTTAATTTTGTGTTGGACAAATTTTATTGCAAAACAAAATGAATACCTCTAGGATACGGCGTTCGTTCTTTTGTTTTTAATTTAGCAAAGAAATGCATGTAATTTTTCTTTTATTACCGTTGTACGACCTGAATTGTCTTTTTTATATTTCTGTTAAATGAAAATTTCCATGTACATATGATTTTGTTTTTACAATTTATTTTTAATATTAAAATACAATTTTTCTGGTCATTTGAGAATACATTTTATTTTGTTAGCACTCTTCTGGATATCTGGATTGGCGATTAAAAAGTGTATGGTTCAGTTTCTGCCTATGTCTAATAGGTACATATTCATTTATTGTTTTAAAGATTTGAAACTTTGGGCATGGCATGTTACTCATGTTTTTTCTCCTCTAGTGACTTAAATCTAAAAAAAAGTTTGGCTCATTGGAAATTTACGTTGTGTTATATGCCGAGTCTGATAACTAAGACACATTCCCAACTCACATACGCATGATATATGTTTAACATTTCTACTGCAGAGTTAGTTACCATAAAAAAAAATGTTAAATGCCTAAATGGAAAAGTCAATATAGCCGTTACAGTGTTACCACAGTTTAACGTCCGCTGACACAGGCCGTAACATATTTATGTTCATCCCTTATTTGGTCCCTCGCACGGGCAACCTCGACCCTCGCTATTATACAGGGTGCGGAGGAGTTGTGGAGTGTGGAGCACTATGGGGGAATATAAAGCGCAACTGAATTGTTTTATTTAAAAGGGGGAGAGTGGTGCTGCGATGTGTCTGCTTCCCTTTGCGGACATAAAATACTGTATTTTATTGCCGCACTCGTTTCGTGTAACGGATGTTTTCGAATAGAATGGGAAAAGCAACGTTTCAGTTGAATTTTGATTCTTTATTGGAGCGATTTAAAAGTCAACACGTTTTTAAATCGCATGTCTGTTTATGGGCTGAGGTATATAAATGGAAGATATACGTATTTAAAAATGTAATTTAGTATGTAAGTAGGTAATTTTTTCGTCCAAGTTACATTAATTTGTTAATAAAAAATAAAAAACAGCTAATTAATACTTTCAAATGAAGGTGCTTTAAGAACTATAACATGAATTTTGTTTAATTCTTGGGGTTTTGTTTTGGATTTCCCTGTATGAGACAACACATACACTTTACACCTGTTTGAAGATTTTTGTTATTGTAATCACTCTTAAAGTCAAATTTGAATTGTTGAGATTTTGTACATTTCCATGTATTTCGTCAATAACGGTTTCGCCATCTTCAGGCATTCACAAGTACACGCACGAGCATTTACAAGTATACAGTTCAGAAGTACACGAATATACTCGAAGACGAAATACATGGAAATGTACAAAATCGCAACAATTCGGATTAGATATTAAAATTCCATCAAGCACCCTTAGTCGATGTCTTAAATTAAACACTTTTAAGTGTCAATTCTTGGTGGAAAGGCTTTTATATTTTGAATTTTTTTTTTGCTTCCACAATGTTATGGACTAGTTTCGCTTATCGCGAGCATTATCTTCTGATGATAATTTGATAATACTGGTGATGAGCGAAACCGGTTCTCATCATTATAAACATGTGGAAGTAGTGCAAAAATGTGCTTTATTTTTAAATTAATTATAAGCTAAAATGATTAGAAGAATTGTGAAATATTGAAGAACTAAATGTTTTTTTAGTTTTTAAACGCACGAGATAACAAAACATTCTTGTCAATTATAGAGAGTGGCTCTAAAATTACCCAATTTTGTGAAGATATTAATAAATGCTATACATAGGTAGTCTATCGATAACAGCGTGTGTTTCCCATGAAAACGAGGCAACTTCAAATTAAAACGAAAAATCGTACCCCTAGTTATTATTCGAGTCCGGTGTAGCGCACCCATAAGGGGTTATCGGATAGATTTTCCGCCCTTGTTCATTTTAACAAAGAATATTTTGTAGCTCTTGCGTATAGTATACAATGCACCTGGCGTCATTTTTATACATGCCATATGGGGATGGTGAATCAAAAAACAAATATAATATAATTGCAATCAATATGCTAAGCTATACATTCATATATGTGCGAAAGTTATGTATCGATAAAGCAAAAACTTAATTACCGTCGGCACATCGAAGTTCACTTGACCGAATGTATTTTCAAAAAAACGTAGTGACGACTCCACAAGTTTTATAACGACCAGATCCAGTCCTGATTATGATACAATATTGTGGAATCGGTACAAAAAAGGGTTTTATTTTTGTAAACATGTATAATACCTTTCCACCAACTTGACAGTTAACTCCTGAAAAGTGACTAATAAATACATATTACAGATTTTGTATACGTGACAAGAACGGGTACCTTAGCAAGCTATATTTATATATCAACAGGTCTGGAAACACTACGACCCGCGGGCCACGTGCGGCATGATGCGTATTTTTGTGTGGTCCATTCGTGTCACCATTTTCTTGGTTATTACATTATTTTTTGTTGTCAGGTATTGATATTTTTCATGAAATTAAATCTTGTATATCTATAAAAAAGAATTTACTTACTGCTCGCAGTCAATTTTGAATTCCTAATGTGGTCCTTCAGAAGTTTTTAAGATAGTTCAAATAAGTTTATTTCTTAAATTTGGATTATTGAGATTTTGTACACTTCCATGTATTTTGTCACTAACGACCCGGGTTTCGCCTTTCGGCATATTCAGGCATTCGAGCACACGAATGGACTCGAACTGACAGACAGTAAACAGTGTCTAACGTTTATATAGAAGATACAAATATTATTTACGAGGTAAGATATTATACGTCTGAGAGCCACACTGATACCTGAGTTAAAATTTCGAGAATTGTTTTAATCCTTATTTTGTAAACACCACATCAATCATTCCACGTATATTTACCCTTTCGTCGAATTGCATCCCGTCGAAACTCACAATACTATTATAATTGTAAAATCACTGGTAATTCCATAAGAAGTTGGAAAGCGACAATTCGCCACTCTGTAAATGTGGTGTTTACAAAATAAGGATTAAAACAATTCTCGAAATTTTAACTCAGGTATCAGTGTGGTTCTCAGACGTATTATATCTTACCTCGTAAATAATATTTGTCGTATTTGTATCTTCTATATAAACGTTAGACACTGTTTACTGTCTGTCAGTTCGAGTCCATTCGTGTGCTGGAATGCCTGAAGATGCCGGAAGGCGAAACCCGGGACGTTAGTGACAAAATACATGGAAGTGTACAAAATCTCAATAATCCAAATTTGATATTGAAATTCCATCAAGCACCCTCAGTCGATGTCTTCAAATTAAAGTTTATTTATATAAAAATATGATTGATAGTTTCGATTTAGTTTTGATATTGATAGTAAATACTGAAATAAAAAGCGTCTAACAATACTTAATACAGTTAGTAAAGAAATTGTAACCATATCAAGAAAAACACATTGTTACAAAGGTATAAAATAACTATTTAGATATTGTAATACGATACCCTGCGAATAAAAATAAGGCAGTGATGTATTTTTATTTTCACCGCTTTTGATCAATACATTTTTTAGGTTTTAATATAACCTATTGGATAATTTCAGAATTGCTACTTGCAAGAAAATAACTTGGTTCAATTGCGTTCAATATGTTGTGATTGCATTGCGAGGCATAGTGCATGATACTTCCCCCTGCTCATTTCGCCGAGCCCACTTTTGACACTTACAATTATATCACGGTCGATGGGGCTCCCAAGTGGTTGTAGAAGGTCAGACGGTGGGCACTCATTGACTAAGTTTACTTAATTATCAAATTGGTATAGGTCACTTAACAAAATGGGAATTAAAATGAATATTTTACAAATAAAACATGATTTGTTTGTACTACTGCCACATGTTTATAATGATCAGTACCGGTTTCGCTCGGATAGACCGATGAGCGAATCCGGTCCGGATCCATGTGAAAGTAGTTCATACAGATTGTGTTTTATTTTTAAAATATAATACCTTTCCACCAAGAAAGAATTGACAGTTTACACCTTAAAAGTGATTAACATGAATAGTTGCGAGTTATGAGCGAAACCGATCCTGCTCATTATAAACATGTGGAAGTAGTACAAATGAATTGTGTTTTAATTTTTAAAATACGTACTGATATGTCAAGTGCTATTATCGTTTGTGTCTTACCCCCTCCCCATGTTCAGTAGAAAGAAATAAACCCACCCCACTCTTCACTTTTAAGTTGAGAATTAGAATCAGTGTTTACCTTAGAAATATATAACCTTGCGATATAGTTAGTCTGCAGAAGCTTCTTTAAGAAGCGAAACACGTATCACATTTAGTGACCCAGCTAGTGGAATAACAAAGTCATCAATTTTTATAATATGTTAAAAATGAATTTCTACAAAATTACCACCGAATCCATCGAAAATATCAAAAAATTCGCAAGATAAAATCATTGTTAAGATTATCACATTTACATTTGTAAAAACATTAAGAATAATAAAAAGTCACACATTTATTCAATAAACATGTCAAAATATTTATATTTCTACATTTTAGGTAGATGTGTTTCGTTTTTTTTGTATAAATCATTAGTGGTTTTTTTTTCGCGTGCAGAGAAGCGCTGTTTGATGTTATACACGCGTGCGTAGCTTGTACGACATCGCTTCGGTGCTTCGGTGTTAAAATTCATTTCCTCTGACGCGAATCGTCTGTGTAAACATCCACCCATGCCCTCCCCGAACCCCCTAAGGGTTAACAGACGTTTTTACTGCGTGGTGTAGTAGTTATAAAATATAATATACAGACTATGGCTTCTTCAGCCAAAATGGTATTTACAAATTGTATAAGCGGACTTTTATGGGTTGTTAAAAACATCTGATATCCTTAAATTTCACGGGGCTATATCCTTAAACGTATTCGAATTTTTAAGGAAATATAAAAATGAATATTCAATAATAGTATATATCATATAGGATATGAAACGCGCTAACTATTTAGAACATGGGCAATTTCTCGCGAGGGCAATAAATAATTCATTCCGGCGGATCTTCATCGTAAGAAAATTCGTCGCAACGTTAATCGAACGTAACCGCAATTAATCCTGAGATTATTGTGAACTTACAGTTTTTTTTTTAAGTAAAACACAATTCATTTGTACTTCATTTGTAGGACCGGTTTCGCGATCACAAGCATTATCAACTGATAAAAATACAAACATAAAAGGCTTATTTATATAAAATTGAGTGTAAAAATGAAGGTATATAAAACTGATGGTTCATGAACTAAGACAAGAAAATACTGATCAGCAAACAAATTACGCATAAATCAAATAAAAGAGTCTACAATTAAAATGTTATGGACCTCTTACAAATCAACAAATACTAATCTGAAATCACAAAAATAGCTACATTAAAAGTCCATTAGCTGAGCAAAATTTTTTAGTGACAATACTAATGCAATAAGCAATAGTGGATCAGGAAAATTATTATAATTTTTTTTTTAAATACAATGTCTTTCCACCAAGAATTGACAGTCAACACCTTAAAAGTGAATTTACAGTATATAAATTCTATTTTCATACAAAATACAATTTTACAAATTACTTTATGAATATATTTAACCAAATATTTTTTAACAAGGCTTTTCAAACACGATTTAGCGATAACAATTTATAAATATTGGTTACCCTACTGCCCCCTTATCGTCCGATACTTCGCCACCCTCGAGTGTAATGTAACCATGGGGGACGAATTTTATTATTCCGGGATTCGGGTCACTCTGCAGAATCAAAAGGGTCTTCCTCGGGGCGATTGGGACGCGGTCGAGGCAAGGTTTAAATAATTACTTTTGTATGGACTGTCGATGTTATTACTGTATTATTGAAAATCGTGTAAATAATAACGGATGTTTTACTGGTTCCCGAAAGGGTTAACAAGGATTTTTTACTGCCTACATTTACATATCCTAAATATAATGTTCACATTTATACTATTTTATGTATACTATTATTTCTTGCTAGTGGATCGATTTGAGATTGAATATTGTCGCGAAAAAGTATCAAATGTTTTGGACAGACATGTCTTTTGGCTTGACTTAGGTCAAAATGAGAATTATGTGAGTAGTCTTCGTAGTAGAGTAGAATTGTGTCTTCATATAAAGTGTAAAACTAGCTTACAGATGGCAGTCACTAGGGAGAACATCAAAATTGTAACAACGGTAAAGTTTTATATATCGTGAGATGAGCGTGAACAGCTGTTTTTTTTTTTAAGTAGATGTTGGAACTCGCTTGCTAGACTTTCCAATTTGAATTTTAATAATACTTTATTGTAAAAGCTACCAACTTATTTTTTTGGAATCGTTATGAAAGTTGTGTTTGAACTCCTCGTCACAATATCTTAGTCTTGACGCAAAATGTTAAGACATTAACGTTTCTTTAAGTTGAATCTTGGTTAGTGTCGTTTTACTATATGATATATGGGCACCAAATATATTATATAATAACTTAGTGTTACAATAATTTGTCAATGTTAGAAGTGCGGTATTTCCCGAACACGCAACAACAGAGCTCTGATTGCGGTTGGATATTATCCGACACAATTATCCCCCATTAGGCGAACATTAGCGCGGTCAACCGTTGCGGATGACACAGCCGAGTGTAATTTTAGATATGTAAACACTATTGATGCATGGTTAATGATTTTACTGTTTCATCGTCATTGGGCTTCATTACTCCATTTAATATTTATTGTAAATATAATTACGATAAAACTAAATAGATACATAACTAAATTAGTGTGTGAAAAAGGGCGATAAGTCATAAAATTGAAAAAAGAGTTAAATACGCCAAAATAATTACAGTGCCGCCAAGTGTACCAGGTTAACGAACGTCGCTAAATTATAAAATTTCGCGTTGACACAGCAGTTGCTTATCATACTTTTTATAATAATCAAAATATCATTTTGACTACTGAAAAGTACCGATTTGAGTTGCGTACACGAAAATATTCGTATTACAAATGTTGGTTAATTACGAATTAAACTAATATTGCGACCCCCCTCAATACGAACTCTCCCCGAAAATGGTTTATTTTCATCAATATTACCGATCTTATCAAACATTCAAAACAAACCGGGACTCCAGAAGTCCGGTGGAAGTAGGTGACGGCAAATTATCATATACTACTAGACTATGTTTTTCTTAGTTACTTTATTTTTGAAGTGTGTACAGACACAGATTTTTTATTTATGTCCCTTGATCGCATATATTCTAGTTAATGCGGTTAAACTAAAGATTCCGGAAGATTTGAATCGCGGAAAAGAATTACGATAAAAATCCTCTACAAATACTAAATGTGAGTTTTAAACATGAAATATTTTAAATGGAGCGTGGAGTGTTATTGGTTGAAGTGAAAGTCTGGTGATAAGTATTCAATGAACTGTTAAATTTAATATCATTAACGAAAATGATTCTAAATTAAACAAACAAAAGTTTGCCTTTGCAAAAGCAGCTTTCAACACAATGTTGCGGTATTAATTATTTGGCGCCATTTTGGTTTCGGAGGGCGGGAAACACGCACTTAATTAAGGCAACGCCGCACTTATATTACAATTAAAATAATAAACGAGATTAATCGATTAATTCAACCTGCAGCGCTATTTAATAAATTAGGTTTGACACATGAGTGATTTTAAGTCAACCTGCAGCTTACAAAATAGGGTGTTTACTGCTGTAACCCACTTATAAATCATTAACTCAATAAAAAGTGAAAACTATATTTCTAATCGACAATTTATTAGGTTTGACAAGGGAGTGATTTTAAACCTTTGTTGAAGGAATGTAAAAAACCGAAATGAACCCGAGACATCCGTAACCGTATTTTTAGTCTCCTTCAAAAAGCAGATAACTTTTTTTTTGCGCTTGCACAGCATGGTGGGCTGATGGTTTGCTGATCAAATTGTCGAGAAGCTAAAATGGTTTCATGCATTCGCTTTGAGCTGTGTTTTTTTTTTATCCTTTTAACATTTTTTCATCTTGTTTTTGTAGTACAGTTATTTAATGTTAACAGTTAAATGATAGGGATATATAGCATACAAATTACAATGATCGGAATACATAAAGACTAAAGTCCTAAAGACTTTAAATAATACTTGTGTTATAAAATGTAATAATTATTTGATAACGAGTTAAATGAAAATAGTTAGTGAGTTATTCCATTAAATGCTATCTAGTAATTAATAATGAAACAAAGAATATGATTCGATTTTTTCTATTGAATATCGCTTGACATGTGCAGTTGTGAGAGACGCGACGGAATCGGGATATTTAGTTCATAATTCCATTATGTGACGATTCACGACAAAGATGATTATAAGTCAGAATTGCAATTCAATAAGATATGTGGTCTCTTATTATGACATCCAGTAACAATGAGTGTCAAGCTTTATGTAACCTTTTATCCGAGGCCAATCATCTCAGTTAAGTTCGCCTAACCCTTCCGTTCCTGACAGGACAATTTTCGGTTGTTGGTTGCTTGAGATATGAACTGCCTGTATCGGACGTTGGTGATTGTAAAAGTAATTTTCATGTAGTTGAAACACCTTCAATATAGACATTTAATCCTATAAATTTAAAGACCTGATCTCGTTGAAATAGCTACAATTTAACTTTTTTATTTTTTACAATGTTTACGCAATGGCATGATCAGAAATATTAATGATAATAACTAGCAAGTAGGCAAGTTAACGTAAAAAAAAGTATCGCTGCGTCGCTTGTATAATATAAATATGTCGATCTTCCAGTTCACAAGTTCGACGTCAGACATCTTATAAAAACCCATATTGGGATAATCAGAAATACTTAACACTGTGGCGCAGGATGAATTATTTGAATACTTTTTTATTTCGAATAATCGAATTAAAAACAAACATTTGATACATATTGCTACGTAGGAATATGATATGAAATGGAGAATGCCAAGCCCGTATTGAAAGCTGCGGTGTCAAATCGAATGAATATTGTTTATATACATTTCATTATGGAAAGGAAAAAATATGTTAACATTATACGGTCCGCGAATTTTCGCACAATACCTACGACGAAATCCGATATTTTTTAATGAAAATTAACAAATTTCGATCGCGAAGTTAAAAACGATATAACGTTTGAACCTTTTGATTATATTTCAATAAACATATAAATGCATCAAATTGTGTCATTTATTCAACACTTGTCAACCTCTGGCCCGCGTTCCATAAAGGCAAAATATGGATTTTGTAAACTTTCGTAAATTATTAAATTTGTTCCATATACTGTAGAGGAAACAGCCTATTGATATAAGGCAATCTCAATATGTTATTGGTTAATTAAAATATAAAATACGAAATGTTTTACACCGCTGTAGAATACGTAAGAATCCATTCTTATCACTAGCTTACTTAGATATCTGATTCTACATCGAATAATAAAGATTTACCACAAATTGTCAAGTGTATATATTAAAAATAAACGAATATTTATACTCAAACACAAATTTTCTGGTTTTATGTCCACTGAGGCGTAGCCGAAAACAGTGCAGTAGATATACTCGTATAATCCCACCGCTCATTACACTTTGGTATTTTTGTAGGTATTGAGACAAGTTTGTTTTCATGGATTGATCTTTCAATAAATTTCTGTTCAGTCTGGTCCTCCCTCCCACCTATCCCATCCTCACAGGGCGTGGAGATTAGCTAACCACTAGTCCTGTCATATGTTTATGTCGCGTGATTCAGGTTCTGAGTGACATGCGTTCTTGTAACTCCATTTAAATCAATGGAAAAAAAAATTGAGACAAGGTTTTCTACAAACCCTTCTGAACATAAATTATCGGTGTCAAATGTATTACCGTTTTTGTTTATGTCGAGTGATTCAGTCTAGAAATGCGCTTGTAACTATTTAAATCAATGGTATATGTACAAAAACAGCGAATGGTGTTACGTCCGCCATTTCGTTGAAAACCACGAAAAAATTTTTTTTTTCATCGTCGTTTTACATATTGCACATGTTGTTTATAACAATATATCAATAAATTTTGCATGCAAATATTGAATTTCATATTTATTTTTGACGGAAAAGACGACACGTTGGCGTTGCCGGACCGTAACGATTGGCACGCAAGAGACGTGGGCGAACCGTTAAGTGTTAACACTACAGATTTTTGTTTTATTATACAGTTATTTTGGTATTATTATAAAAATCCATTAATGTCAATACAAACGGTCGTTGACTTATAATATTATATTATAACGTTAGATTTTAGATCATTTTTCAAACAAGACTAAGAAGCTAATGACTAACTAGCCTTATGAAATACATCTTGACAACTTTTTATCATAATATTTATTATATACCTAATACCAGTGGAGTGCTTATACCTTGAGTAAATTAGCCAACTTAAAACACAACACAGCAACAGAAAAAGAAGACCGGTGTTAACATGAAATTGTGTTTTGAGAACTTTCATTTTTGTTGAGTAATTGAGTTCGAGTTCATACTTGTACTTTTGAAATCATGAAGATGCCGAAAGGCGAAAATTTGGTCGTTAATAACAAAACTTATGGAAGTGTAGGTACATAAAAACGCACCATCAGCTAAATATTATATTTACAAATAGTTGTTCCATTCATTATTATCGGGCGTCGAATTGTCCGCATCTTAGTTGTTAGTCACGTCAGGGGGCTTCGCGGAAACGAGTAGCAACGCGTTCATGAATTTTTCATACAATACCAACCTCCCCACACGAGTCACTGCTAGTTTTTTCTATACTTCACCTAGAAATCGAGGAGAGTTGAGCGGGTTCCCTTTCAAAAAAAAAAAATAATTCAGTTTTAATCTGACATGACGTGTGTATTATAACCTATAATAAAATTTCGACTGAAGCTTCACGACGAATCCTAATTTTGTAGTTATTTTCACGTCAACATCTATTTGCCTTTCCGAATATGAATAAGTTAAACTGGCAAGTAAAGGTGAACATCTTTTTCAGTTGAATTCGGTGGTTACTTTGTAAAAAATCCGTGCATGAATTCAGTAAATCCATCAGATGAAGAAAAATATTTTATTTAAAAAAGTGAAATATGTGAGCTGGTTGCCAATTTACAAGGCTTTGATGCAAATATAGAAAATTAAATCCTTGAGGAATGGTTAGATAACGAATCATATGCCCTTCTAGATATTGTATCAAAGAATTTCCCCGGCTAGAGATAGATTGTAAGCTCTTCAACGAATATAAACTAAAGTTCTAGTTAAAAGACAATATGTATCGACCAGAGAAGTAGCTTACCTTTAGTGGCATAGGCTTATAAATACTCTGACATATTGATTTAGCGTGTGTGGGAAGCGCAAACGTGTGAGAGCGCTCGTCGGTGTGCGCTGAAAAATATTTTTCTTTTTTTCACCAGTAAACATTCATGCGCGAAAGCCAATGTGAAAAACTAATACCACAAGAGGACGAAAAATATACGCCACGTTAACATTCACAGAAGGTTGAGCTATTTGGTAATAAAACATGATATTAATTAAATAATAACAATTTAATAATTTATTTATTTATTAAGTTCACCTAGTAAGCACTCAAGCCCGCGTAGACATTTGTCGACATCCGAAGCAATACCGTTGAATATTGTTAAAGCTCTTCCCAGTGGCGTCCCCATTGGCAGGCTGATTCTACACTGTAAAAGATCAAACAATTCATGTTTACGATTCCTCGAAAAAGTATCAGGCTTAACATAAAGCTTCACATTCTCACTTTGGCGTCGTATTAGTCGAAAGAAATATATGGCCAGATACAGGCTTCGAGCGTTCAAACTATTTCACGTAATCATGCCTGTGAGAAAATCACTTGGATAAAGCCATGCGCCCTTCAAATAGGGAAGTCTCAAAAAATTCTTCTGAACCTCCTCCACAATAATTTCAAGTTGCTTGAGGCCTAAACAGTCGATGAACTGTCAAACCTACTTGGAACTAGAGCATTATATATTAATATCACAATTTTAACTCCCGAAAGGACCCTGATGGTACCTAGAAGAAAGCCCAGCATTTGCAATGTTTTGTTGCAGATAATCGTAATGGGATTAGTGAATGTGTTAGTTTGCTCTCAAATCGTACACCAAAGTCTTTAACTGATGAAATTCGCGAGAGAATACGGCCATTCATTGAAAAGTGAAAAAATGACATATATGGCCCTCTTGTAAACGATAAAAGATTGCATTTATCATCAATATTGAAATCGAATTTGTTATATCTTTCCCATTCCATTATGTTATTTATATCAGATTGCAGATGGTGACAATCAACCAAGATGACAACTCCAAAATAAATCAAACCTTCTGGAACACCAGAATACGTGCAGTGCAATTTTGATTCAAAGAGCCCATATTATACGTATTGTTTCTTGTTCCTAAAATAACTTCCAAACATCCTACTGAAGCCACTCGATAAACCTATCAGTTGGAACTTTTCCGCAAGTATATCATGATCGACCTTGTCAAATTCAAGGACCGCCCCTGACGGCACAAACCCTAGCTAGGCCACTGCCTGTACCACTCTTAAAAATTGGTGTAATCTTAGAGTGTTTCCATGTTTTAGGAAAAATCCCGTTTTCATTACTAGATTAAATATAATACACTGAGGACTCTTAAATCACGAAATCCTCTTTAAGTGGCATGTTGTGCTGTTGCGATAGAAAAAATAGGTTTGAATACTTAATAGCGTTAGGGTTGTAACTTGTTCCGCCTTAAGCCGCCTTAAAATTATGTCACGATATGTTTTCCCACTTACCTGATATGACCAAAGCAGTGTTATAGTAAGAAAACATATTACGGTTAAATTATAATTGGATTATCCACAAGCCATTGGTTTGCCTGCTTTTGACGAAGAAGTATGAGGATCGGAAAAGCAAGTGATTCTTATAAATCCATATAGGCTAGGTCTGGGCAAACTTTTTGGCCGAAGGGCCACACAAGTAGTTCAAAACAAACGGCGGGACGTTACTAAATACTATTTTAGTTATAAATTATTTACTTTTATTCGCCATCATTAAAAAGGAATTTATTATCATATAAATAATTAAATTATTCCGTAATATCTAACAGTTTAATAAGACGGATGAACCGCACGAATACATGCATCGAATCGTAGTTTTTCCAGGCCTAATATAAGATCACTACAGAGATAAGTTCGTTTTTTATTTTGTTCGAAAACCACTTATGAATATATTTATTTCATTAAAAATAATTTCCGATTTCTAAGGATAAACAGTTAAATGAATGCTAGCTAATGTATACATATTTTCATACAAAGACATGTTTTAATTTCAATAATTCCTAGCATTGTATTGTCGTTGTTTGTTTGATTTGTGTTTTAAAGCATCGCTTCCGCATCGTAGCCCCTGCCGTGTTTGACGTTTTTATTTTTAACTATTTTCCGATTGTCATTGATTGTTACACATGCATATATACACAAACATAAAATATCCTCCATATCCACCTACACTGCTGTTTACTTTTACACGTTTATTCGTTGTTATTTTGCTGTCCTTCAATAGTGTCAACACACTATCAATATATTTACATTATTATTTGAAAATATTTTGCGATGCTTAAATAAAACTATCAATAGTTGTTTAACAGTTTATTCAAATAAAAGAAAAATCAATAGCGTATCTTGCTAGTCTTGCTACGAATATTTTATTTCGATCACCTGCAGCGAAATTATCAAAGCCATAAACTACTCCAGCAATCAAAATAATGAAATTCCCACAATAATACGTAATCTGATATTCACCCTAACAAAACTCACCAATTTATAACGAAATATTGACGAAATACACGGAAATGTACACAATTTGAACAATTCAAATTAAATAAAAGATTACCTATACATTATCAAGATTACATTTTTTTAATTTCAGCATTTAAGAACTTGGGCATGAGATTTGGCAATGTATTTATTCTTCGTGATAATCTCGAGTGACATTAAAAATTCTCATCGAGTTTATGTCATGTGGGGTTTTTAAAATTCCGGACTAAATTTTGCCTCGGTTATTATTTGCTGTAATACCAAATATTTTTTTCCGTGTCCGCTCCCTATGTGGAGCATATGGTCTCCTAATGGAGGTATCTTAACAAAAATTTTCTACGAGAACTGCTTGTTACTAAAAATCTCTTTTTTTCGAAGAGAGTAGGGATAGAAGGATAGGACTATAACTAGTGGTTAGCTAATCGCTCTCGCTACGCCCCCGCGAGGATGGGATGGGTGGGAGGGAGGACTCAGACTTCGAACATAAATCCATAAATCGACTGAAAGATCAATCTATGAAAATCGACCGCACCGGGAATTGAACCCGAGACATCTTTACGCGACGCTTACGTCAGCGACGCTACCAACTGCGCCACGGACGCCGACAGCTATTTTTCTACGTTTTTTTTTATTATTATACTATCACACGTCTGCCAAATAAAATAAGAATGCTTTTTTATTTTTGAGTCTATATTACATTTTTCATACAGGTATTACATGTTCCATATTTCATATTTCAAATATGATTATAATAAGAATATTCTGCCATGAATTTAAAAATTCAATCCTAAACGGATTGAGTTTCTCAAAACGTTTGGGAAAAAAGTGTTATAGAAATGCATTACTAAATCTTTTTAAATAATTGACATCTTATATCCGAACCTTTGAATAGAATGCAACAGTTTCATTTTCCATTGTATTTAAAATTCATAGTTTGCCTGTTCAACTATATGTATGTGCGAGTAGGAATACACACCTACTATCTGGTGGATGTGTAAGTAGGTTCACCACTTGGTCCTGCCGGGGCTTTCAGACCGCAAATGTGCGGTCCGACCGGGCCCCCTCCCGCGCCGGTCTTCGCAGTGCGGGTCTGGTGAGCTGACCGCGACCGCGTGCGATGGGTAGCTCGCCGCGACGGACTTGCGGCCGGCCCTGGGCAGAGGGTTTCATGTTATTGGCGTCTCTGGTCAGGCGGAAGGGGGAGGCTGCACTCGCATTCTAGTAAAATAATGTGTCGTATTCACTTGTCAAATAAATAATTCTATAGTCCATAGCTAGGATTAAGTTCATAAATTTTTAAAGTCTATTATTATAGACGACCGTTGCAAAAAATGTATGTATAAAGAAAGATATATAAAAAGAATAACCGAACATATCGTCGTTGTTCTGGAAGAAGACATTTTTAAAATGTTAAAAATGCTATATATTTTTCATTAAATTTGTTTGTACAAAACTGTTATTAAGTAAAAGTGTATATTATAAAAATAAGTGTTTTTCCATACGATAAAGTTTGAAATAAGGAACAATTTCGTATAACTAACTCTATGTCATTTTTTCGATTTAGTGTTTTCTTCCAAAATCAGCGACGATATACAATTTACAAAAGGAGCAATTATTTCTATTACTTAACAATTTAATTAGTTTTTTTATACAAAATATTTTTTCGTAATTTAGGGAAGTACATACATCACTTTTAAGGTGTTAGCTGTCAATTCTTGGTGGAAAGACATTATATTTTAAAAAATAAAACACAATTCATTTGTACTACTTCCACATATTTATAATGATCAGGACCGGTTTCGCTCATCACCAGCATTATCAACTGATAAAAATACAAACATAACAGGCTTATTTATATAAAATTGAGTGTAAAAATGAAGGTCTACAATTAAAATGTTATGGACCTCTTGCAAATCATTAAATACTAATCTGAGATCTGAAATCTGAAAAAATATAGCTACATTAAAAGACTTTAATTGTAGACTCTTTCGTTTGATTTAAATATAATTTGTTTGTTAATCAGTATTTTATTGTCTCATTAAAAGACTGAACCATCAGTTTTATATACCTTCATTTTTACACTCAATTTTATATAAATAAGCCTGTTATGTTTGTATTTTTATCAGTTGATAATGCTCGTGATGAGCGAAACCGGTCCTGATCATTATAAATATGTGGAAGTAGTACAAATGAATTGTGTTTTATTTTTTAAAGTACATACATATAAATTAAAAAAGTAAATATTTTTCATTTTTTAGATTTCAATTAAGTTTACCAATATTCTCAAATTTTAAATCATACGATACAATTCTACTTTAAAATTGTATTTTTTGAAGTCACTTGAGAATAACTCAAGCCATAAAGACATAATGCAAACCCAGCTCAAAAAATCGAACGTGAAATAAAAAAAATATATGAACCAGTAACCTGATCATTAGGCTCTTACGCTTACTGCTGGAAAACCAGAGGCAGATGTCGCATCTTTATTAAACTATCGCTGATATTGTTTTGGCCGTTTCTGTGGTTACTTTGTGGAATTATTTTTTTAATACAAAATTAAAATTGACAACTTTAGTTTTGCATAATTGGAATAACAAAGTCATGCATTTAGCTTATATATATCAATTATAGCAATCATGTTTTTGTTCTGTGGATGGGTAAATTTTAAATATTTTTCTCGTATAATTCTGAAATTAAAACAATGAATGATTGTGTGGTGAATCTGAATCTTTAGACCAAGCGTTTATTTTTTACCGAAACTCTTCATTGTCCATATAATAATTTGTTTGGTCTGCAATTGGTATGGCATCCATGTTTTTGTTCAAGCGTAAGAGCCTCCATTTATTAGTCATATTAATAACATACGTAAGTTATAGTATATCTACCGGTCAAGGCATCCATCACCCTCAGCGGTTTATACTGTTAATCAACCCTACAGCGTGAAAAATGTACTATGCTTCAAAACTTTTTATGATAGGTAGACATAGGCAGGCACATCTCGGTACAAATTCAGATATTATACCTATCAACCCTTGGTAAAGTAAGGGTTGGACATTAACACTTAATTGACTGTTGTGTCGGATAATGCGGTGCCACTAGCAGAACTCGGGGGATGCTGCAGTGAAGCGCTTAAAAGGGATACCACGTATTACTTTTGAAATAAATATCTGTTTCTGAATTCCTTTTTAATATTAAAAGATAATTAAGTATTTTGATTAAAACATTTACAATTTTGACTTGAAAACTTCAGCGTTAGTAGTGTTATTTTATGCTGCGTTTAAGAGTTGCTGTCACATTTAGACGTTCGATTTGTTATGAAACTCATCAGGTTGTTGTCTAAAGCTGCTGTTGAAAAACTGAGCTATCATTTTTTTGTGGTGGGGTGTGCTATTGTGATTAGTACTTAATCGAGATTGAGTACTTAATGATATTACAGTATTGATGGGCGGCGTCTGTTTACAATGTGTATTTGATTATTGGATTGGTTTTTACAGCATTTATTTTACGTCATTTCCTGGCAGAAAGACATAATTAAAATAAAACGTGTACTACAGTACTTAATCCACAAATTTATAATAATATGGCCTAGAGAAATGAGAAACAGTAGTAATTAACTATAAAATTACAGCTTAGCTGAGCCTTTTTTACAAAACAATAATGACTTATATATATGAAATAGTTGGTTTTAAATATATTACAAATAATAATATATATCGTTTTGTGAAACGCCAATGAAATGAAATTACAGGAAGGGGCTTAAGGTTTAGTAGGCCGCATTTACCTGGTGAAACCCTCCTCAGGGGGGTTAAGAAGTTAGGTATTTAGTTACCTCCCCAGTATACCGGCAGGTAAACAAGGGTTTCACACGCGTGTAACGAAAGCCAACTGATGTTAACATCTGCAGCGAAAGATATTTATTTTATTTTTCAAGGTATGCAATTTGTAGCAAATTATTCCTACAATAATTGTGGAATGACTAGATAGTAGATAAAAGTTTAAAAGTGTCATTCTTTAACACATTTAATACAAAATCAGGAATTTACGTATTTGAATTTGATTCTAATATGAACATACTATTTTTAATTTTACTTTATCATCTCAAATTATTCGTTAATTTGTTTATGTAATGGTATGTGATTTCTTCAAAATTTACTGAATTGCGCATTTCAGAATAGGTTCATAAATGTGTTTTATCCCATTATCATTATTTCGGACATCGTACATTTTTGAATGCCACTCTTCAATAATTTTTAATTTTACTTATGTCGCTGTTAATTGATTTAGTTAATTTCGTATGACTTGCAAAATGTTTACGTTGAGAAAATTTGGTAATTAAGAAGTTTCATTCAATAAAAATCGTGATACTAATTTCTAAGTATTCATTCTGATTTATCGGATTAGTTTACATATAACGACATTTATATGATCACTTGATGGACACTGACCGATGCTTAAGCCAGGGTACTTGATCAAGCCCTACACACTTAGTTGCCAGACGTCTCTATTTGAGTGGTACTGTACCGAGTTCAACGGACAAATCCCGAGTCTCTCATTTCCTCTGAATATCTCGACTTAACATAATTAGTATATGTATAAAAATGTACTTATATATTTAAAGTGACTCGCTTAATTTTTGTAGACTGCTGAGTGTTCGTGGAACATAATGTGCTCGTGTTGTCGCAAGTAACTCATCCACTGGCAGTGCGCGCGTTCAAAAAACAGTTGATGAGAAATCGATAATATTTTTAAAGATCATATCCGCTTGCAATTATTTATATAAAATTCCACAGCTCGGAATAAATAATTTTAATAAAACGGTTACCACTGTATAAAGTTTTGCATTTAAATCAAAATGTAATTCCTCCAATTGTTTCTAATCAATATATTTTGATAGCTGTGATTTTAGAAATCTGGCAACCTTGCCTATTCACCATATACATAAGTCATGTATCCTAAAATACCCATATTACACACAAAGAGACTTCTGACAAAACGATCCATAAACATTCAAATTTTGATTGAATATATTATAATTATTTTATCAGTTAACTGTTAAATCTTAGTGGAAAGACATTATATTTATAAAATCAAAATATTTTTTTACGAATATCACAATGTTATCAAATGTCCAAGAACGACTACGGTCATCGCAAGTATTTTCAAACTGAAAACACATCCAGTTCTGATTCCTTCGTACAATTGTTGAATTAGTTTTAAAAAATATATTTGCGTTGAGTAGCACAGCAAAATCATTTTGTCGTGCATTTCTTTGTTAGGTCTACATAGAGAGAACGTTGCACACAGTGGCGGCCGGTGACAGGAATATTAGGGAGTGCAAAAAAAGATTCACATATTTATGTAAGAAATCCATCCTCCACATATTGGATTTTGAAAGTACTATAAGACATATACGAAAATATAAGTCTGATATTGGCGATATCAACTGTTTCTCTTCACCACGGTATCCCAAACCTTTCCTGCGGATTAATTTCGACGGACCACCTTTTTTCTTTTTTTTGGTAGGAAATATCAATATGAATTTGAGTACGTCTAAATTTGTTGCAGCCCTAGCAGCATATACAACCATTCCAGGTTGTCGCGGATGATAGTTTGGGAAACCTTGTCTGTCTTTAGTCGTGGTATTTCTCAAAATGAATTGATCCTTTTAAATTTTAGAAGTAACACTCACTTTCGACGGAAGTCATCGATATTGTATAAATTATTTGTAATGGCTTAACGGTTTAGCTAAATACTACATGTATTTTTTATTCGTGAAGAGTTGAAGTATAGACAGGGCTCCAACAACATCGTAAAAATCTTCTCTGCTGTATAAGACAGTTAGTTCAATTTAAGTTTAAATTCCTCCATGAAATCGTATGTTAAGGTTACCGTATTAATGTCTGCAATTGGAATAATTCTGTATTAAACCGGAAATTTTTCGCATAAGTATTTTTTGGGAAAGTAATTTGTAGAATTCAATATTGAAGAATTTAAAAAATATTAGAGGAAGGTGTATTACGAAACTGAACCAAATACACAGTTGAATATTATGGAATAGGTAAGGCCAGCCAGGTAAAAAACTTGAAACTATCCTATTTTAAATATTCAATTATATCCACTCGGTATTATACACGATCATAGTTATAATTTTATAAATTGTATTCATCACTCCAAAAGTTATAATGGTAGGTAAATATTATTCTTATTGAAGAGCCTATAGTTAAAGAATCATATTGAAATTAAATGAGCTACTACGCTTGTTCCACTTCTCTTTTTCATTCTTACAAATGACTGTTCCAGGCTTGTAAACTCAAACGTCAAATCGCTTTCGGGCACGTTCGGGAATTTCCGCCAGGAGGATCGCTGCTCTAGGGCCAGCAAAAACGAGTCCATACAAAATGCAAATAACGCGTAGTTCATACTGGTTCATACGTCACAGATATGTCAAAATACATAGAACATTTCAGACGTCTAAGGAGTGCAAAAGAATTTATGCTCCTACCGCGTCATCGACCGACTTACCGCGTCATCGACCGACTTTCATGCGTATTCTGAATCGACGCAGAATACGTTTGCTGGTCGTGTTTATTGATCATCGTTTCCTGCAATATTTTCCTATGGGAAACACGAGGAAATTTTAAAATTAGTGAATTGGTATAATTATTATATTTGAATATCGTTTATTAATGGAATATTTTGATGGAACTTATTGGAGTGCATTGCACCCTTTGCTCCTTTACAAGAGCCGTCCCTGGTTGCACACCATTATATTATATAGATTATATATACAATATAGTAAGAATTCAAAAGTTACAAGAATGCATATAAAATTTTTGTTAATTGTGAATTTAACATTCCCGTTCGACTGTTTGAGAAGCCTAGAATCTTGTCTTTAGCCGCGATGGCTGTGTTACACTAATGCAGCCCGGTTACCTATGTAGTCTGCGACCGTCGTGAGGGCTAAATAATCCCCTTACATCCAATTGTGAGTAGGCGGGAGTTATTAAAGGGGGCTTTAGGCCGTGTACGTTTATCGTGCGGTCGAAGAGCTCTACGCCCCTACGAGTCGTTTAGAAATTATTAATTTTGTTTTGTTAGCTCACTACCTCCGTTAATTGATTCTTTTTTTTTATTATTTTAGTCTCCATATTACACGGTTTATTTAATAAGTTATTCTGTATGTTACATTTATAATATAATTTTTTAAAACGGTCTCTCTTCGAGAAAAACATTTTCAACTGATATTGTTGCTCAAACGAAATATCGTTCAGTTAAGTAAGGTACATTCTTTTAAAGTTTACTTTTTTGTTTCGTACCCTATAGCAGTCACTATTTTTCACATTCTTTGACAAAGCGGTGTTAGACCATGATTCGTGACTACTCTTTTGTAATAGAAGTGAAATTCGTTACCAAGATTATGTCGCTTGGATTCATCCGTTCGCGAACTATTCCTGTCTTCTTAGGGCAATATAATTTCGAACCGGTGCGTGCTTATTATAATTATTAGGGCTCAAAGTTGAGCCTGTTGGTTCGTCTGAGTGACCTATCTTCACCTTCGCAGATGTTAAGGGTCGAACTTAGAATCGGGCATTCTAATAATTACCCAGCAGGGCGCTCTCGACACATTAAACTTAACGGGCGACAGGGCAAATAGTGCTATTGGATTATTACAGCATCACGTGTTAGCTCGTATCCTCATGGAACCTCAAGCAAGGGGATGAGAGGTAAGGCTGGCTTGGCAAGAATTTTGTCGTCAAAGAAAGATTGATCAGCCAGTGTTATAACTAAGTTATCAATTTTAGTTTTATATTAGAAAGATTGTTTTTTATTAGTATATATTTGCATATGCATTAAAGTCATTGTTTTCATGAACACGTCTCGTTGGAATTTTAAATTTTCTAATTGTTTTGAAAACCTTTTTATTTTGAGTTTTTAAAGTATATGAATAGGACCGGTTTCGCTCATCACGAGCATTATCAACTGATGAATATCATTATCGTGATGAGTGAAACCGGTACTGATCATTATAAACATGTGGAGTAGTACAAATGAATTGTGTTTTATTTTTTAAAATATAATGTCTTTCCACCAATAATTGACAGTTAACACCTTAAAAGTGTTTACTATTGACGCACAATAATTGTGGAATGTCACATATAATGTCTGTGACCACGTTTAAAGAATTTATCTTCCAAATCGATACTATAAACAGATGTTTTTTTAAATAAGATATCGACTGAGGGTGCTTGGTGAAGTTTCAATATAAGATTTGAATAGTTAATTTTTGTCCGTACACAGTTTCATTACAACCATAAAATTATGTACAAATTTAAAATAAAATAGAATTAAAACAAACATCGTTGTATGTATTAAATATATTATAATATCGTCACTTGTGAACCATGAACCCAAACATCACTCAAAACTTATCACCTCAATACGTTTTCACTTGATAATTAGGCAACCACCCTTTCCGCATAAATTCCCGACCCCAATTTACCCTAGCGCTACAAGATTGTTTGCTGGTATAGCTTAGCATCGTTTCCCGCCCCGACGTCGGCGACGCAGGCTGTGCTTCGTGTTACTTAAGCGCCTACGAAAGCGGTAAACAAGGCGGTGGGTATTCCATCCCTTTTGGGGCCTTACCACCCCTGTGTCAGGGATTCCTTTACACTGGGTTTGTTAGTTAAGTAATATTTTTGTCTGCAATGTTTTATTAATATTTACAGATTTGGCCCTAGCGTTGTAATTATCACCTCATATTAGCATGCTATAAATTCAATAATCTTTTATATGTGTCCTGATAATATTATGTGAAATGTAGCGTATCAAGAGGAAAACTCTGAATTTTGATTAATAATGTCATAAAATAAAATAATTATTAAAATATCAATGCATGGACACCTCGAAACTAAAAGCGTAATTACATATAATGAAAACAACTATTTAAAATAAATGTGTCAGTAGATTGTCAAAACCATAAAATCTTCAATCGCCACTTTTATATATTTATCACTACATTAGGACCTAGGCAAACGTGATGGAATGAATTAAATTCGTTAAATATGTATATCGTGATATTTAAAGTAACATCGCATTACTATAATAATAATAGCATTTTTGATTAGTTCAATTATTTCCTCAAAGTGCTCATGAAATGGAAATGTGTACCCAAGATCGGCAATGATTAAACATGGTAGCATAAAAAAAATTTAAAATAAAATGTAAAGTGGATGTAATATCATTTTATAATATTAACACCGTTTTCTCAAGTAACGTGCCGTTTGAGCTCATTTTAAAGACTAAAAGGCCCTGTCTGAAACCCACCCCGTAAAAGCAACCCTCCACAGCTCGTTCGGGATGTCGGCGTCGGGTTGACTAATTAAGATTGTAATTACCAGATGGAGCTACTACCTACTACGACTGTTAATCTCTCTGCTAAGTGAACCAGGTTGGGTTTCGTTGATGTCTTAAATGTTTATTAATAATTTACGAGTCAGCGGTTAAAGTTGATTACGTCTTGAGATATTTCAGTTTATTAACTGTTTAATGATAATATTTTCTTTCGACAGAACTTTTAATCTTAATATTCATTCTTTTCATGTCATTGTTATTTGATCAATTATATGACATTCAATTAAAATCGTTAATTTTGCTTTTCCACTGGTTGTGTTACTAATTGTGATTAACTCTGATTGTGATTTTCAGACTTAATCCATTTAGGTTATTAAGTTATAATGTATACATTGATTTTAATTCTTCGTTAAGATTCGCGTTAATCAGCAGAAATTCAGTTTCAATTTAAAATCGATAACTTATATAACAAATAATTCCACTTGTAATCAAGTTTGTCAGGTGATTCGTCTGCTTAAGAAGCATCCGACTGAATTTATTACAATTGTCGTTACAAGTCGTGCTAATTTGTATTTCTTTTCAATATATTATATAATGTCAATATATCGACATATATCGAAAATACTGCGATTATATTGGGTAAAATCGCGATGTCGCGTATTAAGGTACAGAGCTTACTATTATATTATACCTACTGGATTAAAAGCTTCGGAAACTTATCGGTACTTTCACTAAATCAACTGATTACACATAACTAGCAGTATTCCGCCATATCCACCCGTCTGCGAAGCATGTAAATATTATTAATTTACATGTAACGAAATAATTTTACAATCATTTTGAAATGATGTGATATTTTTATGTAATCCAGTTTTTCTTAACAATGTTTATTTAGTAATATTCTTCTTCAATCAATAAACGAATCTGTACCCAAGAGCACTTATAACTGCGATGTTTTCAAAAATGATTCATACCTTCGGCACATAAATTTGTTGTAAAGATCAATCATCTACAGCAGTGCTCCGAAACCTTTTCTCACCCACAAGCTAAAATATGTACAAGCCAAAATATTTAAAAACAAAACTGACAGTTTATTAATTTGTTTTTATTTGACGAATTTGAAATAGTGACTACTATGTTTTTTAATATATATTTATAATTTAAGACATCGACTGAGGGTGCTTGATGGAATTTCAATATCAAATTTGGATTATTGAGATTTTGTACACTTCCATGTATTTTGTCACTAACGACCCGGGTTTCGACTTTCGGCATCTTCAGGCGAAACCCGGGTCGTTAGTGACAACATACATGGAAGTGTACAAAATCTCAATAATCCAAATTTAATATATATTTGTTTGGCCAAATTCAAAATAACCGTTCCGTTTTGTCACCCGAGGCGGACCTTGAGTTTGCCGCTACCTCCATCCAAAAACTTTTTTTTGCCATCACGATGCAAAAGATGTACAGTACATAAATAATATAAATATGTTAAATATGTAAAAATGAGAATAATTGAAACGGAGATTTTAGCAACCGAGTGTTTTAATTTTTTTCTGATACATGTGCCTCGGCATACCGGTTGCGGAGCACTGATCAACAGTATCTACACCATCCTGTTACTGTACTAAACCTTAATTTGTTGGATTTATTAAATGTTGAATATTATTAGTGTTTAAAAAAGCCGTTGATTTTAACTTAGACTAATGTAAATTAAAGTGAATTTCCCCCAATTCTATAAAAATCTGTCGTTTTTATAAATTAATCAATATTACGTGGGGAGTTTAAATTTAAAAAAATCACCGTTGGGGCTCAATTTTCGGGGCGTTGGTTAATTAATGTGATTTTATCATCAACTACAATAATTTCTCCTCCAACGCCCGAGATAATTATTTAACACCGTCTGCCACCCTCCCCCCATTCCACACCACTTTCGCAGACATTTCCCTTTAGACATCCATTACAGTGATTAACAAAACCTAGACCCCTCAAAATTTCGACCGTGGAGGCACCACATAAGAAATTACTATGCACAGCAAAATCCTCACATCAGTGGCTGGCCAATCAAAACTTATCTTTTTTTAAATATGCTCGATAAATATAGTCTCATATTTTTCCTCATTTTTGTGTATCCACTAAAATCCGCTCGTTAGAGGAGCTTTAAATTTACAATGAAAACGGTTTTTTTTAATTTCCATGATTTGAATGGTTTCCCATTTTTAATCTTGACCGCTTCTAATGTGAAGCATATGGACTCCTGCCAAGGCTTATCGTAACAGATTTTTTCTATGTGAACTGCTTGTTACCTATTTGCACATTCTCTCCTTTTTTCGAAGACAGCAAGAGTAAGAGTAGAGAGATAGGGCTAGGGCTAGGGCTTAATTAGTGGTTAGCTAAGCACTCCCGCTTCGCCCTGAGTTTAAGAATCGAATGGGTGGGAATTTTAGGCATCAAATACGTCCATGCCTTCGAATACAATTCCATAAATTGATTAGAAAATCAAGTTATGAAACTATGAAAGATTCGAACCCGTGAGCGCCATAGCGGAAAGTCAACGGCAATGATCACTTGATTAAGGGCCGGTGATTTATTCCCTTACCAGATTAGTATTTTTAGTTGAACAGTTAAAATAACAGACCTAAAATTTAAGTCACTTCTATCCGATGTAACATACTGTTTCGACGTAATAACTGTTTTTAAAAATACTTATAATGTATATATCAATGAGGAAACATAATCTTGAGTGTGATTCAAACAAGTTTATCGAATATATTTTTTTAAATATTCATTCTCCTAATTTTTACTACACACATTTTCGATATAACACGTGACACACCTTGGTTTTTTTGTTAAGTTTAAGTTTCATTAGTGTCCAGAACTGAAATCGCCCAGCGGTAACGACAATAATTCGGAGAATTGGCCGACTGTTGCCAAGGCCAATCGTTCAATAGCCGGCGGGCACATTTGCTGGACGAGTCGATTTTTGACGGAAAGGGGTAGCTCCGACAATGCAGGGAGTTTTTTTTTAATTGTATGTGTGGACAGTCAATTACGATCTGTCGAGCCGGGCGAGTTACCGGCCTCGTGGCGGCCAAGGTGTCGTTGTGAATTGCTTGTGTTTGGTTTGCATTGGACTTAATTTAAAATCGTTTTTCGTGTTATTTGTATTATAACTTAAAGTAAATTCAGTTGCTAAGTAAATGTAAATGTAGAATCAATTTTTGTGTATTGTAAACCACTGCAATCTTCGATTAAAAATAAATAAGTGCTGAACCGGATTTGAAATGATGTTTGTTTGAGATCCCAGCCCTTCCAGGACGTTCGATAACCAGCCATTCGCCTCTCTTCGATCCGGGTACGAACAAAATGAAATCAAAAACGTTTAAAAATGATAGTATTACATCTAATTGTAATGTATTACAGTGATTACACATTTTACCTAAGAAATCTTGAATCTCCTGGGCACATTTCCATAAAAGTTGAAAAAATTCAAACACCACAATATTGAACTACGCTGCATGACTGCCATAGCAAAACGTAGACCTCATGCTACGAAACGCCACCGACCAATTATAATTCCGGTCCGATGCGCAGTAAGAGGCCGATCGCTCGGACCGTAATGTAATTGCTTCACTTAACAGTGCATTTGCCAGCCGTACCGGAACCGAATTGTTTGCATAACTCGGTTAGCAATGATCCTCAATAATTATTTATCCCGATTTACCCGGTAAGCTAAAATCTCTTGTTTATAATTATACATGCATGTGCAAAAGGGATCCAATTAAGGAGTTGCAGATGGAGTCGGAGTAAACCATCGTAGTTGGATTACGTATTTGGATTTCCTGGTATCAAAAGCACGATATTAATGACATTTTCAATATGACGGTAGCAATGTGTAACATTTTATTGAGTTACATTTAATTTTTAGATACTAAACGAAATGGTATAAGCAGTTGTAGATTGAATTAAAATAAAAACTAAATTAAACCATGTCAAAGTAATTATAACCAAAAAAACTATACGTACTTGAAAATAGAGCTGTCGCAATGCAGTATACGAATGAATTGTTTTTCTTTTAAATTTTTTCTGTAAACTTAACATACCATTATAATCCAACCGAGTGGAAATCTGCCATAAACACAAATATCTTTGTATGTATATGCTTTTCAATATTTGCTAATTTGTACAAACGGTAAATATGCAAAATTCCGCAATCCAAAACGACCGCTTCGGCACTGTCAACACGGCATTGTTTGCCGACTGTACCCCTGGCTCCGACAGTCGAATAACCCTCCCCACTCGAGGTGGGGAGATGTTTACTAACTGTACTCGTAACAGTCGTATCCCCCCGGAGGCTTCCTACCCCACGTAGGCTTGGTTTGTTTGAAGACCGCGTGTTTACTTAGGCGCCACTGACTGTTTTTATTGCGAATGTGTACAGCCTTGCTTTCTTCGTCTGCATGGGTGAGCCAACAGTTTTATCATCTTGCCGCCTTATCAGAAAATTGAAATGCAATCCCGCTGGAAGTTTCATCTAGGTATATGTAATATAATATATGTATGTATCCTATGATGACGTCTGGAGCAACAAGATTTATGCATTTTGAAAATTAGTTAAAAATTTCGTTTCAATGTTTATATTACAAAAAGCCCTGACAAACTGGTTTACTTCGATATTCTTAAAGAATTTTTAATTTTTTCTTAACCGGAAAGATGCGAGTTGATATGGACAATAGATAATAATTCATTTGTATTTAAATATCCCTCTCTCTTAGCCTGCTTTTTCCGTGAGTCTTCTTACGTTGATTGTTGAATTGTTCGCATGTGTCAAGTAGGTGTCTCAATTGTACTACGTTTCTTACCTTCATCAGTTATTATTGGTGCATTTTACACAGATAAAATGATTTACTTCATTTCAATGTCTGTCTAAGCCACATGTTCTCAATTTTTTTGCTCCATTCCCCCTTTTATTCCTCCAGAATATTGTTCTCTCCTGACCAAGATAATATAACTCTAAATCAAAAGGCTCTTTCCATATATGACATGTTAAAAATCTTTAATAAACGGCAGCAATTCTCCCTAAGGGGGGAATTACCCACGGGTTGGAAACCCCTGACCTATAGCAACAAAACCACCTTCCTTATGATTTACTAGATCTGTTTATCCACTTTTGTAAACCATGAGATTAGCAAACAACGAGTAAACGTGTCTTTTGTAAAAAAGAAAACAATTCGAGTAAAATATGAGATAAAATTCTTCGTACATAATTTGAAAACGTTTCATTACTTTGCAGATGAAAATGCGAGATCGAGATCGATCATAGGTTTAATTTTGTTTTGAATTGACATGTAATCAATTTTACATTGCTAAATATATTTGCTTGGAGACTACTTTCCTACACAAGATAACTCTTCTACGTATTAAGGAAGCAAAATGGGCATCGTGGGATGTATACAAACATACACTGTAAATAGTATTCCAGTATTGGATCGACCCGCCGTGAGGACTCCTAAACAAATACAAACAAAGACGGAGAGCCAGGTCTGAGTGTTCTTCACGTCATTCCGAAATAACAATCGAGGTTGCACTGGGCAATCGTTGTAAGAAGATGAATGGATACACATGCGTGCTTTATTGAACGTTAATTCTAAGCCAACATAGGTGTGGTTGGAATTCCTACAATGATTCTCATTTTTATAATATATTATAATTACGGTGACCACACGTCCTTTATTTCATTGATCTGCCCTTTGAAGATTGATTTATTCTATAAAATGCCAATTTTGTACTTTATTTTGTGCACTGGAATAGTTAATTGTTAACGGTAATTGAAATAGTAAAGTAGCAATAGCGGCGGCGCGGCTTCGGTGTCATCGATGTGCATGTCAGTGTATAAATATTGTATGTATCAAACTGTGTTATTATTAAATATGAGTTAGGATAGAGTAGACATCTTGAAGTTTCGAGGTTGCATCGTCATTATTCACTGGTGTAGAGTAAACGCTTTATAACTTACAGATAGCGTGTCAGTGTATTAGTATGTATGGATCCCTTGTGCGCAGCGGCATAACTAGGGTTTGTGCCGCCCCCCGGAAAATTATATTAAGTATTACAATCCCTGACAAATTTTATGTTTAATTTTAATATTTTACTCCGAAAATGTTGATTTTATATTTACAATAATAATGGATTTGGTTAAAGGCTTTTTAAAATTACCTACACTTTTTTTAACTAACACTACGACGCAGGCAAAATATTTTTATATATAAATATAATTTCTTGAAAAATATGTACTATATTTTTACAATCCTGTCATTTACAAATATTATTTTTAATATTAAATTTGTAGAGTCCCGCAGGCTTGTTTTTCAAATATTTCAAAACAAAAAGTCATTTAAAAAAAGTTTATATTTATTATTAATATGGAAATATAAAATTATTTGCGTACAATATATTAATAGGAATATTTTGTACATAAAAACGATTTACAAATTATGAATCGATTTAGAACAAGATATTCAGTAAATTTTACTAATACATTTAAAAAAATATAACAAATTTATTTTTCCTTGCTTTGTTCTTAGCAAAATCGTCAGGAACATTCTGTTGCCAGTTGGATTTCTATTGAAAGTATTTTTTATTCGTAAATTGCTCATTAAATATTAAATTGTTTTTTTTTATTTAATTTTCGCAAAACTTCTTACACAGCTAGTAGGACAATTGCCAGGAAATAAATTAAAAGCATTTCAATATTTGCGACATTGAGGCTTCATGATTATTCTTAGATCTTTCAGAAAAGAAATATATTCTGTCAGCGAATCACAAGGCATAACAATTCTTTTTTATTTATTACCTACATAATTTTCTACTCATTTTCAAAAACGCCGTCCCTAGAAAAGTGTATTTTGTCAGCGAGTCACAAATTAGACGAAAGAAAACATGATGAATGAATGATAACTTGCATTAATTATGTAAATATAAAAAAAATATTTATTTTTACCGTCGAAATTTTCTATTCATTTTCGATACTGTCACCCCCTAAAATCAGTTCGTTTTTTTACATTATTTTGATTATTTTAGTATATTTATAATGTTATTAATTATTCGAATATTCACTTTTAAGGTGTTAACTGTCAATTCTTGGTGGAAAGACTTTATATTTTAAAAAATAAAACACAATTCATTTGTACTACTTCCACATATTTATAATGATCAGGACCGGTTTCGCTCATCACGAGCATTATCAACTGAAACCGGTCCTGATCATTATAAATATGTGGAAGTAGTACAAATGAATTGTGTTTTATTTTTTAAAATATTCGAATATTATTTTCATACTTCAGAAACTATTTGAATATTCAAATATATTCGAATACTTTCAGTTTTACTATTCGATATCCGAATAGTTGATAATGACGAATAGTTGGAATCTCTAGTAACAAGCGGTCGTGAAAAACTCCCATTGGGAGCGGACATGGTAAAAAAAATATATGAAGGTTTTAATTTTATTGCAGCATATCTAGGAACGTTATATTGGATTTCGTATTATTGCCTCAGTTCACTGCACGTAATGTTATACTAGCGGTTTCACTTGTTGGTTTCGGGTTCAAATCCGGCGTCGCCGCAACCAGCTCGTTATAATCCCGGTGGTTAGCTCAGGGGTAGACTTGCAGCATACTTTGCTTTTCAATTCCAAATCGTTATTTGTTCCAGATAAACTTCGAATAATTAATGAATTGAAAAAAGAGTTTAGTAGCTGTCACACAGAAAATGAAATTTAAAATATTTTCAGATTTGTTTTCCACATAGGATCTAAAATCTGATTGGACTACGTGTAATTGACGATTTTCGTTGTCTCTTAACGTGCTAAAATGATTTTTGGCTCTCTTCAACGGGTTCGTGGTCGAGTGGTCAACGTCGCTGACTTCGGTAGTGGGGTGCTTACGATTTGGTATCACAGTACAAGCAGTTTAAAAAATTGAGTTGTTAATCGGTTTATGAATTACTTATTCGAAAACATGGATGTCTGTGCGCGGCATAGCGAGAGCGATTGGCTAACCAATATCGCTATCCTTCTATCTATCCCCTCTGTCTTCTAAAAAGAGAGGTTGAGCCGCAGAAAAAGTCTGTTGAGATAAACCCTACTAGTAGGAGTCCACACGCTCCACATTGGTAGCAGTAAAGAGACGCCTTTTTCTTTTATTCTGTTGTAAGAAGTATCAAAATATTTTTATACAGTGTCAATAAACATAGACTCCCAATGAAGCATCTCAAGAGAAGTGTTTTTATTTACGAGAACTAGCTGTAATTAAGTAGCCAATCTTTTTCGAAGATGGTCAAATCCATAAATATATGAAAAATCAATATATGTAAGTGTGCATTTAGGGATTCGAAACCATGGCTTCCGCAACCGAATATGGCGCTCAAGAGCGTTGAGTGATTTTCTTTCTCACATAGTAAATACATTTTTTTTCTAATTTTGGAAGACTAGAGTCAAAATGGTTGTAGTTGCATCATGCTACATAAAATGTTTCCGTTTACCGTTGAAGTTTTTTCATTTATTATTCAAGATGCTTTACTGATGTGTTGGCTTTTGAGGCGTGGCATTTGAAGGGTTATTTATTGAATTATTATATTGAAATCGTTTATTATTGCAGACTTACTAAAACGTATTAAAAAATAAAACACAATTCATTTGTACTACTTCCAAATATTTAATGTTTTGTATATTTTAATGGTTCACTAATTTTTTATTATAATTTTCCTGATCCACTATTGCTTATTGCATTAGTAATGTCATTAAAAAATTTTGCTCAGCTAATGGACTTTTAATGTAGCTATATTTTTGATTTCAGATTAGTATTTGTAGTATTTGTCGGCGTCCGTGGCGCAGTTGGTTTCGTCGCTGGCTACGGTTACGGATGTCTCGGGTTCAATTCCCGGTGCGGATGGTTTTCATAAATTGATCTTTCAATCGATTTATGGATTTCTGTTCGTAGTCTGAGTCCTCCCTCTCACCAATCCCATCCTCACGGGGCGTAACGAGAGCGATTAGCTAACCACTAGTCCTGTCATAGCCATATCCTTCTATCCCTACTCTCTTCGAAAAAGAAAAGAGAGGTTGAGCAACTGAGTGACAAGCAGTTCTCGTAGAAAAAAATTTGTCAAGATACCTCATTAGGAGACCATATGCTCCATATTGGGAGCGGACATGGAAAAAGAAATTTGTTGATTTGTAAGAGGTCCATAACATTTTAATTGTAGACTCTTTTATTTGATTTATGCATAATTTGTTTGCTGATCAGTATTTTCTTGTCTTAGTCCATGAACCGTCAGTTTTATATACCTTCATTTTCACACTCAATTTTGTATAAATAAGCCTGTTATGTTTGTATTTTTATCAGTTGATATTGCTCGTGATGAGCGAAACCGATCCTGATTACTATAAATATGTGGAAGTATTACAAATGAATTGTGTTTTATTTTTTTTTAAATATAATGTCTCTACCAAGAATTGACATTTGACACTTTAAAAGTAAAACTTATTAGTTATTATTATTGATTGAAAATTTATAGCAGCATTTATTTGGAATTACTTATATTATTTTTAGTTTATTGAGAAATTGTGCTTTTGTGAAAAGTCAAGCTGCGATGGTCATGAATTATAATGCTACACTTAAAAAAATGTATTATTTCCGAAAAGAAATTTGATTGAAATGCGTACTTTTTTATTTTGGTTTAAGGATTCTCCTTCACCTATGAATTTTATCATGTAATTGTTTATTAAACACGAGAAAAAGAGTCTAGCTTTTTGAGAAACAGTTTCCACTACATGTACCGTATGGTTTTATGATGTGGCATTCGCTCGGGTCTGGACCCACCCTCTGCGGTGAACCACTCCGACCCTATGAGGATTTATCGAAGGTATTTTTGGGAGTTGCGAGGGAGATCTCTGAGTTCAATAGTCAGTGATATGCTTGTAATTTATTGTATTGGCATACAGCAATGGAATTGTAGGTACTTTTTCATTTACAAAAATATCTGAATAACTTTGATTTTTATTTCTACTCCTTTATTTAATTGACGGAATATTTTTTATGATTTGTAAAATAAATATACAGCGTTTGTAATCGATTTTACTTAAAAAAATATAATACATTATTTATGAAAATGCTAGTATTTGGTTGTTTGTTTTCTCTGCGCCCCCTATTCAAGATCTTATAGGCCAGGGATGGTTAAATGTTTCCAATTATAATCCATGTATTGATAAATTTTCAAGTCCTAAATGAAAACAATCATTCATCACTTATATTATTCATCTGACTTTTGATATGGGGGCGTGGAGATTTTTGAATCGTTGAAGTGGGGCATGGTACAAATAAGGTTGGGAAACACTAGTATAGGTCATAGGTGGTTGGTGGCCCGAAATGAAAGTGTTACTGACATCTGCGAATGAATAGTTACTTTCCGAAATTCAACTAAATCAGGGGTCTCCAAATATTTCAGCCTAAGGACCACACCGACTCCTCCACTAAGTTCAAAGGTTCAAGACCTAGCTAGCTCATCATACCAACATACTGTAGTTTTGTATTACACAAATTTTAGTTGGTACTTACGGTCAAGTGTCAAGGACATTTCATTGCGGCGGAGATAGCCGATAGTCGACAAAGAGAAAACCAGCTTCTGAATGATTTATAGACTCATATTTAGTCTTTTCGACAAAAAATTCGCTTTCGCTATCATTTTTCGTATTCACTACTTATCTGTGTGAAATGGCGGGCCGTGTCCGGTCACCTAACTTGGACCGTAGTTTGGTGACCCCTGTGCTAAATGATCAGCGTTCTTCTTTCCTCCGAACAGAGACTCGTTTGTGATAGATAAGTTGTCAATGTTACCTGATAAAATATTACTCGCACTGAGTTATCGACGTGTTTGTATGGATAATATTTAAATTCTTGGTTTTGTTTTCACCTACAAATTACTATACTTGTTAACTGCTTAAGTTAATTAATCAATCAAATAGTATATGAAGACCTCCCAAGGCTGTTGACTCGCCGCTTGTAAACATATAATAATTGTTTCGTATCATTTATGTATTATAATTGTTACTTTTGTTTGTTAATGTTGCCACACACGCTGAATACACAGTGTTGGCAATTAAACTTTTCGTGTTTTGATCGGCCTTTAATTCGCTTCACATTCAGGCAGTTAATTGTTGTCAGGGGCCAACAAATATAATTAATAGATTTTGTGTTCAATTAATCATAGTCATGTTGCTGTAAATGTTATCTGCTTTTGTCAATAAACATATTACGCTTATGTTGGGGGGGGGGGTTCTACAGAAAAATAAAATGACTGAAAGTAGACGCCGTTATGTTAATCTAAAAGAAAATTAGGGATTATTGTATTTTCGCGATCATATAAATTCTTTATCATTTTTTTTTGAATTATTTGTAACATTTAATGTCCAACAGTGAGGTTTAAATCACGATTATATCTTCATCATATTCTCAACACAGTAATTCGTTGCAGATATGACGGAGAAAAGTGCTGAAAACAAATACAAATGAACATCGATTATGTGATTTGAATATGTTGTATTCGATCGATAAGCCATTAATTATTAGAAATAAACAACAAACATGTGACAGAAAGTGACAACTAAATATATTTTTTTATTTACTTTCGTTATACATACCAAATAGTTTCATTTCATGTTATATCTGCCACAGGGAGTGAAACCGAAAAGTTGTTTTATTGATTTAATTGCAGTTCGACTCTGATAGTGTCAATTAAAAAGTGATTTGTTAACGCGCTGTGGTCTTGTTGAGCTTTGCAATAACGAACAAATATATAATAATTATTAATACCGGTATTAGAAAAATAAATAAATGGGAGCAATAAAAAAAAATACGGCTGATTGGGTGGGGTCTCAATACCAGTATTTCGAAATTTCATATGAAATACGATAATTAAAAATAAATTTAAGACATCGTCTGACGGTGCTTGATGGAAATTCAACATCAAATTTGAATTGTTGAGATTTTGTACATTTGAATGTATTTAATACATTTCCATTACTGCATCGGTCTATGGTCACCATAACATAGCCCATTAGTTGAAAGTCGGTATTTCTTCGAATTGCATTTTAAACCCCCCCCCCTCTATGTTCACTCGTAAGGTGGTCACTAGTCCAGATGTTAATTTCTTAGCCACAGCGATAAGGTTTGTCCTATTTTGTTTTGTATATAATCGTTATAAACTGTCAATTTGAGTTAGTTCGAGTTTACTCGTGTGCTCTCGAATGAGTAAAGATGCCGAGAGCGAAACCCGGGATATTTAAAAATATGTTTTTAAATGGCTTATGTTCAGAAAAACCTGAAATCTATTGTATCTTTGGGATTAAAATACGACATTGAAGAGGCCAGTTTAAGCAGGATTCTGTCAATATTGTCATGAATCTTTTCAGATTTAAAATTAAATATTCTGACTCATCTCGGCAATTAAATGAAACTATGTGCTGCCTTCGTTTAGATTTTGTTAATTTTCAATACCGAGATCTCCGTATTTAAAAACAGATGAATTACCGAGTAATACCGGTAATGCAAATTCTAGGGTTGTAGGCAGGCGCCCGCCATCTGTGCGAATTGGAGTGAACAACTTTTGCCATACAATAGATAGCAGCGTTTTATGTGTTTCTACAATAACTTCCAATTAACCGGAGATTTTAACTAACCGGTTTTCGGTGTTTTTTTGACAAAGAAACCGGTTAACCGGTTTAAACCGAAATACCTCAGTTCATTATTTTCAAAAAATCATATAAAAGTATTTTTTTTAACTACACCAAATTGAAACAAAGAGTTATAACAAAATTTCAATTTCAATAATAAAACTTAAACTTAAATAATAAAAAACTTTAATAATATTTAATAATAATTTCAGTTCGAGTCCATTCGTGTGCTCGAGTGCCTGAAGATGCCGAAAGGCGAAAAGTGGTTACTAATAAAATTCGTAAAAAGATTACTATTTGAATATGTTTAAAAAATATTAGGACAGCAACTGGAGAAATTATAAACAATAGCAACACATACTATATCTTATACAACAAAAAAAAAATGTGGTTATACACACGGAGCAGAAATAAAATCAAATAGACGAAAATATCTAATCAAAATAGAATGAATAATAACTATTATAAATATGTACATATGAACAAAAATATTATTTCCGTATGTTTAATGATAGAATTATCAATTACGTCTAGAATAAACCAGAAAACTCAAGTATAGTTTGTATGATAAAAAAAAGTTTAAAAATTTGTATATTTATTAAAATAATACATGAAAATTTATTTAATATTTAAAGTGTTTACAGTTCATTCTAGAATTTTGAAATCTTTAATCAATCCCCGTGTGTCGTTGTGATTTTGGATTAACAATCAGAACAATTGATATGCTCTTACGCATTTCATTTATTGTATTGGTCTCAATATTAATGACTCCCGTATTCCATCAATTATAATTATATCATATCTTTTGGGTAAAGTTTTTTCGTAATAAGTTTTGCAGACGAATCTATGAAAGCTTAATTTAAATATAATTTAGTAAGTTTTATGATAGTTTTTGGTACTGTTCTGTTGTACAAATATTTCAACTAAGAAATCAGTGGCTTATCAAATCTCTTCGTTCCAATAATCACCGTGTTTGTAGCTCATTACTGAGAAAACTTTCAATTCTTTCGAATTGATAGTATAAAAAAACCAAAATTTCTTTCGTAGTTGAAATATTTACCTAGATCAATTTCACAAAATTTTTTTTACAAGTTCTAATGGTCGTAAATCAGATTATATAGATTTATAATTTAGTAATACACACAATTGATAATTTCATTATTTGACTATCAGTAATATGCTTTGGAAAAAAAGATGTTTTGTCAAAACGTCAACAAAAGAATATAATAAAAATCAAAATGTGGGTCCTACGTTCGAGAAAACATCTGGTTAGGTTAAGTTAGTGATGCTATAACAACTTGCCGCTCAAATATTTATTATTATTTATGGATGTCATATTTTTTTATGACGGTATATTTTGTCAAAAACATAAATTTGCGAATGGATATATTGTATGACCTGACGACTAATTAGGGTAAAGTAAAATAGAGTTTTATTACACAGCTTTCTATTGCTTATTCTTGAAACAAAACTTTCTCAAGTATTACTAGCTACATAAAAAATTAGCCGCTTTAGGTTTTTAAACATACTTTAGTACAACGTCACATATAAACAATATACCTTTAAAAGTATAACTTAAAAGCAGCGGAAGAATAGAATTTTATTTTAACAAGCAAGTAACGGAAATATCCATAAAATAACATGCACGCATAGACATGAAAATATTTACTACGATTGTAGGTTATAAATATAATCGGCTTTGTGGTTCAGTGCTTAATGTTGTTGGATACGGTTACGGATGTCTCGGGTTCAAGTCGCGGTGCGGACAGTTTCATAAATTGATTTTTCAATTGATTAATAGATTTCTGTTCTTAAGCATGAATGTTTGTAATGTCTTGAACTCCTTACCACCCAACGGATCCTAAAAAACGGAGCGGAACGAGAGAGATTAGCTAACCACTAGTCCTGTCCTAACCCTATTCTTCTATATCTGCTCTCTTCGAAGAAAAATAGGTTGAGCAACTGAGTAACAAGCAGTTCTCGTAGAAAAATTCAGTTGAGAAACCTCCATTAGGAAGACATATGCTCCACGTTGGGAGCAGACATAGTAAAAAAATATATTGAACTAAACATTTTGCTATTTTTCACTTCTTCATAATGGATTTCTGGAAAGTAAATGCTAATCAATCTCTAAATTTGATTATTAAAGAGTATGATCAGCCTATAGGAGCAGTCGACTCAATGGATTTTTATATTGGAAAATATGAAATATTTATTTTTATTATTTTATACAAGGTAAACATAAAACTAGCACTTAACAGTTATATAATGTCAACATTATTTAATTTTATTATAATTGTAATCTACTAAAAGTACTGTGTAAGTATCATATTTTATGTCGCTAATGCACGATGGCGTTTATAAAGTAAAGAGTGTTTTTGGGTGAAAATATATCAAAATACTATTTTTTTTTGAATATTTTTCCTATAACCTCACCTATTCATTGCATATGGACATATTTTTTTATTTAAAAGATGAAAATCATGCATTTAAGCGTAAATAATGCATGTGTCTTTTGATGATGCCGTGTAATTCTTTATTGTATAAAATATCGCTGCCATAATTTCGACACCTTTGTGATAGAGGCGATTATTCAACAATATGTACATTTTTTTCCTCTTAAAGGCGTTAAATTTTAAAAATAATATAAATAAAAGAATTTTTGAAAATATTTTTAAAAACCCGGTTAACCGCGTGAAATAAACCGGTTTTCGGTTTTTTTCAAAACACGCGATAAACCGGTTAACCGGTTTCGGTTTAAACCGGGTTGGAAGCCCTACGTGACACGCACTGTTTTTTCAAGATTTTCACGAGTTGAACTTTTTTTTTTTTGCTGACAAACGAAGTATGGATGTATAGAGTGACGCGTAGATAGAATAAAATCACACACTTTAATAATTGCATGATCAGGGATGCTCAATTTCATATCGCCAAACAAAACCTATAAGGTGCGGTGCGCTATAACACAATACAAATAAATTACTGGCGATTATTATGCATTCAAGACTAATTCAGGAGTCGCACAAAGGCAGTCTAAAGGGAACCGGCTCAGTTGTAATAGTTTTACTTCCCTGCTTCTCACAGTATTAAAATTTTGATTTGATATTACTCGTGAATAGTCTTATATACATTCGTATTTATCCAGCACTGTTAATTCCAAGACACTAGGGTTGGTCTTTTGAGAACGTGATTTAACTGCCCTATTCCAGTATTTCATATATTATATTGTTGCTTTTATAAACTTGATGCACGGCAAAACGGTTTCTGGTGTGTAATTAGTATAATAAAAGTAATCCAAAGTTAATGGACTCCTGGAAACGATACAAAATAAAACGTTGCGCACAATCACGGACGCGCCGTGGTTTGTGCGTGACACCACCTGACACCACCTGACACACCCTGGTTTTTGTTAAGTATAAGTTTCATTAGTGTTCAGATCTGAAATCACCCAGCGGCAGCGGCAATAATTCGCAGAATCGGCCCAAAACTTGTTACCATGCCGTTCAATAGCCGCCGGGTACGCCCGCTGGACGAGTCCATTTTTACGGAAAGGGGTAGCTCCGACGATACAGGGAGTTTTTTTAATTGTATTTGTAGACAGTCGATTACGATCTGCCGAGCGGGACGAGCTGCGGTCTCGTGACGGCGGAGGTGACATGACGATGTGAATTGTTTGTTTTTTTTTTGATTTGCATTGGACTTAATTTAAAATCGTTTGTCGTGTCATTAGTATTATAACTTAAAGTAAATTCAGTTGCTAAGTAAATGTACATGTAGAATCAATTTTATGTGTTAGGATTTATATATTTGTGTAATGTAAACCACTGCATCTTGGATGGAAAATAAATAAGTTTTGAACCGGATTTGAAATGGTGTTTGTCTGAGATCACAGCCCTTCCAGGACTCAGGATAACCAGCCGTTCGCCTCTCTTCGATCCGGGGCCTTCTCACACCCTACATCGCGATCTAAAGATAGAACCCCTCGTGGATCATATAGTGAAGCTGTCGAAGAAATTCTACAGCGACATGAAAGGCCACAATAACCACTTAAGAGGCCAAAAGAATATGTCAGTGTTGCACAAATATGTGCAACCCCAAAAAAATATGACAACATATTTATAAAAAAGATAATATATATAAGCTCAAATCTTACATATGATCAGCTCGAGGTTAATGTATCAACGATCAATGTCACCACCATCAAGATTTCACCACCCACTGAGACCAAACATACCACACACAAAACTCCCAGAGATGAAAGGAGAAATAGGGCCTAGCCCGGGTATCCTACACCTAGTGTAAACAATAGTCAGTGGACTCCTGGTATGTCGAGTGGATGTGACACGTGTATATAAGAGCTTCGTCGGTAAACTAGCATAAGTTCTTTGTTCAATATTATATTGTTTTAAAGTACCTGTGCGATAAGCCATGTTAATCCATCTCCATTACTTGCTTCATTCGACTCGCTAGGCTAGATTTAGCGTGTGTCCGGAGATTAGCGTTGTACATCACAATGTAAACCTCTGAATTTGCGTGTGTGCTACTTTTGATTAGTCAATGTTTTACGAACTTTACACTCGGCATGTAGAAAACGCCGAGTGCGAATGTATCACTTGATGTAGTCTCAACTATATTGGCAATTGTTTATTATTTCGAAGACGAATTTTTTTCCCTTCATATATTTAAAACATGTACTTATCCAACGTAACGACACAATCGTTCTTATTGTGGTAAATCAGTCGTCTTTTGGGATATATGAAATCAAAACGTCGCTTTTTACAACCTCTATCGAAACGGTGGACAAAAAAATACCAAATCGGACACAATTTAACGAACATTCGTCGTATCGTTATACAATTGTAATGCAATTGATTACACATTTTAATTCGCTGTTTCACACAGGAATATAAAACGATTTTTAGACGAATGCCCACTCCACCTATGCCTCATTGTTTTTTTTTTAACTAAGCATAAATAATATATATCACGTTAAATTTTTTAACTGTAAAGCACATTTCTTTCGGTGGCAAAAGTCAATTATATAATAGCAAACTCTGTATGTTATTTATATAATTTAAGACATCGACTGAGGTTGCTTGATGGAATTTCAATATCAAATTTGGATTATTGAGATTTTGTACACTTCCATGTATTTTGTCACTAACGACCCGGGTTTCGCCTTTCGGCATCGCCTTCAGGCATTCGAGCGCTCGAATGGACTCGAACTGACAGACAGTAATTTTTTCCTCCTAGTTTCCTGGCTAAAGTTAGTGCTAGGGTGGGTACAGACCAGGTCTTAATATCCCTTTCCCGCATGTAAGCTAGCTAAGTAGTGCTATCTAAAAAGATTCTGTCAGCTGAAGGATTTTGTGTGGGGAAAATAATTATTTTAGACAGACAGTAAACAGTGTCTAACGTTTATATAGAAGATACAAATACGACAAATATTATTATATAATAAATAATATTATACGTCTAGGATCCACACTGATACCTGAGTTAACATTTCGAGAATCGCCTTAATCCTTATTTTGTAAACAACACATTAACAATGTGGCGAATTGCCGCTTTCCAACTACTATTAGAATTACAAGTGATTTTACAATTATAATAGCATTGTGGGTTTCGACGGGATGCAATTCGACGAAAGGATAAATATATACAATCATTCCACATTTAGTGACATCTGTCAGGTGTTTCAACGTATAGGACACAGCAACGGAGAGTTTGGGAGGTTCAGCTGTTTGTTCAGAATTGGCAAGGAATTCGTGCGCTCGAATGCCTGAAGATGCCGAAAGGCGAAACCCGGGTCGTTAGAGACAAAATACATGGAAGTGTACAAAATCTCAATAATTCAAATTTGATATATGTTATTGCTTTACATACGATTTTGGGCTGATAGATCGGTTATGTGACCCTATGCTCATGTTTAAAATGCTTAGTAGCTAAAAAAAACCGTTCTTTGTTTTTCGAATTTGTTTAATATGTACGATACATAGTCGGTTCGTTATATCTTATCACGGATTTACAATAAACAGCGGTATATTTATAAAATATAATTAGTTTTCAATTGATTATTACCAAAACTTTTCCATTACTGCATTATTCCTGTCTGCATCACCTCGTAGACTTATGCTTCCCTTCTTAACTAGTAGATAGAGTAGTTGTTCTCTGCACTTTGCATTCCACCCTTCTCCGACGGCACGGGAGCCTACACTGGTAACACCCGCCCTTCTCCGGCTAAACCCCTCACTTGAGTTACAGTGATTCCTAACATGTTTTGTACTCCGTGGATGATGTGGGATTGTGGATACAGGGGTTTAACGAATGATTGGTTCGTTAAAACTTGTGTTTTTATTCGTGTATTTTTTAATGTATATGGATTTCGGTCTCTGTAGTTTAGTACTCAGAGCATTACAATAGCGATAATATGTGTCCGGATTCAAGTCGCGGCAAGGTATATGTATTTAAAATTTAAATTTGAGATCTTGGATATGGGTGCTTGTGACGTCATTTCAATTCGAGTTGATCTCGTGTGATCTAATATCTTGTATGATTAATTAATTGTGTTTGGCCGGTCGACTAAGACGTTTCCAACTGACCTGAGTGGGGAACCTGCGGCTCGTCACTCTGTTCATTCATTTACAAAATAATGTATCATACATAAATAATTTTTTTTATTACGTACGTTTAATATAGGTAGCCTCGTTAAGATTTATATACCAGTTGGTAATGTTCGCGATGAGTGAAACCGGTGTTGGTTGTGAGCGCAGTGCGCACTGAAACCATCGAATAGATTTATGCCATCGAGCACTAAACGTGGACTACTAAAATTTCATAAGACCTCTTCTAGTGGTGTACAAATATACCGAGCATATCAATTATTTTCATAACATTATGTTACAACATATTTACAACTTGGTTGATCCATCGAAAGACAGTTTCCATTTATATTGCAATATTTTAGAATGATCGTTAAATATAAGAAAATGTACACAATCAAAGTTAAATATATTCTAAATACTCTTATAATATGAGGTGAGTAAGATATGATTGTGATAAAAGGTTGAAGAAGATTTATTTCCTATGCGAAAGTTTACAAGCTCGACCACTGTTTTCACTGTATCAATGGTTTCATAAATACAGTGGAACCCCAATGTATCGTTATCGCATTCATCGTTTTCCTACATGCGTCGATCATTTTTTTTAGTCCCGGAAAACATCCATAAGAACAATGTAAAATAATCCCGCATTTATCGGTTAGATGTTACACCGATTGATCGTTATTGTCTAATATGTGTCCTTTTAAGGTGTTAACTGTCAATTCTTGGTGGAAAGACATTATATTTAAAAAAATAAAACAATTCATTTGTACTACTTCCACATATTTATAATGATCAGGACCGGTTTCGCTCATCACGAGCATTATCAACTGATGATAATGCTCGTGATGAGCGAAACCGGTCCTGATCATTATAAATATGTGGAAGTAGTACAAATGAATTGTTTTATTAAAAAAAAAAAACAAAATGTGTCCATTCAACCACAATCGTAAAAAAAGGAAAAGAATGCGAGTTTGCAAGCGTCGTCTTATTGTTATGATGTCAGCTCATAAAACTTCGGTTAATTACTTACCTATCGAGCACTATGGCGTCTTCAGTCGTCTCAATGAGACCATCAGTGGTCATTTTGACCTCATAGTTTGCATCGCTTATTATTCTGACTGAAATGCTCCCATATGAAGGAAGTTAGTTTCTGAGAGACTGAAAGTATATCGAGAATTTCCCATATTCGTCGTTTACCCTTTATTAATCGTTCTATATTTTGGGTCCTTTGGAAAACAAGCGAGTTTAACTGGACACCTTTTATAAGATCGGATGGATATGTTACGTGTGTAACGATTAAGGAAAAGCAATGTTGGATAGTGTCGGTCGATGTGACATGATTGAAGAACTGTACAATTTTTTAGTTTATTATTTTCATTTATAGTTTATTTGCGATATGACTCATTAAAAACGCTACTGAATTCAGGTTTTCTATTTTCTAATCTACTCGGCTTTATCCGTTCAAACGAGGATTTCAAAGCATTTGTCGTTGCATGTCTCTTTATCATTTCAGCGTACCGTTCCATCACTATACGCTGGAATTGATAGGGTTTCAATAGATTGCCAATATTGTATGTAACATACAAAGAAGGTTTCAAATATTTTATGATGAGTAGCGTGCATAGCGTACTTTAATAGGCACTATTAAATTTTGCCGTGCTGTATGGATGATTAGGAAAAACTAGTAAATCGGTAATCTCTTTGACTACGACTCGTTGTTTGAATCGGATGGGTAACAGATAATTTTATCATTACATAAATCTATTGCACACAAAAGCACAAAATTTAAAATTAATTAACGACAGTGCCTGATTTGAATTCGTTTACACCACAACCTACTATTACTAATGGCTAGAATTGTTGACCACTCGGCTACAGGACCGGTGTAGATAAATTGTAAACGGTTTAACAGACAAGAATTACGCAAATATAATTTGAAGCTACTTTGGTAGCACGCTATCGTTAGAACTATGGTTCTTACACAAGCACAAGATAATAATTAAAAAAGGTTTAGTTATTTGAATAAAATATCAAAAAGAAAAACTGAACTACTATAATGTCCTTTTACTTTGGTGGTTCGTTTACCTTTTCAAGTACTTTTTCCAAATACACTGCATTTAAATCAATAATGTTAAAACATTCTTTCCACTAGGAAGGTGACTTTAATACTCTTAATATTGTATTACTTTATCAGCCGCTTGCAAACTCTCTTCAAATGTGGGATCCGAGAAGAGTGGGTTGGCAAATAGCTAGCACGTATTATAGATTTATCTAAATAAGGGCACGTTGCAACTTGCAACCCCTTTCATGGCAAATGCACTTAAACTGCACCCGTAGTGCGGTGCAGTATCTATACAACGAGTGCGGCTTAACTTAATCGAAAGCTAACCAACTTTACATTGAAATGTGTTAACAAACTAGATCGCCTCTATCTACACATAAATTAAATTACTTTGTTGTGATGCACTTCATTTTGCCATAAGATGTAGTAATTACTGCGATTGTTTAAATTATCGATATTCAATTAAGTTACAAATAATAAGGTGAACAATAGTAGAGTATATAGTATAATGGAGTTCTACCGAGTAAATGTCAATTGAATAAACATATTACAAACATTTATATTATATTTGTTATATGCACTTTGATAGTGATAGTAGAGAAATAAGGAATCTGCAAAAATAATTTCCGCACTATGAGCACTGGCAAAGTGTCGGAAACTGTCGCTGAAATAATAAACCTGCGATGGAAAGCGCTTGCCATTTTACTCGCCTGGGCTGGAAATTGTGCGGGAAATTTTCCCGGTAATTGAAAAGCAAGAACTGCTAAATATCGTACGGCGCATAGGTTGCTTTAATCTATTTTATACGGGATGTGCACGGTTTCCACTTGATTATATGAACGGAAAAAATCGGACAGGAAAAAGCGGATTGTATAAAACCGTACATGGAAAAAACCGCACACGGACAAAAACTTACTTAGACAAAACCGTACACAAATAAATTCGATCATAGAAAAATAAATATTCACATTCAAAATACTTCTAATCTTTTCATGAAATTTTCAGCTTGAAAAAATGTTAAATTGAAATTTTAAATAACGTTAAATAATAATCAGAAACTCGGAAGTCTGACGACTAAAGATTCGTTTGTTGCGTTCTGACCGTAGAAGGTTTATTAGTTCTGTGAAATTTAGAATTTTTGCTAGAAAGTGTAAATTGTATTGAGACATTTATAAAGGTTATTATTAGTTCGCGGTAAAACATATGTCATGAAGTGGAAAGATAAGAAAGAGGTATGTTTGTTATCAACAATCCATAACTTGGGATTCGTGCAAGTAGCTAAGGGTCGTAAGACTAAAATAATACCCCGGGTGGTTAGTGAGGACCGATTATAGCTTCACGATAACTGGCGTTAAAAATTCGGATAAGGATACGACGTATTACCATAACGTGAAGAAAAGGGGCAAAAATTACTATAAAATGTACTGTAAAATGCACTGTAAAGTAGGCTACCTGGAATATTTATTCTATATTCAAAAGCCGGAGGGTCTAAGACGCACGTCAAAGCAAAAATTCGTAATTTTACAGGGCTACGTCAACAGTCAGTACGAAACAAAGTAATCTTTCGTCGTTGAACGTTCTGATTTTCTAAAAATTATTAGTTAAAATAAAAAATCTATTTTCTAAGATTTTTCCAATACGAAAAAGTCTCGAAACGATTAGAAGTATTATAAATGTGAATCCGTCCTTTTCAATGTACGGTTTTGTCTGTGTGCGGTTTTTTCCTTGTACGGTTTTATCCTGTCTGCCCTTTTCCGTCCGCTTTTTTCCTGTCCCATTTTCTCATATAACCAGGTATATTGATGCGCTCTGCATAGAGATTTCTAAATTATCATCAATATTCCATTACCGATCAACAGTTTCTTTTAATCATTATTATCGGTTATCTGCTTATTTTCGGGTAATTTAACGGTAAACAAATTAAACCATATTTTTGTTAAAAATAAATTAATTGTATTTATAATTTCATTTATACAATAAATATTAATATTTTTATAATATAAGTGTACTTGCTATAAAATTATACTCTTAACGTTCATCCTTAGCCCGAATTATTAATTCAGTATCGAGCATTATCGAATCATAAAAACATGTAGAAAGAACGATCAGTTAGTCACTAGTCCTGCTCTAGCGCCATCTTGAATCATTTCTCTCCGGGAAAGGAAGGTTGTTTGATTAAATAACAAGATGTCCTCAGAACAACTTCTGTTGAGATAAACTCCATTAGAAGTCGATATGCCCTACATAAGGAACGGACATGGTTACAAAAAAGTCTAAATTCGAACCTGGTTATATTATCGAGGAAAGAGTTAGTAGTTTTTTACTTATAGTTTATTCCTGTCTTATATCGTAATACTAATAACTCTATTTTTCTACAGACGGAGATTGCAAAAAGACTGAACGCCATAATAGCACAGATTCTTCCATTCCTAAGCCAGGAACATCAGCAGCAGGTCGCAACGGCTGTTGAGAGAGCAAAGCAAGTCACCATGACCGAGCTCAATGCAATAATTGGGGTAAGTGCCAACATTAAATTTATTCAAGATTTTCATCAACATAACGTTACCTTGGATAAACAAGATTCTATCTGAAAAAAGTAAAATTGTTCAGGAGAAGCAATTTAATACTCTTATGCATCCACATACTTGAATGAAAGAGACAATCGCATTAAAGACTGATTTCCTTCACGCGGTATTTCTAATTATGTATGCAGATGGAACCTTGATGCACTGTAAAATTTGTGTTTTTCAGATAGAAAATTTTTCTGATTTGAATTTTGATGGATTTACGAACAATTGTAGGGTTTTTTTAAATGCAGATAGAACCGTATTTTGGATGCGAATAAAACTGCATTAAAAATGCTTTTGTTGTGAAAACGGCAGATGGCACCATCTTTACTCAAGGCGACGATAATAGCAAACGTAAATAGTTAGTTTTACAGTCTTGCTTGGGACCACTTTAGTACCCTTATACTCAACGATGTATTCATCATCACCTAATATGACTTCAAAACCTTCTTACGGGGAGCATTTTCGCAAGCAAGCGTGTTTCTATTTTTTGTCAAGAATGTCCAATGTAAATTTCTTTATTGAATTCACTACCGTTTGCAGGAAAAAATGAGATTGCGCCATAAATAATAGATGAGCTTTTTATGAATATGTTTTTTTCTATCTATCTACCCCTTTTTTGATAGTTATGTAATGGGGTATCCGACTGGGCCGACAGATTCTACTAAAAGCTGTATCTTGGAAAGATAAGCAATTTGTTACATTCGATGTTCCTGATTCCCGAAAAAATCATTGATATTCCATAACATAGACATCCACGACAACCATTAGAATCAATTTTATCGCAACTATGGGCTCTCACTTTTTATTAGACATGCCGTGTTATACAATAATTTGTCGATTCACCGAACGTCCTGTAAATCTACGCTTTATACCTGTAGTCGTCAACCGGTAGTCCGTAAAGTTGTTTCGGTAATTTAGCTTAGTCAGTAGTCCATAAACTTATTTCGAAAACACAGCAGCAAATATCGCTCTTATTAATCTGCAATAATTTAACAAGTGCAAATATACCGTTTCATAATAAAAAATGGCCTGTATTTATTGGGTCAGTAATTAATCAAAATGATCAGTAACTAATTCTATTAATGATCAGTAATCACTTGGTCAGTTAATAAAATAAACGTTCAGTAATTTTTTTGGTCAGTTATTTACTGACCAGAAAAATGAACACAAACCGTATTATGCATTTGTTACTGACCGTTTCTTTAATATTTACTGATCATTAATTGAATTAGAAACTGACCAAATAATTAGTTGCCATAAAAAATGTAACTTTTATGATCATTAATTTATACGTGTTTGTATTTTTTAAAGTAAAAATCATGCTAGCGGCCCTCGAGATTTAAAATAAATTGTGAGTTTAGTGGTTCATGAACTCTGAAAAGTTTGATTGACAAGTGTACATTTATTTGAACAAGTATTGTATCTTGCATTCCTAGTCGAAAATCAGTTGGTTATCAGCTGGATACAATATTAAAAACACCATAAATTCATTTAAATATGTCGTGTAACTCCCGATTTGTCATTCAATGCTCTTCCTTAAAATTGACAAAATCATCCAGAGTTTTTGCAATGTCAGTGGTGTTAAATACCATTTTTCAGATTCACATATTCTTTGTTTGTTTTAAAAAAGTGAGTTGGTTCGGTACATTGCAACAACTATACGCTGATTGTGCCCTGCATCTCGCTTTTCCGCGCTACCCGATGGTGTTTTTTTCTCTATCCAACATTCAGTAATTGAACAACCATCGATTTTAATTGACATAGCCGCCGCCCGGGGTGTAGAAATTTTAGCAGCGGATGATTTTTTCCAACATTAAATATGCGCGACTTATTTTAATTCATTATAATTCTGTCGGCGCCCGTGACGCAGTTGGTAGCGTCGCTGGCTACGGTTACGGATGTCTCGGGTTCAATTCCCGGTGAGGACGGTTTTCATACATTGATCTTTCAATCGATTTATGGATTTCTGTTCGTACTCTGAGTCCTCCCTTCCACCCATCCCATCCCAACGGGGCGAAGCGAGAGCGTTTAGCTAACCACTAGTCCTGTCCTAGCCCTATCCTTCTATCCCTACTCTCTTCGAAAAAAGAGAGGTTGAGCAACTGAGTAACAAGCAGTCTCGTAGAAAAAATCTGTTAAGATACCTTCATTAGGAGACCATATGCTCCACATTGGGAGCGGACATGGAAAAAAATTCTATCTAACAATTGGTTAGAGAACATATGAAATACAATAGAAGAAGTACGACGACACTTCGTCAATGATTTTAGTAGTAAGTTTATTGTGTCCATTTTTTCCTTGGATTGTTTTTGACAAGATTTTGAATTATAACTGCATGCTCTATTTTAATGTTATGACGATTGGTTTTCACATTTAAAAAAAGAAAAAAACTAGTTAACAGTGACGCTCTTAAAATTGGATTGATATTATTTGAATGAATTTATTAAAAAAAAAAATACGTGAGTCATCTGCACTCTCTCCAGTCCAGCTTAACCGATTTGAAGTTGATCGTTAGACTTACGACCGTACGGAAATTTTCTTTTCAACCTTGCCACTTTTAATGTAAACCGGGGTCTCCCAATCTTTTTTCCTCCATCCCCCCCACCAATGATCAGAATATAATAATTACCTTCCTAAAATAATCGAATTCTAATACAAAGGTGCTTTGTAAATATGCATAATTGTAATATTGAAATTTATTAATAAAATTTGACAATTCCCTGGAAATTCACTAATTTTTGGGAATCTCCTGATGTAGATCATATGGACTTCTAATGTAACTGGTTGTTATGTAATCGCGTAACCTCTTTTTTTATATATGGTAAGGATATAAGGATGGGTTTAGGAATTGACACGTAGTTAGCTAATCGCTCTTTATGCTCCGTTTTCAGGATTGAATAAATTGCCTTATAGCCTTTCAACCCAAATTCATTGATCAATTTATGAAAGTATCTGTTCGAGAATTTGAACTCAACACCGTTTGCCACTGGGCTATATGTTCGGGAAACCAAAAACGACACTACATCCGAATGCTAAAATATTTAGTATGGATTCGTTTTTCGCAGTTGAATTTTCAGTCTCGTTTAACACACAGCATCCGCCATTTGCAATAAAGTAATGAAAAAAATACTCACCACACACAAGCAAATCGGCCGATATAAACCTGGCCAGTGTCATGGAAGAAGCAACCCCCACAATATACCTCACTCCCTATTATTTTAATTTGATTGCCGCTATGCAGTGATGGGTGATTTAAATTTTTTAACGCGAATACCCGTGCATATTTTTATTTAGTTATTTTTTCTCGAAATTTGGAGTCATTTTCGATATCGAATAACAGTGCGATAATATCCCATATGTAATTTATTTAACGTCATTTTTCACAGTCACTCGACAAATTTTTAATTAATTTCGAAAGGTTATGTGGATAATGAATTGCCGCTAATTAACCACTGAAGCCATAGATAATATTATGAAACGCATTTCACATATTTAACATTTTAAAATTCTGAAGTACATAGTTCATTTTACATTTTCAAACCGAAATAATAATAAATTTATAATGATCAATGAATTTTTTTTATTTCACTTCATCAATATTATTTTTTGTTATTATGATAATATATTTTCAGTTTTGACCAAAAACTAACTGAATATGCAATCTTTTCGCCATTCAAAAGGGCACATACATATCGTCGATGCTCTGGAAAAAGAGACTAACTGAAAAATACTAATTTTGAGTAATTGTTCTTTGAAGTTTGTTAAATGTTTTTAATGCCGTACCCTTTTCATTTTGTTTGTTTTGTACAAAACTGTTTTTAAGCAAAAGTGTAATTTATTTAAATATGTTTGTTCTTTCATTCGTTAGAGTTTGAAATAAGGAACATTTTGGTATAACTAACTCAATAAGTCATATTTGCGTTTTAGTGTTTTCTTTCGGAACAGCGAAGATATATATTAATATCCATAAAAATTCCGATTGAAGGTTTAAAAACAGTGTCCAATTTCAAAATTGTTCTTTCCGTCTGGTAGCCATTTTTAATTACCAAGGCGCCTGTCTTGTGTTCAAAGCAAGTGTGAAGTTAAACATGAACAGTCTTCAATAAATTGTTTCATTGTTTATTATTTCATTTTCTCTTCCATAAAAATACACTTACATTAGTCTACCATAACTCATCTTATCCCGTATATATTATAACTTGTCCACAAAAAGCATTTCCAAAGTGCATCGAGTCCATAAAACAGTACCAAAAGTCATCTTGTCCATGACGTTTCTTTGAATATTTCAAAACCTGTGTATGATATTTATGATTATGATATGTTCATCGCAAGTTTGTATTTATTTCAATTTAGAGGTTCCATACACATTTTTTGTGAATATTTTAAAACTAAACAAAATGGAGAACATGAACTTTAGAAACGAGCGACTTATAAATTATAATTACAAATTATTGGACATGCCGCATTGTATTATTTTAAGCTGAAGACCGGTTTTGCTTACAGAGGAAGCATTCAAACTGTATTAAAGAACATTCTTTACTGTACTGCACATATCCTTCATTCTTAAATAGATATGCATTTTGATAATGAATGATCAGCAAACCTTTATATATTTGCGATACATAATTCATTATTAATGTAGTTTTTGATTTGAATATAAAAAATGGCATTCTTCACAAGATGTAGGAAGGTACTTAAATTATTAACAGCTCAGTATTTTCTGATTAAATATTTGAATTTCGTTTTACTAATTGTAAATTCATTTGCTTATTAAAAATTAATCGTTTGATCCGATTTCTGACTGCCACTGAGCAAAACCGATCCTGATGCAGTTAAAGAAATGTTTAATATGGCGTATAAGGTCGGATGAAAAATTATTCTCTTCCGAACCTTACTCAATCGTATTATATGATATTTTTAATTATTATAGTACACATTTTTCAGCATAATAATTCATGGTTAAAATATCAGTCTCGTGCAGCTCTGCATCGGACCAAGAACATTAGGATTAAATTCGATTTTCTTAATCGTTAATACGCTATGGCAGGCGGCTGTAAAACAACAGATTGATACAATGCATTGATATACATTGTGTGAACAAAAACTATGTCTGAACACGCTCAAAACTGTATAACTCGTCAAAACATTTAAAAACTTGTGTTTAATATTTATGTGATCCGCGGACTGAATGAAAACATGGCGTCGGTCGGTTCCGGTCGGCGAGTAGTATTTTGGCGACAGCTGCAATAAAGAATGTTTCGCTATTAAGTGGAATTATGGTCAGTACATCACACATAAATGACAGATTTAATGCTTTTGATGTGCTTGCATTATTTTATCTCGTTGCCATTTGAATATGATGTTAGGTGGGTTTTTTTGTCAATTTATTTAAAACATATACGTTATCTACCACTGGTTCTTCTACAACTGGTACATTTAAACAAAAGCAACCTCACGCCATCCAATGTAAAGTGAATATATGTGCACCGGTAAAAGTCGATGATTTAATTAAACAGCAATTTTAATCGCTGTATGTATTTTTTTGTTAATATTTTTCACATGTCGGTTTTTATTTACGTATCGTTAAATTAAAAGTAAAGCTCTTTGTTTTGTTTCCAATTTACAGGATTGGTTAAATATTAACGTAAGCTATTTTAGAGTGCTTTTGCAAATGTTTGTTTACCTGATTTATTTTTTATTTTGAAACATCCCGGGATAGTGGTTTGTCAAATCATGAAAATAATGTTGATTATTCGTATTCATTTTGCAGAAGAACGTATTCATGGAATTTTGCGTTGGCTATATAAATATTTAATGATGATATAGAAAATAAACTGTTTCTTTCAACATCTGTTCTCAATATATATATGAAGTATTTCAACAGCAGTTGTGTGTAATTGATCGAAAGCCAGTCGTCCAGATTTTCTTTTCAGAGAGGGCTAGGATAAGAAAATATAACTACTTTCTTATCATAATCGATGTCTCATCGCTTTATTTTAAAAATTAGATATGCTGGCTGGGAAGAGATAACATCTCAAGACGCATTCATGGCTCTCGGTAAATCAATTTAAAGAAGTGTCGTTACGGGATTTGAACTTCTGAAAGCGCAACCGAGTCGAGGGAAAGCCAGGCAGTGTTTACTAAGAAATAAGTCAGTTTATCTCAACGTCTTCATCGTTAAATATATTCTGTTAAAATATGCAGTAAAATGAAATAAAAAATAACATTTCTTCAATAGAATATAATGTTCATATTGCCGAGTGTTAGACGTGCTTGGGCCTTCGTTCTTTTCTCAATTTTTAATCGATTTATCAATTATTATTTTTTCTGTTCATATACATGTAATCCTTAAAAAGCAACGTAACGAGAATGACTAGCTAACTGCTAGTTTTTTTCTCTAGCCCCCAAACATATCCTTGAAATACTACATTTGTAATAATAAGAGTAATATGCATTAGTAGCGGACACTATGTCAAAAAAATAGTATCTGGTTTGAATTTGTTAAATCTCGTAAAAAACTGAGTAAACCGACTACCTTGAATATACGCCTGTGTCATAGGTAGAATAGTTATGTACCAGTTGGCGATACATTGTGGTTAATTATTGTACAGCTCAGTGTAGCTCTGTAACTATAACCGACTCGACGATAGTTGTAGATCAAAGAGTGTCGCGTAGGTGAATACTGGTAATGTAAATTTACTGTATTGTAGTGTCAACCCCACACCAACCCCTACTACGAAACATGGTGGCGTGGGTTTCAAGTCACAATTGTAATACTTCGCACGCTGAGTAAAGTTCGAGAAGGGCGAACTGTAATTTGGTTGGGAACGTTGACAGCTTTCAAACGTAGATAACTCTACACAAATAATACTGTCTTTCCACCAAGGGTTGACTGTGATACCGCTTAGCATTTAATAAAAAAATAATATTATTAATTTTCATTTTTCGATATCAATTTAATTTAAGAGCTGAACCTGTCCGGATCAATCCATATAACTGTGGAATTAGCACAAAATATGTTTTATTTTTATGAATAATGCCTGTTCTCGAAGAAATGTCAGTAACAGCCTAAAACTCGATTTAGTAATATTAATTGAATGGTAATCGTTCGACTCTCCTTGATTGACGTTCAGTCACAGACATTGTCAGTCACGACTTATGACCCGAGAAATGAGAAAAGCTCGACAAGGAAATTCACACCCACACCTTTAACAATAGGGATACCGTTAAATATACCGAACCATACTAATAAAACTCACACACACACACTTCAGCAAGTACGACGAACTCGCACGTTTAAAAATGAGTCGGTGTTGGATGGGATACCACGTGCAATACTATCAGACTCGAGTGCAGATATGCCTGCACACATTCTAACGTTGAGATACAAGCAGGGATTTAAATCTCGGTACAGTTATTCTTATCCCGGGTTTTTGCAAATACAATTTTTATTACAAATCATTGATAGCATTAGCATAATGAATTTGCAATGGTTTAATTTTAATACACAAAAATTATTAAATTACAACAAACATTGAGGCAACATTTTAACACACGAATTTACATTTCAAATACAATTCAAAGAAAGAAAACGAATATAAAACATCGAGAAAAGCGTGACTATCAGCAAAAACAAAATTCAAAATTCAAAAATGTAGCTCCCCTCCCTTTTGACGATGGCTTTGACCGTTGCTAGCCAGAGGGTGGAAGCGAATAGCCTCCGTTTTCTAATTTCGGCTTATCGGCAACTCAGATGATCGACTTCCGAGAATCCATTGCATTATTAAAAGTGTCCGAACGGCCGTTCTGGATCATTCCAAACCTTCCAAGAAAACATACAAATGTTCACAAAAATATTAGGGCGTGTCGTGGTATTTGGTTGGAAAAAAATGTTGATATTATCTATTTCGGCATCGCAACACCGTTAGAACTAGTTTCAGAACTCTTTCATGGTGTTTATTGTCAAATCTTATGGATAGGCATTTTAGTTTTCCAATTTTAGTTTTCTAGAATGATTTATTTTTCTCTTACTATGTATGTATATTGAACCTAGTCTGTTTGTCACGCTTTAGTTGTTAGAGTATTTTTTTCGATGTGTTATTTCCGAGAGCAAAAGGAAAATAAAAGAACGCCGCTTTAAACAATCCCTGGAGGGTCGCTCTAGTCTAGATACACGGCTGAACTGTTATCCTTCCAGGGCTGGCGTATCGAAGGAGTCCAGATTATTCATTAGAATTATACGAATTTCATTACAAATATCAGGTGATCATACATCAGCAGATTTAGCAAATGATTATAAAAAAATATAGCGTTGAAAACCTAAAATATTATTTTTGTAAAAATCATTTAAGTCATATTTTGGGTTCTAACGAATAGAAATAATGCTTAACATATGGATGTACATGATACGTTTCTTTCCCAACATGTATTATATTTTAAATAAGACGTCTGGCCTGTTTGCGTTAAGTGACGACCGAAACAGTTTATATCAACATGCCTTCAAACCTAATCGATGGGGTGATTTGACGATACATATTATTAAGTGATGCTTATTATAGTACCATTATATTATATTACATGTATCTTAGACTTTCATGTAGGTATAGCTTTTATGTCGTATAAAACTATTTGAATTAATATATACTAAACAATTATACGAATACATACTTACTAACATAACATACAAAGTCCCCTATAATTACTCAAAGTTGCTTTGTAACATATCATCAGACAGAAATCGTGCTCAATTCGATAGGAGATTCGTATATATATTTTTTCACTGATATTTATTTTTGTATTACATTAATAAATATTATCCAATAATATTAATGAATTTGAATTTAAACAAAAACATTCAATGATAAACCACACTGCCCAAAAAGGTGCAGGTTGCTGACACCTGGGTCAGAAGTTTAAAAAAGACTGTGACAAAAGCCTCACTGCGCCGATTTGGCGGAGCCAAGTTTGCAATATGAACAATGATATAATATGAAGCATCGCGTGTATGGAATGGGAGTAATGATCACTCATTATATTCTTAAAATCACAACACTATGACTGGCGGATCTACGGCAAAATGATGTGGTATAATGACTGAATGTATTTGTAATGTCAAAATGTCGTGTAAAAGCGGCGAGTTCCAACCCTGTCGGGTTAAATGTCTCTGTTTGCAGGGTAGGCGAGTCTCGTACGCGTACCTACCCAGTCCTCCAGACTAGTGCCTCCACCTCCTTCACCGACGGCGGCGAATTTCCACCTCGCCGGTGGGCTCCCCTAGCACTCTGCATCGCTAATTTCGAATTCGGCCGCATGCCGAGCGAATACTGAGTTATCCGCGCTAATAACCCTGCCCGAACGAATACACAATTTCTCTTCGACTAGTATTTTTTTTATTACCATCGACAGTTTAACCTTTTGCAAACGCGTACATACTGCGAACATATTATATTTATATATTCTACTTATGCAACCACTTCTCTTTATTCTTTTATGTTTATACTCAGCTGAAATCTTATTTGTACAAATTACTGTATTTTACCAAAAATTGCAATTCCTGCTAGCATCCAGTTATCGAGTTTAATCGAACATTTCGATTCATACAATTGATTCATATCACTGTATAACTCGCGATTCAAATCTCATTGTATTCTTCACGAGACATTCTGACTCTGCCTGCTATTGGTAAATCAGTGTTAGAGTGGAAAAGCAAGTGATTCGAGATGATTATGATCCTACCGTTTGCATTTTTTTTTATTCCTAAATGATGCACGTCTTGACTACTTTAAATATTTATGTGTACATTTTTATTTCTTCATTTAACCTCGGAAAAAGCTAGTTATATTGTGTTTTGAATATCATCTCGCCAAGTGTGTTGGCAAGTCGTGTACTAGTACTACTGCCAGATTGTTGGCAATACAACATGTATTAAAATAGTAGTTTGAGAAGATCCGAATCGAATAGAGGCGAATGGTCGGTTATCGACGTCCTGGAAGGGCCGGGATCTCAAACAATTACCATTTCAAATCCGGTTCAACACTTATTTATTTTTAATCGAAGATGCAGTGGTTTAAAATACACAAAAATAATATTCCTAACATATAAAATTGCGTCTACATTTACATTTACTGAATTGAACACATGAATTTACTTTTAAGTTATAATGTAAGTGACACGACAAACGATTTTTAATTAAGTCCAATTTCATCCACAACGTCAACGGTGTCGGCCACGGGGGCCGGCGGCTGTCCCGGCTCGACGGCTGGCAAACGACTCTCTAAAAATCAAAAATTTGACTCCTGCATCGTCGGAGCCACCCCTCTCCGTCAAAAATGGATTCGTCTTGCGAACGTGTCCGCCGGCAATTTCCGATCGCCCTTCACGACAAGAGTCGGATTGACTTCTACGAACCATTGTCATTAACGCTGTGCGTTTTCAGTTATGACCCTAATAAAACTTAAACTTAAAAAAAAAACCAGGGTGTGTAAAGTTGTTGTTATTGCACGGTGCTTAGTTGGTTGTCACTCACACGCCACATTTATTATTTATGATTTGCTTACCCTTATTTTTCTTATTCTTAAACTGCACATAAACCTTCACACAAGTTTATTTGACAATACTCCTAGCTCTAAATATTTATATACTACTGATAATTTGGGTAGGTATACTGTTTGCTATCTCCTTACAAATTCTGCGAACTCATTTTTTATTCACTCGTTTTGTTTTAGCCGTCACTGTATTCGGTTTCACCAAATAAAAAAAAAACAAACCCACACGCTCACATAGCTAGAAACGTGATATGTTTGCACAATTCCAGTGAAATAAAAGAGGATTTCGATCATTCCAATATAGCATCATTATTCCATGCAACATTTACGTTTTCATAAGGAATTTATCTGAGAAGTACACAAGTATTTTGTCCGTACGTAATATTAATATCACTAGCCAACGCTGTCTTCACAGAAATGTCACTCTTGAACCCCATCGTTTGTAAGTGATTTTTTCTACAACATTTAATTTTATATAGTGAGTATTATTAAAATTGTATCAAAAATATCAAATGAAATAAGAATTTTATAGTTGTAAAATTATTGCTTATTAAATTTGATATTATTTACTCTTGAACCTTTGTATAAAAAAATTCAATTGCTTTCGCTCGGCTGGTCAGTATTCAAATATTATTGATTTTATTGACTTCGAGTCACTATGTTTTTTCTTATTGTTTCACAATTTTACATAAGAATCTGTACTTAAGCATTTTTCATATCAGTTGTAAATTCTCAGTAGTTGGGTGATTGGAAACATTCATCAATTGATTGCTTTGATATGTGTGCTGTTTCCACACTTCCCTCCCACCCCATATCCAACCTTGAAAACGGGAGATAGATAGAGCAATTAGCTTACCACTGGTTATGTCTTACCCTATTATTATATCCTTACAGTCTCAAAACAATATGAAGAGAGTTTTGGTGACTGACATAGAACCAGTGCTTGTAAAACAACCTCTGTTAAGATGCTTTATTAAGAATCTTTTCCACATTGGAAAGAAGGGGGGGAGGGGGGGGCTTAAAAAAAGAGTGAAACCGGTCGTAGTTTCCTTTCTACCGAGAGTATTTATTCTGATAAGCAATATAAAATTAATTAAAAAAAATTAATAAAATTGGAATCGTCAAGGTTTGTACATTTCCTTCCATTCGTTTTGTTACTAACGACCCGGGCTTAGCCTTTTTGCATCTCCAGGCATTCAAGTACACAGATAAACTCAAACTGACAGTTAGTTGATAGTTTATATCGTTTATATATAATACGTGTTAAGAAAAAATATTATCAACTAAGTCTAGGAACTATATTGATCGTCCAACCTCTTTTTTTTCTAAGAGAGAGTTATAAGAAATTCTAGGACAGGACTAACAGTTAGTTAGTCGCTCTCGCTACGCCCTCATGTATACTAACAGAAATCCATAAATCGTTTGTAAAATAATTATAATTCTGCAATAATCCCTAAAAACCGTATGTACATCGCCTTTTATAGACTTGCTTCATTGCCATGTCCGTCTTTTCACAGCCGTAAGTGGGTTGGTAAGGGCGGGGGGGGAGGGGTGGTATCCCACTGGTCCTTTTTATTCTCTCGTGTGGGCCTGTAACCGAAAACTTGAGTAGTAATCCTGGACCGCATCAATAGAACTCGTACAAATAAACCTAATCAATCCTAATTTGGGGGGCGGAAGGGGACCTCTCTTCGACGCTGTAGAAACGAGAAAGCTTCTCGCTGTGGCAAGTGTTGCCAGTTATTATTTAAGAGAGTTTTGAGCCGATGTCTCTAGTTCTACAACGTGATAATAGATAGAAATTCAAATTTAATCGTGTCTTTCAGATTTTTTCTTAGTTTTGTATAGATCTCAGTCAATCTCAACAAGCAATGTAGATGTTATACTATTGAATAATAGATTAAAAGTACCACTTGCCGTTGGAGATTTTAAAAGAATATTTTCACTTCTTTATAAATATTTTCCATACTGATGTGTATATCTGTGCGTTAAGGAGAAAATAAAACGACAGCTACGAATTGTAAATCGGGGATTCGATCTCAGCCTTGAATGAAACGCGAAGCTTTACTATTCGGCCATTGCAATTGGATTATATAATATTAAGTAACAATAAATATATATTTAATACATATTGTGTTTTGTTACATTAATTTTGCAAATAAAGTATGCATTACTTGCTTTATAGAATCAATTATTCAGTGAATAAATTTACATGTTAATTTATCGTTGTGTGATTTAACAATTCATCATGCCTTTATTATACAAATTTTAAATTATATGCAGGTACAAGTGCGCCAACGATAACATTGGCTTACTGTTATTAAAATATTACTGTGGAAGTTTGCAAATCTCTTGGACGCCACTGCGTTAACCTAAAGGTTACGGTGGCTGACTAGGGGTTTGGGATGCCAGGGGTGTCGAATAGATTCCGGACGTGACCGAACTGGAGAGATCTCAACTTGTTTTCCCATCTCCCGGCGCTGTCGGCATTTTGCGGCCCGTGTAAATGATGTGCGCGTAGCAGACGCTTTTGCGGAGCGGCGTAGCGCTCTACGAAGCGTAGATGTACGCCTCTGAGATCTTACGCGTTCGAGAGCTGAATTCGTAAGTCGAGCAGTCGCAAACTCGATCATCTAGTATGCGCTTCAGAAATATATCAATTATTTTATGCATTTTACCTAATCACTTTTAAGATCTTAACTGTCAATTCTTGGTGGAAAGACATTATATTTTAAAAAATAAAACACAATTCATTTGTACTACTTCCACATATTTATAATGATCAGGACCCGTTTCGCTCATCACGAGGATTATCAACTGATAAAAAGACAAACATGACAGGCTTATTTATATAAAATTGAGTGTAAAAATGAAGGTATATAAAACTGATGGTTCATGAACTAAGACAAGAAAATACTGATTAGCAAACAAATTATACATAAATCAAAAAGAGTCTACAATTAAAATGTTATGGATCTCTTGCAAATCAATAAATACTAATCTGAAATCACAAACATAGCTACATTGAAAGTCCATTTAGCTGAGCAATTTTTTTTAATGACATTACTAATGTAATAAGCAATAATGAATCAGGAAAATTATACCGTCAACCTGGTCCGTACCGCTCACTAGTGGGCGGTAAACGTTTCCATGGTGGGTAATTTGGTTGTTTTTTTTTGTGTTTTCATCGAAACCATCTGTTAAACTCGACTCGCCGGTAAGGTTACTTGAAGAAATTTTGAAGACAATTATAAAAAATATGCAAAAATCGGCAGTAGGTATAAAAAGGCTATACAACCACTGGTTTAAAGCATTCCTGAAATCATTTTATCAACAGCCGACGACATTTTATTTTTTGTTTGGCGTCATTAATTAGAATAAGTTATATAATTTAGGGTGCTTGATGGAATTTCAATATCAAATTTAAATTTTTGAGATTTTGTACATTTCTATGTAATTTATCACTAACGACCCGGGTTTCGCCTTTCGGCATCAGGCATTCGATCACATGAATGTGTGCGAATTCGAACAGTTCTAGTTCATTCGTGTGCTCGAATGCATGAAGATGCCGAAAGGCGAAACTCGTGTCATTAGTGACAAATTACATGGAAATATACAAAATTTCAACAATTCACATTTAATAACTTATATATTTTTTACTTCTTCTTCTGTGCAATATCTCGCTTCGGATTCAAAATCAGCACCCGAGTGGAAACATTTTGGCAACAAAGCACCGTAGAGATAAACATTCATTCCTAGGAATAACATTCGGCCGATAACGATGCATCACCTCTCCTAAAAGCATTTTGAGAAGCTTAGTTAAGTTCTCCTCATTTTTAGATTACATTAAATGCTCTTTTAAAACAATTCAATATGAATTATATATACATAAATAACTATATAGATGCAGAACTTTTTTTAGCGCATATAATTTAATTGTTGCCGATTAGATTAAAACAATCATCACTAGACACGTGTTCAATGCTAAGTTATATAAAAATTTTATCATATTTAATTTTTACAACCAAGTATTCTTCTATTTCCAATTAAATCCTTGATTTCGTATTTTGTATGTGACTTAAAAATAAACGCTAAACATACGCTACAATTCGTTGTTTTATCTGCTCCAAAACGCTAAACTTAGGTGCTAAAAACACGTATTTCTAAATATAAGATATTATTTTGTTCGCCGTTTTCGTAAAGCAACTTAACCTGAAGTTAGTACAATAAATAAATATCATTTTGAGATATTGCCTTTCTCTTCGAAGTAAGTATATCTAAACTTATATCCTTAATAATGGCGTGATGGTTCTTAACTATAACTATACAATACTTGTGGAACTAAATACATCGCTTTTTTACCTTTATAATATTATATTTCCGTTAGTAAACAAAAGTCATCAGGAAGCGCATTTCGTTGATTTCAGTGTGTGTAGATACAATTTAGCATGCGAACTACATGTCTTTTTTCTTGTATGATATTATTAAATAGATATAACGTTTTAATTAATATTTCAATTATGACGAGGATTGCAATATCAATACTATCAAGTATTTCCGTGAATATTCACTCGAGCTGAAGATGAGCGCGTTGTCCGCAAGTAGTAGGTACTCGTCTGAAGTTGGCTGCGGTTTGCGCATTCACTCGGGTGCGGGTTGAACGCGCGGGAAATTCTCCGCGGTCACTTCCGGTCTAGGGACGTTCTCAAGTACGCGTGCACCGGCGCGACGCCAAAGCTCAGAAGATGTTCACACCAGGCTAGAAAGGCATCTCACTGTCTCTGTATATTTAGTATATGTAACAAAGCCAGACTACGGTAGAGTGCAAAGCTCGGTTTAAGTTTTTATTAGAGCTAAAACACGCCATAGTTTTGTGAGATAGAGATGAGATTTATGTAAGCAATAAATTATAAACCTTTTTTGCACAAAATCAATTTGTAATACGAAATTAAAATTGATGTCTTTGTTAGCCCACTGGTTGTGTTACTAATTATGACACGTGTAGCCTCTCTGAGAAACATATTCAGACTGTAGATGAATTAAAAATGAATTTCCATAATGTTACCGCGGAATCCATCGAGATAATCGGTTATTCGTATTTTTTTTATAGTGTATTGTTTCATGATTTTAACGAATCCAGAATATATGTTCTACATTGTAGTCGTTTTAAAACGTTTGAACAATAATTTCATTCATTAAATTCCTACCGTTTTTTGAACTTCTAAAATTTAAAAAAAGTAACGACTAAATCCTTAAGAATAAATTTGAATTCATTACAGTCACACACCATTAAGTTGTTTAGAAAAACCCAGGATGGGATTTTGCTTCTTGGTAGTAAAATTTCTCTTTTTTGTTTTAATTATTGTGTTTTTGCCATACGGTAAAAACATTCAGTAGAAGAAAAAGATAAAATAATGATTTTGAAAAAATACAGCGTTTTTGTCATTGTGCCGAATACCATATCATACTCAAGTTCGTGTAGAGACGGTTGGTTGGAATTTGCTGTTACCGAGAGCGAATATAGGGACGTCAAGAGGGTGGAATTCCACAGGGTAGTCGTAGGAACCTCTTCCCGTCCCTAGATCGGGGAGGTTATCCCTCGCGACCCCACTTTAGTGTGGGATTCCCAAGTGTACGTGACGACGGACGACGGACGGGGAATTTTTATGGGAATTTCCCACTCAAAGCATCTAGGCTCAGCGCTGAAATGATAAGGTTTGTAGTGAAGATACTCTTGGAAAATGTTTTATTTTAGAATATCAGAAGGTATTCGCCGATTTTAAAACATGTTGAACAAATTATTATTTGAAGTATCAAAACAATGAAATAATGATTCTTTTTTTTTATATAAAATATCGTTCTGTTTGCTGTAAAATTAACAGATGAACACGAAATAAATTTCACACGTGGGCGGAAGTTGTTTTTGAATCAATTAATATTTAAGCTACATTTAAACATGATTGTCAATAGGGTAAAAAATAATCAAGAAAGAAAATACAATATGAATAACTTATGTACTCGGTGGAGCTACGGAACACTGGAATGTATTTACATGGTAAGAGTACCATGTAAATACATCCCAGAAGATAGAGGAAGCGAAGGTGTTGGCGGTGGGCAGAGGTTTACGGTTGCTCCGTGTGGTGGCCCAACACTCCGAGTAGGGAACGGAAATGGGAAAAGTCTTAAGCTCCACGAAAATTCTCAAAGACAATGACATGATTCCGAAATACCTATCAACCATATTATATACATACTTATTTCCGAACTATCATATATATTTTACTTTGCTATTCTTTTATGTAAAAAAATTGCTCTTTAAATCTAATAATCAAACCACAATTATACCATGTAAATATCACGATACCGCTATGTGTTGCGGTAGGAGTGTTTTCAATTAAATCTAATGATAAAACGTATGTACATTACATAAATAGCCGTCATTTTATTATTAAATATACTATGTTGCGGCTTGTTTGAGGCGTAAAATTACATCGCCAGCAATTAAATTATATTGTCTCTTGGTAGTAAATTTGTTTTACATACGTATATTTAAAACTAAAATCAAAATTCAATTTTAAAGTTAAACCATGCTGGTTTTATCCGAAGTCGACATTAAATCTTTCTCGTTACTTGTTCATATACGGCATAAACTTCCTGTCCTAGTCTTAAAAGTTGAACTTATACTATTCTGAAATGTAGATTTTTACATTTTTGTTATAATGACTATTTCCCATCGATTAATTTATTATATGTTTACAATGAAACGTATTCCATTCCAAATGGCGATATTAAGTTTTATTTCACAATATTTCACTTTTAATCCTCGTTAACATGCCACGGATCAAATTTAATCGCCGGTAAAGGGTTAAGTGATTTTTGTAACTACCTTTTTAATAAATATGAGCGGTTAAACCTTTTTTTACTAAAAAACTAAATCAGCGAAAGCGATTGAGTTATTTCCGCACTATGATTGACTGTATTCAGAGGAACTTCTTGATCAATTGATTTGATATTTCACAACATGTTTTTAGCTATACAGTGCAATAAAAAAGATATGTTTAAATATATATATATATTGCCGACATCTGTACATATATTTTCATTAAATGTTATTAAATTTTAAACTATCGCATAACTGCAATTGTCTTCCATAGGAAGGGCAAAATATTAATTTGGTTTAATCAAATTTTCGAAGTGTTGATTGAAGAAACATCGAGTTACGTAAAGTATTTGTTTGTATATTTGTTACGTTTTAAAATTGTCGTATCGGTGAAGAAAATCATTATGCGTTCCTAGAAATGCTTATTGTGTTTTTAACAATCATGATATAACGTTTTTTGTTTGTTTAACCATAATTGAGCCGTAACGTTTAAATAATTGAAGCTTTGTTGCGTATGCTTCTTACATTGCCGTTAACAATTTTGAATATTATATTCCTGTCCTGTATTCCATCACCAACGGCAGTTCAGAATCACTTCGTTATATCGAATCGATCCTAGCACTTACGAAGGGGCAACTCTGCGCCATCCCTCTTCAGAGCGATGATTTTATTTTACCCTTATTGCAAACTCCTCCGGGGAAAAGAGAAATTAAAGGATGTTGGAAATGCATTGGCTCACTTACTTTAGTTTAAGAGATTGATGTACTTTGAGGAAATCTTCACGTATTAAATGATATTATATTCATCATACTATGGTTTTAGGGAACGCGTTTGTTATTATAATACCATCTTCTTGTATATGTTATATCATAAATCAAATGGCACTATTTGGATTGTTAGTTGTGATTGCATAAATGCATTCATTTTGAAGATCACAGTTGTTTTCAATATTTTAAATATTCATTATAACATCATTTTTAACTGATCAAAAGTGGAAGTTATGTTAATTTTTTTTTAGCGAATATGATAATAAGAGAATAAAAGTGTCAAAGGTGTTTAAATCATTATTTATACGAACACTTTCGCAAGCCACTGTGAGATGTATATCTCCAAAGGTAACGATAGATACACCCTCTCATCGTGATCCCCGTTGAGAGTGAATGTAGATGTCACCCCAAGACCACGTGCAGTTCGAGGCAAGCTTAGTCATTATCGTTCATCTTTTATTCTCGCCTCCACCGTCACCTACAAATTCCTCAGATAATTATTTGAAATGTGTCAGACGTTAACTTGTCAAAACAAATCGCAAGAAGCTTTTTATTTAAACAGGATACTAGGATATATTTAGCAGTGGTTAGTGAAAGTAATGTACCATAAAAAGGTTATTATTTTTCATATTGCCGCTGTGGGCAAGAAACTCGAACAACTTCCTGGTTAGTGTATGTAAATATATTTCCCGACATTATTGTAGTTATAAAACCATGCAGAACGTACTTGCCAAATAAAAGGGTAAAGATGTAAAATTATTATATTGAGTTCTACAGAAATTGTCATATATTGTTGTTAGCTATTTCTGTCACAAGCCATTGTCAGAAGTCTTACAAAAAGTTTTGTAATTGAGTTGTCTGATGATGATTCTCAAAAGACACGAAACACTTTGTCACATTCAGTTACATAAGCAGTGGATTAGCGAAGATATAAATTATATGTATTATGAATCATTGTCAAAAAGTAATCACTTTTTATTATGGATTCTCAGCGTCATTCCATTTCATGGATAAGTGTCACAAAGGGCCCGGCGTGTGGATTATTTGAGCCCACAGGTGCGCGTTCTCGTGTGCTATTTCCCGCTCGTGTGTAGTCAAAGTGTTACCTCAAATCCGATACCGCGCGTTATGTGAAATGCGATGCCGGAGAATGGAAAAAGCGATGCGGAATTTCCTCTGAGGATTTTCATTTGATCCCTGTGGTGTACGGCCCCACATTGTTGCCTTTTTGAGCGTGAAAAACGACCATTGTTGGATACTCCGTGGATATTTTTTGACGCCCTTCTATTTGTATTTCACTAGACATTTCCGTGAGAGATATACGGCTGTACAAAGAATAAATATTTATTTTTAAACCATTCCCGCTCCCAACGTGGAGCATGTGAGTTCTTAAGTGAACATATATATGTAACGATTTTTTGCGCTCAATAGGATTGTATAAGTTATTCGCTAGTCGATTTCTTCCGTTTCAACATACGGAAAAAGGTTGGTGACAATATATGATACCACAACAAGATCCATGGTGCTCGATACAAATCGACGAATAAATGTTTTGTACCTTTGAAGGCCTAGGGCCCTTCTTCAAGATTGGACGGAGTCACATAGCTGCTAACACGAGTGCATTTCGTATAGTCGGAGGCTCGCATACTTACAAATCGATTTATTACTTTTTAAAGTAACTCAAAACATTTAAAAAGCACAAATAAATTATATGCACCTTATCAGATTACCGAATCAGAAGCCGAGTGCATTGGTTTTTTATTTATGTACCTAAGATCTTAACTATACTGCATATTTATTTTTTCCCACAGAATTTATTTATATTATTCGCAAGCATATTAGCATATATGAGTGTTACGCGTAAACTAGTTTGGCACTTGATACACGGGAAAATCACAACATTTATTTTTGTATAAGCATTTTTTTTGTTGAATTTACTTTTTATGTAAAAAAATCTCTTTGCAAAATACGTTCGTTTTATTTTTCTTAAACTTTTAACCGTTACGAAACACAACCGATTGTATTACCGCTAGAGGGAAGCTTAGCTACGTTTGATCTTGTACAGATTCGGCAGAGTTGATTCATTCACCGCAAGAATTTATCGAAATTGTAGAAAGGGCATTATTATTACTCGTGGCGGTTCTTCGCTTCTGCGGTTGCGGTTTCAACGGGACGCACTGGGAAATTAATTATAACGAGAAAACAATTTGAGAATTACAGATTTAATGTAATAAAGTTACAAAATTCTGGGGTTTTGAGTTGCTTCAATGGCCCATTAAGAGTCTCTTTATTATAAGCGTATTTTTCACTTTAAGTACAGAAATACATATACGATCAAATTTATATCATAATTTATGAGTCACGTTTAACTAACTTTTCTACGCGTAGAAGCATTTACATTATTCTTCTCCTTACTACAATGTAGTGTTTAATGAGATGATGTGTTCTTATATCACAATCTGTTTCAATTTAACCTTTCGTTACGATGGTTGCAATATTCTTAAGAACGTACTTAAATTAATGTTTTTTAACCGACCAGAATACTTAATGGTCTCTATTTCTTTTCCATAACAGATCATAATTAAGAGGTTTTTTATGTAGGACAAAAAGGTTAGCCGAAAATTCAAAGCATAATTTAATTGATAGTTGAAGTTGTCTGGCAGCTTGTGCTATTCTCCTTCATTCCTTTCCTGTGTTTGAATAAGCAGTATTTTCGCCCTTAAAAATCGGATTACTAATTTTCGTTTCTTAACCATATTATACAAAAATGGATGCCTCTTGATTCCACCCTGTTTTTGAGGGTGCCCAGACTTCCGTAACCACCTTCTAGGGTGGCAACAAAAGACTGAAATGACGTAGTGCGATGTAATAGGCTCAATAGAGCTTCATTGATTGAAAGAAATTTATTATCGGTAAACAATAGCAATGTTGCGAAGTCGGACTGTGTTGCATAGAAGGCGTCATAACAAAATTCTCCGGTTAACTTTGATGTTTGGAATATCAATGAGAATAGCAAAAAACGGTAAAGGTCGAGTTATGTGAGCTTTGAATTACAGCATCACTTGACGCACTAAGCCGAACCAATCTAAAGACTTTGTATTATGTATAAACTTGTTTGTTGAACAACAGCTCGTAGCCGGACTCCCTCTGTCACCTTCTGGGTTGCTACCCGGGTTCTCAAGACTGCAGAAATGTGAGGAAAATCATAGATGGTGGTCACGGCAATTTGGCCACCCTCAAAACGGTGGTATTCCCCTGCACGTGATAGCTTTCCGTGGTCCTACATTCGCTGTATAGTCCTCAATTGTTATAATGTAAAATACTAATAAAAAATAACAAAACCAATGGTTTGATTATTACCAGTTCCAATGCAGGGCCGAAATTTTATAAAATTGCCTGCTCCGAGCCCGGCATCTTCAAGCCCGGCCCGGCCCGAGTCCGAGTCTCAATATCACACTTGTTACCGGAACCCGACCCGAAGCGCGATTTATTTTGTTCGACCCGAAAAAAGCCCTATTTATTTCAATTCAGAAATTCATTTTTACTTTTCAGACAGTATGTGTTATTATTTCCATATTTCCAACGATATTCATAACACATAGGAAAGAACATATTTAAGTTATGAATAGTATTGCCTTATGGCAGACTCATGAACCGGACATAGTTCGAAATATATAGCCCGAATCTAAACTGTCTTTACCCGTCCGAACCCAGCCTAGGCCCGTGCAAACCTCTAATATACATACAAAATGTCTTTTGTTGCTACGCGGAAATAGCTATCGAAGTAAGCTTTCTTATTTAATAAAAAAAATATTAAAGCATATCTATAATTTAAGGCATCGACTGAGGGTGCTTGATGGAATTTCAATATCAAATTTGAAATTTTGAGACTTTGTACACTGTACACTGTAAAATACATGGAAGTGTACGAAATCTCAATAATTCAAATTTGATAAAGCATATCTGTTTTCACGCAAAAGATTGAGTTTACGCCATTGTCATAAATAATTCCATTCCGTGCCAGTTCAATTAATAAAATATTTAGTACTTTTTCATTAATTTGTTATATGGTCAGATCATCGATAAACATTCTTAGCTCATATGCAAACTGTCACCTGTCACTTGTCACCGTCGAGGCGATTAATGTTTTTTTGTTAATTTACTTCCGTATTAACTCTAATTATAAAAGGCTTTGAAATTAATATTCCATTTGCCTAATTTTATTCAACATTAGCCAATTTTATCAAATTTGAAAATTACTTCGAGTCCAAACAATAAATTAAACGTATATAATATTGTTTTTATTCGTTATAAGTGTCTACGCGTTCTTTTGTTAAAGTAAAGCTCTTTATTTGAATAAAGGGAAGAAAAAAAAATACGAATACTCTCTTCCACTTTCTCCTTTAAGTTCATAAATATTCACCTAGCTTTCGTCTTAGCGTGTTTTTGCGTATTTTTAAATTTGCAAATGTATTCATCCGTGAGGCTATGCGTCGCCCCAACTTCCCCTACCAATTTTTTCTCCAGGGATGTTGCAAGGGTGTATTATTTTGCCGTTCATTATTAAACGATTATTTAATTAAATAACCAAATCTTTAATATAAAACCATAAGTATCCGTTGAAGTTTCCAGGCATCATTTGTGTTTACTCCCGACATCTTAAGTCTATTAATTAGGCGAATCTCGACTGTTTGAATGGTCGGTAAACAATGATACACGCAGATTGGTGTACGCATGAAAGGGGTTAGTTAAGTACCGAAGATGAAACCAATGGAACAGTGGCAAAGAAAATAAAAATGGCTTCGTTAAAAAAACATATATTTTGATCGATATCCGTTTATGCTTGAATGCATGGGTGGCATAACATATTTTCTTTTGTGTGCAGCGCTCACTCACTATCTTCGTTAAGCCATTTCCTGCACTGTCGCAATACAGTGTGTTCCAATTTAGGCGTATCATTTCTTAAAACCATGGCATAACATTGATTGAATTGGTATTTACTTGATAGAATTACATTATAATAGGATAAACTATCAAAGTATTTATTTCTACAAAACTTTATTAGATGGTTAATAGTTATTTCGGCTTATCGCCATTGGTAGAACTATGCTTATTTTTTTTTATTATTATTATTAAACCATTACAAAAAACTTATGTAATTAAGCATAATCAATAAAATTTCTATGCATTTATTACGTTTTAGACGTTTTATTAATAACACCACGTAAACTACTTTTCCAAAAATATAGTTAGTACCTTGAATAATTTAATTTCAATTAAATATTATGATAAGATGACATATTATTGTCTATCTTTTCTAAACAGTATATATAGCTAAGCTAAAATAAGTTTAAGTTTAGTTCTCACGATGGTGTTAAGCCGAAATAGTTATGAACTACCTAATAGAGTTTTGTAGAATTTCACTTTTACTTTTAAGATACTTTCACTTTTAAGATGTTAACTGTCAATTCTTGGTCGAAAGGCATTATATTTGCAACCGGCCCTGATCATTATAAACATGTGGAAGTATACAAACAAGTTGAGTTTTATTTTTTAAAATAAAAAATACTAAATACTTTGATATTGTATCCTACTATAATGGTATAACAGTTCAGCTTCGGTGCAGACACCGATAAATGGCTGAAGGATTATTTTTTTTAATAATGTTAACTTTTTGTGTTTGTTAAAATAAACTTGACGATTCCTGGATACAGAACAGCACGACCCAGCTTCTGTCTGGGTGAATCAATTCTTTAGGCCAGGATTTAACACAATGGGGTGCGCTGTGCGGGCACATTGTAAGCTATGGCCTCGGGGGGCACTGGTTCAACCCCAAACTCCTCAACTCCAATTTTTCATCGTTTTCGCGCGAAATCGGGCGAGCGAAGGTTTCCCTTTACGTGTTACGTCTGCCATCCCTACCGACTAACTGTAACGCAATTCGTGAGAACCTCGCTATTGCTAATAAAATAATTAACGCAGATTACAAGATGACTACAATATTCGATTTGGTAAAATACTACTTTTGGGTATTTCGTGTTAACGAATAATGGGATTCTGTTCGAATTGAAGTAAATGAATGACAATATGTGTTCCGGATTTTTGTAGATACATTGAACGTGTAATATATTTGTAAAAACTATACCAGTTTTGTAACGGTTTAAATCGTCATTAAATATGTTTTTTTTTCATTTCCGCTCTCTACTCGCAGCATATGAACATCAGATGGTCCTCTCTGTCCCCCGTCAGCCTTCTTCCTTCCTCTCAGGTCATCCCAGCGTCCCGTAGCTCCACCAAGTATATCCTATGAATGGTTATCAACGGTCTTCCAGGGCGAAGGAATCCATCCGGTTGGTAGAAGATGCTCCCCTTGGGCATCCGCAGTACATGTCCATGGTCCATCGTCGCTTTTTTTATTTCTACCTCCGATTTCCTGACAAAATCAAACCGCCGTACCCCTAGTATTCGCCGCAAGCGTCTGTTTTCAAAGCACAGTAACCTGTACTTTAGTGATGTGAAATGACTCGCAACCGTAAAGCTTCACCGTTGGTTCTTACCCGAGTACAACTTTCCGCAAATGTTTTTAAATTATCTTGGTTTTCGAGAGTCAATCAGTCTGACTTCAAGTTTATTGATTGTATTCACCATTTTTATTGGACTGTGTCAATTCTTGGTGGATAGGCAACAAAGGGATTGTTTTCATAATACAAAAAATTAAATTTTGTTTAGTATTTCCAAGGTTTTTCAAATCGGGCTGTACACCGGTAAGCTCGGGAATATCGATTTCTGGTTAACAATTCTTTACCTTAATTTCTTGAAAGCACATATCTAAAAATAATTTAACTAATATTTTTCTGATATTTTTTATTCTACCGCTTTATTATAGTCAAAAAAATGCTAATAGATGAAAATTGCGAAAATATTCCATGTATCAAAAGAATTTCACAGCTTTTCAAAATATTTTTGTGAACTCATCTTCATCATTTTTTTATAATAAAATTAATTAAATAATAATCATACCGTGATATGAATATTTATATTTTACATACGTCAAATATGAACTTTTCTTAACATAACGATTATCTATCGAGTTATCTAATGACTATAGTGCTGTATTTTTTTCTTTTCTCGCTCAGTCACACATTAAGTGTATCGTGTGAGCGAGATATATTTAAGAGCATGTTGGTATTTGCTCTTTTATTTTACTTGCTGATTTGCAAGTGAGGCTGCGTTCCAGACATGTAGAAACATCCACCGCTCACAGCTTTTTCCCCACCTCCACCTCGCACCATAGTTACTGCGTCTAAATCCCAAATGTACCACTTGAAAATCGCCGAATGACAACTGTGGTGGACCTGTAATAAAGAACTTTCTTTTCATTATTTTTTACGCATAATCAATAAAAAATTTAATGCATTTATTTTAACGATTAATTAATAGTACCTTTTATGTTCCTAAAACAACTCAAAAACACAATGTACGTTAAATATTTTAATTAAAACTTATGATGTTGGAATAGCTGAGATAATATATTGTAATATTGTCCATCTCTTCTAAAACAGTATACATAGCTAAGCTAAATTTAGTTTAAGCATAGTTCTGATGATAGCGGGAAGCCGAAATAGCTATCAATAAACTGATAAAAGTTTTGTAGAACTGAATACTTTGTTATTTTTACCATATCTTTTTCATTGATAAATACATTCAATCCAAATACGCAAATGATTTACTTTAACTCTGATTTAAAATACAGAAAAATATCCCGTACTGTTAATTAATAGAAAACAAATTATTCGAAAGTTGGTTATCTACATGTTGCTGTACAAATTAGAATCTAGAAACTGCCGCGTCTTAATTTATTTGTATTTATAAAAATATTCTCTTTAGCAGTAAGAAGAACAAAGTAAAGCCGAATAATAAATCATTGTTTTATTTTATTCGCTGAAACGTGTTAAAGTGTTATACACCCACGTGTCGCATTATCCTTTGTCACCCTTTAGTTTGTCATGCGATATTCCATCGTGCGAACCATGACGTCATATCGGCCGGCCTTATCTGGATTCTGATCAGGAAAAGGGTTGATATTACGCCTTGCTGCTTATCCGGAGCGTGACTAGTCCGCCCTTGTCCGCCGTGCTTTTACGCCCATATTCGTGTTCAGTGTATCTAGCTTTACATTTAAGATTACCGAAGCCATAATTCACTAAAAACTATGCTAATTGCACTTGCTTTGATTTTAGTCACTGAGCTTTTTTTCTTTCCTTAAAAACGTAAACAAAAAACCATCCGTTTTATACTCTATAGCCCATATTTAGTAACGTATTCGTTATTTTATTGCTTATGGAGTGGTTGAATGAAATAAAGGTATTGCGAGACCTGACGCTGCAGATAACGGAATGCTTGCAGTAATATTTGACTGATATCCGTCATTCTGCTGATACCCCGTGAGATGTCAACGACCGTCACTGTGTGTCGAAACTGGATCACAAAACACAGTATAAATAGACAAGCAAATGACAACTAAAAGGATTCTGTATCGACCGTCGAACGCTACACAATAACCGTCTCATCGTGACACCTGTCGTCATCCCGCCTACTGATCTCTGGACAGCATCCGTCTCTACTGCTTAATCACGCCAAGCAACAGCTTTGGAATCGTATTCCTACAGTGATGATCCGTAGGTATATTTACCTATTTCGGGCGGTGGTAAGAGTACTTATTTAAGTCCAGTTTAAATTTAATGGTCGGGTATGGAGTGCACCGTTTTGCGAGGGCGGTAGTGTACGGTGAACTCATATCACAACATTTGTTTTCTTATTCAAACTTGTCTATCATATTTGTCTGCACAGTATTACAATAAAACTTGTATGGCACTTATGAGCTTACGTTTGAAGGCTATTAGATCGATATTTTTACTCTTATGTTCCTTATTCAAAAAATTAGTAGAACTATAAATAGTTACCGAAAATAAAACCTTGTGTTCATAATTGCACTTCATAATGTTATATTCTTTCATAATAACGTTTTCATGTTTGCTGAATTTTCTCTTTGATATAATTACATTCCCAACTACTTTTCACTTAGGAAGTAATTATCACGTCCTTCCTCGTGATAAAATTACCGGCTATTATGATAAATTCCTCGTCACAAGGCGCACAAATAGTTTAATTACTCAAAGCAAATACTCTATGGTAAAAATGCCTTAACATGTCGACTACGACGCGGTACGTCACTCGACGCCACGGCTTGTACCGTAAAAGGAATATAATTTAATAAAATACCCAGGTCAAAGCTAACTGTAAATAGAAAAAGTATAATCCTTAGACTGACTAGCTTTAAAGAATTTGATTAAGCGGCGGAAATACTGAGATTTTCTCTGTAACGATCGTATTGAATTAATATTTGTAAATATAGTAATAAAGGAGAGGTTCCAAATTAATATAGAATTTTATTTTGACAAAAATGAATTTGAAATATTTGCTATATTTGACATATATATTATATTGTTTGTCGTAGAAATATGCCTTGGAATGCCCTAATTAGAGTTTTCCTGTGACTTAACACTTCACAAGTCCAGAAATTCTAACTTAAGAAATACTTGGTTATTTATAAAAATGAAACACATTTTTTACTACACTAATTCTGTTGGGGCTCTACAGTTCACTTGCAATATGAAAATATCTGGCTTTTCCACAGAGTAAGTTGGCAAAACGTTCAAGCACGTACACTATTTATATATGAACTCGTGTACTGTTTGTTGGTATCATATATTCCTACAAAGGCAATTTTCAAAGTGTTTAATCCAAATATCGTAACACTTTACTTCATGTTCACAGTAAATATAAATATAATGTCTTTCCACCAAGAATTGACAGTTAACACCTTAAAAGTGAAATATAAATATATTATATTTATCACTTCTAAGGTGTTGACAGTCAATTCTTAGTGGAAAGGCATTAATTTTCAGATTTCAGTTAGAAGTTTTTGATTTGTAAGAGATCTTTTTAGCATTTTAATTGTAGACTATTTAATTCCGTTAATATAATTTGATTATTTGTAAATTCTTATCATAGTTCTTGAACCAATTATCTTCATATATATAGCCTTGTTAAGATTTATAATTTATCAGTTGATAATACTCGTGAAATCGATCCTGATTATAAAAATGTAGAAGTAGTACAAAACAAATTGTGTTTATTTTTAAAATTCATGTATTTCTAAACCGTCTCTGTTTGACTTCATATATACTGATATTGAAACTTTATTTAAATACAAATGGTATTTGATATAGCTTGGTATACCGGTTCAGTAAATATAGTCAGTTCATGAACATTAATTTATGATTTTCGATCGTTTCGTCGGTAATTTTCAGTGCAACTTAATTTTAAATTATAATTAAATTACTTTATCAATTCATAACGATAGATTGCATTGATTCAGTAATTAACTAGTTTCAAATAGTTAAATAAATATAAGGTTTTAATAGGAATTTTAAGATGGGTTCACAAAAGGCGTGGGTGTCACGTGTCTCGCAACACATTTTTTTGAATCAAATTATTAGCGATGTCAAACAAATTGGGAACTCTATTTAAGTTCGTGAACGAGCTTACTCAGCTAACTATATGGCGAGGAAATTTCATTTTTAGACGAGATTTAACATCGAAGCCAGGTTTGTTGAACAAATTTTTGTCTTTCGAGTTAAGTATTTTCAACAAAAATTACTTGTGCGCACGTCATTCACAACTTTTTACAAATACATTACTATATAATTTTTTATGACTTGGACAACATTGTGATGTACTTTTTTTATAAACATGTACATCGATGAATAACTTTGAATTTGTTTTTAATTTTGAGTAACTTTCGCAACTCCACTTAATATATAAAATTACTAAAAAAATATACGACGAAATCCCAAATCGAATTCAAAAAATATTCAGAATTCATTCATTATTATTATATTACTACATTTGTATTATCAAGCTTGTACTATCACTGCTGTATTTCATATTATATTAATAAACAATAACTCTACTTATCCCTTATGGTTTCATAAGTCGATCTATTTAATGGAGCTTTATCTTCCCTCTCGCTCCGTGTTTATGGTTCCCCCTTCTATCCGAATGTCGAGACTGTTAGTGTAGTGGTGGAGCAAGTCACGGTATCCATAAATTTTAATACATGTATAAGCATCCTTACTTAAGAAAGAAGCTTTTCCTATTCTTCTGCCCTCTTTTCTTTTACTTATTCAGCGCGGGGCGTCCAGATCCGAATCGTTCAATTGAAAAAACTATGAATTACATTTTTAAAAGTACTTAATTAATCCGTCCCGTTTTATTTATCAAAGTGTTCAATGAAACGAATAAATTTCGTTGTACGAATTGCTTATTTAATTAAGAGTTAATTGATAGATTTCATTGTGGAAGTAGTACAAACAAATTGTGTTTTATTTTTAAAATACATTATATTAAATTTGTAAGAGTCGAATACTAATAAAAAAATCAGTTACTGTTGTGGAGCTATAAATCGTATTCAGCTTGTATTCATCATCTCCTTTACCAGAAAATGTCTCTTTCACCAAATCTCTAATGTGTATCTAGTGCAATCTGAAACATGTAATATGCACGCTTACTAAAGATGTTGTGCTTTATTTACCACACTTGCCATAAGTATATTCACGTTGCAAAATGTAATATTACAAAAATATTCCCACTATATTGTTAATTTCGAATTGACATGGTAGGACTCTATTCAAGTTGAAATTACGAGGTATATGTGTAGATGTACATCAAATTAACCTAAGTCCACTTGGTAATTTGAATATTTTCGTAGCATATAAACAGAGGAATATCTGTGCGCTGAAAAAAAATAACCAAGGTCTATATTTCAAGGAGCAATTCCTCGAAAGAAACCCACTTAGTTTCATGAGAATTATGTCTAGTAATTTTTATATTCGATTGACTAGTAGTTATGGGTATGTCATGACACCGCCCCGTACTTACGGGGTGGACAGGGGTCTTCCAGCGATTCAAGACTCGTCTACATACTCTTCCTATTGATGCAAATTTAATATGTAATGTCTCTGCTAAGGCAATAAGTAAATTCATTATTGTGCATTACGTTCATTGTTATTAATAATTTACATAATTCACATATTTTTGCAAATATGTGTGCACCCTAGTATTTTTACCGTTCAAAAATAATTTGTCATATTTGGTTGTTTACCGTTAGCAGTAAACAAAAAGCGTGCGACCCCTAGAGAAACGTTCACTTCGCACTCGGCGGATCTGAGGGGCTGAACGTCGCCGACAAGGCCACCGCGACTTTGGGTCGAAAGTGCGACCCTATCGTAAAACCACTTGCTGCGTTTTTAAATTCAAATCGTGTATTTTAAACTCTGTTTTTGTATCTGTTACTGCATTCGAGGAATGTATAATTATAAACTAACTGCAATAAAAGGGAAAGTAAACTGACCGTCGGGTTTTAATAGAGGACGAAGGAACCTGTGAATCATCCTTATCACCATGTTGGACCTGGGGCAGTCAAAGTGTGTTGATGCTCCACCTCGCCGTCGAGTAGCACCTCTTTCAGTCATGATGCCGAAATACTTTCAACTCTAATCCCAGTGTTATATGTTATTAACAGACAATATTTTTGAGTTAAAAACGTATGTACACAAAATATTTAAAAAAAAATGTACAATCTTCACCTGAATTGCCCCTGCTTCGCTAGTCGTTATGTCGTATATTTCTTCCTTCCCAACCCACCTCGTTCACTTCTTCCACTCAAAGCTTGTTATTGGAATATATTATGACAAAGCATCTCGCTTACAGCACTGTGGCAAAGTGATTAAAGCGAAATACTGTATTTTTAGAAATAATAATGGCATCACATGTCACCGAGTTGAAGTCATAACATTGCATTAGTATTATGATTAATAATAACACGGAAACAAAGACACCTAGTTCTGTAGTTTTGTATTATTTGATTAAATAACTACTTTTTAGCTTTGTTGAAATACACCCACATAGGAATAAGCCTCGTTTATTCTTCCGTTGATTCCATAGTCAAATCAACACTCAAAGATAAACTTTTGTAAATAGATAGATATACATTCGACTTTCGTATACATTACGCGAACCAATAATTATGTGTGAAAGTCGAGGACTCCCCGTTCATCATTTTACATGAAATATACTCTCATTCAGAATTAATTACTTTATTTTCAATGCGTTTTCACCAACCATATCCGCTTCCAACGTGTAGTATTTATACGATAGAGCATCTCAATAGGCTGGTTGTAAGTTAGTCGCTAAACCTTTCTCTTTTGAGAGGTTAAGAAAGAACTTTTCGTTATTAAGTCGCTTTTCGCGAAGCATCACAGATATCCGCGCAACAAATTGAACAGAAATCCAAAAGCACTCAGTTGCGGTTTTTTGGTGGCATGGTAAATATACACACATTTAAAAACCTTTGACTACAAACTACAAGGTTAGATTAGAAATGCTTGACCAAACGTCTAATAAATTCTTTTTTAGGGGCAGTCGATTTGATGGAAGTTGATAACGCTTCCAAGACTCACTTATACTAAACTAGATTTCATACCTAGCTGAGAATACTATATAGTGCCGTAATGTTATTCAAATTATCAATTTGCATTGCATTCCAGATTTCCAAACCTACACCCTCCTTACGAATACGGGACGTGGGAAATCTGACTTCTAATCATTCTTTTTTGGCGATATCTTTAAATTAATGTTTTGTAATATTTTGATGAAATTGAGGATTTCAAAATTTATATCAATTTCGATTGGTATCCCTAAAAAAATAAGTGTAAATTGAATATAATATTAACCTGTAGGCTGTACATATTTAAAAAAATTCTTTTGCTTTCATTTACCGTAATTTTACGTCTTATTTTTGTACATTGAAATATTTGGGGTGATATTTACCCCAAAACCCCTCGGCACTTTTAACTGTAAGCCTCTTAAAATGGGGGCAACATTACAGCGACGTACTCTGTTGAGGAGCGTTTTGCAAGGTGTTAATATTTTATTTTATACTCAGCGATCACTACCTTTTTTATTCGCATTAATCGGATTCAAACTTTACATAATACCGCCCGCCGCATTATGACCAATTTCAATATCGAAACGTTTGGTGGAAAAATGCATTCCAATATTTTTTTTACATTTATTCATACAAATGGGTGTCGGATTCACGAGATTATTGAACTTTCGAATGGTTCTCATCAAAATGGCACTATTTAAATCAATACAGTAGGGTAGAAAACGTAGATCATTTTAAAAATAAACTTTTCTCCTGGTGTTACTACGGGTCATATAAACTTAAGGCCAGGTTTTTTTAGAATTATTACTGTTATTCGAAATGTATCACATTTCTAACGTCAATTTAACTACCTTAGTTACTATAAAAATTAAACTATTCTTATGTTTATCACGTTGAAGACATAGCGACCATATGATTAATACATCTGTCAAAATTAAATTGTCTTTTTTATCATGACACGGACTTATTTTACGAAAACTTATTAAATGTATTAGCTCAATCTTTTCACACATGGTAAAGACATGATGAAAACAAAGATGATGACAAAGAAAAGATGTTATTAATATGCGTGAAAATAATACTGAAATGAAATCAAGTAACGTGCACGCCTCTGAAGATTTTCATTTCATACCACCATCTCTCGGTCCCTCCTAACATTGACCCTTTAAGCTCTAAGGGGTTATCGCGTTATTTTAAATTTTAAATTACTCGCGAACATTGCCAGGATGAGAAATTGATTGCTTCGCCGTTAGTATTTTTTTCCTTTATTATTTCTCTCGATTAATTCTCATTTAGCAGAATGTCTCGGTTTTAATTTATATTAATTTTTAAGCCGTCTGCCACTCTGCAAATTTTTTTCATATAATTTTCAAGAATGTTGTTATCCGATTATTAAATGATATTAGACGTAGATAAATCGCATTTATATGATTTTTTCTAAAAACCTAAATATTTTACATTGGTTGAATTCAGCGGAAGATAAGTGAAACGAAAAGTTTTTTTTTTAAACATGTTTCGCTCTCTACTAAATATCAGGTATTTTTGATGTGGACGTAAATTATGACTTTTTCTATGGATTCGGCGGCAACTTTGTGCCCTTTGTGGAAACATAAAATTATAATTGGTAACTTTTTATTTATTTATTTTTTCCATGTCCGCTCCCAATGTGGAGCATATGGTCTCCTAATGGAGGTATCTTAACAGACTTTTCTACGAGAACTACTTGTTACTCAGTTGCTCAACCTCTTTTCTTTTGTTTTTCAAAGAGAGTAGGGAGAGAAGGATAGGGCTATGAGAGAACTAGTGGTTAGCTAATCGCTCTCGCTACGCCCCGTGAGAATGGGATGGGTGGGAGGGAGGTAGGACTACGAACAGAAATCGATTGAAAGGTCAATCTATGAAAACCGTCCGCACCGGGAATCGAACCCGAGACATCCGTAACCGTAGCCAGCGACGCTACCAACTGCGCCACGGACGCCGACACAGGCTAATTATATCACTGGCAAATTATTACATTTATTACAAATACGTACATAGAGTCTACTGACAAAAAAGATTAACAATCCTCTTATGTCTAATGAAATCACTGTTTAAGGTTTTTTTATCCATAAAAGCATTGTGAAACTTATATTGGTAAAACGTATTCAAGTGTATTCAGTTATTTATATTCGCATTTAAGATTTAATAATAAATCTGTCGTAAGATTTTAAATCGAATAAACTTTAAAACAATTATGATTGACTGGCGAGAAATTCTTAACAAATTGATTTCAAAACTCAGTCGCCTTTTGACAAATTTATTTTGTCATTTTCGTAGAGTCATTTTTGACGGTTATTGAATACCGTTAGATTTTGATTGGGTAATAAAAAAATATGTGTATATAAATTAAGTATGTAGTTTTAACTGTTCATATCAATTTATTGCATGCATGTAATTCCTCTTTCTCATAACGCCACCTCTTAAGGTCCATATTTTCTATCGGTAAACTATGATAGTAAGTTGGAAGTGTCTTACTAACTTGACATATCGACTGTGGAAAGGAAAAAGGACGTAACCCTCAGTTTTTTCAAAATAACTTTTTTTCGGCAATCACAATGTATGAAACTTAATACACGTTATATCAAAAGGATGTAAGCTGTAAATGCCTAATTAGTATCAAAATTTGGATTTTAAGTTTGAAAAAAGAAGGAACCTTCAAATTTGCGGCGAGGAAAAAGGACTTACTCCACATCAATAATAAAATGGAATAAATATGACGTACTGATATATTCTCTCGTCTATTTTTTCATACATTATGTAAACTATGTATTAACTTAACTTGCAGTAAATAAATAGTGGAATAGTAATAGCTACTATTATACATTGTTTTTAAAAAATGTTGCAGCGTGTTATTAGGCTTGTATTGATATAATTATAACTAAAATTTTTGCTATGCTACCTACTCTATGTGATTTATTATATATAATAATCAAATTCCAAGTTAATTAATTATGATGCATTCCTAAGAAAGCTATTTTAAATATATGCAGAAGTGTATTTGCTGCCATAATTCTATACGTTTATTCGAAAAGCCGTTTTAAATTGGTGAGGAAAACGGCTTTAAGCTTTTTTGTCGGTGAAAAAAGATGTAACCATCAGTTTTATTGGTTTTTCTTAAATAACTTATTAAATTAATATCAGATTGGGTAAATAAAAGGCCAGATTATTAGTCTTCATGCAACTCAAGGTTGTGTATATTTATTATTTTGATTTTGGCCGAAAATCGTTAAAAAAACGTTTTTCGTGGCTCTTGTAAAATTTTTTATGTTATTACGTCATCTTTCCTTTCCACAGTCGATATTTATATTCAAACATGTGAAATTAGTACAAAAAACATGTTTTACTTTTCATAAATATTATGCCTTTCCACCGAGGATTGACCTAACATCCATATCAATGATGGGGGCTCATACACGTCTTTGGTACATAATAAATCTTGGGTTTGCGAGAGATTCATCCACCGATGCTCTTCTATTGCAGTCGTTCTATGGCATATAATCGATTGAGTGCGAGTTTTGGGTTATTGAGAATATTGATCATATATACCATATACACATATATTTCTACGGATTTGGTTTGATTGCATTCATGTAAGCATAATCCACCGCCATCTGTTTTCTATTATTTTCCTCAACCTCCCTCCACACTTCCAAAAACAGTATCATTTAATTTTCTTGCAACTATATCGAATAACATTTCTTTGAAATTTAAAAAAATAATCTGTTGATTTTTATAGTCACACAACATTCACTTAAATCCAGTTATATCTTGCTAATAATCTTCTTTTTTCCTTTACAGCAACAGCGTCCAGACCTTCCTAGGCTTCTGCAACAGATGCACGCGCAGCAACTTCCGGCACCTCCTCTTCCCGTGCCCCTCCTACCCCACGCTGCCCTTCCTCCTCCTGCTGCGGCGGCTGCAGCCGGTGCCCTTCTAGGTCTCGCCTCAGTGCCTCATCATCCTCTCGGTGTCCTCGCGAAACCCGACCTTCACAGAGACGATGTCAAGCCTAATAACGGTATGTCTCAATTAATTCTTTCAATTCTTAACATTTTTTCGGTTATTATACAATTCAGGAACATCGTCTAATCCAGATTTTCTCACTCGGGGTCCACGTAACCCCCTTGCGGGCCACATCATGTTTACAGCTACAGCAAGCTTTTGGGGGACCACGACCACCCGAGATAAAACGAACTAAAATTTATATTTAAATAATATATATAATATTACGTTTACTCGCATACGAACGCACGACATGTGACGTGACAAGTGCACAGTAACAATACTATTGTCAATCGGTCGCCGAGTTTTTTAAACGAAAATATTAGCAATGTACTAAGGAAAATAGATTTGTCATAAGTGTTTTTTTGCGATTCGTTGAAATGATAAATTAGTTAAACTGTTGAATATCTTATTCTTCATTAATTTACAATTTTTATTTCGTTTTTATGTAATATATATATATGTTATTGTATTGTACATAAATAATTTCGTTTGTTTTATATTAGTAAGAAAATTAATAACTAATAGATTATTTTTAGGGATTCGGCAGTAACTTTGTGAAAATTCATTTTTAATATAAAATTAAAATTAGTAACTTAGTTATTCCACTGGCTAATTTTAATTTAAAAAATAACTATTAGAATTTTGACATATTTTAAAAGCTTACCTGTAGGACAATATTAATGAAAAATATAACATTTTTAATTGCAGAATAGTAAAAATATAGTATTTTACATAAAGAGTTCTTTTGGTTCATATTTTTAAAAATATTTTTCAAATATCTGGCACTACATTTGACAGCCGATGTGCCAAATATTTTGAATATTTGAAAATCATACGATATAAAGTCGATGAGAATTTTTTAAGTCGTTCATGTCGAAAATCACAGTAAAAATCAAAAAAATCTAAATTTATATTGACGTTATTGGGACTTGTACCAGGATCCACCTGATCGTAAGGGTAAAGTTCTTCCCCCTAGACCACAGAGGCCGACATTGGTTATGGTAATTTAAAAGATACTTGTTTTATTTAAGTATTAAATTATCATTTTGGAGGAAAAATTGGAGGGTGGCATTTTTTCTAGCTACGCCACTGGGTAGGAGGCCACGGAAACATATAAGATTCAAAAGGGTGCCAAAGATGAAAAAAGGTTGAGTAACCATGGACTCTAAAGTATAATTGTTAAATGTGCTCCATATAATATATGGCATGTTACGTATAATTCAAAATACGGAATCGTTTTCCGAATCTGAAAGTAAAAAAGAGTAATTATTATTCGTGTTTCTAATCGAGCATGTTCACCTTTTATGTATTTTTAAAAATATCCAGTGACTAATCAAATATTTATATTGAGAAAATGATCCCATATAAGCTTTGACCGGTAAAAAGGAAAGCACCTTGCTTTTGAAGAGCTTCTTTCGTTTGACTGCACACTTTATATGAAAGGTGAGAAAGCACCCAGCACTCGTAGACACTTAACTTGCAAGGGAACTTTTCTGTCATGGCATACGCTCTTCAATCTCTACGCTGTAGACCCTCGTGAACCTTTACTTGTTCTAGTTTCTCAACTAGCACTGTCTCTTCACAAATTTTATATTTTCAAATTTTTTTGTCATAATACCATGTTTTTATTTTAGATAGATTTTTTACTACAAACGGTACCGTATTTTTATACCCTTCCTCTATCCGAGCATGCTTCTGAATTGTATTTATCTGAGTAATTCAACATTTACAAAATTAATTTGAAATAACAGGATATGTTTAATCTTTGTAATTATTTTATCCTCAGAATATGGAAACGGTACACAAACAATATTAAATGTTAATGAAATAACGGTGAATTGAAACAAAACATATTTTTTTACAAGTCGTTGTATTTTTACTTATGAAGGCAAAACACAATAGTTCTAATATATACCATAGCAATAAAGACGTATCATCTTGTAGAGCTTAACCAAGCGTTTTTTCTTTCTTCATTTCTATGCATTTTCATTTAAAAAAAAGCCCACATTCGACACGGTATAAAATGTTTCTAAAATTCATTATTTTTAGTCTTACATACGAGCATCGAATTTAATTTTTCAACCAATAATATTAATCTGGCAAGGTAATTTCTTGGGTTAAAATCGGTTACAATCGGTTACGGTGCTCACGGCCTCGAATCCCAGTAGGGACTGTTTAATTGATTTTTAATCGTTTTATGGAATTGTGCACAAAGGCATGTGTGTTTGCGTGATGTGTATATTGCGTTCCACTCATCCGATCCTAAAAATGTTGCTTAGCGAGAGGGATTAGGCATAGGCAAATCATTGCTAGCTTTACTCTATCATAAAAAGGTCTTGTCAGAACAATTTCTGTTGAACTGCTTCATTTAGTCTTTGTGCTTAATTAAAATATTGTTCTTTTTATTTACTCTTTTATTAATTTACTAATATGATAATTATGCCGAATATTAAAAAAAGTGTATCTAATATTTAGTCCAGCTAGACAAATCAGTTTCAAATTCCATATTCTACACATTTGTAGTTCGACATGGTTAAATATAATATGTATATTTCTAAAGTAAAACAATTTGTGTATTTGTAAAATAAAATAATTTATCACAAGAATTGTCAACTGATCTGATCTGAATATATAGAAGAATATGTATTAGAAATTCCTAAAGAGAGACCACAATTCTGCCGTTGAATCAATTAATCGAAATCACTAAGTTTTGTAGCTCCACGTTGGTAATGAAATCTCTGCTCTTGTAAATTCATAAAATTAACTTACCCCAGCCGCAACTGCTCCCCGCCTAGCACTAAACACTGGAATATATTCCAATTAACATTTCAAGCCAGCGACTGCGATTCACAGAGCCGTTAAAAGCAGGCGACCCGGTATTTAATTTAAGACGCCATTACCCGCCGTCCCCCTTGTCCCCATTCTGTCCATATTTTTCGCGCGCGGGGAGGTCATAAAAAACTTTAGATTTTTAATTTCTGTCTAGTTCATCTTCATTCAGAGTGCGACGTTATTCATCTCGCGGGGAACAAAGCATGGGGGAAGGAAACAGGACCGTATTTATTGAAACATTATGTTTTTTTTATATATGTATTGTTTATAAACCTGATTCCTATACACGGGGTATATAAGGTTAACTATACAAAGAAAAACAATCGATGGATTCTTATATTTGAAACAGCTTACTTTTGTTTTCTAAAGTGTATTGACGTATTTTAAATATTATTTATTTTATTTTTATAACATAAAATCAAGAAAACTTGGTTGACGACTTCAATCAAAGTTATTCGAAATATACATTTATTCCCTGTAGAGGTCTGCACTGGTCGAAAATTCATGAAATTACCTAGCCTGAGCCCGAGTCTTAACTTGTTACCCGAACCCGACCCGAAACCTTAATTTATATTTCTCGGCCCGAAAAAACCTGATTTAAAAAAACAAAACTACGGTAGGATAAAAATTGATTGACATTTAACACACTCAACGTACCTACCCAATTTTTCACATCTAATCGCAAAATCTATTATTTCACGAAACGATTTCCACATATCACCACAATCACCACTTTTCAACTATTTCTTTATATCGTTGAAACTCAGTTTAACGAATCTGTTTTATATAATGATTTTTTTGGACTGAATAATGAACTGTCAACTATCTAAAACCAAGCTTTTGTACATATGGTGCAAAATACTTCTTGGAAATTCAACCCTGTGCTCCAGCCCCTTAGAGACGCTGAAGTATGCTCGAAATTAGGGCGGGGTAAAACGCAGTAGCTCGGGCGGAAGTGGGTTCTCAGGCGTCAGAACGTTAAGCTGAATGAAATATTAATTACTGGAAGGACGCGTGGGTGTCACTGACGCCTCGGTTTACTTCCAGACGCCAGTCTATGGTTGCGCCAGTTGTTGATACTCCATTTGAGGGGTTGGGAACGCACAACGAAAATGTATGTCGATTGGGTATCTAATTGCAGAAATATAAATTCTATTTTCGATGCAGTTATGACTATGTTTTTGTACAGTCGGGTATTCGCTTCGCACAAAAGTATTTTGAATGAGAATTGAATTTACATATTTCGAAACAAGATGACTCATGCAAACATATTAGGTTCCAATGATCTCAAAGTTATTCAAAACAAGTATATAAAAAATAAAATTGGTTTATCCTCCACTTCGTATTTTCCATATCCATTATTTTATCATAAAACGGTGAAATAATATAGGTATCACAATAAATTTCTACAGCGAAGTTCGAGCTTAGATACGTATCTACACAAGTACTTAAATTGTTAAATCGATTTTTATCACGGATTCATTCTTGCCATATACCATCTGGTCCGTGGTGTAGTGTTCAAAGTCATTGACTTCGGTCACGGATGTCGGGCTCGAATCCCAGTACGGACAGTTTCATAAATTAATTTTTCAATCGATTTCTGTTCGTAAGCATGAATTTATGTGATGTCTAATATTAAATATGCTCCATTTTGAGAGCGGACTTGGCTTAAAACAAGAGTAGAGTTAGATTTCAATATGCTGCATGAAAATAAATTTGTATTCTCTTAAAAATGAATTCAATGTCATCAATATAGTTCCTAGACATCTTCTATAAAAACGATGTAAACTATAAACTGTCAGCTCGTGTACATCCGTGTACTAAAATGCTTAAAGATGTCGAAAGGCGAAACCTTGGTCGTTAGTGACGTATGGAAATGTATAAAAAGTTTTAAGATTTTAAATTTAATATTGAATCATCAAGCACCCTCAGTCGATATCATAAATTATTGATAATATGATATGAGTCGCTAAATACGCTCCCGAAGGTTTTTAGAGTTTTGTACTCAAAACTCTAAAAACCACAAAAACTGTTATGGGCAGTATGGTTTATGGGCAGTATGATGGTTTTAAGTGTAATTATTTATATTATTTTGCGTCTTTCGGGGTTATAATGAAGAGTAAACTCTTGATTTACACTGCCGTTTTCTCGGAGCGCGTCGATTGTGTAAAACGAGGATCGAGATCGTGTAAAAAATGACATTGTTATGTTTGGAAAATGGTTTGGAATTTTGATTTTCGAACAGGGGACGAAATAGGACGAAATCTTAGACTTGCAACTGGAAAAGTTAATAGATCTATCGATAGAGCCATAAGTACATTGAAAAATCGCCAGGAGCGTGTTTAGCGACTTAACGGCTCATATCGACTGAGACTTCTTGATGAAACGTCAATATCAAATTTGAAAACAAATTATATATTAATTTGAGAGTGTTTTATGACATTATTCGTCGACAATATTTATTATAATTTAAAACATCGACTGAGGGTGCTTGATGGAATTTCAATATCAAATTTGAATTATTGAGAATTTGTACAAACTCTCAATAATTCAAATTTAATACTAATTATATTGGCAATTGAATCAAATATGTTTTAGAATACGTTTATATTATACCAATTTCTATAAGATTTTTTTCAATAGTTTGGGAAAGATTTATAAATAGAAATACATATTTAAGTAGGTAAACAAAAATATACAGTAATACGAATTTGCACATTTCATAAATAAATTCGGTTTATTTTAAGTAACCTTTCATATATCGATCGTCAAATATTGCAGCACATTTTTAAAATTGAGAAAATTTTCGATCGCTTATACCGAGAGAATGTTGTATGTACATTCCATTCCCCTGCCTTCTTTCGCTCCATGCATAGCCACGGATTTATTCCCCCCATTTCCTTTTTTCTTTTCAAAACCCCTTTTGTTTTAGCATTTTTGCCCTTTGTGCTAGGTCCATGTTTTTACAGCTTTTTATTTCAGTGTGCGTACATGATGAAAGCGTTATGGGGTAGTTTGTATAGAAACGCTTCGTTTATTAAACAAAATACTAGCTTTATGGTGGATCAACGTCTCTCGAAAATGAATCTTTCGTTCAGTTGAAAATGATTAACGAAAAATATGAATAGTCAAATTTGAGTTATTGAGATTTTTTACACTTCCATTTATTTTGTCACTAAAGATCCGGTTTTCGCCTTTCGCCATCTTCAGGCATTCGAGCGCACGAATAAACTCGAACGGACAGACAGTAAACAGTGTCTAACGTTTATATAGAAGATACAAATACGACAAATATTATTTACGTGATAAAATATTACAAGTCTAGGATCCACACTGATACCTGAGTTAAAATTTCGAGAATCGCCTTAATCCTTATTTTGTAAACAACGCATTAACAGGGTGGCGAATTGCCGCTTTCCAACTACTATTAGAACTACCAGTGATTTTACAATTATAACAGCATTGTGGGTTTTGACGTTGTGGGTGAAATATTAATAGTTTTTTTTCCATGTCCGCTCCCAATGTGGAGCATATGGTCTCCTAATAGAGGTATCTTGACAGAATTTTTTCTACGAGAACTGCTTGTCACTCAGTTGTTCAACCTCTCTTTTCTTTTTCGAAGAGAGTAGGGATAGAAGGATAGGGCTATGACAGGACTAGTGGTGAGCTAGTCGCTCTCGTTACGCCCCGTGAGGATGGGATTGGTGGGAGGGAGGACTCAGACTACGAACAGAAATCCATAAATCGATTGAAAGATCAATCTATGAAAACCGTCCGCACCGGGAATTGAACCCGAGACATCCGTAACCGTAGCCAGCGACGAAACCAACTGCGCCACGGACGCCGAGTTTTTTTAATGCGTAATTTAAAGTCTGACAGTTATTAATGATACTATCATATTGAATATGGACTGGTTTATCCGGAGTCCTGGAAGGGCTGTTCTCAGACAAACACCATTTCAGATCCGGTTAAAAACTTATTTATTTTCCATTCAAGATGCAGTGGTTTAATATTACACAAATATATAAATCTTAACACATAAAATTGATTCTACATTTACATTTACTTAGCAACTGAATTTACTTTAAGTTATAATACAAATAACACAACGAATTTAAATTAAATCCAACGCAAATCAAAACACAAAAACAAACAGTTCACATGTCCTCCGCTGCCACGAGACCGCAGCTCGTCCCACTCGGCGGATCGTAATCGACTGTCTACAAAAATTCAAAAAAACTCCGTGCAAAGGAGCTACCCTTTTCCGTAAAAATGGACTCGTCCAGCGGCCGAAGCCGGGGGCTCTTTTTTAACGCCTGGCAACAAGAAAAAAACCTATACTGCGAAATAAAAATCAAGATTTGATAACAATGTAAGAGGTACAATATATAATGTTAATTTATCAAAAAAATGGCATTACAGTTGATAATAGCCAAGACGGTAGAATTTTTTCAAGGCGAGAACACCCATGTCTATTAAAAAATCAAGATTTGATATTAATCCAGACGAATCTGATTGCTAGGGTGCAATTGTTACCACTGGCTTAAATTGTATCTGCTCTTAACAAACATCTACAGTGATTAAGCGACCTGTTTATGAATTCTTTTGTAATTCTCGGTATCTATTGAAAACTCACTGATCTATGAAATGGATTCGGTTTCAGAATAATCTTACTCAACAAAATTATGATGTCAAATTTTATTCGTAGATTATGTTATTGGAAGCTTAAATATAAAATCACTCAATTAAAATATAACATTTCCTTTCTCCGTACTCTTTTTTAAGTATGCAAATTTCAGTAACGGGGTCCTTCGTATGAATGTATTTAATTTGACAGGTTCAATTGAAATATATATATTTTAGGCAAATATTGCAAGAGCGCTTTTTTGACCCGTTTTTCCTCTCCTTTTTGAATTGTCAATAAGTATCGAAACATCGTTATGGCCCTCTCAGTCAATTGCCCTCTGTTGAGGCGGCGAGTGCGAAATGCGACCCTTCCGCCCAAGTGACACTTGATTACCCTCCGGCGTTTCATTCAATTTTATTAATGCTAACGTTTGGACTTGCCCGCTCGCCCCACATTTACTCCGTGCCCCTCGTACTCAATGCCACCGTTATAATATTTTGTGCATTATGAAAGTGCTTCTAAACGAATACAAACCCACTGGTATATCTTTGCAAATGGAAACTTGAATTGCATTTTGTAATTATAAATTATGTTTTCAACAATATCCATGGTTTTACGTGATTCCCAAAATAAAATACACACGCGATTGGTGAATCAAAAAAAAAATAATTCAATATAATTTGTTTACCCTTTGCTGCATTTAAAAAAAAAAATTAAAAATTGAACCATCTCAAAAAATATCAAATACTTTCAGTATAATTTAAGACGTCGACTGAGGGTGCTTGATGGAATTTAAATATCAAATTTGAATTATTGAGATTTTGTACACTTCCATGTATTTTGTCACTAACGACTCGAGTTTCGCCTTTCGGCATCATCAAAACATGACGGATCATAAATTATTTTATCAAAAAATTTTGGAAATCAATAGAGCCCAGTTAAATTCTTTGCCAATTCTGAACGAATAGCTGAATCTTCCAAACTCACCGTTGCTGTATTCTATGCGTCTAATCACCTAACAAAAGCCACTAAATTTTTGTATGATTGTATATATTTATCCTTTCGTCGAATTGCATCCCGTCGAACCCACAATGCTATTATAATTGTAAAATCACTGGTAATTCTAATATTTGTTGGAAAGCGGTGATTCTCGAAATTTTTACTCAGGTATCAGTGTGGATCCTAGACTTAAAATATTTGTCGTATTTTTATCTTCTATATAAACGTTAGAAACTGTTTACTATCTGTCAATTCGAGTCCAATTGTGCGCTCGAATGCCTGAAGATGCCGAAGGGCGAAATCCGGGTCGTTAGTGACAAAATACATGGAAGTGTACAAAATCTCAATAATTCAAACTTTTAGTATAGTTCGTACGTCAGATTAAAAGTGAAACACATGCATTTATTGTTCTTTGTATGATAATAAATGTGTGTTATTTTTCTCGTTCAAACTCGATGTTCGAGTTCATTCGTGTGCTTGAATGCGAGATGCCGAAAGTCGAAACCCGGGTCGTTAGTGTCGAAATACATGGAAATGTACAAAATCTCACAATTCCAATTTGATATTGAAATTCCATTAAGCACCCTCGGTCGATGTCTTAAATTATGATTACAATGAATTGAATAACTTGACTTCTCAATAACTTTTATAGTGATGAATGATTTGAGGAAAAATAATAATTACACTTTTATTGACGTTGCAAATGCGTACTCTTGCTCGTTTAGACAGGGGTTGAAATTAGTGGTGTGATTACTTTGGCAACCTTCCGACCGTGAAGACGTGTTTAAGGGTGCTCCAACCGCCACCCCTTCTTCGCTTTAACCCTCGTAATATCCCACCACGTTCTATGTCTGTGGCTCCGATCTATCTTTCCACAGTTTTCTCATTCTTCATTACAAAACCAAACGCTTCATAAATTTATCTTGCTTTTAAGTATTTTTTAAAAATTATTAAGGCTTGATGTAATCACATAATTTGGAAGTAAATATATTTATTATTTAAAAAACACTCTTAACATTGTTAACTTATCTTCAGTGGTATATGTGACACACGTTGTAAGAGGACCGCGATCAGAAGTACATAGTTGCTTTAAATAATTTTTAATCTAGTTATATCGTAAATAATTATAATCGGTTGGGAAATAAATGTATGAAAGAGTTCATTCGGGGACTCGAATCCTTCTTCGTGTAAATGAGTAGGATTCAAACCTTAGAGCGTTATCACTTCGGTGAATTACCTTAAAACGACTACAAAGATATAATTAAAAATAGATTGGCGGGTCGTTGTTGAAGGATTAGATTTTTCGGTTCATTATCGGCCTTTTATTATATATTTTATAACTAAAAGAAACATCTAGCTGCATGCTTTTGATTGAAAACCTTCCCTTCACTCCGACGATCCGATAAAGGCAATTGTGACATCACAAATCAAAAACATGTTGTCGACATGGGCATTTACGGTCAGCTGTTCACGGGAGCGTGAAGTTCAGCCCTTGCGATGCCCGCTTAGGGTTCAGGTTTTTTATCTTCATACTTTGTGATCTTAGAGTAAGGATAATTTTCCCTCCCTCAGTTGCATACCTTACAAACTAATGCCTCATATTACGTCAGCTTTTACAGTATGTTTGGTCGATAATGTACCTTTCATATTTAAACTGGTATTTCCACAATTGTTTATGAATTCTATAATATATATTTTTTAATAAAGCTAATCTTTGGAATATTTAAATTATTTGCTGGTCTATAAGTTTGATTATTATCATAAAGTTGGAATCGTTTTAACACATAAACGAGTAAATTACTAGGGAGCGTACAAATGTGATTACTAAATTGCTATTGCATTATAAAAATCCTTGACCAATCATTGCTTACCAGTTTTTAGTAATACAATTTTTTTCCATGAAAATTTACTTTAAGCGATGAAAGTTTTTTTGCTTGTCTTAGAGAGAAAAATAATTTTAAACGTTTTTTTAAGATGCCTGAAACTGGACTTAGTAAAAATAAAATATTAACAAATGTGGCCTTAATCGCTATACAATGTGCAGTCGTGTCTCTTATATCAGTGCGTTAAGTCGCGAATACAGATTTTATTTGTTAAAGATGATCGGGTTATCATTATTATACTGGTTTTTCCCCAATTTTTCCGTGCGAGCTTATTCTTACCCTGTTTTCCGAGGGATTCCGGGCCTTGCACACTACACGTGATATTAGACTACCGCATTATATGTTATTGTTTGATGCAAACATTATTACTAATCAAAATTTTCTCTTTTGTTTCATATGCTGCTCTCATCTGGACGTCCATTTCACCACATCGATCCTGACTCGTTTATAATTCATCTGCGAAATTGTGACGAAAACCGCTAATAAAATTACAATGTGCGCTATAAAAATAAATTTGCACCACAATATACTATACCAATTGCGTTATGTGCTTCGATCGATTAAACGATGGAAATGTTGAAAATATTTTTACGGTTGGTTGTGCCATAAAGGATTAAGTTCAGCAGAAGAAAGACATGTAAGTTATTGAAAAAGTACATTTATTATCTTGCTCACTGGAGTTGTATTTAGAAATTCCCTAAGTGGTATCTGACAGGAATAATTTGTTAAAGGAATTAAAGGAATGCTTTATTTCGTTTTCCGCTCGTTTTCTGTGGGTTTTTATCTTGCAATACGATACTCACGTGTCACAGGGTATTGAACAGATTTTTGTTATTTATTGTTGTTTAGTAGACTATGAGGCAACCACGCCGCGTTTCACCGAATTTTGGTCGTTCCTACTTACTTAAAAATGGACTCCGTTGTCCAGTTGGTTCGTCAAAATGATGGGCCGGGTTCGAAACCTACTTGGTATCCAGGAGCCAGTATAAAAGTGTCTTGACTATTGTAGTCACAGTACACTGAGCGGTTTGTTCCTTTATCACATGTGAGAGTTGCACTTGGCAGATAAAATAACCATTTCTGGAAACAAACTCCCGTCATAATGCCTCCATCACAATGGTTTGTCGATGTGTCGAATCCTAGTTTTACAACAGGATTCTTGGTGTATTAATAAAGAATATTTAAAAGTATAATCTGATTAATAATTTTGCGAAATAGCTGCCCGACCACGGCGCCATCACTGGCATTGTTAGTCTCCTTGTTACTTTGAACTGTGAGATTAGTCTTCAATTTTTAAATTACATGTAATACATGACTAACAAATCAATTTTTCTTTCCTATCAAAATGTGCAGTATGTGTGATGATAAGATACCATGTTTAAATTTTGATTATGTTTCTTGTCAAAAAAAAGAAAACATAAATCTTGATGTTGAAAACAATTATATTGATTTACAGATTTATAATAAATGAATCATAGATTTCACAAACAGCTGATTGGATTATATGTATTGATTAGATCGTATGCGTATTTGAATAATTTGAATTGAATTTTACTTGTTACGATAAGTATGATTATTAAATTTTTCTCAATTCTTATCGTTAAGCGATCAATCAAATTAATATTAATTAGTATTACTGGGTTATCCATAGCGAAGTGACATAATTATTATCTATTTATTTATACAGATAAAGAGATTATTATCACGAAATTTAACAACATTTAAAACATTCCACCGCATTAAATCTTAAGTTGTTAATACATAAAATATATTGCACTAGATACTACGATTATATCTTGGAACTTGAAAAAGGTTGTTTGCTTATAAAAACGTAAGTAAATCGTCTAAATTGATTTTGAGCGTTATGATAAGAAAATCCTTTCAGTAGCAAAGTTTCGCACCACTGTAAATTTCGGATCGCAATATGTACTTAAAAATATTAAAAAATAACTTGTTTATCGTCACAAATGTCAGAAAATTGCTTAGTATTTGTTCAAGAATAAATATACCGATTTCATTTATATTGACATTGGAAAGCTTATCGATTTCCATAAATTTCAGTAAATTTTCGTAAATATATATTTTCTGGTGGGCAAGTAAGTAGGGTTGAAACGAGAAATCAAGATAAACTAGCAACTTCATTGACACGAATTTCGCAATAAAAAAACCTCAAATCGTATCCATTCCCACGCGCCGCACATTTGGTAACGGATCCGTTCACAAAACCACCCGTCCCGCCCCTGCACTATTCACCGAGCGCGAAAGCCTTATCTGTATTTCGCTGAATAAGACGCCGGGGAGTTGAACCCCCTAGGGAGGTTTCGCAGGAAGGATCTGCCGCTACATCAACTTGAGTGGATTGCTCTCCATGCCCACCCTCGTAATCTCACCCTAGCGTATGCAGGGCTGTCACAAAACATGACTAGAATTATTTTATAAAATTCAACATTTCTGCAATAGCTCATATATTTTAATGGAGCGTTAAGACATTGGCTAAGAACTACGAGGAAAGAAATAAGATATAATCATAAATTCTCTATGATGAAAAAGAATTGTTTGTTTATTTCAGCATTGAAAATTAGCCACTGTTCAGAGATTTCCTTTTAAATATAAGTCCCTTTCTAAATTAAAATAAATAACATAAATTATTAGTAGGTGTAATAGATTCACATGAAATGCTTAAGCAGTAAACAATGGAAATATAAATGATAGGATAAAATGATAAAGTATTTAGTTCTACAAATTTTTATCAGGTAGTTGTATTATATAGTTCTGATGATGGCGTAAAGTCGAAATAGCTATCAACTACCTAATAAAAATTTGTAGATTTAAATACTTTGTCATTTTAACGTATTATAATAAATGTCAATTCAATCAATAAAATATAAAATTTGGATTTTTGAGATTTTGTACACTTCCATGTCTACACAAAATCTCAATAATCCAAATTTGATATTGAAATTCCATCAAGCACCCTCAGTCGATGTGCTAAATTATATCAATACAATACAAATGCTTTCAAATGTTTAAAAGAAAATCATTGATCAAAAGCGATGAAATAGCATGAGGATGGCTTCATCGTTATTTTAATATTTATAATAGGTTTTGTAGAATTTATGGTTGTAATATATTAACCCTATGAGTGCTGATATTATTTTTATTTATAAGAGAATATTTTATTTACCTCGGCACTCGAATGGTTTTTAAGTACAAAAAAATAAATCATACTCCATTTCTCTAGTAATTTTGAAAAAAATATATCCACTTACAGTGGTAAATGTAATGAGAAGGCTTATGTAATAATAATACATTACACGAATTAAATGGTTCACAATGCAACCCCATCAAGACTCGAGGATGGAGTGTATAAATAAAGCCGCGCTCTTGTTCAGGTGGGGTAGTTTTGACGCTAAAGCCTTCTTTCTTAAACAGGGGTTGTTAAAATACTCTTCTCGACAATGTACTGCGCCGCATTATATTCATATTAAGTAGTGGCTCCCAAACTGTTGTTCAAACATTAACTAAATAAGTTTCTTGTGAGGTATTAACTGGATTATATTTTAGAAATAACACAACATTTATTTTGTACCACTTCCACATTTTTATAATGGTCATGACCGGTTTCGCTCACTGCGAGCAGTATCAACGAACATATTATTTAATTATACTGTTCTTAGCTAGAATTCATACGGAAAAGGCATCTTAAGACCCTACAATTACAAATAGTCAGGAAATTTCAAAAGGTCTATAAAATATGCTCCACATAGTTTCAATGGGTGAATATAAGTAAAAAAAATATGTAATTCTATGGAACTAAACACTTTGTTATGTGTTACGTTATTTTATTTAATCTATGTACATTTTAGAAATAAATCAGCTATTCAACCGAGTGCCCTCGTCGTTGGTGCCATATGGTTTCAGTAGAATAAACAGTCTTCGAATTGTTCGTATCTGATATTTGTTTTATTAGAATTCCAACCGCAGTGACAACGCATGGATGCAAGTTTAGGAATATTAAATTTCTTTTAGCATTGTGATATACGCTGAATTGTGGCATTCGCGTTTGTACCATGCGGTCTTTTGCAGGATTCTATTGTAGGGCAGCACATAAACATAGTATAAATTGAATATTCTTTAATTCTTTGGTAGAAAACACACGCATTAGAGTATACACGATAAACACAAGGCGCGTTTTATTAAATCTCTTCGTCGCGCTTAAACTATTATTTTCAGCACATTTTTTAATTACGCCTATTTCTATTATATCAGAACTCGTCTGATACTATGCACCGCTTTTTGAAATTTTCACTCAAAGCTCACCCCCTTCACTCAACACCCACCTCTTTTACCTGAATAGTTAGTGCACAGGGTCGGTTCGCATTCTCAATAGAAAATCCATTCACTCCATTGTGTTTAACATTTAAGTGATTTTTTTTCAATATTATTATGTGTGCTATCAGAGTTGTATTAGTCTTATTATATTACAAAGCCGTATTTTGATCATTTTGTGATGAATTCGAAGTATATGTCAATTAATTTGAAAATGGCAAATTATGAGAATATAAGCTGATATGTATAAGTTATTTTTTCTAAATAAATATCACTACTTATCTAAAACACAAATATTACCAAGAATTGACATCTTAAAAGTGAATACTGATCACTGTGGTCTATGATTTCTTATTTTTATATGCTACAGAAAAGGGGCAAAAAAACTGATACACCTCGATTAGTTTGTGCTGCAATATAATCAATTTTTCGGCTTGCGAACGATGAGAAAGAGCACATAGAATTTAATCGTAACTGATCGTGGTTCCACCTTAAAACCGTCTTTGTAGCAACATGATCCATGTTTAGCTTTCATAATTTTTATTTAATGGTGATATTTATCTTTTTCAAAAATTGTAATGATTTTACATTATTTTAAATTGTCATATTAGCTTTTTAATAATGTTTATAAAGTTGTGCTGAAATGTAACGAAATTGATCATTATTTTAACATTTATGTCGTATAAATAGATTCTAATATTATAAATTTTAAATGTTTCAAAACGCTCAAATGAAAAATCCAAATGCTTAAGTTAAGATAAAAATCTTAGATATGTCTCTGGCTAGTAAGTGGTTTCTACCGTTTGGTGTAGGGTATTCCAATAAACAATAATTCGGAAATATGTTTCTTAAAATCAAGCTCCGACTCTAACATGTTCTTTGGTATTATCTACAGTATGGTACTGAAGTAATCCTCCCTTGCCCCCAAAAGAAAGGCTTTATAAATATTCAGTCCGAAGTGCACGTTTTCCCAGTTCTATACCGTACTATACAGAGGTCGAGTATTATAACGGGACTCTCTTTTATTATTCGCTGGATTTCAGTGAACTTTTTTCATCCCTGGTTTTCTTATACAGGATGCATTTAATTAGTTCTGTGACGATAATTAATTATTTTTTTTTTCTGTCCAGAACTCTGCCAATCCTTTTGTTTTTTTCTCTTACCGAAATTGAACGCTGAAGAGTTTCCGGGATTTAAAGGGTATTTTAATATGTACCCTCATTATTTTATTGACTTAAGCAATGTTTATAAGACGATGGGTATTTGTGATGATTTTAGTACAACAACACGAGAAGTGTTATGGGTCACCACATGTTCTCATTTTCTGTAAATCAAACATATATTCGCTTTCACCCAAGTCTTACTAGCGTTTCGTAGCTCCACCGAGTACTGTCATGGATGGTTTATCAAGGCCGACAGAATCCTTCTGGATTTTGTCAATTGATGTTAAATATGTTATGTTTTCTTTTGATCCTGGGGGAAAAACATTAAAAAAAAAAGAATGTTGTACTTTCCACAATTATTATTCTAAATGAAGGAACATTGGGGCAGTTGAAGAATGGAAAAAGTAGATAACGAAGATGAAAAATATGTGGCATAGAGATCAAGTTTCTTTCTTGTTCCAGTCGTAGAAAAATATTTGTTAATCCGTGGTAAAATATTTTTGTAAACTCTTTTTATAAAATATAATTGACTTTTTAATAGCGTCTAGGCCAATACAGCCTGTACATTCATTCGCCAGGGACAGACTTTTTTGCCGGCGCCTACATTTTTCCCGACTTCCGTTTTAATCTCCTCGCTTTTTATTTGCATTTCCGGATGAGAGGAAGCGGAAGAGTGAGAGAGCGTACGGGAGGGAAGAGCGTGAAGGAGGCATCTTTAATTCTGAGAGGAAATCATTTTCACTGTTGAAGTAATTAACACTTTTGGCTTTTCCAAGTTCTTTCTTTTTTTACTTGAAGAACGCTTCCTTCGTCGGTTGTTTGGTTACCCTGTGCTCGGGCTGGAAAAGACGTTCAAATATTCTTCGTAACATGAATATCCTTCATCAATTATTCGATTCTGGAACTCTAATTAATTCTCCCTGATCTGTCTTTCGCTGTAGTTTTTGAGCTAATGACTAAGAAATATTAAAAATAGTAATTAAGACACCGCATATAGTCATTCAATTTTTATATATTAGACGAGTAAAAAATGTATTGGCTTTGATTACCAATCTAAATTATTACTAGACCAGGGTATAGTTATTAAATGTTCGATATAGATTCAGTTACGTCACAAAACAATTTTAACTAAATCAAAATAATCTCGACAAAGGTATAAAGACAACCGCCAACGCTCGCTGTAAAATTATTATTATCACTCTTCTAGCTTCCTCCCCTCATAAGTCATCCGCGGGATTTTTGGGGTGGCGGGATGCTTTTTACAGTATTCGTGTTGACTCCCATTATATTTTTTAATTACGGTTATATCTCAACCCTTCTATGTTGGTCTAGAGACGCGACTTTTCACTATTAGATGATTTTGTAAATTTATTTTTTGCCGAAATTCTATGTTAATTAAAAATATTTTTACGGTTACTAGTTTGTTGCAGATTCTGTTTCGGTGCACGTACACCACGCTGAGACCATGTTTGAAAATTAAGGAAAACTGCCAAGAGCTATTGTTATTATATAAGTATATTTTGTCGTCTATTGCATTTGGTATCATTACTAGGTAAAGTGTATTATTTATGAATACCGTATTCGAGTTCAGGCATATAGAAGTGCTTACCATTCTATTTGGTTGATATTAAAAAGTAATAACTCAATTGTCATTTATAGTAAATATTTAATATCGTACTTAATTAATTCTTACTGACGATTTCTTCTGAAATCTTTTCCCTGCTTGTTTTCCGCATTTGACTTCGCTGTGCGTTCTTTGTAGAAAATTTTGGATTATTGTTCACAAGATGAGGGGAGTGGGGGTCCTTACCGGGACTGACCCTTCCCGATGCTGCCCGTCCTCCGACTCTTGGCACCACCGCCGTAAAACTTTACTGCCCGCCCTTTCCGGAGAACATTACTTTATTGACCCCAGTTTTACGAGCCGCCTGTGTTTATTATACACAGGATGTTCTGGGCGTAAGGCATCTAATAAAGTTGCTTGGGGTTTAACCCTTCGAGTGACTCGACCGAGTTAAAACTATAAATTAAACCAACGGTTATCATATCGGTTTCCAGTATGGAGCAACCGGACTCATTATAAAGAATGTCAACTGTCAATTGAACGGCGAGATTATTCGACCTCCTTTCTTCGGACACTGTTCGAATCTTATTCTTATATTATACTTATACTGGTTGTTCAGGAACAAGGTATACTCAAGATACAGGAAAAGCTAATGAAAATAACAAATGGTCGGATAAATCTGTTGTCAAACGCTTTCATGATACTGGGCTTGAGTCTTTTGACGGATACTTGTATTTTGAAATCGATCATTTTTTTACTTCAATGTTGAATGTTTTTGGGAAATATTTGAAGCACCATAATTAACTGGGAAACCGATTTAAAGGAAATGTCAGTTTGACATCCACCTTGACTAAGCAAGAGTAAGTACTTAGGCAAAAACGGTAAAAAGATACAAACATGTGACACATTCCATTTTGTCAACAGAAATATGTAATTTATTCAAACTCGGATTATTGAGATTTTGTACACTTCCGTGTATTTTGTCACTAACGACCCGGGTTTCGCCTTTCGGCATCTTCAGTCATTCGAGCACACGAATGGACTCGAACTGACAGCCAGTAAACAGTGTCTAACGTTTATATAGAAGATACAAATACGACAAATATTATTTACGAGGTAAGATATTATACGTCTGAGAGCCACACTGATACCTGAGTTAAAATTTCGAGAATCGCCCTAATCCTTATTTTGTAAACACCATATTAACAGAGTGGCGAATTGCCGCTTTTCAACTTCTTTTAGAAATACCAGTGATTTTACAATTATAATAGTATTGTGGGTTTTGACGGGATGCAATTCGATTCAATTTATTTAATTTCTTTTTCGAATTAAGGTTGTTTTTAATCATAGGCGCACTGTACCCAAGAACGTCAACAGTAGCGCTTGCTTCCGTACAAATAATTAAATAGTCGATACCGTCAACTGGCACCTGTCGCAAACGGCCCTGTTCCCTCACTCCATATTGTCGCATGCGACTTATACAACAATATTGTTTACTCGCTCACCGCTTGACGCCGGCTCTGCGTTCCACTGATCGTAAGTGATAATATAGTACGTATTATATGAATAAAGCTTGACTTCAAATGATTCTTAAGGGAGTATATTATTCAACAATGTTCGCCTTCAATGTGGAGCATATGCATTAGTAATCGAACTTATCTGTATATTCAGAGAAGGTGGAAAACAGTATTGGGTTAAGATTTAAGACCAGAACGATATTAGAACTGCCTGCATAGCCGCCACCTATAGGAGTAGGGCGGAATGAAAACATCACAGAAATCCGTACCTTTGAACACACAATCATAAATCGATTTGACTAATGAATGTATGAATTTTTCCGTTCCGGAATTCGAACTGTATAATACCACTCGGTTACAATCGGCAAACGATTTTATAAACTTGTAATACTGTTCCTCGATTTCCTCACCAATAATTACTTTATTATATTTAACGTTTGTAAAATTTTCCGACACATTTTCCGTTTACATAGTTTCCAGAGTAATTATGCGCCCCTTCTCTCGTCACCACTGAGCGGTGGGAAAATGGTTAACTTCACCGCCGTCTCTCTTTCCTATTCGCTTCTGCGAGAAAGAGACGGCTGGGTGTTAATTGCTCTAATTAGCTCGGTAATCATCTGTACGGGAACTACCGCCACTTAGCCCTCTCGTTCTCCTTTATATTGATTTCAATGAAGTAGAAAGAGACGTGATTATTATACGATGGTAGTTGTGTTTGAATTCGCAATACTTAAACGTGATTACGCAGGGGTGCCAACGTGGTATATTGTGAATGCTTTGAATTGACACCATTTGCATATTACTATCACTATTTCATAATTTAACCAATGTATTATTATTGTATACAGCTTTTCTTTTTATTTTAAAAGAATATAAAAATATTGTTTTTGTGAGCTCAAATCGTTGGTCATACAAATGCTCAGCCAGTTAAGCGACAGGTGTACTTTCAAAAGGGATTTTGAGTCAATGAATGATAAATACATATTTTTTTCACTGTTATTACATTAAACAGAGATTAAGCAATGTAACCAACTTAAAATAAAATAGTTAATATTGTACCAAGCATAAAATAATAGAAGTTTACAAAAAAATGCCAATTGTCCCAGTGGTCGGCCCCCAAAATTAAATGGTCGGTCTTTCGTTTCTCAGTGTTCGGCCATCACTATAAAACTTCATGAATATCGCGAAATAATCTACTGATAGTAGACAGAACATTAAAAAACATAATGGTGCAAAGCATGACAATATAAAGTATATTTTGTTAGCGATCCCCATACAACATGAATTTGTCGAAACTTGCGAAGTAAAAATGTGCTTTTTTAAATTGCGTATTGCATATAGGTAAGTATAGTGCAGGTATACATTGGCAAGTGGCAAGACTACCTACACGAATTAAAAAAATCTTTTTTAGATATATCCACTACATCGGCGTGCGGTGGACTTATCACTATCTCTAACGCACAACCTAATTTGGGTATGAGCAAGAAGGATACAAGAGCATTCGCCGCATGCCCTTGCATCTCGCTTGCACCTTCACTTTTCATGTGATTGAGCGAGAAAGACCACCGCACGCGCCTGATCTACTATTATTTAAGTTTTAAGCTCAAAAAGCCAACTACTGGCGACGGCCGACTTTAGGAACAAGCACCCTATGTGGAATGTTTTTATCATAATATAATATTGTTTTGCCCTCCCGTTGTATATCTTGGATAATGCTCAATGTGGATTATGCGGCTCTGGCAGAAGTGCTTCTATTATTGTTTGTGTAGTAACCACGGGTTCGAATCTCGGAATGGACACTTTCAATCGAATAATGGGTTTGTATTCAGAATTATGAATGTCAATGATTTTCACTCTCTTCCCATCCCACTTTATTCAATATTAAAAACCAGACTAAGAACGACTATCTTACTATCACTGCTTTCCTAATCTAATGCTTCAAGACTCTCCTTACACACTTTGAAACAGATAGGTTTTACAACTGACCGTTAAATACGTTTTGTTGACATTTTCCTTCAGGAGTCCATATGAATCGTATTTTAAGCGGATTTACAAACAAACATTATATGTTACAAAATAATCAGACTTTCGTCCACTAGATAATTTTGGAAATTAGCTCTCGGGATATCGAAATATTTTATAGGCGTAGCGGAAGCGTTTATTGAACTTCACTAGTCCTGTCACATCCTTTTTTTTTGCTTACTATCTTTGAAAAAAAAAATTGGTTGAGCAACTGATCAACAAGCAGTTCTTATAGAAATACCTCTATTGATATAAGCTTCGTTGTGAGTTCATATGCTCCACATTGGGAGCGGACATGGTTTACAAAAAGTATACATTTATTACCGCTTCACAGAGCTACCGACACTTTTATTTTGTTTTTGTCTGTCCCCGTCTTTTCGTTTCACGTATATATAAATGTATACAACATTTTGCGAATCCACACTCCAACCAATATGTTTGTTTCTCTCTTGTTTGATACGATTGATACAAAGTAGGACGAGCAATGGGGGTGGCGGTGGGGGAGTAAGCCGTATCCAGTGTTCTTTAGACCGAGGGTGTTTGGGTTAAGGGGTCGTGTGTTATCGGTTGCCACCTAACTTCACTTCACTGCCTTGTGGTTTCCCCCGCGCTTAAGAGGATGCCGGGACGCAGCGGAGGAATGGAAGTATTATGCCGACGACTTAGGGTTTGTGGCAGAGCTTTCACAACTTTCATCACTTTTTGTAATATATTTATTGTAACTTTGTGATTTCTTAATTTATTTTTATCCTCGCAATATGGGTGTATTTGGACGATTGTTAAGACGGACTACTTTATTATTTTGTCTAGTTCACATGTGAGAAATGCTACTAAATACAATACTTTCTGAAATTGATAGTTAACAAACATTGATATAAACTATCTAAAAGGTTTATTTGATATTTGAATTTTAATCCGAGATTTGATAACCGATTCACATCCGCTAATGTCTGGTATAATATTTGTTTATTTCAGAAATGTACCAATTTAATTTTTTTTTTAATAATGACGTGGTTTTGCATTAAATTTAAACAATGTTGTTTATTTATTAACTGTAGAAGAAAAGGGACAATACCCGGTAGTGCAGTTGTTCTCGTGACTTTGTGTTGTATTGCCGTAATCAACGAAAGATATCCCCCGAGTCCCCAATCTGAGATTGTGCGATCTCTAGTGTGCTGACGATGCTATCATATTCGACAAATCTGTCGAGGATATTCAGGAAACAATGATCAGGCTGCAGAGCAAGTCAATGCGAATAAAACCAATATGCTATGCAACAGTTTTTGTCCAGACTTAGACTTTTGACGAGCGCGGGACAAGACCTTTAGAGAGCCCTGAAAGGCTGATGGCCATCGATGGACTCGGCATAGCTACGGGACGCTGGGATGACCTGGGAGGAAGGAAGAATCTTAGAAAAACCGTGTGGTGGCCATATGTTCCAAGTAGGGATCGGATATGGTTTTAAAAAATTAACGAAAACCACATATACCTTTAAATTGTATATCTAAATAGTATGTAAATATCGAGAGAGAGATTCGCAATAATTTTTTTCGAGAAATTTTTTGAAATGGTTTTGTTACGTTGAAAATGATAATTTAAGCGCTTCCAAAAACATTTTTTTTTCCTGAATACCAATTTCTGTTACTAATGTTTGACAATAAGGCTAACCGATCATGCTCATTGTGTGTAGTTATCGGCTAACTAAAATCCAGCTGTCCTGATCGATGTTCATCAATTCAGTCATACCGGTCATTGTAAAATGCTTACATTTGATAGCGTCTAGAATCTAGAAGATGGTCATTAATCAATAATCCTAACTATTCGTTTAGATGTCTATATTTTCCACTTACTAGTAGAGGTTGTGCTTAAAAAAACATATGATTTGTCTAGCTTTGATTATTTTTTTTTAATCTCCCACAATGCAAAAAAACACTTAAGGCGTTAATTAAAATACGGCAGCAATAACGGCAACATTATAGTTACGGCAAACTGGAATACAAAATCGTTTCGCGTGTCACACAGCGATATCTTTGCAGCGGGCATGTTTGTTTTATCGCTGCAGTATACAACCGCTGTATCAATCCACCGGTATGATATTACAGACGAAGCGTGCGTCGCGTGTTCTGCGAGCGGTTTTATTTATATTTTAATGCAAGTTAAGTTATCGGTGCACGCCACTCTATTACCCCTCCAATGCCAACAATGCTTATACAAGCATTATTATTCGTGATATCATTAATTTTTTTATATCAAAAGTCGGCACACTATGGAGTATTTGATTTAACCTCTAGAGTGCCATGAGCGCGTTAACTCGCAATATCTTATCATCGTCATAGGAAGCCATCAAATATGTATATTAACTTTTGTAGTCTAAAATTGTATAGTGCCATCTATTGGCAAATAGTGATATTTTTCTCATTTCAAATATCGATATTATCGATCTAATCTGCAATCTTGATAAGCGTCGCAACTTGACGCTTGTAGATGTCACAGGGCTACCACAAATTCATTTGCACATAAAGTACGCATGCAAGCAATTTAATGTGGCATCATGTGTGGTACCTTGCTTTGAAATGTACAATTCGTAGTAAACTATACTGTGTAAAAAGTGATAGTGGTTAGTTCGTTAAAGTGACTTAAATTCTGAGGTTGTGACAACCCTGTTAATGTATATTTTTAAATTAGTATTTATCATTTTAGTGTGAAAATATTTACGAAAATCTCGATAAACGTGTTGATTTGGTAAATGTTCACAAAGCATTTTATGGCTATTTCATATTTTTTAAGCGATTTATTTTATTCCAAAAACAGGTAACATTTTCCTGCGACTTAAAATGTTAAATCATGCAAATACAAATTTAAAAGTAACTCAATTCTCTTGTTCGATGTAATATATGATAACCGGTTGTTAAAATATTTACTATCAATATCTTTATTATTAAAACATAATAATACACGAGCACGAAAAAATCCTAAATATCAGATTTTGAACAATCTGGTAACCCTTTTATTCCAAAAACTAGTATTTGAAAAAATATATAAATGAAAGACTACTGTTTACATCAATAATCTCATTTAAAAAATGTCGAAGTATTTGTTTGAAATTTTTAATTAAGACAAATAATAAACTATATTTACTTATCGTTACAAAAATTTGAATGGTACATTCAGTCTAGGGCTGTATAACTTTGAAATCGAATTCAATTAAGTGCTCATATAATTGATTTTTGAAGTATTTAATTTGAAATTGTTTTTTTGCTACTCGTGTTGCACTTTTTAAGTATTACCAAAAATAACTACCAAGAGTATTTCGTATACGACCGAATGTTTCTGGATGACCGGCGGATACTATTCATTGAATGTACTCAGGGAACCTGAAAGATGCTGGTATTTCATGGGATGTCTATTTATTTATTTGTATCCTAAGGCATGTTTTTATACCTCCCCACCAAACCTCTACCCGATTCCGAAAACGAGGCCTGTTTTTTCTTATAATATTTTTCTCTAATCGAAAGCTGATTGATGTAAGACTTGAACAAATAAATAGTTTTATTTCTTATGGATTATACTGTCCGTTTGTAAACGGTTAACAAAAATCCAATAACGTGCTTCCATATTTAAATAAGTTGATATTCGCAATGTTTGCACAATTCTGATGAATAGTGGAAATACTTAAGTATTGATTCAGATGTCCGTTTATTGGTTGATCGATGCTGCTGTATGCGTTTCAGGTAAAGTTTGCTATTAAAAGCAAAAAATCTATATTTATTTGTAAGAATAGTCCGCTGAAGGATTCCTTTTTCTTTCGTTGCCATTTCCATCAAAGTTTTGCGAAACATAATTGTTTTACATCACTCTATTCTGTGTCGCGTTTGTCATCTTGTTGGTGAACTGATCTTTTCCACAATTTTAAATTACTTAGATTTGGGAATTTGAAACATTTAGTCTTGACTTAACGATGCCTTCCTCACGATATTAAATAGTTTTTTCACAACTAACAATAAATTTAACAAAACTTACTAATTGAATGAATGTGAACAGTTCGATAATGCATGAATCTCTTTACAAACGTGGTCGGTAATGGTCAGTTCACTACCAAGGCGACAATGAGGCACTTACATAGGTTTCGTTGCCAAGATAATCTCTTTCTACCCACGCCACTAATACATTTAGCAAAATCTATCAAACTTGCGTTTTAGTACACAACACTTTTGTTCGATTGCATGGATGTTATTGAAGACGAAAATTCCCTTCTACCCAACTAATGTTAAGAACGGAACGTAGATATAGTGGTTAGCTAACGTCTAGTCATGTCTCCTTTTCATCCTTCTATCCCTACTCTCTCTGAAAAAGATAGGTTGAGCGATTGAACAATAAGAACAATAGGAGTGCATATACTTCGCATTGGAATCGGACATCAAAGAAATCATTACAATACCTTGATAATTGAATTGTGTATAAACAGAAACACTCCGGTTCACAAAAATGATATGTGATTGTATAAATATTCTCCATACCCTTGTGTATGTATACAACTTAACATATAAAATGCAATATCCCCAGAAAATCGTGAAAAATGAATTTATTAATTGCGTATACACGCAAACTCACCACTGTCAATTACAAAATCATTAAATTTAGTCACATGGATTATAATAATATATTCTATAACAATTCACTCAAAACTCACATGTTTGTATAAAGTATAACAATTATCGCAGTATCGGGTTTATTTGATTTTTCACTAAATGACTTTGAAGAACAGTCGCGTTTTTCGAACTTTTATACAATTCAATTCATACATGATCAACCCCACTGTCTCCAGTCAAGCAAAACTTACTTAGCCTAACTGGCGGAAGTATTTACGGACGACTCAATTTGATAGCCCTTTTATCCGTATATCAAGTTTACAGCAACTAATAATATCTTCGGCATGTCGGTATAGGTCAAATCTGGATCCAAGTTTCTCTCGCCTACTTGAAATTAATGCCTTCTAGGAGATGAGATGACGTTCAGTGACGTCGTGGAGTAAAATCTATAGGTTCTAAATAAATGCAATCGATTATCTCGTTAAAAGAAGTTTATAAACTGTCTATTTGAGTTAGTTCGAGTTCACTCGTGTGCTCAAATGCCTGAAGATGCCGAAAGACGAAACACGGATCGTTAGTGACAAAATACATGGAAATGTACAAAATCTCAACAATTCAAATTCAATATGTTATTGTTTTCACATTTCCAACGATATTCATAACACACGTGATGTAAATTATTTAAGCCATGAATAGTTGACTCATGACCCGAACATGGACCGAAATATTTTTCTGAAAATTAAATTCCTTACCCGGCCCGAGCACGAATCTGAATTTCATTAAACACCCGAGCCCGACCCACGGGCTGGGCCATTGCAGACCTCTAGAAGAGAGTTTATATAATATATCGTCGCACTGTAGTTTCATAAAGCCGTTTTCGTATAATTATGTGATATTTCGCATATGGCTATTTTTTCGCGAAATTTTTTTTAAACTTTAATTATAATTGGGAAATGTTAGATTGCAAATAGTTCCGTTGATAATAATATTTCATATAACAGTGATTTTTACAGTAAATGTATATGCCCTCTATGCCGAGGAAAAGTATTTTTTAAATTTACGAAAAAGAATGGAAATTTAAATTTAAATGAAAATCAAAATTTACCGTCGAACTCCAGCACTAGTGATGTTTAAAATATAGTGTTGTAATGAATTATTAACTATTTGTCGAAGCTATGTATTAAAACTTTTGAAAGAACGATGTTCATCGAATTCAATTCAAATTTGATTTTAATATACTTTGTATCTATACGTTGGAACGATGACTCGGTTTATTTCAAAGGCCGGCAAGTATCTGTCTGATATGGGCAATGGTTACGGGTTGGGATTTCATTGAATTCACTTGAATTTTCGAATATTCAATATCCTAATATATTCAACCCCTTTTTTACTATTTGAGCAGTATTCGTAATAATTTTCAATGAAATTCCATCAAGCACCCTCAGTCGATGTCTTAAATTATTTCAATGAAATGTTTTACAAATTCGACGAATTATCACATCACAATTCTCTATATTACAAGAACAATCATGAATATCCCAGGTTGTGGTTTTTTTTATTATATTTGAGTTTGTCTAATGACAAGGGATTACAAATATCCTTAAACATGCCGTTATGTCAGTAATTGAAGAAATACCGTTGTAGTAATTCGATGTAGCTGTAAAATTTAAATATTTTAATACAATGGAACGGTATTGGAACGTGTATTTATATTTTATAATGTTATGTTATTAATTATTCAAATCGAATTTTTAATATTAATTTCATACTTGAGAAACAATTCGAATAGTTTCGGTTTTACTATTCGATATTCGATAATAATAATGACAAATAATTATTTTTTAAGGGCAATCCCATGTTATTGTTTCACCATTGATCGTATCTCTAAAACGCAGATAAGTTATTATTTAAATTTTAACGCTTTTATTCTTATTCTGATAGCTCGGGCTTTTAAAAACAGTATCAATAATGAATTGCAATTTTCAGAATTATCATTTGTTTTAATAAAATCTTGGCATGAAAACTGCACTGGTTCGGGACTATATTATATTTGTCGGGCAAATAAACCGCCTTAAGTAGACCGAGCTGTTGGGTTTCACGGAGATGGGGACGGTCTGGGGGGTTAGATGCATTAAATATAAATTGCCCCCGCGGGTATAACTCACCACCTTACTCTAAGTGAGTGAACTCTTTTATGTTTTCTGTTCGACTTTTGCTAGTTAGAAAATAGTTTACCAATAAGAATGGAATTTCATCTAACACTTTATTTGAGTCTCTTCGTAAGCGGAGGATAATGATTGGAACTGGAAAATTACTCATCATAACGGGAGTTCTAAAATTGCGTCGTAATTTCATTCTCTTGGTTTTTATCTGATATATTTTCATCATATAAGTCACCACTGGGTTACTGAACTGCTTCAACGACTGACTCGACGCTCACTTTTAAATAATAAACTATCACGTGGTATATCTTAATTTATTTCCTCAATCATTCCCCCGCTTATAGATTCTTATGTGTTATCTCCAACTCTAGATTAATTATTCCTGATTACGATACAGTGTTTTTTTAACCTTTCTATAGATCGACACCACCAACTAACAAAGCAGTAACTCATTATTGCAGGGCAGCGAAAAAATGTTATATACTAATGATTTAATTTTTATTAATTCAGTTTTACGAATTCTAAGCTATTTATTTGTAAGTTGGTATCATTCATGCTTGTATCTCGTTCTCCTTGAAAATTGATTACAAATGAGTAACTGCTTTGTTCGTTGAGGGTGTCGCAATGGTCCAGCACACAAAAAAGTGTATTGATAATTTTATCCATAAATTAAACCCTCAGGAAGCCTCCAAAAAATATTGTTGCACTAAAAATAAACGATTTAATATAAAAATAATTATAGCGTGAAGTTTCCATAATGTGTAAGTAGTAGTTACTCAGAAATTCCAATAATTGAAATAATTGATAAAACAAAAATATAAACTACAAATATTTTTTTTATGTAGGTATGGTATTTAATACAGTAGTTTAAAAATTGTTTTGAACATCTTCAAAAGGCGATTCTATTAAATTAAACATTTACTCATTTGTTATTTCAAAATTTTATTAAATACGTTAAGGGTTATGGGACATAGTAATATTTCCGTTTGAATTTGCGGCACCGACTGACGAAGGGTTAACACTAGGCGCCTCAATAAACGCCATATGGCACAATACTTCCCGCCTATATCTTTTCCGCCCTGACACCTAAGATCTCCCTCTTTTATGGTAGCACTCAACACGTTTAATCTTGGAGCTCGTTCGTCGTTCTTTGTATTTCTTTCGTGATCATCCGACTGTATTTTTCAGTTTGTATTGATGAAGTATAAACGCATATTGCATGTAGTTATTTGAGATTGAAATTTTAAGTGTTTTTTAGAACTTTTCTCTTTTATCGAAACATTTGTAATAGACATACAAATATTTTCTTGTATGTCGAAGATTATATTTATTTACAGAATTGTTGTCTCTCTTTGTTGCAGAGGAATTCAATTTCGCCTGGCGAAAGAGAAAAGTATAGACCCAGAAGTCCACCTGATATTGAGCATAAGAAGATGAAGAAAGAAGAAAAAGACCTTGGACATGTAAGTTTTTATTGTTTTAATTGTTTATTTTGATTCTTCGATGATTTTGGCAAATTTTTATTCAATATAATCCTATTATAATTTAAGACATCGTCACTAACGTAACTAACAGTTCGAGTTCATTCGTGTACTCGAATGCCTGAAGATGCCAAAAGACCCAACCCGGATCGTTAGTGACAAAATACGTGGAAATGTACAAAATCTCAGCAATTAAAATTTGACATTCTTATTTACTTTAATGGTGAGAAGAGAAAATACTCTGAAAACAAAATACAATTAATAGTATAGAAAAATGAAAAGAATTATTACTACTATAAACTCAGCTTAACGACCGCGGACTCATATATGAGTCCTACGTCATACATTCCATTCTATTGCAAAAGTACTGGTTTATAATCGAGTTTGATTTCAAATGTCAACGAGAGATGGTGGTATACACATCAACGCATTATTTAACAAAACATAAATAATATTTTTACCACACAGTTTTGTAAAACTACCCCTAGATGGTACACGTTTACTTTTTTCTCTCTCGTAGTATTGGTTATTATTATTTACACATTGCGTAGTGATTTATTGAGTGGGCCATATGGAATTTTTTATGGTGCTTGAGTCATTATGATAACCGTGTCCTGTCCCTGGGTGACTTGTGACATCTGCAACAGAGATGATCTGGGAAACAGGGATTTTTTAGTAGATTTAAGTTTTTTTCACTACACCACATAAGTATGCAACCCACAAATATAGAACCACTGCTCAAACGACATTGATTTATGCGGCGAAGTATCTGGAAGCCATCAAATCAAATTTGGTTAAGATATCTAAATTGGTTTACAAATTATGGTGAATTTAGTGAAATGACAGTTTTTTTGCGAAAATGCGAAAAACATGCGATCGTTAAACTATTAAGCAAAATAATTGGAATTGTCCGAATATGAATTTTCAATTATGGAATCAGCATCAGGTTATAATTAGACCACCAAAAATAAGCGTACAGATCAAAATAATTTCTATACAATCAATGTTTTTTTTGAAAATCAAGAGAATAGCTTTCTTTCGATAACACATCTCTGTTCCCTCAGTTTTTTTTTTGCATTATAAGTTAAAGTAATACATATTTTCAATATTTTATGGTCGCTATAATATATTTTGATTAAACTGGTCATTGGTGGCATGATGAGCCCAGGAAATCCTCATTCCTCTTAAATAATGTATGTAGTCTGTCTTACTTTTATTCTACATAATCTATGCAGCAGAAAGAATCACTATTTGAAATTACATATGAATCAAAATAAACTAATTTTATCTCATATCAGAGTTATGCAGTGGCCTAATACTGATATTTATAAAATTAAAATAGGATCTATAAAATTCAAGTTATTTTTCCTCTAATTACTGTACTGTAATATTTCTGTCACACAGCAAAGCGACGGTGAGAAATCGGACCAGGATCTTGTGGTCGACGATGCGTCCGAGGATCCGGTTTCCCCACGTAACGGCACAGCGAGCCCCAGAGAAAACGGAATTGATAAATTGCAGCCAAAAAAGGAGCATATTGGACCGCACAGCCCGAGGTATATAACATTTTAAAGTTATTAAAATTAAGCTACTCCTTGAATGAATTATAATAATTTGTGAAAACCTTTAAATTTTAGTCAACATTTAGAGCATTGGTATGGAACCGGTCTAAAGAATATTTTATATATCGATTGTGTTTTGGCCAATTGGTGTAACCCTCAAAAAATACGAAAATGAGTTGATGATTGGATCTAATTTTAAATACTAATCTAATTTTACAGATTTGGATTATTGAGATTTTGTACACTTCCATGTATTTTGTCACTAACGACCCGGGTTTCGCCTTTCGGCATCTTCAGGCATTCGAGCACACGGATGGACTCGAACTGACTCGAACTGACTCGAACTGACCGTGTGCTCGAATGCCTGAAGATGCCGAAAGGCGAAACCCGGGTCGTTAGTGACAAAATACATGGAAGTGTACAAAATCTCAATAATCCAAATTTGATATTGAAATTCCATCAAGCACCCTCAGTCGATGTCTTAAATTATAATTTTACAGAGCTGGTCCCCGCCAAATGATGTAAATTAGAAAAATAAATTGACCATTTTTCGGATGGGAAATATCATTTTACATTGGTTTGAAGGTGAAAAATTCTGACCCGTCCACTTGATGTAAGCCACTATTATATCGACACTCCCTACGTATAATCCCGTATCTGCAAACATGAGAATTTACAGGAGTGCATTTCAAAGATCCATAACATAACTCACCGTATAAAGTTTTCGATAAAAACAGTTTTTACTCTCTCCCGAACAATTTAAATTTTGAATGCTACATCAATTGGCCAAAACATCTTCTATATTATCTTCTGGATGAGACGCGATTGCCAAACTTTGAAATAAAATGAGTAATCATTCCAATGCATTGTTAAAAAATGTTGGTAAAAGTTTATTGCAATGAAATTTGAATAGCAGTTGATGAAAAATTGTTCTATAGCATTTGATTACCTAAAAGTCATTTTTAAATTATAAATTATTGATAAATGAAATTAAATAAAAGTAATTTTTATATACGATTTCCATTCCTTTTAGATCTGGTACATCAAGTAATGCCTCAACGCCTTCAACGAAAAAACTTGATGGAGACAAACCGACCACCCCTATTTCGAAATCTGTGACTCCGACCAGCGGAGGATCTTCCGGAGGGTCTGGAGGAGGTCCCGGCGCAGGGCTCAAGCCCGTAGCTAAGCCCCCCGCCCTCGGGCAGTATCCCTATCACCTCGCTGGGATCAATGGTCAGTATAGTAAGTTATCCACTGCACATTTATTATTATTTGAGCATTTTTCCATTTCATTGATCACTCAGTTTAAATTAGTTGAAGTGAAGATTGTTATTAATTGAGGGTTCTGCATTCGATCTTCATTTTTACTCCTTATTTTCATTTCATATATTGCACCTAATGATTAATAAATTTGTATGAATTGTAGTTTATAATTATTAAACATTGTCCTATTGTGTGTTAGGTGCAGGACCTCATGAGTTGCAAGCCGCTTACGGAGCTGCAGGAGCAGGAGTCCTACACGGAGCTGGCCTCGCCCCTCCTTACCCACCGAGGGCTCCAATTCAGCCCTACGAACCTCTCAGAGCACCCCTTGCATCTATTCCTGGCGGGAAACCGTGAGTTTTGTACTTTTAAATACTATATACTATTTTGTCATTATTATTGTTGATGGATCTGATCTTTGATGTATGGAATTATAGGTCTTAAATCTTTATAAAAATTAATTAAGTCAATTTAAAAGATTATTCTTTGTAAGTCTAAATTAATATCATAAAAGTTTTAAAATAAAGAGAAATGAAGCGCAATAAAAATCGTTCTTTTTTTTTTTTTTTTTTTCAGGGCATATTCATTTCACGTGACGGCTGATGGACAAATGCAGCCGGTGCCCTTTCCGCCGGATGCTCTGATTGGTCCAGGGATTCCCCGTCACGCCCGCCAGATCAACACTCTCTCACACGGAGAAGTGGTGTGCGCTGTAACAATTTCAAACCCCACCAAGTATGTGTACACTGGTGGAAAAGGCTGTGTAAAAGTTTGGGACATATCCCAGCCTGGATGCAAGAGCCCTGTATCGCAGCTAGACTGTTTGGTGAGTCGGTAGTGTGATTGTTCCCACAAAAATCATAAAATGTCTCAATTTTTTTTCAAATACCTCAAATTATGGCTATTTCGACATCACCTTTTTGCCAGAATGGCGACGCAAGGAAACAATCTATCAGATTTCATTTTCAAATGTTTAATTAAGCAACCTCAATTGAAGGCTACAGGGGAAGAAAAGGGAATGTCATAAATTTTGTGAAATTGAGATTTGAATACCGATGCCTTAGGTAAAGAAATATTTCACTTATAAATTTTCCTATGTAGGTAAGAAGAGGGAATATATTTTACTAAAATGTATGAAATATATTTAAATAGTATTTTTGTATTATTATTTACTAAATTTTATAATTATAACTCTTACAGATAAACATTATTATTTCTTTGCTCTCGGACTTTTATGAAAATAGCAAAAAAGAGGAACACCACAAGTCATTCCCCTTTCTTGTAAACATAAATTCTTTCTGACCAATTTAAACTGATATTCCCGCTTTATCGCCTGTACCCTTCAATTGATAGTGTTTTTATAATTATTTATTCATTCTTTACTATTTATGCAATAATCTTTATATGGGCAGTTCCATTACTATAGTCGCAGTAGATTTTACGGTGCGCACTCTCTTAAACAATACGTCTGATATTTGAAGTCCGGTACAAAGCACTCATAATAACTATGTTGGTATGTTTCTATTTCAGCAAAGAGATAACTACATTAGATCTGTCAAGCTGTTACCTGACGGCAGAACTTTAATAGTAGGAGGCGAGGCTTCAAATCTTTCCATCTGGGATCTCGCAAGTCCCACTCCTCGGATAAAAGCAGAGCTCACATCGAGTGCGCCCGCATGCTATGCGCTTGCCATCAGCCCGGATTCTAAGGTAAGTTTTCCACTTAAATCGACAGAAACAATTTATATATTACATTTGCTCTCTTGTCATCTTGTTTTTCTGTATTCGGTATTTGATGCTGATTATGAAAATTGAGAAATTATGCAATTATTTAAAGTGATACTGATGATGAATACAATATGATTGATCACAATAACTTGAAATTAAAGTGCCTGTCGATCCAACAACATTCTTATTACCTTCCACCGGCTCATTATTTCTTTGCAAAAGTCTCTTAATTATAATAATAATTTAATATTTCAACTAGTTCTTTAGCTCCCGAAGCGGAGCGCATAGACTTTGTGTGGTGTTGATCTTAATTGAAGTTTTGTCTACAAGAACTACTTGTTACACAGTTGTTCATCTTCTGTTTTTCGAAGAGAGTGTTGATAGAAAGATAGGATCAGGACAGGACCAGTGGTCAGCTAATTGCTCTCGCTTTATTAGGGATCGGATGAGTAGAAGGGAATTTTCGACATAACAGACATCCATACCTTCATTCAATCTCTGAAGCCACTGACATTGACCGCTTGGCCACGGACCCTTTTTTTGTGGTTGTGTGGAATATAGAAAAATTAGTTGAACGAATCAATGGTCTATTATCATAAACTACTAATATTATACACCTCTCTATCTGTCTGCGCATGGGTCATTAGATGTTTTAATAATCCCATCCGTGACCGGATCCTCAATTTTGCCGTAACAAAATACTTCATTACTTGTAATTTTCTTTGTCCAGGTTTGCTTCAGCTGCTGTTCAGATGGAAACATCGCCGTCTGGGATCTCCATAATCAAACGCTTGTGAGACAGTTCCAAGGACACACCGATGGCGCTAGTTGTATTGATATATCTGCCGATGGAACAAAGTTGTGGACGGGCGGCTTGGACAATACTGTCAGGTATGTAATACAAATTGTTTTTATTTTTATTATAACTTCAAAAGCAAGGCATCGCGCATGATCATGTGTGTACACATGGTTTGTGCGCAACTCCACATGACAGAAATAGCTTAACTGAACATCTATCCCTGGAACTGTTGAAGATATTCTTCAGGGACATGACTGACCGTTCCAACACCGGGATAAAAACACTCAAGATTACAAACATGCTGATTTTACATGGCATCTGGAGGTGCTGCTCCTCGAGCTTCCTATAATATGACCAAGATCTGAGATATTAATGGAAAAAATCAACTTAGACCAATGCTTGAATCCTGAACTTTCTGTTTGTTTAGTCTTTACCTATTTATAGGTAACAGAGTAATGTTTATTATAGCAATAAAAATGAAATCACAATAAATTCAAAGTAACCTCAAAAATTAAAAAATAGTGATTATTTCAGTGGATGTAATTTTTATATGTTATAATTTACTTGTTTCAGATCGTGGGATCTGAGAGAAGGCAGGCAATTGCAGCAACACGATTTCAGTTCACAAATATTTTCACTCGGATACTGTCCAACAGGTAATTAAAAAATTCCCTTTAAATTATTAAATTGTTTTTTCATACCCGGGTGGATTATAAACGGGTAGATTGGATCAAATTAAACTTGTAGAAGTCCGAGTTATTTTAATCATTTTAGTCTCAGAGCCCCTAAAATTGTACAGTTATTGTTTTCATATGATTCACTGAAAGTTGGTGCCTCAGAACACGTCTCAGTGCACCATTGTTTACTTAATTTCACTCACCTTTGACACGTTGGCTGCTGAGATGGGAAATGACACGCATGCGTGTGGCCCACAGTCAATGCGTTAAATGATCACACGTTTGAAGGCGTATAATATAATAGATACCTCTTATAATTCTTATATTGAAGATAAAACTTTTTTTTTTTATCATGTTTGCTCCTAACGAATTTTGTGTTGTGTGAAGGCATGGATGTCTGCGATGTTTAAATTCCCCCCCACTCATCTGATCCCAAAAATGGGGTGTAGCGAGAGCGATTAGCTAACCACTGGTCCTATCCTCGCCTTATCCTTCTATCCTTACTGTCTCCAAAAAAGCGAAGTTGAGCGACAGAGTAACGAGCATTTCTCGTAGAACGACTTCTGTTGAAATAAGCTTCACCAGGATACCTATTGAAGCTGTCAGTATTGATTTGAATGTGAAATTTAATCAAAAGTCTATATTTCTTCCAGGTGAATGGTTAGCAGTAGGAATGGAGAATTCAAATGTTGAAGTGTTGCATGCTGCAAAGCCAGACAAATATCAGCTGCACCTTCATGAAAGCTGTGTTTTAAGTCTAAGGTTTGCGTCGTGTGGAAAGTGGTTTGTTTCAACAGGCAAAGACAATCTCTTGAACGCGTGGAGAACGCCATACGGTGCTAGTATATTCCAGGTAATATTTCAATTTTAAAAGTTATTGTGATAATATAGATTAATGCAAAAATCCTAATTTTTGAAGTGAGAGTGTCATTCATTTACCTCCATTATAACTTGCTTTGTCGCTCTAATACCGTTTTTTCAATAGCAGTCGGTGAGAAAACCAATCCAATTAGAATTGAACCCCGAGTCTATTGTTTTAGTTACGCATTGAATTGGAGAGGGCTCTAAGGACAAAGAGAAAAACAATTTTTTTCATGGAAATAGCGGTAGAATTCATATAAATATAAGATAATAGGTTTTATTGCAAAATTTTATCCGATCTGAAATACATTTTTTTCAGTTCGAAGGAATAGCAGTACTATTAGATAGCACTTGCATAAAATGATTTGACACAGTCGGGAAAAAGATGTCTCGGTTTAAATGTTTGACTGACCAATCGTTATTTTTGCGTTTTCAGTCGAAGGAATCATCATCTGTGCTGAGCTGTGATATTTCTGCAGACGATAAATATATTGTCACAGGATCCGGTGACAAGAAAGCCACCGTCTACGAAGTCATATATTAAGACCAACCTTAATATTACAGTGTCGTGCTATCGAAAATAAAACATTATTTCACAGTATATGAACTAGTGAATAGAACACATTATATTTTTTGTCTAAAAATAAATAGTTTACGAAATGATAAGTGTTTAAAGTAAGTGCGATGGATATTTTATTAGTTACAGTGATAAAAAACAACTGTACCTAATAAATCGTGACGACCGGTTTTACATCACATTATTTTATACTCCAACTGAAATATGATAAAATAATATAAAAGAACTCTGTTTAATTAAGGAAAGTATCTATCATTGATTTTTGCATAGATGCAGATGCCAAAGTGGCTGAGTAGATATAAAATGATTTTTAAATTGTATATATAACACATTATAAAGATACATGTTTGATAACTATTGCTGAATATTTTAATAAACATTTGACTATGTTTTAACAATAATAAGTGTCTTAAATGTTAGAGTAATCTCTACCTAGTGGATTTAGAAGAAAACTGTGTAAAAATTACTTAAAATTAGTGTTACAATAATTATTATGTTGTATATATTACTTAAATATTTGTGTAATATACTTTGAATCTTTATCACATAGGAAAAGTTTGTAATATTTTATTGACTGTGAAGGAAGTTCAGGAAGCCTTTTTTATTATTATATTTAAGAAAATTCAGCGCATTAAACAAATTATCATTATTTTGCGTCTTTTTATTTAGTATTGGACATAGTCACGCAAGAACATAATAACAGACTTAAGGAAAAACACTAGGAATGATAGCTTGAAGTTTTTTGATTTTCGTGATATATTTTACCAATCCTAATATTACAGAAAACATTGTTGCTTAAATTCTTTCTTATTAATAAAATATTTGATATCCTGCAGAAGACATCGTGGAGTATTGCGCTCTCCTCCCAATTTATTGTTTATTCCAAAATATTCCAAACAATATTATCGGAAATTTTAAAGGCGTTATATGTTTTTGCAGAGTCCATATTGTCAATGTTTCAATGTAATAAACCGCAATTTAAAAATTAAAACTTTTTATAATTATTAGTCCATAATAATGTCTTGCTAGCCGAAGGATTTTCATTTTGCAAAAGCAATTATTTTTGTGCCATGATCATACTGATAGATAATTTGTTTTAAATTTCAACAATCATAGCGACGATTATTAGAGATGAATAATTTTGAAATTATTCTCGTAACCACGAAATCATATGGGAGAAATTTATAATTATTGTTTTATGATATAACCGCAGTCGTTCTTTTTATGGCCATGTCAAAATTATACAACATATGATGACAATTGAAACAGTAGCGAGGTACTGATTAAAGCAGGGAATAATTAATGCTAAAACAAATGAAAGTAAACAGCCTGTTGTAATATTTTGATAAATAAAAACTACATAAATGATTTTTACTGATCATTTGAAACCATTCAGCAGTATCGCCACACGGTTTAGTCAAGTGTACTGCACTCCTTTATCTTCTGTCATTCTCTTTAATTTTATTATATTATCATTATTTCTTCATATATGGATACTACACAAATCTATCAGTGATTTTAAGCGGTCACATTATTTTTTTTATTTGTTTCAAATGAACAAAAAAATATGTGCAATTTTTTGGAAAATGCGAAACATTTCTATTTGATAGGACCACACGTCTACAGTTGAACTCAATTAAATCCTAAAATAATAATGTAAATTAATTATTTAGAGTTTTTACTATGTATTTTAAAATTTTGCCACCAATTTTCTTACTACAGACTTGAAATAATAAGTACTATTCTTCTCAGATTGACCAATAACAAAAAATGTGTTTATACTTTTTTGTGTAGTAACAGTAAAAATGTTCAATATATTTAAAAAATCTAATTTCATAGAAAATAACTCACTTCTCAAATAGAATTAATCATATTGCTAGTGGGCACATTGGAAGTATTTAATTAAAGTATTCAAAATCAGTCATAATTTTAATTTAATTTAATAGGATCTGGTAGTCTTTAAAGTATAAGCATGTGATTAATATCATTATTTTAAATATCTGAAAAGAATTAAATAAAATCTTTTTTACTTGTTTCGGTGTCAATAATTTTGCTATATATATTTATTAATTCGTACACTTGTCAACCAAATGCTAAGAAAATAGAAATCAGATGCAATTTCTGGTTATAAAATTAAAAGCCAATAACTTTCTTGAAATAATCAGTGACCTTATATAACACTGCGTATATCATATCTCATATGCACATATTAAAAATAATCCACGCGTTGGTCACAAAATGATAATATAAATGTGATAATGAATCATAGAAATGTCCCTCGTATCGACACCTATGATTAAAGCTAAAGCAAACTAAAATTTTAGATACTACTTAGTATTACCAACATTACTTGGCTGCCGCCGAATTTGGAAGCAAAATTGTCAGTCTAGAAGAAATTTCTCCGATTGCCATTTTATTCAAAAAAAGTATCTTGTCTACTTTTAATAACCGTCACTGAAATATCAGTTTTGGAATTTATTAAAATTTCAGTTTTGGTTCAGTATGGCAACATTCCTAACGTGACGGTGGCACCTCACTAGGCCAAATTAAATTGGTACATCTATAGTCGATTCTTATGAATTTTGAGATATTTATTTTTATCGATAATTTTTCAAATTTATATTTTGCTCCTCCAAAAGTGAGTTACTGCTTTATTTATTGGAAGTATCGATATGGTAAGAATTAGTTACCTAAATAGTATACAATATTTTCTGAATAATCAAACCAGTAAAGAAGTGTCACATCTACAGACTTGTAACATGAAATAAAAAAGTGTAACAAACATTCTTGATATGGGTGCATTCACATCTAAAATAATGTAGAGCCTCGACACATACATCATGTGCTAGCAGCGCCGGAGTGGTTAAGTAATAATTTAGTCTATCTGAAGACGATTATTTTTTGTTGTTGTGTTTTTGTTGTCATGATTGTAATATTTAAAATGGCAGCCCTACTGTTCGATATCTATCTTTAAGTGAGAACTTGAATCCTGTAAATGATCCATTTGAAAATAGACAAATTATTGCTTATTATTGTTGATCTGTATAGAAATATGAAGTGAAATTAGTTTGCACAACTTGTAAAGGATGTTATTATTTGATACAATGTCAATGATTACAATTTATGTTATTTGATCATGAAATAATTTGATCAGCTTTGTAAATATGTATTTTTAAGTATTAAGATAAAATTGACTGATTCACAGTACACGTTGTCGTCTAGGTAAAAAGCCTGTAGGAACCCTAGAATGTCAGATAATAGTAATGTGTCTATAAATGCATAATTGTTCCTATGCTTATGAGAAATTTAATGTTTGAATCATTGAAAATAAACATGATTAAAAAAATCTTTTGTTCCATTTAATTTTTTTATGTCCACCATATTTGTGTCAAATGTCACTTTCAGGTAAGTCAAAAGAAAAATAACTAAATAGTAAATGCGAAACACATTTTTTATTTATTTTAAAAAGAAAAGCACATTTATGACATTAAAGATGGCGTCATTGCGTCATGCATGTGACAAAAAAAATGTAGACAATAGGTACACGAAACACAATTTATACCGTATTTAGAAAAAAAAAAAATACAAATATATTAGCTGGTTAAAGTTATAGCGGTGTAAGTCACATTCATGAAAATTTTGATCTATGAACAGAATTTGTATTTACACAATATATCAAATGTTAAATGCAGGACTTTTCATTTAAAAACAAAGGTGCCAGAACTCACTTCATGTCAAGCTTTTTTACTAAATAAAACTATATTCAAATATCATTTAAATGAAATTTAAAGCAATTTTTCCTATGCCATAAAGCACACAAAAAACATTTTTTTAGATTTATTTTTTATTTTAGACATGTTATATCTAAAGCTAAAGAAACAATCAAATACAAACATTATATTTGAAATATACAATCTATGGCCGAATGTCTTCCTTTGAGTAACCACCGATCAACATATTTTGAAGGATCGAAAAGTGTCAAGGTGGTCTCACGAGTTTGATGAACAAGAGTGCCGAAACTGTTTTGGTGTTCAACGAAGCTCTTATTGGGGTAATAATTAGATTCATTTGCGAAAACCTGCGTTCACATTCAATTGAAGAAATGGGAATAGAATTCAGAACACTTATCAAACGCAATAGATTTTTATAATATGTCTTTTCGAGAATGTATTCGCGAAATCCACGAAGCATTTCTCGTTCGTCTAGTTGTAGTCTGATTGACATGTTTCTAATTTCCATCTCTCCAAATGTCAACCGATTATTAATGTCTTCAGGTCAATATTTTTGGTCAAGTACGCGAGCCCAAAGTGCAAACTCAACATCTGTACTATTTAGCAGGCTTTTTTCAATTGTCTCTTTCAACGTGGAGTAAAATACTTTCAGATCAATGGGAGGATCATTTTTTGAAACTCTTTCGTGAAGTCCAAAATTCTGTTTTCTTTCTTCAAAAACTTCAACGAGTTCATTTATTTTGCGATTTGCAATGTAAAGGTTTACATTGCGATCTTGTAGGTTTAAACTTAGTTCAGACAATTCTTGGAGAGCGTCGCACATCAATGCTTGATCCAATAAAAAGGCTGTAGATGTTATTTTCTTCTTTAAGCCACCGCATGTACACTTGTCATTTTTATCCCTTGTAGGATCATTCATCGCTTCTTCAAAATGACGCACAAGAGATTCATAATTATTCCACACAGCGGAAACTGAATGAAAACTAGATGCCACCCATCGGGTACTTAAAACTCTTCCAATTTTCAGCACCTCAATGCCTAGTGATTGTGCACATAAATGCAACTCTCTATTATTTTTCGGCGACTCATGGCATAAAACATAAAGTTTATCAATAAATGATTTCACTCTATTAAATCCTGAAATTTTCTTTACAACATCACTTACTGATAATTTTTATCTGTTATTAGCACAATGCCATACTAAAATTGAAGGAAATTTATCTGTCAGCAATTTTTTCATTCCGTTATTAGATCCTAACATCACAGGAGCGCCTTCGCATGCTACCGAAACTCAATATTTTTTTAAATGATCTTCTGTCATCCCATAAAAATCAAGAGATTGGAGTGATAATTTAAACATTCCCTTTGCCGTTACGTTGTTAAGTTCAATCAAGTCCAAAAATAAATTAATCGGTGAATTCATTCTAACACTTTCAATACAGCATCGAACATACACAATGAGGGTGGTTTTTTGGCTTATGGTGGTAGACTCGTTGATTATCAATGAAATTATATTTTTCGATTGAACAATTTCTTTAAATACATTTTTTCTCATTTCATCATATGTATGATTTACAATGTTAATGCATGCCTTAGTCGAATGGAAAATATGACCCATTTCGATTCCATTTAGTTCTTGGAGATTAATTTCACTTTCAAACATATTGAATGATTGATTTTCCTTTGCTACTTTATACCCAGTTTGAAAAATGTTTGCTCTTATTGCTTTTTCGCGAGATAATGATTTTAAAAAAATGTTTTCTATCTGCTTTTTTCCGGCTTCAGAAATAATCTTTAATAGATCCTCTGTCATCGAAATTTTTTTTTCGAAGTGACCCGAATTGTAGCTTCCTCTCTTTCCCAGAATAAGTGATTTCATTCTCGACCTATTCTTTGGAAATTTTCATTCCCATCGTTTCATTTCTGCAAACTGTGCAGCCAAGTTTCATTTTGTGTATGTTCAAACATTCGTTTTTTGAGCAAAATTCGTTTTTTTTATCTAATGACCATCAGTCCGGCCAATCGTTTGAGTTCGACCTTGCTCCTCAAGATCAGCTTGAGATGATTCAGGAACATCAACTTGTATTGATATTTCCATATTTTCTGTCGTTGTTTCTGATATTGTTTTGGACTTTGTATTAGCGGAATCGGTGGTTGAGAAGTAAAAGGAAATTTTTTACATTTTTAAACTTGGGGTTAAACTTTTCACTAAAAAATAAAGAAAATAAAAATAATGATGTCAAATTTTGTAAAAGTAAGTAAATAAAATGTTCCGCACATTGTCAATCGCTAGGCACGTCAGGTTACTGGCCGTTATCAGTCCTTGACCACGAGTGGCCAACGGGAACGTGGACAAGTCCCATGCTCCCTCGTCGCCACAGGAGAGCGCCAATTTCCATCCACATCTCATCCGGTTCATTATAATACCATATTTTATCATTTTGACAAATTATATAAATATAGATTATAATTACGTAAGCGGAAACATTGTTTCGTCTAATTGATTTTGAAATTTTGAAAAAAAATAAAAAATACTGTGAAAAAGGTGCCAGAACGCCATCCCACAGCGTTAATTGGAAAAAAGCCCTGGTTAAATATAATCATGAAGTAAGTCATATTGATATAGTATGTACTAACTACAGATAGTAGAACAGGTTTGAAAGACAGACGATATGATGGTTTCGTTGACAGTATAAAGGTGTAAGGCTTATTATAACTCGACAAACAGTACTTCATTGTAAAAGAAGTCCGCCTAGTTTAAGTTTCTATAACTTCAGTCGGGCCTTCAGATTGTATTCAAAACCTTGACAGCAAATAAAATGTTATGGAATTTATTTCTGCATGTCTAAAGAAATTAGTTCTGTCTCAAAATGTGACCAACACCACTATGCCTTTAACCGGCTCTTATTATGCAGATAATATTTTCATTTCGTAAAATCAGAATGTTTTTTGGTTCACTTGGGATGTGTTGTGTTTGGTCGAAATAAATACTGAAAAAAACTTACGATAAAATGTATTTTTGTTTTATTGTCGCCTTTAGATGATTAGCTGATAGAGTATAATAACATATGATGCGGCAATGGGTGTCAGAGAATATATGTGAGACATATTGACTTGAAGATTGCGAGATTCTTGACTGGAGTACCTCCCAACCGTGCGAGTCATAACCAAGATTTTTCTTGTATCTTCTGTTATCGTCATTATTAACATGAAACAAGAGATTGATTGAATTAACATTCACTTGGTAGAACTCCATTATAATATTTATTTAAATTAAATTTAAATTCTAAATATTATATATTGCTTTACGGCTGAGAGTCACGGCACCTCACCAAGGCACAGGGTAGCCGTATGCTGTGCTTTGAAAACAGATGTTTGCGGCGAATACTAGGGGTATGGTGGTTTGACTTTGTCAGGAACTCGGAGGTAAGAGAGCGGACAGACTAGCCTCTTATTACATCCAAAATAAAAAAATCGACGATGGACCTGGCTTGGACACATGCTGCGGATGCCCCAGGGGAGCCTGAACCCTGTCTCTTCTGCCAACCAGATGGATTCCGTCGCCCTGGAAAGCCGCTGATGACCATCCATAGGATGTATTCGGCGGAGCTACGGGAGGAAGCGAGGAGACTGGCGGGGGACAGAGAAGCTTGGAGGAACTGCGTGATGGCCAAATGCTTCGAATAGGGAGCGGATATGGTTAAAAAAAAAACAGTATGTTGCTAAGCTAAAATAAGTTTAAGCCAAAATAGCTATCACTACCTACCTAATAAGATTTTGTAGAACTAAATACTTTGATATTTAATCCTATTATGAAACAAGACAAGTTAACAAAAACCGAATATATATATACTCACCACTTATTCTACAAAATTTTAGTGGTATCATGATTGGCTTAGTTCAAATTTTTGTTTATTTGAACTATGAAGTAACTTTTCAAAAGAGTATTTCTATGATAACTTTAGCATAAAGCTGTAGTGGCTATGTTTATCTTTAAGCCGTTTTGTACGAAACATGTGTAAAACATTTTTGTAAGACAAACAAAGCTTATTTTGTAATATTATATGCCACAGAGATATGCGTTTCAACATTATAAAAGCGATCTTATCAAAAACAATTTTTTTCATGGAAATAGCGGTAGAATTCATATAAATATAAGATAATAGGTTTTATTGCAAAATTTTATCCGATCTGAAATACATTTTTTTCAGTTCGAAGGAATAGCAGTACTATTAGATAGCACTTGCATAAAATGATTTGACACAGTCGGGAAAAAGATGTCTCGGTTTAAATGTTTGACTGACCAATCGTTATTTTTGCGTTTTCAGTCGAAGGAATCATCATCTGTGCTGAGCTGTGATATTTCTGCAGACGATAAATATATTGTCACAGGATCCGGTGACAAGAAAGCCACCGTCTACGAAGTCATATATTAAGACCAACCTTAATATTACAGTGTCGTGCTATCGAAAATAAAACATTATTTCACAGTATATGAACTAGTGAATAGAACACATTATATTTTTTGTCTAAAAATAAATAGTTTACGAAATGATAAGTGTTTAAAGTAAGTGCGATGGATATTTTATTAGTTACAGTGATAAAAAACAACTGTACCTAATAAATCGTGACGACCGGTTTTACATCACATTATTTTATACTCCAACTGAAATATGATAAAATAATATAAAAGAACTCTGTTTAATTAAGGAAAGTATCTATCATTGATTTTTGCATAGATGCAGATGCCAAAGTGGCTGAGTAGATATAAAATGATTTTTAAATTGTATATATAACACATTATAAAGATACATGTTTGATAACTATTGCTGAATATTTTAATAAACATTTGACTATGTTTTAACAATAATAAGTGTCTTAAATGTTAGAGTAATCTCTACCTAGTGGATTTAGAAGAAAACTGTGTAAAAATTACTTAAAATTAGTGTTACAATAATTATTATGTTGTATATATTACTTAAATATTTGTGTAATATACTTTGAATCTTTATCACATAGGAAAAGTTTGTAATATTTTATTGACTGTGAAGGAAGTTCAGGAAGCCTTTTTTATTATTATATTTAAGAAAATTCAGCGCATTAAACAAATTATCATTATTTTGCGTCTTTTTATTTAGTATTGGACATAGTCACGCAAGAACATAATAACAGACTTAAGGAAAAACACTAGGAATGATAGCTTGAAGTTTTTTGATTTTCGTGATATATTTTACCAATCCTAATATTACAGAAAACATTGTTGCTTAAATTCTTTCTTATTAATAAAATATTTGATATCCTGCAGAAGACATCGTGGAGTATTGCGCTCTCCTCCCAATTTATTGTTTATTCCAAAATATTCCAAACAATATTATCGGAAATTTTAAAGGCGTTATATGTTTTTGCAGAGTCCATATTGTCAATGTTTCAATGTAATAAACCGCAATTTAAAAATTAAAACTTTTTATAATTATTAGTCCATAATAATGTCTTGCTAGCCGAAGGATTTTCATTTTGCAAAAGCAATTATTTTTGTGCCATGATCATACTGATAGATAATTTGTTTTAAATTTCAACAATCATAGCGACGATTATTAGAGATGAATAATTTTGAAATTATTCTCGTAACCACGAAATCATATGGGAGAAATTTATAATTATTGTTTTATGATATAACCGCAGTCGTTCTTTTTATGGCCATGTCAAAATTATACAACATATGATGACAATTGAAACAGTAGCGAGGTACTGATTAAAGCAGGGAATAATTAATGCTAAAACAAATGAAAGTAAACAGCCTGTTGTAATATTTTGATAAATAAAAACTACATAAATGATTTTTACTGATCATTTGAAACCATTCAGTAGTATCGCCACACGGTTTAGTCAAGTGTACTGCACTCCTTTATCTTCTGTCATTCTCTTTAAATTTTATTAAATCATCATTATTTATTCATAATAAATACTATTCAGTGATTTTATCATTATTTTTTTTATTTGTTTCAAATGAACAAAAAAATATGTGCAATTTTTTGGAAAAAGGGAAACATCGATTCATACCTTTAGTATATAATATTTAAAATAAAATTTATTTTTATTAATAATGTAAATTAATTATTTAGAGTTTTTACTATGTATTTTAAAACCTAAAACAATTTTGAAACTACTTGAAATAATAAGTATTATTCTTCTCAGATTGACCAATAAGAAAAAAATGTGTTTATACTTTTTTGTGTAGTAACAGTAAAAAGATTCAATATATTTAAAAAATCTAGTTTCATAACACTTCTCAAATAGAATTAATCATATTGCTAGTTGCACATTGGAAGTATTTAATTCAAGTATTAAAAATCAGTCATAATTATTTCATTTAACAAGATCTGGTAGTCTTTAGAGCAGTGGTTTCCAACCGGCGTGGCGCCAAAATTTTTTAATTAAGAAATAATTTCCATGCCATAATATCTACAAATAAGTAAAACTTCGTATCGTAACATAACAGTAATTATAACATAAAAATTGTTGTGAACAGTCACAATATGCTGAATTATCATTTTGTGGTTGAAATAATAAAAAAAACGGGACAGGTATAAGACTTCCTCGACCCCGGCGATAGTTGACTCGAAAAAATTATTATGGCTTGGCAATAACAGCGCGGCAAAATTTGAATCTTGAAATTAACAGAGGGAAGATGAATTTAAAACATTTACTAATTATTAAGATTTTATTCTTACTACTAAATCTTCTCAGTGCTGTGTTGAAACATGACATATTATGATATTTGCATTAAATAGGACTAGTCTGTAGACGGCTTTTGAATGGCTTGAAGACCCTGCCCGTCCAGTAAGTTCGGGGCGGTGTCACTTTCGTGAAATAATCAGTGACCTTATATAACATTGCGTATATCACATTTCATACGGACATATTAAAAATAATCCACGCATTGGTCACAGAATGATAATATAAAGGTTATAATGAATCATAGAAATGCCCCTCGTATCGACACCCCCTATGAATAAAGCTAAAGCAAACTAAAATGTTAGATACTGCTATAGTATTGGCAAAATTACTTGGCCCCCGTCGAATTTGGAAGTAGAATTGTCAGTCTAGAATAAATTTCTCCGATTGCCATTTTATGCAAAAAAATATCTTGTCAATTTTTAATGACCGTCGCTAAAATATCAGTTTTGGAATTTATCGAAATTTCAGTTCTGATTGAGTATGGCAACATTCCTAACGTGACGGTGGCACCCTCACTAGCGGCCAGCTTAAATTGGTACATCTATAGTTGATTTCTATGAATTTTGAGATATTTATTTTTATCGATAATTTTTCAAATTTATATTTTGCTCCTCCAAAAGTGAGTTACTGCTTTACTTATTGGATGTTTCGATATGGTAAATGACATGAATTTCTTGGGTAAGAATTAGTTTCCTAAATATTATACAATATTTTCTGAATAATCAAACCAGTGATGGAAGTGTCACATCTACAGACTTGTAACATGAAATAAAAAAGTGTAACAAACATTCTTGATATGGGTGCATTCACATCTAAAATAATGTAGAGCCTCGGCACATCCATCATGTGCTAGCCGCGCCGGAGTGGTTAAGTAATAATTTAGTCTATCTGAAGACGATTATTTTTTGTTGTTGTGTTTTTGTTGTCACGATTGTAATATTTAAAATGGCAGCCCTACTGTTCGATATCTATAAAGATAGAAAGCAGGAGAACTTGAATCCTGTAAATGATCCATTTGAAAATAGACAAATTATTGCTTATTGTTGATCTGTATAGAAATATGAAGTGAAATTAGTTTGCACAACTTGTAAAGATGTTATTATTTGATACCATGTCAATGATTACAATTTATGTTATTTAATCATGAGATAATTTGATCAGCTTTGTAAATATGTATTTTTAAGTATTAAGATAAAATTGACTGATTCACAGTACACGTTGTCGTCTAGGTAAAAAGCCTGTAGGAACCCTAGAATGTCAGATAATAGTATGACACCGCCCCGTACTTATGGGGCGGACAGGGTCTTAAAAGCCAATCTGCAGACTCTTTCTATTAATGCAAATTTAAAATGTAATACCCCTCCTGAGGCGTTTAAGAGTAGTGTCATATTTGTTTGGTTGCTGTTGTTGGTTTACAGTTAGAAGTGGGCAAAGGGCTTGCAATCCTGCAGGGCCTTCAGTCGCCTCTCAGCCTTTCCCAGAGGGAGTCGTCCGCCGGTGAAGCGGCAACTTAGTCCACCGCTTGCTAGTAAAACCACTTACAGAGTTTTAAATTAAAAATGTGTAAATCTGTTTGTGTAACTGTCTTCAAGGAAATTATATAAACTAACTGCAATAAACGAGAAAGAGTATACTGAACACGATCGGGTTTTAATGTGAGACGAAGGAACCGTTGAAGCATCCTTTGTCGCTCGCCGGAAGCGAGCTTCAGTGTGTTGATACCCCGCACCCCGCTTCTCCCCGCTCTCCAACCTACCCTCGAGCGAGCGGTGAGAAAGACGTTTCGTTTCCTACTCTCTCAAGTAATGTGTCTATAAATGCATAATTGTTCCTATGCTTATGAGAAATTTAATGTTCGAATCATTGAAAATAAACATGATTAAAAAAATCTTTTGTTCCATTTAATTTTTTTATGTCCACCATATTTGTGTCAAATGTCACTTTCAGGTATGTCAAAAGAAAAATAACTAGATAGTAAATGAAAAACACATTTTTTATTTATTCTGGAAAGAAAAGCACAATTAATAACATAACAGATGGCGCCATTGCGTAATGCATTTGACAAAAAAAATGTAGATTGTAGGTACATGATACACATTTTTTTACAGTAAAAAATTAAAAATACAAATATATTGGCTGGTTAAAGGCATCGTGGTGTAAGTCACATTCATGAAAATTTTGATCTATGCACAAAATTTGTATCTACACATACATGTCAAACTGTTGAATGTAATCGTGAACTAAGTCATAATGTCATAGTATGTACTAACTACAGATAGCGGAACAAGTTTGAAAAACAAACAAAATGGCGGTTTTGCTGACAGCTTAGGTGCATGGTTTATGCGACAAAGAGTACTTCATTGAGATGACACATCTAGTTTTATAATAGTTTCTATAACTTTAATCAGGCTTCCAGATGGTATTCAAAACTTTAACACACCTAATTTAATGTTATGGAATTTATTTCTGTGTTTCTATAGAAATTGGTTCTGTCTCAAAATGTGACCAACACCACTATGCCTTTAACCGGCTCTTATTATGCAGATAATATTTTCATTTCGTTATATCAGAATGTTTTTTGGTTCACTTGAGATTTGCTTGTTGTGTTTGGTCTAAATAAATACTGAAAATACTTACGATAAAGTGTATTTTTATTTTTTTGCCGCCTTTAGACGATTAGCTGATAGAGTATATGATGCGGCAATGGTTGTCAGAGAATATATGTGAGACATATTGACTTGAAGATTGCGAGATTCTTGACTGGAGTACCTCCCAACCGTGCGAGCCAAAACCAAAATTTTTCTTCTATCTTCTGTTATCGTCATTATTAACATGAAACAAGAGATTGATTGAATTAGCGTTTACTTGGTAGAACTCCATTAAACTATAAATTTAAAATTAAATTGATAAATTATAATAAATTAAATTAAAATTAACAAGCACCCTACGCGGGATTTCTCTAAATTTTACGGTTCAGACAAGTGTAACCATCTTTTGTCGGATTGAGGAACTAACACATCACCATATATGTCATTGAGGTGTCATAGCGGCCATTTGAAAACAACACTTTATGCTTTAAGTATTTTATTTTGAATTTCTTAAGAGAATTGTTAAAGTGTTATTATATCTATAAGGCTAAGAATCATAATGCATAGACATAGCTTTATGTAGCATCAAATTATATTTTAAAACAAATTTACGCAAAAGTCCAATTATCTCAAACGAAATAATATATGTCTTATCCTATTTTCATAATAACCGGCACATACACATGTACATAATTGTTGAATTTAATCATCTTCATTCTTATTCTCAATTTCATTATCTCTGTTGCTATATTTATAGCTAATTTGGTGCAAAAGTTTCTTATATTCTTTTATTTCTATATAAAATTCTAAACTCACAACCGATTTCGAAAAACAGTCAAACATATAGAAGTGTAAGTGATAGCGATAGTGAATGAATGATATATTTTGTTATGTTATTAGAGCTTTTTTCAATAAATACGTAAATGTAAATTTTTTGCGATTGTTTATTAAAAACAATAAAGGATAATGACAAAATTCGATATTTTATTGGAACGCATACTCTAATTTTGTATGAACTTCAAACCTCGGATAAGACGGGTTTGTATTACACGAAATTTTTGCGAAACCGAGAGTTCCAAGTATATGCAATAAAAGAAAATTAATTACACACAATTGAGAAGCACATTTAACTGCAAAATTCTCGGAATGTCCATTATATAATATTATTTTAAATACAGCTGTTCCACTTTTTCTTTGGATTTTTTCGTAAATTTGAACTGTTAAAGTTTTGTATATTTCCATACGTTTTTTCACTAACGAGCCGGGTTTCGCCTTTCGGCATCTTCATGTATTCTAGTACACGCATCAAATTTGACATTGAAATTATATCAAGTACGCTCAGTTGATATCTTACATTGTCATTGGCTTTTTGGCTTCTCAAAATACTCTTAGTAAAATTAATGGTTTTTCATCTATGATACGGAAAGTGTGCTGGTTTTTCTTGTAACATTCTATAATATTGAAGAGCTGCGCACGTATAGCACGACCAGAGGCAGAGTTTGGAAACCCTTGCCCTAGTCAGACAATATGAAAAATCTTTGTCATTGTGGAGAAATTATAAAATAATATTAGATACGATATCCAGAAAACGGAATAATGTAAGACTTACTCTTTGATAAAATGTTGAGCTTTCCAAGTAAGGCTTTTGTCCACGCCGCCTCTAGCTGTATGGACTCTCCTGCTAAAGCTGGTAATACAATATAAAGTCCGTAGTGGATTAACCATAAAATTAATGACGTGGCTGTAAGAATCTGAAAAGGTTATATGCCAGAACTTTATTAGATACTGAACTTGCTTATATTGAACTGGAATTTAGATTGTAAGTAATTAATGGATTGGTAAAATAAATCATGTCGGGTTTCATCAAATCAAGCTCACAAGTTTCAAATCAAGCTCACAAGTTTGAATCCCAATACAGATATTAAAATTGATTTTTAATCGATTTATGGATTTCTGTTCATTATGTGATGTCTAAAGCTGATGGTTTAAATAAGTCCATGCACTCTTATCAATTTAGCGCGAATCAGCCTCGCCGCTGCGCGTTCATTGGCCATACTTATCCCGATGCGAATGTGTTTAACAGAGGAGGAAATTTCAATAGATCTAAATAATGACCCTGAGGAGTTGTCAGAATTTTGGATTTCGCCTTGGAGTCTATATATCCTCGATTGGTTACTACAACAATCTCTGATTTCACTTAGGTTGTGGTATCTTTGCGAATTTGGTTTTTAAGCACTCATGTAAATAAAACAAAAAACAGATTTGAGAAGTTTGAGCAAAAAAAGAGGTTGAGCAACTGAGTAACAAGCAATTCTCATAGAACAACTTCGGTTGTGATATCTTCATTAGGAGTCCATATGCTCCTCATTGGGAGCGGACCTGGTTTAAAAAAAAGCTTAACAAAAAGCAATTGCGAAAACCTATGCATCTATATAAAAATGAATGAATGTTTGCTTTTCCCATAAGCGTTCCTATACTATTCACCCGATTGCGACGAAACTTTGGTCGGTTGTTGTGCGGACACCCGCGAGGGTTTCCGAAAAAAAATCTAAAAAAAAAGAATCAAATAGTTACAAACAGCGACATTTCAGTTCGTATGTGACATGACAAGTGGTGTTAATGGTTGATTTCCAATTGCCAACTTTAAATGGAAAATTTACTGAAGAAACAGATATGCCAGTCCAGTTTAAACGTCTGCAGTTTCCGGTGCGACTAGCAAATGCTAGTCGCATAGAAATTACCATCAACAAAGCACAAGGACAATCACTACAAGTGTGGGAACTAAATTTGAAAAATCTATGCTTCTCACATAGACAGCTGTATGTGGCCTGCTCACGCGTTGAGTAATCTTCTGATTTATTCGTGTACGCACCAGAGGGAAACAAAAAATATTGTTTATCCAAAAGCACTTCAATAAACATAACTAAAACACTTTCTTTCTTTAAGTGGCATTGCAATGCATGCTAACAAAACATATTTACAAACACATTTAATGTGTAAGGCATTTGTATTTGGTGGGTCACAGAAATCGCCCTTCAGCCTGCCGTGAGACAAAAAAGTCAGTTCTTTCAACAACTTATCATTCTGTCTCAATACTGAGCTTTGTTGAGTTGTTTACTCTACTGATTAGTTTTCGTTAAATACCTTATGATGGAACACTCCATTAAGCGCCTGTATAATATGTTCTTTTTTGACAGCAGAAATGATCAAAAAAGATTGGTGTGTGTATTCAAATTTTGGCTTTATGTGATGTCTAAATTCGTAGCGAGAGTAAATAGTTACCCCTAGTCCTAGCACAATCATTTACCTCTCCGAAACATCTAACAGCAGTAGTAACACGCAATTCTTGTAGAATAGCATCTGTTGCTATAAGTTCCATTTTTAGTCAATATGCTAAAAAATATTTGTAATTAATTGCGAATAAACTATAAATTACCTACATTGTACGGTCTGTTTTTCAGGAAGAAGAAATTTGTGAAGACAACAATTGCTGTAACTCCTGTCACACTTGTTGATAGAAACTGAAATATGTTGTAAAACGTACGTTAATTAATATATTGTAAGTACATCATATTTAGTTGAGGTGAACTAATTTATTTGAAAATAAATAATTATGAAATAAATAATGGTGTTTGAGCTATGCAGTAGACATTTAGTGAATAATCTAAACCAATTGAAATACAGTAAGACTCCGATTTACCGTTTTTTAAGATATAGTCAAAAAAATGACGGGTGCGTGAAAATAATGAATGCGGAAAAAAATAACGATATATGAAGGAAAACAATGATTGTGTGGATGATAGATCGCGGTTCCAGTGAAGAAGAATTTTTGTGCTAAAATTATTTTATAATAGCCGTCACATACCGTTACAATACAGTAATCGTGAAAAAATAACAACTTGTAAATAGTTCTTACCACAGGAAATAGCCGTTTTGTTATAATATTTATATTGTCACCCAGAATCCAAAGCGCCTCAGAGATTGATTCCATATTTATATTATCATCGGTTTTAAGTTGACTTATTTTGGGTAAAAAGATTACTTTTCCATTGCGTTTATAATCAACTAAATTAAGTGTGTCTTTCTCCTTAAACATTTGCAAATTTAAATTTAAATACTGCCAACGGACTAAACATTGAAACATATCAGACATATGTCGGAACAATGCCAAATCTAACACTAGTATTTTGAAGAAAATGAAAATTTGCTGCACAATTTTTGCACGCCAAGCGAAATTATCAAGAATGCCGAGAGCTACAGTAAACATCAATGACACAAAAAAAAATCTGGGTGCAGCTATTAAAGCTTTGTCACTATAATTTTTGTCACACGGTAAAAGTTGATCAAATTTGAGTAAGTTATTGAAAATAGCAGTTCGGTGGTTCATGTTATAAAATGCTTCGACAGACAATGCAAACATAGCAGTTATGCCTTCCAAAAAATCCTGAGCTATGATTGTTATGCGGTAAAGAATGTTTGGCTCGGTGGCTGATATTCGAGTCACTTTGAAATAATTTAAATAAATGTTGCCAAAAAATAACAATATTATTTGAAATATTGCATATATTTTTACGTGAGGCCATATCAACACATACGTTCCATTTTCTATTTTAATCGTTTGAAAACCACACAAACTATAACATTTACGTGTTAAGAAACAGAAAATATCTTCGTTAATCATGATTAATATTTTTATATTGTTAATCGTTGTAGCAATAGAACCAGTCTGTTACAAATAAGTACTTTTAATAAAGTTAATTGGTTTGAGTTCAATGGAAAATATTTAAAAAAAATCAGTGGCGCTTTATGTATTTGGGCAAAGTGTTTTGAGCCCTTTACCTCTCCTCATCTGATCAATGGTAAATTTCACCATCTTCTTCTTCTTCTTCTTCTTTTCTAGTGTTAAACTGTGGATCTTGTTTCCTCAATCAGTTTACTCACCACTTTCCTTAAGACTTATAATAATAAATGACATAATTAACAGGCTAAAATCAACATACAATTCAAAATTCTAGCATTGTGACTTCATTTGCGACTAGGTTATTAGTTGTAAAAATAATATATTCAATTTTATTTCTGAGCCTGTAGCCGGGTGGTCAACATCGTGCTCTTTGATTGCGATTTTCACAGGTTTGAATCCCAGTATGGGCACATAAATTGATTTTTCTATTCTACGCATCAGAGGTCTGCAGGCACCGAAATTTTCTAAAATTACCCGGTCCGAGTCCGATATCGTCAGGCCTAGCCCGGCCCGATCCCAAATCTTAATATCACAATTGTTACCCGAACGCGACCCGATGCTCAGATTTATTTTCGTCAGCCTGAAAAAATCCCGATTTTTCCATACAGAAATTCATTTATATTTTTCACGCAATTATGCTATTATTTGCTTTTATTAACACATGGGAAAAAAATATTTTAGTTGTGAATAATTGCCTTATGACTGGTTCATGACCCGAAAATAGTCTGAAATATTTTTCAGGAAATTAAATTACTTACCCGGGGCTGGCCCGAGCCAGAATCTGAATTGTCTTTACCCGCTTGAACCCGGCCCACGGGTCGATATAGAGCAACTAAGTTAGGAAAGGTAAAAACATTATTAAAGAGTGAAAGAAAAGGAGTTACTGAATTTTCCCCAACATAACTATTTATTTTTAAACAAATTGAAAAATAACAAAGAAATCCAACCATACAATGTGAAAAACATATATATTATAAATATTATTGAAATTTATTATTGTACTAACATTATATTGGAGACGGCCCTGTGGATATTGGGAAAAAATATCAGCCGATAAATAAAGTTATTTCAATATTTACATTAATTTTCCCAATACGACAGTTGTCAATTTATGTGACAATGATAATAATAAATGTGTCGCTACTTTTCAAAATCATCCATATCCATTTAGGCCAATCACTGACCGCTAGTCGTTGGGGAATTTTCAACGATGCTTGAGACTACACGTCTTCTTTATCGATTTCTAATAAGTGCAATTGAAAATTATCATTGAATATGAGAATGCCCGGCCGAAGAGGGGCGAATGCTTGGTTATCACGATCGAGTATGAATAGGATCTCGATCAAACACCACTTCATCCGGTTACTCTCTTATTTATTTGAAGAAGATGCAGTGGTTTAATACACAAAAATTACCAGTACAATATAAAATTGAGTCTACATTTATGATTACTTAACACATTAATTTAGGTTTAAGTTATAATACAATTGACACAACAAAAGATTTTAAATTTAAATTAAATCCAATTTCAAAACACACAAACACAATTTATAATGATGCGGCGGACGCCCAGCGTGCTCGCCGAAACCAGACTGACCGCCAAAATTAAAATTAAAACTTCAAACAATGTAGGTTCATTCCTTTTGTCAATGATTGTCGTCAATCGGACGAGTCTATTAACAAGCGCCTGCTTTTTGATTTCAGCTTTAGCCCATCGGTCGGTCAGCAACCGATTGATTTTTAACGGCCATAAACCGACTCGGCTAAATAATTAGTTACCACGAATCATTGTCATTAAAGCTATTCGCTGTCAGTTTTGGATCCTTTTAAAACTTAGGCTTAGCAAAAAAACCAGGGTGTGTCAAATAATACATCGGAAGTCACCCTCGACAACGTGAAACCAAGAAAATCGGTAAATTGTATTCACTTTCTACATAACGTCAAAAGCTTTGGTTACATACAAGGCCGCATTCATTTTTTCAACCTAAAGGTGCATACTAAGAATATATTTGGCTTGCAAAATTCAAATTATTGAAGAAAAGACTTATTTATAAATTAAAAGGTTCCGGTATCTGGTCATACGTTCTGATTTCCCGCCTAAATTTCTTGAGAGCGTGCAGTATTTCAATAGTCGGTTCATTTGTATAATTTTAGATATGTCACCATTGAACGGGTGGGGAATGTTTGTATAATTTCAATATATTTTGTCATTTTAGGGTGGGGAGTGTTCGCGTATTTATAACATTGAGATTAATGCTGCACATATTATCTCATTTTGAATTTTCAGATGGAGAATGTCCACATTTTTATAATATTGGGAAATAGGGGTGGGGAATGTTCGTATAATACGCATTATTATTGCATTGGTCTTGATCATTATAAACATGTGGAAATGGTACAAATCAAATTGTGTTTTATTTTGAAAATATGATGCCATTCCACGAAGAACTGACAGTTAGCACCTTAAAAGTGATTAATTTTAATTAGTTAAGTCAGCCTAAGTTTATAGTGTATCGAAAAAATTTCTTAATAAAATTCCTTATTTACTCTAAATATTTATTTATTCCCTGAGCCGCACTTACTCACTTTCCTGATTCGGCTCAGAATAATGACTCCATTTTACATATAAAATGGCTGCTACTTATTTTTATCAGAATGCGTTAAATTCTCGTGGATGTGGCGTGTTTTGTGACAATCCCAGCCATGTCCATAAGAAAAACGCATTTTTTGAGGAATTTGTGCAAATTACACATAAACAAATAATGCAGAACTTCCTAAAATGTAATCTTTTATAATCGTATTTCTATAATCTTCCAACATTGTGACTGTGTACTCGAATAAACGAAAAAGTGGTTTTTTCTTGTTGATCCATTTTGGATATGACTGCTTTTGAAAAGTAGCGACACAAATTATCATACACTTTTTCAAATACATATAATATATTAGAGTATTGCTTGTACATACATACTTATATTATTTATTGGCTTAAGGTTGAGTGGAGTGACACTGACATTATTTATCAATGAGAAAAACTATTAAATGATTTTTTACCAGGCACCCAAATCGTTATTTTTTTCGTATCGGTTTTCATTCCGGTTCGGTAAAAAAAAAAATATGTCGGTTCAGATCCGGTTTTCGGTTCAGCTCTTATTTAAATCACATTTAAGATGTTGACTGTCAATTCATGGTGGAAAAGCAATTTGTTTGTATTACTTCCACATGTTTATAATGACCAGGATCGGTTTCACTCATCGGGAGTATTATCAACTGATAAAAAATATAATTTATAAATTAAATTAAAATTTTGGGATACTCTTAAACCTGGCTTTTATTAGCGGAAAATTTTCTCGTAAATCGAAAAAAAAACCGAAATCAATATTAGTTCGGTTTCGGTTTTCGTTCCGGCAAAAATAATGGGTTTTTACGGTTTTCGGCTCGGCTTCGGTTCGGGTCCCAGTTTTTTTACATATATTCGTGTAATTTTCAACTAATTGATTTGTACGTTTTTTAAAATGTAACCATAATTTTAGATAAGCAGCTTTATATTTGTTCGTATTGAATCAACTCAAAATGCCCACTTGCTTGGTAAAAATGGCCCTGCTCTGGTGTAGATATAAAATTAGTTGTATATTATCTTAAGCACAATAGTGCGTGGTTTAAACATCGGTCCCGTGCAGTTTTGTATCAGGCCAAGAATATGAAAAGTAAATTCGTTTTTTTCTTGACCGTTATTGCGTTGTGGAAGGCGGCCTTGAAACAGCGACTGCATTCACATGAGTGGTGGAGGTGGGGCAACCAACTTTTTGTGTATTATCGTACACGTGTTTCAATTACATGATATAAGATTCAATGATACAAACCAGATTTTAATACATAAATCGATCTATTTTCCCAGCTGGGGTTGTCAGCATTGTGTAATTTGCTGTGGAGTCCTCGATTGGCTACTACTGCAATTACGTCTCTTGTTACGGCGAATAAGTAGGTTTTTCTCCTATTTTGCGAAAATCGTTAATCGATTTCCGTCGCCTAAAAACTATGAAACGTCGAAATACTTTTTTTTCCTTTTAATAATTGCACTCTCAAAGTATTTGTTTACACTATTGCAGTTTCATTTAAATGGAAATAGTAAAGTTTTCAAGCCTGTCTAGTAAAGAGTTGACACCTGTTTTTCAGACATGCTTTACGCCGTGACTAAATTAGAATTTATTGCAGGTTACCGGGATTTGATGTCTCAGACAAAACTGTAGAATAAAGTATTTTTAAGATAGCGATAGTAACGTAATTTGAAATTTATTCAATATAACGATTCTATAAAGATTTTTGAAATCTATCAAAGAGTTCGTTTTCTCGAACTTTTTCTGACTGATATATAAAGTAGAAGTATAAATGTCAAAATTATGCAATATATGACGAGGATTGAAACAGTAGCGAGGTACTGATTAAAGCATGTGAATAATTAATGTTTAAACAAATGAAAGTTAACAGCCTGTTGTAATATTTTGCTAAATACTCAAATTAATTTTACTGATCATTTTAAATCTTTGAGTAGTATCGCCGCTCGGCTTCAGTCAAGTGTGGTGGTACTCTCTTTTGTCTTTCGCCATTCTCTTAAATTTTATAAAATCATCATTATTTATTTATAAAGAATACTATTCATATCTATCAGTGTTTTGAAGCGGTCATGTTTTGTTTTAAATGAACAAAAAAAAAATACTTTTTTGGAAAAAGGGAAACATCGATTCAAACCTTTAGTATATAATATTTAAAATAAAAATTTATTTTTATTCGATAGGACCACATGTCTACAGTTGAACTCAATTAAAACCTAAAACAATAATGAAACCAGTTGAAATAATAAGTATTATTCTTCTCAGATTGACCAATAAGTAAAAATGTGTTTATACTTTTTTGTACAGTAAAAATGTTCAATATATTTGATAAATTTAGTTTCATAGCACTTCTCAAATAGAATTAATCATATTGCTAGTGGGCACATTGGAAGTATTTAATTCAAGTATTCAAAATCCGTCATAATTTTAATTTCATTTAACAGGATCTGGTAGTCTTTAAAGTATAAACATGTGATTAGTATCATTATTTTAAAAATTTGAAAAGAATTAAATAAAATCTTTTTTACTTGTTTCGGTGTCAATAATTTTGTTATATATATTTATTAATTCGTACACTTGTCAACCAAATGCTAAAAAAATAGAAATCAGATGCAATTTCTGGTTATAAGATTAAAAGCCAATAAATTTCTTAAAATAGTCAGTGACCTTATATAACATTGCGTATATCATTTCTCATACGCACATATTAAAAATAATCCACGCATTGGTCACAAAATGATAATATAAAGGTAATAATAAATCATAGAAATGTCCCTCGTATCGACACCCCCTATGAATAAAGCTAAAGCAAACTAAAATTATAGATACTGCTATAAGATTTGCCAATATCACTTGGCCGCCGCCGAATTTGGAAGTAGAATTGTCAGTCTAGAATAAATTTCTCCTATTGCCATTTTATGCAAAAAAATATCTTGTCTACTTTTAATTACCTTCGCTAAAATATCAGTTTAGGAATTTATTGAAATTTCAGTTCTGGTTGAGTATGGCAACATTCCCAACGTGACGGTGGCACCTTCACTAGCCGCCAAGTTAAATTGGTACCTCTGTAGTTGATTTCTATGAATTCTGAGCTATTTATTTTTATCGATAATTTTTCAAATTTATATTTTGCTCCTCCAAAAGTGAGTTACTGCTTAACTTATTGGAAATATCGATATGGTAAATGACATGAATTTCTTGGGTAAGAATTAGTTTCCTAAATATTATATAATATTTTCTGAATAATCAAACCAGTAAAGGAAGTGTCACATCTACAGACATGTAACATGAAATAAAAAAGTGTAACAAACATTCTTGATATGGGTGCATTCACATCTAAAATAATGTAGAGCCTCGGCACATACATCATGTGCTAGCAGCGCCGGAGTGGTCAAATAATAATTTAGTCTATCTGAAAACGATTATTTTTTGTTGTGTTTTTGTTGTCACGATTTTAATATTTAAAATGGTAGTCCTATTGTTCGATAAGTATCTTTAAGTGAGAACTTAAATCCTTTCAGTGATCCATTTGAAAATAGACAAATTATTGTTGATCTGTATAGAAATATGAAGTGAAATTAGTTTCCACAACTTGTAAAGGATGTTATTATTTGATACCATGTCAATGATTACAATTTATGTTATTTGATCACGAGATAATTTGATCAGCTTTGTAAATATGTATTTTTAAGTATTAAGATAAAATTGACTGATTCACAGTACACGTTGTCGTCTAAGTAAAAAGCCTGTAGGATCCCTAGAATGTCAGATAATAGTAATGTGTCTATAAATGCATAATTGTTCCTATGCTTATGAGAAAATTAATGTTTGAATCATTGAAAATAAACATGATTAAGAAATCTTTTGTTTCATTTAATTTTTTTATGTCCACCATATTTGTGTCAAATGTCACTTTCAGGTATGTCAAAAGAAAAATAACTAGATAGTAAATGAAAAACACAGTTTTTATTTATTGTGGAAAGAAAAGCACAATTCATAACATTAAAGATGGCGCCATTGCGTCATGCATTTGACAAGAAAAATGTAAAGTACATGAAACGCATTTTTTAATCGTATTTAGAAAAACAAAATACAAATATATGAGCTGATTAAAGCCATAGTGGTGTCAGTCACATTCTTGAAAATTTTGACCTATGCCACTATGCCCAGAATTTGTATCTACGCAGTTCAAACTGTAGAAGGTAATCTTGTAGTATGTCATAATGTCATATTATGTACTAACTTCAGATAGCAAAAGTTTGAAAGACATACGAAATGGCGGTTTTGTTGACAGCATAAAAGTGTAAGGTTTATTATAATGCGACAAACAGTACTTCACTGAGAAGGATACACCAAGTTTTATAATAGTTTCTATAACTTCAGTCAGGCCTCCAGATTGTATTCAAAACGTTAACAGAGCTAATTTAATTTGTTCTGTCTCAAAATGTGACGCACACCACTATGACTGAAACCGGTTTTTATTATGCTGATAGTATTTTCATTTCGTAATATCACACTTGCTTGTTGTGTTTTGTCTAAATAAATACTGAAACAAACTTATGATAAAATGTATTTTTATTTTATTTTTGCCTATATATGCACATTAGATGTTGAGCTGGTAGAGTATAATAGCATATGATGCGGCAATGGCTGTCAGAGAATATATATGAGACATATTGACTTGAAGATTGCAAGATTCTTGACTGGAGTACCTCCCAACAATGCGAACCAAAAGCAAGACTTTTCTTCTGTCTTCTGTTAGTCATTGTAAACATGAAACAAAAGGATAAGTTAACTTAAACCGAGTATATATACTTAGCACTTATTTAAAAAAATCGTAGTAGTGTCATGGTCGGTTTCATTAAAATTTTTGTTTATTTCAAGAGTGCCTATTTCTATGATGATTTTCTTTCAATAATGACAAAAAGCTGTAGTGGCTATTTTTATTTATAAGCCGTTTTGTAAGACAAACGAAGCTTATTTTGTAATATTATATGCCACAGAGATATGCGTTTCAACGGTATAAAGGCGATCTTAACAGAATATGCTTCAAGGTGAAAAATGGAAATAGGTTCTTTTGAAAAATCAATCCTCAACTGATGAAACTGGTGGTTGAAAAATAGTTAATTTATTTTATTTTAAAAATAAAACACAATTTACTTGTACTATATCCACATTTTTATAATGATACGCTCATCACGAATACCAACTGATAAAAATAAAATCAAAACAGGGCTATTTATATAAGTTGAATGTGAACAATTAAAAGTAATATAAAACTGTTGGTTTTCAAAAAAGAATTTACAGGTTATCAAACATTTAAAGGAACTTAAATAGACTACAATCAAAATTTTAAAGACCTCTTACAAAAAAATAAATTAAGCTAATCTGAACTCAAAAATGAAGTCACATAAAAAATGCATTATCTGAGCAAAATATAATGTCTAAATATTCACTTACTAAAATAGCAAATGGGAAATTTCAAAAGAAGTATTTAGTGAACCCACTTAAAAGTAATGAAATTAACGTTAATTACATGTTTACTAACAAATTGTATTTTATTTTAAAAATATAAAACCTTTCCATCAAGAATTAACAATTAACACCTTAAAAGTAGTTAATTTAAGATATCGACTGAGGGTGCTTGATGGAATTTCGATATAAATTTGAATTGTCTTTTATTGTTATTATAATACCAACAATTATATTTAAAATATTTTGTTAATTGTATATAAGTCAAAAGACAATTCAACGGATGGGACCATATAATGTTGATGCCATTAACTGGGATTTTCCGCAGAATGTAAGAATTATGTGTGAAAATAAGCAGGTAAGTCTGCAGGAGAACACTCCATGTCATCGAATAGAAAATAGGTATCTACATCATCTGTGAAATATGTTTTGTATGTTAAAAAAAGGTGGTTTGAACAATGGTACTAAATCAATTAAACTTTCTGTTTTCTAATATTTAATCGAATTAAGTTCAATCAAAGACTTATTTACCTACCAAATATAAATATTTTTTCAAAAAATGAAATAGTGTTTGCATTATCTATATATATATAAATGAATGTCTGTTTGTTGGTTTGTCCGGATCTTATAGGCTCCTAAGCTACTCAACCGATCGCGACGAAACTTTCAGGAAGGACTTATTGTGATCATGCCGGGAAATATTATATAAAATAAATGTTTGTTTGTCCTTCGGTGAGTTGTTGTGCACACACCCGTGAAGGGTTCTGAAGAAAAAAAATTGAAAATCTAAAATTGAAAAAAAGAATCAAATACGTACATACAACGACATCTAGAAAAACCTTCTGATTTATTCGTGTACGCACCAAACGAAAAACAAAAATATTGTGTTATAACAAGTGTGATATTGAAACTCGGGTTCGGGTCGGGCCAGGCCTGAAGATGATGGGCTCGAACCGGGTAAGTCTCTGAAATTTCGGCCTGTGCAGACCTCTGATCCAAAAGCAGTTCAATAAACAGAATTAAAATACAAACCCTTTCTTTCTTTGAGTGGCATTGCAACGCATGCCGGGTACTCACTAGTAAATATATAGAATAACACAAACTATAAAAGCACATTTAACTGCAAAATTTTCAGAATGTTCATTATATAATATTATTTTAATTATAGCATCTAATTCATTGACTTTTTTGTAAATTTGAATAGATCAAATTATGTACATTTTCATAAAATTTGTCACTAACGAACCGGGTTTCGCTTTTCGGCATCCTCAGGCATTCGAGTACACACATCAAATTTGATATTGAAATTCTATCAAACGCGCACAGTCGATATTTTAATTTTTTATTGCCTATTTGGCTCTTAATAAAATTAATGATTTTTCATCTATGTACAGAAAGTGTCCTGGAAAGAGCTGCACGCTTATAACATAGCCAAAGAGTCAGAGGCTGTAAATATGAAAAATCTTTGTCAATGTTGAGAAATTATGTAAAAATTTTAGGTACGATACCCAGAAAACGGAATAATGTAAGATAACTTACTCTTTGATAGAATGTTGAGCTTTCCAAGTAATGCTTTTGTCCACTCAGCCTCTAGCTGTATGGACTCTCCTGCTAAAGCTGGTCCTACAATGAAAAGTCCGTAGTGGATTGACCATAGAATTATTGACGTGGCTGTAAGAAGCTGAAAAGTTAATATGTCAGAAGCTTTTTAGATACTGAGCTTATATTTAACTAAAATTTAGATTGTAAGTAATTGATGTATTGGTAAAATAACCCATGCCGGGTCCGTGGTGTAATGGTCAACGTCGTTGGCTTCAGCTACGTAGCTCACATGTTCGAATCCTAGCACGGATATTTAAATTTATTTTTATCTCCCTGCAACCCATCCAGTCTTAAAAATGTAGCGAAACGAGTGCGATTAGCGTACCACTAGTCCTCTTCTAGCCCTAACTTTCTATCCCTACCCCCTTTGACATTAAAATCCAAATGACATATCCCTTGTATCAGTGTCTGCCAAACTGATACAAAGTGTGCCGCAAGAAGTCTAAGGTGTGTCATAAGAGAAGAAGTGGACATTAGAAATCGTTTCCTAAGTATTTTCCTCGCATGGTATCAAATGTACCAGTGGGCCATCAATCCTTTTGTAAGATCCATCGGTACACACCAGATATTAAAACTCGATAGTTCTCGGGAACTTGGAAACTGAGTCGTCGGTCTTTTACAATACATGTTATACTGATTTATTTATGGGTGGCAATGTCAGCAATTATTAATTAAAGCCATTTAACTAATGTGATACTATATGGCTTATCCTAAACACGAATGATTACAAAACACAAATCGTCGTTTCCATTGCAAAATTGTATACCTGCAAAATCTGAATTTATCAGGAGAGCATAAAAGCAGTCTAAAAAACCATTTTATGGAATTAAAACAATAATAAAAACACGCAATTAATGTTAAATTTATATAACTATATTAATTACGTGTTGTTTTTATTTTTGTTTTCATTCGATAAAGTAAATTTATGAACTGTTTTTATGCTCCACTCGAGCCGGGAGAATCAACCAGGACTCTTAAACATTTGAAATTCAAGATACATAACTACGAAAGCTAAAAAATAATATTGGACAACTATTTGACATTCATTGAATAAAAGAATGTAATAATATACATATATTTTGCTTAGTGTAATATATAATATTGAGTTTCGTTTTTCGTGACTTGAGACAAATATTTATTGGAAATAAATTATTTTTTGGTAAAACTATAAAACCTCTAACCTAACTCGGTCGGTGAGTTATTAGACTTATTTTCATTAAAAAAATTAGGGCCACTGATTTTACGATGGAGACATAATAAATCGCAAGAAATCCATGACATCACCGGTTCAAAGAATTGATGGAGTAGATAAATTTGTTTCGGCGGTTTCTTCGGAGTTATCGCATTTAGAATGGTCTTTATAAGCTTATTCACAAGACCAAACTCTGTTTGATTTGATTGAGGATTTACCAATTTGAGCCAATTGTCTACAAATATTTCTCGCTATAGTAAAATATATGATGATTTATGATGAATCAGCCTTGCCGCAGCGCGTATTTTGGGCATACTTATCCCGATGCGAATGTGTTTTAACATAAGAGGAAATTTTAATAGATCAAAATAACGACCCTGTGCACAATGCCTCTTTTTTTAGGAGTTGTCAGAATTTTGGATTTCGCTTTGGAGTCAATATCCTTTAGAGATATGCACCGGCCCGGGCTTGGTCATGAAAAAAAAGATGAGGCGTTACGACTTACTTAATCTAATTTTTAGTTTATTCGCGTTTTGAAATAATTCTATCCAAAAATCAACTGCGATAACCTATGCATATTTATCTATATATAATATATAAATTAATGAATGTTTGTTTGTCTCATATACGTTCCTATACTATTCATCCGATTGCGACGAAACTTTGGTCAGTTGTTGTGCGGACACCCGTGAAGGTTTCTGAAAAAAAATCTAAAAAAATAAAAAAAAGAATCAAATAGGTACAAACAGCGACATTTCAGTTCGTGTGTGACATGCTTGGCAACAAAGCGCGGCAAAATTTTAAATTTATTTAAATTAACTGTGGATGATGAATTTAAAACTTTTAATAGTTACTGCGATTTTACTATTCGACTTCTAAATTTTCTCAGTGCTGTGCTAAAAGCCGTCCCATATTATGATATTTAGACTAATTGGGAAGAGTCTGTAGACGGCTTTTGTATCGCTTGAAGACACCTGTCAACTGACTAGTTTTCGTTAAATACCTTCTGATGGAACATTCCATCAAACGTCTGTATAATATGTTCTGTTTTGACAGCAGGAATGATCGAAACATATTGGAGTGTGTGTATTCAAATTTTGGATGTAGGTGATGTCTAAATTAGTAGAGAGAGCAGGGCTTTTTTTGCCATGTAACGCGGTGGAACGGCGTTCCGGCATCTTATTTACGATATTTTTAATGTAAGAAATTAGACGAAACAATTTTCCTGCTTATATATAATTTGTCGTCAAAAATTTTAAATTTCAAAAAAAAAAAAAAATGTTATTTATGTGCTTCGTGGCATAGGAGACGCTACCTTAAATTTTATTTGAGTGCTATTTGTTTATAATTTTGTTTAGCAAAAAGCTTGATAAGAAGTGAGTTCCGGCATCTTTTTTTTCTAAAAAAAAGCCCTGTGCGAGAGTAAATAGCTAACCACTAGACTTATCGCAGCACTATCATTACCCTCTCGGAAACATAAATGTTGAGAGACCGAGTAACACACAGTTCTTGTAGAATAACTTATTTTGCTATAAGCTCCATTGTTAGTTTATATTATGCTAAAAAAGTATTAATAATTAATTGCGAATAAACTATAAATTACCTACATTGTACGGTCTGTTTTTCAGGAAGAAGAAATTTGTGAAGACAACAATTGCTGTAACTCCTGTCACACTTGTTGATAGAAACTGAAATATGTTAGAAAAAGTCTGTTAATATTATTATAAGTACATAATATTCAGTTGAGATGAACTAATTTATTGGAAAAAAATAATAACTTAATGTTTGAATGTACCCATAAAGTGAATAATCTTAACCAATTGAAATATTTTCAAAATTATGGCTTGTTAAACATTACCAAATACAGTGAAACCCTATTTATGTTTTTTTACGATATCGTCAAAAAAAAATATAGTAGATGCGGAAAAAAATAATGACAATGCAAGAAAACGATGAATGTGTAAATGTTAGAACGCGGTTCCATTGTACTAAAATCATTTTATAATTGTTCTCATCAATAGATTTCACATAAGTAAATCGGAACCGTTTCAGTAAGCGTTAAAAAATAACAACTTATAAATTATTCTTACCACAGGAAATAGCCGTTTTGTTATAATATTTATATTGTCGCCCAGAATCGAAAGCGCCGTAGAGATTGATTCCATATTTATATTATCATCAGTTTTAGGTTCATTTATTTCGGGTAAAAAGGTTATTTTTCCATTGCGTTTATAATCAACTAAGCTAAGAGTGTCTTTCTCCTTAAATTTTTGCAAATTTAAATTTAAATACTGCCAACGCAACAAACATTGAAACATATCAGACATATGTCGGAACAATGCCAAATCTAACACTAGTACTCTGAAGAAAATGAAAATTTGCTGTAAAATTTTTGCACCCCAAGCGAAATTATCAAGAATGCTGAGCGCTACAGTAAATATAAATGTCAGAAAAAAAAATCTGTATGCAAGTATTGAAGGTTTGTCTCTATATTTTTTGTCACACGGTAAAAGTTGATCAACTTTGAGTAAGTTATTGAAAATAGCAGTTCGGTGGTTTATTTTATAAAATGCTTCCACAAACAATACAACTATAACATTTATGCCTTCCAAAAAATCAAATGTTATCATTGTCACGCGGTAAAGAATGTTTGATTCGGTGGCTGATATTTGACTCACTCTTAAATAATTGAAATAAATATTGAAAAAAAATATCAATACTATTTGAAATATTGCATATATTTTTACGTGAGGCCATATCAACACATACGTTCCATTCTCTATTTTAATTGTTTGAAAACCACACAAACTATAACATTTACGTGTTAAGAAACAGAAAATATCTTCGTTAAACATAATTCATATTTTTATATTGTTAATCGTTGTAGCGATAGAACCAGTCTGTTACAAAGAAGCACTTTTAATAAAGTTAATTGGTTTGAGTCCAGTAGAAAATACATATTGAGAAAATCAGTGGCGCTTTATGTATTTGGGCAAAGTGTTTTGAGCCTTTACCTCTCCTCATCTGATCACTGGTAAATTTCACCTCTTCTTCTTCTTCTTTTCTGGTGTTAAAATCCACGGTGAACCTTGGTCGCCTCAATCAGTTGACTCGGTCCTCCGCTTTCATACGCCAAATCCTTAATCCTCATAACATTGAATGACATAATTATGATTGTACAACAAACAATTCGAAATTATAGCATTGTGAGTTCATTTGTGACTAGGTAATTAGTTGTATTTCTGAGCCTGTAGCCGGGTGGTCAACGTCGTGCTCTTTGGTTGCGATTTTCACAGATTTGAATCTTAGTATGGCCACAAAAATTGATTTGTGTTCGTAGGCATGGATGCCTGTGATGTATAAAATTCTCTCCCACCCATCCCATCCTAAAAAACGAGAAGTAGTGAGAGTGATTAGCTAACTAATAGTCCTGTTCAATCCCCATCCTTACATCATTACTCTTTCCGAAAAAAGAGTGGTCTAGCGACACATAGCATGAAGTTATTGTAGACGCAGAGCAACTAAGTTAGGAGAGGTAAAAACATTATTAGAGAGAGAAAGGACAGCAGTTAACTGGATTTTTCCCAACATAATTATTTACTTTAAAACAAATTGAAAAATAAACAAAGAAAACAACACAATCTGGAAAACATCTTATATATACTAGCCCAGACCGCTCTGTCGACGTTTTATTTTAGGTATGAAATTTTCTCATGACCTAAGCGTTCGCGGTGATATATAAAATAAAATGTTATGGAATGCACACACAGTTTCAAAGTAGTAGCTACTTTAGACATTCAGTATTTCAATTTCAATACCGTCATCCATATCCGGTACGGTTATACTAGTATATAAATCTTATTAAATTTATTAGTGTACTAATATAATAGTAGAGACTGCCCTGAGGATAATGGTAAAAAATATCAACTGATAAATGAAAATGTTATTTCAATATTTTATTTATTTTTCATAATATGACAGTTGTCGATTTATCAGATAATGATAATAATAAATTATCATAGAATTTTTCAACCACATGTAATATAATATTGTATATATCAATGTGAAAAACTATTTAATGCGTTGAATAGTTTTATTGTGGGAAAGGGAACGATGGCTTCAATATGGTTACTAATAGGGCGTCCAATCCCGGGATCCCGAGCAATTAGTCAATCCCATAATCCCGGGAATGACTTAATACCAATTCCGCGATTTCGGGATTCGCTATAAAATAGTCAACAATAATTTATATTAAAATGCAATTTCTTATTCTTATCTCCGATGAACTATAAAATATAAAATGCAAATTATAACTCGATTTACTATATGAGCATCGTTTCCGGCGGTCGAGTGTCTAGGTATGTTCGATTTATATATTTTAAACATCAGTGTAATAAATCCGATGCAACCAATGAAAGTAAGATGAAACGTTATCATTCATTAAAATTTAATAATTTTTTGTCAGTGTCTGCCAAATTGTGTGCCGCGAAAGAAAATTATGAATTAGAACCGTGGACTAGACAACCTAAAAACTTACAGCTAGATTGCTTCCCAAGCGTAGACGCTGCATTAAACAAAATTTAACTTTTTCCAGAAGTGCCGATGACATTAGAAATCCTTTATGCATCATGTTGTAAGTATTTCCACCCTTTCGCAAGATTCAATGATACAAACCAGATATTAACAATTGAGGAAGTTTTAATAGATAAATCGATCTATTTTCTCTGCTGGGGTTGTCAGCATTTTGTGATTTTCTGTAGAGTCTTCAATTGACTACTACAGCAATAAAGTCTCTTGTTAAGTTGTCGTTTGGATTGTCCTTTTTTGCGAATTTGTGTTTTAAGCGCTGATGGAAATGAAATCAAGACAGCGTTGCGTGTTTCTTTACTAAATTTAGAGCCGCTTTTGACATACATTCTTTTAGAAGTCAATTACATCCTTTAGAATTTTCACCATCTCTGTTAATAAAACAATATTATAATATGTTTTGCTACCTACCCTAAAATTTTCTTTATTCATTTAAATCAGTGATTCCCAAAGTGTTCCTATGGACCTCCAGGGGTCCTTGTGACCGCAGAGGGGGTTTGCGGAAATTAAAAATAATTTAGTGGCGCGTGGACAACGGCGGGGGTCTTTGAAAGGTTTTTTCATTTTTATTATTATGGAAGTTGGGATAAATATCAATAAATAAATTGGTAGCGGTTTGTTGGGTGTTGGACCCTTTTGCAAGAAGAACCACAAACTCAGATTTATTAATACCAATACGGGAGCAATTTGTTGAATAATTCACACATGTGAAGCGGAAACCAATGTTTAAATAAAGTTATCACAAATTCTGGTTACAAAAACAGATATCAATTTTATATCACTATTATGGGTCACTGTACAGAGGCTGTTTATTGCTTTCCTGTCGTCCTATTTAGTAGAAGTGGACTTGGTGCAGTTGTGAACCACATCATACTTTAAATATCAAAACATTTTATTTATCTTTTATTGCACCATTCAACATTCAAAACATCAAAATTAAATTTATATTGCTTCTATTATGCAGTTACGTAGAGTTGTTTTACTACACAGAGGGATGTATGGCCAGGTTTTTGCTTTAAGAAGGGGTCCATGGGCATAATATGTTTGGGAACTACTGGCATAAATGAGGAACAGTACATTTTTTAGGCAATTTTACTTAGTATGCTGCTTGGTGCCTCTCGTCCCCAGTGCGCTGTAAGGTAAAAGAGTTTGGAAAGCACTGCTCTACATAAATAGCGACTGCACTATTTCTTTGTGTTGTGTATATAATAATGTTGGAAAATATGTCTTGAAACCTTCTAGATGTCACTGAAGTCGTCCGCAAAAATGGCTGTTGGCGCGTTTATCAATAATAAAATAAAATCAATTTATCTTAGCTAAATTCTTCTTCTGTTTGGGCCAGTATCAAGAACGTGTTGAAAATAGGGGTATTTATGGAGGCAGGTATGGTAGCCAAGAGAATTATCATCTCCGAGAGCTTGTATTTTGCCTTGTTTGATCAGTTAACGCCTGTAGTATATTCGAAATTATTATATCGTTGTGGTAAATGTGATCATGAAATGTTAATTACAACAAACTAAATCAAAATACGTCCATTAAGTGTACTCGAAGTTAAGAGAATTAAGTGACGAATGAGGAAATAAACGCCTTGAAGTTGATTTTTTCAAGATAACAACGTCAGTTGATATCATTTCGTGTGGTTAAAACAATTATGTCGAATTTCTAACACAGTAATTATGTATTTACTGTGAATTGTGAGTGATCGAAAATATAGATACATAGCACCAGTGGCGGCCAGTGACAAGAATATTAAGGAGTGGAGAAAATATTCACCTATTTATGTAAGAAATCCATCCTCCACATCTTGCATTTTGTTAAAGTACTTTGATAACACGAACATATAAGTCTGATATTGGCGATATCAAATGTTTCTCTTCACCAGGGTTTTCCAAACTTTTCCTGCGGATTAATTTCGACGGACCACTTTGTTTATTTTTTTGGGGAGGTAATATCAATATAAGTTTTAGTGCATCTAGATTTTTTGCTGTCCTAGCAGCATATAAAACCATTCCAGGTTGTCGCGGATGATAGTTTGGGAAATTTTGTCTGTCTTTAGTCGTGGTATTTCTCAAAATGAATTGATTGTATAAATTATTTCTAATGGCTTATCGGTTACTACAAGTATTTTTTATTCGTGAAAAGTTGAAGTATAGACAGGACTCCATCGACATCATAAAAATCTTCTCTGCTGTATAAAACAGTTAGTTAAATTTAAGTTTAAATTCCTCAATGAAATCGTATGCTAAGGTTAACATATTAAAGTCTGCAATTGCAATAATTCTGAATTAAACCGAAAATTTTTCGCTTAAGTAAATTTCGGGGTAAATAATTTGTAGAATTCATTATTGAAGAATATAAAACAAATAAGTAGGGCATATTACGAAACCGAACTGGATATACAGTTGAAAATTATAGAATACCTATGCCAGCCTGGTAAAAAACTCTAAACTATCCTATTTTAAATAGTCGATTATATCTCCTTGCCACTATACACTATCATAGTTATATTTTTTTAAATTGTATTCATCAATGAAAAAGTTATCATGGTTGGTAAATATTATTATTATTATTGAAGAGATGATGGTTAAAGAATTATATTTAAATTATATGCGCTTACTAAGCTTGTTGGACTGATATTTTTCATTCTAACAAATGGCTGTTGCAAGCTTGTAAACTTAAACGTCAAATCGCTTTCGAGTACGTTCAGGAAGAGCAATGCTCCAAGGGCCCACAAAGTGGTTCATACAAAATGTACATGTTACGTAGTTCTTACTGGTGCAACGTCATAAATACGTCAAAAACCATACAAAATTACAGAGTGCAGCAGAATTTCTGCTCCAACACGTCATCGACCGATTTTCATGCATATTCTAAATCAACGCGGAACATGTTCACTAGTCGTGTTGATTGATCATCGTTTCCTGCAATAAATACGAAACTATTAAAATTAGTGAATTGGTTCAATTATTATGTTTTGATATCGTTTTATTAATGGAATATTTTCATGGGATTTATATGAGTGCAGTGCACTCTTTGCTCCTTTACAAGAGCCGTCCCTGCATAGCACATAATATGTACATATTAAAACAACTATTCTCCCAATGGAGGTCTGCACTGGCCTCTATCCAGCCCGGCCAGTGGGCTGGGCTCGGGCGAGTACAGACAAATGAGACTCTGGGCTCGGGATGGGCCCGGGTAAGGAATTTATTTTCAGAAAAATATTTCAGACTATTTTGGAGTCATTAGTCAGCCATACTGTAATATATACAGGCGTGGCTCGTCATGATTTTGTGAAGTACGGTTTTCGATGGAATATGCTCGAGTTGGCGAAGGAGCGGCGCGGAGAGGGGACACTTCCCGCTAGATGCTTGATTTGAATTGCGAAATTGACAGTATTTCGTGTTCTGCGTACGGGTGCGTGTGCAGCGGTCTGACAACACGCGCGACATCTGTCTAAATAGAAGCGATATTTTTCAGGGAAAAAAGACAGAAGAATCAATTTTACAATGAATTAAAAAAATACATGTAATATTTAACTTTAATAATTTTGATGTTAATAGTAAAATGTAATTCGAATAACCATTTTTTTCATTTTTAATCCACCGCAGCACCCCCAGATATCTTATCTACGAGCCGCCACTGAATATGTAGTAAAAAGTTAATAACTTAAATAATGTTTCAAATTTGTTATGAAAAGATGAAAACAATAACATCTATTGATTGTTCGGTGTTCAGGGACACAGGGTGCCTATCGAGGTGAAGGTCGTTCAAAGCATTATGCGCGTGATTAAAATTTGTCGCTAAAATTGTTCGCTAAATTGTATACGAATGATTTAAGAATACTGAAATTATTGTGCTGGATGAAAACACTAAAGCATTTAGTGTTAATGTATCTTAGGAATGCACAAAATATTGTCTGCTAGAAAACACTAAAACCTCGTTTTTAAAACAAAAGACAATAGGAGCTTTAAAAAATAAAATTAATGAACCTTTTTTATATCAACCTTATTGTTGATTGTTATAATTGATATAATTTAAGACCTCGACTGACAATTCTCAACAATTCAAATTTGTAATAATCAATGTCAAATAAAAATTTGAACCATTAAAATATGTTTTTTTTGGCAGTCCGCGGATTATTTTTTCAGATATAGGGGCCCGTGACATAGATAAGTTTGGGAACACTGGTGGACAACCATGCGGGCATAGCAGCCCGTAACCGAGGTGCTGGGATCGCGTGTTTTTCGTAATTCTAAGTTTTCTAAGTCTGTTTTGCGCACGAAGTGTAAAGCGATGCTGGACGCACATGTTATTTACAGAAGGTACACGTGGGAAAGCGCACGTAGTACTAAAGTAGTAGTAGTGTAAAAATATGCGGCTCTTATGGGATGATCAGACATATCCCCTTCTCCTTCGACTGTCTTTACGGTCTGCACGGGCCGAAATTTCATAAAATCACCCGGTCCGAGCCCGTCATCTTAAGGCGCGAGTCTCAATATCACACTTGTTATCCGAACCTGATCCGAAGCACAGATTTATTTTTCTCAGCCCGAAAAAAAGCCCGATGTTTTTTAAATATAATTCCTTTATACTTTTCAAACAATATATGTTATTGTTTCCATATTTCCAACGATATTAATAGCCCATGTGAAATAAATTATTTAAGTTATAAATACTATTGCCGTATGGCTGACTCATGACCCGAACATAGTACGAATTTATTGCATTATTATGGTAAGTTTCACCTAATGATATACAAAAAGAGGACATGTCCTTCAATTTGACTTTGAAATATTGACCTCAATTCATTTAAAAAGCAGTCCTAATTTGTCATCCATTTTGAATTAGTTAAGAACAGCTGTTACGAAATATAAGAAGGAGGAAGACTACAATAAATTTAAATCAATTTTATAGATATTATAAAAAAACTATGTACATGAAAAAAGTTTTAATTAGATGTATGAATTATTTTTTAGGATTTTCGGTGAATCCCGAAAACCCGGGATTAGCTGAATAATCCAGTGATTACGGAATTGAATAATTAACTGGGATCCCGGATCCTGGATCCCGGGATTGGAAGCCCTAGTTGCGAGGTAAATGATTTTACCATTAGCAATAGGTGTGGTCGTTGAACGCATTTAATCTATGTAATTTATGAATCGAATTAATACAATTAAACTAAGCAGTGGTGTAAAGAAACGGGTGTAGTCACGAAATATTTATGTAAATTTTACACCTTCAACATATTGCGGATCCAGGCTGCCAACCCGTATCGCGTTTTATGAGCTGGGATTTGCCGGTCGACTTGTCAACAAGGAATGGTTTTGGTATGTATTAATTATGGAATGATAGATTGATGGTTGATGCAACATGCAATTTCGATTAATTATGTTGGCTGCTGGTAAGCAAAATCATTGCTGTTAAATAAAATCAAGACTTAAGATAAAAGTGATTTTTTTTATCGATCATTTTAAAATTTTGGATAAACAAATTAAAAATACTCTCATTTGTATCGTACTAAGCCTTTTCTCTCTCATTTTTTACTAATACGTAAATTAACAATAAAAGGAGAAATCGTAGTTATAAAAATTGATATTAGAAACTACGAGAGTAGTTTTAAAAGTTTGGTTAAAAAGTAAGCTTCTTTGGTTTATCAGGTTTTCCACCTAGCCAACTTAATGTTTAATTTCGGCAACAGGAGCAATTCGCACGGGACCTAGTCTTTGACATATATTTCCTATATGTGGATTAGCCAAGGATATAACTATTATTGCGGCATGTTGAATGCATTTTGATAATATAATGGTGCTAGACTTAAACTAGCCACTACACCACTGTAAACGTGTCACTTTTCGTAAATGTAATCAGTTAGTATCGATTATCCACGTTACTTTATTTTTGACACAATATTTAGGCTATTAATCACTTTACCAAATAGCTCTCATCGAAAACAATTTTTAACGGGAACGAAATTTATTCTATTCATGTTGAATTAATATTACAACCAAAGAAAGAATCAAATTTGCTAATCATGTTTAGTCAAGATATATTCTGTGTTTTTATGAGTAAATTATATAGTTTTTGCGGATTTCAAACGGTCAAATTGAAAAACGGCGAGTACGTTTTGAGTTGGCCTAATGTTAAAATATACGCCATGTTAAGAATGGCGTTTTTAATTCCTGCTAGTTTATATTTAAGTTTCATAAGAATGAAGCGAATAACACAACAGAATCTTTTCTATTCGTTAACTATACTATTATACGATATATTAAAAGGTTTAAACTCAGTTCTTGTATTGATGGTTGAATCAATTTTTCCGCACAACGACAGAACTGTAATTTTCAACAATTTCAATAAAATAGACAAACTTTTGCCGTGCGAAACAAATTTTTACGGATTTTGTTCGATCATTACATCAAGAGTTTTCTTTTTGATTTTACTCTTCACTATTTCGTATAATATTTTTGATTACTTCACATGGGGATATATGTATTATGAGCAGTTATTTATATTTGTTAAAACAATAGCAACTGATTTTGCATTGATCCGCTATATGTCAGATGCGTTTCAATGTCTATCGCGATGGGAGTATTTGAATATACATTTAAAAGTGCTCAAGGAACGAAACAAATGTGGTACAATTATTGAATTTAAGCGAAATGAGAAGCATTTTCATTTACCGCATGCAAATAACATACAAAATTTGGGCGCCATTAGTTTCCAGTCGATACGAAGAGGTCTTGCGATTCTTATCGAGAATACAAATATTATAACTGAACGTTTGTATCCTGTGGTAAGTATATTTTTGATTATACGTTTTCAGACCTTTTTACTGTATAATAATTTAGGATACCAATTCATTGAAATTGCACATTGCCGAATTAACATGCATTATATTTATCTATCCAATTTCGTACATTTCCATACAATTTACCCTCTAAAAAATATTGGAACAATTGCTTTCTAATGGAATATTTATGTAGGTGCCGAGGATACAATTGATGAGTAAATATTTCAAAAAATATTGGGCAAACTCCGCTTTCAGAGAGGGGGTCCGATAGAAAGAAGAAATAATGGTTTCCTGCTAATTTTTACATGAATTAATTTTTATGAACTTTAGTACTACTTTTATCTGTGCATTTATGCGTCATTCATATTTCAGTATATTGTTGCTAGCGTGGCGGGAGTTATTGCAACTGTTGTGACCACAAATTTCTTCTTCTTGACCGATAACTCCAACAAAGTAAGTACCGGAAACCAGATTTTTTAGTCTTATTTTTTTTCGATTCACTATTCACCGATAAAAATCGTATATTATAAACTGTTTATTCAACTTTTTAACATTAAGGCGAATAAGTACGTTTTTCTCTTATTTCGCGAAAACCGTTAATCGTTGTCCATCTTTTAAAAAATATGAAACGTCGAAATATTTTCTTTTTCTTTTAATAATTCCATTCTCAAAGTATTTGTTATATGTATATTTAAATAGTGAATAGGCGGAATTATATAATGATTTTTATAAGAATTCATTGTTGCTCAATGTTTTTTAAATATACATATATACATATATATATATATATATATATAGTATAATTGTACTTTAAATATCAGTGCGAGAAAACGACCTCTTTGGTACAATTCAAAAATCTTTATAGAATCGTTATATTCAATAAATTGAAAATTCTGCATGCATCACTTTCTTATAAATACTTTATTCTACGATTTTGTTTCAGACATCAAATCTCGATAACCTACAATAAACCCTAATATAGTCACGGCGTAAAGCAAATAAAAGCATTTCTGAAAAACAGGTGTCAACTCTTTGCTAGACAGGCTTGAAAACTTTACTATTTCCATTTAAATAAAAGTGCAATAGTGTTATAACAACTTTGAGCGTGGAATTATTAAAAGAAACATTTTTTATTTCGACGTTTCATATTTTTCAGGCGACGGAGAACGATTAACGATTTTCGCGAAATGAGAGAAAAACCTACTAATTCCTCTTAAGCTGAGGGGCGGCGCTCGTTAGGGTTCAAATGAGTTTTCTGTTATTTTTTGTATCCATATAATAGTAGAAGTTCCCACTTTATAACTTTGCACTCCGGCTGTAAGATATAGGATCACGGGGTCCATACATTCTTATACACGGACACTCTAAGTATTATACATAAAGCGTAAAAATGCAAAGTTATAAACCGTATACTCTAATAGTTAACTTGTTAACATTGGCTCACCAGTTACTGTTTACCTCCCTCTCACACATACTGTCTGCGAACTGTATAATGTTCGTGTACTTGTTGCTAGTTTGTAATTAATAAAAGTATGTTTTTTTTATTTTTCAAGACATTCGCGTCGTATATTTCAATGCTTACCTGGTGGGGGCATTATGGAATATACATTATAGGACCTGCTGTACTAGGAGAAGCCTTGCAAACGCAAGCCGCATGGACAAAATGTCTTCTTGCAAAGCTCAATATTTCATCTACGAGTAAATATATTTCTATAGATTTAAAACTTATGTGCACGCAAGCGACCAGTTTTGGAACACTGTAGAATGTATATTCAACGTGTGTACTGTAATCCTTACCGAATAAAAATCAATCTTTTTTGGATTTTTACTTCTCTACGAATAAATCTGTCTCCGACATGGCGTAGGACATCTAAGACATGAGTAATGCGTATGTATAATAGCGTAGTTGTTTTGCGAAATATAAATACACCAAAGCCGAAACTCGTCATTCATTTTCATTTCCCTTATGTTTAATATGAATAATAATATGTCTGTCGATAATTTCCTTTTCATGGTACTACACACAGCAGAAACTAGAAGGCACGTGTCTGCCTTGACTCGCACGGTGGGAAGGTACTCCAGCGACCAATCTCGTACTCTTGCAGTCAACATGTCGCACATATACTCATTGACAGCTATCACTGCATCATACGCCATTATATTATATCAACTCAATGGTTGATTTACATCGAAATAAAACAATCCTAACCCAAAATTGTTTTTTTCATTTCATAATTAATTATAATTTAAAACATCGACTGAGGGTACTTGATGGAATTTCAATATCAAATTTGAATTGTTGAGATTTTGTACACTTCCATGTATTTTGTCACTAACGACCCGGGTTTCGCCTTCCGGCATCTTCAGTCATTCGACCACACGAGTGAACTCGAACTAACAGAAATAAACAGTTTATAACGATTATTTACAAAATAAAATAGGACTAATCTTATCCCTGAGTCTAACAAATTAACATCTGGACTAGTCAACACATTACGAGTGAACAGAGGGGTTTTTTAAAATGCAATTCGAAGAACTACACACCCAATTTCAACTAATGGGCTCTGTCAGGGTGATCATGGACCGATATATTAATATGGGAAATTCATTACTTTTTATTCTTAATTTATGTTTAATTTCGATTGTTAATTCATGTTTATTTTTTACGGACTCATCTCACGTAAGCGTTACAATAGAGTGGAGTTTGGAAGATTCAATTGTTCGTTCAAAATTGGTAAGTAATTTAACTGGGCTCTATTGATTTTCAAAATTTCTTGATAGAATCCCCCATGTTTTGATGCAACATTTTAACCCCATCATCCGCATTGAACGTATGGTTCTCTAATAACAAATGATTTGCAAATGTTGGTGTATCTTTTATTTAATTTTATCTACACCAAATGCCCTAGCCCCTAAATTGTACGGACTACCAAAAATCCATTAGGCTTTAGTACCAATTCGCCCGTATTGTCATATCTGAATGATCCGGCATACAAAATTTCCAAAAAAGCTAACTCCCTCATCCGCAATCATGGTAAATTCAAACCGTTGTACAGTATTAAAAATTCATTAGAGTTACTAGATAAAATTAAAAATCATAGCATTCCTTTAAACGCTAAATTAATTTCTTTTGAAGTTGTCAGTTTATTATCTAATGTGCTTGTAAAAAAAAGTAAACAAATTATCGAAGACACTCTTAACAATACGTAGAGTTAATCCTGTCATTATTACGGGATTACTTAATATATATTAGACATTTGCGTTGACCAGAACTATTTTCAATTTGACAATAGATTCTTTAAACAAACCGAAGATCTTGCTATGGGAGGTTGTCTATCTCCATTATTAGCGGAGTTTTATATGAGTCATTTAGAAAACCGAATTTTTAGCAATAAAACAGAAGTTGGAAACATAGTTTATTGGTTCCATTACGTATTTGACATTCTTTGTTTATTAAATGTAACTGAGAGACATGTTTCTAACCTTCATAATTTTATTAACACATTAGATGATAAAATTCAATTCACCTTAGAAATAGGGGGCAAGAATATAAATTTTCTTGACCTAAACATTGATATTAAAAACTCATGAATTTAAAATATTTCGCAAACCAATGTTTTCGGACGTCGTTATACATAACAAGTCTATTCTGACATTCACAGATTGGTCACTATACCTCTAAATAAATTTAATTTTAAAACCGAACTAGGCATTATTAAACAAATTGCCATTAACAATGGCTATGAGGGGTCTCTTATAGATAGTCTTTTTTCGAAAAATCAAAGTAAATTAGCAGAAAAGATGTTATATTTCGGGAACTTGTCTAAAGACTTAGACCAACCTTGGAACTGGCGTAGAATTAGTTATTTAGGTTGTACAAGCTTGAAAATTAAAAAAAAAAAAACAACTTGCTGATAGTGTTAGACCGGCCCTATATTGCAAGAATTCGTTTAATTTAATTTAATATAATTTTAGGTAAATTACTTATTAACAATAAAGATAGAATCCACTTTTGGCATTTATAATTTACAATGTAGCGATTGCCAACACTTCTATGTGGGTAAAACCACACGTATATTAAATATAAGAGTCTCAGAACATTTAGCCGAGCTTAGATTAAAAAAAGATACACCAACATTTGTAAACCATTTGTTATTGGTTTCAGTGTTTATGTCTTACCCCCTCCTCACGTCCAGTAGAATGGAATAAAACCCACCCCCACCCTTTATTTTAATGTAAGATTTGAATCATTGTTTACCTTAGAAATAAACAACTCTGCGATATGATGGTTAGTCTGAAGATACTTCTTAAAGAAGCAAAATGCGTCACGTTAGTGATAAACCAATTGGAATAACTGAGCTATCAATTTTAATTTTATATTAAAAATCAACTTCCACAAAGTTACCGCCATAGAAAACATACGTATTGTGTTTTATTTCTTTTTTCGTAATTGTAGATTGTATTTAGGTTTATTGAGGTTGAGATATCTAGGCTAGACAAATTATGTTGAAAATTCCAAAGAAATTTTCAGTATCCTTTAAATATAAATGGAAAAAATCCACCTAGGTATTTAAGAGAATTTTGTTTCTAAGTTAACATCCGTTGAAAAAATAACAAATTGTTCGGTTCGTCACAAAAATTTACAACACAAGAAAAATGTTAATTCTTTTTTTCTGTTATGCGAATTTTCTTCTGATAATTTCGCATTATCTTGCAAGAAGTTTTCGGAACGCTTTTACGCTTGCTTTGTTGAACACGGCTGTTTTATATTCGGTTCGAAATTTAACAAAGTAACTTTAATCACTTCTAAGGTGTTAACTGTCAATTCTAAGTGGAAAGGATGAAACTGAAGTTTAGTTGATAATGCTCGTGATGGGCGAAACCGGTCTGGATCGTTATAAATATGTGCAAGTAGTACAAACAAATTGTGTTTCATTTAAAAAAAAAAAACAACTTTACTCTAAGTTCATGATCAAGCAATGACAAGAACGGCCATATATATTTTTTTATGAAAGCTGTGGGGAAACAAATAAATTCGGCGGACAACACCGACGAGCTAACAATACTTAACAAATCCTATGATACCTACATAACGTGGATACCATACATTAAGACAGGCGATAGAACAGAACGCGATCGAACATCATAGAAGTCGCACTACCCAACTAAAAAGGGCAACAATAATTTCTCGACGCCGTCGACTGCACGGTTGGCGGCAAATCTATTCCATAAAGTTAAATAATCTGTAATATTATAAACCAAATAAACAAATTCCAAAAAACCTAATGTTGAAAAACTTTGTTCACATGAATATATCTATTGTATTTAACGATAGTATAACTGCAATAGCCTTATCGGAGATCCAATGATATTCTTCTTTCGCCGAAATCCATAAAAATCCTAAGGAATTTCGGTGAACTTCAATTTTAGCGTTCTATCGTTCATTGAGTCAAAAAATTCTTCTCAAATCTGAAAGGATTAGCCTTCTGTAGATTTTTTACAATTACCTGCAAAATGATTTCGTATTCAATCGTATTTTCCTGTGTTGAGTGTATAAATGAATTGTCCAATTTTTTTTTTGCAATGTCGTTTATATGTCGTTTAGCGAAATCATATATTGAATAATAAATAGTCTCGTTGGTCTTTGGGATTATCGAAAATGTTAGACATGTACGTGAGTTTGGGTATTAAATTATTATTTTGAAAGAGTTGATAGAGTTCAAACATGTTTTGGTTAAAAAATGAATAGCTTCGTAGTGAAGCTCAAGTAATCTTGACAAAACTTTGCCTCCGATGAGCCAAAGTATTTCTGTGTATCACTGTAGGGATTAATATTTCAATCCTATTTCCTCATATTTCAACAATTGAAGGCCCTTGATTAGATGTTTATTGTTTTAATACATTTGTTAATTATTTTTAATAAATCCTCTGGTAAGTTTGTAATCATTAAATGCTTCCCGATGTATGCAGCAATGGAATTTCTACTGTATTTTTTTTTTATTTATACTCGACGCAGAGCTTCATCATTGCCGTTGCATCATCCGTGCAAACACTCTCATACAATAATTTCTTCACAGGTAGTTTGTCTATTAAACTTTGGAAGCTTTTTGCATAATGAATATCTAGCAACCAAATAGCTTTTTTTCTGTTTTGAAAATTTTCTCATGTGATTTTTTCTCATTTTGGACGGATTACGCGGCGTCACATTTAGCATAGTCTCGCGACACACCGGTTGCGAAGAACTGATTTAGAGCATTTTCTGTCACATACAAAACAATGTGTATTTTTTAATTTAAAATGTATATAATGTATATTGCAAGTGTTTCTTTTTCATTTTCTAATCAGATAAATTTACCAACTGTCATCCTTCAAAAGAATAAATAAATTATCTACATTACATTAATAATATCAAGTAATCATTTTCAGGACCGTACCAAAAGTGCATAAATAATTTTTAACTAAGTAGACAATAATATAAAATTTGCGTTTATTCTTGTACTTCCTGTACCTTCACCCGGTAGGTCCTATTTACGGGAATCATTGATCTTAGATCAGCGGTTTCCAACGTTTATGCTACAACGCCTGCCCTAAAAAAAATTCCGAGCCTTAATTTGTTTAATCGATATAATAATATAGACGCATTTTAAATAATAAAAACTTAATTTAAAAAAAAAACTGATAAATATAATTAACAGAATAATAACAATTCAATTTACCTTCCCCATCATTTCTCCTCCAAAAATAATTTAATATTACCAAATTGTGCTGGATTCAGGGTATTTTTAAAATTACTCACTATTTATTTTAAATAATTAGCCATCACGGCACAAAATATTACGCAAAATTTTTATGCACAAATATAATTTCTTGAAAAATACGTACTATCTTTTTACAATTTGTCACTTACGAATGTTATGTTATATGATATTGTAAAGTCCCGCTGGCTTGTTTTTGAAATATGTCAAAAAATCTAATATTTAAAATAATTTTTATATTTATCATTTATATAAAGATACAAAATTATTCATGTGCAATCCATTAATATATTGTATATTAAAATTACAAATTCATTTAATTTATTTAAATCAGTTCAGCAAACACAACATTAACTATTCGCCAAAAAAACATCAAAATATTATAACAAAATTTTATTTCTTGCTTTGCTCTTAGCAAAATCGTTAGCAATATTATATAAATCTATATTATCTGCCAGTTGGTGTTCTATTGAAAGATTTTTTAATCGCAAATTGCTCACTGTCGATGTTAAATAGTTTTTTTATTAATTTCAATCACAAATTGATATTTCAGCATCTTGTGACTGTTCAAAACAATTTCTTCTTTCTGTCTCGACATTGAGGTTTCATGATTATCCTGAGATTATTTTTATTTGTTTGTTACCTACGGAATTTTCTGTTCAAAAATGCTGCCTCCAAGAGTGTATTTTGTCAATGAGTAAAATAAACATTCATTCATTGAATTTTTACTGTTATTTTAAGATATGAAGTTTTATGTATTTAAGGATATTATGATATGAAAATTATTTTTGAATTACAAAATTTTGGCGCCTCTCCGGTTGGAAACCACTTCCTTAGATGACATTTGTTTCCATCTTGGAGAAATAAAATTCTGTTTCCGTCTGAATTTGACTTGAGCGATAGTCACCTAGAATATCTAGCCGGATAACGAGCTTTGCCAAGCAGTTGCCATTTCCAGCGATGTGCAGCCACAGGAAAACAGTAAGCGGAATAGCCATTTTCTTTATTTGATTTTTCCATGGAGTTGAAAACAATTTCTGCTACGTCTTCGTACATGTAGTTAACAAAGGTAACGTGTGATGAATTCAGTCGAATCTCTATATTATTTATTTTTGATTAGAAAAGATTATATTATTGCTATTTACAAATCACTAATAGATACTTATGAATTTGCCCATAAATTATACTTATGACGACCCTGACATGGCCATTACTATTATTATGCTGGAAACAGAAATACTATTTTTTATTCTTCATGCGCTTAACCTAACGAAAGCTACAAAGTATGTTTGGGGATGACATTTTCTGTGCGTTAATGCGCAAATGTTATAGCTTGTGTGGTTTTCAAACGGTCAAATTAGAAAATGAAACATATGTTTTGGTCTGGCGTCACGTAAAAATATATGCAATATTACAAATAGTTTTTCTCATTCCCACCAATTTGTATATTAATTATATGAGAATGAGTCGATTTTCAGTTTGGAAACACAACAATCTTTTCTTTATGACTGGCGATATGTACGAGTTTATGATAGGTGTAAATGCTGTATTTGCATTGTACGTTGAAACGATTTCCAATAAAAATGACCGAACTGTCATTTTTAATAACTTCCTTACATTTGATAAATTTTTACCATGTGGCAGATATTATTACGTTAATGCTTCGAAACTTATATCTCGAATTTTCATTGTAACATTGATATTTTCGGTCGCGGACAATATTCTCGATGGTTTCACATGGAGTGTTAACTTTTTTGAGCAATTTTTTATTTTCATGAAAATAATTATATGTGATTTTGCGTTGTTCCGGTATATGTCTGATATGTTCCAATGTTTGTTGCGTTGGCGGTATTTAAATTCTCATCTACAAAATTTCAACGATAATAACCATAGCTATTTAGTTGATTATAAACGAAATGAAGTAATAAACTTTTTACCTCAAATAAATCATATTCAAAATATTGACGTTTTAAGTATGAAATCAATATGTAAGGCGTTGTCAATTCTGGGAGAAAATACATACATAATATCGGAACGGATTTTCCCTGTGGTATGTATATAAAATGCTTTTTTTAGGTAGATATATTCTTTTACAGTACTTAAACGTCAAATTCAAATTCCACAAGTTTGTCTCCGAAAGATAGAAAATGTCCACTATATCACTGTCATTCAGATTGACTATATTATTCGGATCATTAAATTATAATTTCTAAGAAGATAGCTCAATTTCTAACATGATGCGAGGCAAATCGATTGTAAGCATATGAATAGTGACATAAAATGTTATACAATACATTGCTATATTAATTTTGTATATTATTGTTAAAAAGGCCTCTGTCATCAGTGTAAGGGCTTAAAGGTACGGATACACTGGGGAAAAAAATGAGCAACATGCCGCGGAACATGACGCGAGGCATCTACGTCGATGTTGCGGGAAAAATGCCACGGAAAATTTTGCTTGTACACACCAAGGCTCACGTCAGTTGTCGCAGTTGTCGTCCGAGGTGGATATGTTCAATTTCTAGAGAAAATGAGTTATGAATGTAGTTTTGCAGAATATAAAATATATGTTAACACATTCGCAACGGGGGAAATATGACCAAAATAGACGCAGCTACAGGGCTGATTTGCAGGAAATTGACAATAGGTGGAAATTGACAATGGAAAGAATGGCATGAAACTGACCAACCGACAATTACGCGAAAACAAGTTTGAATGTTCTCCTAAAGATGTTTCGTAATAAAGTGATCAAATTTTTTCATTAACAGTATGAATCAAACATGAATTTTTAGTTATGACGCGAAAAACGCGTTCCCCGCCGCAATACAAAAAACTTTGCGACGCGGGAAACGCGTCCCCCGGAGGTAACGTGTTATGCTTAAGGAATCATAACATTACATATTTTTATTACTTTGAAGTACTTTGAATTAAAAAAAAATATTATGAAAAAGTAAAATATTTGACAAAGATTTTTACGATTATCTCTTAACTGTGAATATGGGAATGTCACTTTGACATTTCACGTCACATATTTATGATATTATGGACGTAAAACTTACGCTTTACACTAAAGCTTTTTACCTCGAAAAAGTGGAGTGGTGTATAAAAATGCATCTCGGTCATAAAAGTTCGTGATATGAAAATATATCACTCAGTAAAGGCATAGTTCGGTCATATTTAGTTGATTAATTTTCAATAATTATGTAATCGAAATTTATAATTGAAATCACACGTATACATAGAAATGCCGCACTATGCCGTGTGCAACGTTGTGGGACAGTGGGCAGCGTAGTAGTGTCACATATGTTACGGGACATTTTGTTCCCCAGTGAATACGAGGCTTTACTCTATCACCACGATCGGGTGGGTTTGGGTTCAAGTCCTGACAAGGTCAATATTAAATGGATTATTTTTCAGTTTAAATTTGAAATGTCTCTTCTTCTCGAGTGACACAAAAAACACAAATTTCATGTAATATGTAATTTAAAAAAATAAAATTTAAAAATAGTATGCTCACCTAAATATTACAAAAATACGAAAGTTATAATTTGGTTAATAAGACGTTTGTATTTAAAAATAAAGTTAAATTAATTGTGTTTTTACGCTTCATGCAACATTAAAAAAAATAAAACAAAATTTATTTTGTATTACTTCCTCATTTTTAACATAGATCAGGAATGGTTTCTGTCATCGCGACCATATCACCACGATCAGTTTTTTTTTAAATACAATATCTTTCCACCAAGAAATGACAATTAAAACCAGTTTACATGTGTCATGCAATGTTGTGTGGAGTTACAAGCATTACATTCTAATCTGACAATATTTCAGTATCTCATAGCAAGTGTCGCAGGAGTAACTGCAACTGTCGTTATTTCGAATTTCTTCTTTCTCAAAGATAATCCTTACGAAGTAAGTAATATATATCATTATTCTTCCTAAATATTTTGTATTTTTTTGTTATAATTTCACATCGATTCGATCTTCAACAATGATTAATTCACTATCTGAAGCACAATAATTTAAAATTGATTGAAACATTTATGGATCTAGAACAGAACGATAGGGGCCAAATGATATGGACAAAGTCTTATTTTTAATATTTTGTCTGCATCGTTTGGCACGACTCAATCATGTTTGGACCTTCCTCGAATTCGTTTTTATCAGCCGTCGCACTGAGCGATGCCTCTTTACGGTTTGGAGCTGGGGGTGCCCACACTGACCTGAAAGTAACCGTCTGCCTTGCCGATAGCTTCCTGTACTTAGAATCAATTGTTTATTTTAAATTTTTTCTTGGATTTCTTATTGTAACTTCTGTAAATGCTTAACTTCTATAATTGTGTAAAATCAATTAAACGACTGCATAAAGATAACTTGGACCAAACTGGCATATTTTAACTGTCCAAATCAACCTGAAAGCTGGAATAATCATTATGATCAGTACCCCTGGTATAGCCGAGCTTAACACATTATGTCCAAATCAATTTGACCGTATCGTTCTGTTTAGGCCCACAAAGAAGATGGGAGATATCGTGGGCCCCACGTTTAGGAGAAGCTCACAAGGACTCACCAATGTTGAATAATATTATGCTTATGGTATATTATGTTGTAATCTGATTATAAAATATTTTCCTTGTTAGCTTATTACATCATACACTTCAATGATTTTCTGGTGGGTCCACTACTTTTTCTACATTGTAGGACCGGCTATCATGGGACACTTCATACAAATGGAGGCCGCGTGGACAAAAGCTCTACTGGCAAAGCTTAATATATCATTAAAGAGTAAGCGTAATAGTTCGTTGAATAAGGCATAATTCATAAATTACACCACTCGATTGACTGTTTAACCTCCCATTATCATATTTCATCACAAAATATTTCACCTCCTGACTAAACTATCCCTCATTTCATTATTTAAAAGAGCTTTTAATTCCAATTAAATTTAATTTGTATGTATATTGTCGAGATGCACACCAAAACGTTTTTTAATTTTCTTCACATAAAAACTAAAAATGTTAAATAAGGTAAACATACCAGTAATTGACCGCTTAAGAATAAAATTCAACAAAAATAACGGTTAACTTTTAGCATTACACCGAATGATGACAAAGCAAGTGTATTCATAATGGATCAAATGACTTAATTCTTAATTAATATGATAACACAAAAATCAGGAAAGGGTCTGTTACAATGTTTCAGTAGTTGACCATGTCTAATCAAAGGGTTTCATGACAACTTTTCATCAGAGTTGCCTGAGAGCTTCGTGTAAGACCACTCTTGGTTAAATGAAGTAGCATATGCTCATATTCATTGATGTGCTTAATAATTCTCCTAAGAAATTCAAAATAAAATACTTAATGCATAAGGTGTTATTTTCAAATAGCCGCTATGACACGCCAATGACATGTCGATCGTGGAAAGGAAAAAAGACGTAGCCCACACACAAAAAATACTGTGTATCATGTAATTCCAACAGTAAAATATTAGTTTCTCTGCATTAATAATATTACCGCTTAATATTATATCTTCACTAATAATTATCCTTATTTCATGGTACTTCTCTCCAACAGAAGATAGACAACAACTCCTGGTGCTGAACCGCACAGTTGGAAAGTATTCTAGCCAAGAATCTCGCACTCTTCAAATTAACATGTCTCATATATACTCTCTGACAGCCATCAGCGCATCATATGCTATTATACTTTACCAGCTAAATGTTTAGGGTGTAATAAAATGATTATGTCATAAATTTGTTTCATTTAATTATGTCCCAATAATACATTTTTTATCTACTTCTTTCACTTTGGGTCTACTACCTGTTAGTCTTATCCCAATTGTGAATTGAAATAAATAGTTGTCGTGAATTCACTACCAAATCGTGAAATTTTATAAAATTAATATTTCCTATATGAATAATAATTTATGTACAAAAATCGCAGTTTTCGAGGGGCGGATGAAAGTCTTTGGCGAGCCGTAGTTTGGTGACCACTGGATTAGAGTTTAAAACTTTTAGAACATTATTCAGTAACGGAACAAAGTTAATGAGAATACGTATTCAAATGCATCTGGATTTATCGAGCAAAATAAGCTACGTAAATTTTAAAACGCCAGGGCTATCCGAGACTTTTTCTGCAACGCACAAATATACTTTTTTTCTAGGATAGGTATTAACAGTGGCGGCTCACCTTTAAGGACCACAGGGGCCGGGCCCCACCAATGATTTAAATGGAGTATTCGAAATGATTACGACTTAAAATCTTTAAATTTAATATATAAATATATATGCATTTTTTAAAATTGATAGTCATCAATTAATTGGTTATTATTTATATAAAGGCTATAATTTAACATGAGAACATCAGTGACCGGCGTGGCGCGGTGCGGCATACGTTTTGTGCTATGACCTATGGCTATTCCGCGGGCCAGCCGTGGCAGGCCCCAAGACCGAAATTTCTTTCGCGCGTGTACCTGTGTTCTCCCAAAATTTAGAGGTCGTTTTGGGCCCATCTGGCGCGGGCCCTTCCGCATACTATTTCATAATTTTGTTCCAGTAATCCTAGTCACTATTACATTTTTTAGTATTTATTTACGCTACTTGCTCTTCAGATTTATAATTATAGTCTAATTATTAACCAAATTATAATATTTTTTTTAATTTTTACCAACACGTTTAATAAAACATACTGCAGTATTTTTTGGTAATATTGTAAAATGCGACTTAGTACGAGCTCTATTTTATAACTGAATAACACATTACATATGAAAGTACGTGTTTGTTTACCGTCGGCGGCACTCTTTGGGGCCAGTTTTGCTTGATCCATCGCTTTAGTAGTAAGTGCATAGTGTGCGATTATCTGATTATATTCTTATTTTTTCTTTGTTGATCTGGGTTATTGTTTTTAGTATGTTTAATCGTATATATATTTTTCCATGTATGTCTTTATTGAAAACCTATTATGTTTTGATATATTATATTATTGTCATTATATTATGACTGTATAAGACATATTATGTTTAGTTTAATTAAAATTTTCAAAAATTGGCACCTCGCCCTACCTGTTTCTATTGTCACCAGCTGCCACTGGGTAATTCGTTTTATATATCAGATCCTACAATCTACAACAGTATTCTTCAACCCTTTAACATTCGTGGCCTGGTGAAAATGGGAAAATATTTCACGGACTGACGTCAACAGTACAAATAATATTGTTGTCTTCAAATGGACGTCAAAATTGGATGAATATATTGGATGTCTTTCAAAATTTGACGACCGTTTCGACTTACGTCCAAGGCGGCGGAACGGAACCCCGTCGAAGTTGAGAACTGACTGTACATGGTGTGCTTAGGATAATACATTCAAACAATGACAATTGAAATGTCAAGTCAACGTTACATAGAATTTTATTTATTAAATATAACATTACTAGTGGAAGTCCCGTCATAGATGACGGTATTGAAATTGAAATAGGTACTGAATGTTCGAGCTTCTTCAATTCTTCGATGAGGTTCCTCGTTACCGGCACGTCGGAATTGTGCAGCTTCCAGAGTTCTTTATGATCGTTGTTGCCTGTGTGCCTCGGCATCAGCATCACGCCGGAATTTTACACCTTATAGAGTTTGCCTCGCTGTCCATCTCTGCTGTCGCTCACAACGTAATCGCAAACGCTACTGTTCTTTAGTTTCTATATTGACAGGCTGATTGTTATTGTTAGTTTTGTTTGTCTCGGAATTTTCGTCACGTCGGAACTGTGTCATAATAAAAATTCATACCTACATGTGATATGTGATAATAATAAAACGCCTACGACCGGTCTGGGCTATTACATATAAGATAAAATTACAATATTTTGTTAGTGAGAGATATGTTACTGCTAATTTGTAAGCAAATTTGATACATGTGGTTGCAGCGTTGTCTCTGAGAGATGAAGTGCTGAGTTAACATCCAATTGATTTCTCTGTTTGGTTTTTATGCTGACATACTTAAAAAGGTTTTCTCACGCAAATGGGAAGTCAGAAAACAACCAACAATTTGACTCAGAGTTGGATATTCTTTATCGAGAGATATCCAAAATTGGGATTATGTTTGCTCTTTATGTTTGGACACCCGAAGACAATAATTATTCTATCAGTTTTTCTTTTTTACGAGGATCAAGTGCGCATGATTTCGCGTCTTCCAAAAAGGGATTATTAATCCAGAGATTAGCTCTACATCTTCATTTCAGGGAAATACTTATTAAAATTTTTGAGCGAACGCTCTTAAATGTTGAATATGACTCACTGGTTGATATCAGCACCATTTAAAAATTCTGTCTTGCAGGGGTTCAAATTTTAAGAAAGAAATAATTTCTTTTCAGAAATCAGACTACAGAATATTAAAAAAAACAATACGCACGAGCGCAATAAAATAAGTGACGTCGCTATCGACCTATGCATCTATGTGCAGCATTCGGTGGCCGTGGATATGCACATAAATAAGTGCTGCCAGAGACCATCGAGTGTTTTTTTTTTGTATTGAGTTTGTCGCAATAGTAGGAATTCCCTGAATCGTGTAGCGGTATTTGTAGTCGCGTGAGTGTTTTCGGGAACCAGAAATAAATTCTCGCGGACCGATGCTGGTGCGCGAACCACAGTTTGAGTACTACTGATCAACAAGGTCAATATATTGTTTATATTGACATATTTTCCGTCCCATACTCTCCTAGGTACCATATTCATAACGGTACCGTAAACGGGGTTATTCCACCAGGTTTTTCTTTTGTGTATTGTTAATTTGTTCAATTTACTGTATTTTTTGTACTACGTATTTATTTTTATCTGGTTTTTAATGTTGTATACACTTAACTGCAGTTGTTCAAAATGATAAATATTATCGATTTATATTCTAATATATTGATTTTTGTAAACATGTAAGCGAAATAATACTTGCTCGGGGTTATTCCGCTTATTTAAAAAAATGATGAAGTATTTCATCAATGTGCAAGCAGCATAATTAATTAATTTTTATACATAAACTATATTCAGAATACTGATGAGGTAATTTGCATATTAATTTTGTAGAGAAAATAATTTATGAAACCATTGTTTTTTCATGTTTTGTTTTTTTTTGTTATTTTGTTGACAAATATTAAAAAAGGTATCTCGGCAACGTGAAATTTCAAAAATTATACCAAATAATTATATTACCATACAAGGCCAGTGAAGAAATTTGTGGCAACTTCATGTCCATTTTCTCTGATTTATTATTTACACTACATTTGTAGCATACATTTAAAATAAATTCTTTTGATCCTGCTGGCTTACAATCTTTGGTTTCTATCTAAAATAAATAATAGGGAAAATTAATATTTTTTTTTGATATTAGAAAAGAACACTATTTAAAAGTATTTTAATGACCCTACTCAAGGAGGAATAGCCCCAAAACAACTCTTTCGCTCTTCTGTACAACTCCGAATGGCGTATTTAAACTCGATTTATTTAAATATTGTTGAGTATTATAGTTCTTTATTTTGCTAACTTAGGAGCGCCATTCTTTTACCATAAGGGCCCTCCACACCTTGCTTCTATGGCACACGTTTGAGTGAGCAAATATGGTGGAGGAGGGAACAAAACGAGTATATTCCCCCCCCCCCCAGCACCTAAAAGTGCGCGATAGAAGCATAGTGTGGAAGGCCTTATACAAATGAACATCTCAACGTCCACTGTGGCTACGTTGAAGTCAAACTTGAAGTCGCCTAATGCGCGCCCGCCACCGCTCGTTCACTTTGGTCAAGTGCACACTATAATGGAATGGAGAGTAAAACTAGCTATATTGTAGCTTTTGTATTTCTAGGAGTTAAATGATGACCTTTTCGATAGTTGAGGTAACTGCAAATGCATACACCATTTACAAAAGTAAAGTTTTAAAATAGCTTACGAGAAATTCTAGATATTTAAAAGGTTCAGTGTGATCAACTAACTATAGAGAAAAATGTCATAACCAAATATTTTGTCTACCCAAGTGTAAAAATAAGTTGTGGGTGAATAAAAAATAACTTTTATTAGGCGGAATTACACTTTGCGGGTGAAATAACCCCAGTTAACGGTACCTATCTTTTCTCAGGGTCAGGGTCTTTTTTAACTTTCTACTCATTTGGGTAATAGGTTTAGTATGTATACATGATTTGTCTATTAAATCTACTCTATGGTTATGACTGTAGTGACAACGACAATATTTTATTGGCGATGTGTCAAACTCGAAGTGGATCTGTCATAATAAATCGCCATAGAATCAGAAAACAAGATTAGAAAAATGCCTGCAAAAAGCTTATTGAACATTGATCCTGATGTTCTTTTTCAGGAACATACTGTCAACGAAATAGATGACACTCAGAAGAAATTACTCCACGAGATTGAGCGGAAAAAGGAGGAATTGAGGGTTATGGTTGGGTACGCGCCACAATATTTTGAATACAGAAGAAGGTTTCGTTCTTGATAATATATTTATTTTCTATTACTTTAAATTCTAGGGAAAGATACAGGGACTTAATAGAGGCTGCGGATACAATCGGTGACATGAAGTCCACTGCGAGTAATTGTATCAAACATATTGAAAACATGACAGTTACATGCCGAAATTTACACGACTCGTATTTGATTGGATTCAAAAGTGAGGCTCTTAATAGTGGTGCTGAGAAGTATGTAGCAATTTTTATTATTGACAAAACTATTGATTGTGTTGGTTAAAAATGATACCAAGGTTCGATCAGCATTATTTGATTTTAAAACACGAGAGTAAAATATAGACATGGATGTTTATGCAATTGATGCTGCCATTTGTATTTTACCTGTACGAAAATACCTTAATTATTGAGTTCCTGAAATTTTTTAAATGTCTTGATGTCTAACCATACATTTATTATTCATTATTTCTTAAATGAAATAAGCCTTACACCCAGTGCTGTAGTTGCGAATTTTGGAAACAGTATACGGTAACCGTGTAATATTAAATACCCTGTATTTTTACTGTAAAGGTTCGTATTAGCGGACATTGTCTAAAAATGCATTTTTTTCACCAGCATTAATTTGGCAACATTAAGTTTCTCAAACATTAATTTGGCGGATTCTCACGGCGCGTGCGATTATAAAAGTTAAAAACAATTATATATTCTGACACATTTAAATACATAATTTAATTGTAAGCATCGAATTTAACGTTGAATATCGCCGGCAGACTAAAACCAGATACGTAAAATAAAGATAGTTGAATATGTAGGAATATTAATTTAGTCTCTTATTGGTTTCATGTACACATGAATATGTTTGGTTTTTAGGTTGGCTATTCTGATTTTTTATTCAACACGGCTGAAAAAATAAAGTTTGCCATATGCAACTATTACGCGATAAACCAGTCTTATAATGCTTCCTTTCGTCGTTATTGAGCATATTTAGCTTGATAAAAGACTAGTCTAACCTATACTTTATCATTTCGCGCAGTGTTTGGTGCATAAAATGCATTTTTAGACAATGTCCACTTAATACGAACGTTTACCGAATGCAGGCTACCTTCGCCGAAAATCTACAATGTGCTCACAATTTTTTAAATGAGGGTGAACCCTCTTTCTATGAATATAGCAAAAGGCATACGGTGTATATCTTCATATATCTTCCACTACAGCACTGCCTACTTCCCGTAAAAGAAGACTTGTAAAACAAACTGATTTACTATCCTAAATAATGATTCAAAGATTATTTTGAAGCACTTATTATGAAGTTCAAATATTATGTGATCATTTGTTTTAAAAAAAAATGATTTTTTTAATTGTTTTAGACCTAGTGCCAATAGAAGTGTTCATGGCATAGCTATTCAAATAAAGATATTGATGAGTATTCCTGAGCAAATTTGGAGTAGCGTTGACATAGAGGATTTCCTAACAGCCGCACAGCTGTATCTGTTTGCCAGGCACATTTTTACTGGTAAAAACATAAAAATCTTCTCCTTCACTCATTTCTCATTATAGAAACATAATTCATATGGTAGATAAACTTGTAAATTGAATCCGGTGAAAATTAAAGAATACATTATAAAATTACTAATTGCTGTAGCCGAGTGTTAATGAAGGCTGTCGTCCGTATGCCATTTTTAAAATGAAGGGTTCAAATCCCCCACATTGGGGAACGTTTGCATGCATTGATTTTTAAACCAATTTATTAATATGTATATGTAATAAGTTTATAAAAGGACAGATTACAATTTGATTGTTATTGCTTAGCCAACAACATAAACACAAAACTACACGATAGGTATTGTAAGTATTACCAACAGTAAAAACTGACTATGACGTAAAATGCTATATTATACTATTCATTTGTTGATATTAAGGTTAACTGAATGCACATGTAAAATTGGCATGCATATTTGTGATGCTTTGATCCCTTCTTACCTTACCTGTTCATGAAAACGGGATACAGAGATAGCTGGCAACTAGTGTTTTCCTCCCCATCGTTCTATCCATACCCACTGAAAGGGAGTGTCAGCGTTGCTGAAATACTTCAACTTCGAAATTGTAAGCTGACGTGGGTTAGAAAATTGAATTCAATTTCATTTATTTAAAAAAAAAAAACATGTTACTTTCATATATTATTATTTCATTAATTTTGCAACTAATTAAAGTAAAGAACTGTCATAGCTTTAATCCTAGCTTTACAGTTCACAGTGGACACTGGATTCATCAATCAGACACCGTCAGTATTCTTAAATCTGTACTAACTTCTGTCTTCTGATTGACTTATTTTTTTACAGGTCTTAAATTAGAGACTGGAAGTCACAGTGGAAATAAAAATATAATGGCTCTCATGCCTGTTGTTCACAAGCAGTGGAATTCTTTGAGCAATTTCAATCGACTTTTGACAGAAGCCTGTCAAAATAAGTTAAGTAATGCCGATTTGAAATCTGAGGTAAGTCAAACATGAACTTGCATTACATTGCGTATTTCACAAAAAATGGATTGGTGAATCAAGATAACAAATTTTTGACTCCATACGGTTTTTCTAATTTTCACATGTTTATGATACATAAAGACAAGTGTATTTCATTTCATACAACTTACATGCTAGAAATGATCTTAACGCTTTTTCCATCCAGGTCGCTGCTTCGTGTTTGGCCAGTCTATTCTTGCTGGACAATAAGAAAAGTTTGATTGAATTGATGAATATGTTCATTGCGCTACATAGCACGAATAGTTTGTCAGAGATTCTGACAGCTGATATTGAGAGGAATGTTGCACAAGGCAATGTAAAGGAAGACATTAAGGGAAGGGTGGCTGCCAGTGTCAAAGTAATTGTAAAAACTGTTGAATTACTACACAGCTGCTTTGTCGGTGAGCGATTGTAATAATTGAGATATTGTTAGGGTTAATTGCCATGATAAATTTAACCCCCATCAGACTTATTAGCTATTAAAGAAATTTCAACGGTTAGTTTAAGTTGTTTATTAATTCACATTCTTTATTCACAGAAAACGGAGAAGGATTGATTGTCTGTAACTTGAATAAACTATTCCGTAAAAATTCACCGCCTTTGATCAGTCTGGTAGAATTCCACGATCCTCTTGGATTAAAATTTCTTCCAGCAATTGTTGCAGAGTATAGGTAAGATGAAAAAAATATATAATGCTTTCTGAGGGTTGTTATATACTGTTTCCACTAAACCATGCTTTGAGAAAAAGTGATTCAAAAGATAAAGTACTATATATACATTCACTTAATTATAAATCTATACAATAGATACATAGTAGACATGCGTTGTTTGCGAGCGACCTAATTCTTGAGGTGAACGAAAGTCACATATTCACAACACTTCGTTCAAACAAACATTGTCAGACTAAAACCACATAAGCCTCGGCACGCAAATCATTGTTTGAATGAACGATAATAAATGATGTCACTTATATTCAAATTTTATTGTCAAATTTTTTGGTCCCCGTGCCCGCTTGTTTCTATTGTCACCAGCCGCCATATTATATTAGATGAATATGGTTTTCTGTTTGTAGGCATGGATGTTTGTGATGACAATAATTTATTCATTATCATTGTTTATAGGTTAACACCCCCTGCACCGTTAAAACCTATCAGTAAATCTGAACTATCAGATTGTATTACTTCATGGATGTCTTGGGTCAATAAGTTTTCTGCTGAAAGGGTTGAGTCATTATTGAAATACATCAATAGTGCAAAGTCGTTACATAGCATACGGGAAGAAGCAACAAACATTGGTTTGTGTACAATAATTTGGTATTATTTATATAAACATATTCCTCATGTGTCAAAGAATAAGTTATATGTAATCTATTGTGTTTCTATGTTGTAATTTTACCACTGTTTTAGCCATTTTAGGAGGTCTATTCTCATCTTAAAAGTATTTAATAGATTGTTTTTTCTCAGTAATATAATATTTTATGTTTGTGTTTTTACTATAATTATTTTTGTAATGTATCTAAATTGTTCCGTATGTGGCGCTTTGTTATAAGCTTTCATGTCACACACATTTTTGAAATAAATAAATTAGAATGACTTTAAGTTTAAACTAATGGTGTTAATTTAAATGTTTCAGAAACGCCAAACAACTGGAACGATATATGTGCAGCACTCTCAATAGACCATCATAATTCAAATGTGTGGTCGTCGCAGTTCCAGCCCCTACTTACGCAGAGATTAAAAGACATTATCAAAGTAAAATGGTCAGAAATTTCGACAAGTCTCATAAAAAGCATTGAGAAAATGCTAGAAGCGGTTACTAAAATTAGCTGCAGAGAGAAGGAAGTGAACTTAAATTGGTTTGTGTGGAACGATTTGATAGGGCAATCATATATTGATTCTAAGGAAGACATCATAAGCTCTGTTAACCATCTGATGAAAGGTGAGATTCCTTTGAAATCTTGAATTGTTCATGCTCTCATATGAAAATTATAACATTAAAATAGAATTATATTTGAATATGAAATTAGCTCTGTTATTCCACAACCAGTGGAATAACAAAGTTATCAACTTTAATTTTAAATTAAAAATGAATTTCCACAAAGTTACCTCCGAATCCATTGAAAACATGATTAAAAAAATCTTGAACTCTGAATTGTTTTTGAAAAGACAGATTTGGCTTATTAAATATCATATTTCTATCTATTTAAAATAATCAAATTATGAATGTGAATGATTTTTAATGGAGAAAGCAGCATTTGGTACCACCGTCAATTTGGCTCTGTTAGCACTCAATGTCTTGCTGAAATGTGCAATAAATTTCACCTCACAAAATGTGAGTTGTAATATAAATTAAATATTTTCAGGTATGACCATGCAAGACAGAGGATTCACACCAAACCTGGAGAAATTGTGTGAAGATTTCAATAGAAGTTTGCTCTCGCTTTTAGAAGATTTGAGTATTTACTTATACGGTAACTCTAGGAAAAAATCCAATGATGCTTCCCTGAATGACGACATAAAGAGCTATATGGACAAGTTGGACAATCGAGATCAATCCAATGGAAATTTTTCTGATCGTACTGCAATTGAAGCCTATATGAAGAATTGTTCAAAAGAAAATATATGCAGGTATTAGGCATTCCAACTATTCGTCATTATCAACTATTCGAATATCGAGAAATGAAACTGAAACTATTCGAATATTCAAGTGGTTTCTGAAGTATGAAAATAATATAAAAAATTCGATTTGAATAATTAATGACATTACATATACTAAAATAATAATTTAAAAGTACATTCAAATTTGTAAGAAAACAAGCTCATTTATAATAAAAAATTATTTTATTCAAATTTTAAATAACTGACATACACATAATATTTTTCTTAAGGATGAGATACCTACATCTTATAATAATTTATAACTAAATCTTTTCCCACTTCTGTCAAATCTCAGAGACAATATAAATACACATTCCAACAGTGTCTCATATTTAAAATTTGCAGCTGCGTCGGATTAATCCAAATGTATTTATTCAATTACTGAAATTACGGTTTAAAAGGTTAAAAAGTTAATATTTAAAAGGTTTTTTTTTAGCCCCGAGTCATTTGTCAAACTCAACTATTATGATTTATGATAAGATACTGTTTTCAGTTGCTTTTGCTCTCGAGTTGAGGAAGACGTAATAAAACTACCACCTGGGGTATTCATTATTGTTCTTGAAATCTGTAGAAATTGTGATGTAATCTTTCATCGATTTTATAAAATATTTCATTAAATATTATTACGAATCGTGTTCGAATAGTTGAATGTTAAAAAAGGGCCGATTGTATTCGCATATTGAATATTTGAGTTAGAATTCCTAGCAAGTATTAACAATATTGTTCATTTTTCATTGACTCATTGACCCAACCACTTTTTTTTTGTTGGACAAAACACCAAAAGCCATTCAGTATCAGGTAGCGAATTGTACACAGAGTTAACTTCACGTAAATTCGGTATTTCAGATTCATCTCAGTATTAGTATGGTGCTACACAGCATTTCAAAACCTACTTTTACAAAAAATCTTCAGGATGATGAAAAAATATGTTCATGCATGTCATACGTTCCTCCAACACAAATTTTACAATATGCAATGTTGAGTTCACTTATATTTGCATTGGTTTAAAACACCCTTTCAACAGCAATGTATGTATTAACAGCATAATTGCAAAGAAACAGAATTTATAAAAGAAAGTAGTTGCTAGGTTGTAAAATTGGGCAGGTGATCTGCTGGGCCCTCTGAGGCCTGAATCTCATGATAGCCTGGTATAGTATGTGATAGTTCTTAAAATATATCAATTATTGATCTGTGTAGTGTGCACGTTATCCAGGCTTGAACGGTTAACATATCCACACGACTGAGAAGATATATTCACACTCTTGAACTTCTCAGGGATATATCCTTACTTGGTAGCTCCAGCTTTATATAAGCATAATATTTACGATATTTTAGATAACCATTAGTGTGGTCTTACAAATATATCACATATTAATTCTCACTTGTATCTCAGAATCTATCTCACACAGTTGGCAAACGATTAATGTATAGTTTTGTTGCAGGAGAATACATTTAATCATGCTTGGCTGTATTTTTCAGTATCATCAGTCACATCTACAAAGAATGCATTGAGAAATTAACACACGACAAGTCCGCATTGGAACTGCACCAAAAATCTGCAACGATTCTCACAGCTAGGTTTTTCCAGGCTGTTCCGCAACTTGTGCCGAATCTGCGCACTTGCTTCGTACCTCCTAGGATTCAGTCCGCTAACGTTTATGAAGATTACCAAGAGACGGATACCAGTGCGACGGAGTCTTGGGATGACGCTTGCAAGCTGCTCAATCAAAACTGTCACATTTGTTGGACTAATTGGATCAACATTACAATGAAAAGAATTGACGAGCTCTTGCTGGACATGCCTCAGGAGTTTACGATTATCGCCAATATGGATTATTTACTTGTTGTAAGACATAAAATTTAATTTTAAATTTCAATTATGCTTAATTTTTTCAACTTGTGCTCAAAGAGATTATCAACATGATTCAGTACTCAGATAACTCGAAAATGCTACCAAAAAATGCTAAGGCAGATAACCTTCTAAAGAATTAATCAATGATATTTCTGGTCAGTAAAAGGGTATTTCCAAATATTATACTGACTATTCGGAAAGCACCTAATTGTTAAATACCTGTTTATAAAATGTATAAAAGTCAGGTATAAATCAATAATATTTGATTTATGGTGACCACTTGAGTATTGCTTTTATCAATATCTCAATATGGGTTATTTGGAGATGTCTGAGTAATGAACTGGACGATAGTAGTCCCCAGCAAATTTTCGACCTTTCCTTTTTTTTGTAATTCTGTTCAAACATACACTGCTGTGGAAATTGAGTGTTAAATCAGTGCATATCTAGTTGAAATCGATTCATCTAATTGTTAAAGTGTTGTTCGTACGACGTAGAACATGCATGCACATGTTTTTTGATCTCACTGAATGTGTTATGTTGAAACACCGTTTTGAAATTAGACAATCGCCATGCCCGAGATCTCAAATATTACATTAAAAGAATTAACATTCGATATTGACCTTGCCATGACTTGACGCCCGGTGTCCACGAGCTCGAATCCCAATACGGACACTTTCATAAATTGATTTATGGATTTGCGTTTGAAAGCATGGACGTCTGTGATGACTAAAATTGCCTCCCGCCCTTCCTATCCTAAAAACTGGCCGCGGTGGGAATGATTAGCTTACTATTCGTCCCGTCCTAGCCCTGTTCTTATATCCATATTCTGTCAAAATAAAGTGACGTTGAATAATAATCAGTTTTCGTGGAACAACTTCTGTTGAGATGGTCTATTAAGAGTTCATAAGAGTAGTGAGTGCTCATGATGTACAATGGACAATAAACATTATTATTCAATCCTGCATTTTTGTTTTTAGCAATGGGATTCTATTACTATTGAAGAAAAAGATGATGAAGATCAACCGATCACTTCGACGATAAAAATTCCTGCCGGTCCTTCAATGAAGCTTCAGCAATTTCTGTACTCTACGAGCCGCATCCTAGACGAAGTCATCCCGCATACGTTACCCAAGAAAATTCATTTTACGTTCATCGAAGCGGTGGCAAATAAAACTCTTGAGTATTTTTCAAAAGTTGTCAAGGAGAAGTCTGAAGAGATCAATCAAAAGTGTGCCTTGCAGCTGCTGATGGACATCAGGCATTTGACTCTGCTGTCGGTGATGCGAGATAATAAAAAAGGTCTTTCAGATAGTCACGAAGTCTGCGATCTCCTGCGACAGAGGATTGATCCTTTCGACTATGATGTGTTTTATCCGAGACTTCAAACAAATGCAAAGCGATCCGTACAGAGAGTGCAGGTCGGTATTTAAATTATAAAATCTACACTGCAAACATATATTCCTGACCAATACGATATCGATAAAGTTCTTTGGTGTATTTATCGACGATCTAACTTGAAGTGTGCACCAGTCACTCGCAAACAATTATTATTTACCATTGCACGTTCGCGGTTACAGCTTGAAGAATTCGTGGATAACATTTGATGGTTATATTGTTTGTTGCGGGAAAATCTATTTATATTGTCGTTCGATATATTTTTCATTTTCTTTGTTTGTATGAAACTGTTTTTAAGTAAAAGTATAATTTATAAAAATAAGTGTGTTCTGTCTTACGGTAGAGTTTGAAATAAGGAACATTTTGGTATAACTAACTCAATATGTCATTTTTACGGTTTATTGTTTTCTTTCAGAACAACGGCTTTAAATACTTTTTTCACAAATAAATTGTGATAAAAGACTTTTTTATCATTATATTGTCAAGTGGGAAGTCCATAACCTTAAATTAACAATTGAAATTGAATAAAGAGGTGCGGGCGGGTGTATATGTTATGTATTTCATTGTAAATATAGTATTATGTCTTAATTATATTTTATTTTTACACAAAATATTTGGAATCGGATAATTTTTTGAAATATCAAAAGAGAAACGGTGTTTTTTGTTAATTTTGATTCTTCTCGGAAAGCAAAATACTCAATAACTGTGAATATGCGTAATTTCATGGTATAATATTACATTTTACTGTACATATAAACTTTATTGCATGTATAAATATTGCCATATTACCGATATAGAGCAATTTATAAGACAGTATTTTACTTCTATAGGTGTAGAAATGGTTGGATCAAGTTAGATTATGAATACACGAAATATATAACGATCGACAAAATAAAAATACGATATCGATTTTTCGTCATGTGTGTACTATTATTTTGTTAAGGGTAAGAGAAGCCCAAAAGTCGTTGTCGAAATTACACTATTAAAAGTATCCAGATTCGTTGGAATAAATCTAAAATTAATTAGAAAAATGTGAATGTATTTTTAAATATATCATTAGCCCATAGATTTTTACAAAAAAGGCGAACATAATGATATCCCTGTATAGATGTCTCTACACGTTTTGAAACTGACCATTACAAAACTATACGTTCCATTCTCGACGTGATCGATTTGTTACTCGGTATAGACACCGTTACTGGTGTGTGTATGTATGTATGTATGTATGTATGTACATATACACACCAGTATAGTACTATGTTGCTAAACACATGCTTGCTTTTTGACAGTTGACATATTGTATTGCAACCTAGATTGTTTCTGTTGCCCTTTGTGTAAATATATGGGAAGTATTCGAAAATGACGAAAGGAAACATTGCAATATAAGTTTAACGATGATATGTCGCAAACTTTCATGTCAGACTGTCATTTGATTTTTTTGGTTAATTACCAGTATACAATGACATTTGACAGATTGGGACCGCTTTAGAAAGTACGCGAAATGACATGTAATGTTTTAGAGTAGAACAAACCAAACCAGATCAGCTTGCTGAGTTGTATTCAACGAGATATGAAAATTCGTGAGTCCGTGAGATATGAAAGGCCTGTGTTTATAAAAGTCTCTTGGTATAATTCACTATATCCACCATTCTAGTTCACTCGAGTAAATTGGTTTCTTTTTGTCTATTCTTGTAAATTATATATTGCCGGATCTGTGGTCTAGTGGTTCTGTTGTGGTGCTCACGGGTTCGAATCCCAGTAGATACAGTTTCATAAATTGATTTTTCAATTGAGGTTGACATATTTCTATTCGTTGATTGAATTAGCATTTACTTAGTAGAACTACATTGTAATGAAAGAAAAATTTCCACTTGACATTATTTCCTCATTTAAGAAAACTAAATTACTTCACCAATCAAGGTGATAATGATGTAATTCTTAATAAATAACTGATTTCTAACTTCACTGATAAAAGCGAACCTTTAGATAAACAAATGTCTACTGAGATAATCTGTTAGTACCAATCTTTACTAGATGTCGGTCTTAATGACTGCTGCGAGAATACTGTTTACAAAATATCATTTAATAATTTCTCTCAGGGTGCGGAAATTATTTGCTATCTTGTTCATTTCGAGACACTGACGGATTGAGTACATAAAAGAAAATAATAAAATATCTGAAGAAGAAACTACGAAATTGTAATTAGAAAAGATCACTCTCTCAGAGTGGGTATCTTCTGCTCTATTATATCTACTATCTGTTAGTATGATATTTTCAAAATGCTTTAGAAAATTTGGTTTTCAAATGTTTTACTTAGCCTTACTATTAACCCAAAAAGTTTGCTGGTACGCTGAACAGTAGAATCAATATGCAAATGAAATGTGAAGGAAGAGTTAAACGTTATACCGAGATCATAGATGAATGTTTGAAAACTGGCAGACCATTTAACGCTGTCTAAATTGTTTAACTTACCGATACTTTGTTTCTTACCATATTTCTTTTTGCAACTTATATATCCCCTCAATGCATGATTTTCTACTTTTAAATAAAAAAAATATAGTCATATATGCAATGGATATGTGTGATTACAGGAAAAATAATCAATCTAATAATTTTTATTAGGATTACAACACAGTGATAGATTTCATTTTCGCTTAATACTTTGGTCCTGTTGATGCAAAATGGAATTTTGAATAGGTTTTGTGAATCTTTCTGTGCAGATCAATGCCCAGCCCAATACTATACTGTGTTGTGTATTTTACTGGACTTCAAATTATAATTTCGACGATTGAGACCTTGTTTACTTAGTTTCTTAGCCATCTCAAGTTTGCATAAAACAATTGTGTGTTGTTTTCCGTGAAAAATATCATTTTGAGGCCTTGTTCCGACTATGTGATATTTACCTAAACATTTTCTTACACCCACATATGAATTCATTATTTCATCTTATATTTATTTGCATATACTGATACATGTACTTCACATTATATATTATCAATGATCAAAACTGGTCACTAGAGTTTGATGTGTTCAACAGGATTCGAAAATTTACTAAACGCTGCAAAAAATGTTTCGAGGTTGTTTATCTGTCAATTTGACCGATAGGTAAAGTCGAGTTTAGACAATTATAATGAAAATTATAGAGTTTTTAATAATTCAAAGAACCGAAACGCACATCTTATTTTTGTAAGCAGTGCAATTCACTGATTTGCATTTTATGCTTTGAAATATATCACGTAAATGGAAATAAAAAAATATGCTGCCGAATGGGCAATGATCGATAAATAAACTAACACGAATTGTAGTTTTTCCATAATTTTACTTAGTATTTTTTTTATTTTTGTGTCAAAATTACTTTTCATTATTTCAGTAATTTTAAGAAAAATATGTACATTTTTTGCCATTTTTTAATACAGAGATACTCGGGCAACTGGTTTTGTGATTATGTAGATATTCCCGCAATATAGCTACATGGAATCTGTGAAGGATACAATTTGCATAAAAAATGATGAATAATTCATTACTTGTTCAAAATTTCAGACACTGCTTGGTAGTCTTATACCGAATCACGACCAGCTCAATTCCATCCTCGGTTCTAAACCTCTTACGTCAGGTGGAACAGCTGACAAGGACCCGAACGCTTACGTATTGGCTAGTCAAGAAAACGCTTCTGTTGCCTGGTTCCCGCTACTTCCTGTGACAGCTCCGCTTTCATCAAATAAAAAACAAACTGACAAACAGGTAAATATTTAATTTAATGTGTTGTTTTAGAGAAATTTTAAGTAATACCAATAGGATAACGATGTTACACAAGAATTGTGTACACAATAAATGAAATATCATCAGACTATACTCCGATGTTTGTAACTCTATAAAGTATAATTTCGCAGAAGAGGGTGAAAATGTAATTTCTGCATTAAGTAATATAAAAAATCTTTATCCACTGTGGGTACAAATGTCATTTTCTGATAAATCAATTGCAAATGAACAATTTTTTGTTGATTCTTATTCAGATTTGATTTCAATATTATTTCAAAGACTAGCAATAGACTGTCTCACACATGAAAGAAGATGTAAAATATTTTGTAGATGCATTGCCTATTTATGATGTACATCAGCTTTTCTTAACACTGTTGAAACCGACGCCCCCTTTGCCCTATGAAAATTATTTTATACCCCCTTTCAAGTAAATATTACACTGTTTTTATATATATTTCTTGAAATAACAGCCAATTTATAATAAACTGATTTTAATGCAAAATAACTCAAATACACTATCGCACCGGTCTCACAAGACTGGTTGCATTGTTGCTATACGCAATGACATAATTTTTCGACACTGCAGAAGGGCCCCACAAATTTAAAAAAATAAATCTGTCCCCCAATTTTTCAGTTTTTTAAACACCCACACATTGAGAAAAACTAATCTACATAATTGTATTTATTTGTGTATGTTAATTCGATGGTCATCAAAATATAATATTTTTTGTAGAAAAATCATTTTAGAATATTGCATTTTGAGGCTATTTAAAATAAAAGCAAGGCTGATAATGTTCAGAAGATTTGGGGTGTTTAACGCTTTTTTGGGCATGAGGACTATATACGTCTTTGTCACATTAAGGTATTATGATAATTATAATAAATATAATGACATAACGTCTCTACTATTTATTAATCTTCAGCGTGTGTGACAGACTTAAAAACTATTTTCAAAAGAATGACAAATGAGTGTGATATACGATATTGATGGAGTACATTCGATAAAAATATATGACACATTAATTACAATAATTTTCATTGAATCAATGATTTTTGTTTTTAAATTACAGCGGCTTGAAGAGGATACATTTAAAATAGCTTAAAGTAATGTATTGAGAAGTGTGAACTGCTGTGTTTTTTGCTAACACAAGTTATGGATAATTTCCCTTTGTATTTTAACAATTATTAATTCACATTTTTTGTTGTTTATGCATAACACCCATGTTTATATGTATGCATATAAATAATTTAACATATTGCAGCACATTTTTTGCTTGTGCTGGGGGAGACTGAAACAGTTATTTATATTAATTTTGATGCTACTTCCATATGTGCGGAGAAGCATACATCTTAACCCTTTCATCAGTCAATGTTGTGTCGTCTATTATCTAATTTTAAATTCTTAATTTTTACTGAATTGCTATTTCTTCATGTATAGATACAAAATATGTTTATCAGTGATTTTTGACAGTCATATTTGCATCAAATAAACAAAAAAATACGTAAATATTTTGCAAAAAATCTGTAGACATGATATTAAGCATAAAAGTTCATTTCTTTTCGATTTTCTTCTTGGACTCAATGTCAATAGTACCGCATTCCTGCAGACGAACTCAATCTAGGCCTGAATTGAAAGTAAAAGCTTGTAGATAAGTTTAAGAAAATGAAAATTAATCTCTCAGTCTAGATGTTTATCTATTAAGGTTTTTGTTCTTTTTTAATAATTCTTAGCTATTTCAATCGAGATTAATTACAAGTGAGTTACTGCTTTATTCATTGTGGGTGTTTGAGACTAAAACATAAATGCTACATTTTTTGTTTGAAGTTTTCCATGAATGAGTACTTATATATTTAAAACGGTGGCCAAAAAACTAACTATTGGTTGCAAAGCTTTTTGTGGTCAATCATGTTGGATTTTATAAAAATGACGTATTTTAAGGATTAAATAAAATTATGTGTTTTTTCAGCGTAAGAAGCAAGTGCCATCGGTTAGTCCTTCAAATCAAGTAAAAAATGTACCAGAAAATTCATCATCATCAGGAAGTGCTGCCGGAACTTCAAATATTGTTAGATCAGGAGCTGCCGCATTCTTCGGTTCCATGACTTCTGATTGGTTTGGAAGTTAAATAAAGAAACTTGTATTGATGCTTATAATATATTATTGTTTTAAATTTAGATAATTTTATTGATAAAATAAATTTTTAATCATTATTTTTTGACTTTTATTTTTACACCAAGTTTTCAAAAAATACGCAAGAATTCAAAAATATTGAGAACTAATAATAATTGACATTCATTTTATGACAAATGTATCTTTATATGCAGATATGACTTTGAAAAATTACTCAAGAAATATAAGCGTAAATAAAATCATTTTCGATTATGACATAATCTGTAATGTTTTTTTACCTTACATTAAGTTTGAAGATTCTTCTCAAAGAAAAAAGCAGGTGTCACTCTTAGTTACATAACAAGTGGAATAGTGTCCTTGAAAAACTGTTTATTTTGCATTACATTCATAGGAGTAAAGTGTTATAGAAATGGATACTTTATATTTTACAAACATACATAAATTTAGTTGTAAAAGGGATAAGGTCTTAAATAAAGCCATTTAATGAATTTTTCATGTTTATTCTATTGTATGGGGTGACTACAATAGTAAAATAGATATTATACAATTATTGCACAAAATATTATGTAAATATAAAAATGTTCAACATACATGATTATGCTTTTAATAATTATTATGTAAAGTAAAATGTCCTACATTGAGGATGCAAAATGCTTGTCATGGATATTAAATAGTTTTTGATTAAATAAATAAATGAATGAATTCAATGGGATGATTTTTTATGTTTGAATATGAACATTGTGAACATATTTGTTGTTTTTGGAGTTAAAATAGATGTTTTTTTTAAAATTACATTATTTACACAACATATAATGTTTTTCTGGTACTATTTTAGAATGATGCACATTTTTGGTATTATTCATTTATCACTAGAATAATTCACAAAGTTTTTCATGAAATTACTATCACAAGATGGTAATTACCGCACTCTATATAGGTGTATGGGCTTAGAGTTCTTCAGTTCTTTTGCAGTCTTGTTTGTTTGAATCAGTTACTTTCAACGACAACCTTTTCGCTTTTGGTTGATGCAGCTCCAGCGGAACGTCCAGCGCTTCTTCCATAGGCACCGTAGTTGTCATAATCATCATAATTGTCATAGTTGTCATAGCCTCCGTGTCCTCCATATCCTCCATAACCGCCTCCATATCCTCCTCCGTATCCTCCGTATCCTCCGTGGCTTCCTCCATATCCGCCATATCCTCCGCCGCCGATTCCGCCGTATCCTCCTCCTATTCCACCATATCCTCCTCCGATACCGCCTCCTCCGATACCGCCTCCTCCGATCCCTCCGTATCCTCCATATCCTCCATAGCCGGGTCTTCCATGGTATGGACGTTTATGGGGTCTGTATCCACCGTATCCTGAAATAGACAATATGGTATGACATTAAATATACTACAATTTAAGAACTCATTCTTTTTCATACCGTTTTGGTTAATTTTTTCAAACCTTTAAAAAAAAATACATCTTTAACAATTTGTCAGAATCAGAGCTCCTACTTTAATTTATTTTTTAATATAGTAATATTTATATCTGGATAGTGATTTTTTGGGATAATTTACACATGTACTATGTATATAATTGTAAGTAATAACAGTGATTTCACAAAAAGGACTATGTTTTTACTTACAAACTTAATGAAGCTGTGTTTTTTCTTTCAAAGTCAAGTTAATTGTAAATAATTACAAAAACATTTTGACCTTACAAAATATAAATTTTGCTGTGGTTTTTCTTGCATAAAATATTTCAAATTCTTCACTTTATCATACCCCATACCTACTTTAATTTCGACATTTTCTGTAATTACTGTATTATTACTTACTTTCTTACTAAAACTATGCAAAGCGAGCTCTTAGTTTCTCTGGATAATTTATTGTTAGAGCTTGCACGGACTAAGTTTCTATATTCCGTTCGAGTACTATTTTAGCTATAGTAAATATTATCTCGGAGATCATGCCAGCTGGAGATTTTGTAAAGGAAAAACAATTAAGAAAGCCCCCGATTACCATTGATAATGTTATTGCATCTCGATGGACAAACATTTATTGGGAGTAGAATATAGTCATAACTGAAAATGTTTATATTATGTCGGATATAAAAATAATTTTCTGTTACATATATTTAATTTAATATATTGGTATTTATTTAAATAACGAGTGCAAATTTTAAAAATACGTTACACCTATTGTTAAATAAATATGTTTTATAATCTATTCTTGTTTAATTTTAATTGGAAACAATAAACATTATACTATGCGATATGTACTTAATTCTACTATTTCTGTTATTCTGTTCTATTGAATAAAGTATTTAAAAATAACTATTTCCAAAGATCGATTATTTTTGGTTATTTTATGACTATCATGACGTGTGTGAGGGGAAGTGGTCTAAAAACATACGACAAATTGTGATGCAGCTGCCTAAGGAATGAGGGTTTGTAGAAAATATAATGATACAAAACCAAAGAAAATGTTGTTATTAGAAAAATTACTCATTAATTTTATATATTGCAATGTTAAAAAAATATGAAGGTGCTCTTGTAATGCAGAATTAATGATATGCTAATATTAAGTTAGTTTGATGTCTCACTTTGTAAATAGAAACAGAATATTCAATTTCTTTGGATGAATTGCAACCTTTCCAAGATATATTGTTTATTGCCATGTTGTAAATGTCATATCCAAAAAATGATATCTCTTCTAAATCAATTATTGAGATACTTTTTAAGCATAGTATCCTTAGAAATATGAAGTAATCAAAAAAATATATAAGTGGTTATAAATAAAAAAAATTATAATGTCCTCTGTCAAAACATAGTTTGAACTAAAACAAATGTGTGTCAAAACGACAATGATGTGTCTTAAAAGATTCTATCCATTCAACCATCTTTGAATTATGAATAATATTCTGCTTCATCGACCAATGTTAGATTCTCTAATGGCTTATTTTTACCCAATACCGTTTTCTACAAATGAATTTAAGACACAATAATTTATTAATTAAATAAAGCTGTACAGTAAATAAACAATTATGCGAATGCCTTTTTTAATCTCATTGTTAAATAATCTTTCAAATTAACACAATTAAAATATTTTTTTTTGTGATGAAGGTAATTGGCTCACTGGAAATTTCCAAAAAAGAAGGTTCCAAATTATTGTTGATTTTATGGAAATATCAACATAGAAAGTGTTAGGAAAAGTTATTTGAAAATTCCTATAATAGAAGATTTCCACGCTCTTGAAATGTCAAAGAGAGGAATTTTCAACACACAGAATGAAGCTCATGATGGCTGTTTGTGTGATCTGGCTGAATGCATCTATCAAATACTGTTTTCATAGCAGTCTTCAAATATTTTCATTTTTGTTGGTAGTGAATGTGTTTATGAACATCGATCATATAATGAATTTTTTTGAATAGTATTGTCTTCGTTAAGTGGTAAATAAAGAAGTGAAATATATATCCAAACTTTTTCTATTGTTGAATTCAATTAATGTATTATTTTAGTGGGAGAATTTAGTGAACAGCTTATGCGCAGGGTGTTATGTACGATATACCGAATGTGAAATAAAATCCAGTAGTTGTGATTTACCTGGTCGGTAATAACCGCCATAACCTGGTCTGTATCCAGAATAGTAAGGATCATAGCCATAACCTGAAATTATGGCCAACAAATCTCAGTTATTTAAGCATTCAAAAGGATAAGGTATAAATAATGAAACGTAGAAAAATGATACTGAATTTCCTATGGAACTTGATATCAAAGACTTAAGAGCGTATAATAATGATAAATGACTTAAGCGATACAGTGTATCTTCGATAAATCGTTTTTAAGGGCACTTAAAAAAACGATTTATGCGAGATTATTTAATACAGTTCTTTACCGGGAGTATACAACATAATGGAGGAAAATAATGAATGTGAGAACAATAGATCGAGGTTCCACTGCACTTATTTTGGTTGACTACTTTATTATTATATAGTTATTTGGGCAATATGTATATTATAAAAGATTTTTTTAAGAATCATTGAAATAAGTTTATATATAAACACACAGATGCCGGTGTATGATTCATAAAAAATTAGTTTCACAATCAAATCATTTTAATTTCAAATGAAATATATAATATGATTTTTTTGCCAAAATATAAATTGAGTTTTTAATCATCAGTTGAACAATTTTGATTCTTAGCTTTATCAATTTATTAAAAGTGCTATATGTCAAGCTATAAAACTTTATAATCATTATGAAATAATACGAATATTAATGTCTATTAAAAATTATTTGAAACATGCATAGTTCAAAAGAAAATATATGATTGTGTGACTAACTATTGTATAAATGAATTAATGATAGATGGATTATAATTAGGTTGACTCTCAAATTATTACTAAAAGCAGCGAGAAGATATATTCCTATTTAATAATATGCCTGAGCAATATCTGTTTAAGGGTGATAGATAAGTGATAAGGTTTAGATTTATTTTCTTACTAATTATCACTGTTACGAAATCGGGACCATTTTACTCAGTCTCAATGGAAGCATTTGGATGAAATTGTTTGATATTTTTTTCGGTGAGGTTTTTGAATGAAAATAATAATATAAAAGTAATTATACCTCCTCCTAATCCACCGTAGCCTCCTCCGAGTCCTCCATATCCTCCTCCGATTCCTCCATACCCTCCTCCAACTCCCCCGACTCCTCCGTATCCTCCTCCGTATCCTCCTCCATATCCTCCTCCATATCCACCACCGTATCCTCCATATCCACCTCCTACTGGCTTATAAAGCCCGAGGCCGAAGCTTCTGGCCTGGACGCCGCTACGAGAGGAGTCATTGTCGCTAGTGTCGTCTACGGCTGCTACGAGAGCTACGCAGAAAACTGCGCACGATATCTGCAAATGATATAACAAAAAGATAATTTCCGTTATTATCTATGTTCTACAATATAAGCAGAGAACGACAATGAGAAATATACTACCAAAGCATGTAAAGTTCTGAATAAAACAATATTAGTCAAACGAAATATCAAACAAGAATTAAAAGATGCAAATAAAAAATAACATCAAAAACACAAATGGTAAAATGTCAAACCTACTAAGACGTATTGTAATGATTTCCAGTATTATTATTTATTAAAGCACTGAAATTCAAATACATACTTCAAATGTGAAAAAATACTGTTCTCTTTGAAAGATAAATCATTATAACGTCATATTGTGGCTTGTGAATTGACGCGTTTTGACGCGATATGTAAGATCAGGAAAAAATATTTTTTAATCATTCTCAAATAATTTATTTTTAAACGCACGATTTTGAAACCTGCGGCTTAATTATCGCGAGTAGATTAAATATTTGTACATATTTTTAATTGTAGTGAAGCAAATGAGAATTTTTCATAATGTTATGTATAATAAACAAACGTTAGATTAAACAATTTATTTTATACAATTAGGAATGAAAAAAATTACTATTTTAAAATGTACTTAAAATCGATTATAATTTTGATGACAACCAAAAAATCGTAAACTTTCTATAACAAAAATATACGATATGTATTGGGCACACTGGAAGAATTTTTTTTATAAATATTCCACATCATTATTATTGTTGTAAATAATATTATTCACTGTCAACAAATTGATGATGTCAAATATAATGCTTTTTTAACCGTTTATTTAACTACATTGATCAGTTGAAAAAACTCACTTGCAATTGATCTTGATGGTTAAATAAAATGTGAGTTTTTACTACGAATGCAATTACATAAGTTTCGTTATATTTTCACCCTAAAACGTTTTAGCAGTAAACTCTTGTTTTGAATTAAAATGTACTTTCGTTTTAATTTTCTTGATTAGTATTTATCGTAATTTACTATGTGTTCTATTCCTATAGTAAGTACATACCAGTTTGAACATTGTGTCCAATGAAATGTTAACAACACTTGAAGTAAAACGATTCCAAACTTTTCTATCGATAACACTTGCCACTTGAATGTATTGCACAGTACCGAATCTCTGAGACGATTGTGCTGAGATCCAATTTGCCGGACGTTTATATACGTCTCTCGAAACCTGATCGCCTTCCTCGATTTAAGAATCTAGCTCCGCCATTTGCATAAACTGTTTCGAGGTTTTTTGTTTCCCGCCAATAATGCACCTTCCCCCGAGTGACCGGTCCATCGCCACGTGACTCACTGATAATGATTTAATCAAATCTATTAATAAATACAGAAAATTATATACTACGGATAGTTCTAATTTAGGTAATATTTCAATTGCTATCCAGTGCTATATCTTAATATATTTCTTATTCATATTGATTTGAAAAGATGCTGTGTTTCATTAATGCTAATCACGCCATGTTGTAACCGAGTAGTGCGTGTTCTTGGGTTTTCGTCATATTGAATCCCTTCATGCATTAATCGATTTATGGATTTGCATCCAAATGTATGAACGTCTGTAATGTTTACATCTTTTCCGCGCAACCTTACTCGATTCCGGAAAAGGAATAAAGCGATTAGCTTTCTTTACCATTCCATCCTTACACTCTCCAAAGAGTGAGGTTAAGCTACAAGTTTAAAACGAATTTTCGTTAAAACTACTTTCATACGGTCTACAATGGAAACGGACATAAATGGAAACAAATCACGCAACTTTTAATTTTACAAAGGTTGCAAAAATATGATATAATGATTTAAACATGTGAAATGAATAATTAAAAAACAGTGAAAGATTTCCAATGGTATGAAAAAGTGTATTTAAAAAACAAGGCTGGTTTCGCTCAGCTATTAAGCATTTTTATCAGAATTCTTCACCATATAATATTATGCATATTATGGAATTGCTATTAATTACAATATGTCTTTGTAACCTATAATTTTATTGTTTATAATAAAATATGTTCGATTCTAATGAGCACCTAAAGGCATAGCAACTGGGCAATCAGCTTCAAAAATTGCTGATGGTTATTTGCCAACAAGACAACTTTCGACTTTTAAGACGTTCTCGACGTTCAGACTGTTCCTTGTCATTTTTTTCACATGAAGAACCGTTGAAAATACGCTTTGCTGAAAAAAAACAAGAATCATTTGGTATTTGACTAAAGATCGATCTAATAGATCATATCGATCGCGATTAATAGATCATGGATGTCGCGAATTGCAGTATCCATGATTCGTGTCCTTGAATGATACGTGGCTTGACACCTGTCTGCTCTAGTTAATGCGTAAAAAAGATCACGAAATTGTATAATAACTTAAGCGAAACCAATTCTCTGACTTTGTTACGTGTTTGTATTTTCTTTACTCCAGGTATGGGAAACCTATTCATGTTGTAAGACTGCATTACGTAACTTAGTAAAGCTTCAGGGAAAAAACTTTGATTTGAAAATTCATCTCTAACAGCGTCAAATTTGTAGGCTTAGTTGGTATTAAAAAGTGTTTTTATTATTTTATTGTACCACTAGAGATTACAGCCTCAACATTTTATCAATACGATTAATGCGAAAGATGCGCAGAGAGAGATAGAGAGAGAGATTGTTTGTGTGTGTGTGAGCTTTGGAATAAAATTCACTTAACATTTACGCTTATATACACACTCACTTTGTGCATGCGCTGATAGAGAGTGAGAGAGAAAGAGTGTGTGTGTGTGCGTGCGTGATGTGTTACAGATAACATACAAATCAAAAGAAACGCTTTTGTGAATTGGAAATTATTAGCTGTACATTTGACATTTGTATCAGAATGACTTTTTCAAGTGTCATGAGCTTAAGAATTCCATACACTGCCCAATGCCTTATCGAGCCATAGTTCATGTGATCAAAATAATTGGCGCTTTAGCTAATTAGTATAATAAATGATCCATAATGCATTTATTGAATACCTGAATACGTATATTACAAACAAATGTAATTTTTAGATTGATAAAAATATCATACCTATAATATATTACACGAAAGCGACTGAAAACAAATTTTTAAAACTAATTGAGAGCTCAATAGATACTCAAATCAGTTTTTTGCCTACGTTTTGGCAAATTATTTGACGTAAAAACAGTAGATAGCGAATATTTTTGTAAAATTTTATGCTAACAAATTTATTTTCAAAATGCAAGAGTTCACGATCTCTGCTTCGGGTAGTTTTTATTCATAATACGAAGCGTGGTGAGTTATGTAATTTTACGTCGAGCAGGCCTACTTGTGACAAAGTAAATTGACGTACAGAAAAAAACATTATGTATGGACGTGGTGATTATTATTTAACTATTACAAAGTTTCAAATTTTAGCGACTAACAAAATATGAAAAAGATAATTTGAAGGACTATATTACATGTATGATTATTCGAGTGAAATGTATCAGTTTGATTTTAAATGTATGTTCCGATCTTTTACCTTATTCAGTTGTGTTAAAGCATAGTTGTATCAGCATTTTAGGTTTGTGGAAGATGTAGGCCAAAACCTTTTTCACTGATAAAAAAAACGTTTGTGAATGAATTGAAGACGTAAGTTATTAAGTTGTTTGCACTGTATTATCAGTGGTATTATATTTGTTATAAGCGGCCATAGTAATTAATGCTTACGTATTGACTTTGGGCTATTTCTTCTTGCGATTATTACACAACGCATATAGCATATACATTACTATACAAGAGATCAGACTTTAATTTCTTTATACATCGAAATACAGCAAATGTCAGCTACTCCAGCCTTGCAGCAAAAGGTACCGATTGCAATTGATTTTTTAAATGCAGTATTTGAGAACTTGTAAATGGGTGTTTGTGATATGTTTTCTCCCGGAGTTGATCTCGAGTAACTTTACAAAAATTCTACATCAGATTATGTGAAATGATAGAAAACCATTTAATTGACTTTGATTTCATATAAAATATCATTAATTTGTTATATCGTAGGTACTATTAAGAAATCAAGACAGCGTTAGAAAGTGTTTATTTATTTATAATTTTGCATCATAGTATATATTTTTCTATTTTCTATGTATTAGTATCAACCCACTACTTGGGAGTAAGTGCCTCGATGGGGAAAATTTTGTACACCTTTCATTTTTATTGTGAAGATATACATATTTAGTCAGGTAACACGGTGAACGGTGTTTCGGCACCCTTTTTCATGATATTTTTTTCCTTGCCTTTAGAAAGCTGCTTTTTTTATTTAAATTATATTTGACTATAATTTTCTTTAGTAAAAATCTTGACAAGAAGTGAGTTCCAAAACCTTTTTTTTTTAAAAAGTCCTACATATAATATATAGTTAATATTATGATATGTTTTTTACGGATTGATGTAAAATGCAGGATATCGGTTTACCGAATGGAACAATATCTTGGCGTTATGAATGAACGATACATTCATTTTTACAAAGGCAATCCTTGAGACGTGCAAATCGTTGCACTAGTAATTTCTTAAACAACAATCGACATTTCGCAATTTCCTGCGAAACGCAATCATTTCCTTGCCAGCTGAACGGTTGATTAAATTTCATGAATTCAAAGAAATATTGTTTAAAATTGGCATAAATCATAAATCTCATGAGAAAATAATGTAACAATGGTGTTTATAAGTAATTCATAATCACAGTTTAACATCTTAACCAGCATTTTGGGCCAAATGCAGGTTTTGACATTTTCGGAATGGTACGGATGTCTTTGATTTACTGACAAAATATCTTATCCAAAACATGTTTGTCTCCTTAAAACTGTAACAGCCAAATTATGTTAACCAACAGGTTTGATATTACGAGACAACAGCTGTCAAACGTCATTTGCAGCTTTGACGTTTAATATGCATATTATTATAATGAATCATTTTATGAGAGTGTGACACCGCCCGTACTTGTGGGGCGGACAGGGTCTTCAAAACCAATCTGCAGACTCTTTCTACTAATGCAAATTTAAAATGTAATACCCCTTCTGAGGCGTTTAAGAGTAGTGTCATATTTGTTTGGTTGCTGTTGTTGGTTTACAGTTAGAAGTGGGCAAAGGGCTTGCAATCCTGCAAGGCCTTCAGTCGCCTCTCGGCCTTTCCCAGAGGGAGTCGTCCGCTGGCGAAGCGGCGACTTAGTCCACCGCTTGCTAGTAAAACCACTTACAGAGTTTTAAATTAAAAATGTGTAAATCTGTTTGTGTAACTGTCTTCAAGAAAATATATAAACTAACTGCAATAAACGAGAAGGAGTATACTGAATACGACCGGGTTTTAATGGGAGACGAAGGAACCCGTTGAATTGTCCTTTGTCCTTCGCCGGAAGCGAGCGTCAGTGTGTTGACTTCCCGCACCCCGCTTCTCCCCGCTCTCCATCCTACTCTCGAGCGAGCGGCGAGAAAGACGTGCTTCTTTCCCACTCTCTCAAGTGGTACCCCAAAAATGCCATTAACTTTCTTTAGGGTGAAAGTGATGAGAAGATAGAATGCGCTGAAGATTGCTTCACTTAAAAAAAAACAAAAATTATCTGGCATTGACAGCCAATGCGCCAAATATTTTTAAAATTGGAATATCATACGAGATAAACTCGATGACCATTTTTACAAGTCACTCATGTTAAAGATCACAAATTTAAATTGAAAAAATTTAAATTTGAAATTAACTTTGCTGGGACTTGAACTATTATAACCCATTTGATCGCTAGGGTAAATCTCTTACCACTAGACCACAGAGGTCGACGAAAGTATCAGAACCTCCATAAAGTGGAATCACATAAAATACATACTTGGCTGTTATGCTGGACACAACCGTAATAGAGCAATGGTGACATTGGTTTTTTCATGCGACAAGAGAACTTTGAAAATATAAATATAATTTAATTAACCTTTCTCCTGCCAGCTAATACCTACATGTGACTATCGAACATTTTACAAAACGCCGTATTATTTGGGCTGCATGCGAATGGACTACTATTATTATCAATTTAAGAACAACACCATTTCGTTACGAAGTAAATGTTTTGAATCACTCTGATTGGAAATCTTTGTGTGCTAAGCTTATGCCAGCTAATAAATATCATTTTCCTCGATAAATTTTCCTCGGTTGATTCATCATCTAAATTATACCTCATGTGCATAGTACGGCAATTTTAAATAGGATTAAAATTAATATAGTATATGTAAAACTAAAAAAAACTGGTACAATATTTATTAAAAGACTAACCTTGGTGACCATTGATATGCATCAAGGGACAACAACAAGGAACCAGATTTGTCACGGTGCTGCATATTTTAATATCCTGAAAATTACTCAAATAATGATCTTAAAATCAATGATTTGTTGTTTCATCGATTGAATAAATTTTCATTCTAGTTTTAATTAAGTTTTAGCTCCGTCATCAATTATTGTCTTTTATTTTCTTATATAAATTGGCAAACATACTTTAGTACCTTAAATCATAATAAATATTAAAATAGTAAATGAGTGGTTTTTCATGTTATTTTATGCTTTGAGATTATGACCTTTTTCGGGCGTTTTTAATTTAAATGACAGATAGTTTCCGCTTGATCTTTTAAGATGAGAAACGCAGTAAATTGATACAAGAACGCTTACAAAATTTATGATTTTAGTATGCTATTTTATTGTTGATATAGTGGCATATTATTTTTAGTTGCTGTGTTAATCACCGACACCAAAGTTGGCGTGGCTGACCGGTTCAACCGTTGGTCGGATTACTTGTGTATCTTTTCCCTTTCATTATCCATACTCCATCAATATTGTTAAAAGACATATCTCATATCACACTTTAATAATAGAGGTGACCAGCGCCGCCGACCGGGGTGCGGTCACACATGTGAAAATGTCACCCTAAGCTAGAAATAACTAATCAAAGAATAAATCTTAAATATTCACTTAAAACACATTTCATCAAATTTTGCATGACGCACAAGTTTGGGTCCATTCCTTGGATATTCTGGATGCGTGGCCCAGTATTCAATGATCATGAGATTTATTCCTACTCGGTTTCTCGTTTAACGGTTCGAATCCCCGGATGAAAACTTTTGTTCTTTGATTTTTTAGTAAATGTATAAATTAGTATAATATCCAAAAATAATGGATTTCTGTCATGTTTTCATAGCTTGCCACCCATTCCTTGTTCGATCATGAAAGTGAAGTTCAAGTAAAAAATACGATATTAATACAAAGAAAATATGTTAGTACATTTAATAATAAAACCGTTGTGTTTATTTTATTACATATTCGTTACCTTACTTTGAAAAGGTTCTAACTGACATATTGGCCTAAAATGACCTTTTGATTGGAAAATGTTGTATTAGCCACATTCTACCATATACGTTGATTTAAGAGTCATATATTGTTCAATGAGGGAGTTATCAGTATTTCGGAGTTTTATCCACAGATGTTTTTTTATAAATTTGTTTTATACGCTTCTATGAATCGATATAATTACTTATTATCATCTCACAGAAAAAGAATACACATCACAGTCTTTTTAAAAAGGCTTTAACATCATGTTGAACATTCTTCGCTTGATGGTTGATGTGTGTTTTACTCTTTACTTCTATTGTTCTATCGATGTGGTCATTGACGAAAGTTAGCTGAGTTCGTCAAAACATTTAAAGTATACATGTATTATTATTCTGTTGAATTATAATATTATTGTAAGCTTATATGGTTTAGCAAGACATAATAATATATAATATTAATAAACATCTAAACAATCAGAACATTTTGTTTGATAAAATTGAAATATCTGATAAAACCTTTTCAAAGAAACTATTTTTGTCAGTTCTAATTAAAGCTTTAGGTACTCATTATTTTTGTAATATAAAAGCTTTAGGTAAAATAAATTATATAAAAAACAAGTAAAATATTTTCATATATAAATATATGCTAGCTCATTTATTAAAAATACATTTTTTCCTTCAAAACACAAAATATTATCAGTCAAAACTTCAAAGGCTTGTATCTCACAACATGGTCAAGTGCAGTTAGAACCTTTTCAAAGTAAGGTAACGTATTGTCTACAACCTATATATTTCATTAATTAATGGATATTGCAATATACATATATGTAAGTGCAAGGGAGATAAACAACAAAAAGAGCATATGGGTATGATTATGTTTGTATATTCAGTTTTTACTATAGCTACACTGAATTGAACTCTTACATAAAACTGACTGACGATCTGTTAGAATTAAGCCGACGATAAGATGATTTAGATACTATCAAATAGGTACATACTTTACTTAGCGTGAGAAAATTTCACTGAAGGGCTTACCAATTATACAGTATCATGGATTGCGAGTGTTGCAATATCATCATTGTATTATGTTTGTAAATTAAACCATACTTATTGCAAATTGCAAAATAAATTCTCACCGAATTTGTTTAATACATTCACTATGCATAGCGCGTGTTGAAAACCAAAAAGGCATATCTCAAGGAGAATGAATCAATGGGAAAAACCCTTAATGTTATTGTGAATTTCATGCAACCGTGACCCAAATTAGCTTCCCTTCGTTTTTAATTATTATTATTGTGTTTCTGTATCGTAATATTCTTTTAACATTTAGTTCAGTTTTTTATGCAGTGAGCTAAGCAGTAGCAAGGATACGAAAGCATCAACCGTGGAAAAAGTAACCGATTAGGGTTGCCAATCGTTTTACTATCGAGAAATCCCGGAGACCGTTTTCCGATTTTACAAAATCTATGAGTTATATTTAAAAACAGCTTGATTATTAATATAAAATTAAATTAAAAATTGATAACTTAGTTATTCCACTTGGTTTATCACTAACGTGATGAGAAACGCGTTTCGCGTCACGATTTGCAATGTGAAATTATTGATGCTTGATGGAATTTCAATATCAAATTTGAGTTATTGAGATTTTGTACACTTCCATGTATTTTGTCACTAACGACCCGGGTTTCGCCTTTCGGCATCTTCATTAAAAAAAAAAGACATTCGGAAATCACTTGTTATTGGAGAACCATACGTTGAATGTGGATGATGGGGTTAAATTGTAGCATCAAAACATGGGGGATCATAAATTATTTTATCAAGACATTTTGGAAATCAATAGGGCCCAGTTAAATTCCTTACCAATTCTGAACGAACAGCTGAACCTTCCAAACCTCCGTTGCTGTATCCTATACGTTGAAACACCTAACAGATGTTACTAAATGTGGAATGATTGTATATATTTATCCTTTCGTCGAATTCCATCCCGTCGAAACCCACAATGCTATTATAATTGTAAAATCACTGGTAATTCTAACAGTAGTTGAAAAGCGGTTATAGCTCTGTTAATGTGTTGTTTACAAAATAAGGATTGAGGCGATTCTCGAAATGTTAACTCAGGTATCAGTGTGGATCCTAGACGTATAATATTTTACCTCGTAAATAATATTTGTCGTATTTGTATCTTATATATAAACGTTAGACACTGTTTACTGTCTGTCAGTTCGAGTCCATTCGTGTGCTCGAATGCCTGAAGATGTCGAAAGGCGAAACCCGGGTCGTTAGTGACAAAATACATGGAAGTGTACAAAATCTCAATAATCCAAATTTGAAACATTTTGATTTATAATTTGGTGTATCATTCAAACGGAGTATCTGGAAGAGCTTCACAGCGAGGCCACCATGTTCATTTATGGATTGGCTAGTGTGAAAATTTTGTATTCGAATATCTATTGCGATGCATAGTTAATTAGTATTAATATGAATGTTGCAATGTCATTTTGATTGCTATGATTTCTTCTAAATTTCTCACAACTGATGTGGGAAATTTATGGTGTAGTATTTGGAATAGTTGGTAGCCCTGGATGAGTGTTTTTATGATACAAACGACGGTCAATGTCACCGGATGATTAATAAAAGTTTATATAACAGATTGCAAAAAAACTGTGCTGTGCCATTATGTGTCATTTCTCCATGAATTGAGGTCAGAGATTTAGCATGCATTTTTTTGTTGATACATTGAATTAAAGAACTAATTTTTATCGGACAAAGCAACTGAGACTGCTATAAAATTCATTCACAGAAAATTGGTCGCGGGCAAAATGCTTTGCAATACCAATTTACCGATATTATTTTTTCAAGTTTTTCAAATATGTTTATGGAGTTTTGGTTGCTGCAGAGGATGCAACATATCGTTTCTCGTTAACAATGTCGCAATATTCGCTATGATTGCTTTGCGATGAATTTCCCGCACAAGAAATCTTCTGTGTGGTCATGATATATTACTTGTTCCACATTTTGAGTACCAGTTTGGCTGGACAAACGAGCATTAAAAAATCACAACCAAAGTTCTTGTATAAAATTTAAATATGAGTCAAGCGCTCGTTTAAATCGTGTTCTTTTTTCTTCTAGTGATTTTTTAATTGGTAAATAATGTAAGAAAATATACATATATTCAAATGGATAGAAGCCATTAATGTAGACGAAGCTGTTTATGTTGGTAGGTTTAGTGGATAGGTCAACATTTCTAAATGCCTTACATTTTCTTCTCTCGTTCAAGATTCCCTATCAGATATGACTGTGAGATATTAAATAATACTTTGAAGTGTTTGCCTCAATTAGTTGATCTTGGTATAATGTTTAACTCTTCTGTCACGTTTCATTCGCATATTCTGCGTTATATGTTGTTCTGCGTGCTACATTTCCATTCACAATAAAAACAAACTATCTATACGATTGTTGTTTAAGAAGTGACAGATGGATAAAGGTAAATTAGATGTATTTATATCGCAAATACAAGATCATTATTGTATAATCCCGGAATGCTGATTATTCAACCGTATAACAAGCAAGTGCCTGCAAGAAAAGTTTTTTATATTAATGGTCCCTTAGAAATCGATAAATAAAAAGCCCATTTCAGTGTGCTAGCTTGAACATTTATTAACATTGGTACTCACGAAATAAGCGGTAATTATAGAATTATGTAATGTCCACTGCAATTATCAATAATTGAATCCTTATACAATACTTTGATTGACACAGTCCTTGATGGCATTGTGATAATTCTCGGAAAATAGTAAAACTCCTTTAATAATTGAAATTTAAAATTGACCAATTTTATAGCCGTTCTTGAGGTGAAGGCTGATTATAGTTGATAGCATCTAAATTGAAAACGGAAGTAATTATGAATTTTAGATACATCTTTTCATTTTATATACAGTAAGCCTAGAAAACAAATCATCACATCCTAAAAAACAATAAGAAACACACAAAATAAAGGTTCTGTGGCGATGTACGTTCAATTTAGTCCCGTGTAAATATTGTAAGCTTAGAGCGACAAGAGTGCATAACTGGAAATTGAAAAAAACTTCGAAAATAAGATTTACATGCTAAAATGTAAAAAAATACGTAATATCTAAAAGCAATTGACGTCTTAAGTGATTTAGTTCAATAATTGGAATATGTAGTGTTCATTATTACTTACAAAATGAAAGTATATAAAGCAACGAATATTAGTTTTTGTGTTATAATTTTTCTATTGTTTTATAAAGTAAACCAAACCTTTTTACAATTTCAAAGTTCAAGGCTATTCGCGGTCAATTGGCATAACGACCAAAAGATAATAACAATTTATAGCCACATTATTGTCAACCGCTTCTTTATTTGATTCAAAAATTATTTTTCTTTTAAAATATGTCTAATTTAAAAACATTATGACCACCCGGGTTCCCATCGCAATAATATTTTTTTGTTTTATTACAACAACATGAGTTTTCATTCACTCGATTATGGTTCCATAGGTTGAATCTCCGATTGTAAATTTTCATACATTGATTTTTTAAATCGGTTACGAATAGCCTTTTAACTTAATATTCCTGCAGTCATAAAAATACTGTTACATGTGTGATGTATTATTTTGTATTTATTTCAGGGATTCAAGGAGTGTTTCAGAATCGGTCAGAATATTTTATATGTGATGAAAGAATTTTTTATTTACTAATCAAACATACACCCACATAATCATTGCCATATGTTACTCTATTCAAGATAGTTAAATAAATCCAAAAATTGGCTAGTCATATAATATAGCAGGAGCGGTCAACTTTTTTGAAAAACAACATTTTATGATTTATTATAAAAAAATAGTGTTTTTCTATAGTCATACTAAGTCCGTTTGTGAAAAATGTGGGCTCCTAATGGAGCTTGTATTGACAGACGTTGTTTTACGAGAGCTGCTTGTTACTCAATCGGTCAACCTCTATATTTTGGAGAGAGTAAGGATAGGGCTAGGACAGGTCTAGTGGATAAGTAATCGCTTTTAATCTCTAATTATCGTGGGAAAATAAGGATAATTTTATTTGAAAAGATCAAGTGGAGTAAAAATATATAGTTAATTTGAAGGTTCAACTAAAAATAGAAAATTGCACAAAAATGTTTTTGAAGCAAATATAATGTGCAGGAAACATTTTTTAGGTCAGTGTTAATTCAAATTTAACTTTCCAGATTTTTCTAATAGTATATCAGAATAGTTTTAAAGGTTTCTTAATAAGAAACAATGGTAAGTGTTGGATAATATTTTATCTTACCTATAGTGTGTTCCCATCGTTCCCACCGATCCGATCCTCAAAGACGGAGAGCGATTAGCTACCCAATAGTCCTGTCCTAACCCTATCCTTCAATCTCTACTCTCTTCTAAAAAGGGAGGTTGAGCAAATGAGTAACAAGCAGTTCTCGTAGAAAAACTTCTGTTGAGAAACCTCCATTAAAAGTCCATAATATGTTCCATATTAGGAGCGGACATGGTAAAAAAAATAGTGTGTTTTCAAATTTGCTATTACTTTCATTTTAGAATGCCGTCAGAAATGGCTCCCCGTCGAATAGTTGGTCGACCCTATATTTAAAGCTTAAAGCCTTGAAATAATCTATTTTATTTTTGCCAACATTAATACTCTCACAATCTTAATAACGAACAGAATCATTTGACCCACAGACCTATAAAACACATTTCCTACCTTGTGGTCGACTAATTGCTTTATTCTCGCCAAAAATTCAGGGTTCATTTCAAGGATTTTTCGTTGCAAATATACAGTTTTTAGAATAAAAAATAATGGTTTACACATACAGACGTTAATGAGCTGAGGCCATCTTTGGTAGAGTCGATGAACTTCCGTACTACGAACTCGCAATGCTAGCGTTGATTCATCTCGGGCCTTCTCAAGGTGTGTCTATGGTAGATTTCGTAACATTTAATGCTCTGAGAAGATTGTGGAGCCAAGTGTTTTGATTATTATTCTTTTACATGTGCTTTACAAAATGAGACGCATGTGTCAATGGTGAGGTCGTTTACTTTCATTTCATAATTTGTGCTGACAGTTAGTTTCATTATGCTTTGCTGTATATTTATTACAATGTGTTTCCAATAAAGTTTTTAAGTAATATGAAAATACGACATAATGAACACAACTTTGTTGATATATTTAAACAGATATAAAAACAAATTAAATATCTTCTATATAAGTTTATCGATGTATGTTCTTTTTTACATTGTCTGATACCAATGTCAAGCATATGACACTATGAGTAAGGATTATATTCATAGGCATCCATCCGTATGTGATGTTTAGATCACTCATTCGATACTAAAAACGGGGCGTAGCAAGGGTGCCTATAATTATAACTATCATTTATTTACCTGCAATTATCCCTTATTTCTTTTCTTTGAGAGTGACTGAATAACAACCAGTTTCCTAAAACAACTAATGTTGATACGCTGTTTGTCCAAATTCTAAAAATTGCAGAAGGTCATAATCAATAATTTTATTGAGAAAGCAAAATGAATAAAATTTTCATAAAACGCACCTTTAAAATGGTTATCTATTTTTTTTAACTTTTATCAGACATTCCTTACTAAAGAGTTTTATTGAGATACATTACAGGGCTCCAGCAACTTTCCCTGCTCTATGATTTCAGTGATTTGGTCTATCGGTCAGCGAATGCATTACTTCTACCAAACCACACACAGTCCATTCCCCAAGTTACGGTAGACATTTCCTTTTTCAAAAATTGCATTAAACTTTTTCTCATTTGATTTTCCATATATTTTTTGTTGATCATAAGCAGAAGTTTGTACTGAAGAAACAAACTTTAAATCACCGTTTAAATCTTCCAATACAGTGATTTCAATATTTACTATGTATGTAAGTAGTCCAAAAGAATGCAGTCATCTTAAAATTATTTGTATAACATATGATGAGAGCTGTTTGATTTTCGTATTTGAATTGCATTCAGTATCTTATTATTTTTTGTTACAAAGACACGTGTAAATACCTCAATGATAACATTTCGAAACGAGAATGCGGTCTTACCGACGCTTGAGAAATTTTACAAGGGCGTAGTTCTATTGTTTGGCAGTCTATTTATACATTTAAAAAAAAATGTAACGAATTTGAACTCTCATTATTTTGTTAACATTGTAATCGTTACCTTGTTTTGTCTTATTTTATCATAATTATTATTACAATGCAACGCATAAATTAAAATTACGATCTATAATTTTAGGAAGAATATAATTATTGAGCAAGCGAGAGGAAAGTAAGCATATTTCATGGCATATAACACTTAAACATAAAAATGTACCTGAATTGCTTATATCTAAACTACAGACGCAGACATTTTATGCTGTCCACAGTCTAAATCAGAGGATTCCTAACCTGTTTTGCTCCATTCCCCAATCATCAATGTTCAGAATATAATTCCTCCTTTAAGATAATCTATCTCTAACTCAAAAAGTGTTTTTCAAATATGCATATATTTATATTGAAAATCTTTAATAAATGTAAGCAATCCCTCCTGGAACTCTAAAATTCACCCCTAGGAAGAAATGTCTAACTGGTTAGAAACCCCTGGTCTAAATACTAAGTTTCCAAAAATTTAGATACTTGCCAGTGAGAAAATTAATATAATTTATTTCGATGATAACGGTTACAGTTCTCAAGAAAGAAACATATGTGTCAGACTATTAGCAATGCAGGTGTGGCTTATTCTTAACTATTGTGTTTAAGGTTGCATTTTGTAATAATCTTTTCGGAAGCAATCACATTCTATTTGCAAAGATATTATATGTAACTAATACAGAGTAGATAAGGATTGGTAAGCAGTTGTTAAATTAACGAAATGTCTCATCGTTTGGTGAAAGTTTTGTTTATTTGAGGTCATTAACATTTTAATTGTAGATAACCTGCCAATTGTTTTGTAAACTTTCAATAAGTCAATCGTAAAATTGAATAAATAACTCTCTGTTCCAATTTATTTTTCATCCGTTGAAAACTCTCGAAATGAGCGAAGCCTGTCCTGATTATTATATCAAATTGTTAGAAAAAAGTGTTTTATTTTAATTTCATAAATAGGTACATGTTTTATATAAATTTTACTAAGTTGATGATTGAATAAGAGTTATTTGAATCATATAATCAATTTCCTTTTGTTTTTACTGTTGGACAGTTTTTTAATACACTTAATATTCCATATTTATAATATTTAGTTTTATCTGTCACAAGTCCATCTAATTAAATTAATGCATCTTGCTAATAAAAAAGATGCTCGAGATTAATAATCCAGTTAATAAACTTTATTAATATATTACTTGAAATATCCCTTAGGGTTTTATTTTTTAAAATGATTTTAGAGTACGTTTGTGTTTTATTTTTAATATATATATACTGTATAATAATTTCTTTCCTTTAAGAATGATAGTGAGCACCATTGAAGTGATTTAATGAGAAGGCATTTTCAACATTTTGCAACAATGGGACAAACCTGTAACAGTTACTGTACACACGTAAAAAGTTACGATAATGCCCCGTGACAAAGACGTGCCTTATTAAAAACAAATCCCATTATTGTTCGACTATTATTGCGCCTTGAATTATATCATATCACTTTGAACCGGCGTTTTTTTAAGTATCTAAGGCCATTCGAACGCCTACGTGTATTTATTATTTGCTCATAAAAAGATAGCTAACAAATATCGGCCGTGTCATAAAAATAACGAACGTTTTGAATGACCTCCGAGGTCTCGATGTATGCTAATAATTACGCTTTTATAACTCAGTTTCAAAAAGATTGGCGATAATCAACACTAATATCGCTTCCTTCGCTAAATGGTCAAGAGTTCGAACCCCTGAATCGAAACATTCATAAATTAATTTTACAGTGGACTCGTGGATTTGTACCTACCCAAAGACGCGATTGTTTGCGAAGTTTTTAATCCTTTCCTATCCTGAAAACGGGGGTGTAGATGAAGCGATTAAATAACTACGTCGGATGATCGCATTTATTTATTTGTAATCGTTTTAGATTCAATTTACATTACTTCAATTATGTGTATTTAAAAATGCATTTAAATTATTTCGTAACTTAACGAAAACAATAAAATGAAAAATTGGGTTCAGCCAAAAGGCCGCACTTGAGGACGTAGAAAATCACAGGTTGCCCACATCTGTAAAAGATAGATAATATAAGTAAATACATGTTTTTAACAAAAATATTCTCTGTTATTGGACTTTACAATTAGGAAAAATGCCGTAGTGCCAATGTATCTCAATTAAACGGACTCGACTGTATTATGATCCATCACTTATGTTTAAAGAAGTGTTTCTTAGCCTAAGCCATATTAAGGCAAACCGGGTGTCTCTTTTTTTGTCGCTATTTTCACTTTCATCAGGCAGGCGATCCAATCAATTTTAACTGAGCAAAATTATGCAAAACTGTACACGCATTTAGCACAGTAGCTGAAAAGCGAGTCATAGCAGGTATTGTTGTAATTATTTGACCGATGATTTAACATAGAGGACATCTTATTATTATCCTCTTTGTCTTTTCTTTTATTGTCGTAACATATTGCATACTTAAAATAAATTATGAAAATGATTCAACTTAATTGTATTGCTTAAGATTTGATTAGATCAGAAGGTTGATAAATTGTTTTTGATTGGAAATAAAGTTATCACTTTTTTATTCGTGGTTTATTTAGAATTATGTGTATTTTCAATAATGTATATACTTACATTGAAAGGAGAATTAAAGATTTGTAATAAGTAAAGTGCCTTATTGATAGAAGGTTATCAGAATTTTTAAAGGTAAATATGAAAGTTAGAAACAGTGTCTCTTATGATTTCAATACCATTCCAGTGTCAGCAACACGTACAGAAATAATTCAAAAACTTTTTTTTCACTTGTTCTATGCAACTGAGTGATCGAAATATTCAACATTGTGACACGAGCCATTATTATTCAGTGTGAATCGTGCCCATAACTTTCATCGGATCATCTATCCAAAGCAAAGTCAACGAAAGAAATACGTTGAAATGTGTCGGGTGCATCGTGTTTTGGCAACGCTGTCGAATAAGTTTTTAGAAAGCGGGAATTATACCCTTACAGAAGCAAGGGCTCGTCATCTCACTGTTACAGGGATTGCATTTTATTTCGCAGTTGCCCGCGGTTGGGGGTTTGGAACGCGTCGCTGGCACCGGCCAGCCGCTAACCGCTTGCCGTCGCGTAACGAGTTTGCGACCTTAATTTTATTTTAATGTAAATTGTTTTCTTTTGTACTTGTTTGTAATATAAACTTTAACTGTTAACTAGAATAAATCGTGAGTTATGACCAAGAAACCCCAGCTTGTTTGAGTGTATCTGAGAGACCTCCCCATCATCATCAGCTCCGGAATCAAAGTCTTACTCACAATTGTTAATCCAAAACTAGTATTTTGACAGAAATATCATAACATATTTCATGCCATTCAAAATCATAAGGATTTACATGAAAAATAAATGAATATCAACATGATTTAGAGGATTTTTCATTTTAAGTCACAATTTCTTTTATTACTGACCTGACCGGAAGCATGTAGTTTCTATATATTCAGAGAAACATGATATTGTTGATATTATTGATGAGCCATTAGATAAATTTCTTTTTAGTACACAACACAAAGGTCAAGTTATCTCCTTCGGAAAAACAACCATTGTTGTCTATGTCATATTATTGCTTAATATTAAATGATGTACCTTGGAAAAGTGTATAATCGTTCTTCCTGGGAAAACCCATAGCTGATTTTTACATATACGAAGCCAAGTCTTGTCATGACATTTCAAATAATGACCTTTTAATAAATTCATTATCAGAAAATGGAATCAAGGTTTCCTCGTAAATAAATGAGGTGTCAGATTTCTAAATATGTTTTTTTAGCGAATTTCTTTTCAGTCCATTTTTAGTTTTAAATGCCATTTCCTGCTATTTTTTATGTATGAAAATTTTAACTCACCCCCATTCTTAAGTTTTTACTCAAGTAATTTTAAAAAGTAGTGACGAAAAAGTGATTCAAAAAACAATGATGTGTTTGACATTCAGAAATACAAAACTGTAAGACAAATTGAATATTTACATATAAAATGAATCGATAAGAATTTTGATTTGTATACACCGTATGTAAATGATCATGCGTTATAGAGGTCTGCAGGGGCCGAAATTTGATGAAATTACCCGGCCCGAGCCCGAGTCTTAATAGCACACTTGTTACCCGAGTCCGACCCGAAGCCTAAATTGATATATCTCGGCCCGAAAAAAACCCGATTTGAAAAAAAATACAGAAGCATAAAATTGATTAACGTACCTACCCAACTTTTTCATATGTAGAAAAATCTATTATTTCACGGAATGATTTCCACATATCACCACAGTCACCACTTTTCAACATTTTCTCTATATCGTTGAAACTCATTTTTAGCGAATCTTTTGTATTTTTGATAATGAATTTTTCGGAACAGTCGACTATTTAAAACGAATAGAAAGCAGATACTGAATAATATCACACTTTATTCATTTACGAACTATTTAAACTTACTATCGGTGATGATTAAATGAACAAAGCATTGTTTCACGGATCAATAACATTTTTATAAGCTCATTTTCAGGTTACCAAAATATAAAATGATGTCTCCATACTTATCAAATAAAAGACTATATTGTGTCCAATGATATTCGAAATGTAATAAATTATTTTATTTATTGCCTTTTTGTTATCAGCAGTATTTAGTTATCAAGAGTACCCATGATCCGAACTATTTTTCTGATGAACAAATCCCTTACCCGGGCCCAGCCCGAGCCCGAATATCATTTGTCACTATCCGCCTGAACCCGGCTCACGAGCCGGGCCGTGTAGAGGCCGACGGACCAAGCCCGGGCCCGTGCAGACCTCTAATGCATTGTTTACAGATAACCATGAGAGTGCTTATTGAACTGTTTTTTTATTATCTATGTACCAACTTATTATCACATCGTTATCAGTCATTTTCATGTTTAAGGCAACTGATTGACTGCAGGTTATTCTAAAAACAAATACATACGTACCGTAGTCGTGATGAACTACTTACCGTACAAAAGTTCCACAATCATCAATTTTCCCTTCTTATAATAGTACAAATTTTTTAAGGTAACAATAACTGATTTCACAAAGCGACTATTCTAAAAATAACGAAACCACTTTATAGTAACCGATGGCCGAGGCGAGGGCAAAAAATATAGTAAAAAAATATTGTAAGAACTCAACAGAGATTATAATTTCCATTTATACCCAAAATAATTGAAATAGAGATTGAAAATTTTATTAGACATTTCATAAATAAAATAATACTTATATATAAATATAATATCGACTGTTTTTAGGCAAAAGGGAGTAGACCTCAGTTTTTTCAAAAGTGCCTTTATTTTAAAATACAATTTGCATAACTACTGACACTTTATGTCAAAAGTAATTAAGCCGCGAACACAAATTTTGGATTTAAATTTGAAAAAAAACGGCAAGGAAGCAAAAACATTACACATACGTTTTCCGTGCCTCCCGTGAAATTTGTTCTGTGAGGCTTATTATTTTTTGTGGCAAAACTTTTGCCTAAACAGGGTCGATATGCGTGTGCGTATGCGATGGTCGTAGATAAATAAATTAAAATAAATGTCCCGAGTCAAGCCCTATAATTGTTTGTATATATGTTGCTTATCATCATTTCGCCTCGCTGTACAATTTTGGGTTCTAAATACACTATTCTTTGAGTAATAAGAAAAAAAACAAAAGAACATTGCACCACGTTAGCTTAATAATAATTTTTCAATATTTTGACGTGATAAATATTTTCACGTTAAATGTTTTTTAACCACTTAACGCCGGGACCCGCACATGTGCGGGAATTTCGAACATGACGTTAGTCCGGGGCCCGCTCGGTTGTGGGATTTCACTTGGCGTTACAGCGGGCGTTCGTATATACGAGGGCTTCCATTTATTGAGTGTTATAGGTCGTTTAGGATTATGAGGCGATCTGGGTGGACCTTGAACCCATTCACAGTTGTATGGTTGCAGGACATGTGTCGACAATTACTAAAAATAGACATTGAGTGCTAATGTCGTAAACTAGATGTGCTGTCAGAGCAGCCATACTCAACCTTGCGGCCCAGCGAGCTTTTATCTTAGACGTCATATCAGTATAATGTTTCGCCCCGCGTAACTCAGCAAACATACGTATGCGGTCCGAAAAAAGAAAGATTAAGTACGGCTGTTTTAGAGCCACAAAAGCAGGCCCGGCTTGAAAACCTTGAAGAATATGCATTTATCCCAATTCTTGTCGATTCGCTATTGTACTCGTTGCACTGAACTTAGCACAAAGAAACGGAGAAACAAAGCAGCCATTTGGACTCATCTCCATCCATAAAATTTGTATTGGTTAAATTGTAATTCCTATTGGCTAAATTGCATTATTATTATAATTATAAAACCATGTTTTTTCGAAGTAAATGTTAAAAAAAAAGTTTTTGTTTTTATTTTATGCTTTGAAAAAGAGAATACAAAATAATATAACTTTTTCTTGCCACTTCTGAAAAAAAAATCAGGAATGAAGTGGTTAATATATATTAATATTTCAATTTAGTATTACTCAACTACATCATAATATAATAGGTATGTATCAACCCTGTAAGCAATTAATTATAAATTAAATTTTAAAATTTCTGTTTGTTTTGCGATATATTTATAAAAATATTATAAAACAATTACTTTAATATGGCGAATGAAAACAAAGTTTAGAATCGTGATTTATAGATCAGCAAATTCATAGCTGTTTTCCAGCTTTGCCGGATAGTGGATATTCCAAAATGCAAAGTCGGCAATATGATTCAGGATGCTGATCACATATTTTGGGAATATCTAAATATGCACAAAAAACGAGATAAATTTCTCAATCCGATTAGTCAACCTGGTTCTATACAGGGTAAATTAAAAGACATTCTAAATGTGCTCATCGTCCGAATGGATCTCGATTCAAAAAAGCTTATTCTGTTATCCAGATCTTCATTTAATTTCTGCACACGACGGTGCAAGCAGCCAAGCTGAAAAGTTTTTCTTGACATTCCCGGAAACAAATTGAAACAAGAATACAGGTGTTACGCTGCGGAATACACCCCGTGAGACGAATGTGAAGTCGTTGTGTACCATAGTGAATGTAGAATACATGCAATTGTTTCGTTGGCATCACTTTACTTCCAATGAGAAAGATATCTTCTTAATTTGATAAATAAAATGTTTGTCATGCTTATAATATGCCAATAAAGGTATTGTGATAAATTACCCCAAAATACTCACTTTTTATTATGACATCGTTGCTATTTTTTGTGTCCCTTTTCAGAATTTCAGTATTAAGTATTTATGAGAATAAACTGACTCTGTCATTCAGTAAGTAAGTATAGTAAATATATATGTGTTTTCTGAATTAAACATAAAAAACTGCTTGTGACGGATCTATTAATTTCAAATAATCATACTATCATGACAAATTCCAGAACCCTTTTTAATAATATTCTACTATTTACTTCCCCTTTAGCGAGTTGTATCTAAGCTTCGAGAGTTCAAGAAGAATTAATTGAAGAAAGTTAATAGCACGAAAAATTGATCGTGACATCAATTGACCGCGAGATTGTTAGGGAGTTTTATTATTTTACACATACGCAAATGAAAAACAATCAGTTTGTTATATTGATAGCTTACATTTTTCGTTATTGGAGATTTAAATACAAATATTAATTAAACATTTTAACCTGCTTACTTATTTAGCCTAATTATTTTTGTTTTGAGAATTACGTATAATAATTGGTTAAGAATAAACAATATAATACATGAATGATACGGTATTGAGGCATGGCTTGTAATAATTAGTAATGGAATATATCTATTTCATTCCTACTATAGAATCGATTTGATACCATAGTGAATCCCGTTAGGTCTTCATTGTTATAAAATGTTAAAGGGAAATAAAAGCTATTAGAGATCGTTCAACTTATTGCCGATACGGTCGATGGATTTTGGCGTTATTTCTAAGCAAACGCACCTACTTGCATGCTATTGTAATTCAATCAATAAATTCACCTACTAATTTTTTTCCTGAGCCGTTAGGCATTGCCCAGTGTTCTCTTCGTGAACTATTCCGTTTAGCCCATAGACTACAACAGAGCCGATATATCAGTTTTCGGATAGACCTTTTTTGTTGTACAAATTTTATTAGCATGATAACTAGCCGAATTTTATAAAAACAGGTTTTAAAGAAACAGAAAATATGTTTTTCAACGCTCTTTAATAATAATTGATTATTTTTTCCATAATTAGCTCAAAGCACCCAACAAATGTCACTATTGCTGTTATACATTTTGCGATGCGTTAGATCTTTTTTCGATGCGTCGCTTCAGTTACCTGTGCAATTAATTTTCTACACTTTTATACTGATTGCATTCATGATCTAGTGATGTTTTATAATTCTTGTAAACTTCAGTCTTATACTACAGCTTGAATGTAATAATAACTGTCAAAATGTATTTGTGATAATAGAAAAGCTATTGTTAATGTTTCGGAAATCAATTAATATATTTATGATTAAAAATTGATGGTTGAAAAATTTTAACGTAACTGAAGTATTTATACGCTTGACTATATAACCCTTATTTCCAAATGGTGGGTCTACCTACTGTTTGCACCAATTACTTAAGCGTTATAAATAATTGCACTTTTGTGTTAGATGGTATTAACTTAGTTCACTCAAACTTTGATTTTAATAGTTTCCACTTAGTCACGGATTCTTCTAACAAAGTGAGTAAAGTTGTTGTAGGTTATGTTATGTGTTTGTGTTTGTGTAATGTATTCTAATGCGTGGAGCAAAGACAATATAGGAGGCCTAATATAGGGTAGAAGAATAAGTAATATTTCATTACAGCTTCATGCAACTATCGATTTCAAAGTGTGAGTATTTATATTGAGTGAAAACTATTTTATACATGTGAAAATATTTTTTCGTAAGTATATATTTAATTATGTGGGATTACTTTATTTCTATTGAAAGAATTTGTTTTTGTGAAATGTATTTGTTATAAGTGAAAACTATTTTTATGAAAGTGAATATGATCTAGAACAAAAGTGCGTTTGATTGTAAGTCATTATTTAATAATAATAATCAACTGAAAAATATAAAATATTGTGAATTTCTAATATTATCATAGTTCGTTTAAGACTCATTGGCTCTTTTGTGTGACTTAGCGAACATGTCACAAACAAGTGACATTAAAACAAATGCTATTGTTATAGCTAAATTAACTATTACGAAAACGGTCACATTAAGACTTATGCATCAACACTTACTTAAGCAATACAATGATGCACAAATAAGACTATATAATTTATTATACTATATTAATGTGTCCCGTTTTAATAGTATCGTTCATGTTGATTAAATTTTGTTGAGAAAGGCTTTTTCATGATTCTCGCCAATCGCTTTGATTCCTCTCATTACATGTCAGAGTCCCTGAGAACTCGACGGTCTTCCAGGACGTTGGAATTCCACAGGTTGAAAGAAGAGGCAATCAGGATCGAGGTTCTACCTGGTACGTTTCCTAATCTCGAGTTTCTCATGAAGTCAAACCACCTCCCTCCTAGTATACGCCGCAAACATCTATTCTCGATGTTCAGTATACGGTTTATATGAGTTTTCGTCAGGTACCACGATTCGCTAGCTCAAAGCAGCACAGGTAGAATGCAAACGTTGAATAAATAACATTTAATTTTAATCATGTACAGTTGCGTGTTCCAAACGGTCTGCATTGAGTTAAATGTGGCTCCATTCCTAAGCAAATAGCAAGCTCTTTCTTTGTATTACCGTCTTCCCGGATATGCACTCTGAAGTACTTGAAGTTGTCGACCTGCATAATGATCTGTCCCGCGTTAGTCAGGGTCCCATCAAAGTTATTAAAGGCATGGTTACACATCACATTGGTCTTACTTGCATTTATTGTCAATGTTCCCTCAAAGACGAGAGGTTAGCTGCTCGAAAAATTTAAAAGCTGCGCAGGCCGTTCCAACAAATGCGCGGCATAATTTCAATTATTTTGCAAACACCAATATGTCATATTTGAATATTTAATATAAAAAAATGTTTTTTTACTACGAATCCATATATTACATACTTCATCTAAATCAATTTTTTGTTTTGATAATAGGTAAGATTTAATTCTCATTATATTTAATCGTAATGTTCAATTTCTAAATGGATGACATTTCAGTTTCAACTGATCCGTGAAGACGTTTCAGTTTGAATTCTTTATAAAATTTCTTACTTTTGGAGAAACTAGTCGATATATTTGATTTACTCGCTGAACGTTTTGACATTTGAGGGTTAAAAAACAATTCAATTTTAATGATATTTTATAAATTTAAATAATATTTCATAGCAACAAAAACCCTATTTATTTATACGTACATACAGTGGTGTAGCTAGGGCTTGTGCCGCCCGGGGCGGTCTTTGAATTTGCCACCACCCCAATGTTTTCTATTGGTATAGTATTTTCCTAATCTAAAATCATTACGGTGGAGAAGATTGCGTCGCAGCCAAAATTTTTTATGCGTAATATAATTTATTGAAAAAAATATACTGTTATTCCAATTTTAAGATTATTTGAATAGTTGTATTAGAGTGCGCGCAAACCCTGGATGAATGCGCGTGGATTTTCAAACTGATGCCCGCGCGCAAGCTCGCAGCTTAGGGGGAACATTGAATACGACCTGAGTTAATTCATAGCCTGCCAATAGTGTCCTGGATGCCCTTAATTGTGTTAAATGTGACAGTATCATCGGCGTGTCCAAGGTCACACAGCGTCAGTCCGACAGCAACAGCTATACTTCGATCAGGGGGAATCTCCGAAGAAATCGAAGATAATAATAAACAAGAAGGGAGCAAGAACGCAACCCTGTCTCACTACGGTTGTGACAGCATTTGATTTTGTTTTTTTTAAGGCATAGAACCCGGGATTTCTGAAACGTTATGCTACACCGAACTAATAAAGACAACATTTTGCAAGATTGATTTTAGTAATTGAAATATTCAATTCTTTCTCTTCTTTCTTTACTAATTATTGTTAGCAGGTTACCGAAACAATTTAACCATTATATAACGACCAGTGCAAAAATAGAATCAGATGAACATTTTTTTTAACATTAAATAGAAAGTGATACGCATGCTCGGTACTAAACTTTACGTATTGATATTTTTACATAATGAGTTATTACGATATGTTTAACTATTTCACGTGGGATTTTGCAGCCTATCAAGGTTTGCCATATCTGGAATGTGGGACAAGCGGAGGAGTTTGAATAGATTTGTATTATCGTTATAAAGTTTGATTATTTTATTGAATCATGATTGAGAGCAATCGGACTATTACGTTTTAAACAAAATAAACAAAAACAACCTTTCGCCAAATAAGAAACACCTATACCAGCAAAGGGTACTAATATTATTACAAAGTATTTATAACATTTAGTAAAATGAATGAGATCTATTTTTAATTAGACATTTCAATTAAGGGGGAGAGCAAAGGATCGGAGATAGTGTCAATAAATTAGTTAATAAAATTTAAAAAAATACAGTTCTCGAAATAAAGTAGTGCGTTTCGACGAAAAGAAGTATTTAAAAAAGTTACAGTTTTAAGGCGCCAGTGGGAAAGTAAAAAAATATTATAAGTAAGACTGAAATTATTACCCCCCTAGGAGGCTTTTGCGGAATGCCGCAAAATGTTCCAGTAGAGCTACAAGTATTTATATATTATGTATTTTTTCCTTTTACACATGTATATTTTTGTCATACGATAACTCATTATTCGTGATTTTACTGAAATTTTGTTTTTGAAACGATTGAACAATGCAGGGGTAAGTATATATTATTTATATAATGTATATATGTATAAATTCAATATAATATCGAATAAAGCTTTTGATAACTAAATTAATTTAATTGCCGGGGTAGGATGTCGTGGTTTATTTCTTGCAAATATTGTGGGCCAAGGAATGAAAAAGTTTGGAAAGCGCTGTTCTAGCAAAACTGTGTTCAATGATCTGCTTCAATATTTTTACTTACTTCAGTTAATATTTTTTCTCACTGAAAGATGCCACTAGCATTGAGGTTTCCAACGTGTATGTTACAACGCCTCCCCTGAAAAAAAAAATTTTCCGCGCCTCCCTACATTTAATTTTTTTTTAATAATAAAATACGTTTTAAATATTAAAAACTTTATTAAAAAACATGATGAATATAATTAACAGAACAAGATATTAATTACTAGTAGCTTTAAATCTTAAGCCAGGAAACAGAATATTGGAATATAATTTCTCGAAAAATATATACTATATTTTTAAAATTTATTATTTACAAATGTTATATTTAACATTAATATTGTAGTCCCGCAGGCTTGTTCTTGAAATATGTCAAAAAATCTAGTCTTTAAAAGGATTTTTATATTTATTATTTATACAAAAAATTCAAAATTATTGGTGTACAATCCATTAATATATATATATATTCCATGTCCGCTCCCAATGTGGAGCATATGCTCTCCTAACGGAGGTATCTCAACAGATTTTTTCTGTGAGAACTGTTTGTAACTCAGTTGCTCAACCTCTTTTTATCGAATCGAATAGGAATATATGGATAGGGCTAGGACAGGACTAGTGGTTAGCTAATCGCTCTCGCTACGCCTCGTGAGGATGGGATGGGTGGGTGGAGAGGGAGTTTTAGATAACACAAACATTCAGACTACGAACAGAAATCCATAAATCGGTTGAAATATCAATTTATGAAAACTGTCCGCACCGGGAATTGAGCCCGAGACATCAGTAGCCGTAGCCCACGGCGCTACCAACTGCGCCACGGATTAATATATTGTAAATTAATTTAGGACACAACATTAAATATTCGCAAAAAAAAATTATAACATTATTTTTCCTTGCTTTGCTCTCAGCAAAATCGTCAACAACATTATCAAAATCTATTTTATCTGCTAGTTGGTGTTCTATTGAAAATATTGCAAAATTTATAATCGCAAATTTCTCACTGTCGATGTTAAGCAGTTTTTTTATTGATTTCAAAATGATAATTCAGCATTATGTTCAGAACATTTTTTTCTTTCTGCCTCGACATTGAGACGTCATGATTATCTTGACATCATTTTTATTTGTTTATTACCTAGGGAATTTTCTGTTCAAAAATGCTGCCTCGAAGAGTATATTTTGTCAATGGGTAAAATAAACATTCATTCATTGAAGTTTTACTGTTATGTTACGATATGAAGTTTGATTTATTTGTAGATATTATGGTATTAAAATTATTTTTTAATTACAAAATGTTGGCGCACCCCCTGGCGATGGTCCACGCTTCCCCTGGCAGGCGCGTCTCCCCGGTTAGAAACACTAGTATGAGCTTCAGCGTTTTTCTTCCATTTTATGTGAATGACGACTGTTATTTTTACTAATTAATGTTAATATATTTTATAGAGCAATTAAACAGAATATTGGCGACCTCTCATTAGAATGAGCATATAATGATATTTCACTATTTTGTGTTTCGGCTTCGTTCGTTATTATTTGTACAGTGGAGTACAAAATTTTCACAAAATATAAAAATGAGATAAGCATATTTTTTTATTTACTATTATCGTCGATTTACATTCCTGACGGTTCTTTGCTATACGTTATTTCTCTGTGTTTTGACAAAGCGTCATTTAAATCGACAATATTTTTAATAACGTGTCGCACCATATAATCTATTGAGAAACTATTTCCTATACCATATTCCTTTGATCGACAATTCATTATGTTTTTATGACCTTGCGTTTATCTTTCTGCCACTTCAAAGTAGATCTATATCATTAGTGCAATCATTAGTACAAACAATACACGGCCTCTTTTTATTATCGTTTGAAATGAAATGGAAGTTGTTGATATTTAAGCATATTGCTATTTAATATTCAATTATTTTTGTTGGATGGATATTTGAGTGATCTAGGGCTGTGATGTCGCAGTTTTAGTCGCGAAGTCGTCATGTTTTTGAAAGAGTCCGAGTCCAACCCATATTTTTTAATTACTGAAGGGTCTTGAATTATTTTCAGTCTCTCAGTTAGAGTCTTAACATTCTTCATAAGGCGTATTTTAGTTACAAATCAGGAAAATTCACGATGCGAAATAGGAGGCAAAAACCAACACATTGAACACTGACCGTGAGACGACATAACAGGCTGTACATAGGTTCTCAGTAAGTGAACTATTCGTGGATACATTATGAGGAAGCATTATTGACGATGTAGTAGTGGTTCAACGAGTTCGCGCAAACTTATGAGCGGGATGATAAATGTTAAAAATTAAAAAAAACAATAAATCGGTATAAAATTTGTGACGAAACAACAATAAGACCGAATGGAATCGTGCATTCTTCAGAGTGGGGTGAAAGATGTTGAAGGAAAATGATCAATAATATTTGTGACGGGACTACAACATTTAACCGATAAATCGAGGAAAACGATATATCGGGAACGATTAATGTGGGATTGTTTAACATTGTTATTTTTTGGTGTATGGTCGGGAGTGTCGTGACTATGAAAAATGAACGACGTATGCAGCAAAACAATGAATGCGAAAGCAATTGATCGGGAAGCCACTGTACATATTAGTACCTACGCCCTAAATCAGGAATAATTGTAGAAAATTAAAAAAAGGCAATTTTAACATTGATGTGGGGTTGTAGCGCAATGTTAAAATCGGTGTCGGGTTTTTCGACGATTTTACTTTTCGGAAAATTCTACATAATAATTAAATATTGTGTTTTCGGTATTAACTTTAATGCCATCTCTCGTCGTTTGTTAAAAACAATTATCTAACATATTTATACACCAATGGTTATGAACCTTGATAAAAGTTGGCATGTTCATTGTAAAGCAATCTTTATCAACAGATATTATTACATTATTACGTAACAGTTATTACGAGTGGATCAATAAATCATAGTCAATCATTACTTTATATTGGCCTGATAATATTTAGACTTTGTTTTGTTGACAAGGTCGTAATTATGGTTATTTATTATTTTTCGGTAGAAAACAGGTAAGATTAAGATAACAATGCCGTAATCAGCTGACATAGAAGCAAATGCAAATGTCAATAGATTCCGCTTCACTCTATCACAGGTATTCCCATCCGAGTGCCCGCGGGCGCCATGGCACCCGCTGACCGATTTGTGTGCGCTCGCCACTTTTCGACTGTAAAATTATTTTTTTGCTTCAAATTAATTTTGAGGAGTTTGTAAAATACTTATTTAAGAAAGTTATTCGAACTTGTTTATGTCGTCTGGCTAATTTTTGACCTTCAGAAGTCTTGAATCAAACTGACTTTGAGATTGATATGATAGTTTTTATACAAAATTTACTTTGTATGTATGAGACAACCATGACGTTTATTCATTTTATAGAATATGAACAGTAATTTTATATAAAACTGTGTTTTGTCTATTATTTACAACCTATGTCCAACTATAAAAAAATAGGTGGTGCCCGTCGCCTCATCGATCTTTTAGAATGTGCTCTATGGTACAAAAAGATTTCGAAACCCTGACTTATCACAATGATTTGCAATTTTACGTATATGACGTCTACTGTCCATATATGACGTCACATCCTAAGAGGAGAGGAGGTCTAGAATAAAAATATGATAGGGGGGGGGGGGAAGAGTAGAGCAGTTTAAAAATATGACTAATTTGGTTAGCGGGTAAAGTAATTTGTAAAAACATGAGGGGAGCTGCGGCGAATTTGGAATGGGCTAAAAACCACACAAATGTAGTACGATATATATCATTTAAGCAGTGTCGTTTTATTACAATGATAACAAACAGTTATAATTGATTAAAAATACCAAACAAGGTCACAGATGCATCTCAAGAAGGGGAACCTCCAATATAATTAAGTATTCTCTATTTGAGGGCGTATGGATACTACCAAAGCCCTTTATAATTACATGCCATGATGTACGGCTCGTCATCCGGGATTTTTGGAGACGAGTGGTCCGTTACATTAACTGCGGAGTCATAAAATCGTTATTTTGGACTAATGAGATGAATTCTAGCATATTTTAATAATGTGAAATAGTGGGTAATTAAATGTAGTATCTTTAATGTTTATAGGAATAAAGATAATTTGGATGGATTCTGCGGAAACTTTGGTGTTTTAATATTAAATTAAGCTTGATAATTTAGTTATTCCACTGGCTTTGTTACTAAATGTAACGTGTTTCGTTTCTATTATTTATTAGAAGTTTATATTTAATAGTTTGAACGCTCGAAGAGAAATGTTCCTGGCCACATATTTCTTCCGACTTGTACGAGACTAACACGAGAATTCCGCCATTCTTGAGAATGCCTAGCGTTATGTTCCTGATATTTTTTTGAGGAATTGTGAACATGAATTAGTTGTTCTTGCAAAGTGTAGAAGCAGCCTGTCAACAATGCTCAACAGTAATGCTTCAGCTGCCGACATATTCCACGCAGACGTAAGTAAGTTCAGACGAGCATTATTTTTGAATGTACTAAAGTAGATTTTGTCTGAGCTTACTAGCTTGACTTCTATGCCAATGTTGACTATTTTTTTTACTAGGTTTTAAACGTTTTTTACATGGCAAAAGCCATAAACTTATCCTTTATATTTTTTATAATGTATATATTTTAAATAAATAAATACTTAGTGAAGGTTTTTTCAAAAGGAGGTAAACATGACTGTATCGGCTACTGTGATGCGTAATGTGCGACGCAGGCGAAATATTTTACTTAACACAATTATTACATTAAGTTATATTTAAAAAAGGCAACTTATTATTTGGTTAGTAACTAATTCCATCAATGGTCAGTAAGAAATAATAAATGGTCTTAAATTTGGATTATTGAGATTTTGTACACTTCCATGTATTTTGTCACTAACGACCCGGGTTTCGCCTTTCGGCATCTTCAGGCATTCGAGCACACGAATGGACTCGAACTGAGAGACAGTAAACAGTGTCTAACGCTTATATAGAAGATACAAATGCGACAAATATCATTTACGAGGCAATACATTATACGTCTGAGAGCCACACCGATACCTGAGTTAAAATTTCGGAAATCGTCCTAATCCTTATTTTGTAAACACCATATTAACAGAGTGGCGATTGCCGAAGGCGTTGCCGCTTTTCAACTTCTTTTAGAAATACCAGTGATTTTACAATTATAATAGTATTGTGGGTTTTGACGGGATGTAATTCGACGAATGGGTAAATATATACAATCATTCCACATTTAGTGACATCTGTTAGGTGTTTCAACGTATCGGATATAATAGCGGAGAATTAGGAAGGTTCAGCTGCTCATTCAAGATTGGTAATGAGTTTAACTGGGCTCTATTAATTTCTAAAATTTCCTGATAAAATAATTTATGATCCCCCATGTTTTTATGCAACAGTTTAACCCCATCATCCGCATTAAACGTATGGTTCTCCATTAGCAAGTGATTTGCGAATGTCGAAGTTTCTTTTTTAATCTAAAGGCAGCTAAATGTTCTGATACCCTTATATCTAATGTACGTGTGGTTTTACCCACATAGAAATGTTGGCAATCATTGCATTGTAATTTATAAATACCAGATTTGTTCTTAAAGTTTACTCTATCTTTATTGTTAATAAGTAATTTGCCTAGAGAGTTTTTGCAATAGAACGCCGGTCTAACACTATCAGCGAGTTGTTTTTTAATTTTAAAGCTTGTGCAACCTAAATAACTAATTCTATGCCAGATTCTGGGGCGGTCTATGTCTTTAGACAAGTTCCCGAAATATAGCATCTTTTCTGCTAATTTACGTTGTTTTTTTGATACAAGACTATCTATAAGAGACGCCTCATAGCCATTATTAATGGCAATTTGTTTAATAATGTTTAGTTCGTTTTCAAAATTAAATTTATTTAGAGGTATAGTGACTAATCTGTGAACCTGAGAATGGAAAGCAGCCAATTTATATGAGAAAGGATGGTCTGAGCTAAAATCAATGGCCGCATCTGAAAACGTCTCTTTTCGGTAAATTTTAAATTCATGAATGGAGTTTTTAATATCAATATTAAGGTCAAGGAAATTTATATTCTTGCCCCCTACTTCTAAAGTGAATTGAATTTTATCATCTAGTGAGTTAAGAAAATTATGAAGGTTAGAAACTTGTCTCTCCGTTCCATTGAATAGACAAAGGATGTCATCTTAACTCAGGAAATTTTAACTCAGGTATCGGTGTGGCTCTCAGACGTATAATGTATTGCCTCGTAAATGATATTTGTCGCATTTGTATCTTCTATATAAGCGTTAGACACTGTTTACTGTCTCTCAGTTCGAGTCCATTCGTGTGCTCGAATGCCTGAAGATGCCGAAAGGCGAAACCCGGGTCGTTAGTGACAAAATACATGGAAGTGTACAAAATCTCAATAATCCAATTTTAATATTGAAATTCCATCAAGCACCCTCAGTCGATGTCTTAAATTATAAATAAATGGTCTGTTTGGTCAGTAAATAATTGCCAAATAAGTTAAGAAAAATTTGACGTTTTATAAAAAAATCTCACTGTTTAATTTTATAATTAACCATTTCATATACATAACTGACCGTTTATTTTATTAACTGGCCATGTGTATAGTAAACACTGTATACAGACCATTTATCGAATTAGCTGCTGAAAATTTTGATTAATTACTGACCAAAAAATGAAATAGTTACTGACCTATTAAATGCAGGCCAAACTAATTATTTACTTTGAGATCGATTGATCGGTCGCCATGATCAATTCTATAAAATAAAGATATTGAATAAAGTTATAATTTTTCAAGTAATTTCAGATTCCAATGCATATGAATTCCCAATGGAAAACTGAATAGTCAATCGCACAACCTTTTTTCTCACAGACGGTAATTTAATTGTAGAAGGATAAGATATTAGCTAATTTTCAGAACTTAATATTGGGGGTATTATTTATGAAAATACAGTATAACTAATAAATTAATATCAATTGAAATATGTGTTGTCCTATTCGGTTGCATGGGTGTCGGGTTGGAATTCTGTAAGACACACTTCCATACATTGATTTTTCAATCGATGTATGGATTTGTTTCTGAAGGCCCGATTCTAAAAACGAGTGAATAGTGAACTCTTAGTTTTTTCCCAGCCCCATCATTCCATCCCTACCCTCTCCGATACAGAATAAGAACGAAGTCTCGTAAAATATCTTCTGTTGATATGCTCACGAAGTCCAAATTGCTCCACATCGGGTCAGACATGGTTTAAAGAAACATTTTGTAAAGATGTTGATTGAAATTTAATTTCATATATCATATATATTTTGTACTTGCTTGTGTAAGAGTGTGATCGTAAACATAGTTCATGACAAATTATTAAAGTATGTAGATTAGAAACTATTATATTTATCTCAAGAAGCTACCTGCTATCTTTATAAGATTACAATTTATCTTCAATATCAGTTAGTAGCAAATTACGATAAGATACCTGTTTTCAATTAGTAGCACAGGACTGATTTTGTTTTAAATACAAACGCAATAAAAAGCTATTAATTATGTAACGGTGGATTACTGAGGCACAAAAGCAGCTGTCGCTTTTCAGTGAGCCGATTTCATATTAATCGGATAATTATTGATGGAATTTCAATATCAAATTTGAATTGTTAAAATTTTGTACATTTCCGTGTATTTTGTCATTAACGATTTGGGTTTCGCCTTTCGGTGTCTTCGGGCATTCGATTAGAAATGTAGATCTCTTTTAATAACCACTTTTAAGGTGTTTACTGTCAGTTTTTGGTGAAAGGAATCATAAATATTTATAAAAATAGAGTAGACTCCCGATAATATGGTAGATAGGGGGCGGGCTATCTCGGAGCGGGCTATTGGGGCTACCATATTCATAGAAAATCAGAGCATACGCATGCGGCATAGGAGTATTTTGAACGAGTTTTCCGCGATCGCGTTATCGTCTACGTATAACACCACTTTTTTTGTACTGATACCAAAATTTTCATGCGATAAAAAATCGCGTAAAAAAGTATTAAGAATGTATGGAAAACAAATATTGGTTTTTAAATTCGTTGAAAAAGTCTTAAAGTCTATTTTTTTGTTGAAAATGTATGTAGATACATGTAAAATAAAAGTGTGGCTTGAAAGCGTCTTTTGTTCACTTCGTCGAGGATTACCGCCGGGGATAACTGCTGAAGTGACGTCATCTGGTAAGTAAACGTTGCCAGCGACACGTGTTTTAGAAAAGTAAAGAAATGACCAAGTCTAGAAGTAACTTAATTTTTAACCAAGTTATAGATACAAATCAACTGTTAAAAAATTTATCAGTTGATAATGCTCGTGATGAGCGAAACCGGTCCTAATCATTATAAATATGTGGAAGTAGTACAAATGAATTGTGTTTTATTTTTTGAAATATAATGTCTTTCCACCAAGAATTGACAGTTAACACCTTAAAAGTGAAAAGTTATAGTGATTTAAAATATCGCGTATTTACAGGTATTACACGAGATATTTCATACGCCATGATCGTGGTGATATAAACATACAAATTAAATCAGATAAAATTATATTAACTTTCATATTGGAGTTACTCGCTGCTTTTACGAGTGATTCCCTTATTCCTAATGCGTCTGCCGAAAAACTGTCGGCGATGAAATGCACACGTTTGCAATTTTTTGAATAGACTTGTTGAATTTCACTCAAATTTGAATGTTTCTCTGACTCGTTTGGTGAAGCACTTAAAAGATGTTTTTTTCAAAATAAATAATCGCGTAAAAAAAGGAATGGGTGTATATAACTTTGAATGTAATATTTATTATTAAACATATTTTTACAATCGATTTTTATCGGATTCCAATTGATATTATTTATTATCAATTAGAATCAGTTGTACATTTTTGGCTATTAATACGAATTACAGCGCATTCCTAACACAGTATATCAGGAATGCATGTTATACATGTTTGTCAATTCTTATCATTTTACAGAAAGTAAACGTTTTGTTATCAAAACAAAATGGCATCAGGAATTTTAAAAAAAAAAACGCTGTTAGATTTTTAAGAAACTATAGATTGCCTAAGACAGAGATATTTTTTGATGGATTACGGCTTATAATAATGATGTAGAAAAGAAATAATCATTTCTTGACGTATTTTGTAATTTTATACATTATTTAAAACTACAGGCGACGAAGTGACGAATGTACCTAGAGACAAATATAAAAAAAAATTGAAGCTACTTCGCTTCGCGAAGAAGCATGATTGCTCGATGGAGATTGGGGTGCAAATAAAAACGGAGCCATGACGATTTCTATAAACTTATCTTTTCGTAAATTGCCCTATGCATTATGTAATGTATTTAGATACTTTTGATAATATAAGTACTACACTGAACTTTACGACGGAAGTGGGATAAGTTTTAATGTTGTAAGCCTTATTAAAAAATCAATTTGATGATTTTGAAGATCATAAGAAAATTTAGAAAGCGGTTGGTGTTACACAGACTCAGAAAAACATACCGATAAAACCTTTTCCTGATAAAATCTTTTAATTCATTTCAGTATAGAACTTATTTAATTAAATCATGTACTTAATATGAAGCGATGCTATTTTTTTACTACTTTAATTTGTCTCATAGGAATGTATCTTTGATTTGATATAATTAATAAACGTCACTTTTGAGCTGCACAGCGTCTTTCAAAACTCCTTGCCTCCCAGCGCAAAACGTGATTTGTGAATTATTGTTATAATCCGTTTATCGTCAGATTATAATTATTTTAATAAATATATGATTTTTACTCTACCTAGCAACTGTTCATTTTTATTCAGAATCGGTTGACGTAGGTGCATTATTATCATAATTACGTAGTATTAATTTATTATAATATTGATGTTAATAAATAGTCAAAATATAGCTAAATTCAAAAAAACGGATAATAACTTAGCACTGATAAATGTTGATTGATAATGATACTACTACAAACACAACTAAAGGTAGTACGTTGAAAATGGCGCCAAAATAAAATATTTATATATTACTCGCATAAGGAAAAAGAAAGCTGGCAGTTATATATATTTTATTATCGTATCAGCTCACAATGTGGAGCATATGGACTCCTAACGAAGCTTCTCTCAACATAAGTTTTTTTGCCAACACCGCTTGTTACTCAGTTGTTCAACCTCTCTTTTTTAGGAAAAGAGTAAGTTTTTTACATTTCCATGTATTTAATCACTAACGATACGGGTTTCGCCTTTCGGCAATCTTCAGGCATTCGAGTACACGAATGAACTCAAACTGGTACAAAATTTCAACAATTTTGATATTGAAATTACATCAATGACTCTCAATCGATATCTTAAATTATTGAAAAGAGTAACGATAGAAGGATACGGCTAGAGAAAGACTAGTGTTTAGTTAACCAACCCTGGTCCTACGCCCCGTTATTTTTTAAAGAGGCAGTTTTACACATTACAGACATCCATGAATTTGAACACAAATCCTTAAATCTATTGAAAGAATAATCAATGAAACTGTTTGTACTAGGATTCGAGCTTGTGAGAACCGCAACCAAAGCCAACGACGTTGATCACTCGGCTAAAGACCCGACATTCTTTTAAAACAATATTTCAAAGGGGCGAAGAAATACTAAAGTTCCTAAGATAGGCCATTAACTTAGCAATTTAAGGTTATAGAAATAGTTGCCAGAAAAACATCGGTTGAGATAAGAATAAGTTATAATAATATGCCACAAGCCACAAGCCATTTTCGTTTCAAACAACTTACAGTTATTTGCCACGATTCAATAACCCCTGTGGTAGACTGTATCTATACATAGAGGGCAACTGTTTTAAGCGAATGAAAAAGGTAAATATAAACTCACTCCATTATATTATGTGGACTTTGGATCAAGACTAGTTTCACTTATCAATATATAAAATTGTGGAACTAATAACAAAAAAAAGTGTGTTCTATTTTTCTCAGAAGAATATAACGCTTTTACACAATGAATTAACAGTTAGCACCTTAAAAGTGAATGATTATCCAACGGCAATGTTGAAATGAAGAATTTTAAACAATATTTCTAATACATGTTTAGTAAAAACTATGGAAAGTCCTGTGGAAGGATTAAATATAAGAAATCTGTACTATTGATTGGAAATCGTGTGTTAGAATTTTTAATAACTGATAGTGGCGTTCTTTACCAAAGAATATCTATAAATCGGGTTTAAATGTGATTCGAGCCTGTTGACGAAACCCCAAGAATGCTTGGCTATAGGACCGTAAAAATGATAATTTATTTTCATAAAATAACCTTTATTTATCTTTCGTGTACAATTCAGAAAACGTGGTATTTGCCCTTTTACATTTTCGTAATCGATACGTGTTCTTAAATAAAAAAATGATTTATGTATACGTTATAATGATAAAAAAACTACAGCTTATGGGCTCAGTAGTGAACCCACTTGAAACATAAGGTTCATAAACAAAAAATAAATTATTTACGTTTCAATTACTGAGTAATGGTTTTCAAGTACTTTCTTGAACAAGTTGACAAGTTAATCCATATGATAATATAACTGCTAGACAAATGCCAAAGTGTAATCTTCGTTATAAATCTGATAGAAAATTTATAATATGTGGCATGTTGAATAAATAATTATAATTGAAACGCTTGTTTTTCAAAAACTGTTTTGATTGAATTTTACTCAATATTATTTTTATTAAAATAAGTGTTCTTATAATGTGAAATATGAAATTATTAAAAGAAAAGAAAAGCATTTGGCACTAATGCTGCTCCGCCGCAACAAAGATAATTTAGACAGTTCATGAAAAACAAAATTAAGGTAATGGAACTGAGAAAAATTGAACAACAACTGTCAAATGAGAAAAAAATATGGTTCGTTCTACACGAATAATATATGAGGTATTTCAAAATATTATTAGTAGATTAACGTTACCAAGAAAAACACGATATTAGTAATCTAATGATTGTAATGAAAATTTACCACGTGAATAGATCGTATACGATATAAATTATTGCAGGAATTAAGTTGAATAAATTTAAATTTAATGATTTCTTGGAATACTGCTGTATTAAAAAAAAGTTTTAGATAATAGCAACATACCAGTGCACCAGGTAATTTTAAATCATTTGAGATTAACACAAAATTATCCCTTCCCCAAACCCATGATATCGTAGACTGATCAGTGACCTACACGGGACTGAACATTGAACCATTCACTTTGTTTCTTAAAGATATACTATTGGTTTCGGTAATACCGGTATTATAATTGTATCAAGCAGGTGAATCAGAAAAAATTGGCATTCCTTAAATCATAGAGAACTATATTTTACCTCATATTATGCATCCGAAAGGTCTCCTACCACACGAAAGAATTCCATGTTTGTAACTTTTAAGGTGTTAACTGTCAATTCTTGGTGGAAAGACATTATATTTTAAAAAATAAAACACAATTTGTTTGTACTACTTCCACATATTTATAATGATCAGGACCGGTTTCGCTCATCACGAGCATTATCAACTGATAAAAATACAAACATAACAGGCGTATTTATATAAAATTGAGTGAAAAAATGAAGGTATATGTACATTAATTTGTATAATAATACATTAATTTGTTTAATATCTGAAAAACAAAAATTACAGAGACAGAATCAATTCTTAAAAGTTAAAAATGAATGTTAAAAATAACCTTACCGGTATAATACATTTATTTATATTATACCGGTAAGGCTATTTTTAACTTTTAAGAATTGATTCTATCTTTGTAATTTTTGTTTTTCAGATATTAAAATTTATTGGATACTCATAGCTGCTCTGCTTTCCCCACTTAAGATGGCTGTTTATTATTACATACTTAATATTTGATTATTTTTAAATGGTTCATTAATTTTTACTTATAATTTCCCTGAGTCATCATTTTATATTATTATCGTCATTAGTAATTTTGTTCAGCTAAATGGACTTTTAATGTAGCTATATTTGTGATTGTAGATTAGTATTTAATGATTTGCAAGAGGTCCATAACATTTTAATTGTAGACTCTTTCATTTGATTTATGTATAATTTGTTTGTTAATCAATATTTTCTTGTCTCAGTTCATGAACCATCAGTTTTATATACCTTCATTTTTTCACTCAATTTTATATAAATACGCCTGTTATGTTTGTATTTTTATCAGTTGATAATGCTCGTGATGAGCGAAACCGGTCCTGATCATTATAAATATGTGGAAGTAGTACAAACAAATTGTGTTTTATTTTTTAAAATATCCATGTTTGTAATTGTAGGAACCATAATGAAAAGATAAGTGTTCTTTTAACGAAATTAGCTTTATAATATAACTGTAATAATATAGATAAGTATTATATGGCTGCACCATCAAAGACAATGTAGCATTTAAAATGAACCCTTTCTGTCATTACATTCCGTTGGCAAATCACGTATCCATAAATAATGTTTTTGGCACTATAATCTGTAATATCCATTTGTGACATCGCAACATGTTAATAATTTGAATTGGTCTGGTGGTGTTGAGTTTGTTTGAGGTGGAGTGATTTTCTTTTATGTTTTAAATTAAATCAGAAATTGTAAATATGCACTCAAACGACAATATAAAACATAAACGAAGGAATAACGCCATTTTCATTCAAGCTTTCATGCAGAGTTGTTACGTTCGTTACATTAGTTCTGTTGAAATATTAGAGTGAAATTAGAAGTTATTTATTTACCTACAATAAAGTAATTAAAAAGATAAACAAAAACGTTAAAATTTACTTTAATAAGCAACAATAAAATAATAATTAATCAAAGATTTCTAAAGCAATCACTTCAACGACAATGATAATTATGACAAAACTTTCTTGATAAATAAGCCGGTGATTTTAATAGACTATAAAATGTTTTTAATATAATAATAAAGGCAATAAAATATTGATATTTTATTTTAAATTAATTAATGAAAAATACTTAAATAGAAATGCCAAATTGTTCTAAAAATAAAAAAAAAACAAAATAAGGCAACTGATTTAAGTAACGCCGATTTGAATTTGAAATTAATAAAAAAGATTAATTCATATAGATATCAGGATATAATTTTTTCTGAATAATATTATCGCCAAATTAGTTTTAATTAAAAGTGTACGTTTTTTGTGTAAGGAAAGGGACTGTTTATAAGTCATAAGTTCATTCTAACGGGGAAATTAAACATAGTTGAGTTTAATGGCAGTAATAAAAAATAAAAATCATCTATCCATAATGAAATACAATTTAGCTATATTGAGATGGTGTGGGCTGTGCGACCCGCGTAAATATAAATCGACCCTACACGCTTTGTGGAAAAGAACAATATTTTTTTTAATATTTATGATTGCCCTGTCTATGGTATTGGCGGGTATACTATACGCTTTTAGAAAAGCAAATAATATTTTAGAAATGACAGAAGCCTTAGCGCAAGCTCTAGGAGCAATCACAAACTTGACCAAGATTTTGTTGCTGTTTATGAAGAGAGAACGTTTTTGGAAACTAGTTGAAATACTAAATGTTGACTTTCAAAAGCGTAAGTGATAAATTAATCGAATAGAATTATCATTACTGTACTGTCCAGTTTACTACAATTATTGTGTTAATGTCTCAGTTGATTTAGGTATTACTTATAATAGTATTTCACTAATCGTCTGCTTTAGAGAGCGGATAGGGCGATGGCAAAGTCATTTAACGTTGTCTATGCTGTTCATGCGTTCGAATTCCAGAACGGACAGTTTCATACATGAGTTTTTTTACTCGATTTAAGGGTTTCTGTTCGATGGCGTGGTTTGAAAATTCCCACCTACCCGATCCTACAAAACGAGGATAACGAAAGCGATTAGCTAACCACCTAATTATATAACCCTAATCATTATTCTTTTTAAAAAAAGGGTTGAACAACTGAGTAACACACAGTTCTAGCAGAAAGACTTTTACCGAGATAAACTCCATAAGAGTCCATTCGCTCAAATTGCCAGAGGACATCTTACAAAATCTTCTACTAACTGAACACATACAGATATAGTTTTATAAGTTATACTTTAATCAAACGATGGGTTTTCATCTATTTTTATAATTTTTAATATATGCCAATAAAAGAAAATGTTCAGCTATGCTCTCCAATCATTTCAATTACCTAATTATTACACTTTTCTTCCGCAGGTTGTTTCTGGAGCGATGACAACGCAAAAAAGATTTTATCCGCTGCTGATAAAGAGAGCAACTTTTTAGTGATAATGTTTTTAAGTTTGGTTTTATTTGTCATAATCAATTTTGGATTATTGCCCATATTAATAACTGTCTTCAACAAAAATCATAGCGGCGACGTCAGCTATGTTCTGCCACTACAAGTCGAGTAAGATTTTTTTATCAAAAATACATATGATTTTGTTAAGTTAACCGAAAAAATATGGGAAAATATGCAACTAGGAATGTGACACTACTTGATAACGTATGAAAAATATTTTGATACAAACATTGTCTATGGCACAGCGACCGAATAAAACATAATTTTACTATATTTGAATCCCACACTAGGTTTCTTAGTATACATATTTGACAGTATTCTAAAAATATTTCATTTATTCACTATTTATTTTATGTTTATGACGAGAAAACTTAATAGGTGTGACAACGTTAAGTGTTACATTAAAACATAAAGCGCGAAATACCTCGCGATGTAACTAAAAGCTTAAAAACTTGTCAAAGAGTATTACCCAACTAAATGTCAACGAAGAATACAATCGTTTCATTCCATTGAAGCTAGAATAGATATAGTTTCATATTTTAAAGGATTTGATTTTACTCCTTACTCTGTAGAATCCAGATTTCAATGTTGTTGTGAAGAATGATACGATTTCTAAATGCGTGGCTGATGGGATGATATTTTCTTCCCTGGTTTGCGAGCTTTTGATTCGAAATTTCAATCTATAGTATAAATTTATTTTCATTTTATTTACAAGTCAAACATGAATAAGATTCTTAAAATTGAAAGATCGGATTTATGTTATTTAGGAATATTTAAAAATATTATCCGGCCCTTTTACTGAAATATAAATAGTGTTCCTCAAATTTAATGATATAAGGAAGAATTGTCAAATTACACAAAATTAATATTGTTAATTTATAATGTACAGATTACATAGTTAAGAATAATACCATCCATTATTTTATAATGATAGATGGCATGGCTGTATTTTTGTCTATTTAATTATTTATATATCGATGTCCGCAAATTGATCTTGAAATAATTATACAAAAATCGATAAGTATTACATTTATAGCGTTTTCACAGATTTCGTATGAATACGAAGTCTGAATGATTCATGTACAAACATATTATTATTTTTCTGAAAATATTGCATAACATTTCTCTTCTTCTTTGCGATCCTAATGATTGATGATGACGGTTCACTTCTACCAGCTCGTTATATTTATTTTTATAATTCGATTAAATAGTCAACATTATATTTTTATGATCATATGTATTAAAAATTTTAGGGGTATTTTGTGAAACATAGAACGTCACTCATGTTTTCTGTAATTTTCTATATGAGGTTTTGACCGTTTCAGTGTTTTTGTTTTTAAATTTTTGGTTATTTAAGGCCGGTATCAAACTTTTACCGTCCTAAGACATATTGGATTTTTCCACCCTTGTATTACAAGATAAAAAATAATAACCGGGAGTGCAGCTATTGGCCACTCTTTTAGTTTTGCCACTACAGGCGGTCATCTGCGCGCCTAATCGTAGCGCCGACGCTTGTTGCTAACTAAAATCTTATTCTTTTTCTTCGGAAAAAATGTATATTTTTTGGATTTCAGTTTCATATTCGACACATCTTCAGGTTTAAATTATGTCTTGGCATATTGTTACGAGGTGATATATATGACATCATTTTCACTTGCGTCAGTAGGGCTTGACTGCATTTTTGCTTCGATGTCACTACAGTTGGCAGCTCGTTTTAAAATTGTTGGCTCCGAAATAGAGCAGATTGGCTTAAGCAAAACAAACCGCAATAAAGCACTCATCGTGGATTCTATGAGAAACCAAATTCAGAAGAATATACCGAAAAACAAATTTCTTCGAAAACGCATTTTCGACAACCATAACGCAATCGAGAAAACCCTTAGAATTTATCACGAAGAAGAAGCGCACACACAACTTGGAATATGTATAAAATCACACCTGACTGTTATTTACTATGTGGAAGAAATGGAGGACATATTTAGTATGCAAGCACTGGTGCATTTTTCGACAAAAACTTTTGCAATTTGTTTAGTACTCTTTCAAGCGAGCGTCGTAAGTAAACTAACATAATAATTATTTTTTTACTTTTAATTTTTCTTAACATTTTGTTATGTTTCCACCTTCCCTTCAATTGTCACAATTTGTTACATAATCTTTGTTTTCCTGACTGAATTAGTCCATCATCCAATGAAGAAAACTTGTCATTTGTAATGTAATAATGTCTAAGAAAATTAGTGTTCGTTTTGTCGAGTTATATTTTCTAAAACCTCTTTTGTGTGTCATAATAATATATTGACGTCCCCTTCTTAATTATACCATTTGAACCTTCAATAATTTTATTTCGTGGTAAATACATTAAATAAGAACGGTTGTAAAATACATATTTGTATAATTACTTTTAACGGGTGGGGTTATTAGCATTCCAAATATCTACGTACTACTTCGAAAGAAAATTGCACCACGGAAAAATTCGTGATCGCTTAGTTGTCTTCATAAAACAAGAGAGGTTAATCGAAACACCAATAAGAAGTTAACTCATTCCATGTATATAAAGTAGCTGCTGTGTTGGTACGATCATTATAGCCATGCGTTCTGCATTTATATTATTATCATCGTTATCAGCTTAGTTGTATCCAACATTAGTGTATTTTTTTGAGTGTCACTCAAATTTTATTGAGTGTCACTTGCCTTTAAGAAAGGAAATATTTTTACGAGAATAAATACACCAAGAAGGTGCGAAAAAATGAGCTGAATGATTGCTTGCTACATGATTGTAACAATTAAAAATTGCACCCCCTATGATAGAAAATGTTTGATATTGATCATACATACATTAAACTATGTATGGTTCTAATAGCTACTACAGATTGATTTAGATTTATCTCCGTTGCGAAATTTAGAGATAATACTTATTACCGCTAGAGTTATATCAGCTTTAAGTTAAACAATATTGTATTTATTATATTATAAACTATGTACTTCATTTCATTATTGTATTTACAGAACATTCACAATATCGAGAAACTGATGATATACGGAGGATTTTTTGTGACTACAGTTGTACAACTGTTTCTATTTGCATGGTATGGGCAAAAAATCTTAAATGAGGTAAAAAAAAAATTAATGAAATCATATAAATCATATAAAATAATAAAGTGAAATCGGGGTGTTCAGAGAGCCATTAGCTAATTACTTGTCGCTTCCTATCCTCAACCTTATTATACCCTTACCATCTGTTGCAAAGGTTGCTTAGATCTATAAGGACATGGACATTATGTAGGATTGATAGAGGTTACACAATGGTTTCTAAAAAAAATAAGAAACTACTGATGGTTAAGCATGTAAATAATAAAGAAAATGTTTTCAGGCAGACTCTATAGCCACATCAGCGTATAGTTTTCCTTGGTACGAACACTCTCCAGAGATAAGAAAGTCTTTGGTGTTGATTATACAAAGATGCCAAACACCAGTCGGAGTGACTGCCGGTAGATTTTACTTCATTTCTGTACTATCCTTTTCAAAAGTAAGTATTTGGTTTATAACGGTAATCAGATATATCAAATCTATTTTACTGTATACCGTGCCGAGTGGTGATGATGCTGGATGCTCTCGAGTAGGTTTCATTCGACGCACGGTTTTGACCAGATTCTGATAAATATTTTACACAAATATTTAAACTTAATTCTCAAATTCATTTACTTCACGTTACTGCCAGATAAAAATTACTCCGACATTATCTTATCGATATTTTCGGAAACGTTGTCGCATCATAAATAGATCGTGAAATTGTTTACAGGTAGTTTCAGACTCACAAGTCAATATAAAGAAAAAAGACTTCCGTATCACCACTGTTCCACGATGAATAGTTCGATTATTCAATCAACTATGTTTTCAAAGACATTATCATTTTTCCACTCATTCTCAACCTAATTAAGGCGCGTAAAGAGAGCGGTTAACTAACTAGTACCATTTTTCTATACTTACAAGATAAAGGAGGTCGAACGTCTGACTTAGGATTACACATTGCTTAATAATTACTAATGAAATAATCTTTAAACAGAATACTTCTACACTTCAAAGTTGTAGCGTACACGTTGTACAAAATATTGTTGCCAAAATTGAATCACATTGTTAGAAAATTTATCTTGTCTGTTAAAATAAAGCATTACTTATCGAAGTATTTTTTCGCATTACCTATTTATGAAAACTGATTAAACATTTTTTATTATCTAGTTGAAACTATCGTATACGATTGTGTATTATTGAACATAAATCAATGTCAAATATATTTTTAATTCGTGATATGTGATATCCATGCGCATTAAAACCAAATTTGATTTGTTTTATTATAATCACACTATTGCTTAGGGCTTCCAATCCAGGGATCCGGGAACCTGAAATCCCGGGATCCCGCTCAATTATTCAATCCCGTAATCCCTGGATTTTGGGATTCACAGTTAATGCTAAAAAATCATCTATTAAATCAAAACTTCCTGATTAACTACAACGCGTACTTAAGTTTTTTCATGTACATACATAGTTTTTCTAAAAAGCTATGTATGTACATGATAAATAATGTTAAATGGATGACAAATTAAGAACGCTTCTTAAATAAATGGGGGGCAATATCTCAAATTGATGGACATGTCCTCTTTTTGGATAAATTTGGTAAAACCTACCATAATAAATCAATAAATAAAATAAAATTATTTTGATTATTATGTCTTTTTTCAAATATTTTTCTCTTTTTTTGTAAATGATTTTAAATCATCAAAAAAATCATTCCAATACCCAAAAAAATATTTTATCATTTATAAATTTCAATTGAAGTAATAATGGACACAAATTAAATTTTAAATGTACAATTTAACACATGAAATTGAACTTAATGACCAATCCCGGGATTGAGAAATTCTGAATCCCGAAATCCCAGGATCGTAAAAAGGGTCAGGGATTGGATGCCCTACTATTGTTCAAAATCACTATTGTTCTTGTCCGCTATATTTATCATTCGCTACATTTATAAAACCATCCAATTTAATCAATTAAAAAATGTAATATGTCAACGTTGAGGAGGATGTGGAAGAAGGGGGGGTGGGGGTTGGGAATATCCAGTGACTTAGCGATAAAGAATCTATGACATGGTTAATCTTTTGCTTTTTTGTAATCAGCTAATTAATTAGGTGTTTCTTAAATGTTTGTGTTGTGATAAAAGTGAATGTTAAATAGAATTTATTCTGCGAACATCAAATAAATTATCTTTTTATGGTAGCACATAAATAATTTTCACAGGAAATGCATTGTATACATTTTACTTCTAATGCAATATAATACCTATATAGTGATAAAATTAAAGCGTCATATGTACTCCGTATACGTAATAAAACATATTTATTACATGGAAATAAAACAATTTTGAGTAAATACTTTACAATTTTAAAATACCATCAGGTACCGGTTTCACTCAGCGAGGGAGTTTTTGGAACTATTATTATTTTGAATTAATGAGATTTTATACACTTCCATGTATTTTGTCACTAACGACACGGGTTTCGCCATTCGGCATCTTCAGGCGTTCGAGCGCACGAGTGGACTCGAACTGACTATTGAACTAATGATCGAATTGTCAATTCGAGTCAACTCGTGCGCTCGAATGCCTGAAGATGCCGAAAGGCAAAACCCGGGTCGTTAGTGACAAAATACATGGAAGTGGATAAAATCTCAATAATTCAAATTTGATGTTGAATTTCCATCAAGCACCCTCAGTCAATGTCTTAAATTATATTATTATTTTTTATTAAAAAATGAATTTCCAGAAAGTTACTGCCGAATCCATAGATAGAATCAGTTGAAAATGTTCGTTCCCTCGCCGCAAAAAACTGGTCATCATAATATTATACGATTATGGAGTAAATGCAACACTTTGTCAAATTTGGATTATTGAGATTTTGTACACTTCCATGTATTTTGTCACTAACGACCCGGGTTTCGCCTTTCGGCATCTTCAGGCATTCGAGCACACGAATGGACTCGAACTGACAGACAGTAAACAGTGTCTAACGTTTATATAGAAGATACAAATACGACAAATATTATTTACGAGGTAAGATATTATACGTCTGAAAGCCACACTGATACCTGAGTTAACATTTCGAGAATTGCTTTATTCCTCTTTTGTAAACAACCCATTAGCAGAGTGGTAAATTGCCGCTTTCCAACGAAAGGCGAAACCCGGGTCGTTGGTGACAAAATACATGGAAGTGTACAAAATCTCTATAATCCAAATTTGATATTGAAATTCCATCAAGCACCCTCAGTCGATGTCTTAAATTATAACAACACGTTGTGTTTGTTATTATAGAAATACACTTAATTTGTATTGAAGGTTGAAGGTTAACTATAATTTTGAATAATCTTATATATGTACCCACAGTTCCGACGTACTAGCTACGTTAGATATTTAGTATTTCAATTTCAATACCGTCATCTATGACGGGTACGGTTATACTATTGAATAATAAAACGTGTTCCTGTTCCTACAAATTAGTTTTAAGAAATGATGTTAGGTTGTTTTAAGATTGTTTATAGATACGAATTGACGATTTTTTAGTTATGTTTTATGTAAGAAACCTTTTCCACTTATAAACAGATAATTATTACGTATTATAAATTCAATAATTACCTTTCTTACAATGGTGTAAAATAAATATGTGGGAATATATCGATTGCTCGGGTATTATTAGGGTTCATGAAGAAGAAAAAAACTGGGAATCAGTGCTTTTTTTGATAGTATCATGCTGGCTTATATTTGTATTGAATTTTTTATATCTTTGTGAGTTTGATAATCGATTTTATAATAGTTATATTAGTCATGCAATAGCTATTTTAAGATTGCATTGGTATTTCTTCGTGAAATAATCCGACAGATAATACTTTTACAAAAAAATGAAAGAAAAAGTAGACTGAGAGAATGTTTAATATTTGCTATGCACATTATTTAACAATAACAACCTTATAATATTTTGTTTTAAAATTTAATTGTATTTGTCCGGTTCAGTAACCCGGCTGTGTTATCAAGGGATGTAATCCAAGAATTGAAACTTTCTTATATTTATTAATTTTTCAAACGGTTTATCGGTCTACAATATTTCTCTATTTAAATTCTACTCACCCGCCCCAATTCATCCCTAAAAAAATAAACATGTCCTAATCATCTTTCCCTTTCCACTAAAAGGAAGTAGGTTGATCGACTGACTAACAACTTAGCTGGCATCGTAAAAGAATGTTGCATTACAGCTATTTTATTTTATTTTATTATTGTATTTTTTAAACCAAGTCATATACACTCTTTATTTCAACATAATTATAATATAATTTAAGACATCGACTGAGGGTGCTTGATGGAATTTCAATATCAAATTTGGATTATTGAGATTTTGTACAACCCAAAATGCTATTATAATTGTAAAATCACTGGTAATTCCATAAGAAGTTGGAAAGCGGCAATTCGCCACTCTGTAAATGTGGTGTTTACAAAATAAGGATTAAGGCGATTCTCGAAATTTTAACTCAGGTATCAGTGTGGCTCTCAGACGTATAATATCTTACTTCGTAAATAATATTTGTCGTATTTGTATCTTCTATATAAACGTTAGACACTGTTTACTGTCTGTCAGTTCGAGTCCATTCGTGTGCTCGAATGCCCGAAGATGCCGAAAGGCGAAACCCGGGTCGTTAGTGACAAAATACATGGAAGTGTACAAAATCTCAATAATCCAAATTTGATAATTATAATAAATCAAAATATTTTCGCCACAATAAATTGTCTTCGTTCTTGCTGTTCCAATTATTGGTCTGCGTTATCTGTTTTGAATAATTCCATTTTAAAATCATTGAAATTTTATTTCGTTACACATTTATATCATCTTCAAATAGGTACCTACTTATTCTTTGTAAGGTTTATGTATTTCAATGCATCATTGTATTATAGTATATATTATTATGTACCTATTGTTATTGTGTAATTACAAGACTAATAGTATTAGACTTAATAAATTGCATTGGTGATATTTTATAATTTAAAATATCGACTGAGGGTACTTGACGGAATTTAAATATTCCACCTTCCTTCCGAATCTTCGTTTGATATTTATCATATCAATAAAAACCCATCACTAAAAATCAGTAGGTATTTCTATATTATGATTTCTCCAAGTTTTATTTTAGACGGTTCGCTGAAGTTAAATTTCGAGGATGTCTTTTGCGTGATGTCGGCTCCTGTGGCATTCAACCTGTTAATGATAATAATTGATGTTGATGATGACCAGCTATAATATTAAAAAAAGCCTAAAAAAATTGTAATTATTTACGCGAATATTCACCATTAATATCAAACCAGTATTAAAATAAATTCAGATAACCATCAGTATAGTTCCTAGACTTAGTGATGATTATTTTCTTAATTCTGTTTCCAACCGTCAGTTCAAATTCACACGTGAACTTTAAATGTCTGAAGATGCCAAAATGACCCTGTCGTCAGTGACAGCACTTATAGATTTATGCAAGTGTGGAATATTCGAACAATTCAAATTCGGTTGTGTTTTGTTATAAATTGTCTGTGGTTTCAAAAATGAATTCGTAAATCATCTTATTGTTTTCAGGTTCTCAGCACTACATTTTCATATTTTACTGTCTTGCAGACAATGCAAGAAAAGCTACAATAAAATGGCGATGTCATATTATGACTGAATACTTAACAATGAATTATCGTCAATTGATTCGTTTTGTTGGAATCGGTTTTGTACCATTTAATACCTTAACAAAATGTTATTAAATTAGATAATTAATGTACTCAAGCGTAACGGCAAAGCTTCAGATTGTTCTGACATCTTTTATTGAGGAAAATTCATACTATCCAGCTAGCTTTATAAAATTATTGCACGTCTTCATAATACATGCGTAATATTGATAAATTTAGAAAAAAAGATGGTAGTTTTAAAATGTGTCATTTTTCAAATATTAAGTATACCTACTATTAAAAATATAATAAAGTTGGGATGAGTTAATTGGTCCCTGTTTACAGTCGTTAAAATGAACGGCGGGCCGCATAATCAAATACTTTTTACAGATACACATTATTTACTATCGTGAAAAGGGAACTTCGACATAAAAAAATAAATGATTCTTTAATGGCGAACAGTTTTTTGATAGTATAAGTGAACTGCAAAAATAGCCTCCGGGCTGCTGTTGTTTACCTATGCTTGTGTTAGACCAGCGTTGTCCAACAAAAATCGTTTGGTGGGCCAAATAAAATATTACCGGTATATGGTGGGCCCTCATAAAAAGCAAATAATCAAACAAACGTAATAAAAACAGACCAGTTACCAGACCAGACCAATTAACTCAGACCATCCTTTCTCATATAAATTGGCTGCTTTCCATTCTCAGGTTCACAGATTAGTCACTATACCTCTAAATAAATTTAATTTTGAAAACGAACTAAACATTATTAAACAAATTGCCATTAATAATGGCTATGAGGCGTCTCTTATAGATAGTCTTGTATCAAAAAAAACAACGTAAATTAGCAGAAAAGATGCTATATTTCGGGAACTTGTCTAAAGACATAGACCGCCCTAGAATCTGGCATAGAATAAGTTATTTAGGTTGCACAAGCTTTAAAATTAAAAAACAACTCGCTGATAGTGTTAGACCGGCGTTCTATTGCAAAAACTCTCTAGGCAAATTACTTATTAACAATAAAGATAGAGTAAACTTTAAGAACAAATCTGGTATTTATAAATTACAATGCAATGATTGCCAACATTTCTATGTGGGTAAAATCACACGTACATTAGATATAAGGGTATCAGAACATTTAGCTGCCTTTAGATTAAAAAAAGAAACTTCGACATTTGCAAATCACTTGCTAATGGAGAACCATACGTTTAATGCGGATGATGGGGTTAAACTGTTGCATAAAAACATGGGGGATCATAAATTATTTTATCAAGAAATTTTGGAAATTAATAGAGCCCAGTTAAATTCCTTGCCAATCTTGAATGAGCAGCTGAACCTTCCTAATTCTCCGCTATTATATCCGATACGTTGAAACACCTAACAGATGTCACTAAATGTGGAATGATTGTATATATTTACCCATTCGTCGAATTACATCCCGTCAAAACCCACAATACTATTATAATTGTAAAATCACTGGTATTTCTAAAAGAAGTTGAAAAGCGGCAATTCCCCACTCTGTTAATATGGTGTTTACAAAATAAGGATTAGGGAGATTCCCGAAATTTTAACTCAGGTATCAGTGTGGCTCTCAGACGTATAATATCTTACCTCGTAAATAATATTTGTCGCATTTGTATCTTCTATATAAACGTTAGACACTGTTTACTGTCTCTCAGTTCGAGTCCATCCGTGTGCTCGAATGCCTGAAGATGCCGAAAGGCGAAACCCGGGTCGTTAGTGACTAAATACATGGAAGTGTACAAAATTTCAATAATCCAAATTTGTAATAAAAACACTTTATTAATAAATAATTACCAAGACATTTATTTTTTTCTTTAAAAAAAAGACATGTCTAAATTATTATATAAAAGAAATATTTCATTTATATAATAATTAATGTGGCACATGTTTTTTTACACTATTTGATATTTTTTTTTATATCGACTGTTAATTTATTCGAAGCACATCGCAGTCAGCCAACCTGTTGCGACACTTCTTTTTCACTGTTTTCAAATTTGAAAAGAATGACTCTCAGCAATATGTGGTACCAAATGCAGCTGTAATGCTTGCCAGCTTTTTTAATTTCGGAAATTTATTCTCGAGAATATATTTTTGATAAAATTCACGTTTATTTACTTCAAACATGCATTTTAATTCGATGCTTGATTGGAGGTCTTTTAACTCCATTTGTAAATTTGCAGGTGCGGATTTCACTTCTATGTTAAATGGAGCTAAAAGTATTGTAAACATTTCCTCATACTTTTTCATGTATGAGAATCTGTTGTTAAATGCTTTAATTATATTTGTGATTTCATTTTCATATTTTGAAATTATGTTTGATTTGTGAATAACAAAATGGAAAATATATAAGTAGAAAGCTGAAAACTCCAATAGGACCGCGTGTTGGACATAGCTGTGTTAGACAATAAGTGAAATAGTACTAAAAGGAATAATTACGAAGCCGATTTGAAAATTCTAGCCTCTTTGATTTTAGCGATTTTGTGAATTTTAGTAAAAAACATATTTACCAATTTTACTCATTAAAAGATGTCACTATCATACAAACTGAAGTTTCCTCCTTACGCTTAATGAAAATATGTAATCAGTATGTACAGTTGTATGTAATAAAACTCCCAAAAAATGACTTTTATTTTACTATTATATTTAAATATATATTAATTCTCATATAGTTAATATTGTATTTAAGTCAGTCATTTCGAACTTCCAAAAAGTATTTGTTATCGAATCATTTAATTATTTTACTATTATATTTAAATATATATTAATTCTCATATAGTTAATATTGTATTTAAGTCAGTCATTTCGAACTTCCAAAAAGTATTTGTTATCGAATCATTTAATTAAGAAAAAAGGTAAGACGGAGTTTTTAAAAAAAGATGCGATTCGACTCAGATTTTAAATATGTCAAATTGATTTTTTTTCGAAGAATTATGTATATAATATATTGATTGACAGTTCAAAAATTTTAGATTGATAGAATGAAATACGTACTTTGTAAGGAATTCAACCAAATACGAGAAAAAAATAATGATAGGAATATTTTGTCTCTCAGATATGTTGCCACCGTCACAGGAAGACTAACCTTAAACATTCATTATTGATATAATGTACCCGTACATTATTTCTCCTAAGTAATTAAAAACAGGAGTCAAGGGAAGAAAAAGAGGGGCTCCAAAAACACTATGACTCTGCAACTTTGGCTCCACAGCCCTGAAAAAAGTAACGTCTATGAATTCATTAAAAACTCGACATAACACTGTCAGATATCAATGCTTTTGGCGTACGACAGTTTTAATTTATGTCATTTAAATAAGTACTTTTATATGAATATTTGAAATATTCAAAAAATAATTGGACACCTAGTCATGACGAAAGTACGCCGATTTTTACAAATTAGACCAATTAAAAAAGACAAGCTTAATTAGTCTGAAATTATCGGGTAACCGTGACACATAATTAGATTAAATTGTGTTCAAATGAAATATTTTTTTACTCTAGACTTCTTTCAGTAACTGAGATACAATAACGGTTACCTACGAATTTTTTTGGCTATTAAAAAACACGAAAAAATAAATGATGACTAAAAACATCCTCCTCAAATATTTCGACTGCTTACATTCATATCAAAGTTCATTGGAATAGACGAATCGTTGCCAAACTGGCTCCAAATTTTGTTGTGCTTTCCTTCAGACAGCTGTTTTTGTAACTGCGGCGGTTCCGGAAATAATATTCACCGTCCGCCAGGCTCCGGATATCATATCAAAAACTGATGCCATAACTCCCGGTTTAGGTACATCGTTTCTGAGCATACAGTATTTATGTATTTTTTATCGGCGACATGAATATGATGAACTGCTGAAACTCCTCCAGAGTGAGTGGAACGATAGTAAGTAATAAAAGTATTTAATATTCTGGTAAACTCCTGGACTGGGCAAATCAAGATTGTCGTGGTCATAAAAAAAACGTCTCCCACACTCAGTCACTGGTGTTTCAAGTGAAATGAGAAAAGGCTGTGTGAAACGCTACTAATTTCTTGGCTAACCATTAGCATTGGTACTTTCTATACTTGTTCATTATACAGATTTAAAGAATCAGGAATCTAAACATCGACGCCGGTTGTGAGAATTTTTCTGTTTCCCGTGACTAAGAATTGAATTCTTTCAATAGATTCTTTGCATGAATAATTTTAACTGCCATCAGCATAATATAATGTATGCATTTGACTTTTGAATATAGTATTGACAGATCTTTTTTTGATAGTACACTGTTATTTCCCGAGCGTGTAAAAAGTGCAATAAGTAAAGTCTCTCTTGGCCTACCTGCGCATAGCTAGATTTGCTGGCTGTGACTGGGTCTGAAAGAAAGAGATTTCCAAATTATTTACGATACCATCCATATTTATTGGCATCGATGGATAGGCTGTCAGCGTGTAGTTTCAAAGATGTAACGTTTAATTCATTAATTTACATTATTATTTCAGGTTTAATATATTTTTTTATAATGTGTTATCTGACAAATTAAAAACACACATACATGTAAATATATACATATAAATTTATGTTTTAAAAATAAAACACAATTTCTTTTGTACCACTTCCACATTTTTATCAACTAATGAATGCTCGCGATGAACGAAACCGGTCTTGATCATTATAAAAATGTGGAAGTAGTACAAAAGCAACAAGAATTGACAGTCAACACTTTCAATGTGATTAATTATGTATTTAGAAGACGTATTTTTAGTTCCACAGAAACATTTCACGGTTCTTAGTAGAAGGCCTACACCCCAGGGGTCGTGACACACGAGTTTGGGAAGCACTGGCTTAAATCATACATGCGTGATCAAGAGTTTGGTTAAACGAAAAAAAAAAATTAAACATTATTTTCCAATGACATGAATGTATTTGATGTTTTCATCTCTTCCAATCCACATATCAGAACCTGAAAACGAGATGTAAAAAGACGATGAACTAATCACTAATGATTGTCTACAGCCATTCTCCTAGCTTTATCCTATCAGATAGGATAGATTGAATGACTGAATTAAAATCAGCTACCTCTTTTAAGAATAATATGACGTCGTTGCCATTGCAAAATTGTATACCTATCTGCAAAATCAAAAATTTTCAGGAGAGCGTATAACAATTTAAAAGATAATCTTATCGAATTAAAACAATAAAAAAAAACTCGCAATTCATATTAAATTTATATAACTACACTAATTATGTGTTGTTTTAATTCGATGAAGTAATTTTTAAACTGTTTTTATGCTCTCCTGAAAATTTTTGATTTTGCAGATAAATAAATTTGTAATGGAAACGACGATGATCTAAATTGGTACCTAACGAATGTACTCAATATGTATATCAGGAGCAATTAATTACTAATTGGTTGATGTGTACTAAACATGAAACAGTGTTATAAGAAAGATTCCGTAACTTTGAGTCAACTCACTTACCGTGTGAGCCAAAGATAATATATGAAATGAAATTGACATTTATATCCATCAAATCGTTATGAGTTATTTTTGTCTTTATATCTCGATATCCAACCGTTCACAAGGATTATTGTCATCATTTAGATTGTTACCACATTTAAAATAGGACAATCATTATAAATCAACTAATTAACTACATAATAATTTCTATATCACTTTTTTCAGAAGTCATCAACAGTATATTGCCAAAGAAGTTCCTGATTTTGGCTGAAGAAAAATGTAAAATGATCTCGACTGGCTACCTGATATTTACAAGTGTTGGAATTTTCAGTCTAGCTTTCTCTCCACTGCCTGCCATACTATCCAAGTTGATTTGGGAGGGTATGGCGTTAAATGAGTTACCATTCCCTATGAAAGTTGAGTAAGTATTCAAGAATGTATTATAGAAAACTACAAAACCTTAATTAAGCACTTTATGCTTGGATTTGATGATAATTGCCATATGACAAATGACACACTCCGAACTGGCAGTCTTTTGCATTTAAAATAAATAAAATCTGGAAACCACCGGCACATAGTATTATATTAAAAACCTTACTTATTTAAATTAAGTGTTGTTTTAATGAAATAGTAAACATTTAAGTGGATTGAGTGATGACGCTTCAGGTTTCTATTCTGGGATTCTGTGTTTGCAAATTGTAACAATGAATAATTACAATATATGAAATATAAATTATTTCGATTTCGTAAATATTTGCATTTTTTGTATGAATAAAACACATTTTTGGAGAAAACTTATCTTGTCCACATTAATTTGCACATGGCTGTACATTGATTTTTAAATCAATATAATTATATTGGTGCTAAACACAAAATAGGAAAACAGTAAGTTTGAATTCAATTTAATCAAAGATATAAAAATAAAATTGACAGCTTTGTTTATCTATTGGTTGTGTTAGTATGTGTGACGTGTGTTTCGACTCTTTGACACAATCACTTTTTCACTGGAATCGGAAATAGATACACATTCAAAGAAATATATTTTTTTCCACGTCCGCTTCCAATGTGGAGCATATGGTCTCCTAATGGAGGTGCCTTAACAGAATTTTTCTAGGAGAACTGCTTGTTACTTACTTGCTCAACCTCTCTTTTTTTCGAAGAGAGTTGGGATAGAAAAATATATAAGTCGTCACTGCGATGAATCGATCAATTTTGCGCGAGTAATCTTGTGTCCACTGATGTGATATTCACAATATTTTTTAACCTTAGTTTTATTAAAAATGGGACGTAGAAGTTTAGGAACTAACTGATCTAGAGTTTGATGAACTCAACTTACAACGATAAAGTTTGAACAACTAAGAGTTTACAAAGCTGTTTGAAAAACACGCTGTTATAGAACATATTATTTATACCGTAGTATAATAACCTTTTATAACCTCACTGCAATTTTGTTCTAAAATGAAATTGATTTTACTTTTGTGTTTTATTCTATTTTCAGCGTTGTGTATGACACTTCATCGGCTCTATCATTTTCATTGACATACCTTTGTTTTATATTCTGCCTCTTGAAGATAGCGTTCGCCAAGAGTGCTATAGATATATGGTTCGTTACAATGGCGATACATGTCTCGGCTCATTTCAAAACATTAAATGAAGATATTCGTAGCATGGCATGCAAAAAGAAGTACCAACAGATAAAGAGATATTACTTTTACGACAGATATTGTGGCAGAAGAAGATATATCACAGAGAAATTAGCCACTAGCATGTTGAAAGGATGCGTCAAAAGGCACAATGTTTTAATCGGTTACGTCAATAAAATGGAAAAAATCTTTAGCTGCCAAGCCATGATTCAGTTTGCTTCAAGTGCCATTATGATTTGTCTATTGTCTTATCAAATAACGTTGGTAGGTATCGTATTGATCACAATTTTATAGATTAAATTGTATAAAGCTTTGTTAATTTCAGTAACTTTGTCATTGATCGATGTACGAATACATATATTATTTAGTATTTTTAAGATATCATTTGACGTAGCCCTAAACTTATTGGGCGTACCTGGGTCTTAAAAAAATCTAAAATCGATCTACATCCGCCCCTGATATGGCAAATTTAATATGTAATGTCTGTGACAAGGCAATAAGTAAATTCTTTTTCTGCATTACATTCATTGTTATTAATAATTTTATATAATTCACATCTTTTTGCAAAATTGTACCCTAGTATTCTTACCGTTCAGAAATCATTTGTCATGTCGTGAGATTTCTTGGATTTACCGTTAGCCGTAAACAAAAAGGCTAAGAGAGTTAACTGACGGACGGGTTTTAATAGAAGACGAAGGAACCTGAGATTCTTGATCCTCATCAGCGCGCTGGAGTTAAGTCGGAGCTTCTCCCGTGACGTCTGACAACCTGAAGCAGTCAATGTGTGTTGACGCTCCACCTCCCATCGAGTCAAACGTTCTCACATTATTTATATATTCTTAGGATCGCAACCAATTTCAGACTGTGATTTAGGAATAAGAAAAACAGGAACGATTTTAGAACGTATTGGAGATTTAGAATGCTTTATAAATACGATTCTGTTGCCTTAACCTTTTCCTAGCATTATGAGTCGAAGTTATTCGTATTGTTGAATGCGAAAAATATATCTGAAGTATAAACTTACTTATTTTAACGGAATAATTTATATTTGCAGATTGAAAATGATTTTTTGAAGCTCGTTTCTCTGAGTGGATTTATATTGATTGTCATCGGACAACTTTTTATGTTTGCTTGGGCAGGACAGATCCTTCTCAACGAGGTAAATTTAGTTAATTTTTATTAAATATTTGTTAAAAAATGATTGCTAATGATCTTGGGACAAGAGTTGAAACCACTGACTGTAAACTTTAGTGTATCAATCTTTGATCTGCCTCCTAAGTTTTAGATGTCTGTGATGTTTTCATCCTTCCCAACGAAGTTTCAATCCTATCCTGAGAAAGTGGCGGTGATAGAGTGATTCAATAACTAGTGACACTTTCTTGTCCTAGTCTTTCTTTCCTTACCTTAGCTAACAGGTAAAACCACTTCTGTTTAAATATTCCATTAGGAATATATTTAAAAAGAGACACATTTTCAAAGTAATAAAAGCGTTGTCATTTTCATTCAAATAGTATGTCAAGATGAAGAGATTTTAGAAAGTCAGTATTCTTTAAATTATGATATATTCGAACATCGGTGATATTTCTGACAGCATCTTCTCTTTGGACATGTCCACTGAATGTCCAAAGAGCCCCGAGGATTTTCTTTTCTTGAATCCTCCCAAGTCAAAACCAGCATCCTATACCTCCACCGATCACACCGCATGGATAATCATCAGTGACCTTCTAGTAAGACAGATATCATCAGATTGAAATAAGAGACAAGTAGGATTCACCATATCATCTATTCACAACCCTACAGACAAGATAGGCGAGCTAATCTAAGATCAACATAACGAAACACCAAAAGATATATCATTTTTTTCCACAAACTTGCATTTTTAGCATTGTAAATATTATACAATAAAACCACATAAATTATTGTGAATTTAGGTTTATAATAATGTCTAGAATTTGCTGTGTTTTCTACTGCGCAGGTGTTATTCGGTTTACGGTATAACCAGATTTTTCGGTTATTTTGTGTGTTGGAATTTTGGTTCACACTGATATAGCAATATAATATATGTCATATATTTTTCAAACGTTTTATCTATTTATTGTAATTGCCTGAGAACTGACCGGGTTAAAATATATGCAATAGGAGATGAGTAATATCGACCTCCAAAATAAATAATGACGCTTAGAAGCGTGGCTAGCGATGGCATGTTTTGGTTCATTTCACGCACTTGTTTTGTTAAAGAATACTATAGTTTAAATTTTTGATTAATTTCAGTCAGCAGCCATAGCGGACGCTGCATATAGCTGCCCTTGGTATATTTATGGACCCAGTTTTAGGAGGTCCATGGTTCTGATTATTCAACAGGCGCAAAAGCCATTAGGAATTACTGCTACGAAATTTTCTATGATATCGATTGAAGGCTTTTCAAAGGTAATACTTTGTATTACATTTTAAATAACAACTAAAACTTATGCAGGAAATACATATTTCTTTTATAATATTACTGACAAACCGAGATATTTTATTAGTCACTAAAACTAAAAATAAAATATGTATATAAATAAATATAATAATAAATATAAATATAAGTAAATATATTAGAAGAATGATGAGAATAAAATACGAAAAATGTAAATTTATCAGAAGATTGAATATGGAAAACTAGAACTACTATAGATGTACCAATTTAACTTGGTCGCTAGTGAGGGTGCCACCGTCGCGTTAGGAATGTTGCCATTCTCAACATCTCGTCTTATTAAAAGTAGACAAGTTATTTATTTTTCTTAAAATGGCAATTGGAGAAATTTATTCTAGACAGACAATTTTAGTTCCAAATTCTGCAGCGAATAAGTAATGTTGGTAATACTATAGACATGTGTCTGTTGCAAACGGACAAATCAAATAATCGATAATAAATGAAGTAACTTATGTCACGGTTTGAAGCGTATTTTCGCAACGATAGCAATAAATTAGGTATGTTATTTATGTTATGCCCCTCCGTCTTAGGGAGGCGTCGCAGCGCATTCCTTTTTGTTAGCTTGCGTAAACTTTTTACAGTAAACACGTCACTCTCACTTATAAATTAACTGCTAATAAATTTTAAATTGATCTATTTTTGAGTTAAAAATAACACATATGTGTGTGTGTGACGACGAAAAAAACAGCATTTTATTATATATGTATTTTATAATTTAATACATCGACTGAGGGTGCTTCATGAAATTTCAATATCAAATTTGAGTTATTGAGATTTTGTACACTTCCCGAAACCCGGGTCGTTAGTGACAAAATATATGAAAGTGTACAAAATCTCAATAACTCAAATTTGATATATGTATTTATATTTCAATACATTATATGTATCTGTTTTGTTATTAATTTTACATATTGATTTTAATTTAAATCGTTCAAATTAAAATTATGATTTACTTGGATGAACATAGTTATATTCGGTGATAAATACGCTTTCATATTCATGAATTCAGTAAAATGAAGGACGGCAAACAGATAAGTTAGTTAGCACATTAATCCAATAAAGCGCCTAGAATGAACAAATCTTTCAGAACAAATCGCCGTGGTTAATTGACTCGTGATCCGCTGGTCGCCACTAGTCGACTCATCTACTCCATGCCCAATACCTACTATTTAAAATATTCAAATTATGTTAAATTATTAATTAATATATGTTTCTTCAAAACATATATATGTATGTTGTTAAAATCGTTGTTGAACGAATATAACGCGAAGTGCTTATTCGGATTGAAAGGAAAAATTCAAATATAAGATAAAATTGGTTTTTTCAGCTTCTGTAGCGACTGACACTTTAAACTTCATATAATTACGTTTATTGATCTAGAAGTAAGTTGAGTGTCTATTTTCCCCATGATTTCCATTTTCTTCATTGTGTATGTTACCCATTTTCCTATAATTAGGAGAGAAAAGTAGTAAAACCATGATAAGGCAATTTACCCAAACGTGCCAGACAAGTCTTGCTGTAAATAGAATACGTAGGAGAGAAAAAACGTTACATGTTATTTGTTTTTTCAATATACCGAGAATCATACAAAAAAAAATGAATGCTTTATACGAAAAAACAATATGTTAGGCAAACGTTGCGTTGTATTTTTGCTACTAAGGTACATATGTACTTGAAAAACAGTCACATGTTAAATAGCATTACGTAGAAAAAATGTCAATTCTTCGACACATATAGATGATGACATCATAAAATATTTAATGTATGTATAATAACTCTATTATCGTCACTACTGCGTCACAGTAAGAGGCGACAATCTTACAAACATAGGATTAATTTGATGAATTAGTTGAATTGGGTATTTGTGTTGCAATAATCTTTAATTACGTGAACAAAATTATAAATACCTTATATATGAATATTTTTCAGATTATGAGTGCCGCACTTTCATACTTCACTCTTCTGCGCAGTGTAGTTGAAAAAAAGTAAATTTTATAGCGCTATACTAGCTGGACAAAAAATTAAATGGCCTTAAAAATTTTTACTGGAATTGAATTTACTTTACTGAAGCATACAACTGAAAGACGAAAGTTGAAGGACTTGTTATGCATTATGATAAAACACCCATATCTTAACCGAGATAAATAATAGAAACTCTTCTACATAAGGTTATTGATATTTTATGTTGATGCGTATATAAATATTATTAACGAAAATCAAGAGTTGTGACAGACATTCTAATCGTCGTTCGGCATGCAATACATCGCTGGCGACAGACAATTTTACCAAAACTTTGATGCCATTCGATTTTGAATCTGTTTTTCCGTGAATGTCCATTCACAGAATACTGAGTTTAGTTTTTATTCGTTTTTTTCGAGGTTTTTGTAGAATATTTTTAACACCAATTTAATTAAATTTCATTCAAGAATTTAAATAATAACAACCTTTTCTATCTCCTGCACAATTAGTTTTCTGTCACAAACGTGATGTTGCATGCCGAACGACGATTTAGTAAATAATAGCAAAGTATTTTGATGAATAAGGATTGTGTTATATATAATATATGATATCTATATCGGCATTATCACTGGCGATTGAAATAGATGTTAGCAAAATTTTCAGGTGTTTTATTTGAAAAAAAAAGTATCGCACCGAGATTAGGTACTGCCAATATTCATTTTCACTAAATTTCGAAACCTAATTTTGGGATTATTTAATATATTGAGAATAACTATGGGATCATTTTTGTATTATGGGTATACCGTTTAAAAATTCTGAATACTGACCGCTGACTTGAATTCGAAGTAATATTGGCAAAGAAAGAGATATTTTGTATGATTAGGTATATACTTTCTCACCTCCGTTGTTATATTAGTATTGTCAATTTTAGTTTATCAATTCTTTATATCTAAGAGAAAAAACTTGATTAACTCTCCACTTTTCGAGATAAAGCATCGAATATAGATATCTATTATTTTTTCGTTACACACTTTTAACATGATTGTTTCTGATACTTTGAAAGGAAACTTTTATGAAATTATATCTCTCTTCCATTTTTTAGTTTAAGTTAAAATAATGAGTAATTTATCTCTTTGAGAAAAACAAGATATATAAGATGTTGTGAAGCGGGGTCCCAATTTATTGTGTCTTTATTTTGAAGAGTGATTTGATTTTCCTAGTTCGTACCTGACCTTTAAGAGTAGACCTTCGAACAAAAGATTACGCACATAATCTTTTATTTTCTTTCCCATTTGATTGTTAATTTTTATGAAGTCTCAAGAGTCAAATATTAAAAGTGTGCTATTTTTTTCAATATTGCATTAATGGCTGCAATACTCATTACTCGGGTAAGAGTCAACAATATGGCAAATCATTTTTTAATCTAATCATTGACTTCTATTGTAGACATCTACATCTTAAAAAACACAGCACACTGCTAATCCTTTTTAATTATTTTATTATCAGTACATATAAAGTGGGTATTTTTGAATGTAATCTATTGACAGCCTACAATACATAAAGCTTAGGTAGCCGTTTGTTCACTCCTGAGGGTCATTCAACAAGATATGATACTTTTGTTGACTATAAACATGATTAAAATGAAATTCCTTTTGAGTTGTTAACTGTCAATTCTTGGCAGAAAGGCATTATACACAATTTTTTTGTACTACTTCGACATGTTTATAATGATCAGGAACGGTTTCACTCATCACGAACAGTTCAGTTGATAATCTTCGTGATGAGTGAAAGCGGTCTTGATCGTTATAAACAAATGGAAGTAGTACAAAAGAATCGTGTTTAATTTTTAAAATAAAATGAAATAACTTGAACCAAATATTCCTAGTCTCCATTTTGATATTTGATTTTTCTATACTAACTTACACATACACTAGCAATTCACAAAAATCAGTTGTGGCTGAAATTATCTTTACAAACGCATATGTAAAAAAACATGCAAAGATTGCCAAAAGATTACAAACATTTTAATTTTAATCTTATTTTTAGATTCACATACCTAATGTAAAAGTTTCTAAACAGAAATTGTTGTACGGGAACTGGTTATTATTCAGTCACTCAACCTCTCTTTTTTAAGAAGTTAAGGATTGGAGGATGGTGGTAGGACAGAACTAGTAGTGAACTGTTTGTTTTAGCTATACAAGGTATTTATGATCGGGTGAGTGGTAGAGAATGTACATATTACAATTTTGTTCACATACAAAAGTACTTACACAAATCTATAAATCGATTGCAAAAATAATTTACGGAAATGTTCGTACTGGGATTAAAACTCGTGGACGCCACAATCTAAAAGGGTGACGTCGGCCATCCAGCCAAAGGCCATGGAGTGGCACCGTCCCGAACTTATGGGGCGGGCAGGGTCTTCAAGCCATTCAAAAGCCGTCTACAGACTCGTCCTATTTATTGAAAATACCATAATAAGTCATGTTTTAACACAGCACTGAAAGGATTTATTAGTAAAAGTTTTAAATTCATCTTCCCTCTGTAAATTTTTAGTTTCAAATTTTACCGCGCTGTGTTGAAGTCTTACACCAGTCCGAAAGGGCGGGGAGGGAAGGGTTTAGTACATATGTTATAACAGAGAGTCAGGGCGATTCGTGAGTGAAGGAAGGAGGTCGCCGGGTGCGACGCGAGGTTTTTTTTAAGGAGAGAGGAGAACGTGTAAAACCAGCCCCAAATGTAATGTGTTCCAAGCCTAAATTCTGCAACAAATAAATGCGAGTGAGCGAAAATAATAGAGTGTCTCATTGAAGTGTCTTTGCCTCCAAAACCTGTGCCCTCCTAATATAACTCCATATTAGGAGATAGTCAATATAATTGAACTCAAACCTTGTTTTTTGGCCAAAACGAAGTCGATACATGATGTGCAATATTGTTGTCTTCACTGAAAGTGTTTTTGGATTCGAAATATTAGTTTCATAAATACATATAAGCGATTTAACTAAACTATAAAAAAGGCCCTTACGAATACTGACAGAAAACTTCGATTATGAAGAATACGATAATATGGGTTAGGCTTAATCAGAATACGACTGATTGATTAGATTCTAGTGGCTGATAACATGCATTTACGAAATTCAGGACCTCAGTTCGAGGTTGAAGTCAACAATCACCAAATAAATCCTAGCTACGAGTAGCTTCTAGCTTCCAATTCCAACTAACTAGCAGGTTGGAGTTTGAATTGAGATGCGAGATTTGATAAGTACCTATGATTCGGTCTCTGTGGTATAGTGGGAACAGCATTACCCTAGCAATCAAATCGGAGTTTGAGTAGAAGTCCCACCAAAGTCAGTGTCGAATTTTCAATTTATCTTGTGATATTGGGAATGTGCGTTTGTGATTTAAAAATATTTGGCGCATTGAAAATTATTAACTGTAATGCCAAATATTAAAAAAAATAATTAAAAAACAAAATTTTGTTGTAATAAATTAGTATTTTTTGGTAAGTAATATATTACATGATTTAAAAAAGCAATGATCTATTATTATAGTATTATAGATACAACAATATGACACACCCTGGTTTTTGTTAAGTATAAGTGTCAATAGGGTCCCGAACTGAAATCAACAGCAATAATTCGCAGAATCGGCCTAAAACTTGTTACCATGCCGTTCAATAGCCGCCGGGTACGGCCGCTGGACGAGTCCATTTTTACGGATAGGGGTAGCTCCGACGATGCAGGGAGTTTTTTTAATTATATTTGTAGACAGTCGATTACGATCTGCCGAGCGTAACGAGCTGCGCTCTCGTGGCGGAGGTGACGTGACGATGTGAATTGTTTGTTTTTTTTGATTTGCATTGGACTTAATTTAAATTCGTTGTGTCATTTGTATTATAACTTAAAGTAAATTCAGTTGCTAAGTAAATGTAAATGTAGAATCAATTTTATGTGTTAGGATTTATATATTTATGTAATGTAAACCACTGCATCTTTGATGGAAAAATAAATAAGTTTTGAACCGGATTTAAAATGGTGTTTGTCTGAGATCACAGCCCTTCCAGGACTCTGGATAACCAGCCACTCGCCTCTCTTCGATCCGGGGTCTTCTCAAATATTTACCTAATCGAGTTACTAATAACTCTAAATTCGTACAATGAAAATACCCGATCATATAAAATTACTACAAAACTACAGTACCACGACGTGATCGATTTCTAAAACCAATAATATTTCTAGCCCACCGTTTACCAATTATATTTAGTCACGAAACCCTTTTAAACGGTATTAGAGTTAGTACTTCTAGTGAAGATGGACACCCACTGTTTTAAATGCATTTTAGCGCCATCACTGCACATACCATTCCATGTTTCTCAACTTATACTGCGTACATTAATTCAACCATTGATAATTTATGTTCTCCCTTGTGGTATTAGTTAGTAACAATGGATGTACTCTTAAGTCAATTTACAAGTTTCCTGAGTTCTTCACAGATAAAGTATGGATACAAGGATGAGATAAAGAAAAGATTAGTAGTTAACTGACTACTCTCTCTCTTTGTGTATCGTTTTCAGGATAGTATAACGGGTGGAGAGGTCCTAGCTGAGTAACACGAAAGGGCAATAGCGTTACCACATGGTTACAAAAACACCTTAGTGAAATATATATATATATATATTTCACATTTCACAGTATGTAACATTTATTTATACCATCCTTTTTGAATAAATACAATATATTTTGTGCATGCGTTTTAAGAAATTATTGATTTACTTACTCTTTAGTGAAAAATACTTCTGATTTTAGAATGAGGTTTAAACGTACTTAGTTTTATCATTATAATTCGTTGCCTTGTTTCTTTATTGTTCGAGGACATCTAGCAGTGCCACTTATCTTTTAATCTTAATTATTCATTGTCTATAAATTTTGGTTAAAAATACATGCATTCAAAACTAGCGACATCTATAAATACTTATTACGACCAAGTCACTACTAAGAAAAAGTGATACAATTATGAAAGTAACAAAATGTATCAATCAAACTAAACGACACACCTACCGGTGAAATAAGAAAAGTCAAATTCGGAGAACATATTTTAAGATTTTTCTTTGACGGTTCTTCAGGAATATCTGCCCACCGTGGGTGCAGTAAAAGAGAATAGTTAGCTTCTAGCCTCAATCCTTATATCACTACCCTTATGAAAAGGGAAAATTAGTCACCGATCGCAACTAGTATCTCTTAAAATTGTTGATGTAAAATGTTCGTTTAGAAGTTCATATGTTTTAATTCAGTGTGACCATAGATTTTTTTTAAAATAAATTTTATATGACATTACCGATCGTAAATCCTTAACATTTAAATATTTTTTGATATGCAGGTGGTCCTTGACTTTCATACAACTATACAACGTTTGATAGAAAAGATTCGAATACATAATAGCTTTTTATAAATACAAACCATTTTTTTGTAGTGGTTTCAGAATTTCTATAATGATTAGAACCGTCGATGGGATTCGATGAGCGATGGTCTTGATTATCATTATAAAGAATATGTTTTATTGTTATAAATATAATTCGATTCCAGAAAGAATTGACAGTTAACATCATAAAAAAATATTGTATATTACCTACTATTATAATTATTTCTATACTAAATATACTCACACCTTTTTTTAAGCCATGCCTGGTCCCAATGTGAATCATATGGGCACCAACAGTATTCCAACAGAAGTTGTTAAGTCAGTCTCTCAACCTGTCTCTTGGCTCTTTGGGAACGAAATAATGATGGGCTTAGCAAAATGGATTATAGTAGGCCTTTTAGAGCATTTAGCCTACGTCTAATAAGTCAGATAGATAGTGTTTAGGATGGAATGAAAAAATCAAATAAATCCATATCTTTCTATTCATTCGGGGATTAGAGCCCTTGACGGCGCTGCTGAGTATTTCATAAGAGCACTCATTATTTGGTTATGGAGTTGACGGATGGCTGAATTATCCAGCTATTTAGTTTACTATATGATAGAAGACTTCTTTCTAGTAGCATTATTATACAGTTCACTCGCAATGATTTTTTTTTGTTTCAGTTGAATAATTATCCAGCTATTTATGTTTACTATATATTATAAAATAATTGATAACATGTAAGATCTAGATGTCTTATCTGATAATGTCAGAATGATAATGATAACAATGCCAAGAATGAATAAAAACATTTATTTAAATAAATAAGACATAACAATATATTATTTCAAAAATATTTTGATTCGCGATGAATAATAGTGGTATTCATAATTATAATTTTGATCTTTATCGATAAAAAACAGTACAGAGTATAAATCTTTCATGTTAACACTCTTTCTCATATAGGAATAAATAAGTCAAACAATATAATATGTATTTTATGAGCTTCTACGGCTCTTATTCTTGTATTGAAAATCGTTTAAATTAATAAAATATGCTGAATACTTACTAAATAAAACTATTTTTGTATTTTGTGTTGTATTTACAGGTGGTTATGATCTGGTGATTTGATACCATCGTTGGTTTCATTCTCAATTTAGTATATTTTTTTTTAATTTACAAATACTGCACAGTTATAAGTTGTTTTCTGAGTCCATGATTCACTGAATATTTACTTTATTGTATTAAAATTGACTTGGTTTTGAAAATAGATATTATTTTTTTAAATGATGATTATGAACTGAAAACGTCAAAAATATTTATTAAGTATTCGGCACTAATTTTCCATTCATCATCGATTTTTGAGATTTCTGAAAAATTTTTGATTTTTCTACATTTAAATATTTTTTTTACCAGTGATATCAACAAATAGCTGTCCATCGCCTGAAACACCTGTATTTAACTCTAATCTTGGCAATATATTAGAATTTATGTTTACTGGGGAAGTGGATGACAAAACAGTATTGTTGAGTATAACCGATCTCCCTTTAATGATTATGTATGTCAATACCACGGCTGTAACAGCGAGACTCACAACGGCAACAGCCAAGGCAGTAATCGATAGAATTATCCAAACGTCCATATCTGAATCTCCACCTGTTATTGACAGATCAGTGCTAGTAAGAGGCAAAGGAGAAGGAGTAGTCTCCGAATGAAGAATCGGGTGTGGTTGGATCTGAAGTTTCAGAAGGTTTGCTGATGGGTTCTGAAGAATTTGATGAGGAATCTGAGGTTGGTGAATCTGTTGGAGAACTTGCACCCGTAGGGGACGAAGATTCGAGTGTCGTAGGCTCGGAATTTTCAGAGGATGTGAATGTTGTCATGTCGGTGGTTCCCGACGAATTTATTGTAGTATCTATGGTCAGTGAGTCTGTTGGAGAACTTTCATCCGTGGGGGATGATTCGAGTGTAGTTGAATAGGATGTTTCAGAAGATGTGAGTGTCGTCAAATCGGTGGGTGGCGTTGAATTTGGTGTCGATTCTGTCGTTGGTGAGTCTGTAAGTGAACTTGAATCTGTAGGTGATGAAGATTCGAGTGTGGTTGGAAAGGATGCTTCAGAAGATGTGAGTGTCGTTAAGTCTGTGGGTAGCGATGAACTTGGTGTCAAATCTGTTGGAGAACTTGTACTCGTAGGTGATGAAGATTCGAGTGTTGTTGGTTCAGACGTTTCAGAAGATGTGAGTGTCGTTATGTCCGTAGGTTGCGATGAATTTGGAGTTGGTTTTGTGGTTGGTGTAGGTGAACTTGCATCTGTAGGTGATGAAGATTCGAGTGTGGTTGGATAGGATGTTTCAGAAGATGTGAGTGTCGTCATGTCCGTGGGTTGCAATGAACTTGGTGTCGATTCTGTGGTCGGTGGTTCTGTTGGTGAACTTGAATCCGCGGGGGATGAAGATTCGAGTGTTGTTAGGTAGGATGTTTCAGAAGATGTGAGTGTCGTCATGTCCGTGGGTTGCAATGAACTTGGTGTCGATTCTGTTGGTGAACTTGCATCCGTGGGGGATGAAGATTCGAGTGTGGTTGGATAGGATGTTTCAGAAGATGTGAGTGTCGTTATGTCCGTGGGTTGCAATGAACTTGGTGTCGATTCTGTTGGTGAACTTGAATCAGTGGGGGATGATGATTCGAGTGTGGATGGATAGGATGTTTCAGAAGATGTGAGTGTCGTCATGTCCGTGGGTTGGAATGAACTTGGTGTCGATTCTGTTGGCGAACTTGCATCAGTGGGGGATGATGATTCGAGTGTGGTTGGATAGGATGTTTCAGAAGATGTGAGTGTCGTCATGTCCGTGGGTTGCAATGAACTTGGTGTCGATTCTGTTGGCGAACTTGCATCAGTGGGGGATGATGATTCAAGTGTGGTTGGATAAGATGTTTCAGAAGATGTGAGTGTCGTCATGTCCGTGGGTTGCAATGAACTTGGTGTCGATTCTGTTGGTGAACTTGAATCAGTGGGGGATGATGATTCGAGTGTGGATGGATAGGATGTTTCAGAAGATGTGAGTGTCGTCATATCCATGGGCTGCGATGAACTCGGTGTCGATTCTGTGGTCGGTGAAGATTTTAGTGTCGTGAAATCAGTGAGTGGCGATGTCATAGGACCAGTGGATGGCGTTGAAGTAGGCTTAGTGGAATCTGTAGTAGCTGACTCTGTAGTGGAACTTCCATCAGTTGAAAATGATGATTCTAATGTTGTTGAATAAGTAGACTGTGAAGATGTAGAAGTTGTCAATTCAGTTGATTCCGTTGTTGGTAAAGATGTCGTCGTCACGATATCTGAAATGCAATCTTCAGCGTCTTCGGCTTTTATTCCAATAAAATCAATTGCTAAAAATGCACTCTTTGACTGCAGTTCTTCACATTGAATTACGAACTGAAAATAACAAAACAGCGTATTAAAAATAGCTAATGAATTACTTTAGACCAATTTTGATCAACCGAAAATATTTTTAACACAAACAGAAGATAGATTGCAGTACGTATATTGTGCATTTTAAAAGAGGATCTTGAAGAAAGAAATATAGCTTCGATACGTCAGTTTGGAAGTGTAAAAAGTCAAAAAGCATAGTTCTGAGATAATTAGGAAACAAGATTTTTAGCACGTTTAATCTCGTACTGTGCATTTTTTGTAGATTTTAATGAAACTCTAGCATTATCTAAAGAATATATTTATAATGTTATAAGCATGTTTTTCCATACGATTTTCGTAGTTGTTACATGTCGCATCTAAAGGAACACTAACAATTGTTATTTTTAAATTATCAAAGATTACAACTTGTTACATTTTGAAACTGGTAGATATCAGAATTATATCGGCTGTTGATACAATTTTACAGCAGACGAAAAACAAAGTTTTGATATCAATGAGACTATTAAAGATTTAAGGTTGCGTTTCAGATGAATTTATTATTTTAGAAAATTTGAAGTATTACATATTCAAAATAAGCGTGATTGCCATAACGATACGACTATTTTAATTTTTATTTCAATGATGTTCATATTTTACTGTAAAATAGCAAGAAGTCACCTCTTTTCATAACTTTTTTTTTTTTTTTTTTCCATGTCCGCTCCCAATGTGGAGCATATGGTCTCCTAATGGAGGTATCTTGACAGAATTTTTCTACGAGAACTGCTTGTCACTCAGTTGCTCAACCTCTCTTTTCATTTTCGAAGAGAGTAGGGATAGAAGGATAGGGCTATGACAGGACTAGTGGTTAGCTAATCGCTCTCGTTACGTCCCGTGAGGATGGGATTGGTGGGAGGGAGGACTCAGACTACGAACAGAAATTCATAAATCGATTGAAAGATCAATCTATGAAAACCGTCCGCACCGGGAATTGAACCCGAGACATCCGTAACCGTAGCCAGCGACGAAACCAACTGCGCCACGGACGCCGACATAACTTTAGAAATATTCAAATTGCAGCCATAATCTTTTTCCACACAACAGAATGTTAGGTGAACTTTTATGAAGGAAACTTGAAAAATTACAAAAAATATTAACTATTTCAATTAATTCATTTTGCTAATAATTCAACTACTCATACTGATGCATTGGTGATGATCATCTTTGGTTTTTGAAGAATCTCTAAGTAGTTATGGCCAAAGAAAATAAACTAAATCGTTTTTTATAATATAAAAACACTTTGCCATCACAGTACTGAACTATCATATTCGTCGAAGACGTCAAAAATAATTACCTTTATATTCGTGTAATCTTTCGTAAATTTGTATTTTTCAATTCGCCATGCGTTGCTGTTATTAATTAAAATGGATTTTACTGCTATAACTGACGATGCTTCATCAAAAATTCTAAATATTAAAACTAGAATTCCTAATGCACTTTGTGTATATACTGAGAATATGATTTCTGTGCCACTTTTCACGTTTAAGTTGTCTGTTTGACCACAGCTTACTTGTGTATCGTCAGTAGTAAAAAAATAGTCACTTGACTGACTCGGTTTGGGCAAATCAGAAAAATCGGAATATTTTTTCACTTTAAACTGGACAGTAGTTTCACTACACGTTTCACTAAAAATTCCCAGAGTACCACTTGAAAAATCCTCCTTTATACATTCCACTTCGTCTTGTGCAAAAACACTTTTATTAAAAATAAAGAATAGCCCCGCCACAAATAATATAACGCATTTCAAATGGGCCATTATTGTTAAATAGTTTCTTATATAGTTCTATAAATATTTACTTCTCATATTTATATTATGTACAAACTTAACTCATTCGCAATATGATGTTGGGTCTAAGGAACTGTATTTTTAAAAATTTTAATATCTTCATTAAAGAATGTAGACATGTTTTTCTTTACAACAACAGCACAACGTTTGAATCAAAAAATTAATTAAATTAATTAATAAAAATTGATTAATTATTTTTCAATAATAATTAAACTAGTTTTTTGCTTTCAGAAAAGAGTAAGTTGCTCAGATGAAAATCTGTAACCGAATGACAATGAAGTATATTAAGACAAACATTGGGTAAGTATTTTTCGCAGGACATTATGACTCATGACAACATGATATCTGCAAATAAGAAGGATTAACTATGATTATTTGATATCACAATGGAAGTTAGATTAAAATCAACTCAGCGATTAAGAAATTAAATAACAAATACATTGATGCAACATCAAATGATTGAGAATTAAATTCAAGTAAATCTCAAATCAAGTAATGAAATTCGACTTATAATTTTGTAAATGAAAGTGCTATTATTTGTTGTACAATGCTAGGATTTGTGTATTTTTTTAATCATATCATGCCATGTGCTTTATTCAAGTCTACAAACCGTGGTCCAAAGTCCTTCAGAGAAACTGTGTATAGAGCAGCGATGCAATTTATGTTCCAGCGTGTGTTCATCCAACCAGTCGTGCCAGTCTCTTCTCACCATTAGGTCTCACTTCAATCATATATTCGTATCGGCTGTGTCCACGACGGAAGCGCTTAAAGAACACTGTGTATTATTAATCAAATAATAAATTTGCTAAAAATATATTTTTAAAATAAATTATTTACAAGACGACATCAATGGATGCTCTACCAGTTTTGGCTGGCATGCTACCGGTGAACCTGCACGTTCTGCGGTGTAATAACTTTTCTTCTGAAGGGCATCAACACGGAAATTGAAAGCGTCCCTCTGACGCCGATCCTGTCGTAAAATATACCTGTAACTCACACTTATCGTTCATTCGTATATATGCTGGCGTACAAAGCAGCCCTAGCAGCTTGGCAGACTAGGTGGTCTGCATCCACCAAAGTGCGCCCAAAATTCTTCCCGGACGTGACCTGTGGGCACGATGTAAAGTGTCTTTCACCTAAGCTCTGGGTTTGCCAGTTTATAACCGGTCATGAAAAGTTCAACGTAAACTATTTGGGCTAGGCAAGTTGGTTGAAAAGCGGGATTGCACTTGTGGATACAACCATCAGGACGCTAATCACGTTCTGTGGGACTGCCCCGAAATGAATGCAGGACGAGCAGAGCTGTTTGCTGTGGTCCGTCCTCATACGGGCTCAATATCCCATGCTGAATTGATCTCAACCAAGGCCAGCTTTGAAGCATTCGATAAATTTGCAACATCGAGATATTCTCGGTTCTTCTTTAGGTTCAACGCGGAGTAGATTAAACTCTAGCGCTACGGCGGATTCTCAGTATACGAATACACAGGATACTTAATATCGCTTAAACTAAGTGGCTGAGCAAGTCACATTTTCTTTTTCTTTCTTTCTATGTTTTCTTTTCTTAAGCACAATAGTGCGTGATTCAAAGAACGGTCCTTTGCAGCTCTGCATCGGGCCAAAAGCATGAAAAGGAGGTTATGGAAGGTGGCCGAGAAACAGCAGCTGCATACATATAAAGAATGGAGATGAGGCAACCAACTTGTTGTACATAGGCCACGTTGTGGTGTACTTACTTATTTGGTTATTTATTTAATATAGACATTACAAAAATTACAAATTATAAGTTTATGGCCTGGCAATATAAAAAAACGTTTAAAATATAGTGCAAATAATAATTAGTAAACATGAACAGTTGGCAAGGGAGCCAACCTAGTAAGTAGGACACCAATCCCGGGATTGGTCATTAAGTATAATTTCATGATTCAAATTGTGTTCAGTATTGCTTCAAGTGGAATGGATATTATTTATAAAAATATATAATTTATTTTATTTATTATATTATTAAGGTAGGCTTTACCAGATGGTATTCAAAAAGAAAACAATGAGAATGTCCTTTAATTCGACCTTGAAATATTGTCCTCTATCCATTCAAGAAGCAGTCCCCCTTTATCCTCCATTTCAAATACGATAGTATAAAATCGGCTGTTACGGTAAATTTTTTATCATCTCCGCTCCCAATGTGGACCACATGGACTCCTAATGGAGTTACCGGAACAGGAGTTTACCAGTACTTCTTGTTACTTTCGAAGAGAGTCGGGATAAAAGGATAGGGATAGAACAGGAATGTTGGTTAGCTAATCACTATCGCTACGCCCTGTTTTTAGGATAGAATGGGTGGGAAAGAATTCTAAACATCACAAGCATGAATGCCTACGAGTAGAAATCCATAAATCGATTGAAAAATCAATTTATGAAACTGTCTGTGTTGGGGCTTGAACCCGAGACATCGGTAAAAGAAAAAAACAACATTGACCGCTTCAACACGGACCCGACATATATATATTTATTATATTAATTATATAGTTAGTATAAAAAAACTATGTACGTACCTGAACACACGGAGGTGCATGCTCTAGTTAATCATAAAGTATTTAATATGAAAAAATGAGTTAGTTTTAGCATTTACAGTGAATCCCGAGTTAAGGGGTTGAATAATTGACCGGAATACCGAGATTAGACTCCCTACTAGTAAGTTCAGACAAAATCTACTTTAATACATTACAAAATAGTGCCTGTCTGAACTCGCTCACTTCCACGAAGAATATGTCGATACTTGAATACAATATGTTTTATAGTTACTGCAATATATATATCTTGATTCCTCAATTCCAAAGTATATGAAGCCAAAAATTTGCAGTTTTTGGTTAAGTATGAGGAGATGTTTAGAACAGTGCTTCGCAACCTTTTCTCATCTACGGCACACCTAATGACTCCTTGGAATTTTGCGGCACACTACAAGCAAAAAAATATGTAAATTTCAAAAACAAAATTCATATTTAATAATTTGAATAAAAAACAGCCAATATTTCTGTGTAACACAGTATGGATTAATATTCCAATCAGATTTCCTCATATTACAGAAATTGAAGGCTCTTAATTCGATGTTTTTTGTTTTAACACATTCGTTTATTATTTTTAACAATTAATAAAGTAAGTTTTTAGTCATTAATGTTTCCTGATGTATACAGCAATGTGTTATTTTTAGTGCAAGATTTTTGGTTTTCCACTAAAGACAAACCCCGTTTTATCCCCCATTGTTTGCAGAATATATGCAAACACTCACAAACACAATAATTCCATCGAATGTCATTACCTTTGAAAACTTCATTTGTTGCTAGGAAAATGTCCTCACCGGTAGTCTACTCTGCGAACTTTTTGCGAAACAGATATCTAGCAATAAGATAGCTTTATTTGTATTCTAATATGAAAATTTTCGACTTTTTTTTTATTTCGGATGAATTGCACGGCGGCACATATATCACCTATATCTCTCTTTCGCAAATATCTCTTTCGCACTAGTGTGCCTCGGCACACCGGTTGCGGAGCACTGGTTTAGAATACCGATATATTAATTGTGATTATTTTTAAACGACAGTGGTTGGATTCAAACTCTAGCAACTACGAAAATCCTGTGAGAACCTCTGATAACTCTCATTATAAATATGAGAAAAAAAAACAGAATCATGTTTATATATCATGTATAAATATATTTTTTAGATAATTCTAGAATTTTATTAAAATCTACAAAACTCAGATGTGCAGTAGAAGATTAAACCTGTCCAAAATCTTGTTTCCCAATTATCTCCGAACTATGCTTTTTAAATTGTAACACTTTGAAACTACGGTATCGATATATATATTCGATAAATAAAAGTTCATCACTGAATAAATATCTTCCCATATACAATGCGCGGATTTATTAAGTAAAATATCAAAAAACAAATCTTGTTAAGATATAATATTTACATATATCATACAAATAACTATTGTATTACTCTCCTAAGTAATGATTAACGCGTGAAACCTATACGATATCTAGATTAGATAATAAATATGAAAAATGTTGAAGCATATCAGTATTTTGCTCTATATATTTATGTAAACATAATGTTCATCAATATATTATAGGTAAATATTTCCATTAATTTACGCGGTTTTCACTTATGTAGCTTCTAGTGGAACGCATCTACCGCGTAAATCAAGGAATGGGTGTATGGTATATTATATTATGAACAAGCTATTAGCTGTATCATATTTAAATATGGCAACAATTGTTGGAACGTAAAATGAAGATAATAAAATAAATTGTGAAGTTGTGTTAAAATTAGATTTTTGTTTCATTATACAACATTGAAAAATATTTTACAGCTATGCTGTAGTCATGGCAATTCAAAATCATACATTATAATGAAACAGGAAAGGTTGCTATTGACTCTAAATATCAATACAGTATATATATTATGCAAAACTCTTTTTTAAAACGTGTCCTCTTCCAATAGGGAGCATATGGAATGTCAAATTAAATTAAAAATAATATAAAATTGGATACAACTTATTCATCACTTATTATTCATATAAAGTATTATTATAAAAATTAATATAACTACACATAACTAGTGATGTTATGTAATTCCATAAAAAATGTCATTATTTACTGTTTAAATTTCCTTATCATTGTATAACGATAATGGCAATTTTATTTTTTATTATAATTTAACATACTTACATAATAAGCTATTGTTTAGAAATGAAATGCGTGCTAATTGAGGTAGCCAATTGATTACCTATTCAGAAGAAGCTCTTCTTCATGTCTGATAAAATAATTTTATCGATAATCATCTTAAGTTGTATCAAATAAAATAACTATCCACATTGCTGGCGAGTACACTCGCGCATAAATCGTGATGGTGCTGTCCGACATCCAGATCTAGTTTCTTCGCCAGAAAATTTCTAAGAATTCAAAAAATTTGCGGCTTCCTTTGGAGAAAAAATTTACCTTTCCTGCCCCTCACCATTTAATCTCTAATTATTGAAATCATTATTATATTTTATTTATTTTTTGAATCACCATTTTGTTTATTTAAGTTAATAGTTGTTTTATGACTTTTTTCCATGTCCGCTCCCAACGTGGAGCATATGGTCTCCTAATGAAGGTATTTCAAAAGATTTTTTTCTATGAGAATTGTTAGTTACTCAGTTGCTCAATCTCTCTTTATTGAAGAGAGTAGGGATGGAGCTAGGATAGTACTAGTGCTCTCGTGACGCCCCGTGAGGATCGGATGTGTGGGTGGGAGGGAGTTTTAGTCATCACAAACACTCAGACTACGATATTACATTAATATTTATTACTGTCAATGTTTATTATAAATGTGTAGACTAAAGTGAATTAAAAAAAAAATCATAACGTTAAATTCAATTGACATATGTATATAATATCGTAACAATCAAAATAGTAACAATGTAAGTTACAAACAAGTAATTTTATAGTCCACAACTAAGCACTACTATGAATCCCGAATGTTTACTTTAGAAGAAATGTTTTTCAAACGACATGGGTGTCTGTGATGTTTCCAACTCTTCTCATCCACACCATCCGTTCCTTAAAACTGAGGGTATAGAGAATGATTAGCTAACTACTAAGCGCTGGTTATTTTCTAACTCCATACTAGCTAGCGAGTACAGTTGGTTGCGTGAGCCTAAGTTTAGTTTTGGTTTTTTGTTACAAAACCATACCGATTAGATAAATACAGTATTAATTTATCGAAAATAGTATTTGTTTTCAATTAGTCACAATTCAAACTAAATCAATCGCACTTACAAATACTTTAATTCACTAAGTAAATAGTGTTTTATCAAGCGGCTGGCAACCTTGGCCAGATAAAAACATACTTATGTTACCTACATTACATTTTTATAAACATTGCGACTAATAGACGAAAAAAACCTAACACAATAAATACTAAGCAATACGCCGAAAAAATGTAGTCTATTTAAAAAAAAAATAATCAACTTTTGTTCTATTATAAAAATTGCAAGAATGGTATCCATGTTTTATAGCCTCTCTTGCGAAAAGAAAAGAGCTAGTGATGAACTCAAAACTCATTCCATTAGTTTAAAAAATAGTATCTTGGTCTCTTTATACCAAAGTTATCATTTTTCATGCTCTGTCGTCTTTATTAAAACTTTATTCATAATTATATAAATTATAATAACAACAGATTTTTCCTGTTGTCGTTGAATACTCAAATGCCGTATACCTGATTCACAATTTGTTACTTTTAGTAAAATACACGCCCAACTGGATTCATTTTTAATTTAATTTCAAAATATATGAATTATTTCATGCTTGCAGAGAAATTCATTACATATTTATTGAAAACAAAGAAGTGTCACTTGCCAGCCAACATTTTTATAAGTGCCATCCCTGGCACGCGCGCCCTTAGTTCGCCAACCATGTCAAAGACTATTTAAATATGTAACAATCGTAGGAATGTCACGCGAGCAAAAACAGTAGATCCGATTACTAGGCTTAACAAGATATTATAGCTATATGTATACATAATATAATATTTCGCTGGGTAGAAGTTATGGCAGTGTAATTTAATAATATTGTAATTAACATTATTTTATAACAATTATCTTATTTTCAGTCGTAATTATTTCAAAATCAATTTAATTTAATGGTCTACTAAATGGTTTTATTAAATTAAGCGATTTTCATTTAAGTTATTAATTATTTAACACTATGGTTTAAATTACTAAAGGCAATCCTTTGTCATTTTTTATCAAATGCGGATAGAAAAAGGGTTTTTGTTCATATTTTTAGTTTTTGAAAAAAATATACCCTTGAGCACAGTCAATGGCGTTAACTACTTGGTTAGAGGTCCGGAAATCCGATGGTAGGAGGGAATTTTTAGACACTCCAGTACGGATAGCTTAATGAATTGATTTTTTTTGTTCGAAGTCATGGATGTATGTAATGTCTAAAAGTTACCTCCTACTCATCAAATCCTGAAAACACAACGAGATGGAGAAGATTGCACGAGTGTTTATTTAAATACATCGATTGTCCTTTTTTAGAGAGTACAAAAAATAATAACGAATTTACAAGTTCTGGGTTTGGCTTAATCATCGGTCATATTGTTTTTCTTGTGGGCGAGGGTTCAATATTTTTTGGGTTTCTTCTTACTTGATTTTGCGGTGGAGGGATCAAATCCCTGGATCCAAAAAATCTTAGGTATGTTATTTTAGCATGTCAAAACAAAAAATATAAGAGCATTCGTAATCGGGTGGCAGTAGTTGTACAAGATTATGAAAATCAAATGGATAAATTGTGTTTTTACGCCAAATGGCCAAAATGCAGCGAAAACATACATTACTTTTAATTAAATAATAAATAGATACAATGAAAACATTATTTTCAAATTGTTCTTTTATTTTCCTGTTCTGCTAAGTCTTGGAACCGTTTTAGTACAGAACAATTTACAAAAATTGAAGCAAAAATGTAGTGCCACTGAGTTAAACTATTATTGACGGCGGTCCATTAGTACAAACACTGATGAGTTTGCTATAATGTAATTTTATATTTTTAGGCATGATTTCACTTATTAAAATATGTCTGATCCTCTTGTTTTGGACAAGACCTTTCAGTTGCTGAGATACATCCTGAGAGAGTTTCTGGACACGTATCGTAATTGTTTCCCAAATCTGTAATATGTTTCTTGCTTCACTCCATTTGAAGAGAGGGGTTGAGTTTATGATTTACAAACCATTGCACGTTAATTAATGTAAATTGAGCTGTGTTCAAAATGGAATGTTTTAGGCACCGAAAAGCTTGATTATTAAAAAATATGTGCTACACAACTCCTTTGTAAACCATTGCACGTTAAATAATGTAGATTGAGATATGTTAAAAATGGAATGTTTAATTGAACATATTTTTTTCGTCGATAATTATGCCCGGTGTGACGCTTAGGTCGAATTCGAGCCCTGGTTTGTAGTATTTTATATGCTCAAAACCAGGAGCGGGTATGGTCAAAAAATATCAATATAAGAACCTAGTTTAACGATTTTTTTGACCATGTAAAGTAGGGATAAAACTGAGCCATTCAAATATGAACATTTCAACTTTTTGGCACTATCCCTTCCCATAACTATTTACCAAAACATATTTCGACGAACCTCTTCTTTATAAATATCCATAACACAAAATTATTTCGTATTCAAATACATGCTGTGTAAAGATCTCAATCATGGAGCTATCAGCTAATATAGCAAGGCTAAATATCAACGACGAACAAGAAACCAGAGTGATTTTAAAATATTTCATTTGTGCGTTGAAAATGATTGGAATTTTCCCCAAAAACAATGAATACATCAAAAACAGAATCATTTTTTCGAGTACCATCTTCGCCTGGATGATTGTAACTGTTCCGCAAATATTATACGTCCTGAGAAAATCCAATGATATCTTCGAAATAACTGAAACATTGGCACCTGCATCGAGCACACTTATGCTCATAACAAAATACATTATAATGTTTATGCATAGGAACAAATTCAAAGATTTTTATGCAGAATTGCAGGCTAAGTGTAACATTCTTTATTTATTATAAATGAGTCGTTAAACACGCTCCCAAAGGTTTTTAGAGTTTTGAGTAAATAACTAAAAACTGTTATGGGTAGTATGGTAGCTTTAAATATAATTGAATTATTATTTTGTCTCTTCCGGTGTATAAGGAATAGTAAAATATTCTGTTGCGTAAATACTTAGTAAATTTCGTATTAGCAAAATAGTTGTCGTGCGAGGTGCAGTTGGTGGCGTCGTTGGCTACGCTTACAGATATCTCGGGTTCAATTCCCAGTGCGGACAGTTTCATAAATTGATCTTTCAACCGAGTGTTTGTGAAGTCCAAAAACTGCTTCAACCCAAACATCCAATCCTCAAGGGGCGTAGCGAGAGCAATTAGCTAACCACTAGTCTTAACCTAGCCCTATCCTTCCATTCCTACTCTCTTCGTAAAAATAGAGGTTGAGCCACTGCGTAACAAGCAGTTCTCATAGAAAAAAATGTGTTGAGATACCTCCATCAAGAGACCGTATGCGCCCCGTTGGGAGCGGACATGGGAAAAAAATATTCTTTTTTACTGACGTTTTTTTGGAGCGTGTCGATCGTGTAAAAAGAGGATCGAGATCGTGTAAAAAACGACAATTTTATGTTTGGAGACATTTTGAATTTCGAACTGGAGACGAAATATGAAGACAAAATATTTACATATGGACATTAAAAACTTATTTTATTGAAAAATCGCCAGGAGCGTGTTTTCGACGCAGCGAATCATAATATGTATTAGGTATCTATTATTATGAAAACATTGGTCTTGATTTACCTGTATGTGTTTCAGCTAATTATGTCTTTCTAATACACAGTTGAGGAAAACTGGAATCTTAATTCTGAGCGAAGCTGGGTTTTAATACAATGTATGCCAGTAATTGAATGATTCTGTTCAATTAGCGAAGCTTTTACTGTTAGGTTACAGATACTGTCTGAGTGTGCACAGCGTGTTTCACTTCTTTTTTTAAAATGTGTTATATTGAAACAACTAATATTTCATAAAATTATTGACCTGATAGAAATTGTTTCAAGAATATTCTGACAGATTGCTTATTAGACCTCTTTCCGTTTCAACTGAAGTGGATGACATGTCAAAATTAACCTTGTTTTTCTACTCTAACTACAATAACATTTTTTTTGAATACCGCTTACATTATTTCTTAAGAAATATTTAAAAAATCTTCTCAATGTCTTGATTATAGATACATCTTGCAAAGTTGAATCGAGGAAAGTAATCATGAATGCGAATAAGGAGGCTCACAAGTTCCTCGTTTTGTATTCCATATTATTATCGTATGTAATGATTAATTATGTGGTTGTTCCTGTTCTCCTCATGTTGATAAAAATGTTACTAGGCATACAAATACAAGAATTAATGCTACCATTTAAAGCGGAGTAAGTAAAATTCAAAATATGTTTAATAAACTATGCAACTTTACCACTTAACCGCTATGAAAAATATACCTTTTGCCTCTGTCCGTGGCAAATTTGTACATAATTAAAAATTACAAAAAGTTGACTTATTTAAGTAAATCATGGTTCCTTAATTTTACCAGATCTCGCCAAAAGCAATATCACTAAAATTCCTTTATCAGGAAGCTTCTAGTCACACAGTTAATAATATATAATTAGGGTTGTCACAACCAATTTCTGTAATTTTAGAACGATCAAAAAAAAACTTTCAACATCAAGAATTTGTTTTATTTTTGAAAGACGATTACGGGCATAGTGATCACCTTCGCTTGTAAAATTCTAATTTGTAGCAGTGACAAAAAACATCATTCATTAACGAAATATTTGAAAAAGTTCGATTCATTATTTTTTTTCGTCGATATTCATTTTCCATCCAGACACGCTATCATCGAATGCGTGAATTTTTGGTGTAAAGTCACCGTCAGTCCAAATAAAAACATTTCCAGTGGACATTTCAAATACATCGTCAATTTCATTATTTCAATATGTTTCAAAAATGTCGCATAGGTGATGTCTGACATTATTCAAAATTATTTTTTTCTTATATTGGATTTTGACATAACCATTGGTTAGACCACTTTGACAAGAGAAGGTTTTCTGAATGATTCAATTTGTTTCAATAATTTCACAATCTTTGATAGACTAAATTATGTATTTCTCGTATTGGATCTCTACCGTTTTGGCAACCCTGATGTTACCTATGCGATTTTCTTTGAACTTCCTCTGATAAATCTGCAAAACTAGATATGTTATGTACATATTACAAGCTTTGGTAGATGACGCACCAATGTTATATATTTAAAAGTGATAAATAACATAAATTCACGCTAAAAAAACATCGCGCCCACCGGTGGGCTTATAACGTGTGGAGCCTTATCACAATATAGACAAAACATCAACATAAACGACACAAATGAACCTTTCTATCTTGCGCCCTTACATTAATTAGTGTGTGTGAGTCGAGGAGTATTCGGGCATTTCCCGCAGGCTTGATTGTAATGGTGCATAGATTCTCGATTTTTGATAACATATTTGTTGTGCCCGATAATGGTTATTATAACTTGATACCCCCCAATCGTGACAACGTGATGCAAGCCATAGTCTTGAAGGGCGACCAAAACCGTCAACGCATCACCTCTTGCGATAATTAATTCTGTGCGCGAAAGGAAAAGGGCGTTAAGTCTAAAATTGCTTTCTTTTTAGGAGAATCAAAACAAGATTTGCGTTTGTATGAAATTCGTTGAAAAATTTAATATTTCAACATGAAATTTACTGATTCAGCAGCATTGATTCGACTGGTCTGTTTTCTCCTATATGTATACAATATATGCATTGCAGCTATTTTGGCATATTCAACTCAATTTTCATGACTTGACGCACCTTTCCTTTCGCACACAGAATTTATATGTATAAGAATGGGCAAAGTGAATTCCTAAAAAAGTCAAATTATTTGTGTTATCCGTACGTAAAATTCAATAAAAATAATATTAAGAACGCATTTTAAGTAACAGGGAGCAGGAAGTTGTTTGAAATCAGTTTGTTAATCGCCCGAGGCGTCGGCTACATTGAGGCGTTGGCGTAGTTCCGGTTATATGTATTCTTCCTTATACTGCCCCTTTCAAAATCTTTGATTTTTTTCAGAAATAATCGTAATGGGTTTATTATCGGTAAAGTTTTCGATGAGATTAGTTTTTCTTTCTGTATAAAAAAAAATATATTTCAAATGGTATAAAATAAATGATCTAAATTTGCTTTTCACAAAGTACTCCGGAAAAAAAGTGTAGCAACGCGACGAACAATAATAATAACCACTCTCACATGATTTTTTGATTCATTTTGGGGTTATCACTTTCTAAAAATATAATCCAGACTGATAAAAAAGTTTGCTTAAATGTTACTTCGTTTTTTCAACGAGAATAATATAATCGGAGATCGAAGCAACTGGAAGGATTTTATTTTTTCTAATATAAAAATACCCGATTTTTTTATTTTTGACACATTGATTTCGAACACTGATTTCGGAGCACTGGTATAAACGACGAATTTAAATATTTCTATATCCATAATTGTATATCATCGTGGTTCTGGGAAAAAATTGAAAATACTACTGATTGAAAAAATGAATTTCGAATATTATTTTTTATTATCAACTAACTGTATTTTTTACTAAAAAAAAAAAATTATGATATAAATTATTCAACACTTTTATATTAATTTGGTGGTTTTTTGTCGGAACATAGACACATATATATATATATATATATTGTAGATCATTTTATTTCAGTTACATCGTAGACCATTCATCTAATCCATCATATTCAATAATTTACGCTATAATATTTGTATGCTGCATATGGTTGACGGGCATATATATATCTATTGACTGTTTATTTATGGCTGTATGTGTGCATGTTAAAGCACATTTTACCATTGTGAAACTCAATATTGAAATGATTGGAAAACCTGAAGAAAATACTGAAGGTAACTATAAAATTTGGCCGCATCTGTTGTTATGTCAAAGTAATGTAAAATACTGTTGAAAATTAAGATTTTTAATTCATACATCACTGCCAAATAACTTTAAATAGTGCTTTCGGTCTGTGCTAATTTAAGAGTTAGCAATACGTAACGGATATATCAATACCATTATTAAAATGAGTAAAAATCCAAAATTTCTTGAAAAAATAATTTATGATCCCCCATGTTTTTATGCAACAGTTTAACCCCATCATCCGCATTAAACGTATGGTTCTCCATTAGCAAGTGATTTGCGAATGTCGAAGTTTCTTTTTTTAGAATCAATAGAGCCCAGTTAAATTCCTTGCCAATTCTGAATGAGCAGCTGAACCTTCCTAATTCTCCGTTATTATATCCTATACGGTGAAACACCTAACAGATGTCACTATACGTGGAATGATTGTATATATTTACCCTTTCGTCGAATTGCATCCCGTCGAAACCCACAATGCTATTATAATTGTAAAATCACTGGTATTTCTAAAAGAAGTTGGAAAGCGGCAATTTGCCACTCTGCTAATGGGTTGTTTACAAAATAAGGATTAAAGCAATTCTCGAAATGTTAACTCAGGTATCAGTGTGGCTCTCAGACGTATAATATCTTACCTCGTAAATAATATTTGTCGTATTTGTATCTTCTATATAAACGTTAGACGCTGTTTACTGTCTGTCAGTTCGAGTCCATTCGTGTGCTCGAATGCCTGAAGATGCCGAAAGGCGAAACCCGGGTCGTTAGTGACAAAATACATGGAAGTGTACAAAATCTCAATAATCCAAATTTGATATTAAATAATTGTTCATATGTACACAAATTGCAATTATTTTCCACGAATTTTTCCAGGTTCAAAATATTATGTCAATCAACTAAGTTTCGATTTTGTTTGACTTTCGGAATTCAAGCACCACTACTTCAGGATTAAAAAAACAGTCAAAATACCGTGATTCCCGTTTCGGTAATATAGATATTTAAAGCCCCAGTGATTATGTTAATATTTTTCTCAAGCTCTCCCCCTTCCTCTATCATTCATCAGAAACAGTTGGGAATATTTTAATTCAACTTATTTTATGTTCAGCAGAAAAACAATACCTTAAAAACTTATTTTGTTTTAATTTTATAGAAGTAAACATCTCCGACTATAGTGAAGAAGACCACGATATTTCATCTGAAGCTCATGCCTTAACAAAACTAAAGGAGTGCATTAAGCAACACAACAAAGCAATTTCTTACGTCCATCAGTTGGAATATTTCTTCAGCCATCAATGCATGATTCAATTTTTATCTAGTTCGTTAACCATATGTCTAGTATTATTCCAAGCCAGTTTGGTAAGCAGAATATAAAATATGAATAACTTTTATATCGATTTTATGACTAGTTCTAAGTACTTACCCGGTTTTATGAATGCTATCATCACTATATCCTAAAATGACGTATATAATGTATCCGTAATAGCCATTTATGTTCTTCTTTCTTTTAAATTAGTCACATGATGTTCATAAGATACATTCTGTACTTCTATGTAATATTTTTATTCAAACCTTCATCTCCATTTTATTCTTTTCTGTAGATAGGCGAAGAGCCTAGAGAGTTATTTCAAACAGCAGAGAAAAATAAGGTAAATGTACAAGTAGTTGTGCGTTTAAGAGAAAAAATCAACAAAAATAACGATTGACATTTAGCATTAGACCGAATGATGACAAAGCAAGTGTATTCATAATGAATCAAATGATTGGTAAGCCAAAAAATTAGAAAAGGGTCTGTTAAAAAAGATTGTGTTAAATTTTTAACAACCATGTTTTTGTGTCAGTAGTTGATCATCTAAAAATTTGAAAGGTCTAGTAGTTTACCACTTTTTTTTCAGTAGTTGACTATGCCTAATCAGAGAGTTTAATCAGAGCTTTCTGTAAGACCATTCTTGGTTGAATCAAGTAGCATATATCTGCATTTATTGATATCTTTAACAATTCTCTTAAAAAATTCAAAATAAAATACTTAATGCATAAGGTGTTGTCTTCAAATGGCAGCTATGATATATGGTGATGTGTTAGTTCTTCAGTCCGACAAAAGATGGTTTCACTTGTCTGTACTGTAAAATTAAGAGCAATCCCGAGGACAGTTTTATTGAAAAATGTCAACATGATCGACTCCCAGTACATTTACCTTATTTAAAATTTGTTTTCATTCTTTCATTCACAAATTATCAATTAATAATGAGTGAATATTTTCTGACGAACATCATTTTTTTTAAACTAAAATATTACCATATTTCCGCAGCAAATTTAGTTTTTTTGGAGAGAAAAAAAATGTGCAATTAACAGACTGTTTTCGTAAATTGAAGAAGTAATATAACAGGTTTTTTTTTAAATTTTCTTTGATACTAAGAAAAAAATTTCATCAAGTAGAAATATAAAAATAAGTGTACAAAACAAAATAATGTTTAAAATTTGTGCTGTTTTCGTAAATTGAAGAAGTAATATAACGGGTTTTTTTTTAAATTTTCTTTGATACTAAGAAAACAATTTCATCAATGAGTTATATAAAAATAATAGACCACAAATGTAATGTTTACTTTGGGGTTGTTTTGAGTGATTTACGAGTTGTAAAAGGATTGAATTTCTTTAAAGGATTATTTAACACTGAGTTAAAGGTCAAAAATTTTAACTCAGCGAAATAGAGTTGGTTTCGTAAGTGTCAAAACCTTTCAAAGATTTTCGAATGAAACATTCTGTATTACAAAGTAATTCTGTCAAAACTAGTATTAGCGTTTCGTGATATTATGTAACTAAATCAAAATATCGATTACGATATTTTATTTCAGCACTCACATGACATGAAGAAGCTGGCGACATTTACTGGATTCTTAGTTGGAACACTGGTTGAACTCTTCTTGTTTGCCAAATATGGCCAAGAAATTCTCGATGAGGTATTTTTAATTGTACTTTATTCGCTTGTCAAGGATGAGAATCGTTTATTTTCTAAGACATCTCTCGGAAACTTGCATAAAAATCCATAAACCATCATATTTATTCATTAGCCTGGCAGGTCCGATAATAAACTTATGTTGGTCAAATGATTTTAATTCCGAATGGCACTGAAAGGCATGATCAGCTATTAAATTTGTCACATATTAAATCCAAATGAGGAGGATGTGGTTAATTTTCTCATGGGTTTAGTATACTGTATTTTTATTTGCTTTATTGTGACCAATACTTAAAGAAACTCATGCCGTTTTGTCAAACAATTGTACAATTTTATTTTACAAAAACACTGGTAGTTAGTTATCTAAACACAAATTCTAGGTGCGTGTTCAGTTGATTTTGGGGCAGACGAGATGGAACTCGTTGAATATTACAAGTAAATTTATTTTAACTATGCCTATTTTTACCGGCTCTGACTCTCAATTTTTACACCAGTCGATTCTCGAACTCTTAAAGCTTGAACCGGTGATCAAATCAGAGTGTAAATGTGGAAAGAGATTAAAAGAAGCTGACAACATCCATTTGCAATCTTTACTCTCTTCTTTGGTGTCTGTCGGTCACAACAACTCCTCCGAAACGGTGTACATTATCTACGTAACATTTTCACACGTCTTTCGAGCAGAAATTTTTAGTTCAACTGTGCTATTTTCAACTTTCAACTCTCAACATTTAACTTTTAACCTAAAACTGAAAACGCTATATTTTTGACGTTTCAATTCGTGATGAAGAAAGTAATAACAATAGTCGCCTAGCAACAGCTCAATACTAATATATTCTGCAAGTGACAGTTGAGATAGTAACGCGAACGTAGATATTTGTGTTAAATATTGAGTTTCATATTTGTGATTTGTTAGAAAGCGAGTGGTAAATTTGTACAACTTGGTGTGCATCTGGAATCATCATCGAGAATTAGCGCATGACTCAGATCGTATGTTTATTTTGTAGCGCTGCAGGAGCCATTATTAAATGCAGATAAACAAGCTGTCTATCGGGAAGTTCTGCTGCGCCATAACAAAAGTGCATATGGCAAAATTGCCATCTTTTATTTTAGCCGGTTTCAACTCTTAACATTATTATTAATTGGTGGACTATATTTTGTGGGTTTAACAAAAGAGTTACTGTTGACGGTGATATTTTTAAATTTCAACATGAGCTAGCCAACATCTAAATTTAATATAAGGGTCCTCTATATCGGGCGAAGCCGGGTAAAAAATATTAGTATTGTATAAAAGAAGAAATATTGAATTCAATTCAACCAATGATTGTGCTTATTCGCCACTCAAATTTAGTGATTTATTAATTCAGGATGTATAACATTGCATTTTCCATCTTGATATAATAAGTGACGCACTGTCATTATATACGTCAGTATCTGTGGTCTAATGGTAAAAGCATTCAAATGAGGCTGTGTTCAAGTCTCGACAAGGTAATTTTGAGTTTTTTTAATTTAAAAGATCTTGCTGTTTGAATGTCACTGTTATTTTTCCTGCTGTAAATAGCCTGTGATGTAACATAATTTTTTTGTTGTTTTTATTGTTTCACATACTTCATAACATATCAACCATGTCTTGGAGAATTGCTCCTTGAAACACTGTTGTTATCTGTTAATAATTTGAGTCCTGCGTTGCTGGTCATAACCATATTTTATTTTTATTAGAGAGCAGGTATACAAGAAAAAAAACAGTATTAGTACACTTGGACTTGATATGTTTTTTTTCTATTCTAGTCGGAATCTTTAGCAAATGCTGCATATAACTGCCCATGGTTTCGGTACAGTAAACAATTTAGAAAACCATTGATGCTATTAATACAGCGTTCACAAAAGCCACTTGGAATAACGGCTGCAAACTTTTACATCATATCACTTGTCAGTTTTTCAAAGGTAAGGAACAAATGAGACATTTCGGGTCCGTGGTGCAGTGGTCAACGTCATTGACTTCATAAATTGATTTTTCAATCGATTTATAGATTTTTGTTCGAATGCATGGATGTTTGTGATCTTTGAGAAGTTGAGTAAGTTGCAGTTCTCGTAAAAAAAGCTTCTGAAGAGATATGTTTGACAGAAGGCATATGCTTCAAATTGGGAGTGGACATGATTTAAAAAGAAATCAAGAAATATTTTTGTATGGTTAATTTAAGAATGTAACTGGACCACCAATGTTTGTTTCATGTTGGTTTTAATTTTGAAAACCCGGTAATAAACATTTTGCGCGAGATATTTCGGCAAAATTAATAAACTTTTAGCGATAATGTGGATTCGATGTCTATTTGTATTTATGTACTTTGCTTAATATTTTCCCGAGCAACTATAGGTACGTTAATTTCATCTTCTTTGGTTGCAGTGTCCAGGGGGACACTTTCAAAAGATATATTTATTAAGTTATTTAAGGGTTTATTTTCAAAGCCATGGACGTCAGTGATGTTTAAATAACCCACATATCCGATCCTAAAAACGTGTAAAGTGAGAACGATAAATTAACTACTAGGCTTGTCTTAGTCCCATCCTTTTATCCTTACTCCATAAAAAGAGAGATTCCGTGACAGAGAGAGATCAACCATATCTTATTGAAGAACTTCTGTTGAGATGAACCATCAGGAGTCCCAATGCTCCACATAAGTAGCAGAAATACTGCTTAGCAAACTAAAAAAACCTAAAATCTGGATCATTTTATTATTATATTTGATACTGTATCATAATTTCAATTATTCAATTTTTTTTCAGATAATTAGTGCATCATTTTCATACTTCACACTTTTGCAGACTATCAACAATAAAGAAGACAAATAAATTTTCACAATAGAGTGGATTATAATTGTTAATGATTGTTCGTTTTATTTATTACGATGAGTTCCAGAATTCTCGAATTCTAAAAATGAGGTCGAGACTCTAACGATAACTTTCGGGATGTCATATCTCGACTTTTTCTGATTCTCAAGATACTATAGAGTTATTGAGAATATAAAATAAAGTGGGTAACTTTTTCCAGAAGTAATTCTAGATTTTATTATTGTATTTGCAGTTATTAAATATTCAGTTTTGTTTCACATAAAAATATTCTATTAAGCCAATATTTTTTATTGTCAATAATCAAATGTTACATATTTAATGTTATTATTAAATAAAAGAATAAACGGTGGCAATTTTGTCTTAGAACCTGAAATATAAGTGTTGGAAATTAATAAAATAAATGAAATAAAAAATGCAAATAATATATTAAAAAAAAACATTTATTTCAATAAATAAGACAACAGATAAATTATTTTTTGGAAGGATATAATATTTTCAAATGTTAGTTGTGACAAAATTACAGATAACAAGTTTCGAGAAAAAAAAATGAACGAGCATTTGGAAATTATGTACTCGAAAAAATATGAGATAGTGATATTTATAGTCGGGTGTATTAAAAAATATTATAGTTTCGCTGTTTTGCGAATGGAGAATGACACTATACTACAGGTAAAATTACAATTGATAGGTTACCTACTTAAGTGGGACACATGTTTCACTTCTATGAAAAGCATCTTTAGACTTATCGTATCGTAGAAAGTAATCTATATTGAAGGTATTAAACCCAGTACCTTAATCAATGAACTTAAAATAAAGGGTGAGTGAGGTTACCCATAGACTAGAAATGGAAAAGGGGACGTACGGTAAAATATCTTGATTCCTGGTCTAATGGGCTAGATATTTTCAAATTTTAAGTCACTCGCGATGAGCCGAGGAGAAAAAAAATGACTACATTTTATCACTACATTTGATATTAAACTCTAGGACTTAAAACCGATACCCAACGATTGCTCAGCCTTTGTCACTGGGAAACAGGTATATTAATAATTATTATTGAATTACGTGAACCGAATCAATATTTACTAGTAAAACAATTTTGGCAATAAATTTTGTCAGAATATGCTTCCCAAAAAATCGAAACACGTATCCCACTTTGTTACATAAAAGTTTGAAAATACGTTTTCCAATTAAAAAAGTCTTAATAGTTTCATTTACCACTATTTATCTCACAGGACTATTTCTAGATTGATACGTTTCTTGACTGTGTAAAGTGTTTTACAACTTGTAGAAAGAACTCATAATATACATGTTTAAGGGACTAAAGATGTATAAATAAATTAGGAATGAGTACGTGCATTCAATGTGATATTTACAATGTTCTTTTAGAAATTGGCTCACATAATATATTAAACCTAGATATAAAAACCATTCTATAATAAGCGCAAAATGTGTAATTGACTTTGGTGTATTGAACTATTAATTATTGTGAGGTATTCGTGAAGTAATATTTTTTTATATATTATATCAAATACAATAAAAGAATAGAAATTAATTCATGCGGCAATAGTAAGTCGAAATTAGTACAATACTTTGGAATTATCTATTTGAAGTGATTATCATACGTTGACATCTCAATTTCTATATCCTTTATTAAGGAATTCCAATTTCTATAAACTGTTTATGTAACGTAAACTTGGCCCTATGTAACGAATCAAAAAAATGTTTACATTTTTCTCTCAACACTCTTAACTGCAAATACCTCATTTGCGCTTATGATAGCATAGCTAAATAAGTTTTATATAAAATAAATGAAAAAATTGACAGACAGATATAACATACTTTGTACACATTAATTGGCCAACATAATTTACCGTAATAAAAAGTTGTTTATAGTAATATATTTAGTTTATGTTTGTTTTATCACAAATAGGACTTTATTTACAATATGGCTAGTGCTGCCTGGGCAGGAGGTATTTAATTAGTATGAGCATCTTATTAAATACTAGCTGTAGGTTATCAGACTGAAATACTCAAGCAAAAAATTGCCTTCAATCAGGCGTACCCAACCCACGGCCCTCGATAACTGGCAATGTGTTTTTAAATAAATGTAAAATGATAATCTTTCCTTTTAATTTGATAATAAAATATTAAAAAAAAAATACAGTTCAATTATGTACTTAAATACATCAAATATATTATGCGTAATGTATATACACCACAAATATTCCATTAAATGTGGTACAGGGCGGTCAAAAGGTTGCAATTTTTAAAAATAACTGTACGAACTCATTTATATTGAGTAATTATTTTATATATTGAGATATTAAATATTAAAGTATATTTAAGAAAATAAAGCACAATACATTTGTACTACTTCCACATATTTATAATGATCAGGACCGGTTTCGCTCATCGAGCATTATAAACTAATGACCGGTCCTGATCATTATAAATATGTGGAAGTAGTACAAATGGATTGTGTTTTATTTTTAAAATATAATGTCTTTCCACCAAGAATTGACAGTTAACACCTTAAAAAGGATTAATAAAGAATATTTTTAAATATTGTAATATAAACAGATATATTTTCAAATGAGCTTCTTCAAAAATAAAATTTATGGAATAATTGACATACATTCAATTCAAGTAGTACAATAGTTTTTAATTTAAATCGAAGCAAAATAAAATTTAATATAATAACCTATATTCTCTGCGTCAAATAAAAATCATGGAATCATATTGTGATCAACAAGTGCATAATAATTTTGCTTCGATTGGATAACTATTTATTTTATTTTTCAAAAGAGTTTTGAATTCATATTTATTGAAAAAGCATACTTGATGTATCACTATAATAAAATAAAGAATAGATTTAACAACACACGAACAATAAACTATATAACAACAGAGATTATTAAAAGTGTTAATGGTATTTTACTTTCCGGTGATATTAACAATTATATGCCCGTCATTTGAAATACCAGGAGTCATCTGCAACCGAGGTAAACTGAAGGAATTATTATCTACAGGTGCAATTGTAGGTAAAATAGAGCGTTTGGATGAGAATATTTTACCTTTATTATAGAAATAACTCAAGAGTCCGAATGTAAAAGCAAGACTCACAACGGCAACAGTGATAGCTGTAATTGATAGAATTCGATATAAACGAATGTCAGAGTCACCACCAGGGATTGGGGAACCGGTGGTGGAAGGTGTAGGAGACGAAGAATTGGGCAAAGAATCTGTGGTCGGAGAATCTGTTGGAGAAATGAAATCC